>JAUIMM010000153.1:11365000-13837500 GCA_031769625.1 Taudactylus pleione | reverse complement strand
ATATGTCTGCTGCATTATTACACAGTTAATGAGGAAATTCTTAGGAGTGGGAGGCACATAGAAGAACTTGAGTTCAAAGGGGATAGCATCCACATATTTCAAGATATCTCCTGAAACACTTTGCAACAGATATGGATTATATGCCCACTTACTGATGAACTGAAAAAAAATTAATAATCAAGTTCTGCTGGGGCTTTTCTTTGAGCATACAGGTTTCCCACAATGGCAAGCAATGTATCCTTTAAGAATAAAATGAGCTACATACCTTCTGATCTGAGCTTGATCTAGGGCAGCTCTCCATTCATTACTGGTTAAGTCCTACTTCATTGCCAACTGCACTGCTTCCCCAGATGGAATCCTAGCAACAAGTTAGGAAATCTAGAAGGCGCCTATGCTCTGAAGTCACTGCAGCAGATCCTGGCATTACCTGCGTGACTCTTCACATTATAATACTAGCTTTTTTCCATTAGATTTCTGTAATTTTAAATATTTTAATCCTCCTACCTCAATGTTTTGCTAAATGTTATACTGTGTACAGTTAGCCTTGGTTTAACCCATTTCTTTTAGACTTACCAGGTTTTGGGCTAGTGATAACCAACATGATTTCCTCCCACCATCTAGCCATAGGTGGATTTTTCTGTTTGCCTATGATTTAGATTAGTTGTTTTTTGTTGGGCACATATTCCCTGATCCCTCCATTTACTAGCTGCTTTCCATCCCCCCCATTCTACTATTGCTCTTCTCCTTTTCAAATAATTTAGGTCTTTATACACAATTATGCTTACTGATATTTATGTGAATTTTCTTTAGATATCAAGACACTAGTACTCCTAGTTACTACTGATTCCACTGTTTATATGTTGCTATAGACCCACCTCCAGGTTTCCATAGCTACTTGTATGAAATCTTCTTCTGATCTAAGATCAGAAGTTATTTTTACTGTGTGTTATTTTATGCTCTGCATTTTCTCTTGTTCTTCCTTTTCCTAAACTGCATTCTTTCTATTCCCTCTCCTGCTGCTTCTCATCCTCTCCAGCTCCAGATGTGCCAGTCCCACTATAGTTGTTTTTCCAATGGAAGCACAAATAATCTGTTCTGCTGATTGTTACCTTTTACTCCTCTCCCACAATAAATATTCCCACATTTGTCTACCTCCTATTAGACCATGCCAACTTGGGGTAGCACATGCTACCATAACTCAAATCACAGAATCTGGCCATGCACCCATTTTTCTGCATATTAATGTCCTAGACCCACTCCCAGACAGTTGAATTGGCAACTTAATGAGCAACTTTCCCAAGATGTATATTGCAAAGCCCAAATTGAGTAGTTTCTTTCAGGGGCTATTTTCCTCTTGATGCTAATTGTGCTACTTTCAAGGTCACTATCTGGGAGGCACATAAGTGTGTCTTTACAAAATAGTGCATTTAATTGGGCTTTTTCCTTAAGAAGCAAAAGACTGAATGTAGAAACAATCTTCTAACTAAAATATGTGCTCTGGAGGCTGCTCATAAGTTGTGTATGTCTCCTGATGTCTTTGTTGAGTTGCTAAATTCTAGATTGGCATTGAACAAACAATAAAATGACAAAACCAACTGAACATTTAGACGCTACAGGTTTAAATACTTCCAATAAGGCAATAAACCAGGAAGACTGTTGGCTAAGGCAATTAGGACTCAGACAGCTAAAACATATATCACTAACATCAAGGATGCATTTATAATATGTCTTTAAAGGACCTATTTCTACATTTACTATTTTTTTAATGATATTTCAGTCACCAGCTCCTTTTCAATATATAAACTCTTCCAACCTTTGAGGCCACCAAACTTAATATATGCATAGATACAAAAAACAGGTACGATCTTACAGTTCAGCACTATGGGTGTTCCCAAAATACTTGAAGTCTCAAATGTTTATAAAGTTTGCAGTCCATACATATAAGAAAAAAACATCAGAACAGAAAAACAGATACTGTAGTACTGTACAAATTCAATTATTCACACCCTTGGTGTGGATTAAAAATAAAGGGTGCGAGTAAAGTCCAATTCCTAGCAGATCTTTATAGTATCCAAGTTCCCAAACAAAGGCACCCCAAACATGAGAAACTAGTGCTTACATGTATGCTTACTTTAGGTAAGTGTGGTAAATGAATATAGCAGTTTCTTTGGGTCCAGCTTCTCATTTATCTGACTAGAAGACCTTAGAGAATGAAGTATAAACCCCAAGGAGTCCAGAAACAAAAATATAATCACAAACAATGGCTAATACCATCAATTTATTAAAATAATATAAAATGAATGTGAAAACACACATACCCTAAATAAATGCCAACACAGAACTGCTGTGGAGATGGATCCCGGGCATATCACCAAACAGGCAATGTGGATCATATAGGACATGTCGGATTCATTAACTAAAAATACACTTTATCAATGCATTCAATGCTCTGTGGAGTCTTTTTCAAGATAAGTATTTATCAAAACTGAAACATACACATTCATAACCCAGTCAAAAGAAATAGAGTTAATATTCCTGATAACAGTGATACCACCTGCATAGTCTCTGTGCGTCACGCACAGCATGACACTGCTACCACACTTAGTCCCTCATTCAGACCCGGACGCAAGTGGCCGTTCGTACGTTGGGCGAACGTAAAAAAATATTTAAATTCAGGAACACGCTCGTATTTTCGTTCGCATCAAAACATCCTCCCCAAACTCAGGCGACCCCTCCTCTAACTAACGAGCGTGCCAAATAGCGAGCGTACATCCCCGAAGTGGTTTGAAGGGAACGCATGCACTAGTACTACCTGGAAGTTGAACTGTCACATTTCGATTAACTGCTCATTTATTCTGCCTACCTCCCTCAATCGTAACATGCCAATCAATATATCAATTAGCTTAATTGTTTTTTTGTTTTTTTTTACACAATGCAATAAACTTTAGTTATGTCCATGTTTGTGTTTACCCGCAGAATACGTACGGCTTAAACATTCGCTTTTAATTGTCAAAATACATGTTAGCCCCTATTAAATAATTGTTCTGTTTGTTTTTATACCCACATATTTCCTAGAGTTCATTTCTTTATGTAAATTTGCTTACGCATGTCACTGCATCAAGCCTATCATAAGTCTCCACAGATTTCTGGCCCTGTCGAACACATGACTCATACACTAACCAATAGAATTGCTCCTGTTAATTTCCTAAATACATTAGCCAATCATAAAATTTGGGAGCACTTTATCAAAAATTATTTTTAGGAAAAACTCCATTGCCATCATGAGAGCCTCCGAATTCACCAGGGGTAGCTGCTGGTGCTTACGGAGGTGATGGATAGGCGGATCACCAGCCAGCCTCCACCTATCACCAACCGTGAGAAGCGATCCGCATATGCGGATGTTCGGGCCCGCCTGCGCTCCTTCAGCTCACGCCGCCATATCGGGCAGCTGGAGCGCAGGTGGCGGACCTGCAACGGCGGACGCCCCGCTTGCTGGCATGCTTTCGCATGCAGATCGCTGAAAGTAAGTTTAAAGGATTGTGGTTTTCATGTTTGTCTTTGTGGCCCTAACTGCATGGCCATGTTTTCCCTGTATTTCATATTTATTCATTCTCCTCATATCTGCATGGCCATGTTTTCCCTGTATTTCATATTTCTTCATTCTCCTCATATCTGCATGGCCATGTTTTCCCTGTATTTCAGATTTATTCATTCTCCTCATATCTGCATGGCCATGTTTTCCCTGTATTTCATATTTATTCATTCTCCTCATATCTGCATGGCCATGTTTTCCCTGTATATCATATTTATTCATTCTCCTCAGATCTGCATGGCCATGTTTTCTCTGTATTTCAGATTTATTCATTCTCCTCATATCATTTTTTGTTTTGTTTTTGGGGGTGCATTTGAAATTGTTTTTGTGCGCGGATTTGTGTTGGAACTAACCCCAATTTGTTTCCCATCTTTTAGGGGCCCAGCGAAGACTACGCCATCAGCGTCTGGCCAGACGACGATCACGGCCACTCTCCCCAACCCCCAGCCAACACTCCAACTCCACTCCTTCCCCAATTCCCCACTCCTCCCCAGCCTTCCTACACCCTCAGCCAGATTTTTCTGACCTCCTTCCCCTCCGTCCCAATTCCCCCTCTCCTCCAACCACCCCTCTTAGAATGACTCCCTCCCTGGAGTCGGTCATTACCCCACCCCGATCTTTGGGGAATGGACCCACCTCCAAGGAGGATGATGCAGGGCCTTCTGTAGCTGGCGTTGGGTCTTCTGGTATGTTTTTTTTTGCAGTTTTTTATCGTCACAAACTGTTTGAATGTAATCATGTTTTTTTTTGTTTTTGTGTTTATTTTCCAAAATTTTGTGGTTTTGGGCGATTGCCGTAACCTGTTACTGCTGTTTTCAACATACACATAGCACACCTGTCGGAATTTGGACATAGGACTTGTATTTTTGCCCTACACCATTTTAGTTTGATGAGTTTTAATGCAGTTTTTTTAAAATGTTTTTTGTGTTTTTTTTTTTATTTTTTTTTTAATGTGGTTTCACTATTGTTGTATTAATCCCCACACTTTTCTCACCCACAGAGGAACAGAGGCTTCGGGCCAATTTATCCGCCTGTGTGGCCCAGATGCACAGCAATATCATCGGGGTGCTGGTGGTCCTTGACCGTATGTCAGTCCTCGTTAGGGAGTAGTTTTTGTTTTTTGGCCCATTCTGTAAATAAATTGTTTTGTTTGAAGTTACGTTCTGGCTCATTCGTTTTTTCAAAACCACATATTGTTTACCCTGACATAAGTAGAGTGTTCCTGCAAGGATTTCAAATTTTTGTCAATAAGAGTGTGTGTTGTATTTTTATGTCAAACAGCCACAAGAAACACCTAACAGTACAAATCTGATTTCCCTTTTTTGATGTAGTCACAATTAGATATTTCTACATTTTACAGGTTCCTAGTTGGTGTGCAAGCAGCTTAGGGCAATATTACGAAGCAAAAGGATTGTACAGGCTTCCTTTTGGTGTTGGTTTGGACCCTGAATAAAGAAAACATTTTTGCTCAAATGGCGTCAGTACTGGATTACCCCTTAGTCAAATGTAACGTGTGTGAACCTGGTTACACTTGGTGGTAACGTTCCAAAAAAGGGACAACATTTCACTCTCAAAACATTTATTAGCAACATAACTGAAAAATCAAAGTGGTCACTCACAAACAAAACACACAGTGATAATCTCAAATACAACACATACAAAAAAACCCACATCACAAAAAAAAAATCAAGAACTGGTTGACGAAGGACCATGCCAACATGATTCCACATATATGGCGTGGCAATAAGGGTTCCAGAATATATCCCCAAAATATCCACATACAGGTTTTGTAAGGGTAGCAGGAAGTAGTCATCGTTGGAGTGCCAAAGATTATGTAAAAAAACAGAAGATGGACAAAAAAATTAGCCAAAAATTAGATGTTCTCAAACAAACCCAACCACATTAGGTATCAATACTGTTTTTTTTCAAATAATTACCTAAAAAATCTGGCCACCACATCATCGCGTATGGCCCCCCCACATACTGACCTCCGACCAACCTCGGGGGGGCCATCCTCAGGTAATGCATCCTCTGGCTGCATTGGGACCCCACTCCTTATGGCGATGTTGTGAAATATCCCACACAGGACCACAATTTTCAAAACCAAATCCGGCAAATACATGAGTTCGCCACCAGAGCGGTGGAGGCATCTGAATCGGCCTTTTAAAAGGCCGATACAGCACTCCACCACTTGCCTGGTGGCTGTAAGTGCGGAATTATACTCACTTTGTGGCCCTGGTGTGGGAGCCAAATAAGGAGTGAGCAGCCAGGACGTGCAAGGGTAGCCACTGTCTCCTGTGAAAACGAAAAGTCAACATCAGGCTCACTCTGTATGAAGCTTAACATTGTTATGTACTAAAGGTCTCCACTTACCAAGAAGCCATGCATCACCAGCTTGTAGGTCGGTTAATTTGTGCCATATCCCTGATTGCCGGATGACGAAGGAGTCATGTGCACTTCCTGGTAATTTTGCATTCAGGGACAGGATCTGGAGGGAGGCATCACATACCACCATTACATTGAGTGAGTGATAGTGTTTCCGGTTTCTAAATATTGCCTCCAGCCGTGCTGGAGGCTGAAGTGGTATGTGAGTACCATCCACAAACCCTATGATGTGTGGGAAGCCAGCTATTTGGTAAAAATTGGCCTTGCCCACACTAAGGGCACCCATATCCAAAGGCATTTGAATAAAGTGATGGAGGTGCTTGAAAAGTGCCTCCATCACTGCCCTCAGGATCCGGGAAAAGGAGGATTGTGAGATGCCCGCCACTATTCCCACCGTTGTTTGGAACGATCCTGAGGCACAGAAATGTAACACCGCCATAAATTGCGTAAGTGGTGGAATTGCAGTAGGACTGTCAATTTGCCGCTCAAGATCACTCTCTATTAATGAGAGAGTGTCTATGATGATTTTTAGAGGAAGACGGTATCGTCTTAAAACCTCATCATCTGGCATTCCAAAAAGGGTGACACGTGTTCGAAATATCTGGGGCCTTGCACGCCTACGATGC
Source organism: Taudactylus pleione (assembly GCA_031769625.1). NCBI lineage: Eukaryota > Metazoa > Chordata > Amphibia > Anura > Myobatrachidae > Taudactylus > Taudactylus pleione. The sequence continues at coordinate 13,830,897 of JAUIMM010000153.1, read as the reverse complement.
CTACACCTGGGACGAGATTGAGGTTGGTCGGCTTCCGGGAGCAGGGCCAGAACAATCCGACCCATATCAACCTGAAATGACAACATTGGAATGTCTGCCTTTTTACCCCACCCAATAAAAATACATGTAACTTTGCTTGAAAATACCATCTATTGATGCTTACATGCCGGGGTATTGTCATGATATGTTGTAACTGCAAATAATAACATCAAAAATATACATCATTTTATGCTGGCCATGTCATTATCACAAATTTAAGCAAGACAAAACATAAAAGGGGACACACACACATTTGGGCAAAGAGCAAAATGACGTTGCGCATACTACGTCAAATTGAGGCCAAATGTAAGCAACCAATGCTCCAGCAAAAAAAAAACATTTTTAAGGGATGAATACACATTTCACAAAGCGCTAATTATTTCGCAAATACAAGGCACAATAGGAAGTAGTAAAAATGCGCTAATTATTTCGCAAATACAAGGCACAATAGGAAGTAGTAAAAATGCGCTAATTATTTCGCAAATACAAGGCACAATAGGAAGTAGTAAAAATGCGCTAATTATTTCGCAAATACAAGGCACAATAGGAAGTAGTAAAAATGCGCTAATTATTTTGCAAATACAAGGCACAATAGGAAGAAGTAAAAATGCGCTAATTATTTCGCAAATACAAGGCACAATAGGAAGTAGTAAAAATGCGCTAATTAGTTCGCAAATACATGGCACAATAGGAAGTAGTAAAAATGCACTAATTAGTTCGCAAATACAAGGCACAATAACGCAGCATAAATAATGTTTAAAAAACACAGAGTTCGAATTTCCTAAAAACAACGTTACATGTGGAAGGCCAACCAAAGTTGCATACAGACAAACAAGAACATTTCCTAAACAGTTTAACAAATGAACTTACCAAGAGATAATATATAAGAAACCAGACCAAAATGTCTTTGGGGCAGAGCCAAAATAAAACCTAAGAGAAATGAAATGACGGGAAAAACTTATTAGAAAAATCGACACCAGAATGAGAGACAAATTGACCCAAAGTTAGACTTCCCCAAACTTACCAAAACTGGAAATGACCAAAAAATTCAAAATGGAAAAAAAAGGAACGGAAAACAAAGAAAAACCAAAAAAAAAAAAAAACCATACAAAAAACGCAATCTCCGACACCAGCCAACAATCAACTCCAACCAACTTAACCTCCAACATTCAATAAACGCCACCTCGAGTCGAGATGCCCCAAGCCATAAATAGTGTTTCGTTTCCCGCACAAATTAAGGAAGGATCAGAGGAACGCACAATCAATGATGCGGCCGCAAAATAAGGACGCATGTATAAATACGTCACAAGACAAAAACACAATTCTGGTGTATTTCTAGTTTGAACATCACACATGGCTACATACCAGGGAAACAATGGACAACAGTCAGGCGGTAAGTATTTCATGCATTTTGACTCAATGATTAATTAGAAACATAATATTGTGCAAGTTGTGAAGTTGAGAATTCTGCAAAATTACCCAAATAGGTGAGGAGGATGACATGGAAGAGGCTGCTGGGCCCAGTATTCAGGGCAAAGCTGCCAAAAAGTAAAGGCAGCCACAATTCACAAGAAAGGAGATGGAGGTTTTGATTCAGAAGTGTGTGGACATCCTGCAACAGGCAGACAGGAATATGAGTGCAAGCCAGAAGTGGAGAATGTGTTAAGAGGTAGCCGTGGATGTCAATAGGGTGGGTGATTATGTCCGTCTAGCCCGGGATGTCAAACGGCGGTAAGTAAACACTTGACCACACTAAAACCAAAAACCAAATCAAATAAAAAGTAATAGTTCCAATTTAACCCACAGATGGCAAGACTTCAAATATCGCCTGAAACAAAAAATGGCCGACAGGGCTAGGCATGCAAGGGGGACAGGTGGAGGTCCCACCCCTGTGTCATTGGAGTTTACTGATTTAGAAGAGCTGGCACAGGGGTGTGTGCAGCATGTGGAGGTGTTTGGCGTGTCCAACATGGATACGGACATGCCAGACTTTGCGGCTCCTCATGTTGTCCCAGGTAAATGTTGTGATGTCACCAACTGTGAAATGTTATTGTGCCAATATGTAGATTCTAATGTGAGTCTTTTCTCATTTTTCCAACAGAGACACAGGCGGATGAGTCTGCTCCAGAGGGGAGCCTTGGCCGCAGAATTTCTGCTGGCTCGGCAGGGGAGGAACCAGTACATCCAGCTGAGGACCCTGCAGAAGCCAGTCCAGGGCAATCCCCCTCGCAGGCAGTGTCCCTCCTCACAGAACTCGGATTTCCATACGGAGATTCTGCAGAGGATGGACGCCAGTCTGGTATGGGTGGCTGAGGCCCTGGAGCAAAATGCTGCGGCCAACATGACCATTGGTCAGGCCCTGGTGGAAAATACCAGGGCCAACATCCGCATCGCCACTGCCCTGGAGCAGCTCATTCGCCAGCACATGGTGGAGCCGACCTCCCTTCCTGCCGGAACATCAGGATCCTCCACCTCTGGCACAACATCAGCCAATCCTCCAAATGTGCCTAGCCCTGTGCCTAGTCCAGAAGCCACAACATCTGCCTCTGGACAGGCCAGCCCGATGACATCCCGGACCCGGTCAGGCACCCTCCCTCCCCCAGCCAAACGGGCGAAAAAACGGTGACACCATTGGCTACTTTTCCCAAACTCCTTCTGTGCTTGCCTCATATTCCTTTCTTGCCAAAACTTCCCTCTCCTTTATTGTGAATTGTTTTTAATTTTTGCATTTACGTTTACCCAAAAATTATTGTTTGCACAATTAATAAATATTGTGGAGCACTGCCCAAAATGTTGGAGTTCAATATGTGTATTTTTTTTTGGGTGGATACCAATAAATTTACCAGAAATGTACGACTTTGTTTTCTGACATTATTGAAAAAATGGATTACTTTTAATCCGGGCCCACAAGCCAACAACGTTCAAAATAAAAAATTACACATTGAAAAAAAAGTGCTCATTAAGGAACGTTTAAAACATTACCTAAGGAGGAAAAAACACCATGCAAACACAAAATGAGGGACCAAACCTAAACATGATGACATTATTGTTACAATAGTCCAAAAACGAACACATTGCGGTCTAAATACACCCCCACAAATGTACGCTAATTGATTGTGTAATCCAGACATTAGCAGCTATGACTTCCACCTGCGTTCGGTTTTGTGCTATCCAAAAAAACTGCTTTCAAAACACATACCAAGCTGGTTTTCAATCCAACACTAATTGAGTTACTGACAAGCCGTGATTAAACGATGCAACATCGTGGAGTGCCGGGACGGAGGAGAAGGCCATCGCCACTGTGGTCGAGTTATCCAGCCCCTAAGCTGTGCGAGCATTTTGAAGGGAAAGAGGATCATCCAGTGACGTATGAGTTGGTACGAACACATTTGACTTTCGCATTTGTTAATGTATGTACGCCCAAAAAACGCCTCGCCACGCCTGCGTTTTTCCATCTCCACCCCCGTCAACGCCCAAAAATGGCCTGTTCTGTCAATCACATTTGACATGTCACTTCCTGTACGCTATTTGACGAACGAGACAAAAAAAACTAGCAATCTGCCGTATGCACATGCGCAGTGTAACACCGACGCATGCGCGGTTACTCAACATCGGAACGCAACGAGCGTACTGCCTCTAACGAACGGCTCTGAATCAGGGCCTTAATGCTGGAGCTCCCAAATCCTGGGTGCATATTATGACTCATCCAAAAGCGCAGCACAGGAGACATCACATGTGCTGCAAATGGAGGTCACATGATCTTAATTATGTTTATGTGTGGTTGCATAGCAACCAATCGTACTGTACTATATATAACTCCCCAGAAACATATCTATGGGCAGCATAGTATTGATCTTTACATATTGTGACACAGTTAGATTAGGAGGTCCCTCTCCTGGGTAGAGTACTCCTTCCTTTCACACACAGCAGCTGGGAAACAGTACGCCAGACTTGATGCAAGTACAAGATGGTTGGCGCCAGTCTTTATTGTGCAATGTCAGAAATAACACAAAGAAAACATAAACGTAAATCCTAGCCCTGTCGGGGCACTAACTTCACAGGTAGTTCACTCACTACCAGAACCTGGCAGGGCCTAATGCCCTCACCAGCAACAAAAGCACAGCACAACACTTACAGTTAGGTTTTCAAGTGTCTCTGAGCAAACTCCCTGCCTGCTCTCCCAGGTGAGACAATCAGCCCTAAACACACTAGGCTTATATTGGCCACTCTCAGGTGTAAAACTAACAAGCCTGTTACCAGGCTGCGAGAACCAAAACCTGGAGTGGCCGTGGGTGGAGCCCTCCCTCTCCTCTCACCCACAACCCCCAGGTCCCAAACCGGCTTTTCAAATAGCCGAAACTCAAGCCTGCTACACTGCAGACTTTCTCCTGGGGATTTTAAAACACATAAGACAGGAATCTGGGATAAATGTCCCTGTCACAGACCACTTTACCAGTGATCCTATCACAATACCTATTATTGATCTTGTACATCTTAATACAGTATCTGACACATTAATATACATACATATACAAATATAAACTAAAGTAAACAAAAAGTCATTACAGAAACCACCTAATTTCAAAATTGCTTTTTAACCCAGCCAGTTTTACTGTACCTAACTCATATATATAGCGCTTTTCAGTTTTCTCCAATCTGATATCTCTATCTTTTGTATGCCAGTTTTCTTCACCCAGGCAATACCACAACAATGTTTAAAAACTTTAACTGAACTCTCATGCTTTTCTGTAAAATGTAGGTAAAACAGGTGATTGTCACAACTTTTAATGATATTGCGCACATGTTCTGCCCATTGGATTTTGACCTGATGTTTCCTTTTTCCAATGTATACTAAATCGCATGTACATGTGACTGCATATATAACATAATTGGTTTGACATGTGATAAAATCCCTAATTTTAAAGTTCTTACCATTGATGCATAATTCAGTAATTTTGGATTGTGGAATTCTACAGGCTTTACACATTTTGCAGTCTCGGCACCTGAAGAACCTTTTATTTATTGGTAATAGGCATCTACCATCCATAGGAAGAGCACTAGCTACCACTTTATCTTTGATATTGGGTGCTTTTCTGTATATAATGACAGGTTTTTGTGGGAGGATCTTCCTAAGGATGTTGTCTTTTAATAGAATGCCCATATTTTTTTCTAAAAATGCCTTTAATACATTTATATTTTTTATTAAATTGTGTTTTGAAGGACACCCTGAAATGACCTATATTATGATGTTTTTCTTTGGAATCCTCCAGTACAGAAATTCTATTGACTGCATCCACTTCCTAGATATTATTTTGTAGTTTGGAAGGACTATAGCCTTTTTTCACAAAATTATTAATGATATATTTGGCTTGGATATTGTATATGACATCTATTAAACAATTTCACCTCAATCTCAAAAGTTGTCCTTTGGGGACATTGGCCCTGATTCAGAGCCACTCGTAAGCTGCCGCTCGTTCGCTCCAAGTGATGTTTGCCCAACTGCGCTTGCGTACGGATCGTAATACGCATGCGCGAACCAGTCAGTGCGGCCGAAAATCGTTTGTTCGCTAAATAGCGTATGCCTGCTAATATGAGTGACAGGAGGAGGTGTATGTGGGTGGTAACAGGGGAAGGTGCTTGAAAACGGGGAGTGGAGATCAGAACGCAGGCGTGCTTAAAGATCAAAATGGGCATTTTATGGGTGTGCATAATTAATACAGCAGCATCACTGACCATGTCACTGGGTTATTTTATAGCCAGAACTGCTCGCAAATTTGTGGTAACAAAAACCAACCACAAGAATAGCGAGCAGTTCATACACTGGTCGATGTACTCGATTAATCTAATAAATAGCGGACATGACGAAGGATGCGAGCGGCTAGGGGATGTAGTTTTCCAAAAAACGACCGCAAGTTTGGTTCACTCGTTCAGACATAGAGGCGTGAACAGACCGCAAAGAGCGAATGGTTCATTTGAATAGTCACCCCTATTTTCTGGACGAGCGAGCGTTAATTGCGTCCGGCTCTGAATCAGGCCCATTGTCCAACTGGAGGGGGAGGTGGTTACTATTTTTATCTATGTATGTATTACAGTCTGTGGGTTTAGTGAAATTGCTAGTTTCTATCTGCCCATCTACAACTTCAATTTGTAGATCTAAGAAATGTATGGATTTGAAATAATGGTGAATGTAAGAACTATATTCAACACATTGTTATTCAGAGAAGTACAAAAATCTTCGAGAATCTTTTCATCACCACAAAAGACAAATAAAATATCATCTATGTACTGCCACCAATGCACCAGGTTCATGCTCCAGCCATGTCCTGACAATACGTGGGACTCCTCCCACCTGGACATAAATAGGTTGGCATAGCTGGGCAAGAACCTGATGCCCATAGCAGTATCAATGCACTGTTTATAAAAACTCCCATCAAATTGAAAATAATTATTATCTAATATGAACTTTATACCATCAATCAAAAAATTACTAACCCTGTAGTCTAGATTTTCTCTATCTAAAGTGGTTTTAATGGCATCAATCCCTTGAGAATGTGAAATGATTGTATACAGTGATGATACATCTGCAGTCACAAGAAAATATTTATTTTCCCATTTCTGATTTGTTAATTTGTTTAAGACATCTTATGTATCTTTTAGATGAGATTTTTCTTTAATAATAAGTGGCTGAAGATTGTGATCTATAAATGCTGAAAGATTTGAAGTGATGGAATTGGTCCCTGCCACTATTGGTCTACTGCATGAATCACTACTGCTTTTATATATTTTGGGTAGTAGATATAGGACAGGGATTTTTAAAATTGTCATTGATGAGATATTCTGATGTCTCACCACTTACAGCACCTAAATCCTTAAGTTGATTTATCAACAATTGGTATGCTTGACAGATATTGCAGGAGGGATCAGTTTTCAATTTAGAATATGTCATACCATCATTAAGTTGACACATAACCTATTTTACATATGTCTCCTTATCCATAATAATGATGCCCCCCCTTATCAGCTGGATTTATTATGATGTTTTTACTTTCTTGTAGGGATTTGAGTGATTCTCGATCTTTTTTATTTAGATTACTTTTATAATTTGAAGTACTATTTTTAATTTTTTCCATAATTTTGAGTCATTCAGCATTTATAGATCACTAACTTCATCCACTTGTTATTAAAGAAAAATCTTATCTCAAAGAAATGAAAGATGTCTTAAACAAATTAACAAATCTGAAATGGGAAAATAATTATTTTCTTGTGACTGCAGATGTGTCATCACTGTATACAATTATTTCACATTCTCAAGGGATTGAAACAATTAAAACCACTTTAGATAGAGAAAATCTAGACTGCAGGGATAGTAATTTTTTGATTGATGACTTAAAGTTCATATTTGATATTAATTATTTTCAATTTGTCAGGAGTTTTTATAAAAAGTGTGCCGTTACTGCCATGGGCACCAGGTTAACGCACAGATATGCCAACCTATTTATGTCCAGGTGGGAGGAGTCCCAAGTATGGTCAGGACAAGGCTGGAGCACGAACCTGGTGCATTGGTGGCGGTACATAGATGATATTTTATTTGTTTGGTGAGGGGATTAATAGGATCTCGAAGATTTTTGTACTTATCTGAATAAGAACTTGTTGAATATAGTTCTTACATTTACCATTAGTAACAAATCCGTACATTTCTTAGATCTACAAATTGAAGTTATAGATGGGCAGATAGAAACTAGCAATTTCACTAAACCCACAGACTGTAATACATACATCGATAAAAATAGTAACCACCTCCCCCTCTGGTTGGACAATTTCCCCAAAGGACAACTTTTGAGATTGAGGCAATATTGTTCAAAAGATGTCATCTACAATATCCAAGCCAAATATGTTATTAATAATTGTGTGAAAAAAGATTATAGTCCTTACAAACTACAAAAGAATATAGAGGAAGTGGAGGCAGTCAACAGAATTTCTGTACTGGAGGATTCCAAAGAAAAATGTAATTATATAGGTAATTTTAGGGTGTCCTTCAAAACACAATTTAATAAAAAATATAAATGTATTGAAGGCATTTTTAGATAAAATTGGGGCATTCTATTTAAAGACAACATCCTTAAGAAGATCCTACCACAAAAACCTGTCATTATATACAGAAAAGCACCCAATATCAAAGATAAAGTAGTAGCTAGTGCTCTCCTTATGGACGGTAGACACCTATTGCCAAGAAATAAAGGGTTTTTCAGGTGTGAAGATTGCAAAATGAGTAAAACCTGTAGAATTCCACAATCCAAAATTACTGAACTATGCATCAATGGTAAGAACTTTAAAATTAGGGATTTTATCACATGTCAAACAAATTATGGGATGCTCTTTATCCCCATTTATATTCATTGTATGCATGGAATGGTGAAAGCAAACAGATTGAATCCAGATATTTCAGGAGTTTGTATGGGTCATACAAACTGTCACCTTGCCCTTTTTGCAGACAATCTGCTAGTCATACTTATAAACCCTTAGATCTCTCTCTCTATCTCTCTCTCTCTCCCACCTGATGTGTGAATTTAATAGATTTAGACACTTTCCAATTTTAAAATTAACTACATTTAGTTGTCAATTCTTAACATTACCCTCCCCTAATTGTAGATGCCTTATGGAAGTCATTCCCATTTCAGTGGTAGGCTTCACATATTAAATATCTGGACATTCTTCTACCAAATGCCACACCTCAAGTTTTTACTCTTAATCACATTCCACTTGTCTGTAATATTCATAGAGAACTGGAGATGTGGTCTGGTCAGAGATTCTCCTGGTAAGGACAGCTCAGTATTATTAAAATGAAATGTTCACCCAAGGATTAACACCCTAGACTATTCCAGTGGAACATCAATCCAGATTTTTGAATGATACTCACTTAGGCTTATTCATTAATAATACAAATAATAATGGATACCTATCCTCTTCTCTCTCCATATACTACCATTTGGGATATGTATGTGGTGTCCAGTGAAGATAAAGATTTCAAGTTTGTAAGTTCCTTTGATCCCTTTTCTTGGATACCCTACATTTTGGTTGTTTTTATATTATGAAATACCTGTGTTTTATTATAAGAAGTATCTCATATGAATAATGCTGCTAGGGTCATTCTACCTGTGTACTAGTGATGATGTTCCCCTCTTCAATTGAGGTAGGGTATAATAGATTAGATTTTTATATGGCAATGGATGATAATTACTCTCTTATGTGGATAAATATTAAGATTTCACATCCCCCTGATTAAGTTGGTTAGACTTTAAAGATTCCAGCAGATATAAGGTGCTCCTTTCCTCTTTCTTCCTCTATCCTACCCTGATTAAACTTTCTGAAACCTTTCTGCCTCATGATAGCTCATCCACTTATCTATGTTGCTCCATGGCATTCCCCTCCATACCATAAATGCTATTTGTATATAAACCAGGATCTCTCTCACTGGCATCCTTACTCTTATAACCAGATACCATACAGAGTAGTAATTTCTGAATTATATTTTTTGGTGTAACTTGATTAGTTCATAGGTCAGTAACAGTTTGTTAAATCCTGGAACTTGGACTGCATGAAATAAAGGGCTGGAAAACAGAAGCCTGTATTTCTTTGAGTTCTTGTTTCTATAACCTATATAATTTTACAAATGTAAGCGTTGTATCTATTTGTCCATCTGACTAGGACTGACAATGCACTGCTTACCTACTCCAATATATAAAACAGTTTTCAAACTGCTGTATACAGTAGAAATCTCATTCCAAATCAATTTTCTTCATTATAGTATTTAAGATCTTGCAATACTGCTCATTGACTTGCCAGCAAATGTACGTCTCTTCTACTGATACTTCTTTACTACATTCAAGCTTCCTATCTACACCACTTCTCCTTTTCTTCCTTACTGCCTCTGTCACCTGCTTCAAAACCTCATTTACTGTCAGTTCTTTTTTACCCATAATTCAGATTAACCACTTGCCTGGCACAATCGTATCAGATACGACCATACCAGACTGGGCTTTACCTGCTATGGTCGTATCTGATATGACTAGTCAAAATGCTCATAGTGCAGCTGCGGGAAGCTGATCTTCCCATAGCTGCCTATGTGAGGGGGACCTGCAGGTCCCTCTGCATCACTTGATACTACCCCTGTGTGCCCCGATCACTGTGGCCAGCAGTGATCAGGCAGCGGGCATGACCCCCTCCCTGCGTGGCTGCCCTGCTGTGTCCCCAGTCTGGATAGCCAGCGGGACCACCACCTCCTTGTTCTCGGAATGGCTTTGACTAATAGAAGCACCAGTGGCGGCTTGTTAGCTGCTTCTGCTGCTCTGTATCCAGGGAGCCAGCAGCTCTCCCATCCCTTCCATCACGGCTAGCTGCCGGTGACATAATAACTACAGGAGCTGCAGGAGCAGCTCCTGTCAGCCGCGGCTGCCACTCTATTCTCAAGGAGCAGGTGGCTTTCCTACCCCTTCCACTGATGCTGGCTGCTGGTGACATCAGAGCTACAGAAGCAGCAGCTGCAGCTCCAGTCAGCCGGGGCTGCTGCTCTGTCCCCGGGGAGCCGGCAGCTCATTCACCTGTAACACAACACCAGAAGCAGCAGCCGCATCATCAGCAGCTACTACTCTGTCCCCAAACTGCAGCAGCACACTCACTCCCGGCAGCAGCTGACTCACTCCTCCCCCGGCCAGTTACCTAGTTCCTTGTCCCTGGCCCCTCCTTCTATCTGCAACTCTGCCTCTGTCCAGATCACTGCTGGGCACAGTGATCGGGCTTTGTAAATACTAAAATAAATCATCATATAAAACCACACTGTATGTATGTATATATATATATATATATATATATATATATGTGTGTTTGTATATACAGTAGGTGTGTATATATATATATATATATATATATATATATACATACACATACACACATGTGTGTAAATACAAATATATATATATATATATATATATTTGAAAATATAAATATGTGATATATACACATGAATATATACATATACTGTATGTGTGTATGTATATATATATATATATATATATATATATGTGGTCAAAATATGTCCGCACTCATGTTTTGTTATAGAAAGTCGCTGGGGTAGCTGCCCAAAAAAGACCTTTAGGTCCTGTGTATAACCTTGAAAAAAGGGGTGCACTCGCCAGTCTTCTTAAAAAGTCTTTATTCCAACAGTTTAAAAGTTAGTACAGGATCAACGTTTCGGTCCCAACCGTGGACCTTTGTCAAGATAACTATACAAGCAACTAACACCCCTTATATACCCTCCCTAATGATTGTTAAATCCACCCACCTGTGGTGGGAGTGTACCTATCAAGATGTACATCTATAGCTGACCCTACTATACCCATTATGTAAATATCTATATTACAGGCTCCTATATAAGTAGGGGAGAAACTCCTTACCTAATATAGATTCAGCAGTGACAGTAAGATGGATCGATCCTCCCCACTGTTCGGGGAGTACAATGGAGGCTGTCAGCATGCGTTCCACTGTCTCCCACTTCCTGACAGTTGGAACGCATGTGTGCCTGTCATCTTAGCCACTCTGGTCTCACTCACAGTGTGCTGCGGAGTCATGTGGTGGTTGTTAAGCAACCCCCGTCTGTATACACTACTGTTGACGCTTGCTAATAGGGATGTTGGTGTCTGGGGTCAGTGGCTGAATGGCAGTGGATGGTTAATCCTCAAATCTCAATCAGAGGAGGATAGATAAATGGGGGAAGGAAGTTAACAGGCTATAGCTAGCTATTAACTAATTGCTAACTTAAGGTACTTGTACATAATACAATCCATGAAAACATCTCAACTTTTCTACATATTACAAATGTCAAAGAGGCTATGCTACAATAAACCACTACTTTATTGCCATAGTGACCGAAGGAAAAATATCAAGAAAAAATAAAAAATAAAAAATAAAAGATTGAAAAATGAAAAAAGTGAAAAGAGTATTATTATTGGTGGTGCACCCCTGGATTTAATACTTATTCGGTCAATCTAAAAATATGCCCAAATGTATCGCCTCATTCAGTCCTCTTGGGTAGATGGTATCCAATTTGTGTATCCACAGTGATTCTTTACGTAAGAGCATCCTGCCACGATCACCTCCACGTCTAGGGGGGGGCAGCCAATCTATGATCATGCATTTCAACGAGGCTGAGGCATGTTGTGCCTCCTGAAAATTGTGAGCAACAGGTTTATCCGAAGACCCAGTGGTTATGGCATTCCTGATAGAGGATCTGTGGTTTGCCATCCACTCGCGAAAAGGGCGGATGGTCTTGCCCACATAATATAATTAGCACGGACATGTCAGGATATAAATGACATGATCAGATGTACATGTAACTCGATGTCGTATTTGAATTTTTCGTACTGTGTGAGGGTGATGGAAAAATTGTCCAACCATCATGCTTCTGCATGTGGTACAGTTCACACATCTGTAACATCCTAATCTTGTTACATTGAGCCAAGTGGATATATTCTGACATGATCATATCTGGTCACATAAGTATATCTTTAAGGTTACGACCCCGTTTATAGCTCATTAGGGGTTTTTCAGGTAGTCGTCCTTTTAAGATTGGAACACTTGTTACTATATACCAATATTCATGCGCTGCTTTGTTGATAAATTGTCCTGCTGTCTCGAATGTCATGGAGATGACAAAGGGATTAATTATTTATTTCTTGTGTTTTTTTGGATTGCCTTCTATAAAGATCTTTCTCGCCTTTAAAAGGCAATTTTCTGTGGTTTTTAAATTGTAACCTCTAAGGAGGAATCTTTGTTGCATTTCCTCAAGTTGGATTTCAGCTGCCTCAGGGTCAGAATTGTTTCGAAGGACCCGTAGAAATTGAGAGACTGGTAGATTGCGTTTTAAAGACTCAGGGTGGTGACTTTTAAAATCTAAAAAAGTATTACGGTCAGTCGGCTTTCTGTAGAGGGTGTAGCCATAGCCCAAATCAGTGGTGTATATGGATACATCCAAAAAATTTATACAAGTGCTATTGTATGTCATCGTCAATTTGATCGGAGTATCAAGGTTATTCAAGTTATCTAACATACCCAGGAGTGACTGCTCAGAATCCCTCCAAATAAGCAGAATGTCATCTATGAACCTGCGGTAAAAACCGATACTACCTCCAAATGTCGGGAACACGTAATTCCTCTCAAAGGCATCCATGTAGATGTTTGCGTATGCCGGTGCGATGTTGCTTCCCATCGCTGTCCCGGACATTTGGAGGTAGTATCGGTCACCGTATCTAAAATAGTTACATGTCAACGCAAGCTCCAGTAGTTCCATAAGGAACTCAATAGTTGGCAATCCAGTGTGTGAGTTGGACAGAGCTCTACTGACCGCCGCTATGCCCTCCTCATGGGGGATGACTGTATATAAAGACGATACATCTAGAGTTACCAATATACCATTGTTGATCTTATGTAAAGATCTAATCTTGTCAAGAAGATCACTTGTGTCCTTAAGGTAACTACCTATTTGTGTGACACTATTTTGAAAAAAGTGATCCAAGTATTGGGCCACTGGAGTGAATAGGGAATTGTGGGCAGAGATTATGGGTCATCCCAGGGGTTTATCGAGTGTTTTGTGTATCTTTGGTACTAGGTATAATATAGGACAAATGGGAAAATCTGTTTTCATATATCCATAAGTATGCTGATCTATCCAATTATTGTTTAAAGTTAGATCCAGTAACACATCCAATTTGTTTTTGAACCCACCCACCTGGTCTCCACCTAATAATCGATATGTCTGAGTGTCTGAAAGTTGTCTTTTGACTTCATTATTGTAGTCTTCAGTATCCAATACTACCACGGCTCCCCCCTTATCTGCTGGCCTTATAATGATATTATTGTTATTTTTTAATTGTTTTAGTGCAGTTCTTTTTAACGGTGATAAGTTATGTCTAACTTTTTGTTGGGTTTTTATATGATCTTATACACTTTGATGAAGTAGTCTGGAGTAGGTTTTTATACTAGGATTTTGTGAAGGCGGGTCGAAAGAGCTCTTGTTTTTAAATTTATTAATTTCTGTATTAGATGTATCACTGAATCTTTCTTTCAACCTTAATTTGCGGTTGAGCTTGTAACTATCAACTGACCACATAAATTCATTATGATAGGTGGTGGGTACAAAGGACAGTCCCCTAGAAAGGAGACACATTTCTACTTTGTTTAATGGATACGTAGACAAGTTAATTACCAATTCCTCTGGGTTTTGGTTGGTTTTCTCCCTCCTTTTAAATTTGCCCTGCCTTGGGTGGGGCCTTCTATGTTTAAAGGAACATCAGCTTGAGATCGGGTGTATACACGTGGTAGTGGCGGTTTAGTGCCCACTTGTGTATCCGAAGTATCCCTATCTGAGGATGTATAGCTGTCTAGTAGAGACTGATTATTCCTAAACCTAGTATTTCTAGATCTGTAGGTAACATTATCACTCCCAGTCAACCATCAGTAGACCCGATGTTCTAAACTATCACGTTTCACTATCTCAAGTTTTGCTCGCTTAAAGGATATTAAGTCTTTCTGGTAGTGATCTATGCTAAATTTAAGTTTTTCCAGCCACTGATCCATTGTATCACTCTGTAGTGAGACAACAGCTTGTCGTTTAAAAGCGGTGATCTCAGTTCTGATCTTTTTAAGATCTACACCCACTTCCTCTATTACCAATAGTAGTAAGTCAAATGAACATTTGTTCAAGACTGAACACCATTTGCTGCAAAATACAGGATTACTCCAGCCTATCGTGGGGATGTTTTTTAATCTGAAACCACGTGGAATTTGTTTTTTCCGATAATAGTCGGATAAAAACTGACCGTGGAGTAATAAATCAACCTCCCTTTTCTCTAAATGTAGCAATTTGTGATACAAGTCAAGGGCACTCTCAGCTGGTAATTGTCCAAAATCATTAGTCTCAAATAGAACACGCTCAGCATCCTCATCTGTTAATGCCAATTGATCATGTTCAGCATTAAATAACAATTCTGTTGTTACTAATCCATCCATGAATAATATTATAAATCATGCAGTATACAAAAATAGAGACCTATACACCACTGATTTGAAGAACTATCAAAAAATGAAAAACAAAAATGAAGTTGAAGAAAAAATAAAAAAAAAATAAAAAAAAAAAATATTGAAATATGAATGACAGACAATAGAAAAAATCAATCCATATGTTGCTTGTAGAAGAAGCTTAATAGTATCTTAATACATATAATCAAAAGTATCCGCTTGTCAAAGTACTACGGGTGCAGGACAAAACTAGAGAAATAGAATCAAAATATGTCCACACTCACATTTTGGGATAGAAAGTTGCTGGGGTAGCTGCCCATTCAGGTCCTGTGTATAACCTTGAAAAAAGGGGTGCACTCACCAGCCTTCTTAAAAAGTCTTTTATGCCAACAGTTTAAAAGTTAGTACAGGATCAACGTTTCGGTCCCAACCTTGGACCTTTGTCAAGATAACAATACAAGCAATTAACACCCCTTATATACCCTCCCTAATGATTGTTAAATCCTCCCACCTGTGGTGGGAGTGTACCTATCAAGATGTACATCTATAGCTGACCCTACTATACCCATTATGTAAATATCTATGTTACAGGCTCCTATATAAGTAGGGGAGAAACATATATATATATATATATATATATATATTGTATATAGATTGTGTGTGCAACCCCACAACCGATGTTAAGGAAACATCTGCAGATGGGCTCAAACAATCAATTGTTTCTATCGATGGTTGAACCCATCGGCCATCAATGGTACAGCTGTCAATGGCCATCACTTCAGTATACCATAAAAATGTTTATTTTTATGGTACGTGGTGTTTAAAAAACAAAAATTGCATTGGAATCATTTTAAAAAGATGTTCTTGACCTAATTCAATCATAAAATAATGACAATTTTGGAGCGGTTTTTGGAAAAAAATTGTCATTTAAGTGGTTAAAGACCTTTGCAATTTATCATTCACCCTACAACTTGACTCCTCAACCTTATCCTCTTTCAATTTCTTCTCTCTACTATTGCATGCCCTCCTCTAGATCATTTATCCAACCTGTCTCCTGCCACTTGTTCATGTACAATATGCCTTGTCATCAAACTTGACTCTGCACTCTGCTTTAACTTTCTCAATGAATTTATTTTGCAGTCATGTTGCCTTCATTGTCTAAATATTACTGAAATACTGAAATATAACTTTTTTAACTCAAGATAACATTTTATCTCCCATCGTACCTATTAAACCCCCTTTACATTCCTAATGATCTTCTTCTTTCACAGTTTAACAATGATTATTAGCTGTATGAATAAAGCATTATATTTAATTATCTAGTTTCAGAAATTGCATTTACAATTGTTAATTGTTAGAATGGAAGTGAACATTTATCTTACTCTTTATGTAGCACTGCTCTAATAGAGGTGTTGAAGAGTAGGTGTGTTTGACATCACAATTTTCCCAAGTCAGTTTTGCAGGAGCCTCGCAGCTACAGTACTGGTTCCTCATATTTTTTAGACTCCATTTCAAATTGCAAAACTCACCTACAAAGCCTTCAACAACAATAAATAAATAAATATTTATACATTTGAATTCAAATGCTCTAATCTACATCTTACCTGGATCTTGCTTCCTCTCAAATTCACCCCTACCTACAAGACTTCTCCTGTGCCACTTTAAGCCTATTGAACACAGTTTTTTCAAAATATTTAAATGCTGTCTTAAAATTCATCTTTACAAGAGCCCACTGCACAATTTATAATGTTTAATGTTTACAACACTCTCACTATCGTCACTTTTGCAATTTTTTTTCAACTATTTCCCACTAGAGCATACAGTAAGCTCTTCCAAAAGCAATATAGTAAAAACAGGTGCCCATGCTTGGTTTTACCTATTTTGTACATGGTACCAGGTGCAAGGTAGTATAAATATCATATATGTATAGAAATTGGAGTATATTATTGTTAATGCTGATAGCAAAAGTATATCTCTTTCAAAAGCAAAGCCTTCCTTATCATTTATTTTTTTGTCTTTATTTAGTTTGTCTGTCTTGTAGGTCCATGCTTTACTGTATATATGATCTAAATCCCCCACTATATAGTGCAGTTGAAAAGCATTCATTAAAATAAAAGATTTTGTAAAGCCAGTAGCAAAGGGAACATTTTCTGAATGGACAAAACTCTGGATTAAACTAAATTCTCAAAAAGTTAGTGAAAAAAGAGAAGCAAAAAGACAATGAACATACCTGGAAATTACACAGCAATTACTTACAAGAATTAAAAATTAAAGTTTAGGTATGGCCTTTACAGCCCTCAAACTTTATTATTATTGAAATTATGTGGCGATATTTCAAACATACAGTGCATGCCAATAATATTTCTGTACTAGAAGAGTTCTACAAGTAAAAGTAGGGAAAATCCTATATCAAACAAAAAATAGGCTACAAGTAATGTTTGGAAGCTGTGATTTGTGCCAAAGGAAGAATTTATGAGTACTGACTGACATGATGCCCAAAGTTTTCCAAAAGTCACATTCACTGTTTTATTTTTGCTTTCAATTGCTAAGTACAGCATTAATAGTACTTGTAATTTAAAATATGACATGTTTATGTGCAAGACACTGCAGATGTTGTAGTAAATTTGTGAAAAAAATACTAAACAATGTAATTTAGCAAAGGGGGAACATTTGCTGTGAACTTAATTGTATCTACATTTTTTAATAAGATAGAAGTTGAAAAATTATTGGTCGACCTATATAAATAAAATTTTAAATAATAAAGAATTAGAATTTTATTTGGGGATAATATAACAAAAAATATATATAAATAATAATGATAATAATAATAATAACAACCTTTCATAGCTCACCTGTACTGTTGTGGCTCCATGCTTCTTACTTTAAATTCTCACACTGACTTCCCACTTTCTTCCATTTCCCTCTCCAATCATGATACTATCCCATCACATAGAATCCTGTCCTTTAAAAGGACCACAAGGGGCTAGGTGACTGCCTTCTCAAGATCAGTACACCCACTCCTACAATACAATGTATGAGCACCAACATTGTGATGTACTGATTAGGTTCAAGACAATAAAAAACTACTCAGTGCAAACCACTAAGATGTTAATGGCTGACAGTCAGCTGTCCCTAAGGGAAGAGATAACTGTAACTTTCAAAGCATAAAAAGATGATATAGAAAACAAAATGGTGCTGTCTGTCAGACAATATTTAATCCATTTTTCTATAATACATATATTAATAATTTGGCAAGTGAAAAGACAGTACATTTATAAAATATAAGTATATATTCACATACAGTAGTATAACAGAAATTTACTATCATTAATTTAGTAGCAAATGAATAGGTTATTGTCCATTTGAGGCTTATCAGTATTGCTTCATATAGCAGATTAGTGAATATAATACATAATTGTAGTCATTTAAAAGCCACTCAGAGAAACCAAAATTCATTTGAGAACAAAAATTTGCATAGTGTGCTATCCTACCAGTGTAACTGACAGTGTGTGCGATGGTTTCCCCCATTATCTGCACCCCAAAATAATTCCCACAAACACCTGTTCTTCCAAATGCATGAAAACAATTGCCAGTGTTGCCTGTGTTTAAAAAACATAGCAATTAGTGCAAAACAAATGACATAGTGTGTTATCCTTTCAGTGTAAGCGACAATGTGTGCCCTGGTGTCCCACCCTTAATCTGCTGCCCAAAACAATTCTGAAGTGTATATTTGAATAATTTTTTGGCCGGTATCAAAAATAAAACCAATCATAGATTAGTCAATGGAAAAACAGGAGCACCAACCCAGAACTGCTGTCAGTCATGTTAGTACTTTAAAATCTACAGTACTAAAGGTGGTCAAGGGGAAAGAATGTTTAAAAAAGGTCAATTGAAATCTAAACAATATTTCACAATGTTTAAGAAAAAACATCATCTCTAACAATAATGGGAAAATGTACTGCTGAAAAACTTAATATTGCCAGCATGCCATGCAGCATAGTGGCAAAGAAAGGTTAAGACCATGAGCTTTCTTTGTGAATGGTGATCCAGCTAGTTGTTTTATGCACAATAATCGCTATTGCGAAAGCCAGGGCCAAACACAGTCAAGCTTCTTCTATAACCTCACATGCTATACCTTCTCGCTGTCAGTTTAGAGATCTCACCATTAAAATAGGCAAGTCAGTGCACAAAAAAAAACACTGACTGAAGAACTGCCTGTTCACAAACTTCACAATTGCCTCGGGAGAGTCTAAGGATGTCCACGAATGCTATGTGGGTGTCTGATATTTCTGATACTGTAATCCTATAAAAGCCTCCTTAAACCATTTGTGCACAATTTGCAAATGTGAGGATAAGTAGCAGAAAAAGTAAAGATAGTGACATAGAGATTGAGGATGTTACAGTGGAAGTGTAACAGAATAAGGGAATATTTGTGTATCCACCACTACTAAGGATGTTGATGATGAATAAGTTGGACAAGAAGAAGTTGATAACATTTAGGAGGAGGATGTTGTTTGTGTCAAAGTAAATTAGCCACCATTGGCAGCAGTTCTATCACAAACCGTGCTAAAGACCTCTGTCTGAGACCTCTGCATCTTCCCATGAACTTGTCTCCTCATGGCTTGCTGAGTTGCCGGCCACTGCTGTCAGTGGAATCCAGTGTGGGGCCTAGGCCTGAAGGTGATTTCCTGCATCCCTGCTATGCCTAGGTGTCTCAGCCACACTTCAATGCACTTCCAGCACTTCTGCATGCCAGACATCTCAAGAAATTCCTACTTAAGGTCTCTCTGAGGTCTACCAGGATTCTTCTGATGTGTTCAGTAAGCAAAGAGCTGACACTCTTCCTCCACACCATGAATGGGATTCGCCTATTGATTTAGTTCTGAGGAAAATTCCAATCTTGGATTCCATGTCCTTTGCCTCTACCAAGCTCATGTCTGATCCTCCTCGGGGTAAGACCTTCGTGGCACCAGATCTTCTTAAAGCTTTCCATGTCAAATTTCCTCACAAGCCTAGGAAGTGTCTGGAGTCCACTTTTAAAAGGGGGGGTACAGTCACAAACTGTGCTTGAAAACTCTGTCTGAGACCTCTGCATCTTCCCATGCGCTTGTCTCCTCGTGGCTTGCTGAGTCACTGGCCGCTGCTGTCAGTGGAATCCAGTGTGGGGCCTAGGCCTGAGGGTGGTTTCCTGCATCACCACTGTTGCATAGGTGTCTCAGCCACACTTCCATGCACTTCCAGTGCTTCTGCATGCCAGACCTCAGGATCATGGGTGAGGCCATCTTGGATCAGGTCAGGTGATCCAAGCCCATCCAGTCTGCAGTGCCATCCAGTGACTCCAGCCAATCACCATCCAGCCAGGGTTATAAAAGCCCTTCCCTGACTCTGCCAGTACAATAGTGTTCTTGCTCTAGTCAGACCTATGCTTCTGAGCCCTGCTGTTTCCAGTTCCAGTTCCAGTTCACCTGTGACTCTGTTCCTGTGTACTCCAGCCAGGAGTACTCTTGCCCAATCCAACACACGCCATCCTGGAGTTCTATTCCAAGTGCTCACCCAATCCAGCACACTCCATCCCTGAGTTCTATTCCAAGTGCTCACCCAATCCAGCACACTCCATCCTGGAGTTCTATTCCAAGTGCTCCACAGTCCTGCATACTCCATCCAGGAGATATATTCTACTCTGCTACAGTATTTAACTCAGTATTCAACTCATCTACTAGTTCTACAGTATTTAACCCTGCAATTCTCCTCCACAGTACCCCCTGAACCTCAGAGACTTTTTACCTTTTGTTTTACAGTGTCTACAGTTGTGCATCACTGCACTAAGGACTATATTTACCATCTCTCATTAGTAATCATTTAACTGTATGCAACATAATTATATTAAACCATCTAAATCCTAACTCTCATTGTCCTGTTGTCTCTGTACCACAACCCAGTTTCAGTCTACCCCTTCCAATACCTCGAGCCATGACAAGTTCTTGCCCATGATAAGAAGAAGACCATTGTCATGCCTAGCAATAAGAACTAAAAAGCCACCTATTATGTGGGGAATTATTTTTTCTTAAATCCTGACAATATTTGTCAATTAATCTGTACAATTTGTGAGGCCAATGTAAGTAGAGGTAGGGATGTTAAACATCTAGAAACCTCTACCCTGTTACATAATTTGCAGGAAATTCATGCAAATTATTTTTAAAAATCTCCTAAAAAAAATAACAAGCAGTCCACCATTAGCTGCAATCAGCATGGATATATAGCAGCACATGCAATTTCCACCACCAAGACCTTCTTCATCAATCTCCCCATTAATAATCAAAGGTAGTCCTCCTGCATCCAATTTGCAAAGGCTAACTGACTCTTCCCCTATCCAGGATTCCCCGGAAGAATGCTTGCATGCTAGGGCTGCTGCTGAAAATGAATCTTCATCACAGAAGAGGTAAAGAATAGTTGTTTCAAAGAACAATTGACTGTGAAACAATCCTTTGCAAGAGGAGGCAACTATAAGAACTGAAATCCAGTTGCACAGTGAATCACTGAAGCCATGATACGTTTGCTAGCATTAGATCTCCTTCAAAAATCCACCATCAATGCATATGGATTTAGAAAGTTGGTTGAGGTCCTATGGTACCATGTCCCCTATAGTATATTTTAGCAGCAGTAGTATCTAACAAAAGAAAGAAAAAAAAGAAAGATCCAGCTCATTCACAGGCAAGCTACCCTCTGTATCACTGGCTACAACTAGAGGCATACCAGTGTCAACCTGTTGGAAAAACTAAGGGATGTGATAGCAAAATAGCTTCCATGCTAAGACTCTCCCCAGGGTTTGTTATTTATGATAATGCAAGTAACATAGGGCCTGATTTAGCAAAGATTGCAGTTGCTAAAATGCATTCAATTGGCTGATTGTTGCGTTCTGCGCATGCATATGCATCGCAGTGCGCATGGGCAGACTGGCCACTGTGATCGGGACTGTGATCACAGTGACTATGCAGACCCATCACAGAGTGATTGACAGGATGTTCCGTTTGTGGGTGGTGATGGGGGGTGGTCGGCGAAACACAGGAGTGCCAGTACATTTCAATGCCATTGCAGAGATGTGCATAAATTAGCCACTGCGATGCCATATGCAGCCTGAGGCTTCATAGCGTGTGTTAAAGTTAGAAATTTCTGAGTAAGGTCAGAGCTTGTGCAAGTGTGCGTGAGACTGCAATGGTACTCAATTGTACTGATGGTTTCTCAGTTTTGCTAAACATTACTTATGTGTGTAAGGTAAAGTGAGTATCCTTATGATGTGCTGCGAAGGCATAACGATCACAATGGATTAGCATACTATCGCAGTTGAACTGCAAGTGTAATTGCTATTGCATTTGCGATCCATATTGAATCAGGCCCATAATATGAGCATTACAACTGGGTGAATTGAACATGCACATTGTTTTCTCACACACAATAAACTTGGTGGCTCAGAATTAAAAAAAAAAATTACATGTGCATGCAGAAGATGCTGTCTGTGGCCTGTAAAATTATTAGGCATTTTCGGCATTCAGCAACTGCATGTAAAATATTGCAGCAGCTGGGAGAACAGTACTATTTGCCATTCCACCAACTGAAGCAAGAGGTAGTATTGGGGTGGAATACCACTCTTTATATTCTTCAGTAACTGGAGGAACAGATAAAATCAATCCAAACCTACGCTGCAAGCCAAGACAGGGAGAGGTGTGGGTATGTACCTTACTCCAGCAGAGTGGAGAATACTCTCCATTTTAAGTAAGCTACTAAAACCATTTGAAGTATTAACCAATGAGTCAGGTGATTCAGTTAGTTACATTTCTGGAAAACCAGCTAGAGAAAATGAATGGGGAGTAACCAATGAAGTGAGTTCAGACACTGCCAGCTAGGGAAGCTAATCTTGCATCATTTTTTAAATCTGTGGATTTGGGATTGAAAAAATCCCAAACCTCCAAACCTGGGGTTCCTGGATACCTGGGATTGAGTTGATCAATGAAATTAGAAAAAAAAAAAAACTTTAATGCCCCCCAGGAATAAAATAATTTTCATCTTTCATGGCCACCCAGCCAGCCCAGTATCACACTAATAAAAAAAACATTCAATTGTTTTACCTTCCAGAGTCCACTCCACTCCAGTTCAATTGAAGACAGCAGGCAGCAACAGTGCACCACTTGCACAACATCCTCACTTCTCAGCTTCAGCCTACACCACCAGCAATAAGTCCACTTTGAGGGAGAGAGTGCAGGGAACAGCCCAGGCACTCACTTCACTGGTGCAGCATAGCAGACAGCAGCACGTACCCAGTGGCAGTGACTAATTGTCTGACTGTATCAGTACACCTAGTCCTCCTCAGACCTCGCTGCAAGTCCCAGCTTCCACACTCCAACAAGTCACTCAGAGGCACAGCAGTTGCAGTCTGGAGTCTCTGGCCGCAGGCATATGCTTAGTCACCCTCAGAGTGACACTGTGTGACACAGTGACAGTATCACTTACCAGTGTCACAAGGTACCCTTGTGGCCACGGCACTCATCACTAAGTTAAGTAATTTCTATTGTGGCTCATCTCCACAGGTGGGTGCAGCTCTTGGGGGGTGGACTTGTATGGGGCTATGCATCGTGACCTCTAATGTCACACATAGCTACACAGTCTGCTCCCTGGGCCGGGTCAGTGCACTGTTAGCCAAGTGCTGACCAGCTAAACTGCATGTGCAGTTCAATCCTGGCATTTTTTTGCCCAAAATGCCAGGAACCCAATGATCCTAATCTCAGGATTGGTCTCCTTACAGCCCCAGTGAGGTGAATCTATTAGTTAAACTATTGGAAAAGCAGCTCTAGAAACTGAAGGAAAAGATGAAATGAAACAATCCTGCTAGTATATGGACTTTGTAGATCAAATTCTTTATTTGCTTTGACAATACCAAAAGGTTGTCAACATCTTGCAGTTGGATAACTAAGTTTTTTGCAACCAAACTTGATCCTAGGTTTAAGTCCTACGTAATGTCTTTCTTTCCAACTGACACAAATCTTAAGAGAAGTAAAGAGCTAATGCAAGCAAGTTATCCGCTCAAGTGGCACATGACTCATCGATGTAGCCTGCTTCAGTTTCTCCTGCAAATGCTGGTTAGGAAAAAAATGACCTTTTCCAAGAGTCAACTCAGTGCACCAGATTAAAACAGCATTATGACATCTGGTCAGGCTTAAAATAGTTTCCCAAAATTGTTGACACCTCTACCGTGACTCAATATGATACACTAAGCATCAATGGTGGAGGATTATTTTAATGACAATGTAGAAGTTAGAATGTCACACTGTCCCTTTGGCTACTAGGAGGAAAACAATGCAATTTGTAGCGCCTTGTACTAGCTTTGCTTTACTTTAGTTGCCCACCCTCCATTGTGTATTCAGAAAGAACATTTAGCACAGCCATGAACCTTCTGAGCAATGAGCATAGGAGGCTACTTCCTCAAAATGTGGTAAACCTGATGTTCATAAAAATAAACCACAAATTCTATGAGGAATAACTTTGCCACCAAATAAAACAAAATATAGAGATTCTGTAATTGTAGAGATTATTAACAATACCAATAGCTGCCATAAGCCCATTGCAATCTTGTTTTGTGTGGACCCAAACAATCCAAGCACTTCAGCTACAAAAGAGACAGTCCATGTCTTTGAAGTACTTGCTTTCTTAAACTGTTCATGTGCTTTTTAATATACAACATAAGGGTGGGTGGGAGAACCTAAGGACAATTCCGTTGTGCACCATTTTTATTTTCATTGTATTTTACTTGACTGTACTTTACTATGGAATTGTTGATGGTCTTCTAGTTTGCAATTCTAATTTCACTTTTTTCTTTTCTTTATAGTTGTAAATGCTTCTCTGTTTGTATAATAATCAATAAACCAATAAATGGAATGCTGTACATGGCTTCCACACTACATCTTTGCTAAACCCATGTCTTTGTTTTTCTTTTATTTATAGTTAAAAATTATTCTCTGTTCATATAATCATTAAGCAAGCAATCAAATTAATAAATGGTAAGCTTTTCCTGGCCTCCACACTACATTTTTGCAAGGCCCATGTCTGTTTTTCTTTTACTTATAGTTATAACTTTTTCTCTGTTCATATAATCATTAATCAATCAATCAATCAATCAATCACTGCATTACCTCAATTCCACAACATAAATAGTATTAAATACTCTACCTTAATTTCCCTGTACTGGCATTATGCATCTGATCTAGTTCTTGATTAATGAAAACAATTTATAAAAAGTTATAGTTTTATATTAAATTGCCATTCTGTCTGCCACTGTAGTGCTACTATGTTTCTTAGATGTACTATATTCTTTTCTACTGCAGTGTGTTTGTGCCACTAATCTGCTGCTTAGTTTAGCTAGTCAGCTCACTGCAGCCTTTGACAAATATTGGTAAAAACAATAATGTGAGGTGGTCAAAATTGACTAGAAATGACTTTTAAATTAATGTTATTGAGGTTAAAAATACTGTATGATCAAAAATAGACTCAAATTACATGATTGTAGCTGCTTTTATCAGTTTTGTTTTTAAAACATCCATATCTAAAACAAAGACACTTGAGGGTGGTTTTGGCAAAAACAAAACTTGATGATAAATTAGTACCAAAATCAAATCCACTCACATCTCTAAGAGCTATAAGTCAAAATTGCACTGCCTACTCTTCATCTTTGTTCTGTCCTTTGTTCCCTTACCTTTCATGTGAAGCCTAATACATCTTATAGGTACTTTTGACACATGGTGAAAGTGTTCAGATAGTTTTTTTAACAAAAGAAATATCAAATTATTTCCCTAAAAGTAGAAGATAATACAAGAGCATATGGTCCTTATGGAAGGAGTTTTTGACATTGAAAAACATGTTAAGCATATTTTACTTTTTACCAGTATTTTTTTCAAATCAGGCTTTTGTGAAAGTATTTAAAATCTCAGAATTTCAAAAAAACCTTGCATTTAAATTGTACAACAGAAAGTGAAATTGACTAGGTGCCAATCTAAACTATTTAGAAATTAAATTAAATTTATGGATTTAAATACATCCCTAAACTTATGATGAAATATGCTAATCAGGGGCATATTTAACAAGTGTAGTGTTAAAGCCCCAAAAATGAACAACCCTCACTGTGGCATTTCATGTCAATTTAGAATTATTTTTCTGGTATATACTGTATATATATTAAATTCAGCACTGAGTGTACAATACAGTATGTCAAATTGGATCTCTCCAGGGATTTCATTTTCAGATGTGAATCTAAGCATACATACCAAGTACAAATTACAAAAACAAAACACAATAATGCAGTATTCTGAGGCAGGAGTCCCAGTAATATGATAAAAGGTTGGAATAAAGGTGAAAATTGGTTTCCCTAAATCCCTGAGGTACCTATTGATTGATCAACAGAGATATCTTTATTTGATTAAGCTTACTAAACCCATGTAGAGATTTGGCCCATAGCATGTTATTAACTCTCTCCTTCAGACCAGATTATTTATAATACATTGATCTGAATTTAATAAGGGTATTATGAAAGCATATGCATTTTTATTTCATTTATGATGGAGCTTTATGAACATCTGCAGTAATCAGGTCAAGTTCCTGTGACAGCGAATGCTAAAAAAAAATCAAATGAATGCTTAAGTGATCACATTACTTCCAGGTTTGGAAACTGCACAGATACTGTGTACAGTATGTATGGTCAGTGGACCACACATGCGTGAGCTGCAACTATGAAAACTGCAAAATATAACCCACAGGGTGCAATGGGCTAATGTCATCTAAAGATGGCACTAGCTAATGCATCTAGGCTTTGAAAACCTAGGCATTTTATAATTTGGCAAATGGGGCTTTCATGCATTCACCACAGAAAGCTATGAGGATAAATTTTTCAATCCTTAACATAAGGAACAGAGAAGATATATTTGACATTTGCAGTTGCCCATTTGTTGAATAAATAGATATGATGCTCAACAATGTTGTAAACCTCTGAAAATATCCATTTTGGATTTTCCTCAATGTTGTGCTCAATATATACACCCCTAAAATATATGCTGGTCATAAGGTCAATCTCATATTAGTTAAACGGAACCTATGCTCCCTTTATATGTGAATTTGCACATAAGGGGAGTCTAAAAATGTTGCATACAGTTTAAAGTAGCAGCAGATGTTGGATCAGAGGCAGATAAGAGATGAGAGATATCAGTGACAGTGGGAAATAAGTGATGAGACAAGAGAGGAACAAATGAAAGGGGGAGTATAATGTGAGAGAGAATTTAATTAAATAGAGAAGTAATTGTTCTGCATTTATTCATGATATGTAGTATATATACTGTATATTAACAGTGTAAAGAGAAATACATAAGATAAATTCTTCTTTAAAGAATTGATTGTTTTAAGTTAGTAATTGTACTCATGATTATTTCTATATTTACCCCTTAACAATTCCTATCTTTAACTCCTCTATTGCAATGATTATGCCATAAAAAGTGTCCAATTATTGGAGTCTTGTATTTTTCTCTTTCTCGGTCAAAGATTGTGACACTATTTCAGAGGTCAGAAGCAGAGCATTCACCTTTGACCAATATCCAGCAATAGCACTTTGAATCCTACTTAGCTTAGCTATGTATAAACCTTTTTTTAAAGTGTGGCCTCAGTGCAGCAGTTGCTGGTAATTTTACAATGTCTCACCTCTAAATTCAACCAATTGGGAATTTGTGAAAATCTGCTGTAAGTCATGCAGTGATCAGACCAGACCAAACTCTGATCCTTCCAAATCATGTTTATAAATAATTACTCTCTACCTCTAAGTTGTAAAGCTCAGTTATGGTAGTAGAAATCATGAATTGTCCACTACATTTGTGTTTTGTATAAATGTGTTTTATTTCCATCATGTTAACTTCCATGCTGTGTTTGTTAGTTATTTAGTGGTCTATTAAGCAACAGTGACAATGTTGCCAGGATATTATCAGGTAACATCATCATGAGTTTTTATCAATTATGATAAAATATGGCTGCTATTCAGCAATATTTTCTGCAGGGACAGCGGTTGTGGTAACACGCTGTACCTGCGATGTCACAAAAGGCATTGTTTTCGGGATTCTGAAAACAATTCCTTCTGTTTGTTCCTCTGCGCATGCTCAGTCATGCGCTCGGGAACAGTCTCCGCCTCTGCTTGTGGTGTCTGCCGACTGGGTAAGTACAGCTCCAGCCTGTCCGAACTGATTGACATGTGTATACAGGCTTTATACTAGCCTGTATACATGAATATTTATGTGCTTTTATATTTAACATTTATATATGAAAGTTAAATATAATCGCACATAAATATACATGTATACAGGCTAGTATAAAGCCTGTATACACATATCAATCACTTTTGGCAGGTTTAACATGCTATAATTGGTCTTACCTGCTGGCGATCACCAGAAAGCAGGCATGGAGACTGGGAGGGCTTATAAGATGCTGCAGGGACTTATGGTAAAATTTCCCTCTGTCCCTGCAGTTTTTGGGATTATTAAGTATTTTCTTCATATAATGCCATTCTGAGATGGTGTTATATAAACTAAATATATATATATATATCAAGTGATTTAACACTTTTTGCTTTGCTGAATAGCAAAAAGTGTTAAAGCACTGTAGAGATCAATGGCTGATCCCTACAGTGTGGTATTAAGCGAGATGGGATTAGTGAAGATAATTGAGTTATCTTCTCCATTATCCCTTTGCCTTATAGGGGTCTTACATAAAAATACTGAAATCATAGTTTCCATATTTTTTATTTTAAAAAATCAATGCTGAATAGACCCCTAAAGGTGCGTACACATTGGGCGATAAAGTGGACGACTGAATGATAAACGATATTGTTGTAGTTCAGTTGTTCACTATAGCATCCATTTTTTACACCAAAACGATGAACAATAATGACGATGCACATTCCCGTGGGTTGTTCAGGAATGGGGGAGAGAGCCGGGTGCTGAACGATATCATTAATTTAATCATTCAGCGGGTGTGCTCAATGTCATGAATGACATTGAGCACACCCTGCCAGGGACACACTAGACGATATCGCTCAGGGAGCATATTGTCTAGTGTGTATGCTCCTTTAGTCATATATTGTTTCTGCAACTTACATATGTTGTTTGCACCAGCAGTCTAATAATGATTTGTTTACATGGGTTTATCTTCCAATGAAATGTTATGTGCTGATAGGTTGTCAGAAAGAGATGGCCTTCTGGCTAGCCTGCTGTAACATTTTGTATATAAAGTAATATAATGCCTAACTAAAGAATGGGAATTTGTCTCTATGTGAAAGCTCTATTTTATATCCAGTGATTTTTATAATAGTAATTGATTATGCACTTAACATATTCAATAAATATATTTATTTCAAAAGGGGACTTCCACTATCACAATTGAAACATGTTGTGTGGATTACTTCTGAAAGTTCGGAATTACCTGAGGCAATACAGGAAATTGGGAATAAATTCATTAATAGAGGTTATCCTGTAGTAGAGATTCAATAGGCAATGTCACACTACTTCAATTTGACTCAGACACAGGCTCTTGCCACTAAGGATCGCAGCCAACAAATGGACCGTATGGTGTTTACATCTACCTACTCTATTGCATTCAGGCATATCAGTAAAGTTGGCATATCCTTCACTCTGACAAAAATTTTGGACAATTTTGTAAAAAAACTCCACTTTTTTACTACAAGCAGAGTAGTAACATTAAGGATATTGTTGCAAAGTCAGACCTTGGTCCTAATTTGAAGAATAAGAGCATATGGCTGTGCTCCAAAAATTGTGTTTTTAGGTGTCAGGGCTGTGTCAACTGCCAATTTCTCAATGTCGGTACACATTTTGTGAATCCTGTTACAAATACCAAATATGACATCAGATTTATTTGGACTGTGACAGTCGAAACATTGTTTATCTTATTGTATGCCCTTGTCAACTTCTTTATGTGGGTAAAACCATTACACATCTTAAGGAGAGAATTGCCCTTCTCCGCTCCTCTATTAAAAAAGCTATGTCACTAGTTGACTGTAATACGCCTCCGGTCGCTAGACACTTTGCCCTTTTTAAACATACCATGAGGGAATTCTGTTTTCTCCCAATTGATCACGTTCCCCCTCTGAGAAGAGGTGGAGATTGTGACAACTTATTTTTGCAATGCGAGTGTATGTGGATCGCTTGTTTGAATACTATTGCACCTAATGGCCTCAATGAGGGATTGGCATTAAGTTGTTTTTTGTAGACATAATGGCCTTTTTCGTGACCTACTTGTGTTGTAACAGTTACCTATCTATCCTGTCTTTATATGCCCTTTATCTTCTCTCCATTTTGTAACTTTACTCTCTGTATATTTTGTAAATATGTATATATTGTTATTACTACCTGTATTTATCAGCCTTGCATTCACACTTAATGCATATTAATATATTGGTTATCTATTTCTATAAGCCTTAGTTTTGCATTGTTGGGTTACTATAGCAATGGGTGACTGGCTCTGGTCCCGGATCATCACTTCCGTTGTTTTCCCCCTGGTTTGCATTAGCAGCCAACTTGGCAACCAGTGACTAGGTCCGGTTTTGGAACATCACTTCCTTTGGCTGCACACTGTTAGTTTACATGCTGTTTATATGACCACGCTTTGCCCCACTTCTAGTCTTGCTAATTCCGGATACAGATGCCAGCATGTGGATGACATCTTTTATGCAGGTGTGTCTACTTAGCTGATTAATATACTGGTATTTATGGGTTTGTTGGGGGATATATGTGTTGAGCATGATTGTGTCACTGTAAACACCGAAACAGTGGTCAGGCACTACATGCAGGAGTCTGATTTGCGATGAGTATAATTTTATATGGATATGCTGCTTTGTGTATGATGCTGCTTTTTACACATTGCACTTGAAAGCTAAAAGTCTCTCCTATGCCCTGACATTATATTATGGATATGCACTTTATAAATGGATGCTTTCTTAGACTTTCTTGATGACGGATTAAAAGTATTTTCTATTGCATTTAATGATAGGATGTGCTGACTCTTTTTGTCTCATACAATAATATATTAATACATTTTGGACTTTTTTTGTTATTTAGAGTTGATAATTCTGACTTTTAGAATTGTGGTCGTTTTATATTGAAATGTTCTTTTTGGTTTGCTTTGTCTTTTGTCAAAATGTAGTAGTTGAATGAAGTGAATTTGAATGTTTGCTTTTACTGTTTGTGTAGTTTGACAGATTTGCAGAAGTTCCATATGCCAGTAATGATCCCACATTACTCTGCTTTGTATTATAACTACTTTCCTGATTTGACTAGGTCCACTTAAAATGCAATGGTCACTCTTTAGAGATACAAACAAAATGACATTAGATTTTGTTACATTTTATCTTCTAAATACATTATGAAGAACTTTTAATTTTATAATTGTGGTAATAACTTATTATTCTAAGCTCTTCGCAAAATAATAATCAAATATGAAAATTACAATATATAACCACTTAAAATATATGTAGACTACATCATTTGCCATTGCTTTTTCCCAGGTCCCCAATGGAAACCATTCAAGAATATAAAATTGAAGAGTGTTTTGTTGACATTTCATTTTCACATTTAAAGGTTATATTATTTCAGTCAGAAAAACATGTTAAATGGAGTTTTCACAAATGTCCAGCACAAGGAAGCTATTTTTTTAAATTCTACTTTCCGTTCATATTAATATACAATAGTTACCATAAAACTACATTTTAACTATTCTCAAAATCTATAGT
The DNA here is from genome assembly GCA_031769625.1 of Taudactylus pleione. NCBI lineage: Eukaryota > Metazoa > Chordata > Amphibia > Anura > Myobatrachidae > Taudactylus > Taudactylus pleione. Next base: position 13,798,970 of record JAUIMM010000153.1, on the reverse strand, counting down.
CATAAATTCAATAACTGTTTAACAAAACATTGCAATTAATTACATATTACCTTATATTTATCTGCAGTAATTCTGTCATTATATATATATATATATATATATATAAAATAGTTATTTTTTATTATTATTTTCTATTATTATTTCTTATTATTTTGATTTTAAACATTACACAAGGAATATAAATGTAGATACTGCAGTTCTTGTTTTAACATCATTATTCTTGATATTATTTGTAGAAATGCATACATTATTTTAACTGAAAGTAATTTAAAAACAAAAAGTCTGCCTCAGTATGTGAGAGAATTTGGCATATTTTAAAGCTGCACCCTATTTGTTTAGATACTGTCCTATTTGCTAAAAATGAACACTAAAAAATGCTATTGGGACTTTGCCTTTTAGCTGTTTATTTAAACAGAATCTGCTGTAAATAATTAGATATACAACTATGGTTCACAAGACATTTACCAAGTCAGGCATTATAAAATATCAGAGGCAATTCGCTAGTATGATCCTGCAGCATCAGTTCCTTCTTTGTCCTATTTTATATTTTTTCTTTTATTTTTTAAGCAGTGAAATGCTTTCCTTCTAGTCAATTCTGTGCTTATAAAAAGTAAAACTTGACAGCTGTCTCAGATAGAACATTTTGGATTCAAACAAATACAGTATCAGGAATAAATTACAAAACAAATAAATCTTGAAGCAAAGAGCTTAATTAGCAACCTTTGTTTTGTTGATAGTTTTAATGCTGATAAAAAATATGTGAGTATGTGAGATAATGTGTGTGAATGTGTGTGTACATCTGTGTGTGCATGTATGGGATCCCTGGCCTGGGCTGACTGGTGGTCAGGGGTGATGCTTTGGCTGGGGGGCCCCTGGCTGTGGCATTACCCCCCACTAGAAAGGGTCCGGTGTCAGCACTGGTAAGTACAGGGGGACCCCATGCATATTTTCCCCCTGTATTTCAAGGACTGGCTCAAAGCCCACTGCTGATTGCACTGAATACAGGGTACCAATATGTCATTTGTCCTCTGTATTTAGTACAACCAGTTCTGGGTTTCCAATGTCCGGTGCTGGTTGTTTTTTTTTTTTTTTGGGGTGGGGCAATAATTTTTTTTTACAACGGGTTTTTTTTTAAACAGAAAAGCACAGACTGGTATCATTGATCCCATCCATGCTACTGTGTTTGGTTATTTATACATTTTCAGATCTGAGCCTGCATCTGTCTGCTGCTACCTCCCCCGGGTCCAGCCACCTGCATCACTGCCACCTGCACTGTCACTGCTGCTGCACCACCACTGCTAATGCCCACTACCATCCCTTTGTCCCGGCCACAGTTAATGCCCACTAGCCTCCATTCCCTGTGTCCCGGCCACAGCTAATGGCCACTTTCTTCCCCCAAGCCCAATGCCACTATCATCTGCACTGGCCAGCCATCTTGGTGCACCCAAATGAAGCCACAGTGAGTATACCTGCTGGAGGCTCTTACTGAGGCTGCACAACAAGTTGAAACTTTCCTATCTCTACAATGGCAGATTTGTGAGGTAATTTTTTAAAAACTGTAACTTTCTCAATTACATAAACCCCAAAAGCACCTACCCTGGAAGAATAGTTACCTAATAAAGCAAATCCCAAGTCTAAAATTGCCCCTATGCTGAGTTATGCCTTCCCAAATATGCCGAATAGAGAACAGCAGAAAAGTAGTCCTAATTGAGAGTGTCAGAAAAAACCCAAATCCTCATTTTTTATGTTTTTGCCCTTAAATTTGGCAATGAGCACCAAGCTTCAGTACTACCTGCCCTTGCCAAATTTCAGCATGGTACCTCCAATAGCTTTTGAGGTGTAGCCCCTTAAACACCATGCCACACCCCTCAGGTGGTCTCTATGGGAGAATTCCATTTTTTTTTTATTCAGCCTTAATACGTGTATAAGGGCACAACAGTGCCTTATAATATATATATATATAAATAAAAAGCACTAATCCACGGCACTCACCATTCCTAGTATTAGGGTGCAACATGGTATGTGCCCACATTGTTTAAATAGAAATCACAGGGGCTCTGCACTCACCATAATAACTAACAATAATGATAACAAACATAATAAACTGTGGGGTTTTAGTTCATGAATTGATCAATGCATTTAAGCTTGCCGCCCCCATCACAGGACCCCACTTTACTGCAGGTCCCTACTCTATTGCTCAGAATCAGTCCATGTTATAATTCTGAGCAATAGAGTAGGGACTTGCAGTAAAGTGGGGTCCAGTGATGGCGGCTGCGAGCTTAAATGCATTGATCAATTCATGAACTAAAACCCCACTGTTTATTATGTTTATTATCATTATTGTTAGTTATTATGGTGAGTGCAGAGCCCCTGTGATTTATATATATATATATATATATATATATATATATATATATATTTACACACATATAGTTTTTATGCTCGACTAATTATGTCAATTTCTTTATCTCTTTCTTTATCTTTATTTCTTTATCTCTTCTGCAGCAGGTTTCCAAGCTAGAAGGGAGAAGCTTATTTAAGTTAACCAGAAGACAGTGATTGGAAGTTTGGCAGATTTACTTTACAGTGTGGATATTTTAAGCCATGCAAGGGGCAAGGTCAGTTCTACTGCAGTTACTGAAATGCATGTTGACATTCCTAATTTCAGGATATGTGTGTCTAATAGAGTGGAAAGATAATATATTTTAATTTATTTGTTTAATTATTAACAGTTTCTTATATAGCAAAGCATATTCTATTGCGCTTTACAATTTGAAACATTAATAGAACAAAACTGGGTTGCAGGAGACAGACATAAAGGTAAGAGTGCCCTGCTCACAAGCTCACAATCTCTAGGGCTGCTGTGGTACTTTGCAATATAAACCAGACAGAATTGAAAATGATATTACATATTAAATCAGCTCTTTGAAAATCACTTACTTGATTGCATGAACTCTGTGAAAATCAAAACATTATGAAAATAAACATGTTTAGTGTAAAACAAGTAAAAATCCTATAAGGTTTACATAATTCGTTCTCATAATTGTTGCTGGTGTTGAGGGCTTTATGATTACATTTTGTTTTATGTAATTTATACTGTAATTTATACTGCAAGAAAGAAAATGTACTAACAGACAACATTTCATCCTTGTTCTATTTTATTGTTACTCATTGGCACTGTAAATTAAAGATTTTTATCATTTTATTTAATTTTCTTTTTAAAGTAATTTCTGTAAAGTCTGTGGTATATATTTATTACAGATTTTTTTTAAATCTATATCCATGCATATATATAAATATATATATATATATATATATATATAAATACTGTATATAATTAATGCTCTGGGGCCTGTCAGCTGCCTCCAATTTTATAATACAGTACATGGATGAAAGGTAGACAGAAGGTACTTTCAAGCCACTCTGATTGTGTTTTAAATACAGCCTAAGTAAATAGGAAGCATCCCCTGACTGATTCTCAGACACCAGGTGCAGCCATGTAGTGTCTGGCTGTAAAGTTACTGGATATGGAAGTACCAGACCTACTTGCCAGCTATAAGCACACTGATTGGTGGATAGTGATGGACAATATTTGGAGGTTCTCAAACATTTATTGGTTATCTTGTACCCATGGTCTGTACAGTGCACAGATGTGTAAAGTTTTTTACACATAAAGATGTGTTACAAATGTATTTAGGATGTGACTTTATGAAGCTCACATGTAGGCATTTTGCCAATAGGAAAATTAATTGTAACACTGGGGAACAAAATAATATATTTTTTTGTGAAAAATTATAAATATATCAATTATTTTCTCCATTTGAATTACCTTACTAGTCTAGGACTGCTTTACTTAACAGAATCTGCTTAGTTTTGCTTTTTACAACTACCCTCTTTCAACAATAACAAGAATTTGTTTTATTTGTGATAACTTAGCTGGTAGTCACATTTGAGACACATAACACATGCAAATCTCTTCACTAACACTGGGAGGAGGTGTAGTAGTGCACTGCTGGGCCTGCTGGGACATCCTCAGACCACATCCATGCCTTCTCCAGCATACAGAGAGGACTGAGTGACGCAGTTAACACAACTCCTGTTCCTTTGTTTGGCCCTCTTTCTGTCCCACCACAAAAAATTTCCCTCCATTTGGGCTTCTTTTGTTCATTACGGCCTCGGCCTTTATTGGGACCTAGCACTGAATGTGTGAAATAAAATGTTTATGCCATAAAAATTTGTTCTTCTGGGAGACAGTGTACTAACAACTCTGATGTTTTTTGTTATATTTGTGGCAAATATAGCGTTGCAACGGGAAGAACAAATATAACTGTATTCATAAAACAAGCATAACAGGTTTATTTTGGAAGTCACATAAGCCAGCAAGACAAGATTTGGGTGCCTCACAAAGTTTGTAAAACTTGCATGGAATCGTTCCACAATTGGACAAAAGGTGATCAAAAAGGAAATAATTTTGGCATACCTATAATGTGGTATGAGCCAAAAGATCACTTGAGTGACTGCTATATTTGTGCTGTAAATGTGAAGGGTATTAATCAATTTAAGAATCACAAATGGGAATACCCAAGTATGAATTCTGCAAAACAACCAATACCACACAGCGAAGATTAACCTTTACCATCATTCAGTTATTTGTGCAAAGTTTAATGTGATGATGTGGAAATGTTCATTTCATCCTGTGCAAGTGACCAACACAGAAAGTTCCTCTACTCCAAACAAATTTTCTCAAAAGAAACTAAATGATTTAATTTATGACTTGAATTTATTGAAAAAGGAGCTGAGCTTTTAGCATCCAAACTTCAAGAAAAGCACTTTCTTGAGCCAGATGTTACTATAACATTGTATCTAAATAGAGAGCAAGCCATAACTACCATTCTTTAGCTGACAACAATCTTGTGTATTGCAACAATATTCTGGAATTTATCCAGATGATGGGCTTACCAGAATATTGAGCAGAAGACTGGCGGCTCTTTTTGGCTAGCTTTAAAAGGAGATTAAAATGTGTATTACTGCACAATGTGAAAAAATTTGCATCAATTCCTATCAGTCATTCAACAAAACTTAAAGATCAGTATGAAAATATCAAATTAGTCTTAGAAAAAATTACTTATTCTCAGCATCAGTGGTCTGTTTGTGTCAATTTAAAAATGGTTATTTTTCTTCTTGGACAGCAAAGTGGATATACTAAGTATCCTTGTCATATATGCTTATGGGATAGTCATGCAAAACAAAAGATCTGGCACCAAACCATATGACCTCCAACAGAAGTTATTACTGTAGGACATCATTCATGAGCCCTTAATTTACAGGAAAAAAATCATACTGCTGCCTCTCCATATCAAACTGGGTTTAATGGAACAATTTGTAAAAGCATTGGACAAGTCAGGCGATTGTTTCACGTATATTTGTCGAACATTTCCAACTCTTAATATTGAAAAATGAAAGGCAAGAATTTTTGATGGCCCACAGATATGGAAACTGGTGAGAATCCAAATTTTACCACATCTATGACTGAAATGGAATCTGAAGCATGGCTGAGCTATGTGTCTATCATTCAAAATTTTTTAGGCAATCACAAGGCAAACTATCATGAATTAATCAATAACATGCTAAAATGTATTGAGAAAGTAGGTACCAACATGAGTATTAAAGTACTTTTTATCAGAACAAAAAAATATAATTTTAACTATTTTTAACATTGTTTAAATTAATTTTTCATAAATATTAAAGACATATGCATATCTCAAAAACTAGAGCCAATTGAAAAATAAGCATGGCATATTCATGATCAGGAGCACAAAATTAATTGAAATTCACTCTTAAATCCCTGGCAACAGATTTAATATTCCCTAATCACTTCCAAATGTGTGATTTTTAAGATATTTTTTTCATTGTAATCAAATGATATATATAGAGACCTGACTAACTATATAATATCACTCATCATTTTACTTGTAGGAATTGGAGTTCACACTTTCTACTGTTAGTTAGACCACCACATGCACTGACAGCACAAGGAATTCCAGAGCCATGTATTCATACTGAAAAATCCATACACAGTTTTCAAGAGATTCATGATGGACTTACTAAGGCTGCAGCATTATGACATACTATACATAAAATAAATGCATTTTCTTTTTTCTGTCACTAATTCTACAGTTGCAGTGTAGGAGATCTGAACCAGACACAGTGTAATGATAAGAGTGGCATACTATATCTCTGCCCTTTTTCCTGTAGCTCAACTTTGCCTGCAACTAAATCAGTCCAGTAGTTAATACAGCTTTACGTTTTGAAAAACAATATATAATTTTCTTAGTTATTTCTGTGTGTACTCATTTATCAACAAACCAGACACATCACAGCTCACAGACTCATCAAATGAAAGCTAATATTTTAGCATAACATCTCATAAATGTACAGTTTTAAATCCTATAACATTACTTTCTGTGAATGAGAGACAGGCGTCTAAAATGGTCGAGAGCATTCCAGTGAAACCACATAATTGCCTAGCATTTGCAGAATAGTAACTTAAACATAGATCTTTGACGAATGCAGAAACATATCATATTTGCTGATGACAGTTCGGACAGACAGACTGAAGATAGTAGACTAAGATCAGAATATGTCACTGTCACTGATCATTACATATTAGAAGTCAACCATTATAAGCACCATTTTCAGTTCATCTTGCTGAATTAAAAATACTTAAATAAGCAAATGAATGTAGCAAGGAAAAATACATTTACACTGGTTCTAAATATGATTTTGGGGTGGTTCCTGATTTTGGAATGCAATAAAAAGTGAGACAATTCATCATAACAAATTGTGTTCCAACTGGATATTTCTAACAAGTATTGTTGACTACTCTAACAAGTATTGTTGACTACTTTAATGCTACCAAAACAAATAATACATAAAACAATGTCAATGTCAAGCACCTCTCCAGGAACTATTGCTCTAAGCGCCTGAGGATGCATTTGATTATATGTTCTTTTATGTGTTTGTTGTAAGGGGTGTTTAAGGTGACACAACCAGCATCATAGGATCTCTGGGCTGCTATATTGCACACCAGTCCCTGTCCAAACTATTTTGTAAAGACTGCCCATGAGTGGACTCATGTGGAAATAGATGATATAGAAAGGCTAATAAAGACTTATTGGTGTGCCCCAAGATTTTATTTGACTGATGATTCTACTGTAGTAGAATATTATTAATACTCTCCCCACAGAACCCTCACACACACCCCTTTAAAGAAAGAACATTTCAAGTTATTCACATTGATTTCATTCAACTTTCAAAGGTAAAACAAAAATTTTTTTTACTGGTATGAGTTTGTATTAGTAGCTTCATTAACAACTGGTATCACTGCAATGAATCTAATACAAAGATAATATTTTTACAGGAAGAATGTTTTAAGAATTGTATGTTTTTATGAATATAGAAAAAATATTACACAACCTTTATCACATATGGACTAGTGTAAAAGTAGAAAGATACAATGGAACTATTCAGAACAAGTTAAATAATATATAGCAACAAACTGGGTTGCTGGGACCAGAAGCACTCCCTCTGACAATACATTATTTGATAAATTGATCAACCATATTCTTGGTCCAGTGGACATAACAGTGCCAGACCTAATCAAAATTAGTATTCAACTGAAAAAGCTATGAGCTTCTATGAAAGGTGCACAACTCATCACACTAGGCAACTGTCATTAGACTATGTTATGATTATAATTTCCATACATTTTTGTTCATGAATGCCTGTGCTACTTAGGAAACATGTGATTCATCCTTAGTGCTGCATGTGTTGAAAATGGGGTGTCTCTCTCTTATTTTTGCTTTCTCAGACCTGGGAAGGGGTGCTGCCATTTTTTATTCTAAAAACAGCATAATTTTTTAAAAGCCAGCAAATCGGGTCAAGAGCATTATAAATGCTTTATCTCCCTCATCTTGAAACCCACAGAAACAGTTGTACCCTCTTTTGAAATAGAAGATTCTAGTTTTTCTAACTTTGTGACCCCTTAAAGTTATTCCCTGATTAAATTAATAAGAATTCCTTTGATGGTGGAATAATAACCAAATCCTAGCTTTAATAAACTCAGGAGAACCATTATTTGAAAGAGGAGAGTTTATTATTTCAAAAGTTGTTGCCTTTATTTGGTAATTGTCTGGTAATCTCCTGTGATGGCTAAACAATATCAACTTGCCCTTAAAAAATACAATTAGTCAGTGAAAGAGGGAGGGCATTTACTGTGCATGATCTTGCCCATTAAGGCATTTACAAGCTCAGGAGCACCCTTGTATAACAGAGTATATTTTTTTATTTTATTATAATATATATTTACATTGCGTACAACATTTTATTTCTTAAATTAGAAGATGCACTATATAATCTTTCTATATTCATTGACATGACAGTGTTCCCATGAGTTATTATAAACTGCTGTTTGAAAGAATATTTGAATTAAGCACTGCACATAAGGTGTATTGTAAATAACAGAAATGTTTCAGACACTGATCTTCTTATAGAAGGATATACTCATTACCTTGGACTAGTATCACTGAGTTATGAAATGTAACATTTATTTTTAATTTTATTTTCTATCCACTTTTATGTACATTACATTTCCTAAAAAATATTTGAAAAAGGTAAGTGATTAAAAAAACATCTTTTTTACTTTCTTCATCACTTTTCAAATTTTATCTTTTAAACTCACAAATGTAGTTATTGTATGTGACATCACCAAGTGTAATATTTATTGTTTATATTTTGTCTTTAAATTCAGTTTTAATAGGGCAAAACAAAGTATCTCAAAGGCTGCTCCTCACATAATAGAAGTCACAGTTTATGTACATTCATTTTGTTTTTTTTATATGATTCCTACTTTAATTATGCAGTGGAAGACTGCTAATATGTTTATTCAATTTTTGTATTTGCATCTTGTTCTATGTACCAATTTGACTTGGCTACTTATTAGGTAGACTCTTGGCCTACTTACTCTAATGTGTATGAATTGTCAATTGTGTTTTTGCCTATCTTTTATATTCACAATAAAGTCATACCTCCTGTCATATTCCTGGTGTATCTACTCCTGTTACTTGCATTGGAAGGGAGGTCTGTTTGCTACCTTTGCAAAGTTATGCAGCTACTTGAATAGGTCACAATTTTGTTCCCCATTCATACAGTATTTTGATTTGATGGGCAATGCTCCACATATAACAATGTGTGCATATCCCAAACCTCCCTTTTACAATTTTCACCACAGCCTCCATAATGAACCCTTGCAGAAATTACCCACCTTTAACTACTACCATACACAAATTTACAAGATGGTAAAGGTAGGTTGTTTGTTTATAGGTTTTCCAGAATTAATAGGTCAGTGGTCTGTGAATTGAGGAATTTAGCCTGCCAGAGTCTTCTCTTTGAAATGTAAAAAATAATATGAATCATCGGATGGGTGATTTGCAACATGATATGATTTACAAGAATGGCAAATAAAACCATTTAAAACCAAAATTTTCATTCATAAACCTGTATATTTGCAAGCAGACATGCTTACAATTTTGTCTGTATGTTAATACCCAATCTTGTTTAATTACTGTTTTTCCACAATTGTAATGTGCAATGCTGTATACAAATGTTATTTAAATTAATGTTAATTAAAGATACTAATAATGTTTCTTCAGATTTATGTGACATTGCATACACTATTTTTGTAGACATTTAATTTAGACAATTCAGTGGCATTTTTGAAATACTGCTATCATTTTTTTTACATGGCAAAATATGTTCTAAGTTTTATATAAATATGTATCCTTGTGTCATCTTAAGGCTATGATAATAGAAAAAACTTGGCATTTGTCTGTATTGTCAACATGTGAGATTTTTTTAGTTAAATAAAGAAAATGGATTTCTCACTGGCTAGCCATTTTCCAACCTATAGAAAAGAAAATTAGAAGGTAGATTATAAATATAGCACACTCTAAGATGAACCTTATTTTTTAGTAACATGGATCTAAAAGATTGCAACTACAGTACATATTTCAGTCTTTTTTTCACAGCTATGAATGCAATATAGTATATGATTATGTCTTTCTACAAAATGATTACACTCAAATTGTTCATTTGTTTTCTTTGGGTGGGTTTAATTTTCTATCTGTGTGTTCTTTGTAGAAATACAATCTTGGAATTAGTTATGATATTCTTGATTATTTGCCATAGCTTTTAACTACATGAGGCATAGAATATGTATTAAAAGAAGAGATGAGTGAAACAATTATTTGAAAAATAAATATACTGTTTGCACAGAAAATGTTGTATTAAAGCACCAGCTTTCTCCTCGCTTTACCAGTCATGGAGTGCTGCTTGTTTACTTGGAGTAATAAAAAAAGTGGGGTAGCACTCACCAGTTTTCTTAAAAGCATAACTTTATTACATCTCAGTAAAAATGTCAAAACATTTGAAAATCCAATATTTCAGTCCTGTGTATGGACCTTTGTCAAGGTTAAAAATCAAGTGATGTACAGCACATACTGTATATATACCCATGTAGGTAATCACAGAACTTCTACCACAATCACTAAATATTTTGCTTGTTGAAAACAGCAAATAGATCTAACTACATATTCAAAACAGCCAAATATATTGCCAAAATACATAACCATCATGTGAGATCAATAAAGTCAAAGTAAAGAAAACTAACTTCCTACATCTCAAAAATTATTTATAACTCTGCTGGCGTGCATCTCACATTCCTTCCACTTCCTGTGGTTTGGAATGCACTGTATTTGGTTGTCGAGGTAGCCAAAGCACAACTTCCCCCATACCAGCCCTCTGAGTCAGTGACAGAGACGCTCTCCTTATCAGGAGCCTAACATCAAAAAAACAACTGCAACAGTGTGACTAATCTCAGTCACATGTAGCAACACCCACATGACCTTGTAAATACCTTGATCATGGCTGCACTGAGTCAGGTAGTCATGGCACCAGTGAACAAATTCGTGTTAGGCATTAGCTGTGTCAGCTGTGTTCATATTCACTGCCAGCATATTTAACTCTATTGAGAGCTCATTAACCCCAATATATTTATAGGCATAATGTTAACTAAATACATTTACCATATCAAGATCTAATATCAAAAGCTTAAATGCCTCACTGTACAATATACAATAATACACAATCCTACATAATGCGGGAGAGTTATGAAAGATGAAAATTTAATAAACACAAAATATTTACACATATGAACCTTCAAATATACATTATGTCAGGACCGCATACGCCACAGGAAAAACCCAGCCGCTAGAAAAATATTTTATATATATATATATATATATATATATATATACACACACACACATACACACACAGTATTTTAGATATATAGATGGATATATAGATAGCAGAGGAACAGCACTCTGATATAGATAGGTTCCAGCTGCCTGGGTGCCAGTGTTGGATCACATACAGTCCATGGGTGTAAAGCTGCATCACACAGGACAGAAAGGCAATTTAAAGAGTGATTGGAACTCCAATGGTCTGCCACTAGAGTGCCATTAATATGGGGGTGATGCCTTTGAGCTAGACATGGAGTGGCAGATATCAGGTCTAGGATTATAGACCACATACCACCAAATATTAGAGGAAGTAACTGGGCAAAGTTGCTTCTACAGGCAGCATCATGGTGTATATTTAAAGTTGATACATTGGTCCCCTAAAGGTTTGAATTAATCCTTGGGGCTTCACTGTTTTTTGTGAATATAAAAACATGTATCAACTTAGAGCAACTGTAATGACTTCAGTGCAGTTTTGATGTATATGTTAATTAATCATGTGCTTACTAACTATGTGCTGGTATTGTTTAGTAATGATGAACACTCCATGTTTTCTTATATTTACTATATATTTTTTATAGGAGATGTGTTTACCATTGCTTTGGCAACAATTTGGAGTGTGTGGACCTGCTGACCTTGGTGATGCTGCAGATGATGTTGCAGGGTGTGCTATGCTGTGGCCATGGCTTGCACAGAGATGTGAGGTCAGATGGCGGTGCTACTCTGGTAAGTTGAGTCTGGCATTTAATTGTGTGTTGTCATGTATATAAATGTTTAAATATGTTGAATATGTACATCTTTGATAATGAGCATGGGCCCAAAATGTCAGAATAAAATGTGATGCATTTGTTTGAAAGACACCAAGTGCTGCCATCTTTAATTGGTTATCACGGAGGTTTTCACCTCATGGAGGGCACCAATGCAACTATTCAACTTTATGTAAGAGGCAGTGCCAGGATTCTACAGTATCTATATTTTGGTGGCCTGAAACCTGCTGAGGATTACAAGTCTTCCCATACATCAAGGATCCCAACAGCTCCCTGCATTTGGCACAATCTAGTGAAGATATGAATGAGTCTGGGACTGTGTATTTGACCCTATGGTGGGTGATTTTAAGCAAGACTATAATGGTATTTAGTTAAAATTGGAGGAACCATCGGATGCTATTAATCTTTTAGCACAGATCGACATGAGTGATACATTTAGTTTCTCTGACATTGAGGCAGAGGCTATCTTGTTTAAAGATAAACTATTAAATGAGAATTGCATTACACCAAGGGAGGAGCTAATTAAGAAATTAATAAGGTTAAAGAAAAGGGAATGAGACTACCTTTCCACTACATATATCTGTCTAATTATTACAGAAACAAGCAAATCCCAAGAGGATTCTGCATAGGCAATAAGTCGACGATAAGGAGGTATAGCGTTCCCTTCTGTCATAAGTGGATATGCATGCTTAATAAATGCTCCATGGACCTTAAGCTCCAATTGAGGAATCTTCAAATGAGCTCAAAGAGACCAAAGAAAGAGCTCAAAGAGACCAAATAAAGAACAATACAAAACAGATCTCATTAAATACAAAAAGGATAAATTAATGAAAGTACAAATGGATTATAAACAAAGGAAAATATACTCCTAGTTGAATGATGCATCAAGGGGTTAACAAACCCCAGAGAGAAATGAGGTTTACAGGTCTAGTTTGAGACCTATACAACAAAGTGGATCGAGTACATCTATAAAGTGAGGTTGAAAATCAATCATCTGCTATTCCTTCAAGGTCGATCACCCTTCGGGGCATATCCCCAGGATAGCCACAGAAAACACAGATTCAGGATGACCAGGAGGGGGAAACAAAACAAGAGGCAGAGGATCTAGAGGAAGACCACCATGCAAGAAGTAAATCTAATCTTTAACCTCTCCACTACACCATTAACCCAACTGGAAACAGCAGTTTTATCTTAATGGGTTAACCTTTGTACCTACTGTTAAGCCAGATCCATTTCAATGAACAGTGGACATATTCAAACTCAATAGGACCTTCAGGTTACATTACCATTTTGATAAGCAGAGGGAAGGTTTGATAGATCAGCAAATAAACTCTGCGAAAAGTAATTTACCAGAGATCCTGTTAAAATTTAAACCTCATTCCAAGTTTGATCTGATGACAGTCAATTCTTCTATCATAACCTTTTCCAGGTTACTTGATCACCATGTCGGTAATATATAATCTTATATCCTCTATGCCAGGCATGTCAAATCCACAGCCCATGGGCAGTATGCTGCTTAAATAAGCATTTTTGCTTATAGTGGGCCAAATACATATATGATGCAGCCCACACCCATGCTGAGATCGAAGTTCAGCTATGATTGGGCAGTATTTACTGTATTTAAAACTGGAAATGATGTTCTGTAAAGCAATCAGAGACTAAAGAAGGCTCTGATCACTTCAGAGGCCAGCGTTCCCAGTGATGCAGTGCGTAGGTGATGTCATGACATCACCTGCAATGAGAGGAGCCTGTGCCTGCTGGTCTGGGTCTAGTACTGCACAGGGGAGTGGGGCCTGTTTTATACTGGGAGGGGGAACAGCATAAGGGACACTACTAGGGGCATTACCGGAGGCACAGCATTAAGGGCACTTCTAGGGGCATTACTGGGGACACTGTATAAGGGGCTCTTATACATGGGGCATTGCATAATGGGCACAAATACAGTGGGAATTGCATAAGGGTCACTGCATAAGGGGCACAACTAAAGGGTACACTACATAATGGGCACAACTACAGGGGTACTGTATAGGTAGACCTATGGGGGCACTGAGGAAATTTTGCTATAGGGCCCCCATAGTCAGTAAGTAAATTTACTTTTTTTTTGTGGCCCACACACTCTTAGATTTTGAATATTTGGCCCGGTTGGTATTTTGAGTTTGAAATGCCTGTTCTATAAGAATAATGTATCTAAAGAGGAATATAAGGCATTGCTAACTTTAGAGAAAAGATCAGAAATAGTAATACATAAGGCTGATAAGGGAGGATCAGTGGTTGTGCAGGATATTGTTGCATATGATAGTGAATATGTGAGGGATCCAACTTCTAGATTTAAGAAGTAGCTTAATAATGTTTTGGTCCAGGTAGTAGAAGAAGGTAATATCACTCATGAAGTAAATGGTATTTTGACATTTGATTATCCAGTTGTACAAATGTTTTACAGCATACCAAATGTACACAAAAGCTTCATTGATCCCCCTGGCTGACCATTATATCAACCTATTCCGGTGTATTTAGATGGTTATTTAAACCCGTGTGTGTAGAAAACCCCTTTGTATCTGAAGGATTCTACAGACCTATTGAACAAGTTAAATGCATAGGGTAATATACCCCCTGGTAGCTTTCTCTGTAATGCAGATATCTCAAGTTTGCTTAAGTGCATCCCACACAGTGAAGGCATCAGGGCGGTGGAGTATTTAATTAATGACAGTCCCTTGTACAAAGGCCCACCAGTATGGTTCATTTTAAAACATGGAGTACATTTTGGAAAGGAATTACTTCAAATATGACAATAGCTTCTAATTGCAGAAGGCTGGGTGTGTGATGGGGGTCCAATAATGCAAACTCCTTCTTGCATATGTTGGAACAACAAAAGTTCTTGCTGGTACCTGAAATTTAGCAAAATTGAAATTGTATTGTAGATTTATTTAAATTCTGCTAATGTTATGGTCTGGCTCTAAAGCTGAGTTGCAGAATTTATTGGAAGCCCATAATAAAACAGGGCATAAAGTGCAATTTACATATTGCATAATATCATACTCAATCTGTTTCCTTGACATTAATATTAAGCAGAATGAAGGTAAACTGAGTACATCTATTTAGGTAAAAAAAACAGAGAGGAATACTAGTTTACATCATAATAGTTTTCAAACAATACTGCTTTGATGGGGTCTCTCCTATTCTAAACTCTTAGGGTTAGGATAATTATTAGTGATCCTACTGTTATGGAGGACCAAATGAATTAATTGGTGGATAAGTTTATAAAAATGGGCTACAATAAGAATGAATTGGACAAAAACTAAACATAAGGTTATGGAAATGCCAGGAGAGCAGACATTTTTATCTAAAAAAAGAAAATGAGCATCTTCCAACTTTGTTTAACATGGGTCAACCGTTATACTGCAACCAGTAATAAACTTACAAAAATGGCTAAAAGTTTATGGTCAGTATTAAACATAGATCAGGTCTCTTTAACACCAAGTTAATGCCCTGTTGTACAAGGAGGTGTAATTTGAAAATTCACCTTGTCAAGTTAGCCATAGGGAAAATAAAAGCTAAGAATAAGCCTATACATTTCCCTATGCAAAAATATGGATATCACATTTGCCGAAGTTGTATAACATATAGGTCGGTTGTATTAGTAGAGACCTTCAATCACACTTACATAAGGATAACATTTTTCATTAGGTGCCCTGTGACATTTAGTACCACTTTTGTGGTTTACCTTCTGATAGAAGGCAATTTAAAGAGCGAATGGAACTTCACCGGTCTGTCATTAAGAGTGCCAATAATAGGGGGGTGTGATCAACCTGCTGCTAAGTATTGCCTGTGATCTAGACATGGCATGGCAGATAACAGGTCTAGGATTATAGACCACATACCACCAAATATTAAAGGAAGTAACCAAGCAAATTTGCTTCTACAGGCAGAATCACAGTGTATTTTTAAACTTGAGACATTGGTCCCTAAAGGGTTGAATGAATCCTTGGGCTTCACTGCTGTTTGTGAATATAACAACATGTATCAACTTAGAGCAACTGTAATGACATCTGTGCAGTTTTGATGTATATGTTATTTAATCATGTGCTTACTTTGTGCTGTTATTATTGTTTATTGATGATGAACAGTCCATGTTTTCTTATATTTACTATATGTTTTTATAGGAGATTTGTTTAGCATTGCCTCTGCAACAATTGGGGCTGTGTGGACCTGCTGACCTTGGTGGCACTGCAGATAATGTCATATCGTGCATAACGCTGTGGACATGGTGGACACAGAAGTGTGAGGTGGGATGGCAGTGCTTCTCAGGTGAGTTGAGTCTGGCAATTAATGATGGGATGTGTTGTGACGTATATACTGGTTATATATATTATATATAAATATATATATACATATAGTATATATATATATATATATATATATAAACTATCTACATGCTGGTATTAGCAGTGTACTAAAAGTACTTTATACATAGACATCACAGAGAAAAAAATTAATACAAAACACCTTAAAAAACATTTTTATGTAGCTGACAATGTTGGAATACAGATTATCACTATCACTCATTGCATCATTGCATTTATTGATTGGTGGCTCTAAGGTAAAAACACATAGTACAGTACAAACTGAGCCATCTACAGACAAATTTAAGCATAAATTACTTAAAATTTTAATTTATAATGTCCCCTTACTGTAAATATATGAGCTTATAACAGTTAATACATTTAATGTGTATGTACACATATAAATACATATACTGTATATATTTATATATTTCAGTGATAAATAATCTGTATTTAACTACCAACAGTAAATATTTATATTTATAAAAAAGACAATGACAATGTACAACCATTCCTGCAAAGAAATTTATGTTTTCCAGATGTTTGCAGTTTATTTTGTCCACCTTACATATGAGATTCTAAAATTAAAAAAGAAGGTTGTTTTTTTTAAATTAATTGACTGTAAGCAGTCTCGCAATCATGGTCTTTCCAACTGTTTATTTTCTTGCTTTCCATGAATCGGTATTGACTTACTTTAGCTGTGGGTCACTATAGCATCTTACAAATCACCAAAAATAATAAAAGTAAAATGCAAGTCAAAAGAGAACATAATTTTGATATGCTGTATTACATAAATAAAAAGGCTTACAAAACACAATATAGAATAAAATGTTATATTGCCAAGTGTCTTATAGAATAAAACAGTAATAACAAAAAAAGCTGTTATTCAACTTTGACCACAGAGAACATTGCACTTACAGCAATTTACAGTTGTTTTGAGAGCCTTTACTGATATAACACATTTCAATAAAAAAACAATTTTACACTAGATAACTTTTTTTTACAATATAACTTTATACTTGTTAAGTAATAATATCAAATGGGTAATCTCAGAGAGTTGTTATTACTTTCACCTCCTAGCTCATTGCAAAATCATGTGATATTTAAAAAATCACAAAATCATGCACACACAAACTTTTAAAGGATGGCTATGATTAATCTTCCCTATTCAAAGTTTTCTGTAGCTTGATCTAACAACTACCAACATTTTCACCAAATTTTGTAGGGAGACTAATTAGGACAACATTTAGTGCAAAAAGGTGCCGATAGGAGGAATATGGTGTTGTACAATGTGAAAACAGCTGAAAATGGACAGATAAATGTTTTATTGTGGTGTTATCATAATTGTAACACAATAAAGATAATTATTCATTACAGTTTAGTTTTTAATTTGTCTGTACATTTTCACACTGTACAATACCATAAACCTCCTATTAGTGACATTTTGCACTCTGATTTTTCTTCACATTCCCTAATGTCTTGTAACTAACAAGATAAGACCCCTAAGACCCTTGCTGATTATACCAAAAGGATAACAATTAAAAACATTCACATATTTTCAAAAGAAACTATCAATGAAACAAAAGCAGCCAAAATAGTGTGTCCCCCCCTACTTTCTAAATGAAATATTAATTGGTCCACTGCAGTCTCTTTCTAAGGACTTGTGCTGTTTAATATTTAAGGATTGCATGACCATGGTCACTTATTCAATATATTTTTTAATTTTTTAGCTATTATTACTAGATGTATTGGGCCACATTACTTATTGAGTCTGGATGTGTAAGGACACATCTGAATGTTGAAAGGGTCAAAATGTTGAAAGGTATATGGTTAACATGCACTTAGGTCAAAAGGGTCAACAGGTGATCATGAAAATTGTTGATACAGAAAAGGTCTACACATGGTTTTTGTTAATTTAACCCTAATCCAGACCCTAATGCTCCCTCTAGGCCCTAACCCTCCCCATGATTCCTTACCCTAATCCTCCCCTTTATGCATAACCCTAACCATCCTGTTCTATACCCCAACCCTAGCCCTTTGCCAAGTGCATAACCCAAAACCTAATGCAAATCCTAATCCTAAACCTAGTCTGAAAAATCATGTTGACCTTTTCTGTGTCAACCATTTTCATTTTGTCCTTTTGACCATGTCAACAATTTACCTGTCCACATTAGTTCCTGTCAAACTTTTGAACCTGTCCACATTAGTTCCTGTTGACCTATTTACTGTCTACATTCTGGTGTCTATTTATTGACTGTCTATCTATCTAGTTATTGCCTATCTGCCTTCCATATACCAATTGATTCAGCTGGCAAATGATACCAGCATACCAGTCTTTTTAATTGACTCATTCATTAAAATTGACCAACTCATATAACCATCAACACACACACAAATAACACACAAACAGTCATCCAGATGCTTCTTTCAAAATGTATTTAATTTCTTTACTAGTTTACTCCAATCTTCCATCCAGCAAGTGGGTATCCTATCCATTAATATCCATTGGGTGCCCTTATGTCTCCTCTTAGATTTCAATTACAAACTTCTTTGATGATCTACATTTTCTACATTATAATCTCCCCTTTTGGTGATATACAGTACTTAGAAGAGGTAAGTATAAGTCAGCCACATATCCATAAAACTCTCAAAACAAATTTCCTCCTTTATATTTTTTATTAAATCACAACTCACAGTTGTTCACCACACAAAAAGCTAGAAAATACCATATAGAGTAAAACTATTTATTAGCTTATCTTAGCAAGGCTTTATATAAACAATGGTAAGTATCCACATATACAGTAAGGTAAACATTAATAGTAATATTGGTCTCCTACCAGAATGAGGACGAAAATAAAGAATTAGGTCTCCCTACCTGCAACTAGCCATAGGGTTCACTATTAAAAAACAAACCTACCCCTCACATCCCAAAAAATGTTCTGACTTTAAATAACTTGTAAACACAAAAACCTATTTAAGTACTCATCTTCCCAAATTCAGCCCTACATCAATTAATTTTCCCCAAAGCACCCAGAAAATGTGTGCATGCATGAAATTACCTGCAGCATATGTTACGGTATGCCATGGCAAGCACCTCAATTGCACCATGCAATCCTAGGGGGCCATGCTCGTGGGCACATGTCTCACGCTATGCATGGTGCGATTTTCTGCATACACAGCAAAGATGTAGTAGGACACATCTGTTTAAAATATGTAAAACCAATAAAAATATTAGCACCCATCCTTACCATTAAATTAGTATACCTGCGTGACCCACACACAGTAATTCCATACAAGACCTTCCTCCCACAATTACCTTCATTCATTGGCATTTTGTGTTTGAGAGGAAAACTTTTCTATCTGCCCTTCTTGCTCCCAGGAGTCCTAGCAGCTATACTGTATGCTGGTATGGGGCACACAGGTCAGGTGATGCACACTGTCACACTGATAAGACAGCACTAGGTACCATGGATACCAGCCAAGGTGGTCCCACTGGGTGCCATCCAAAATGGACTTACGTGCCATCCTTTGGCAAGCATGCCATAGTTTGCCAACCCCTGGCTTGTCCTATCTCAAAAATTCACTTGTATTCCGCAAATGACATAAAAACGTATTTTCTACTTTTCAATACATAGATCAACTCTAAGTCACTAATGAAATATTAAATAATAGTACTGGCAGGCATACTGTACAAAACAAACAAAATACAAGACTGAAATTACAGTTTTCATTACTGTACTTTTGGTTGTGCACCTACTGTAACACAAGTTCTTCCGGGTTCTATGTGCCACATAAATATGACTACCCATAGTATAGACCTATGCATATCTATTATCCATTTGCTTTCTGGGTGAAACCAATGTTGCTCCACTGTAAGTATGGCGGTTACCATATTGGAAACGGATGCGAAAGATCTTCCTAATTTCATCCCAGAAATTATATATAGCTTATTCTAGGCAGTGTAACCAAAGCCATATTGAAGACTGGTATTGAAAACATCACTGTTATTGGTTGACCTTCTAAGTAATGCAAGGTGCTCAGCCAGAAATATGACAGGTGCCATCTTGTATGCTGGTAGATAAAAATTTAATGCAATTAGATGTTAAATACTCAAATACTCACTTTAAATTTTCATTTTCTTTACAGGTTATTCCCTTTTTAAAAATATGTAGTTGTAAAAGAACATATTTATAAAATAACCTAAAAATTACTATTATGGAACATTAACAATTATTGTTAATTAACTTATAGTTATCACAAATATTACAATAAAAATTAAACATCTAAATGCCAAATAACTACTTAAAATTACTTGATACTGGACCCATAAAACGTTTTTAGAAAAACAATAGTATTAGATCCTTCCTGCTCCAAGAACCATTTCATTTCAAAGTTCTTATTCAAATTATTAGGTGCAAGGTCTTTAGTGAACAGATAAGGTGCATTTCTCACTTGGCTAATTCCTTATTTGAGTCATTACTGCTCCAGTTGTTTTTAACTACCTTTAATGAACTAAAGTTACTTTTATTCTTTTGGGATCAAAATGATGCAATGCTTTAAATTTGGAAGATAAGACAAGGGTCCTTTTGATATTTTATAGGCATTCCATAAACCTCACTCTTAATGATCTAGATGTTCTGCCTAAGTAGGATTACAAACACATCATATGAAATATACTACATTTTTTGTTACATGTTAAAAACTCTTTAATGGTCCTTTTTGTACTGTTAATCTGTACTTAAATGACAAAGTTTTTTCTATAAACCAGAAATTGTTGTTTTTTTATGAGTTAATTAGGTGAAGAACATATATTTCAACTTATCCAAAATAATTTTGTAAAAAAAAAAGTTTTTAATATTGGTAAAAGATTGTTTTTGCAAACATCGGAGCATCGGATCACCACATTCAGAACATCACAAATTTAATTTTTACAGCGGCTTCAGGCATCGGGTACTATACACTTTAGGGGGGGAGGGGTGTTAATTTACATTTTCCTGTTCTGCAGTGAGGGTGCAGGCAAGCAGAGGGACCTGAAAGTTCTTCTGCAATCAGAAGTTGTGGGAAGCTTCTCTTCCTTCAGCCGCCCACACTATTTATCTGACTAGTCAACTTATTGCAACCAGAGAAGATAATGCATGGTCAGAAAAATGCGACCATGCTAGGCAACTGGTTAAGTACAGTACATTTATTTATACCCTTAATTGTTCTACACATTATACATATTCCACATCTGTGGAACCGCACAAAAACCCAAATAGTTTTTACTTATGTTGGAGATAATGTAAAGTGCTCTTTACTACTTTATTTTTCACATTTTAGGTTGTAAGACCTCAATTTAGGTATCTCAGGGATAAAAGATTTAGAATAAAATCCTTTTTAAAAATGGACCAATGTTTTTTTTTCTTTTAAATATATCAGTTCTCTCTTGTGCTCTTGTTGAAGCTACATTTTTGTTATAAATATTGGCTTGACCTATAAGGCAATGGATGAGCCCTAAATAAGTTGGCATCTAGTATGCATTTATTTAATTGGGCAAAGATTTTTCACATTTGTGTACAAAGGTATTTTTTAATATGTAATGGGTCAATAAATTGATTTGAGCAACTACTGTGCATCAGTGTTATTAGAGGCATGGATGGCATCAGCAGCTGGAGATTATGCTTACCCTTGTAGAGCCATATTGGAGGATCTTGGATTACCTCCATGTGAGCTGGCTCTGAATTCAGAAATACATAAATGTATGACCAAAAGTCATTATCACGTATTCTAGGACCACCAGAGCAGAAACACCTTGCTGTGGCTGGTAGCTTACCATATATTTACAAATGCATATACTGTAACTGAGATCTCTGCAATACTATTATCATTTATGATGTAAGTCTCTTGCTGGTCCATTGCAGTATGTTGGGAGACTTTTTTTTTAAGTGCATGCCAAGGGATTTTATGGTGAGCATTATATATACTTTATAAATGAGCCCAACTAACTGTTGCAGAAGGAGGAAAGAAAGGATCATGGGCAACACTCCATTTATTTAATTGTATATAATTCAGCACATTACTACAGACTTTATTTTGCTCTTTAAATTGACCTATAAATCTACTGTGGTACTCTTCTACACTTTGGTCACACGCATTTCTATGCATTAAATAAATAAAATAGATATATAAAGCTGAAGTGTAATAGTGATAAAAATAATGTCATCACTTTGGCATTTAATGACAGTTGATGTTAACTCTGGGCCTGATCCTTCAGTTTAAATCTCAATTGCCACAGCATATGCAGATCACCCGATTATTGCATACTGTGCATGCATATGCACCACACTGTTCATGCGTGACAATTGCACTGCAATTATGAATGCACTAAAGAATCCATCACAGAATGAGAAACAGGTTGTGAGCATTTGGGGGGTGGTGACAGGGGAGTGGTTGCAAAAATGCAGGTGTGCATGTACCTTGGAATGCCATTGCATGGGCATGAATAAATTAGCCACTGCGATTGCCTATGCAGCTTGAGTACTCACTATGTGGGATGAGACTTGCATTTTTGAGAAAGGTCAGACCTGCTCTAATTGTACGGGAGGAGTGGATGTTCTCAGATGTTACCAATGCAGGACTGCAAGGGAATACAGATGTGAGAAAGCAGTAGTGGGTGTCTCTATGCTGGCTAAGCGGTGGCAGACATTAGCATATTTTCGCAGCTTCTGTGTGATTCGTGCTGAATCAGGCCCACTGTCCCTTCCCACTTCCCAGCATCAGTGATGTCACTTCCAGAGATTTGCAGCAGAACACACATTTACAGTCTTCAAACACTTCTGCTATTTTCCATACTTACTCATCATTTACCACCTCATGATGAATATACAGACACTCATAATAGTCAACCAATAACAATATCATAACATTATCCACAGGTAAAGGAGTCCCAAGAAGTACAATCATAAAGATAAAAAGGTCATGCTAAGTATAATCTATATAATAAAATCAAGTATGAGGGGGAAGAGATAGATGGAGTAAGAGGGGGAGAGAGAAGATGAGAAAAAAAGTGGTGAGCCTTGGAGAATGGAGGAAAGGAAGACAGAAAAAAAACTATATATCTATAGTATCTTATAAACGTTTGTATGTAATGTTAGCACAGTATACATATATTATGTTGTATATATATGTATATGGCTAAATTTGGCAATTTTTATCTGATGCATCTTAATTACCTTTGGTGTACACATCATCCATGTGCACATGACATCACGTTATGGTTTTATTTTACATTTTTTTATTCAGTATGTTTTTTTGGAGGTGCTGACATGGTAGGTACACTCATGTACACTTCATGATTACTGAAAACTCATTTTCTTTAAAGTAGCACAGCAAGATTGATCAGTGTAAGACACGGGAATGTCAATTCAATCAGTGACTTATACAGCAATTGACAACAATTAGAGGTACTAGAGAAGAATAACAAGAATTGCAGGACCAGAGGAGGATACAAGATAACAAAATGGTCAAAACCATTTCAATAATTCAGTTACATGGGGAGTAATATTTTGTCTCCAAGGGGCCTAATCATTATCAGGAGCTGATTGTGTTGCGTTGTGGTGTTGGATGCTTACATACTGGAAAAATTCAGTTTTGCTACACTTACGTGACAGCTGCTGCAAAAAGCAGCTATACCGTGACTCGTAGCACATCGCTAATTACTAATGGTGAAAGTATACTCTGCTGAGCAGTGTAATTGTGCATGCATGATTTGAGTTCACACATGCGCATGGATAAGGTTGCTGCAGGTGGAGGGATCTGTTCAGATTCCTCTTCGCACTCTGGGACTCCATCCAACACCAAAGAGCAGGCTATCCGGAATAAATACCATCTGAAGATGGTGTCAGTTCCTTCTAGCTTTCAGTTTGCTGAATACTGGATGGCCACATAAAACATATAATAATGAATGCTCCTGTTTCTTAACACATGTTATGACTTGTGTCTCAGCATGTGTAAAATGCCTATAAGTTATAATTAATAGGCCCCTAACATAGTCAACTTTCCCAATGCATATAACTAGTATAACTTTTAATTTACTAATAGCGAAGAGGAACCATAAATACATTTGATAAATAAACAGGCAAAAGGTTGAGATGTGGCCCAGGGCTTCTGACATTATTCTTCACAGTAAACTTATATATAGGGTAAAGGTGACACTAGCACTCACCTAACATGGCATGCTTGTACTAGCTGCAGAAAAATGAGGATGAATCCCTATCCACCTTATATAGTTTGCAAAATAGAAGGTTTAATCCTTGATCTGCTACAAGATCTCTTTCTAATTACATGCAAAATATGCTCTTACTTGGCTAGTGGTAAAAAGTAAATAACATTTTCAAACCACTTAATTAGCTATCAAGGTGTATCATACACCTTGATACATTCATAAATACATATATTAGAATGCTGTGGTTACTGGAAAAGAGGACCAACTGATCTAATGTATAAACGCCAGATGGACACACATGTTTCTTCAAAGAACTTTACTAAATATGTAAAGTTGAGTATCATAAATTAGTTGTCCAATTTCAGCTTAGATAATGCTAAATATATCACAGGTTATGTCTATGGAAATGTCACTGTATTGCCAGCTGGCAGTTTGTAGATCAATTTTTATATAAGATGGGAAGTGGTCAGGGTTTTTTCCAGAGAGCAACTCTTTGTTGTTTTTTTCAGATGGCCATCTTTTTCTGTCTTCTCACAGCTGTAGTATTACTTATAGAGAAAGTATTGATATTTGCATAGTGGCCTCCTGGCCTTCCTAAGGCATATATTGGATTTGAAAGATTCAGTCCTTTTTATTCTCAATTTTCTGTGATGTCACATAATTGAAAGGAATCCTGGTTACCATGGAGATGTGAGTGGATTCAGAGCTCAGAGGCTCTTAACTCCCTCAGTGCTGGATTCTGTGACTTGTAATAATCTTTGACAGTGGTTATTATGGTTCATGATCTCTTCCATCATTCTTTGTTTTTTTTCAGAGAGCTCTGCATGGTGTTCTGGTTGTCATGGTCTGGGTTTGTAGATCTGACTCAGGACTCATACAGTAGGTATGATGGATGTGCATAGGAAAAGAGGTGGCTTGCTAATACTTTGGCTCATGGGTAGGAACAGGACCTTAGGTACACTAGTGACAGTTTATAAACCACAGAATGTGATAAGCAGCCCCTCGTCTAATGACTAGAGATGTACTCCAGGAATATGGGTGACCTACAGAACTCAGAAGAGTACAGTACTGGTAGATAGGAACTCAGAAATCAAGCCAGAAATCGGAGTCTTATGTAGTCAGAGCATAAGCTGCAACTCTGGTACTGCTATAACGCAAGACCTGGAACTGGAATCAGTCTGTATTAGTAATACAGCTTACTGGACACCTCAATGTGCAGACCATATACTGCACACTGAACTCTAGCCCTGGAACCTGTACCCTGCTCTGTACCAGCCCAAGACAATAACACAGTGCAGGGAAACCAATACAGAGTCAGCACTATAGTATAACCTGATAACCTGGACACCACTAAGCACAGAGTAACACAGCATAGTTAACTTGCATTCACTGTCCAAGCGGTATGGTGGAATGAAGACCATGGCTGTACTCACCAGATCTGCACTGAGAAGTAAAGTTGGTATGCAGTTTGGGAGCTGCCATGCTATTGGGTGACAATACACAGTGGCAGATGTAAGACAGTATGCTTGCTGACTGAGGCAAAGTGGTTGTAGCAGGTCTGTATGAAGCATGGGAGCTGTGGCACTGGCAGGTAATGGAACACAGTGGCAGATGAAAGGCAGTATACTTGCTGACTGAGGTGACGTGGCTGTAGCAGGTCTGTATGCAACATAGGAGCTGTGGTGCTGGCAGGTAATGGAACACAGCAGTAGATGGGGGCAGATCTATAAGCAACATGGAATCTATGGTGCTGACAGGCAACACTACGAAGTGGTATAGACCCTTGGATCTGACTGACATGCATATGAAAAGAGGTGGCTTGATGAAACTCTGGCCTATGGATATGGACAGGAGCTAGGTACACTGGTGACAGTGTAGGAACCATAGACTTGTGATATGCAAGGATACTGGACTGGAACCGAGGTGAACAGACCAGGTCCATTGTGCAACCCCTCGTCTAGTGACCTGTGAAGGCCAGCAAGACCAGGAATATATTCCAGTGACAAGGGTGACCCCCAGAACTTAGAATAGTATAGTACTGGTAGATAGAAACTCAGAACTCAAGGCAGGAATTGGAGTCTTATGTTGTCAGAGTGCAACTTGCAAAAGCTGCAACTCTGGTACATCTCTTATGGAAGACCTGGAGCAGGAACCAGTGAGGAACTAAGAAACTGAAGGGTATATTTACTAAAATGAGAGTGTTTAGAAATGGAGATGTTGCCTATAGCAACCAATTAGATTTTACTTAACATTTAACTAGCACCTTCTAGAAGATAACAGTTATAATCTGATTGGTTGCTATGGGCAACATCTCCACTTCTAAAAACTCTCACCTTTAGTAAATATACCCCTGAGAGTCAGGATAGAAAATTCAGCTACTGTACACCTCAGTCATCAGATTGTATATAGGACAATGAACCTTAACCCTTGAACCATCACCCTTCTCTGAATCAGCCCAAGACAATAGCACAGTAAATAGAAGCCAATACAAGTCAGCACAATAGTATAACCCAATAACCTGGATAACCACTGAGTATAGAGTATAATGGCATAAGTATCTTGCATGCACTGTCCCTGCAGTATGATGGAATGAGGCCATGGCTAAACTCGATGGCTCAGCACTTACAGGTTAACGTACACAGGCAGATGAATATGATATACATGCTGGCTGAAATTAAGGGGTAGTGGAGGTCCATATGCAGCGTGGACATTGCTGACAGGTAATGCAATACAGTGGCAGATGGAACACAGGTCTGTATGCAGCATGGACACTGCGGCACTGACAGATAATGAAACACATCTGCAGATAGAATGCAGTGTGGAAGCTACAATGCCAGCAGATTAAAAATACTCAGCATACATGGTAAATAGGAAAAACCCACAAAGTAGCAGATGAAGTCACAGATGACATGAACACAGGCTACCGGAGTAAGCCTGGAGCCTTGGAACACATTGTTCAGGCAATGGGTTGATCACAAGATCTATTTTTAATAAGAAGTGGTCTATAGTCAATGGTTTAGCTGACCAGGTAAACACACAGGTGCATTAGTTAATCAAGGGAGGCATGCCATGTCTTGGTAACTGAATTTAATGAATGTCTGAGTCTGGAAGGAATGCTAAGACACTGACAGATGTCTCCATTATGTTAATGATTCCAAGAGTGAGTTACTTTATTGCTATACATAGTAATTGTGATACCTTCCATCTAATGTGCCCTCACACTTTGCGGTTTTTAATAAATCAGAAGTTCAAGAATTTTCAAGAATTTTTCAGGATTTGTTTATGAATATATTAAGCAGGAATGTCAAACTTAACCTTGTTGTCTTAATGTTAGCCTGCTGGTACCAGAATTTTTATTATAAAGATCCATTTTAATTCTTCCTTGTTTATCATCCTATTTAAGTCTTCTCCTATCCAGTTTGTTTTAAGCAATTTTAGCCCTATGATACTAAGGCTTTTAGGATTAGTGTTGTGTCTTGTTTTATAGTGGGTGGATAGACTGTGGGTCTCTATACCCTTTTTCAATATTTCTGATGTGTTCAGCAGTTCTCACTTTTAATTGTCTCACTGTTCTGCCCCACAATTTGATACAAACATGGGCATTCAGCTGGATAGATAACCCCTGAGCCTGTGTACATGATGTGTTCCCAGATCATATACTAGTTATTAGGGTTCTACAGAATCAGGGGTGTATCTAGTGATCCAAGCGCCCATGGCAATGTAATGGACTAGTGCCCCCAATAGTAATCCCCCAGTAGTAATCCCCCCTATGCTGCATTGCCCCCAGTAGTAGCCCCGCCTATACAGTGCCCCAGTAGTAGTCCCCCCATACAGTGACCCCCAGTAGTAGACCCCAGAAGTAGTCCCTCCCTATACAGTGCCCTCAGTAGTAGTCCCCCCTGTACAGTGCCCCCAGTAGTGGCCACCCCCCTATATTGCCCCCAGTATTGGCCACCCCTATACAGTGCCCCAAGTAGTGGCCAACCACCCCCTAAATTGCCCCCAGTAGTGGCCACCCATATACAGTGCTCCCAGTACTGGCCACCCCAATATATTGCCCCTAGTAGTGGCCACTCTTATACAGTGGCCCCCAGTAGCAGGCACCACCCCCATAAAGTGCCCCCAGTAATGGCCACCCCCTATTTCAGTGTCCCCTCCTGTAGTGCCAGGCTTAAACACACAAACACACACACAAAGAACAAAAAAAAATTCAACTTACCTGATCCCCGTTCCTGACGCGACCACCTTTGTCCGCTCTGAGTTCCGCCCATTCTTTTCCTGGATGGGAGAGATGTCATGACGTATGATGTCTCTCCCATCACATGCTGCAGGGGGAGCCGGCATACGGAGCTCATTAGTGAGCTCCAGCCGGCTCCCCCCCACGGACGATGCAGCAGCAAATGAGAGTCTGTCTGACTCTCATTAGCTGGCTGCTATTACAAACACACAGCCGCAGCTGGCGGATGTGTGTTTGTAAACTGTGTAGGGCAGACCGCTATCCCTGCAGTCTACCCTACACTTGTGGGGCCGGGGGACTTGTCCACTCCTTGGCTACTGGTGGCACTGCCAGACGACACCCCCCCTTTGGTCGGCGCCCCTGGCAAGAGCCATCCTGGCCAATGGGTAGATATGCCCCTGTACAGAATGAATTTTTAATACTGGTGGCTGAAGAGCCGCTGGTTCAAATCCAACCACAAAAGCCCAACGAGTGAAAATCCTGATGGGGAAGGTAAGTACATTATCCCCTCCCCTGTCCCCTCTAACTCTAACCCTCCTATTGAGGTGCCTAACCCTAACCTCCTCAGAGGGGTGCCTAACTCTAACCTCTCCTCTGTGGTGCCTAACTTTAACCCCCCTTCTCTACACCCTAAACTTAAGTCTCACAGGGGGGTGCCTAACCCCTCCTAGTGCTGCCTAATGTCCCCTCCCTACAGCCTAACCCTAACACCTCCAGGGGTGCTTAAACCTAACCCCCCCTTCCCTTGGACAAGCACATACTTACATGGCTAAGTAGGTTTTGGATTCCGGAGGTTTGGGATGCCAACGCCGGTATCCCGATCTCATTCGGGATATCAGCATTATGCTGGGAGGCAAAATTCTGGTGTCGGTATATCAATGGTCAGCATCCCATCCGCCGGCAATTTCACTACATCCCAGGTACTACAACTTATGCCACTGTAGTAGAATCCCCCCTGATTCTTGGTATAAGTGACAATGTTTTGTACCACTCCAAGTTTTGGGATATTGTTAGTGACTAGAAGAACACAGTAGGTAGTGATTACCCTACCTAACTCCTGGTGCTTATAAATGTAATTAGTTAATTTGCATCATTAAAAACAGCAGCAAATGTTAGAAGCAAGGCAACTACTTTAGATAGGATAAAATATCAAAACAATCTTTTGGCCCCCAGCAAACTGAAATCTGAACTAAAAAAGACATCAAAACCAACATCATGGCTACCCCCCAAACCATCAGGTAACTTCTGTTGTAGCAAATCAGGTTGACATTATATCATATATGATGAACAAATCTACAAATATAACTTCAAAAGAACAAATAAAAAAGTTCAGTAACAGTTCATAAACTATAAATCAACTTAATGTATATATGTAACATAAATAGAAATAATAATAGTGCACCTTTAATGTTTTGAGCTGCTTCCTCACTTCTTATAAATAATAGGAAGTGAACAATATACTGTAGGTAATGGGGAAGCACTGTGTGTTTAATGTGCGTTTGAGGGTGTGACATATAATAGTGACAATATATGTGGTATATCTTTATATCTGAATATAAATTTACAAAGATGTAGCTTACCAGTGCATTTCATCCAGCTAGGACTTCATCAAGAAGTGGAGGATGAAGTCCCAGATAAATGAAACGCGTTGGAAGGCTACTCCTCTTGCCTTATGACTACTTACACCTTATTCAGATAAGCATTGACTTTCTAGAGAAACATTTTGTATTTAAAACCATCATAAAAAATACCTCTTTCTGTTTTTAATCTTATTGTGCTATGAATTTATGAGCATTAATTTTTGCTTACTAAGTGTATTGGTTACCTTACAGTTACAATGGACAGTACATAATAACTATGAGTTTTTGCATAGCACATTGCATTTATTGCATCTTTGTACAATTATATGCAGATAAGTGGCTACCCATTACAGGTTAATTGAACTTCACTGTGACTATTTTATATTATTATATTAGTTTGGTGTGTGTCTATACCAATTCTTTGTCTATTATATGTAAGATTAAATTGTTATTGATTTTTTATTCTAATTGATGGTGGCATTTAATATTATTTATTTTATTTTATCACACTTGTGTATTTGAACTGTTATTTATACTTTATCTATTTATACTATATCAAATATACTCTAATGGACTTTATTATATACACACAGAAGGTGGTTGCATAATTATACACGTGCATACAGAAAGTGTTCGCACTGCTTGGGAAATTTGTTTAGCACTTAGCACAGTGCTTTTCCACATCTGGTGGTGGCTTGGTGCTTGTAAATAGATGCAGGCTTCTTTCAGTAATTTTTTCAACCATTTTATGACACACTATTATATGTCACACCTTCTTATTCATGTTAAAAACACAGCGCTTCCCCCCTACCTATAATGTATATATGTATTAGAATGTACTTGTTCTTTACAGTATATCAGGAGGACAACTAATTCGAATTCAAATCGAGGTTTAGAGAACATAGAAGAAATACTCTCAAAAAATGTAAACACATACTGTAGTGTCTCTAGACACTCCTTCCTACACCATAATTGCCAGGTTAGTGTTTGTTTGTGGAACCAGGGTCAGGGAAAAGTCTGTGTAGGAGTCTGGAGGAGTGTCAGTAAAGCTGGCAAGCCTGAAACCTATGCTTCCCTGACCGGGAATCAAACCTGTGACTTGGTGTAGAGGATGCTGGTTCATGACCACTAGACCATCAGAGACCTCGGTGTTGGTGATAGAATGAAGTATGTAGCAGAGGAGAGTGTGGCAGCAGATTAACTAGGCTGAATAATGGATTGTACTGTAGATAAGATAAACAACACTCTCCTTACTTGATAACTATAATCTGGAAATGCTGGTGTGGCAGGCTTGACAGGGTATTAACCAGGCTAGTACTGGGTTGTCACTGTAGTCCAAGATCTGGCACACTCAGATGGAAGTAGAACCAGAATGCAGACCTAACACCAGAATGGATGGTAGTGGATAATCAGGAATGGAACCAGAAAGCAGAAATGGACTGGCAATATCTGTGTAGTTTTTGGATTGGTTAAATAGGTAAGGAGCAGAATCAGCTGTTCCGGATGTGCTTGGATGCGGAGCAGAACTAGCTATACAGGTTGTGCTGGGATGCAGAGCAGAACCAGCTATTCAGGATGTGCTGGGATGCAGAGCAGAACCAGCTATTCAGGAATCAGGAACAAGTTGTAACTATTTGTGCTGTCAGAGAATTATGTGCACAGGCTTGTAGCAGAATCAGGAGCCAATTGCAGACAAACTACTGTACCTGTGCAGCCAATGGAATGGTAGACACAGGTCTGGAGCAGATGCAGGAGTTTGTACAGTACTTAAGTACAAAACTGCAAAGTCAAGTCACAGATGAATGCAATACTAAAACATAACTGGGAGTGCACTGGTTAACTGCACTGGTGTGGTTTTAGGATTCTTAGTAGTAGAGTGGAAGTGCAGGTGAACCACATAGTTGGTGATTAGACTCACAGCAGGCAAACAAAGGGGGTCATTCAGATCCGCTCGTGAGCGTCAGTACGCTCGCAAGCAGGTCGATGTTCCTCACTGCACATGTGCACGACGGAGGGAGCTCCGTCGTGCGCATGCGCGAGACCCGGGGAGCGACAGGCTTTCCATCTCTCCAGGTCTCACACCAAAGGGGGCGTGCTGTCAATGTTGACTGACAGCACGCCCCCTTTGGTGGGTGTGCCGGGGGCATTCCTGCCAGATGGAGGCGTTCCCATAGGAATGCCTACCGTCTGAAGCCGGCCCCACTGACATCACTAGTGATGTCAGTGGGAGTGATTTGGGCTCTGATAGAGCCAAAATCACTCCAGGGCTTGTGGCAGGGAGACCCTACCGCAGGGTCTCCGTCGCAAGTCCGATGGTCACGATGGTCAAGACCATTGCGACCATCTTTTTGGCTGCTCGCATATGCTGTGGGTGGCCAGGAGGCCACTCCATTTTCATGGAGGAGGACCCTGATTCAGAGCGTTCAGCTCTGAATCAGGCCCAAAGTCTCCAGCAATGCTGAACAGTTTTTAGGATAGATACTAGTAGGAAAGCTAGTACAGGATGCTGGAAAGCTTCACACAGTGAAGACTAGGTTAGGCAGCACAAGTACAGCAGACAGACAAAACTGCACTTTACAGGATTCTCACTACTTTAGGGAAAGTAGTCCAGGAACTTAGTGTAGCTGAGGCTCAGTGATAACTGAGCTTAGATGTTGTATTGCCAAATTCTGGGTGCCAGAGGCTGGAGGATATACTCCTAGGTTAGTTGGGATAGGCAGAGCAGTATCAGGTGATGCAGGGAAGATCATTCTGTCTTATGTTTGGCTGTGCTGTGGTCAGATGATCGAGACTTGTCATAGCAGTACTCCAGGTCAGGTTCTGATGTGGATTGAGGCCTAGTAGGCAAGGAATTATGAAGCTGATACAACTTGTTGGTGACAGAAGATGTGGGCACAATGCCATGAGAGCAAGTTGGCAGGCAGCAGAAGCGGTATGTGACCCAGCAGCAAGAGTACAGGACCAGGTTATGACAATAATGGAGATTCTGAGGGTCTTTCCATTGTGGCAGTAGAGAGATTCACAGATACCAAAGGAGCAAATAATGTGTCTGGGAAAATCCACTTGGATCTTTAAACTACAAACTTTACATCCTAAAGGATTAAACGAGGTCCTGGATTATTCATGTCTGGATGACAAAAACATATAAGGTACTGGTAACACCCACTTCCACCTATTCAGCAATGGACATGTGAGTGGACACAGGCCCGCTGAGAGCCGTGGCGGGCCCTGGTAATAGGGGGTGTGGCCTATTAGTGGGCGGCGTGGCCACGCCCCCTTCCTGAAAAAAAAAAGATTTGCAGTGAAAAGGGGGAGGGGGTGCTCTGAGCACCCTCAGCCCTGCTCAAAGCCAGAGGCGGCACAATCAGTGTGATCGCTCCCCCCCAGGCATAGGAGACTCTTGTGGCTGCTGCTCAGCAGCCACGAGCAGTATCCACTGCAGCTCAGCACACGCTGTGTGCTGGGCTGCTGTGAGGGAAGGGGAGCGGCGGCGGTCCCCTCAGGAAGCCCGGGTCCTGGTAATTTGTACCCACTTCCCCCCCTCTCGTCGCCCCTGAGTGGACATCTGTCACCATATGTTGTCTTGCTGAATACATGGAATGTGTACCATCCTTGCTTTATATATGCTGCTCTAAATATGTCACTCTGCTTTATTACAGTTATTGTACCTTGTTACATCTTATTATTCGCAACTTCTTTTCTTTTAAGTTTTTTTGATAATCTCTACTAATTATTTACATAGTTATACATTTTGTTTCCATAAGGAATCATGTATATTTTGCGATTATAAGGTTTCTTACCCCTCATTTCACAAATTTGCAATTGGATTGTTTCTAGCATGTCATTAAGGCCAAATTTAAAAATTTAAACTAAGTATTTTTATATATTTTATAGAATTTTCATTTTCCTATTAGGACCCATGTGTTCCTCTTTTTTCTTTGTCTATTTTCTTTTTCTTTCTCTTTTTACTTTATTGGATTTATATTTCTCCAGATACACCTTTGTTTACCAATTTGTATTTACCTGTAATACTAGAAATGTATCTGTTTTTGTTTTAATATGGGTTAAT
This sequence comes from Taudactylus pleione, assembly GCA_031769625.1. NCBI lineage: Eukaryota > Metazoa > Chordata > Amphibia > Anura > Myobatrachidae > Taudactylus > Taudactylus pleione. The sequence continues at coordinate 13,764,417 of JAUIMM010000153.1, read as the reverse complement.
TAATATATGTTAATTGACTCCATTCGAGGCACACTTCATAATTAACACTGTATGTAGTTTTAAACATATCCAAAAAGAAGAATATGAGGCTCAATTTTATGGCTTTTTTAATTTTAAAATTGCTGTACAATTTTATGTTTATTTTTATTGTTTTATGTGTATCACTTCAAATTGAACCAATTAGAAAAGCCATTCCTGGATCAAGAATAAATACAGAGATCCCACACATGCTGTCAGTCTTGACAAAGTCTCAGTTATACATGATATGAAATGCGTTGATGTCACAGTCAGCTGTAGGAAGCCAAGCCAACAGCAGGACAGCACTTTGGCCCATCTAATTGACTCTATCTCACTACCACACTATTCCCATCAGCCTAGTGTTCCCAGTTTTGTGCAGAAAAATAGCTGGACTATTCACCCCATCCAACTACAGGTCTCATCTGACTTACAACCAGGGGCAGTAGTGAATAAATCCTGGCTGCTACAGTGAGTGGACTACCTGAGGTGAGATTGTATAAGGGTAGTTATACCCTACACATAATCATCCAGTGTGAGGAGTGTGCTCACAATCAACTCCTGAACATTGTGGTACCATGGGCCAGCATAGAGTATATCAGCATATCTGTGTTGGGATGCCAGCACATACAACTCTACTAACAACAGAGAGGTGACACATTATTGCTGGCTGCTAATTTGTTCTTATTTAAACTTTGGATACCAATATAAATGTCAGTGAAAACACAACAAGTACAAGGACTTATGCTCTGACAAACTGTTTTGTCCATGAAAGTCACTTTTTTATCAACAACATTCTATCAGCAGTGCTCTATCTTTCATGTGATCTTTCATATTGATACTGTGTTACTATTTCATGTTTTACATGTTGTCTATTCTTGTTATAGTAAACTGTTTATCCATATATTTAAGCATCAAAGTGTATTTTGTCTACTCTAACATTTTTAGGCATTTATTCAGTTTAGTGTATTTCTTTGTTTTGATGGTTGATGACTAGTTTCGTCTTATGATCAGGAGCTATTCTGTATGTAATCATAGGCCTAGGTGGTAAAGTTTCTGCTAAAGACTCATCTTCTAGCAGAATGTGCAAGTGTTTATATACATTTTTTGTGATTTGAGTGCATGTCGACTGCATTGAGTGATTAACCTCATTTGACATTTTGTATTTGTTTCTTTTGTTCTCTCTTTGAGCTTCAAGAGCTTGTTCCTTTCTAAATTGGTTGTTTTGGTGAAAGATTCTTCTTCCAAATTTGGGGCATAACATCTTGGTAGAAATTTCTCTTTTAGGTTATTTCCTTGAGATAGGTAATCAGCTGTCTCTGTACAATTCCCTCGTATCCTCTAATACTGATTTATAGGGATATTGTTAAGCCAGTTGAGATGATGGCCACTATTTGAAAAGATTTAACTCTTTACATCTACTGTTTATCGGTAGGTCTTGGTATTGATTTTGTTATCTTCTGAAAAAACAGAGATGTCCACAAAAATGACAGAGGTTTTGCTATAATCATTGGTAAATACTAGGTTGTTACAATTATTTTTAATGTATTCCAGGAATTAAAGCAGTGTTTGTCTCCTTTCCAAATGAAGAAGATGTTATCTATGAACCTTCTCCAGAGGACCAGATTTGCCCCAAAGCTATGCTGGGACCAGATTGTGTTGTCCTCCCAATTACTCATAAAGAGATTTGCATAGATTGGGGCAAACCTGATCTCCATAGCATTCCCTGTTTTTAGTCTATAAAATGTGACATGAAACCATACACATAATTGCGCTGTAATATGAATTTCACACCTTGTGTAATAAATTCTGTTGTTTCCGCTGTCATTGTGCTGCCTTTGTTCAAAAAATGGGAGATTTCTTCTACTCCTTGTTCTTGATCTCTCACTGTATATAAGAAGGTCACATTACTAGTGCATAACCAATAATCTGTCTTCTATTTGATGTTCTGTAAGGTTAGTAGTATATCTGTCATATCATTTATGTTTTATTTTTGGTTAGAAGTGGGTTTATTCCAGAAATGGCAGTATACTTTGAGTCTTGTGCACTTTTGGCAGGTAGCAGAACACAGGATGTTGAATATTCAGAAACTCATGTTCTCATTTGGTCAAAATACCTTTAATGTATGCTTTGTTCACTAATGTTCTCATCATTGGTCTGATAATGGTCCCTGAGATTGCTCTTTAATGTTCCATAAGTGGCTCCTTTTCCTAGTATGCTCTGTGACTCCAGTATGTATTTTTTTTTATCTAATAGCACAATGCCACCTCCTTTGTTTGATGCTTTTATTATTTGATTCTTTTTTTAGAAAGATCTATCAATGCATCATTTTCAGCTCTTGTCATGTATATTTTTTGTTTTTTCTCTGTGTAGTATGATTTTTTTCTATATCATTGATTCTGGTTAAAAGTGTAATACTTTTAAAGTGTTATCTTCCTGACAAGTTTGTCTATGTCTAGATAAGTTTTATTCTTTTCTTCGGTGCATATTTTGTCCCTTTCTATAAAACTCTGATATGTTTTTTTCCTACCAATACATTGCTTAGGTTGAAGATGACTGTGTGTCCATCAATCTATTTAGGTTGGTTCCTATGTATTTATTTTGGCATGCTTTGTGCCTCCTCTGCATCCACTCCACCTACAATATTTTTGTTTGGGGTGACCGGATTTAGTCTGCAGGTCCAAATTCCCTCCTGTAGATCTAAACAATGGGAGCTCCCTGTAGGTTTTATGCTTATATATTGATTTTCACATGTGTTGTTATCTGAATTTGTCTTATCTGTTTCTTAACATGTATAGTTTGGGGCAGAGAAGGGAAAGGGGGGACATGATAGGAACGTTCAAATAAAAAAAGGGTTTTAACAAGGTAAAGGAAGGAGACATTCTTCAAACATGGAGAAGTATTAGAACAAGAGGATATGTTCTGAAACTGGAGGGTGGTAGGTGCAGGGGAAATTTGAGGAACAATTACTACCATCAGAGGTGGTAGAGGCTAAGACAGTAGATCAATTTAAAAATGCATGGGATTGACATAAGGATATCCTTCAGAAGAAGTAAGGATCAATAAGGGTTGAGGTAACAATATGTTTAAAAATGGGGCAGACTAGATGGGCCAAGTGGTTCTTATCTGCTGTCAAATTCTATGTTTCACTTCTACTATATGTGTAAAAAGGATATAGTATGACCACATTGTCACCAACACAAGTCAGAAGCACTAGGGTACAGTTGATGGTGAACCTCTAAAACAAAGTACCATCTTGTGTACACCTTATAGGTATTTTTCCTAATAGAAACACTAAATGAATATTTAGATATAGCAGATCTGTATACATCCTAGGTTTCTTGACCTAGAGAAGAGACTAAATCCAGCATCCATGCTTTTTTGTGGGCTGTTAAAGGAGGGTGGTCCACATTTATTATAGAGTGGTGTAGGTGGGAAATAGCTCCTCTATCAGTAAATACAAACTCATTTCATTGATGTGGGATTACAAAGAGATTGGGTAAAAGGTACAAAGGAACTTAAAAAATGTCAAATTTGGAGGTATTGATAAAATCAGGAATGGGGCAGTGGACATTTGTATTGGATTTCTGCAAATTACTGTGAAGAAAATGGACCTGAGATATGTTGAAATCTGGTGATGCCAACAGTGGTCCACATAGACACCATGTGGGGAGATAGACCAAAAACACTCTCCAAATCCAACCAATGATTTGTACCCTACGGGAAGTGGCAGGCAAACAATTGACTAAGTTGAGAAGCATGGTAGTATTTGGAAAGCACTGCTTTCCAAATACTACCGTGCTTCTCAACTTAGTCACTTCCTCCTACAGCCAGTCAGCAAGTCACCAGCAAACACTGCAGTGCAATCATCTGATTGCATCACAGCCAATCATTGTTTGCTGGAGTCTTCCTAACTTGAAGCATTCCGATTGCCTATGCTTTATAGTGTAAGGGATCAAAATACACATTGCTCTTTATACTGTAGCTGCAGCCAAGCTTATTATTTCTTTTTCTTCTTATTATTATTTTTTTAATTATTATTTATTTAATTATTTATTAAACTATGTAGTTTTTATTGGGGAAGTCCAAATAAAAATAAGAATACCAAACAATATGCAAATCTAGTAAAACAGGGAGATATAAAAATTACACACTGATAATAATAACAATATAAATATTTTGAAGAAAAAGCCAAGAAAATAGAATAACAGACTTATAAAAATCAGTACAAAAAATTGTTATAGACTAAGTGTCACCCCAGAGTTTTGTAATAGTAGAAATAAACGAGCTAAAAAGCAATAAAATAAACCATAGTAAGAAAAAAGAAAGACAAAAATTAAAGGAGGGGGATTGGGAAGAGGTAATTCAGTAGAGTTCAGGAGTAGGGAGAGCCTGAAATTGGAACCATGGGCACCAGATATTTAGCAGTTGTGTTATTTTGTAAACTAGCAAAATATTCCATGGAAGTGACAAAGTTAGTCTTCCAGGGAAACCATTGAGAGTGGGCAGTGGTCTTTCCATTGTTTAGCTATGAAGCTTTTAGCCACATTACAAATATGAGTAATCAATTTATCTTGGGATTTGGAAATCCCAGTTACCCAGTTAGAGCGGCATTCAATAAAGTTGTCATGGGTTCCAGGGTTTATCCAATACTGAGGGCCTGAGTAATCATCTCGCATAAATGATTCCAAAAGTGTCAAATAGTGGGACATTATCAACCATATATGAAAGAAAGAGCCTTCATCTCCACAGAGTCTCCAACACATTTAGGATGTTGCAGAAAAAATAGCATGGAGTTTGGTGAGAACTAAATACCAGCAGGTGTAAACTTTTTATCAGGTTTCTCAGTTTGCTATGCTAATAGATGTTTTAGCTATTTGCAACAGAATGTCAACCCATTTGTCATCATCTAATGGCATAGCAAGGTCAGATTCCAATAATAGTTTGTGTGGTTCTCGTGGAGGATGATCAGGAGCCAAAACAGAGTGATAAATTATGGAAATGTTCCCCTTCCTTCCAATTTAATATAAACAAAGGCTCTCAAAAGAGGTGGGTATAGGTAATGTGCCATGGCAAGGATATACATGGGCATATCTGTATCTAATCCATTACATTTTGAAATATGATTGGAGCACCACGCCAAAGGTAACAATTTACAGGATAGCGATGGGTGTGAATATTTTTACAGATGGGTCTCCTGCAAAAAAATTACATCACCCTGCAATTTTTGGAGAGTCTTGTGTACATTTTTGCATGGTGTTAAGGCCCTTCACATTAATGGATAAACATGTAAGAGGCATAGCAAGAGGTAATAAAAGGGCACCCAACCTGCCCAGAAAAACCACAAGATTAATAGATTTATTCAAGGATGGGAGTTAGGCAAGGACAGTGCAGCAGGAAGAGGAAGGAAAGAAAGAAAAATTTAAAATAAAACCAAAATAATATATTTTAAACAGCGACAATTAAAATTAAATCAAAAGAATAAAAAGAAAGAAGATAGAAAGAAAGAGTAAATAAGTGGCAGAGGTACCCCGAAAGACTGGGTAAATGGCCACAAAGATAGAGCTTCACAGGGGCATCACAAAAGGGATTATATAGTACTATAGCCAAATGTCATTAAAAGCCTGCAATGAAGCCCAATTAAACAACACTGTAATCACCTAGATTGGGGGGTAAAGTGAAAGGTGGGAGAACCACCGCTCCCCACCTAGAGCTACAAATAACAATGACAAAATGATGAACCACTACTATAAATTGAAAAATAGTAAAGAATTATAAACAAATAGTTTAGGCCCCATAGAGGTACAAATAACTCCAGTGAAAGGACCATATCTAAATAGAATTTGGCACAAATATCAGCAGAATGTACGCTAGAGTAGACTAGTAATGATAATTAGAAGATGGGTAATTTGAATGTAATTACAATTGGGACATACCAATATATCTATTTTGGCATACACTAAGACTGGACTGACTAGAATAAACACAGCTAAAGTAATCATGCCTAAAACATTAGTCAAGACGGGGCCTTTGTATTGAGTGCATAAAAATGAGCATTACATACAGTAGCTAAAATTATCATGTCAATTAAAAAGATCTATATAACCAGGGCAAACACACTATAGCAGCCTGTGAAAAACTAGAGCCTTCACCAAATTAACCCCTTAAACAAGTGTCTAAATTTTTTTAAAGTGTATCACAATGGCGCTTGCAGTTAGTTCTACATACAGAGGTGATTCCTATACCAGTCACTCATAAATATTTATAAATGTAAAGTCTTACTCTTTAGATTAATGAAGGATATTTACTCTTCTCCTTATATGGATTAAATTGATCCTGCGTATTGTGTTGAGAGCTTTTTGTTCATATCATGAGTTCTTGAAAAGTAAACACAAGTGATCACAAGCAATAGTGTAGTATTGCTTCTAAATTGATTTTAATTAATAGATAAAACACACTCACAAAGGTAAAAATATATAGAGCATAAATCCACCACACTTTGGGATCCTCCTGATGCACCCTTGCTTCTAGGAATAATGCAGCCATAGATCTTATCCATAGTTCTCCTCTAAACAAGCAGAACAAATCGCAAACCAATAGTGCAATATTGCCTTTAAAGCCTTCACAATTTATTAAAATGCACTCACATGAAATAAAAACATAAAAGCATATATCCACCACACTTGTGGATGCTCCAGATGAAAACTTGTTTTAAGAAAGTAGCTACAGTACTTAGACATCCCTTGGAGGGTCAGAATCTTTAGGCTTAGGACAAAGGCCCTGATTCAGAAGCGGATGCTCTGACCAGAGCGCTCGCTCTGAATCAGGGACCACCTCCATTAAAATGGAGCGTCCTCCTGGATGCTCGTATAGCTGTGGGTCACCACCCACAGCATATACGAGCGTCCAACAAGATGGTCGCGATGGTCTTGACCATCGCGACCATCGGACTTGCGAGAAAAACCCTGTGGTCGGGTTTCTCAACCGCATGGCCAGGATTGATTTTGGCTCTATCAGAGCCAAAATCACTCCCACTGACATCACTAGTGATGTCAGTGGGGCCAGCTTCAGATGGTAGGCATTCCCATAGGAATGCCTCCGTCTGGCAGGCATGCCCCCGGAACGGCCCACCAAGGGGGGCGTGCTGTCAATCAACATCGACAGCACGCCCCCTTTGGTGCGAGACCCAGAGCGATGGAAAGTCCTTCGCTCGCCGGGTCTCGTGCATGCACACGACAGAGCTCCCTCCGTCGTGCGCATGCGCAGTGGGAAACATTGACCCACTTGCGAGCGGACTGCTGCTCGCGAGTGGGTCTGAATGACCCCCAAAGTGCATTATGGGTGCTCTCAATGTAGATGTAATTGGTTGTCAATGAAGGGACCAGCGAAATAAACAGTCTCTGAAGGTATGATTTCAGATTAGAATCAGCAACAGTTTCCAGATTATTCCTAATACGTAACTTGTTGAGCCTCTCACAATTTTCCAAATTTTCCTTCTTGTCTCTAGGAAATTCCAATTCGCCTTGTAGGAAGTCCATATCACTGCCCATATTTTCCTGGAACTCCAGATGAATATCCATTGTTTCCAATGTGTAGGTGCATGTCTCCAAGTCAGCAATATCTGACTTGAGTTCCCTTATAGCCAATTGAAGAGCAGATGTGAATGATGTTTTAAGATCTAAAATCATGGTTTGGAGAGATGGTATAACCTCTTTGGTCAACAGAGCCGACATGGGATCTATTGTCGGTGAAGACGTGGTTAAAACAGGTGATGTACTAGGGGCCTGTGAACCACATTGCGAGAAATAATGATCGTGCAAAGCTGACTTTTTTTTAGATCTAGCTCATGCTCTGCTCATAATATCCTAGTAGGTGAGAACATTTTGAAAAACCAGTGTACATGCCGGTAGCTCAGGAACGGGGGAGTGGTAGCAGTCTGTGGTTCATATCAGATTTATTGGTCATAAACTCCCAGTCCAGTGGCAACAAATAAACCCCAATATTAGGATGAAAAGGTAGGAGAGAAGACTGAAGATACATAGGTTTTCAGACATATGTAGCTGTTGAATCCCCCAGAATTAGGCACATTGAAGAGGATGTCTGGTTGTCCTAAGGGTCCTCCAAGATGATAATCAGTGTGAAGGGGGATATCTTGCCAGGACCCTAGGTCAAGCAAGCCTAGGGTGTATCTGAGGATGGAAGGCCACAACCTGCAGGCACAATGGGGATTTCCCCCTGCTCCATGGACCTGCTCTCAAATCCACCACAAGGACCAGATAGTTTCTCCAAGGGTAGATCTATACAAAGTGAAAAGAGCACTCAGTAGGAGTGAGAGGAGAAGGGTGGATGTTGGTAGGGTAGTTGCACCTAGTAGCTGAGATAGTTGGTGTTCCACAATACAGGTACCAAACAGGTAACCATTGGCTTAAAGGGAAGTAGTGAGAACTAGGATTTGTTCAGGGATCATCTCTATGAGTCCCAGGGAAGCAGGGGTATTGCTAAGGCTTACCTAGTGCAAATTCAAAATAGTTCCAGCTCCTGGAGGGCTGCAGCTACATATACAAGGCAGGGTGGCATGCTGATCAGAACCCTACAGCAACCGAGATCAGTGGGATGCAGTGGTGGTGACTCCTGATGAGCTTGTTTATGCCGCTGTGTGTAACCTGGAATTGGTGTCTCGGTAGCTACGCCAGACCCTGGCTCCTGCTGCTGCTAGGCCACAGGCACAGGAGGCTCCAATGAGAACACCAAGAGAGAATCCAGGGGCAGCTAGCACAAGGATTAGGTATACGTACAAAGTCCCAGGTGTTGCAGCTATAAAGGTGCCAGGGACCCAGAGCTGAGGAGAAGCACGTTTGCTCCCAAACATGGTCAAGCTATGCCCCCTAATTTATATGGTTTTGACCCTGCTATTGGACCTTGCCTGTTTGTTGCCTGTCATGATATTTGTTTTGAATAGTGTCCAAGGTCTTACCACTGCATCTCCTGACCTGTGCTTGTTCATATGGATTTTCTCTTAACACTTTGTGCCACCAATGTTACAAGACATTGCTTACTTTGGTACTTATTTTTGCTTACCTGTGAGAGTTCTACATATCTGTGTATGGTTTGTTGATTTCTCCATTATATTCTGGTGCCATTGTTTTTCAATAAGTATAAACTCCTAGGAGTCTTATGCTAATCTCTCTGATGTCAGGCCTTAACAATTTGTACAATATAATGTATAATGTATAATAATGGAATGTACAGTTATATTCAAAAGACAGAATAATGTCTTGTCAATTATTAATAAATGTGATAGTTGCATTAACAATAGAAGATGTAATTAAGTACAAAGAGTAATACAAATTCTGTACATAAACAAATTCATTTAAAATGAAATGAATTTAAATAACACAGCATCTGTTGTTTTCCCTTTTAAATAGGGATGTGCAAGCTCGGATAGGTTCGAGTTTGCACGTGGAGTTCGGATTTTTCCCTCCAAAAAAACGGAACTCAGAACGAGGCAAAACGTCATCTTACATGGACGAACATCATCATTCCTGGTCTTTTGTCCAGGAATGATGATGTTCGGCCATGTAAGATGACGTTTTGCCTCGTTCTGAGTTCCGTTTTTTTGGAGGGAAAAATCCGAACTCCACGTGCAAACTCGAACCTATCCGAGCCTGCACATCCCTACTATAAAATTCAAATATTTGTTTCCTTTAGTAGACCAAATAGCAAATGTAATTTACATAAATAGGCATGCATGCATTGTACTGAACTATTTATATTATGCAAAATAAATTTACCTATGTCCAACACTTAATGTTTTATATAGAATATTATGCAAACTATTTCCTGGCATTGTTTACCTCGTTGTGAATACAAATATCTTCTTTATCGTTATTTGTTTTAAATAATGTTCTCAATTGATATTTTGCTGGCCAGTATCATGTTTTATCCTGGGTTTTTCAATTATTTTGCATGTAACTATTTTCCAGATTTCTATTTGAATTTAACTTTATAATTGATTAAATACTAAGTAAATTATCCGTTGAGACTCCTGAGATTCTGAGTGATTCAATGCCAAGATTGCAATATTTTTAGTGACTTTTTTGCAGCTTATTTAAGCATGGAACATACAGTACATTTTGTGACTTCATTTTGATCGACAGTGAACAATTTGTCTAACTACAATAAAGGACTGAACAAACTGTAAGCAGCAAATCAATCACTCTGTAACCTGCCCAGTGAAACTTTCTATGGTACATTGTGCTTATTTAACAACAATAAAGTACCCCAGTCAATCAGCTAAAATTAAGTATTTAAAGTAAAATATAATGCATGCAAGAACTTTGCAAGGGAAAATAAATATCATGGAATATAATGTACCATTACAATATTAAACATATTATTATGAAAGTATACCTTACAAAGTTATGTTAATTGTCATATCTATTACAAAATAAATTGAGAGTAACATTTCTTCCTTACTTTTAAATGTCTTTTCCAGAGGTATAAAGAGTGTTGATGGCTGCCAGGGCAAATACAAAATGGTGCCCCTGTAAAACTTTTCTTTACTAATATTGCAAAATTCTGAAATGGAACTAATTAGTGCAAATAACCAGCCCCACTTAATCATGATGTCACAAAATATACAACATTCCATTTACTCTCATTCCCAAAGCCCAGTAATTAAAAAAAGCTTTCAATAATCCCAGAACTTTTGTCCCTTCATCTTTTCTGCACCTCACCTTTATTTCCAATTCTCATGTTGCAAGACCTATAATGTAACCATATGATATACAGTAACAACAATAGGAAACCAAGCCAATTAAAAACTTATTTCTTAGTGCATCTGGAGTCTGGGATGATGATTATTCAAAATTATACATTTCTAATAGCAAACTCAGGACAGCCCTGGAAAATACTGGGACAAAGTAAAGGCCTGAAGAGAAGTGGTAACCCTTGAAAACAGGGATATGCCTTAGAGAGTATATTTGTTTAACTTAGCAGGAATATACACATATATTACATAGTGTATATTTGTTTAACGCCCAATATGGTCATTAAATATCACAAGAGGTAAATATAGAAAGATGCATACATGATACGGCAAGTGCATCCAATCACAGATAAATTAGTAGAGATCTGTCCCTAAGAGCTCACAATCTAACACAGATGTTATTCTCAAGAGCTTCCAGAAGGTGTGAATGGTATAAAAAAGGAATAGGCATGATTAATTAATTTCTAGGAGGGACATTGATAACCATTTGGCACTGAGCCTACGAGAAATAACAGCCTCTAGGTCCAGCAGGGAAGGTGACAGCCTGCAATGTATTAATGTTGACCCTAATCCCCTACAGTGAGAAGTGGGTGATTTACAAGTTCAGAACAGTATAAGAAATGTAAATGCCTGCGATGTTGTGATTTCAGTGCAGACACATCAGCTGAATGATTGGTAAAAGTATATACATTTACCAATTGTTAGGTCAGCGGCAGCCAGGTGTGTACCCAGCTTAACTATCAGCAACTGGATATGGCTTCCAAATGTTATTATAAGGCACTACCACTTTACAGTAACTTTTTAAATTCAATTTCCTTAATTGTTACTTTGAAAATGTACCTCCACTGGCACTGCCAGCATTGGCTGTATTCAGTAGGGTTCGATAACCTACAATCAGCAAACACCTCTGACAGCCAACTGCACTATCTAGATCTGTTCCCCAAAAGAGAGATTGCCATTGAAGCATGCTATCTGTCATTGCACAGCAACAGTTTCAGATAATTACCCAGAGTGCTCCATGTTCACCATAAGCATGGAGACCCTGGTATATAGAAAAATGGTGGGTGGCCATGGGAGACACCCAATAAAATTACCAGGGGTATATTTACTAAATACAACAAAGGATAACTCAGCGCTCAAAACTCCTATTTGAAAATTCTTGGATCTAATGATATGTCTGTACCTATGGAGAAACATGACATTGCTATCAGCAGTACCAGGGGTGAATCACTTAGATTATTGGATAGGACAGATCCAATACTAACAGCAGGCTCCAAAGGAGAGCTGTAATATTGAATCAGAACTCACTGGGCTGTCGAAGCTGGATTATTGGCTGAGACAAGATCAGTTTAAAACTGAATTGTAGCGACACCATCTTGCGACTGGCCGCAAGATGCCATCTTGGAAATGAGATCGCAAGATGCCATTTTGCGAATGGCCGCCTAAGCGCCATTTTAGATAAACTCACACTTTAGTACATGTGGCGATATTACTATTAGCATCATGCGATTTTATCTGTGACCATCGCCATAAGTTACGGCGATTCATCAAAAGCCCATTTCATGACTTTACACAATTTGGGTGCTCTGGATAAAGTGTATATTATTATAATTCCCCTAAAGAATATATTTCAGAAATGGCTGTACAGTATGTCAAAATTGGATTGCATTAGCTAATCAGAGCAAATGGCCATGTGACAACTAGCCTGTGTAGACAAGCTTCCTAGACATAACGTCTGCTCTCACTCCAGGTGGCCTTGCTCAAATACAGCAAGAGGGTCATTTGTAGCACCTTACATTAGCAGGCTTCCTACAATAAAATACCTTCAAAGCCAAGAGTGTTATCTGAGGTTTGGCTCTTGTAGCTGTGCTAATTTGCATTTACACAAGAACCTGGGAGAACAAAGGACTGTACTTTTGAGCCTGGGTAGGGTGGGGGCTGCTGAGAGAGGGGGGAGTGTGGAACTATAATGCTCAGCATTCCACACTGCTAGGTGTTCACTTAGTTTAAGTGAGATTTAAGTGCACCATTTCTCATACACACATTAATACGCACAATTGCATATTAGCGAATGCATAAGATCCTGTATGAAAACGCTGTTTATTATCTTCATGCGCACACATCTGCCCCAAGTTAACTAGCGTCTTTACATCACACCCTGCATACTTACACATTACATATTCACTTAAAAGGTTTAATAAGCTTTAAAGTATAAGATTTAAGTTTGTTCATTTAGCATAAATGCTGTGAAATAAAGATTATTTGGTAACTAAGGTTTTATACATAAGTAAGCCGTGATTGGTATTGTACTGATGCATACTCTTTCAACAGCATTCCAGTACCATCGGTGTGGAGATCACATCATGCATTCTCAACCTATGGGCCGCAGAGACTTCAAGCAACAAAATGTATATAATATGAACAACTGTTAGGATGATTGCATGAGGCAGGAAATCAGAGACCCCCAGTTGTTAGAGGCTGGGTTGTGTCTATTTGAATCAACCTGATAAATGCCTTGTAACATATGCCCTCTACTTTAGGACCAATGGTATTAGCAACTAACTTCTCTAATGTGTTGTTTATTTCTGGGGGCTATAAATATGTGTGCTGACCCTGGGTTCCTAGTCCTTGTGCTGAATGCTGATTGACAAGGGGTTTCTTGCTGATGCCTAACATCTGGACCAGAGAGCCCTGCGAATTTATAATTGTACTTGGGTCTGTATAATCTCTTTGCGCTAAGATTATATGAGGATCATAGCGTGTAACTGCTGTACTTTACTTGAATAAAACTTTGTGCTTTGGAACCACATGTTCTAAGTCTGGAGCCTTTATTTACTGAAAGACTGCATACACAAATTAGGGTCATCCTTAGAGGTTTATAGGAAGGATATTAGAAGGTATAGGCAGGGGTATATAGAGGTTCAAAGGCAGAATCCTTAGAGCAGATACAGATTGTACTTGTGATCAAATTATTTTATTTGTCAATAAAGCACTTTAAAACCAACCATAGACCATTTGTCCCATCAACATTTCATGTCATGAGATCCAAGCATTCCCAAATAGGAGTTCTGAGGGCTGAGTTATCCTTTGTTTTATCTATTAAAGTAGAAGGGGAGATACCCTTCAAACATAGCAGCCCACTCTGCAACAATAGAGATTCCCAGTGCGCAGTGTAAATCTTGCATTTCTAGTATATTTAAAGTGCGGATTTTTAGAAATGGAGATGTTGCCCATAGCAACCAATCAGATTCTACTTAACATTTATCTAGCACCTTCTAGAAGATAAAAGCTAGAATCTGATTGGTTGCTATGGGCAACATCTCCATTTCTAAAAAACTGCAATAGTAAATATACCCCCCAGTATAAGTAAGAGGGATTCTTTAAAGGAGGTAATATATATTGGATAGAAAACCTCCAAAGTAAACAAGATCAACAGTAGTCAACTATAGAAAAAAGCATCTGGAAAGTATTTAATTAACATTGTAAACTGAAAACTTCAAAATACATATTTTCAAACCAAATAATATTGTTGTTGCACAATTATAAAATAAATATTAATTTGTATGAAAATAAGATATAGATTAAACCATCTATATGAATTGTGAGAATAGTATTCTCTTTAAAACTTATTATGCCACAACAAAATGGAGAGTGCAGCCTAAGTGGCTGGCACTGCATTCCTTAAAATTATACAATGTATATATCAACTGGAAATATAACACCATTATAATGTCCCTTTCTTAAAATAAAGAAATTCTAAATAATATCTAATACTCATAATAATTGATGTTTACAAATTATAAAGAGATACAGGCTGAGAATCCAGAGTGTTTTGTCATGTTTCTCTATAGGTACAGACAATCACTGTAAAGTTCAGGTTAGCACTACATGATGTTAAGGTATCATCATTTTCTTAGCTAAAATTAATGCTGTAAATTTTTAGTATGACAGAAGAATATTGATGTTTCCCCTGACCTTTAATAATATATTTGACCCAGGGCCTTAACTAGGGTAGTGCGACCAGTTCCATGGCACAGGGCACGTCAGGGCGAGGGGCGCTATTTGGGCCTGTCAATTTTCCTGCTTATCATCATTCTCACTTGTAGTTTTCTCTTCTTTTATCCCAAGCATCTCCTGGCCTCCCCTGTCTCTTCCATGGCCCTTCCATATGAGGCCATGTCCCTTTTTCAGGTGCACTGTCTTATGTACCTATTTAAAAATGAGAGGGGAGGGGCGCTGAGGCTCTCTCTGGCACAGGGCACCAAAAAATCTAGTTATGGCTCTGAATTGTCCCCCACCCTGCATTATTAACAAGACCTCAGGTCTACTGGACAAGCCAGTGAAGCAACTCACCATTCCTCCAATCCCTCTACTGCATATTACAGACAGCTTCCTGCTGTCTGACTGGTGGATAGCTCTAGTCATCCACCAATAATTGTGCACAGATCTTTTAGCACTGTGATTGGTAAAAGGCCAGTGCTATCTACCAATCAGCTTGCCAGCACAGACCTCTCATACATATTCTGCTCCTATAGCAGTGCAGCCACACAGTGCACTCTGCATGGATCTGTCTGGTGGCCAGGGGGAGCATCATCTGCCTGCCATGCAGCCACCAGGTGTGCACATGCAGAGGGCAGCCGCAGGCTACCAGCCTGTGGCCCCAAAGTGAAAATATTGCACCCAAGCTGGGTAGAGATGCCACCCTGTCCCCCAGTCCAGCCCACTTTAGCTAGCCACTATCCCTGCCCATGTATTACTTACCCAGCTTTGTTCTTCTTTGTTTGATTCCTCCTCCTAACTCCTCTGCTCTGACAATCCACATCACAAAGAAATAAGGTCACATGTGCCAAGTTCCATGCATGGAGCAGTTCAGACTATCTTGAGGTGGGATCCTTCAGCAGAGGCACCCACAGGGGATCTCACAAGAACACTTAACTGCTTTCAGTGCACTGGTGCCCCCTCCTCCTGGGCCTGCCTTGTGCCCAGGGCATGTGCCCTGCTTGCCCCATCCTTGTTACGCCACTGGTCTTTTCATTTTGCTATGTAATTCATTCATACTCGCTGTAAATGTTATTTATTTATTTAATTTATAGGGTGCAGTTCTATTAGCAATATTCTGTTCCGGAATGGTATGTTGCAGCCACTATTGTATGTTCCTCCTGTCATATATAGGTGTGCAAGAAAACTTGCAATATTCATGTTACTATAATGAACAAATTTGTCTGCAGTTAAACATTGCAGGATGCTCAGTGTCACATTGATCTTAATTGAATTGACCCACAGTATGACTTGATGTGTCATTGCACACAATGAGTCTTATTTAGATTTGAACCAATATGCTTTTTCATAAAGTAAAATAAATTTGGTGCATGATCTTCTGAGCATGCCGAACATTCACATCCCAGTTTACAGTTTTATATACAGTGCTTTTACAGTCCCTTCTCAGTGGGAAGATGGATTAAGGACATTAATGGGCATGTGCAGAATGGTAAGGATGTGCAGAGGCAAATGATGCATGTCCCATTAAGATAGTTCTTATTTTCAATGACACAATTAAAATATCTCAGCTACATTTTACACCTAAATAAACTGGGGGCCTGATTCAGCAAGTATAATTGCAAAGCTGCACACAGGGGGTGTATGTTTTTGATCCCACCACTGTAACGGAGGTCGCAGGCTGAGATAACCATCGTGACCATTGCGAACATCGGTGGTTGATAGTCGCAATGGTGGATGGTGCCAGGTGGCTGGCCTGCTGAGGAAGCCTCAGCTTACTCAGACTGGCTGGCTTGCGAGCCCAGCAGACTGTGTACATCCACATAGTTCAAAGAAAACTGGGTGGACATGCCTCATTTCTGGGAATGCTGGCTGACCCTGCCCCTTAAATGCCTCTGCTTGTCAATCAGGCAGAGACATTCAAGTGTTTGCATGCGTCTTAGCAGGACCAATTCTGCACACTCACAGAATGGGTCCTAGCATTCACAGATTCCCAATAATAGGGAATCTGCATTCAACAGATGATGATAATTGTCTTGTCTATGCCTCACCTTAATGCTAAGTTTTAGGTTGCATGTTTCTAAAGCTGCATACAACTCTAAATAAAAGGGGTAAATTTACTAAGAATAGTGTCTGGTCAAAGTTTGCAGTTTGGAAACTCGATTTGCATTGCTGAAACTGATTTTAGGCTTCTGAAATACTCAAATTTACCAAGAATCATGTTTAGCTGAGATTGTGTTTTCAGATGGTGTATCTGTTTGAGATTTTTCCCCTGAGTTGAATGTGCCAAACACTCCCGAACAAGCAGTCTGCACAGATCAGTGTGCTATACCTGTGAAAAAAGGGTTAATTTTTTTAAAAATTAAATAGAATTCCCCCCCCCCAAAAAAAGCATGACCAGCCCCAGGTGCCTCAGCCACTCCTGGTTCCAAAAATATGGGGAAAAATTATGTAGGGTTCCCCCATATTTTAGGAACCAGTACTGGGCTGCTCAGTCTGTCCTGGTTTTCAAAAAATATGGGGAAAAAATGCTTAAGTGTCCTCCTATTTTTAAAACCAGCACTGGGCTCAAATCCAGCCAGGGTGTGCCACAACCAGGGAACCCTTTCACCTGGTCACCCTGGCAAAAGCATTATCACCCCAAGCCAGTTAGCCAAAGCCAGGGATCTCAGGGGATTTGGGGACCCCCTCAACAAGAAGGGGTCTTCCATTTTCTGAGCACCCCAGGCTTGAGCTGAACCCCCTGGCTCTTCCCCACACCCCTGAAGTGGTGGATGCAGGGGTAATAGAATAAAACAATTGTTTTTTACAGTGGAACTATAGGTGTCAGCGTGAATTCCCTTTGGCACTTGTGGAACTATAAGTTCCAGCAGGCGGTTGGCACATGTACTCCCACTGTAAAAAAAAAATAAAGACCACAAGAGACACACCGTAGATTGTAAAATGATATTATGTACCTACTTACCACACTCACACATGCTTACCTACTGTCAGCTTCTCTGTCCCCTTCTCCATGCAGAATTGCAGTGGGTTACCTTTAAAAAAGATCCTATACTCATCTACCTC
Source organism: Taudactylus pleione (assembly GCA_031769625.1). NCBI lineage: Eukaryota > Metazoa > Chordata > Amphibia > Anura > Myobatrachidae > Taudactylus > Taudactylus pleione. The sequence continues at coordinate 13,746,572 of JAUIMM010000153.1, read as the reverse complement.
CTGGCATACAGTAGATTCAGTCCTCTACTTCATGTAGAAATCCAATGAGTCTTGGTAAAATAAAAAAAACAAGTGACCCATTCCACCTTGGACAAGTATAGGTATATGTGTTATCACATATACCTATTCTACATGGAATGACAGAAGACACTATTCTTCTGAAATTCTGACATGCTGCCAGCCAAGCAGAAGCTGCTCTACATGCAGCTGCCACTGATTGGCTGTGACCCACTTGCCTGTCAAGAGGTCACAGCTAATCAACGGCTGCTACATGTAGAGTGGCCTCTGATTGGCTGGTGGGCCATGAGAATTTCAGAAGAGTAGCCTCTTCTGTCATTCCGCGTAGTGTATGTATATGTGATAACACATATACCTGTACTTGTCCGAAGGTGGAATGGGACACTCATATTTTTGTTTTGCCAAGTCCCATTGGATGCTACATGGGTGCAGGGAAGAACCCTGAGCTTCAGCTTAAGCCTAGGGTGCTTGGGAGAGGGGGGACCTTCTGTTGAGGGGTCTTCAGCTCCTCTGAGATCCCCAGCTTGGGTTGACCGGCTTGGGGTGATAATGCTTTGGCTGGGGTGACCCGGTGAAAGGGTCCAATGGCTGTGGCATTACACCCTGACTGGATTTGATCCCAGTGCTGGTTTTAAAATATGGGGTCCCCTACGCAATTTCTACCCCCTATTTTTAAATCCAGGACAGGCTTAGCAGTCCAGTGCTGGTCCTAAACTACAGGGGAACCCTACATGTTTTTTCCCTCATATTTTTAGAAACCAGGACTGGCTGAGCAACCCGAGCTGGTTATGCTTTTTTTGGGGGGACTCTATGTAATTTTATTTTTAATGTTAACCCTTTAGTTAGTATTTTGAGGCAGGAACCTACACAAATCACACTGATCTGTGTATGTTTCTTCCAAACTCATAGCTTAGGAGGTGGTCTATCTGAAACTTCTATTTTGGTCTGAGTTTGATACAATTACACCTGTGTTTGTAATCACAGTTCTTGGTAAATTCCCAATTTCTATTTTTTTCACTGAAAGTACTTTCAAGTTTGGTCGATGGTGTATTCAATCGAATTTACATTCTCACCTGAGTTTTTCTCCAGAGTTTGTCTTTGCAAACAATGCCTAAAGGTATCTGGCCCTGATTCAGAGCCGGACGCTCTGACCAGAGTGCTCGCTCTGAATCAGGGCCGTCCTAGTTAAATTTGGAGCGGCCTTGTGGACGCTCGCATAGCTGTGGGTTACCACCCACAGCTTATGCGAGCGTCCATGATGATGGTCACGATGGTCAAGACCATCGCGACCACTGGGCTTGCGATGAGACCCTGCGGTAGGTAAACAGGTCTTCATTGTCTAGATAGACAATGTTGTACTGCGTTGTTTAGTGTTTAATAGTATTAGATAAACACAACACTATATGATTATCTAAAATGATATGATTTACTATAATTGTTAAACAGGATAATCCCAGTATGTGCAGTGAAATATATTACTCACTTTTATTATGCTATGAAAAAGTTTATTATTTTTCATATTTGCTGCAACTCACAATCAGGCCCAGTGTCGGCAGTGCTGTGACAGCACTGTAAACATCGGGCCTGATTGTGAGTCTCAGCAAATCCAAAAGCAGGCACTTTTATTAATGGTTATTTGCAGACTGAACATGCTTTACAGCAAACATAAGCAGACACACATACCTTAATGGTGGCTTTGTGCATTGCCAGATTTCTCTACCCATGAAATGGGTGTTTCTGGGTGGCAACTGGGTGGAACACATGATTACATGTAAGAGATCCATTTTGTGGGAGTGTCATAAGAGTGTCGTGGGAGTGCCGCAATATGCTATTTTATGGCATCCATACAGGGATACCTGTTTCTGATAGATCTCTAACACCCAGCATGGGGTAGGTATAAGTGCAGATACTTTCTAACAGTGATGGTTGTAATACAGAGGTCTGTGAGGTCCTACACAGGATGCCATGCAGAAATTCACATTAGGATAAGGCTGTAAATCTGGCTGCCGCCACCACCTGTTCTGCTTTGCATGACACTGAGAATTAAGTCCACTGTGCCTTGCTATGTGTAAAATGATGACTTGTGTAAAATGTATCACACTGACTATGGTGGAATGTACAGTATCCCATATTTGTAGCCACTTTCACTTGTAGATTTTTAATCAAGGTGTTCACATATACTGAGTCTTTTGTATGGGATTTAGGAAAGTGCACTGACTTTAACTCATCCAAAACCATTGTACAGATTGACATAAATTGAGTTACGGTATTGCTACCAAAGAGTATTAGAGAACTAGAGATGTGCGCCTACCCCGTGTTTTGGTTTTGGATCTGTATCTCCCCTGGTTTTGGATCTGAATCTGGTTTTGGATTTTTTTCCTTGGTGTTTTGTTTTTAGGTTTTGGTTTTGGATCTGTTTTTTTACCCCAAAAATTATATAAACAGCTAAAACCATATAATTTGGGCCTGTTTTTGATCCTACAGTATTATTAACCTTAATAACAATCAGGTTCAGGCATTTCTAGGCATTTTAACCACCTCACAGCTCACAATATTAATTTCACTATTTTTCGTCAAATATACAGGTCAAAGGCTGCAGCGAGCTGGCTGTCTAAAGTAAGCAACAGAGCAGCAGCACAAATGCATGGCAGTTTAAAAAAATACAGGACATCTATGAAACATTGCCACACAGCAGTGGCAGACAGGATGGCAGTTTAATAAACTTTAATAATGTCAGTTGGCAATGCCCTAAATTGTGCCAAATGTAAAGAAAAGAGCTGCGAGATTGAATTGTCCCTCCCACCCACTCTTTTGAGGGATATTAAAAAGGACATGCACAGTTTAACAAACCAAGCACTTTAGCCACTAGGACTGACACTTTCGTAGCTGAACTCCTTGGTTTGTTTGGGCCCCACAAAACATTTTTTGGAAGGAATACCTTCAATTATTAAGGAGGAGGTTGATGATGAGGGTGTTGGTAGTTGAGATTGCATGTGCTGGTCCAAACTGCTGGTAGCTGATACTGGACTGCTTGTTATTAATTTACAAATTATAATTTTGTTAAACAAATTTGCATGAACTCGGTGTAAATGATGTTAAAGGGAGGAGGTGCCTAGATGGTTAACATCCCTTTCTCCGCTAACATTGGATTTACAAATGGAACAGATGCCTTCACAACTGTTGTCAGAATTTAGATTAAAATAATTCCACACCAAAGATGTTGCTTTTCTGGCTTTTGTTTTATAATTAGCAAGAACTGCTGCCACTGGTGGCTGATTTACACAAACCACATCCTTATCATCAACATCCACATTAGCATCAGATGGGACACAAATTTCCATCTCATCCTCCTTTTGCACTTCCTCCACACTATCATCCTCATTTTTTATTATTTCACCTTCTAATACTAGCACAGCCGTCATGGCGTCAGTGATCTGCTGTGAAACTTGGTGATAGCTGTTATACTTACTTCCTCTATCAAAGGACTATTTAATAGTCAATTGTTTTTTAAATTACTTCCGATAACAAATGAGGATGTTGAAGATGATGCAGGTGTTGGTGTTGGAGATTGAAGGCACTTGGATTCCATAGAGAGGGAGCAGGTAGGTGACACTGGACTTGTTACGGATTGAGTTTTGGAACTTGGCGACATACACTTTGATATTTGTTGAATGCGCTCCAAGTAATGTAACTAGGAGGAGGTGGTTTAGGTCCCTCCCTCTACTCACTCTTGCTTTGCAATGATTACATATGACTTGATAACTGCTGTCCGGATTTGGGTGGAAATAATTCCACACGTGAGAAGTGGATTTTTTGTCTTTTGCCCCTGCATGACAACAATGGGCTTTGGCTTTTTAAATCCATGGGTAACAGCTGTTGCCTTACTTACACAAAGGACATCCTCGGCAGCAACATCTTCATCACCCACATCTTCATCATCAACATCCTCATCATCCTTAGCACCTTCAACTACCAAAATATCCTCCTCCTCCATGTGCAATTCCACAGAAGCATCCTCACTGACTACATCTGCAAGATGTTGACTGCCCTTCCCCACATTTACAGAGGGCACACAAATGTTGGAACTTGGAGGATCCTCCAGTACACTAGTATTTAGGTCTAGCTCACACTTGCACTCTCCTCGAGGATTTCAATCTCTCAGGGCACACAGTTGTTTTTTCCTTAGGGCCATCAGAATCAGAACCAGCAGTCTTCATTAAGAAAGGCCAAGGCCTTATCCTTTCCTTGCCACTTTATGTAGTAAGTGACATATTGCCAATTTTTTGTTTATCTAAAGGCAAATTTCCTTTAATTTTTTTTTCTTAACTTCAGTAACAGTAGCTTTACCGCATCGATGGTGTGACCTAAGCCCTGGGGCATGGGCCTTCATAGAGGATGAGAAAGTTGATGGCCTTGCACTGCTGGCTGCAGCTACAACATGTGATTCTTGGCATTACTCTCAAGTCATGTGACAGCCCTCCATATTTTCTGCAGTCTTGAAGCAGTGTCACAAGCACCAATAGTGGAGCCAAGGTGTGGTTACAACATTCACACACGTGCAGTCGTGCGCACACAGAATAAAAATTGACAATAAAATATACTAGGATTTTTTTTTTGCCATTCCACAACTTGGGCCCAAAGCACTGATTGATGATGACTGGAGTCTGGCAGCACTAGGTTGCATTGCCGACCTGCTAGATCTTGTGCGGCTAAGCCTAATATACACAGACAATTATTTGAAAAAAAAGACAATATGTTTTTATTTGTTTGCAGCTACAGAACTTGGACCCAGAGCACAGATTGATGATGACTGGAGTTTGGCAGCACTAGGTTGCATTACTGACTTGCTAGATCTTGTGCTGTTAAGCCTAACACGCACACAGACAAATATATATTGCACAAAATTTTTTTTTTTTTGGGGGGGGGTCCAGAACTTGGGCCCAGATGTATGCAGCAGAAAGCACAGCAGACAGCACCAGCCCAGATGGATCAGCAACAGCCCAGATGGACACAGCAGACAGCACAGTGACAGCAGTAGCACCAGCCCTGATGGATTAGCAACAGCCCAGATGGACACAGCAGACAGCACAACAACACCAGCCCAGAGTGGATCAGCACCAGCCCAGGACACAGCAGACAGAACAGGACAAAGCAGACAGAACAGTACATCACCTCTCCCTAGCCCTACACTGCCCACCCTCCCTGTTCACTCTCCACAGCCGGAGTGAAATGGCACCCGCCATGTCCCTTATATATAGAGATGAAGGCTCACGAGTCACAAGATTTCATCTCTATGGTTTTGCCTCGATTTGAGAGATCTGAGTAAGACGGGAACATCCAAGCCAGGTTGGATCAGACTCGGATCTACAAAATTCGGGTGGGTTCAGATCTCTGATAACCGAACCCGCTCATCTCTATAGAGAAAATCATTGACCGGTGGTGCTACCAAGAGTTAAAAGATACCAAGATGTATTTTTCTGTACTAAAATGAGAGTTTTTAGAAATGGAAGAAAATACATGCCATGTGAAATAACTATAATATTACTAGCGGAATAAATAAATATTATCTCTATCAGCAGTGTCAGAGACATAGATGAAGACAATCAGTGTTGCAATACTTATCCTGCTACAAACTCCATGTTACATTAGTAACAAATTATAACATAGGAGGATACATTTAAAAAAAATAGGAGAAGCACAATATTAAAGACACGTGCTGATAGTATAAGATAGACCTTATTGGATCTATAATCACACATAGTGGCGTGTGTATTTATTAAGAGCAGAGCACGAGATTTGTTATAATATGCACTATGAGTGGTCTTCTGATAACAAGGAATACATAAGGTCTTTGCAAAAGGGAGACATAAACATTAACAGAGAGATGCATTTATACCATAAGGTTATTATAAATAAAAAGTGGTAATTGGATAACCTTTTAATTCACTTTAATTTTCATTCATTGATATCATTCACCCAGTATTGTCTATATTCTTTCTTTAATATTTTTTTCTAATATTTTAATTAATATTTTGCTGCATTGGAGTCCCTATTAAATAAGTTTTAGTTTGATGTAAATAAAGATTGATTCTTTTAAAAGTTATAGATTATTATATAATTTTTGGAATATATGAGTGATTAACAGTGCACCATATTATAGAACTCTATTCTTCTTTCTTCTTTCTCATTTGTAGTGAATGTACAGTATATATAGAGCTATTGGTTGCACCGCCCCAATATAATACCCTCTGAACAGACCATTGTTGTCTAAATATAAGTAATATAAAAGTTTATAGGTGATTTTTATAAAATGGGGGGCTAAATAATAAACAATGATTGTCACATATATGACAATCAAGCTCACTCAACATTCCACATTCTCTGGTGCGGGATCGTATAGGTTTGTATGTATAGTTACCATGGACACCCTATCACCCAAAGGTCTGAACCTTGACAACAAAGTGAGATCCATCATTTGCAGCTAATCCAATTTGTTGCCAGTTATGGACTTTCTCATTATCAGTAATGAGGACATAGACCTTTCACCATCATCACGTAATAACTACTAGGAAACAATAATTCCACACTGAAAGCAGTCTCTGCACAAAATGGTCACCAGCTCCTCTGTTATACTTCAGAAACATTGTTAAATCTGTTAACAATTGATGACGCCCAGATTTTATAATTTTTACTTGCTTGGATTGGATATTCTTTGATAATTTTTGGATAAAGAAAATTAGGTAGTCAGTTTTTAGTGTGGTAAAAAGTGAATATATTTGACAACTAATGACTCATTCTATTTTCCCCATATGAAAAATCAATTAGAACTGTTTATGATGATCATATTGTGATAATGCATTTACTGTAGTTCTATAGAAAAGGAAAGTTGGAACAATTCTAGGAGCAGGAATAGATTAAAAACAATTCTAAGGTTAACCAGTTAGTCCACAGCGTTCGTTCATTCATTCTAAGAAAATGTCAAACTCCAAATCTGGCATTGAGATTGGTACTTTAATGTATTAAACATATCAGGTAGTACAATTGCATAGACAGAAAATAATTAGTTCAAAATAGTGAATCTGTTTGAAACTGTAAAAGATAACAATTTTTACTAACTCATTTTTAGAGGTCTAATTAATTTATATCTGTAATTTGTCTTAAAATTTTCTGACCACAAGAAGAAAACTAGCTAAAAAACTACATACCTTTGATAAATTTATCACGGCACAGATTCTTTGTAACACTTTTGCTGCACAGGGTCAATCACAAATTTGCACCTCAGGAAGCCACAACATTTTTCACCTTTTAATCTCGAAGTAACTTCTTTGCCAAAGCAAAACTCATCTATATAATTTTTTTTTTGTAACTTCTTCGTCAATCAAAATTTATATATATATTGTTTTCTCTTTTACATTTAAGCAGTGCTGTGTACCAATATTTCAGTGTAAAGATGAGAAGGTTCTTTAATAGAGGCAGAAGGCTCTACTAACAGGCTTCACTATAGTTACTTAACTAAGCAGCTCTCTCATAAAACATTTAAAAAAAGAAGTATAAGTTAAGTCATACTTTTGAGATGTTTTCACATTTCCACTGTTAACCACCTATGCAGTAAATCAAATATACACTCAACAGAAAGAGTACCCCATGTAATTAAACTGCAGCTTAACATGTCAATATGATTAATTTTGTTTCCTTTACATTGAGATACCTTTGTTGTTTCTATCACTTTTGAATTCCTATTTGCTATATAATATTGTTACTAACAATAACAATACCCTTTGGTTTCAACAATTGCTACCTATGATAGGTATTGGTTATACACAATCATGTTGTCTTAGGAGACTTTTGGTCAAACAGGTTGCTATTTACAAGACACTATACCTGATAAAGCTAAGTGACAGATGATCAGACCAGTAAACCAAAGTCAGTGATGAACTTTCTCCCTATCAGTAATGAGGGCATATACAGTACCTTTCACCATCATCACATAATAATTGCTAGGAAACAATAGTTCCACTCTGGAAGAAGTGTTATTCTATGCTAGGACCAATCAGAGAATGGACGGGACCAACAGGGTTTTTTAAGTCCTTCTCTGTCACGATCAGAACATACACTTCTCCCAGAGAAAGACCCCATGGTGGTTGAAACGCATTGGAGCAACAGCATTACCTCAATTCGGACACTGGACTTAGGTCCTGATTGAATTCACCAAAGAACCACTACTGCCGGAGCAAGCATCTCAATCACATAACCCATACCCAGAAACACTAGGGGGTATATTTACTAATGTGAGAGTTTTTAGAAGTGGAGATGTTACCCATAGCAACCAATCAGATTCTACTTATCATTTATCTAGCACCTTCTGAACATAATAGCTAGAATCTGATTGGTTGCTATGGACAACATCTCCACTTCTAAAAATGCTCACTTTAGTAAATTTACCCATAGGTGTTAACCCACACTGCAGCCACAGACAGTGGTGGAGAGAGAGAAGGAGGAAAGGGATGACGTAAAGAACATGGCACCAGGTGAGTCTCTATAAGTGGAAAGGGTGCTCCAGTGGCAAGTTCCTTCAAGCCCAAGCAGGTATCACTCCCTCCCTTGGCAGCAGTTCCACTACTGGTGGGCTGGTAATGCTGGGGCATGCTTGCACAAAGGCATGCCGCTGCCTCTCTGCTTCTTTGTTAACATGGTCCAAAGTCCCTGTCCTATTCTAGTGGCCCAGTCCCTATCCCCATAACCAGAAGACACCATGGGATACCTACCACAATTGGGAAAAGGACAGTTGATTCATATGGTGATTAGTGGGAGATAGGGGCATAACTCCCAGAGACAATGGTGCCTCCAGGCACCAAGCCCTGAAGCAGCTCCTCTGTGATTCACAGAGGAAATTAGTGTGATTGTTGATCTTCCACTGCAGCTCTGCAGTGATGAACCAGCCGCTGCTGCAGCATTGATTAGCTCTGTCCCAGGAGCCCCACCAACACCTGCAAGAAGGAAGGCTCCCATCTGATACCCCTCAGCCTGCACTGCAGCAAGTGATGGCTCACCCACCACTGCTGCTGGACAGTCAGCTGGGACGCGAGGCACCTATCCAAGGGACAACTGGTAGAGAGAGCCACACACTGATAACCACCATTTATGCATCACAACAAATGGATGCTCACCAGCATATGCTGCAGCAGAGTTGTCTGTAACTCAGTGAGTCTGTCTAACTTTGGTCCACCAACCATTGTCACACAGCATACCTGGATCTTTGGGACAAAATGTACATATTAGGCATAATTGTATATGAGCGTCTATGCCTGATTCGGTGCTGCCAAGGCTAAAAGCCACAGCAAAATGCACGTCGGTGTCCTGCTGTGTATCTAATGCTTCATTTCAAAATTGTGAATACTACACATATATGTTTGTACCTACAGTATGCACTAACATTAGGAGAACTATAGCTGGGTCTTGACCATACTTGCCGACTAAGCATCTTGGTGGTGAGACATGATGGTCCGTGTCAGCAAGCCCTGCCACCTCACAATAAATTGCCACGATTGCAGATTTTAAATAGGGGTGGAGTAAATTGATGCAATTTTTGCAGAATCGCATTACTAAGCCCTGCCCCCTAGACAGGGACCCTCAATTCCCATGTAAATGTTCCCCATTTTCCCACTACATTAGGAAGTGGGCAGGAATGCAGGAAAGACACCAACTTTATCGGGGGTGTGGGGTGGTTACCCAAAATATCGGGAGCCTCCTGTGACTTCCAGGAGAGTAGGCATGTATGGTCTTGACACTAAAGGACCCCGTGGTTTGGTAGCACTAAATCAGGCACAGAAGCTCATATACATTTATATCTGATATGTAAATGATCACACACCTCTACACCCCACAGAATCATCTTTATATATTCTTTCTAGGTGTGATTGCATGGCCATATTTTTTTTGTGGGGGGGGCGCCAAAATGTAACTTGCCTCTGGGTGACTGGGATGAACTTATGCCACTGGTGGGATGCCATAACTCTCTGGGACATATCTACCTAACAGACAGCAAGTAGTGTGCATCACTGCGAACACTTATCTATTGACTTTGTGATGCCACCAGTACCCATGGGATACTGACCAGCTGATGTTTCTCACATTGTAATAACATAGACAAGCCATAAGAGAGATACTATAAGTCTATAAGATACTATAAGTCTTGCATACATTGTATTGTATTTTTATTGCTTTGTGTACATATATGATTGATAATGATTTCTGCACACATTGTACCTCATCTCATTGGGAGGGGTGTCCACTTATCCTGTACATGTTTTCATACAGTCCCCCAATAAACCTGTCCCACTACTTCACTTTTTCTTCACTTTTTACTTTTTGAACCCAAAAATGACATGTCATTATTGCCCAAATTAAGCTAATTGAAATATTCGTTTTGGCTAAATAAGGAGGGTGTCCCAGTGGCTCTGCACCAAGACTTGATATTTTTAGACAAAATAGGGGTTTTGCACAACTTATCACCATCTCCAGGGTCTCAAAACAAGAATAGCCATAATTGCAATATGAGAATTTGCACACTAAATGACACTAAAAATCAACTTTCAGCTTGTGATTATGGTTTTTAAAGTAGCATTTTACACATGCAATATAAAATACATACTATATTAGAAAGGTTCTCAGTGAGCTATAAATCACATAAAGACAGAAATGCATATATAGACACTAAACAGAAATGGATTGATAGTTACACAAAGGTAAGTTGATAAAAGAAACCTTAGCTAACCATGTATAATGTTGAAGTGGCCTGGATTTGCTTAGCTCAACTCAATTGTTAACACACTTATACTTTCCTTATGCACAACTTGTATTGTGAAAGCTTTAAAGTTTAAATCTGTACTGTATTTATGCTGTATTTATTATTATTGTCTCTAATTTATTGATTATTTTAGTAATGGAAAGAATAAAAATATTGTCATGGTTCATTTTCAGAAGTTAGAGTACTTTTTGCTATTATAATTTAAATGTGTCTTCAAGCTATAAATCATAATGCGGGAAAGTTGCAGATATTAATAAACACCACCTTCAGTTCTTCAGTGTTTTCAGTACTGTACTACAACTGTCACCATAACTAATGACCTGTCAGAAAACTCCCTCTCAAGGTTTTAAACACCTAAGCTGCATTAACTGATTTTGCAGTATTGGGCCAGGAGTGATAGGAATGGTGTTGGCATTCGGGTCTATATAAGAAAGTGTCTGATGGTTGGCAGGAAACACTTTCCACTGAAAACACAACATGGTGAAAATCTGTCAAATATAGTGAATAATTTTTTGTTATGCTTGGAATTAACAAACCTTCTGAAAAATATGAGAAAGAAATTAGAGAGTATAGAAGGGAGTCCTTGATGCAGTTATCTGTTTTTGTGTTCATACCAACTTTAATGGTACTGAATCATGTGTTTATAGGCAGATATACTGTATGTATTGTTTTGATGATCTATTATTCCTTGAATATTTCAGAGATTGTACTGCAGAAGCTGATGCAGAGTTTGTAGCAACATTAACCTAATGTGTGTTTAACAAATCAAATGCAAAGTGGCATATTTTCTCACATGCAGTATGCAGAGCGAAGCATACCTCAAGGCCCGTTAGGCTCATTAGTCAGTACAAATCACGATTCTTACCAATTAACTTTGTTTAACATTTTAACAAGAGCGCTGGGCATTTATGGTAAAATATACAATCCCATTATTATATTGTTATGTTGTACAGGGATGCGGTTAACATACCAATGGAGGGAATTACAATGTACAGATTGCCGGTGCCGGATTCCAGACATCTGTCAGAATCCCGGTGCCAGCACCCCAACCGCGGAATCCCAAAGGTAAGTATTGGGGTTAGGGGGAGAGAAAGTGTTAGGGTTAGGGGTTAGGGTTAGGCACTAGGGGGAGGTTTAGGCACTAAAGGTTTAGGGTGTGGGGAGGGGAGGTTATGTTTAGGTCCTGGGGAGGGATAGGGTTTGGTAGGGTACGTATACTGATCATGTTGGTATTCTAACCCTGTCAGAATGCTGGCATTGGGATTCTGACAGCTGGAATGCCGAACACTGGCATCTCATACCCATCCTGTTGTATATACAAGTAAAGAGTGCTAATTGAAAAAGTTCCATTAGTGGAGCAAAACAAGTATTGCACAGTATTAGAGATATCGAAGTGTAGACTCATACTGGAGAATGTTGAGTAATGTCATCCATAATTAGGAGCTACCATGAAAAGACATTTGCAGCTTATTTACTACAACCTAGTAAATGTATTGTGTCATAACTAAATGTGTAATAATCCATTGACTGGTCAAATGTTATTCATCCAATTGAATTATTATACTATTTTCATGTACTGTAGTCTATTTACATATCAGTATTGTTTTTACATTGCATTACCGCTAAATAAAATGTGTCTCAATTTAATATTCTAGGTCAATTTTAAAAAGTAGATTTGATGGATTTTTGCAATTTTTAAATGTCCCCTTGATGTATTAACGGGGTATTATAGCAGATATTTCCAATATTTTCTGTCAGCTCTCTAATTCTGATCGGTCCATGGGAATGGTCATACCACCAAAATAACCAAGCATAACATCCAATAGCTAATGGCATCCCAATAGGCTCTTTGGTAATGTCCACTTGCACATGTGCAGTATATTGAAATCAATGCATTACCCAGAATTTATTTCTTCTTACAGACCAATTACTTTATTAAACCAATACTTTAATATCCTCACCAAATTTATGGCAAATAGACTGTAATATATATTTCTTAACCTCCTCATTCCTCACCAGTTAGGTTTCACTCATGGAGGTTACTTGGTGCATGGTATCAGAATGGCCCTGGCTGCTGTGTTACATGCCTTGCAATGTCTACCTCATATTTCCTCTAACATGCTTCTTGATCATAAGCAGAAAAAGGCATTTGACTAGATTTCTTGGCTTCATCTTCATTGTGTTTTTTAGTCCAGGGTGTTTGTCCATTAATTTCTGAATTTATCTATTTTATTTAATTTAATCAACTTCTATACCAGTTTGGGTATTAATGGTAATCTGGGCCCTGCTGTTATCATGAATTAGGTTACATGAAAGGGATGTTCAAATTCCCATTGCTTTATAATTTAACTCTTTATCCCTTCTTTCATATTCTTCAATCATGGGAGGCATTTTGTGTTATTGATTTTGGAGGTATAAAGAGTAAGAGCTCTGATTTTGTGAATAGCATGCTCTTGTATATCTTGAACCCTTGCAATTCCCTTAGTCTCAATTTTGACAAGATAAAAGTTGTTGATTTTGGTTTAATATCTGATTTCTCAGTTAATCAAGAAAAATGTTTGGCTTTATGGTTAGGCTGTGTCTAATGCCATCCTGGAACTCATAATTTAAGATCACCTGGACATCTACATCCTTAACACATTTGGGAATTCAGTTAAATTGTAACATCCACTCCCTCTATTCAGTTAATATACATGCTTTAATGAATAATATAATCTCTGATCTGGATGGACCTTCCTCTATCCTATTAGGGTAGAGCAAATCTCATTAAAACGGTCAATTTTCCTAAACTTTGTCCTTCCAATAGTTATTACTCCAGCAGATTTATAAATTTTAAATAATTTATCAAATTAATTTGCCAAGGCAAACACCCTAGTATTATAAAAGTAAATGTAAATATATTCCTATAACAGTGCCTAAGGTATTGGACAAGTGCTCCTTGTCTCAAATCAAGTGTTTGCTGCACATAAAGCCTTATATTATGTACATTCCATTATTGCTTTCTTTTATGAATTAAATTGGCATAACAGAATTGATTCCCTACTTAGCAGGCCCCTTTCTGGCAAAGTTATTTCCATTTATTATAGATATTTGAACAGTTCTTTTGACTCTGCTAAGGTCAGTACAGGTCTGTCTTATTGACTCCAAATATTTCTGCCTTTATCTGTTTATCCCTTTTTATTTAAATCATTGACATATTATTGCAAAGTTTAAACTGCTAGTTCGTATAGGAAAATGTTTCTGAAAATGTACCACCCATACTAATTATGCCCTAGTTACCGATATGCCATTGAACTTTCTGAATCAGGGCACTATCCAAACTGCATACAAGCTGATACATCCTTTCTACATTTTGGAATCTCCTGCTATTAAAGCATTTTGGCACCTTGGGCATGATTCACAATGGATCGCAATGTTGCGTACGCACGCAGTTCAACTGCGATAGCAAGCTAATCCATTGGAAAGCAAACTCAGCACAACATAAGGATGTCCACTTTACTTTACATACATCCATAATGTTTAGCATAATAGTGAAACCATCAGTACAATCGAGTACCATCGCAGCCTCACGCACACTTGCACAAGCTCTGACCTTACTCAGATATTTCTAACTACCACACACGCTATCAGGCCTTGGACTGCATAGGGCATCACAGTGGATAATTTATGCACACCCATGCAACATCATTCAAATGCACTGGCATGCCTGAGTCGGTTGAACACACCCCATTACAACCCCCAAACGGCACTTCCTGTCAAGAACTCTGCAATAAGTCTGCATAGTCACTGCAAACACAGTCCCGATCACAATGGCTAGGTCGCGCACCTGCACTGCGATGGGTACGTATGTGCAGTATGCAACAATCTGCCGATTGTGTGTGTATTAGCAACTGCAATGCAAGCTGATTCAGGCCCCTTGTTAATAGTTATACTGATGCTCATTTGATAGAATATGCTCCCCTCTAACCTGAATGGATGGTTTTATTTATTTTAGACTTCATGTTTTCCATAGCAACCTATCAGATTCTAGCTATTATCATCTAGAATGTGCTAGTTAAATATTAAGTACAATCTGATTGGTCACTATGGGCAACATCTCCATTTCTGTCTCCATTTCGTGTCTCATATCAATTTAACCAGTGAAGTCTCCTGGTTCATCTTAGTTCCATAACATTGCGACTAAGATGCATTTTTGGTGCCAAAGATGCTTTTCGCAAGCAGAGTTGCATGGGTTTTTGTAGATCACTCACATCAGGTGTCTCGTGCCTCATGGTGTATTGAGGCTAGATGTTTGAGGACACATCTGTGTGCTAACCTACATCATTCTCACATCAGATCCATAATCTGTCGGCAAAAGTATCAATTATACAATTGTTATCACAATGTGAATGGCAGAATTACAAGAAAATACAACATTTAGAACAAAGCTCTTTGTTTTTATTTTGGCAAAAAGCCTTTCAGATCAAATGCTTAATAGTGTTAATATTTTAATAGGGTGAGTAAAACAAAGACACAATTTCTTAATCTCATACAGATGTGCCCAGCTAGTTTGTTGCTACATATGCTATGTAGCGTGCCATGCAAGTCACGCTCCGCTATGGCATACAAAATCGCATCATAATGTACTAAAGCCCTGGAAAAGAAAGCCGGAGAGTGTAGTCAAAGTTACTGTCCACCAGATGTCACTTTTCCTAAACTGTACTGCGCATGTGTAAAAAAAGACAATGCAATGTCTATATTACCATCCACTTATTGGCTGACTGAAACTGTCATTAGGTAAGCTCTAGTTGTCATCGATCTAAAGCTGTAATTGAGTGTGTAATAAATTATTAAATCATTCAGTGTGCGAGTCCTGAGTACACTTTTGAAAAACAAATTATACATGTGTTCTGCTGTCATTATTACAGTGCTAGATACACGCACACCTCATTTTAGAAAAGTCACTGCCATTCCATGCAACATTCTAGCGTACATTATTTTTCAGGGATGTGCGGCACTCACACAGTAATAACATGCCTTACATATGAACTGTTGAGTTTGAATGGCACTATATAAAAACATCACTGAACTACAAATTTAAAACCAGAAAGAGTTGTCTCTATATTACAAACTGTGCGTTTTATGCTATATACTTGTGGCACTGCCTGCTGCAGCAGCTGCACATGGGATCTCTCCTGCATGCCCTGGAGCTGGTCAGGAGTTGGACACAGTGCATCAGCACTAGGCTAGTAGTGAGGTCTCAGTAAAAAAAGAGTCTCTGGATTACAAACTGACTGTGCATTTTAAGATGCACACTTGCGGCATTGTCGGCGCTGCCCCAAACTTAGATACTGTAGTGATTTCATGACTTTGGAACTAGTAGTGGGGTCTGGGTAAAAGAGGGGACTCTGAATTACAAGATGACTGTGTGTTTTAAGCTGCACACTTGTGGCACTGTTCGCATGTCAACACTATGGTGGCTGCCAGCTCTGGTGGTTGCACATGGGATCTCCGGTGCATGCCCAGTGGAGCTGGCCTGGATTTGGACACTAAAAAAAGTGGTGTGCATCACTCCATTTGCAATGTACCACCTTGCTAGTCACGCTATGCTCTGCATATGGAGTATCACAGTACTGTGCATGCCCAGTGGAGCCAGATGGAGTGACACACATTGCATCCCAGACTTGGATACTATAGTGATTTCATGACATAGAAACTAGTAGTGGGGTCTGAGTAAAAGAGGGGTCTCTGGAGTACAAACTGACTGTGCATTTTAAGATGCACACTTGTGCTAATGTGCTGACAGTGCTTCAAGTGTGTGGCTTAAAATGCACAGTCAGTTTGTAATCCAGAGACCCCTCTTTCACTCAGACCCCACTACTAGTTTCACAATCATGAAATCACTATATTATCTAAGTCTGGGATGCACTGTGTGTTACTCCTGGCAGACTCAACTGGGCATGCACAGTACTATGATACTCTATTTGCCACAGCATAGTGTGACTAGAAGGGTGCTACATGGCATATGGAGCACTGCACACCACTTTCTTTAACACATGGCTCATAAGCTTAGTGCTGATGCACTGTGTCCAACTCTGACTGGCTCCACTGGTCATGCACCAGAGATCCCATTTGCAACCCCCAGAGCTGGCAGCCACTACAGCCCTGATGTGCCAACAGTGCTGCAAGTGTGTTCCTTAAAATACACAGTCAGTTTGTTGTCCAGAGACTCCTCTTTCACTCATACCCCACTACTAGTTTCAAAGTCATGAATTCACTATAGTATTTAAGTCTGGGATGCACTGTGTATCACTCCTGACCAGCTCCACTGGGCAAGCGCAGTACTATGATACTCCATATGTCACAGCATAGCATGACTATCAGTGCTAGTGCTGATGCACTGTTTCCAACTCTGACCAGTTCCACTGGGCATGTGCCAGAGATCCCATGGTGGCCAGCAGCCACCACAGCACTGACGTGCTGACAGTGCCACAAGTGTGTGTCTTAAAACCCACAGTCAGTTGTGATCCAGACACCTCTCTTTCACTCAGACCCCACTAATAGTTTCAAAGTCATGAAATCACTACAGTATATAAGTCTGGGACAGCTCAGATAGTGCCGCAAGTGTGCATCTTAAAATGCACAGTCAGTTAATAATCCAGAGATCCCTCTTTTACTCAGACCCCACTACTAGTTTCAAAGTCATGAAATCACTATAGTATCTAAGTGGATGCACTGTGTATCACTCCCAGCCAGCACCAATGGGAATAAGTAGTACTATTTTACCCACAGCATAGTGTGACTAGCAGGGCACTACATGGTGTATGGAGCACTGCACACTACTTTCTTGAGTACACAGTGCATCATCCTACTGCTGATGCACTGTGTCATACTACTGACCAGCTCCACTGGGCATGTGCCCCATTCGCCGCAAGTGTGTAGCTTAAAACACACAGTCAGTTTGTAATCCAGAGACCTATCTTTCACCTCAGAGTCCACTTCTATTGTACTGAAGTTTCTAAGAAATGAAATCACTACAGTATCTACAGTAAGTAATGAAATCAGTACAGTACAGTATATGAGAGCCGCAGCTGGGACAGCACCAAATGTGCCACCAGTGCAACAAGTATGCAGCATAAAACACACAGTCAGTTTTGCTACCCATATGTCACTACTACAGTGGTTTATTTGCAATAGTTTACTCTACAGTATGCAGTGGAACACTTGCAACCCAGTGGTGAAGCTGTGAATATATATGACATGGACATTGTCAAGTCTCACTGCACCTTAACATGCCACACCGCGCTATTCTCATGCCATGACTTACAGGCCTAAATGGCACGCAATGAGCAACAATGTAACTGGACACATCTGTATCTACTTTAAAAATATATTTAGGACTCAATAGTATTAAAAGTATTCTTAAACAATGCTATGATTTTTGTGTATAACATGCATTCTTCTTTTTATATTATAATGACATTTATGTGTATAGTACAGCCATGGCCAAATGTTTTGAGAATGACATGAGTATTGGTTTTCACAAAGGGTCTCATTCAGACCCACTTGCAAGCACTTGAGCACTCGCAAGCGGGTCGATGTTGGGCTCTGCGCATGTACAGTGGCCACACTGCTCGTGCGCAAGCCCCGGATGAGAGAGAGATTCTCTCACTCCGGGACACACTACAAAAGGGGCAGCTGATTGACAGCTCACCCCGTTTTGTAGGCGTGGAAGGGGGGTACCTTTACAAATGGAGGCGTTCCCAAATGAATGCCTGCCATTTGTGGGTGGCCCCACTGATGTCACCAGTGATGTCAGTGGGAGAGCTTCCAGCTCTATTAGAGCTAGAGGCTCTCTTTGGCTTGTGGTAGATGAGACTTTACCACAAGGGTCTCGTCGCAAGCCCCAATGGTCGCTATGGTCTTGACCATTGCGACCATCAACCTGGCCGCTCGCTAAAGCTGTGGGTGGTCACCCACAGCCTAGCAAGCGTCCAGGAGGCCAGCCCAGAAAATAGATGGGGCCGCTCTCATTTAGAGCGAGCGCTCGCATTTTGCGAGCACCTCTGAATGAGGTCCAAAGTCTGCTGCTTCAGTTTTTATGATGACAATTTGCATATACTTCAGAATGTCATGAAGAGTGATCAGATGAATTGCAAATAATAGAAAAGTCACTCTTTGCCATGACAATGAACTTAAATATAATTTCCACTGCATTTCAGCCCTGCTACAAAAGGAGCAGCTGACATCATATCAGTGATTCTCTTGTTAACACAGGTGAGAGTGTTGATGAAGACAAGGCTGGAGATCACTCTTTCATGCTGTTTGAGTTAGAATAACAGACTGGAAGCTTTAAAAGGAGGGTGGATCATTGTTCTTCCTCTGTTAGCCATGGTTACCTTCAAGGAAACACATGCAGTCATCATTGCTTTGCACAAAATGGGCTTCACAGGCAAGGATATTCCTGCTAGTAAGATTGTACCTAAATTAACCATTTATCAGATCATCAAGAACTTCAAGGAGAGAGGATCAATAGTTGTGAAGAAGGCTTCAGGGTGCCCAAGAATGTCCAGCAAGCACCAGGACCGTCACCTAAGGTTGATTCAGCTGTGGAATCGGGTACCACCAATGCAGAGCTTGCTTATCAAAGGCAGAAGGCAGGTGTGAGTACATCTTAATGCACAGTGAGGTGAAGACTTTTGGAGGATGGCCTGATGTCAAGAAGGGCAGCAAATAAGCCATTTCTCTCCAGGAAAACATCAGGGACAGACTGATATTCTGCAAAAGGTACAGGGATTGGACTGCTGAGTACTGGGGTAAAGTTATTTTCTCTGATGAATCCCCTTTTTGATTGTTTGGGGCATCTGAAATAATGCTTGTCCGAAGAAGGAAAGGTGAGTGCTACCATCAGTCCTGTGTTATGCCAACAGTAAAGCATTCTAAGAAAAATTCATGTGTGGGGTTGCTTCTCAGCCAAGGGATTGGGCTCACTCACAATTTTATCTAAGAACACAGCCATGAATAAATAATGGTACCAAAACATCCTCCAAGAGCAACTTCTCTCAATCATCCAAGAACAGTTTGGTGACAAACAATGCCTTTTCCAGCATGACGGAGCACCTTGCCTTAAGGTAAAAGTAATAACTAAGTGGCTTGGGGAACAAAACATTGACATTTTGGGTCCAAGGCAGGAAACTCCACACACCTTAATCCCATTGAGAATTTGTGGTCAATCCTCAAGAGGTGGGTGGACAAACAAAAACCCACAAATTCTGACAAACTCCAAGCAATGTTTAGACAAGAATGGGTGGCCATCAGTCAATATGTGGCCCAGAATTTGATTGACACCATGCCAGGGCGAATTGCAGAGGTCTTGAAAAAGAAGGGTTAACACTGCAAATATTGACTCTGCATAAACTTAATGTAATTGTCAATAAAAGCCTTAGACACTTATGAAATGCTTCTAATTTTACTTCAGTATACCATAGTAACATGAAAAAAGGTCTAAAAATACTGAAGCCACAAACTTTGCGAAAACCAATACTAGTGTCATTCTCAAAACTTTTGGCCATGACTGTAGTTGTTGTAGCCAGTGTCACCTTTCTCTCTACATCTCCCACTTTTCATCCTGTTTTCTCTCTCTCAACCTCCTTCCCCATTTTGTCTGTTCTATCTACGCTACTGTCTCCAACTTCTCTCCACCTCTTTTTTCTTGTTCTTTCTCCTTCTCTCTCATACAGATGTGTCCTCATACACAATACAGTGTGAAATGCTTGGCGAGTGTGACTCTGCTAGTGCCAATAGTTTTTTTTGTCTTCTTTGCCTGGAAATTTGATGCAACTAAGACGCATCACAAGACTGCACTGATTAACTTCATATGCAAAATTTGCATATCTGTGAGCACCTCATCTGTGTCCTTATCCAATTTTGTCACCACCATTGTGCTTTTTAAAAACATGACAATAAAGGGCATGCTGGCCATGTGAAACAGTTCAGTTCTTTTGACTGCTTCTGAACAATAAAGGAGCTACTGCTCCTTTGCATCTTCTATGCTCTACCTGAGATGATGTTATTGTGAGGAGCATAGTCAATAGTACAGAGAATACCCTCAGGGGTTCATGTGTATGGAGACACCAAGACATTTGTTCAATTGAACAGTGCTGAACACTGCTTGTGCAGCACTTTTGTGAAGGCTGGTTTGTGAATGCTTATTTTAAGCCTACATAGAGAAAATGGAGGTGCATGGTTATCACAAATGGCTGACATAGAGTGTCCATATTTGGATGCCATCGCACATACAAGGCTGCAAGGATTGATGGGAGTGCCCAGACTTTGCACTACTGTTGCTCTCTTGGCACTTTCATCTTCACTACATGCCTGGACATGTGCATATTCCCTGCACTAAAGAACATATGATCCCTGGAGTCTATTACTTGTGCTACAAAAAATATAGAACACCTGATTCCTGGAGCTTAGTCCCTGCACTATGAAAATATAGGATCTCTCAGGCATGACTAATAATACTATTAATATAACTACACCATTACTATGCTATAATTAATAACTATGCTCTGTCTACAGTGGTCTACCTAGTGTGTGGATGGAAAAATCTACTGCAGCATTCCATAAAATATAGGACACAACACATTAAAATTAAATTTCACATAGCCACTAACATTTTAGTATATTTATGCTGCTACAATAAAGTAGTATATTGTGTGACTGTCATAGTGACTTGAGACAATGTAGTTAACATTGGTGACTGGTTCTATGTTGAATATGATGGAAAGAGTTACCCAGATGAGATCAAGGACATCAGAGACAGTGATCATTATACTATAAATACATTTATGTATACAGTAGTGAGCACAATGGAGCAAGCTGGCAGCAACTGGAAATGGCCATCATCACCAGATAAAATATTTTATACATCTTCACAGTTTTAGAAAAAAAGGCTGGCACAGATTAATTCATGTGCATTGTACAGGTTTAGTAGTTTGTATCAGAGCCCTTTGACTGGGGACAAAAATGTAACATGAGTCACATTTGTTTGTAACATGAGTCACATGTCAACATTTATTTTAAGTATAGTTTGATTAAAATACTTTTGTTTGTTTGTGTTTCAATCATAAATTTAGTTCTTATAAGTGTATAGTATAAAAATCATATTGCAAAAATTATTAGGAGAGCAGGTTTAAATAGACATACTATATGTATCCTCTGTTCCTATGTCTATTCTGTTGCAAAATGAATCATACATATAAACAATAAAATTTAACTACTAAGAGTGTACAATTTTTTCTGCTTCTAAGCATTAATTATGAATACCTTCCCCATATATTATTGTCATATTTTTAAAAATTTTGAATTTTAGCTTCATTTTTGTGTGTTGTGCATTTAAACGTCTAAAAATTAACATGATATGCAATGTGAGTCACATGGAATGACCCTACTATAATTAGATAAACAGTCAATAGGTCAACACCTAATATTCAACAGGCAATAAGTAGAAAGGTTCAAAAGGTTGGAATGGACTAAGGTCAACAGGGTCAAATAAACAGCACTGAAATGGTCAACACAGAAAATGTCTACCTAACCCTCACCTTGATGCTCAACCCAAACTCTTTCCCTAGTGCCTAACTCTAACTGTCCCCTTCAACAGCATAACCATAACCCTCTGTCAAATGCCTAACCCTAACCATAAATCTAAACCTAAAAATTATGAAAAATTAAAAACCATGTGTCAACATGTTATGTGTCAAACATTTATTCGTTATTTGTTGACCTTTTGACCATGTTGACCATTTGACCATGTCAACCTTAGTCCTTGTTGACCATTTAACTGTCAAACATTTGACCCTGTCAACCTTTTGATTCTGTCTACCTATTGCCTGTTGACCATTTGGTGTTGACCTATTGACTTACTGTGCAACTCTGAAGGCCTACTGTAACTACTATACTGCTTCAATATGACTCCATAGTCTCTATTTACTACAATACACATATCAAATGTGGGTTATAGTGTGATAACTTCACCTAAAGGCACTAATGCCGGCTACCCTCAGCCCCCCCACCACCGTGCCATGTGAATATTGTAGTAAAACACAATTTCTCACATTATTTTAGTAAAAAAAAGATTAATAAATAGAGCTGTAAATACCTAACTATACTTTTAGAGGTTACTGGTTTGTAATAAAAACACTGTCTGGAACATTCTATGTTTTGTAAGTGTCATTTGTCATACAGAAAAACATGTTGACTTTTGGGGGATGGATAGATAGATAGATAGAAAGATAGATAGATGAAGATGAGAAAGAGAGAAAAATGAGCTTGCACTCACAGCTACTTGATCCAAGTGCAGAGGTGCTCCTGTAAACTCAGAAGGACAAAGTCCATCCTTGTATTCATCCAAACATACAGTAGTCCACAGAGCAGTGCACTAAACAGTATCTTAATAATAACAAGTGAACAAATTCCAGAGTTACAGCTGCTGTATTAGTAGTCTCAAGAGAAGTCCAAGCCAAAATTTTTAATTTACATAGTGGTAAACATAATGTCAAATGTATTAATTTACTATGCAACACAGATTTCTATGAATATAATTATCTGCAATAGGGAAAGTAAACAGCAAGACAATAAATGTTAGGCTATCCTGGCCACAGAGTCTGTCAGTGTACAGGAATATATATTTGGCTATTCAAAGTATTGGCATGTCTAAATTTAATTCCATTAAAAATGTAACATTAAAATTCTGTTTGTAGGCTGCTACTAATGCCAATTAAGATATTGCGAGCCTGCAAACACAGGAGCCCCAGCCAGCCTTATACTGTAACATTAATTATACCAGCAATACTGGTCAGTCACTGGACAATGTTGGTATATTTAAGCCAGGTGCTGGTGGAGTGCTCCATTTGCAGGCAATATTAAGCCACCATCAAAGATTGTTTCACTCCATTCTACCTACTATACAGTGCGCAATGGTTCATTTACAGCTCTTAAATAGAGTGTCACAGCTGAAGCACATTTTATCCTGCACTGGGTGCATGTTGGCTTTATTATCTCCCACACCGTGAAATAGGGTTTGGTACAGGATCCCGGCAGTTAGAATCCTGACAGTCAAAATACTGATCCACGAATTCGAATGGTCAAAATCCAGATGCTTTTTGGTGGGTATTTTTACCCTTACCCTAACCCTCCCCTCCCACAGCCTAACCCTAACTGTCCCCTTCTGCAGTATATCCTTAACCCTTTCCTAGTGCTTAACCATAAACCTAACCCCTAAACATAACACTCACCATTAGGATTGTGACTGTCAGGATTCTGGAACTGGTATTCTGATGACCGTCAGGATCCAGAGCTGTTATTCTGACCGTCGTGATCCTGACTACATGAAATTATACCAGCGTATGGAGAGAGAGAGCTCCAGCCCAGATATATTTGAATCTTTTATGCTCTGTGAACTTTGATACAAATATTTATTTCACACATCAAGTATTGAATTTAAGTAAACCAATTAACCTCAATATTGGTGTGAACTTTACTATGCCCAGCTCATTTGTTTCTATTTGGCTTCATTGATATTAATCCCATTCCACTATTTAAGTCCTCTACAATATCCTGCACTCACAACTAAAAAATAAGTGAGTAAAATCAGGCACGATTTATTTCTCTTGTGTCAGCCCAATCCCACTCCTCAAATCCTACCCAAATCAGGTGAAATGACAATATACAGTATACAAATAAAAGGAGAAGATCTAAAGTGATACAAGCAAATATAATAAATGATACAAATGAAATCAAAACAAAAAATGTAGGGACAGAGCAGAATGTCCATAAACCTTCCAAAATATCCTTTCTTATTTTCAACAAGAGCTCCAAACTACAGAATATATGGAAATAAAAACACAAAAAATTATTTTTTGTGTGAAATGATATCTTTAAAAGAACACTCATCCCCCTGGTGGTTTATGAAAAAGGAGATCTGGTGATGGTGTTAGTCTTGTCCATATGATAGAGGGCAAGATGAAAGAAAAGAGCCTCACCACCACTATTTCTTAAAAGTGGGCATGCCTAAAGACTCACTTAGACATAGTGTGGGAAATTTACATCAAGGTTTCTTTCAATACTACACCCAGTGATAATCATGCAATAACGATCAGGAGCATACCCCAACTTACATGAAAAGTGGCAAATATCCACATGTAATGGTATCTTACTTTTATGTACTGTATACAAAGCTTCAATCACAGCTCAAATTCCAAGAAAAAAGTAAATCCTTTAATCTTAAATTATAAAGTAGTCTTGAAAGACTGAGTTAAAAAATAATATCAGGAAACATACACAGAGTCCAAAGTAAAAATATTGATGATAAAAAGAGGAACTTTAGTGCAAAAAATCCACTTGCAAGATGAAAGGTCCAGACTTAAGCCAGAATTAGAAACTTTGCATACCTCCAAGATAAAAAGTCCCAGTTTCTGCGGATATCTTGTATAATACCCCCAAGTCTAGGCACCAACGCCATTTCAATCTGATAGGATATTTAACAAGGTGTAACTAAAGTGGGCTGCAGTCTTTATTTATGCATCTGAACCAGACGATATGTCAGTGCAACATCCTCGCAAAGTATTCTTGGTAAAAGGAATTAGAATGTATTAAAACATTTAATTTATTATATAAAAGTACGTTGTGCATCTATAGTAGTTGGACAAGAACTCCTACTCAGCATCCACCTAGGTACCTATGGCTGGGCACCTTAAAGGGGCTAAAATGTAAACATATCCAGTATGAGATAACACAGACCAGAAGTTCCGAATTCCAGTTCTGTTCCACATGCCGAAGTGTGCATCTTTTAATGTCTTACTGAGTGTAATCGGTCAAGATTAATGGTTCCACTTATTCAGCATTAGGGAAAGGCTGAATGTCCTCCATTCCAATACAGGATATATGCGTCCTCCACTACTATGCTAAGAATACAATGGACCATTTATAAGGTTCCACTTAAGTGATGTTGACAAAGAATTAATGCAGACCGGAAGTGCCTGCGTTCAATATGCATTCCACATATACAAGATTAATGTATTTAAAATAATTGTAAAAGTAAAATAGCATGATGAATGAGCTACTAATGATTAATGAGACAATATTGTAATAAAAGTTATGCTAAAAGGGATATAAGGTACTACAAATTATTAATAAGAGCATGAAAATAATAATAATAATAATAATAATAATAATAATAATAATAATAATAATATTAATAATAATATTATTAATAATAATAATAATAAGATAATTCTAAAAGAAGAGAATTTAAAGAAAAAAACAAGGATAATTTAAATCTAAAAACCATTTTAACTTGAAATCAGAATTGAGTCCTTCTGGTATTAAACTTTTCAGTCTAAAAATCCATTGCATCTCACAGCTTGCTAGATTTCCTTCTATGTCACGGTCTCTCCAATTTGATTTTATCTGTTGTATACCAATGTATTTTACAATATTTAATGGACAACAGTCATGTATCCTTAAAAAATGCTGAGATAATGTGTGTGTTAAGAGACCTTTTTAATGTTACGTATATGATAAGCTATATGTGTTTTCAAAGCTCTTCCTGTTCACCCTGTGTATACAAGGCCACATTTACACCCAACGATGTATACCACGTTAGTTGTGTGGCACGTGAAGAAATCCTTTATCTCATATTCTGATTATTTCACCATGAATTTGGTGATTTTGGATTCTTTAGAATTAATGGTTCTATAGGCAATGCAGGATCCGCAGTGATTGAATCCTTTCGATCTTATTTGGTTCAACGGTTCATTCTGTTAAGAGCTTCGTACCAAACTATTTTTTCAATTATTACTCCTTCTGTATAGAAATTTTGGAGCACTAGTTATCAGTTCTTTTAGAATTGGATCTATTAATAAGAGATACCAGTGTTTTCTTATAAATTTTTCTTGATCTTTGATATTAGATCCAAAGTTGGATATGAAGGCCCATTCTGATATGTTTCCTGTTTTTTGGGGGTTTTCTTTAAGGACATCCATTCTTTGGATGGCGCTTACTTCTTCTTCTTCTGCTTTCTCTATATTATGCTTATTATAAACTTTTACTAGAAATGTATTAGACATTGTTTTCTATAATGTGTATCTTCACTATAGTTCCTTTTGAGTCTGAGAAACTGTCCCTTTTGGGATTCATTTTAACCAGTTTGGATGGTGTTGACTATTAAATGGGATAAAACTATTGGAATCTGTTGGTTCAGTATACCCTTTAGTGTGTATGGTGTTATCTATTATATACAATGTGAGATCCAGGAAATTGACCTCAAACTGCATTATATTAAAAGTGAGGCATATATTCAAACTGTTAAGGTTGAGTTTATCACAACAGTTAGGTAAATCATGTGATGAAGAGGATGTCATCTATAAATCTGTTACAGGACACCAAGTTCGCACCAGCCAATGGAGAGCCCCATACTGAATCATGTTCCCACCGAGACATGAAAAGGTTGGCATTGCTTGGTTCAAACTTGGTGCCCATAGCTGTTCTAAGCCTCTGAATGTAGTATTCACACTCAAAGTAAAAGTAATTGTTCTCCAAAATAAATTGGATACCTTCTAACATAAAGTTTATTTTATCTGGTGTCATATCTATTTTTTCAAGGTGCCACTGTAATGCTTAAAGACCATCCATGTGACTAATAATTGTGTACAGGGATGTGAGATCTGCAGTAACTAAAAAAATATTATTGTCCCATGTTATATCTTTCAATTTATTGATGGTGTCAGTGGTATCCTTTACGTAAGCCTTGCTCTTAATTACTATGGGTTAGAGAAAAAAGTCAATCATTTCTGAGCGATTGGTGGTTAAACCTCCCGAAACTGAAATAATAGGCCATCCTGGTGGTGCTGTAGAGTGTTTGTGAATTTTTGGCAGGGTGTATATTGTTGGGGGGTTTTGTTTCTGTACATTTAAAAATTCGAATTCCTTCTTTCAAATAATTTCCTTCTCTAAATATGTATTTCCTTTAATCTTAATCATTGGGTCTAACTTCTGCTAAATTCCAACTCTGCCTAATTGGGATTATATTTCCTTAACATATTCAGATTTATCTCCACCCTTATCACAGGGCTTAATAACAATACTTGTATAATTGTTTTAAGGATTTTATGGCTTCCTTTTCCTTTTGAGTAATGTTGGGAACTCTCTTCTTTTTGTTGGAATTTATTTTACTCATGTCTTCTATTACTGCTTTAGCTCTCTACCACACATCCTCATACATGGGCAGGAAAAAAATAAGATTTTTTTTTTCTAAAAGGGGTTTCTTTAGTATTGTTCTCCACAGCTTCGGTTAAATTCATTGCAAAAAAAAAATTAACATTAATTTCCTAGAGAATTTATGAATGTCAATATATGACTTAAATGAATCAATATTGGCGGAGGGGGCAAATTTCAGACCTTTTTCAAGGACTTTCTCCTCATCTATGGAGAGGGTTCTTGAACTTAGATTGAAGATCTTAACCTCACTAGTAGGTTAATATTCATTGGGTATATTAACCTTTATATTTTTCTTTTTATTCTTATTTTTATCCTGTTTTCTTTTTTTTTTCCACCTCTTTTCCCCCTTTTGTGTTTTATGTGTTTTATGTGTTTTAAGTGTTTTATTTAGAGGCATGGATTCCTTTGATGGGATCGATGCTCTAAAAAAGTCTGATGGTAGGAATTGGGATCATTAAGAGTTTCATACCAATTAAACGTATTGGCTAGTCATCCTCCATGCCATTTATTTATTCTATAATTATTTCTGAAGGGTTTCCTTGGATAAGACCATCTTGGTTGTTCATATGGGTCATTATTAAATCTACTTGAGGGGTAACGATTAAACTTATCCCGATCTTGGTTTCTCTGGATTTGGTGGCTATTCATATAATTCTCAATGTCTGAAAATTACTCTAGGTTGTCCTTCCTAAATTGGACATTTTCACTATTCTTTTTCTCTTAATTTTTAGAAATATGGGTTGCCATTTTTTTCTCTTTCTTGTTTTTATTTTTTAATTTTGTATTGATAAATAAGGTATCCATTTCACCATTCCTCTAAAATTCATTAACTCTCCTAAGTTTTTTCTGTTTTTTTTCTATCAACTCATTAGTATGTTTGTTGATTTTTAATTCTAGTTTTTTATCTAATATAACAAATTCAGGTAGCTGTTGGAAGGGTTGAGTTAGTGTTTATAAAACCTTAATTTTCTCATTTATGTCTAGTAGTTTATCCCTTCTTTCTTTGATGATCAGATGAATCAATGAGAAGGAACAGGTCTCCAAGATTTTGATCCATTCTTTTTTGAATGAATCACAAGAATCTTGGAATGTTAAAAGCTTTTTTATTCTCAAATCCTCCAGTATAATCTCATGTGTGAGATACTTTTCCAGGGTGGCTATCTCCCACCAAAGGCAATTTTCCTTTAATTATAATGAGCCTAGTTTGTTCAATACTGTTTCAAGGTGATCATCTGATGTCTCCTCAATCTCTCTACAGCACTCTAAATTAAAAACTTCTTTCACAAATTCTTGTGTATTTTGTATATGTCTAAACATGATGCAGCCTAATTATAATTCCAAATTGTGTATAGAAATCACAAGAAAAAAATAAGAGAGTAAAATAAGGCACAATCTATTTCTCTTGTGTCAGCCCAATCCTATGCCTCAAATCCTGCCCAAATCATGTGAAATGACAATATACAGTACTTACAAATAAAAGGAGAAGATCTAAGGTGATACAAGCAAATATAATAAATTATAGAAATGAAATCAAAACAAAAAAATGTAGGGACAGAGCAGAATGTCCATAAACCTTCCAAACTGTTCCTTCTTCTTATCAACAAGAGCTCCAAACTACAGAATATGTGGAAATAAATGCACAAAAAAATTCTTTTTTTTGTGAAATGATATCTTTAAAAGAACACTCGTCCCCCTGGTGGTTTATGAAAAAGGAGATCTGGTGATGGTGTTTGACTTGTCCATATGATAGAGGGCAAGATGAAAGAAAAGAACCTCACCACCACTATTTCTTAAAAGTGTGTATACCTAAAGACTCACTTAGAAATAGTGTACATATACATCAAGTTTCTTGCAATACTACACCCATTGATAGTCATGCAATACCAATTAGGAGCGTACCCCAACTCACATGAAAAGCGGCAGGGATCCACATATAAAGGTATCTTTCTTTTATGTACTGTATACAAAGTTTCAAACATAGCATAGATTCAAAGAAAATAGTAAATCCTTTCATCTTAAATTATACAGTAGTCTTGAAAGACTTTAAGGTGCCCAACCATAGGTCCCTAAGTTGGATGCTGAGTAGGGAGTTCTTACTACTATAGATGCACAGCACACTTTTATGTAATAAATTAAATATTTTAATATGTTCTAATTCCTTTTACCCAGAATACTTTGTGAGGAAGTTGCACTGACATCACTTCCAGTTTAGATGCATAAATAAAGACTGCAGCCCACTTTAGTTACACCTTGATAAAGATCATATTGGATTGAAATGGCGTTGGTGCCTAGACTCTTGGGTATTTTACAAGACAACTGCAGAGACTGAGACTTTTTGTCTTGGAGGTATGCAAAGTTTCTAATGCTGGTTGTCTGGACATTTCACCTTGCAAGTAGATTTTTTGCGCCAAAGTTCCTCCTTTTATCCATCAATATTTTTACTTTGGACTCTGTGTATGTCTCCTGA
This sequence comes from Taudactylus pleione, assembly GCA_031769625.1. NCBI lineage: Eukaryota > Metazoa > Chordata > Amphibia > Anura > Myobatrachidae > Taudactylus > Taudactylus pleione. Next base: position 13,716,024 of record JAUIMM010000153.1, on the reverse strand, counting down.
TATGAATTTTTAACTCAGTCTTTCAAGACTACTTTATAATTTAAGATTAAAAGATTTACTGTTTTCTTGGAATTCATGCTGTGATTGAAGCTTTGTATACAGTACATAAAAGAAAGATATCTTTATATGTGGATCCCTGCCACTTTTCATGTAAGTTGGGGTACGCTCCTGATCGTTTTTGCTTGATTATCACTGGGTGTAGTATTGAAAGAAACCTTGATGTTTCCCACACTATCTCTAAGGTACGCCCACTTTTAAGAAATAGTGGTGGTGAGTCTTTATGTACTTTGAGAAAGCTTGACTGGTGAAACGGCCGTAGGCTATCTGTAACTGATTGTCAATGTCAAGTAACTAAAATTCAATGTTAAATATGTTGCTAAATGGATATAATGGATCGGTTCTTTTCTTTCATCTTGTCCTCTATCATATGGACAAGGCTAACACCATCACCAGATCTCCTTTTTCATAAACAACCAGTCGGATGAGTGTTCTTTTAAATATACTATATCATTTCACAAAATAATCTTTTTTGTGTTTTTATTTCCACATATTCTATAGTTTGGAGCTCTTGTTGATAAGAAGAAAATAATATTTTTGAAAGTTTATTGACATTCTGCTCTGTCCCTACATTTTTGTGGTTTGATTTCATTTCTACAATTTATTATATTTGCTTGTATCACCTTAGATCTTCTCCTTTTATTTGTTTGTACACTAACCTGCACTCATTTACATTTTAAGTGTAAGCTGAAGATTTTTTTTATGTTATATATTGAACATGTGATTGTGTATTTTCAATATCATACTAAGTAAAATTTTGTCATACATTGGCACTCTCCAGTGCCAGATTAAGGGAGGGTCAACAAGGGTGGTTGCCCCGGGGCCCACACACACAAAGGGGCCCCTTCCACCAGAGCATGCAGGGGAGTGGGTTCTGAGTACCTGGAAACACCACAGACAGATTAATCCACCCCTATAGTGGCCAAAGTTGGGGCAGAGGCAATACGGGGCCTAAAGATGTGCGGTTCCCACCCCCATTAGCAACCTGCAGCTACTGCATAAATTTGTAAGTGTACAGTATGTGTACTGTATATATGTGTATGTTAGTGTGTATATACAGTATGTGTATGTGTTATTGTATATACAGTATGTTTGCATGTATACTGTGTATATGTTAGTGGGTTAATGTGTATATATGTGTTAGTGTGTATATATGTGTTAGTGTCTGTATACTGTGTATGTATGAGTGTTAATGTGTATGTACAGTATGTTTATATGTGTGTGTATACTGTATATGAGTGTGTTAGTGTATATGTTATATATAATCAGTGGCATAAGTAGGGTCTTTGGAGCCCAGGGCAAGTTTAAGAATGCCCCCACACACAAACACATAGCAAAATATATTTGGTGCATGGCTAAAAATGGGAATGGTCACATACCAAAGGGGTATAATCACTGAAAATGGGGCATGCCAATAAGACATGCCACACATATTTTGTCACTCTGGGAACATTCCTTTCCAGTCTATATGCACCTTACTTATACAGTAAATTCTAACAATGTTAAACCTCTGAAGAAATGTATCCTCCCTGAGAAGATGGCATCTTCAGTCAGTTTTCAATATTCATGTAGATCACATCAACTGGAAAATGCCTGTTGGTGTAGGAATATTAAGAAGGTCATCATCATACAACAGTGGTTTAAACAGACTCATCCCCCTTGTGTAAATTAATTCCCCCTGAGTGTCTAAGCCACACAACTCCCCCTGTGTCATCTCTCAGCCACACTCTCAACCCCTCTGCATCATCTCTCAGCACACCATCACCTCCCCCATGTGTCATCTCTCAGCACACCATTGCCTCCCCCCTGCATCATCTCACAGCCACAACATCAAATCCAACCTGCATCATATCACAGCCACACCAATGCCTCCCCCTGCATCATTTTTCAGCACACCATTGCCTCCCCCTGCATCATCTCTCAGCCACACCATCACCTCCCCTTACTGTGTAAAATCTCAGCCACACCAATACCTACCACCCTGCATCATCTCTTAGCAAACCATTGCCTCAGCCTGCATTATCTGTCAACCACACCATCACCTTCCATGTTGTCTCTCAGCACACCATTGCCTCCCCCCTGCATCATCTCTCAGCAAACTATAGCCTCCCCCATGCATCATCTCTCAGCCACACCATCTCATCCTCCCCTGTGTCATCTATCAGCCACACCATTGACCCCCCTGCATCATCTCTCAGCACACCATCATCTCCCCATGTGTCATCTCTCAGCACACCATTGCCTCCCCCCTGCATCATCTCACAGCCACAACATCGAATCCACCTGCATCATATCACAGCCACACCAATGCCTCCCCTGCATCATTTTTCAGCACACCATTGCCTCCCCCTGCATCATCTCTCAGCCACACCATCACCTCCCCTCACTGTGTCATATCTCAGCCACACCATTGCCTACCACCCTGCATAATCTCTTAGCAAACCATTGCCTCCCCCTGCATTATCTGTCAGCCACACCATCACCTTCCATGTTGTCTCTCAGCACACCATTGCCTTCCCCTCTGCATCATCTCTCAGCAAACTATAGCCTCCCCCATGCATCATTTCTCAGCCACACCATCTCATCCTCCCCTGTGTCATCTCTCAGCACACCATCAAAGATACACACACTGACAAAGATACACAGACACACACACTGACACAGTTAGATACACACTGACACAGAAAAACACACACAGACACACACACTGACACACACACACTGACACAGATACACACACTGACAAAGATACATACAGCTCTTTCACACAAATGCATCCCCCCATGGCAGTACACCCCCCGCATGCCTCAGTCCAGCTGCCTCTCCCCCTACAGCAGCACCTGGGTGCTGGGGAGCTGAGAGAGTACTGTGAAAGGAAGAGTCACTCTGTCACCTGGCAGCTCTCAGCATGGGAATGACTGCCTGGGAGGGGCTGCATGCTTCTGATGCAGCTCCCCCTACAGTCAGCACCAGTAGGCATAGGTGCTTGCTCATTACATGATTAGACAAGTCTTTGACCTAAGCGCAGTGGTGTTGGGTGGGTGGGGCGGGTACAATACCCTTGGCAGTGCCCCCTCTGCTGTGCTTCCATGGCACCAAGGGCACGTGCCCCACTCAACCATTCCTAGTTATGCTACTGTATATAATATATTGAAGCAAATATTATAAAATATTAATATAAAGACCTAAAATGATCCATGTGGTTTGTACAACATCCAGTACTACCATCCTCCTTCTAATCTATAAGATTGCTATATATATATATATATATATATATATATATATGGCACCTGTTCCAGTATGGGGGCTGAGCTGTTATGGCTCTGTGTTCTGAATGCAGCAGCACAGTCAGTGCTGCTGCATAGAGTGCAGAGCGGCACCACAGTCCCTTCAACAGCATCACATGACACATCATGTCCATGATGCTGATCACTGATGTTGGGCATCAGGAACCACTCTGCGCTCTATTTAGCAGTGCTGACTGTGATGCTGCATTCACAACTCAAAGTCAAAAGGCTTTGTGTTGTGAATGTCCAGACCACCCTGCGGGTGTCTGATCCCCCCTGCGAGTGTCTGATCTACCCCTCATGTGTTTCCCCTCCCCCTGCTGCAATGTCCTCTAACCCCGGCTAACCTGTCTTCTGCCGGTGCAGACATACCAGGGAGGGAACTTAATAGATCCCTCTGCTGTGGCTGGCATGTAAATTTTCACAGGCTGCCATGTAAACAGAAGCCTGTGAAGATTATCGGGGGCTGAATGCCATCTCAGGATGGCGTTCAGTAACACCATCAAGTTCTGAAAAGATTACATTATCAGAACTTGATGAATGGCCCTGACACTTAATTTTTACAAAATCATGTGTAATTGTTAAGTGATTTCACAATGCACATGCTTTGGAACAGAGCATATGCAAGTATAGGCAATGAAAAGTCCTAAGCATTCCGATCACATTTACACTTATGACAGAACACTCATAACTAGAATGTAATGTTGTGTTCTCACATTGACAAAGTTCAGAGACGGCATAATGACGGAGCTGTTGGACATGCAGAGTTGAACATAAGTGTAAATATAACTTTATCTTGCGCTTAGTACTGCAACTCACAGTAGATTCCCTGTTAATAGGAACTAGAATATGCTTACATATAAAAGAACACTGGAGGGTGCAAATATAGTGACACAAATAATGCTAAAATTTATCAAACATAGACAAAATATGACCTCAAAATGAGGTTGACAAAATAATACTTATATGTCCATAAATCTGGATGAGGAGGAATTTCACATGTCCATCTACACATATAGGAAATATTTTCCAGTAGTAAAAACAATCTTGTGACTCAGTTGGTTCTCACAGAAATGTTGTTAGAAAATCCAGTATAATCTGAAATGAACCCTCTCACCAACAAAAAAACACCTGAATAAGTGTACATAAACCTATATAGGCTGGTGCAAATGCACCTTGATGATAATAATGCACTATAGTAATACTACATGTGTGTCACTGCAAGATGTGCTTTGCTATATACATGCCTAAAATACACATTTATTTACATTCACACAATGCAGGAGCATATTCAGATGTTTTCCATCAATTGTGTGGAATGGACAGTCAACAGAATGGCAAAGCAAAATTGGAACTAAATCTAAATTGCTCATATATGTGAGACTGTTTCTACTCTCTGCTATAAAATTAATTTGTGCGTCCCCGCTAATCGTTAATGTTGGCAATGTGTGCTTGTTTTGTAGTTTTAACAATTTTTTTTTAATACATTACTGTAAATGTTAGTTTTGTCACTTGAAATTGTCTATACTTTTACTAGAGTTCAACAGTATTAAACTGTGCATTTAGATTTGTCATCTTATTAACTATAGTGCTGTATGAAGGATGTATGTTTCTTGAGCTGAAAAAAATACAGGTACCATTACTTATATTCCTATAACTATGCCTAGAAGTCAAATGCGGTATTTTTAGCATCGCTTCTTTTAAATAAAACATAACATTTCAGTTACATTATAGAGCCTTGAGGAAAAAGTGAGAAGTTATATATGACTAGATATATTGCTTTTTTTCTGACACTGTCTTATTGCTTTTCTATTTATGTGGATGCTTGGTAGAATGGTAGCTGCTATGTTATGCAGCAGCAGATAAAGTAAAACTTCAAGGGAAAATAAAATCTATTCATTTTTCAAATTGAGGCTCAACTTTAAATTAGACTTACTTTAAGATCGCCTTTCAATAATGTGTAGATAACATGTATTGGTGTTAGATGTTTTATCCTGAAATCCATTCTAATTCTAAAAAGAAAAAAAAACTGGAGCAACATACAATGTGCATTTTTAAAACTTTTTCTCTGAACATTTGTTTCAAAATGTATATGTTTGAACGTAGAATGTTGCAAGACAGCAGAATGAATTGGCTACTATTGTCTCAGCATTAGTCATATACTATAAATTACTATGGCAAATATAAATGTACAATGACTTGTCCATGGAATGACAAAACAGAAGTGTAGCCCAAAGATTATATCACCATACTACAGCAGATTTACAAATGGAATATGATATAGCATACACACAAAATGCCAGCACAATTTCACACAGATCTAAATGTCAGTGCAACTTAACTCAGCTCTACTGTTCAGTGCTAATAAAACAGTAAAAGCTCCTACTGTCTTTAGTCAGCGGGGCTGTCCAGGCTGTATACCATGTTGGTACCAGTGGCAGTAGAACTCAAACTTTGCAATGGCTGCAGTATCTGAAGCCAGATACTAACAGCAGGAGTGGTTCCCATTGGAGCCCTTTCTGCTAAAGGCAGTTGGGACTGGCAGTCCCAGGGTGAGAAAACATACAGTCTGGCGTGCCATTAACAGAAGAAAGGGCTTCCAAAGGGATGCCTGCTAGTGTTTAGTGCACAGACTTGTGGCTTACTGGAGGTGGTGGATTTTCCTGGGAGGGGCTACAGCCTCTAGGTAATATCCACCACTGATGGTATTATACACTAAAACATTATCACATGGCTTTTTCAACAATCACTGTAAAGAGCACCAATAAAGAAAGGAATGATAAGGGTAATATAAACGTAATTCTATATTGTATACATAAATTACTAAAAAAATTGTACCCCTGATGGTATATTTCTAGATATCCCAGAGAGAGTTGCGCATGCGGTGAGGGATATATTGGACACTCCCTAAAGGATAATGTTTCACTCTACTGTTTCAGATAAAAATAAATCTCAGGTAGAGCAGATATTATCTCAAATACCAGGTTCACTTTGGACCAGAGATGGACAGGTCACTGAATTGATGGCAAACGTAGCTCCCGTAATGGTAAATCTAAAAAGTGGTACACAAGCTCCAAAAATTCCCCAGTACCCATTAAAACCAGAAGTAGAGATAGGGGTTTATCCAATAATTGAGCAGTTACTACAACAGGGAATTTTAGTCTGTACAGCAAGTGTAGCCAATAGTCCCATTTTTCCAGTGAAAAAGGTTGGGGGGAGGGGCTATAGATTAGTACAGGACCTAAGAGGGGTTAATAAGGTAGTTGAGAGCCAATTTCCCATAGTGCCAAATCCAGCTGTCATTCTCATGCAGATCCCACCAACTGCAACCCATTTTACTGTCATTGACCTCTGTCTCTGTCCCTCTTCCTCCTGACTGTCAGTACCTATTTGCATTTACATACAGGGGGTACAATACTCATGGACACAATTGCACCAGGGCTTCATAGACAGCCCCAGTATCTTCTCCTAGGCCTTACACGACTGTTTACCATCTTTTCAACCTGCCAATGGTTCTGTTCTAATACAATATGTAGACGATTTATTGTTGTGTTCTGATTAATTTATGTCATGTTTAAATGATACTAAACTACTGTTGATTCATCGCTCACAGACAGGACACAAGGTTGCTAAGGACAAATTACAGCCATGCCAGTTCAGGGTTAAATACTTAGGACACTGTCTAACCTAGGGATTATGACATCTGACTACTGACAGAATCCAGGCCATACAGACCATGACACTGCCACAGAACCAACAGCAAATCTGTACCTTCTTGGGAATGTGTGGATACTGCAGAATGTGGATCCCAGGTTTTTCTATTTTGACTTTACCATTACAGGACTTAGTCTCTTCCTCAAAGCCCAATCATGTCGTACACACAGAGGAAACAGAGCAGGCTTTCCTTAACCTTAAGGATAGTCTGACAAGAGCACCTGCATTGGGAATACCTGATTATGAAAAACCTTTTGATTTGTACTGTATGGAAGCCAATGGTTGCACAGGAGGTGTCCGCACACAAAAACATGGTGATGTCAGTAGACCAGTAGCATACTACAGTGCACAATTGAACACTGTGGAAAGATCAATCCCAACATGTTTAACAAGTGTAGCAGCAACTGCTCTATTGGTCAGTAAGAGTGAGGGTGTACTATTAGGCCATGATATGATTGTTTATACACCACATGCTGTATCTGCTTTGCTGAATTCTGCCCAAACCAGACATGTCTCCTCAGCTAGGTTCACAAAATGGGAACTAGCTCTAATAGCACCTGCAAACATCACCATTAAACAGTGCAGTAAGTTAAACCCAGCAACGTACTTACCATATGTGCCTCAGGATGCACAAAGGGTGGAGAGAGGTGAGTCACTGATGGAAGGTGAGTTCTGCAGGTATATTGATGCACATGATTGTATGGAATATGTGAATCAGACCTTTACTGCAAGACCTGACATACGTGATACACCTTTAGAAAATGTAGATGTGACATTTTACATGGATGGGAGATGTCATAGACAAACTGACACTGGAGAGTTATGTACAGGTTATGCTATTGTAAATGATGAAGACACCATAGAAGCCGAACCCCTTGGTCCACCTGACTCAGCCCAAGTAGCAGAGCTGGTGGCACTAAGAAGAGCATGTGAATTAGAAAAAGGCCTTTGGGGTAGTACATGATTTTGGTGCTCTATGGCATCTAAGAAATTTTATGACAGCAGCAGGCACACCAGTTGCACACTCAAAACATATAAAAGGACTAATGACAGTTATCCAAATGCCTACGGCAGTGGCCGTCATTAAGTGTAAAGCCCATACATGTGAAGATGATCCGGTGTCACTGGGCAATAACAGGGCAGACAAAATTGCCAAATGGGCAGCAGGTTTAAGAGTGAACATGCCAATTAACCAAATGATGATGTTTGAAATGATTGATATGCAGAAATTAATTGAGATGCAAAATTTGTGTTCCATTCAGGAAAAGGCAGTCTGGATATCTAAGGGATGTAGGCAAGAGTCCTCTGGACTCTGGAGAGATGGACAAGGTAAGCCGGTGGCACCCAAGGCATATTACCCAAGCTTGGCTGAGGCATCACACGGTCTGACTCACCTTGGAAAGCAGGGTATGTGCAAGTTGGTCAGGGCATATTGATGTGCACCAGGTTTCTCTTCCCAAGCTGAAAAGAGGGCTATGTCCTGCTTGACATGCTTGAGGAAGAACGTTGGAAAAACAATACCAACCGAGCCATCCCACATTCCTCTGACAGATGGACCGTTTCAGGTAATACAAATTGATTTCATCCAATTACCACCCTGCATGAATCTCAAGTATGTATTAGTTTGTACACATGTATTTTCTAACTGGGTTGAGGCATATCCAGCTGCCACTAATACTGCTGGTTTACTACTAAAAAGATTGTTCAGGAAATTGTATGCAGGTACAGTATCCCTAGAATTATTGAAAATGATAGGGGTACTCATTTCACAGGTTATGTCTTCCAGAACCTGTTTAAGTTGATGGGCATTAATAGTAGACTTCACACCCTTTACTGACCGCAAGCCAGAGCCAAGGTGGAGAGAGGAAACTGTACTATTAAGAATAAATTGAGTAAGATCATGGCAGAAACTGGACTGGGATGGCCAAAAGCATTACTGCTAGTCCTTCATTCCTTCAGGACAACTCCTAGACCCCTCTTAACCTGTCCCCCTTTGAGATACTGTTTGGTAGACAACCTCATTTGATTGTAAGTTCACAGGAAGATTCGATGAGTAATAATGAGGTTACTGTGAAGTATCTTATAACAATGAGTAAATAGTTGAAACAGCAGCAGCAGAAACTGAAATTGTTTTCACCTGATATGCCAGAAACAAACTGTCATAATGTCAAACCTGGAGAATTTGTTATGATCAGAAATGTCTTACATTCAGGTTGTCTGACAGATCGGTGGGAAGGTCCATATCAAGTGTTGCTGATGAGTACAACATCCTTGAAAGTGGCAGAGAGAGATACCTAGGTCCATTCCACTCACTGCAGGAAGGTCAACCAACCGGTGGAGATACAAGGTGGAGTCGAGGCCATAGACCTGTCAATTGCGAGCTTGTTCCAGGAGAGTTAAAAGTTTCAGTGAGATACCTGAGCTAATTACATTTGTAGATCATTGTTCCAGTAATGGAGTGGTGTACTGGGGTTACATTTATGTCTTCTTCTAGAGTTTTCATCATCCTAGTGTGTTTCGGGATTTCTGGTCTCTGTGACGGAGGACAGATGATGGAGAGAGAGGTCAATGGTGATATTGATGGAGTGGAGTTTGGAAGATGAGTGTTAAACCAAACGGGGGAGTATCTGACCAAACCCAGTACAGTAATTGCTAAGAGATCTATTATTTTGGAAACTCAGAGACAGTGTGAATGTCTATCATCTGAGGACTATTGTATTTGTGAGTTTTGTTGGTTGCTAGTTGATGAGAGATGCATCCAGCAGTGTCAGCCTAAGTATAACCTGTATTGGGGTGGGTATCCTTTAGAGGATTATCTTACCATGGTTGGCAAAGTTTTAAACCAAACCGACTGTTGTGTGTGCTCTCACATGCCTCAGGGACAGCATAATGTAAGGTTAGTGCCATTCCCATTGAATGTCTTTGAAGTTTTAGAATTGCAAAGAGGGGATGCACTGGATGGAAAATTTCTTATGTCCAAACCACCCCATTTAAAGCTCCACCAGTACCACTTTTATGTTTAAACATCACCAACATCACAAACTCCAACAAACCAGGAAGTTGGGAGGTAACTGGGAATAACCAGACAATGACCTTCTCACTAAGAGCTGATAATGAACCTATCAATTTTGAACTTTTACACTCCATTAGACTAGGTGGAAGACACTTCCGGTATAGATATACACTTAGTTACACCAAGGTAATGGTTGGCAGAGTACCAGAAGGGCACTGTGCAGTTATTGTACAACCTAAAAAATGTATTAGTCAAATGGGAAAATCTGGAGAAGGATTATTTGTTAGAGAATTGTGTCCGATGATAATGATGCAGTTTATCCCTTATGTACTCCGAGATGATGTGTATTTTATATGTGGAAGGAAAGCGTATAAGTGGCTCTCTATGAGTTCTGAAGGTTTATGTTATTTGGGAAGGGTACTCCCAGAGGTTATGACCCTTACACGTGGTGAAATGCTTGGTATCCAAAACAACACACCATCTCCATATCTTCATACTCATTATGAACACCGTGACAAGAGAAACATGTTACCTGGTGATGTACATAAAGCCACACAGTTGATTAGTGAAACAACTGACTTTCAAGTTTAAGTAGCTTTGGATCTCACCAGGATTGCTCGGGGTACTCTAAATTTCAGATATATTCAAGACCTTGCTAAATTAATAGATAATATCACCAAGACGTATGATGACACGTTCAGGTACACAGGTAGAAGAGTGGTTCACTTGGTTGAACCCTGTGAAATGGCTCTCTAGTCTAGGAGAGTGGGTCTTGGAACTGGTTGCTGTTTTGGGTAAACTCCTGATCCTTATACTGATCGTCATCTTAGTAGTTGGCTTGTGTGTCAGGTGTGTTCCTAATGTATTGATGTGTGGAAAATGTACAAGGACAAACAGAGAAACCGAGATGATGGTGGTGAGCAATGATATTCTGGATACCAAGGTCAAGGAAGAACTGTATTATAACCCTGAATTAGAGTGTACCATCAGATGATGAAATATGAAATCGTGTGGTCATGCATAGATGTAGTATTAATGTTATTTTTAAAACATCCTAGATAATGTATTCTCAAGTCCCCAAACTTCCTTTATAAGTTCGATGAGATCCCACATCCCGCCAATGATTCCTATAGATCCGCAGATGGTGTATATGGGTTGTTCCACCTTTTTGAAATGCATTATTTCATGGTTCAGTGACCTACTTGTGTCACACCGAGTACAACCATAAATAATCCATTATCATGCATGACTACAACAGGTTAATATCAGAGTGTGATAGCATATTGTTTGCTATCAAAGGGTGGACTGTCGAAGCCGGATGATTGCCTGAGACCTAAATTGTAAAATTAATATCTGAAGATACCATGTTTGCATTGTCTGCTTAATGCCATCTGGCATAGTTTGTATAATATCATTGTGCACGGCGCTATTTTAGCGCTGTGTACATCTGCCATGTTACTGCACACTGTTAAAAATATATATAATAAATGCGCACGGATACAAATATATAAATATATTTTTAAAGACTTCATATATTCAGTGATGGCAGATGAGTCTTGTGGATATGTTTGTGACAAATAATTAAGAGTACACAATTATACTGTGAGTGTTTGCTCCGCATACAGATACAGTGTGTCTGTGACAATTGAAGTATAACACAGACACTTATGTGCTCAGAAAGGAGTATTCTAAATGTGGATTTGGAAACAATGGTCAGACATTTAGCTATTGTTAACAATTGTAGGCCTTGTGTCCAATGCTGATGTGGTTAAGTAGAACTAACAGTTGTATTCTGGATAAACATAGGAAAGCCTTTTGTTAAAATTATCAGACTGTTTGCCAAAGCTTGCTCCATCTATGTGCAGGACAAAATCCATTGTCTGTCATTTTTTAGCTCAGACAGAAATAATATCGATAGTAGCAAGTGACTGCTTGAAGCTGTATAAATACTGTATATATATATATATATATATAATTATACATATATGTATGTATATATATATATATATATATATATATATACACACTTAAATGGTCGCATGTGTATCCACAATGCGTGCACACATATATACAGTTGCTACTGTTAATAGAATCACATACAGTGCATCTTTTTACACTGCATGTAGACACACAACACATACTTACATATAACCATAAATATACACGCACACATAAAAGGTTCCTGCACATTATGGTTTATATTAAAGTTATTAATTATGATGTAAAATGTATGTATTTGATATTAATGGTATACAACATGATAGACATGGCATGTTTGGCACTAAACTGATACACTGTTTATTTCCAGATATCCAAATCTATCAGCGAGGGAGTCGCATCTTGCGTTCGATGGTTATGGAATATAGGAAATTATTGGTTAGAATGTATACACTATAATGTAGTGTATCTAGTTTAAATCAATTAAAGAAAGACAATGTAATCTGGAGAATTGTGACATATCCCTAGTGAACTGTCCAATGAACTACAGCATACTACAAAGCCAAGAACCAATGGAATTATGTTTGTCAGTCTACATTGTTGTTATCATGATCTGTTAGGGTATATAGCCTGTGTCCTGGTCCCAGTTAGTAGCCATTCTCATTGATGACCACAGACCTCAGGATTAATGACTGTAACTGGGACCGGTGCACCTTCATATGTATTGACTGTACCTTGTTTATGTATAATCTTTTGCACTAATTGTATTTAGATCACAGCATGTAACTAAATGCTTAGATACGGGACTACCATTGCTGGGCATAAAGATACCATATAGGAGGTTCTCTGCCTTTGCCTTACCATTTTGGATTGGTCTATACTCTATACAGAAACACTCCATTTTTGGAAAATATCATACTGTTTTTGGGATTAAAAGTAAAACGCCCTTTGAGGTGTATCTTACCCCTGACCCTCCAAATAGGGAATACATTGTCTGTTTGAATGTTTTTTGTATGTATTGTATCATATCTGTATGTATACCGGTATTAGCCTTTTATTCATATTAAATATTTGTGCTGAGATTGTTATACATGAAATAAACCTTTATTAATGACACTGTTGTCACAAAGTTTATTGTAGTTAGCAGGAGCAGCACCAGAGTTTCTCTCTTTCCTTAATTCCTCTGTGTATAAAGTGCATATAATAAATACATTATGTGTTTAGATTTGGGTCTCCTTCCCAATATATTTCATTATGGTATGCCTTTATTCCAAAATACCAAATATTCCGATATCCAAAATATCCCTGGTCCCAAGCATTTTGGATATGGGATACTCAACCTGTAAAACAATACAAACAGCATTTGCATGTCATTCAATAACTGTTAATGGGGTAAAATACCACACAGTAATATTATTTATTTTACTAGCGCCAAGACAATATATACAACAGTTGAATTATTTATCTATACCGAGATAGATAGGAATCAGTATGAATTACCACTGGACCGCTTGCTGGCGGTTCAAATCCTGACAGCACCTGGCCAACAGAGGAAGAAATCCCAATCGTCCCTAGGTAAGTAATGACTAACCTAATCTACCCCCTAACCGTCCTTTATGGTGCCTAACCCTAACCTCCCACCAAGTGTCAATCTCTAATCCCCCTCTAAGTGCCTAAACCTAACCCCTCCTTCCCCGCTGCCTAAACCTAAGTCCCCCAGGGGGGTGCCTATCCCTGACCTCACACTGGGGGTGCCTAACCCTAGCCCTCCCTCCCCCTAGCCTAACCCTAACCTCCTGGGGGGGTGCCTAACCCTAAGTCCCCCCAGGAACCCTAAACCTAACCCTCCCCCCCGCTGCGGCGCCAGGCATCCGCTTGATCAGGATGCCGGGCGCCGGTCTCCCGACGTCGGTCAAATGACAGGCGTATAGATTTAGAATCCTGTCATTCGTCCCTAGTTGGGATAACAATGTCTGGATGCCGGCTGTTGGCATTCCATCTGCTGGCTTCCTGAAAGTATACCAATAGAGGGAACCCTTGGTAAAACCTTTTCCAGCGGCAGCTTGCAAAATAAAGGAGCAGAGCAGGTTTCTAACATTCTCAATTAAATTAACTTCTGAGTAAGCCTATGATGTCTAAGAAGATAGGCCTCTCCATCTGCGAACAAATCCACAGAGGCCAGAACATGCCCAAAAAATGGTCCCGACATGCTAGCATTTTTCTAACCAGCCTTCCATTACCTCTCCCAAATGCTGACTACCTGTCACTCACCATGCAAATAAATCCTCTCTGAAGGCTCATACACACTAGATGATAAAGTGAACAATATAAATGATAACAATATAATTATCGTGTTTGGCATTCAATATCGTCCAGTGTGTATGTATGAAATCATTAATGGTGCATGCTCCAGCGGATCGTTAATGATGTCTGCCATTGCCTAAACTTCTGATGATATTGTCAAATTCTGCAAGTTCAGGGATGTGGCAGGGTGACATCACTGAACAATATCGTTAATGATATCGTTCAGTGTGTATGCTCAATGTCATTCCTGACATACTGCCCAGCAGTTCAAGGGATAACACTTAATGGAGCATATTGGTAAGTGTGTATGAGGCTATAGACCACTGTTGCTAATCCATCGCTGCATGTATGCATTGCATCTAAATGTCTAAATTAGAGATGAGCGGGATCGGATTCCAGAGATCTGAACCAACCTGAACTTAAGGGATCCAAGTCAGATCTGAGCCGGCTCGGGTTTTCCCGCCTGACACAGATCTCAAAACAAGGCAAAACATCATCCTGCTATTGGATTCTCGTGGGTTTTAGATTGTATAAAAGGTCCCGTTATCGCCACCATTTTTCAATCCAGCTGTGGAGAGTAAAGAGGGAGGGAGCTGGGAGCTGTGCTGTGCTGTGCTGCTGTGCATAGGGGCTGGCTACAGTTGTGTTGTCACTCAGGGGTTGACTGATTAATGTCCATAAGGGCTGGCTGTTGTCCATATAGGGGCTGGCTGAATGTTGTGAGGTTGTCCTGTCCATAGGTATGGCTGGCTGTTGTCCATAGTGGATGGCTGTTATCCATAATCCATATATGGGCTGGCTGGCTGTTGTCCTGTCCATAGGGGCTGGCTGTAGTCCATAGGGGCTGGCTGTTGTCCATAGGGGCAGGCTGGCTGTTCTGATGTGTTGTCCAGGGGGTGCTCTGTCCATCAGGGCTGCTTTTCACCCCCAGTGTGCAAAAAAATATATATATTTGTGTGTGTGCATTAGCCACACTTATTATCAACAACAAAGGTGCACAGGTGTGCTGCCTGTGTCATTTATCAAAGGGCTGCTGTCTAATTCAGGGGTTCTCTCCCGCCAAAAGTGCACCCCAAAAATTTTAATATTTTTTCCTGTGTGTGTGTGTTAAAAATCCCCTATTATCCACAATGTAGCTGCACTTGGGGTGTTGCCTGTGTCATTTATCAAGGGGCTGCTGCCTCTTACAGCAGTGTTCTTCACCTCCAGTGTGAAAAAAATAAACACAATTTTTTGTGTGTGTATGTTAGCCACACTTATCAGCAATGTAGGTATGCAGGGGTGCTGTGCTGCCTGTGTCATTTTTTATCAAGGGGCTGCTGCCTCGTTCAGGGGTGCATCCCCCGTCCAGTGTGCAAAAATTAAAACAAGTTTTATGTATGCATGTTAGCCACACTTATCAGCAACGTTGGTTTGCATGGGTGCTGTGCTGCCTGTGTCTCATTTATCAAGGGGTTGCTGCCTTGTTCAGGGGTGCTTCCCCCCAGTGTGAAAAAATATATATTTTTTTTCCTGTGTGTGTATGTTAGCCACACTAATCAGCAATGTAGGTGAGCAGGCATGCTGTGCTGCCTGTGTATCATTTATTAAGGGGCTGCTGCCTCTCTCAGGGGTGCTTCCCCCCCAGTGTTAAAAAAAAAATAATAATTTTTGCGTGTGTGGTTGGTTGTGTGCATTAGCCGAAACTTAGCTGCCCTATAATTGCTTGGGGACACTGCTTTAAGGGACTGATTCAGAGCCGAACACTCTGACCAGAGCACTCACTCTGAATCAGTGCCCTCCTCCATGAAAATGGAGCGGCCTCCTGGCCACTCGCATAGCTGTGGGTGACCACCCACAGCATATGTGAGCATCCATGATGATGGTCACGATGGTCTTGACCATCATGACCATCGCGCTTACGACGGAGACCCTGTGGTAGGGTCTTGCTGCCGCAAGCCCTGGAGTGATTTTGGCTCTATCGGAGCCAAAATCACTCCCACTGACATCATTAGTGATGTCAGTTGGGCCAGCTTCAGATGGTAGGTGTTCCCATGGGAACGCCTCCATCTGGCAGTCACGCCCCTGGCACGCCCACCAAAGGGGCATGCTGTCAATCAACATTGACAGCACGCCCCCTTTGGTGCGAGACCCGGAGCGATGGAGAGCCTGTTGCTCGCCGGGTCTCGCGCATGCGCACGACGAAGCTCCCTCCGTCGTGCGCATGCACAGTGGAGGAACATTGACCCACTTGCGAGTGTCCTGCACTCGCGAGTGGGTCTGAATGACCCCCTAAGACTGCAGTGAGTATGGAGGATAGTCACATGACAGAAGTGCAGGATCCATATACCAGTCTTGTAGCTGCTGGCAGCAGTCATGATGATGAAGCAAGGCCAATGTACCAGGCCATGTAAAAAAATCTACTTTTACCCTGTTAAAGAAAATAAATCTGAAGCTAACTCAACTTTAGAGTAACAAAAAATTAGCAATATGCCATTCACTACACAAAGTGGCACGGAAAAGATAATGCCTTGGCCTTTATTTATGACTGGTGGTTCTAGTTGTGATGATTTAAGCCCTTCTGCTTATAGAAGAGGTACAAAAAAAATAAAATTGTTTATGAAAAATCACATATCCCCGAGAAGAGTCCAAGGGGTAAATTTACTAAAGTGAGAGTTTTCAGAAGTGAGTTTTAGAAGTGATGTTGCCCATAGCAACCAATCAGATTCTACTTAACATTTAACTAGAACCTCCTAGAAGATAATAGCTAGAATCTTATTGGTTGCTGTGGGCAACATCACTATTAAAACTCACTTCTAAAAACTCTCAATTTAGTAAATTTACCCCCAAGTGTGTCCGCGGTTGTCATGTGTGAGCCTGACATATCTAATACTGTACTTGAAAAGGTACTTGAAAAGGATCTTTCTTCCACCATTTTTGTGCCCTCTGCAAATGTGGGGATGATAAGCACAAGTCAACATGCTGACAGAAATCGAGGCTCTGTGGAATTGCACGAGGAGTATAAGGAGGATATTTATGTAGTTGGGGATAACAACAATGATGATGAGGATGTTGATGCCGAGGATGTTTGTGTAAAAACTGTAAATCAGGCAACAGTTGTTGCCCATGATGGGAAAAATCCCATTGTTGGCATGCCAGGACAAAGGACCAAAAAATCCACATCTAAAGTATGGAATCATTTACACCCAAATCCAGACAACCATTTGTAACCATTGCCATGTAACAGTGAGTAGAGGTAAGGACCTTAACCATCTTGGATCCTCCTCCCTGTTATGTCACTTGCAGAACATTCATCAAATTGGAAAGGGTATTGAAACTTTCGGAAGAAAAAAAATGAACAACAATCAGTCCAGTGTCACCTAGCTGCTCTCTTCTATCTTGATCCAAGTGCCTGCAATATCCACCCCAACACCTGCATCATCATCAACATCCTCATTCATGATCAGAAGTAGTCCTGCATTCAATATCATAAGGACTGACTCCTCTCCTATCCATTGTTCCTCAGAAGGATCCTTGAGTGTTACACCTGCTGTTGCTATGAGTGGATCTTCATCCCAGAATGGGACCAGGAAAAAGTCTACTTTTAGTAGTTCGAGTTCAATCAAACATTTCACTTTCACACAATCCTTTGCATTGGTGAACAAGTAAGAAAGCAAACACCCAGTTGCACAGCGGATTACTGATGCCATAAAAGCTATGCTGGTATTAGATGTGCGTCCAGTATCTGCTATTAATGCAGTGGGTTTTACACAGTTAATTGAGGTCCTGTGTCCCCACTACCATGTCCATTCTAGATTCCACTTCTCTAGAATAGCAATTCCCAATCTGTACAAGGACATTATAAAAAACATTAATGCACTCCGAAATGCGTTGTACCCACTGTCCACTTAACCACAGATATGTGGACAAGTGGAACAGGGTAAACTAAAGATTACATGACTGTGACAGCCCACTGGGTGGGTGTAATGCCTCCAACAGTGCAAATAGCAGCAGCATCTAACAAATGCCAGCTCATTCAGAGGCAGACTACTCTGTATATCACCGGGTTCACTAAGAGGCATACCACTGAGAACCTCTTAGAAAACTCAGGGAAATCATTGCAAAATGGTTTAGCCCAGCTGGACTCTCCTAAGAAATTTGTCATTTCTGACAATGCCAGCAAAATTGTGCGAGCATTACATGTGGGTGAATTCGAACACATCCCATATTTTGCTCACACAATTAATTTGGTGGTGCAACATTTTTTTAAAAATGACAGGGGCATGCAGGAGATGCTCTCGGGGGCCCGAAGGTTTTCTGGACATTGTCAACATTCAGCAACTGAGTGTCAAAGATTGCAGCACCAGCAAGAACTGTTAAATTTTCCCTACCATCAGCTGAAGCAAGAGGTAGTATCTAGGTGGAATTCTACCCACTATATGCTTCAGCGGATGGAGGAACAGAAAATTGCCATCCAAGGCTACACTATGGCCTATGACATAGGGAAAGGAGCGGGAATGCACCTTAGTCAAGTGCAGTAGAGAATAATATCAGTTTTGTGCAAGGCTTTCAAACCCTTTGAACTTGCCACATGTGATGTTAGTTCAGACACTGCCAGCCTGAATAAGGTACTTCCCCTAATCAGACTTTTGCAAAAGCAGCTGGAGAAACTGGAGAAACTTCGCTTCGACAGGATCCAAGAGTCTTCAATCTCTTGAAATCAGATCACTATATTTTGGTGACCATACTTGAACCTAGGTTTAAGTCATACCTTTTGTCTTTATTTCTGATGGACATAAATCTGAAAAGATGTGAAGAGCTGGTGGTGAAAAAATTGTCATCTCAAGTGGAAAGTGACATGGCAGCATCGCCTCCATTTTCTACAACTGCCAGGAAAAAACTAAATTTTTCTAAGAGACCCACTGCTTGTGGTGGTGCAGATCAGTCAGCAAAACCTAATGACATCTGGTTGGGTCTGAAAGAACTGGTACAATGAGTGACATGTCTACCATGACTTTGTCTGATACGGTCACCATTCAGCGAATGGTGGATGATTATTTTAGGGATAGCATCAAAATAGGCATGTCACTCAGACCCTTTCACTACTGGCAGGAAAAAGAGGCAAGTTGGAGTCCCTTACACAATCTGGCTTTGCTGTACTTAAGTTGCCCACCCTCCAGTGTGTACTCTGAAAGAGTTTTCAGTGAAGCCAGGAACCTTGTCAGTGATAATCGTAGGAGGTTACTTCCCCAAAATGTGGAAAAGATGATGTTCATCAAAATGAAGTACAAATTCCTTGAGGAAGACCTTTACTAGCACATAAGTCCAAAAAATACAGAAGTGTCTATAATGGTGGATTCCAGTGGGGACAAATTCATATTGTGTGAAGAAGAGGAGGATGCACATACTGATGGGGATGATGATGATGATGATGATGATGATGACAACATCTAATCTAAAGTATTGTAAAGCCAGTTTGTGTATGGGATCATTACCACCAATATCCACTGCACATTGGCAGCTTGTTTTTTGAGGCGAGTCCAAACAAACCAATACTTTCAGCCACAAGTGGCAGTCACTGTTGCTGAAGTGATTAGTTTGTTAAACTGTGAATGTCATGTTTCATATATACATCATAAGGGTGGGTTGGTGGGCCCAAGGACAATTCCATCTTGTACCTTTTTCCTTTCCATTATGTGCTGTTTGGGGCATTGCTGACTGACATTTTTAATGTTATTGTTTATTAATGTCCAAAAACTGTAATGGCCTGCATGCCCCTTTCATTTTTTTAAAAGAAAATTCTGAACCAACTGCTGCTTGTTGTGTCAACCTGGCAGCACTAGTCACACAACAGTGACATTCAGCCAAGGGTTCTCAGCCATCAAGGCTGCTACATTGCCCAAAGGCCACATCCTGCTTCACGGCCCAAAGGCCACCTGTCGTCACTCTTCACCATCCCTCAAGGCTGTAACACCCGCAACTTGCCAAGAGTTCCAACCCTCAAGGCTGTTGCAGGACTGGTTCCTTCCTAATCATAGCTCTGTATTCCACTAATACTCAGCCCGGAGGCTGCATCAACAATTAACTATCAACTATCAATTCTTCAACCAGTGGCTGCACCAATTATCAAGTATCAACTCTTCTTACTTCAGCCAGTGGCTGCGCCAACTATCAACTATCAATTCTTCAATTCTCAAGGGGTACCCCAAACATCATCTTTGCACAGTCATCAACTCTATTTATGACTCAGTTTTGAGCCAACTAGCTGGATGCAACCTTTTGGCCCTTAACTAGATGAAAAAAAATCAATATTGTGAGCTATGAGGTGGTCAAAATTAACTGGAAACAAGTGGAAATACATTTTATTGAGGTTAATAATACTGAAGGAACAAAAACAGGCCCATTTTATTTAATTTTAGCAGTTTTTATGATTTAAAAAAAAAAAAAACAGATCCAACACCAAAACTGAAAAACAAAACAAGGAGGTGAGGTTTTGACAAAACTGATCCAGATCCCAAACCAGGGGAGAACTAGATACAAAACCGAAACCAAAACATGGGGGTTGGCGAACATCTCTACTCTAAATGCTTGTGTAAAAAAATGCTCCATTGCATCTAACATCGACATTGCATCCATCTCTGAATTAGTAGCTATGGGGTCTATGTACTAAGCCTTGGAGAGAGATAAAGTGGATGTAGATAAAATACCAACTAATGAGCTCCTAACTGTCACTAGACTGTATAGGCTGTGTTTGAAAAATGACAGCTAGAAGAATGATTGGCTGGTACGTTGGGACAATTTGTTAATGAGTTTTATCATAGAACAAACAAATTTATCTTTTGAATTGGTTTAATGAAAATTTCCACTAATATTTATGTCACCGAATTGATTTCAGGGTAGTGCTTCAGTAAGTAAAGCACTGTATGTATGTAGTTGCAAATACACAGGTACAGCTAAATAGATACAAGTGCTCTGAAATTAGAATTTTGTAATATTCTTGC
This sequence comes from Taudactylus pleione, assembly GCA_031769625.1. NCBI lineage: Eukaryota > Metazoa > Chordata > Amphibia > Anura > Myobatrachidae > Taudactylus > Taudactylus pleione. The sequence goes on along the minus strand of JAUIMM010000153.1, from coordinate 13,694,731 downwards.
CATTGCATTTTAAATATTAGAGTAATAGAGTAAAGTTACATATGTGTTAAATTAGATGTGCACAGACCCCCGTGTATTCGTTTTGGATCTTGTTTAATCTTCATGTTTTGGTTTTGGGAAACCACCCTCAAGTGTTTTTGTTTTGGATTCAGATAAAAATCAACAAAAATGTATTAAAATCGATAGAAATTGATATAAATCAATCAATTAATAAATACATTTGTTTTGGTATAATTTATTTCTTTCTTATAATTAATTCCTGAAAAACACCAGTGGAATAATTCCAGAAATTAACAAAATAAGTGTCTGAAGACTTTTCCAGTGTATAGAAGCTACTATAAATTTTTGTATCAGCTTGGTGGTGAGTACAGATACCCTTCCTCTGTGTAACTGTACCTTTTTTCATAGAATCAAAATCACAGAATTGGGGTATAGTAACTTAGTATGTTTGTCTCAGTACACATTTACTGGATAGTCTTGTCAATCATACACTTACAGTACGTCTCATAATTACTCATAAACCACATAAATCTATAAAGAACAATTTTCTGAAGTATAGTTCCTTCTTGCAGCTGGGAGCCGATTGATTCCACCCACAGTGTGGAGATGTCTGATGTAGCACAGGCAACTGTTGTTATTCAATTTTCTATTGAGAAAATTATCAAAGATTGTATTCTGTGAGAATCTTATACAAACCGGGATTTCTGGTAATTTTCCTTGCTACACAGTGGTGGTAAACTTTTACCTATGGGCCTGGTTTAGAGTTGCACACATTGCCGATGTTCACAGAGATGGGTGATTTTTAGCTACTGCATGTGTGCGAAAATCTCAAAAAAATTACTACGACACTGTATGTATGCCCAAAGGAGCTGTTGACATGCACAGTATCAGAGATGTCTTGGAAAAGTGCTGGAAGTTCCAGGGTGGTGACTGGCATGTGGCTAAACAGATGCATGGAGAAGGTCCATCTTATGGGCATGTTATGGGAGTGTCATGGGCATGAAGTTGAACTGGATGTTTACTCAGATGCTTAATCATTCACTTTGAAAACCTTACTCAGATGGTAGATCTGCACCTGCCATAGGGCTGGAGAGAGTTTTGATGGTGCGACTGATGGTGGCATCTAAAGACTTGGTATTAATGTGGGTACTGATGCTGAAAGTGGGCATCTCAGCACCTTCATATGAATTGATGTACACCAGGAAAGAACATTGTAGAAGCATTTGCTTAAAGTCTCAGACAGGCAACTGACAGAAGATGCTGCTGCATCTGCATTCACCTCAGAATCATGTCCTATGTGTGTCTGTTCATGAGGCTGTACTAACTATTCTGTAGTCATTTACCTCCAATTTTCTATATTCATACACAGACTGCCGGTATAAGCTCATTATTGCTGCTAACCACTTGTCCTTAAATGGATACATTACAGTAATTATCAGCTGCTCCAGCAGCAGGATTTCACCAGACATCCTGAGTAACCGGAGATGTCTGTTGTTAACACAGTTGATCCAATGCTGCCTCTGTGGATGCAGCAGGGGATCGCAGAAGACAGCAGTGGGTGTCTTTTTACTTAAGACACCTAATACGGCTTTTGCTTAATTTCACAAAGTCGCTGCACAAAAAGACGCAGTGTCTGTCCCTTTAGCATCCAACTCTGAATCAGCACCAGAGTTCTCTGGACAGTTACTCAGATAATAATATAGTTTTAACAACATAATTTTACATACTGAATACTGTATATAAAAGTATAATATACAGTTTACAAAATGTGTGTATGGAGTCAGTATGAATGACCGCCTTTAGCATCCAAGTCTGAATCAGCACCAGAGTTCTCTGGACAGTTACTCAGATAATAATATTACTGCATACAGTAGTTTTAACAACCTAATTTTACATACTGAATATATAAAAGTGTAATATACAGTTTACAAGATGTGTGTATGGAATCAGTATGAATGACCACCAGCTGTAAGGCTGGTGGTTCAAATCCCGAAACCGGCAGACTTGCAGCAGTTGAAATCCTGACAGGGGATTTAGGTAAGTATAAGTAACACTACCCCATTAACCCTAACCCTCCCTTAGGGGTGACTAACCCTAACATCCCCCCTAGTGCCTAACCCTAACCCCCTAAGTGATAAACCTAAACCCCCCCCTTCCCCGCAGCCTAAACCTAAGTCTCCTGGGAGGTTGCCTAACCCTAACCTCCCCTGGGGGTGCCTAACCCTAACCCCCCCTTTCCCTAGCCTAACCCTAACCCTCCAAGGGGGTGCCCAACCCTAAGTCCCCCCCGGGAGACCCTAACCTAACCCCTCCCCCATGGCTGTCTGCGCCCACTGCCTGGCTTAGCCTTGATTGGGATGCCGGGCGTCAGGCTCCCAGTGTAGGTATAATGACAGGCGTTGGGATTTCTACGCCTGTCATTAGCACCCTGCCGGGAAGCCAGTGGTCGGCATTTCAACCATGTGTATAGGTTAATTACTATTACTGGTTTCTGCATAATGGTGTATAATTACCTTCTTTATGTTTGTATGTATGTATTTTTGTATGTGTGTGTATTTCCAATATATCATTATAATTACATTTTCTAGTAGCATTAAATCAGTACTCATATGGCACAGTAATATCCAGATATCATAATCTAGAACAGATTCCTCATAAACAATTTAATGCAGATTCCTTTTCATATAGCCACTGGTTTCTATACATATATCACAGCTTGCATCCAAAAATACAGAACCATTCTGTATGTGACATTTCTTCTTACAGGATACAGCTGATATCTGCAGAATTATAACTCTTATCAACAGTGTTGGACTGGGGCATGAAGGGCCCACAGGGGGGAATGATATTGTAGAAGACTGTGGCTACGAAAAGCTTGAGGGTCTTTGAGGGATGAAGAAGATAAATGTTATCATTAACGTTATACACCACCAGCCTCACAGACTCTGGGCCTGATTCTGACCCACTCGCGACTGCTGAGCGCTTGCAAGCGGGTCGATGGTGCCGAAGTGCACATGCACACGATGGAGCCAGCTCCATCGTGCGCATGCGCAAGACCCGAATAACGACGGCCAAGCTGTTATGGGTCTCGCACCAAAGGGGGTGTGCTGTCGATGGTGATTTACAAAACGCCCCCTTTGGTGGGCGTGCCGGGGGCGTGGCTGCCCAGACAGAGGCGTTCCCATTTCTTGCTCAGAATACCAGGGATCATTACTTATTAAATAATAGTAACTGTTTTTTAAAAAGGATCTTTTACTAGATATGCATTAAAAATTTCAGGAGCTATCCTATTATTCTCCAATAAAGTAAAGCAGCAAACTATTGTATTAAAAATATACTTGTAATAAAATGTGAAGTGCAGGTGATGATATATATTTATTTACATTTATTATCTACTAAAGTGTAAAGAAAAAGTAAAAAATCCTTGTGGATACCAGTATCTATGCATCAAGCTTTTTTTACATAAAATATGTAGAAACTTCAGTTTCTGCATAATTGTATGTATTGTTCATCAGATGGTGTAAACTACTGTAAGCTTATGGGGGCTCCACGAGCAGGAGAGATATTTTTCTATCTCTCCCCCGCAGCCTCAGACTGGCAGCGGAAGCTAACATTGTGCACATAGAAAGACTGGAGAAGTATTTGTACTAAATGCCGGGGATATAACTCACAGGGACAGTGATTACTGCAACCGCTGTCCATGCGAGTTCCCTTTTGTACATAGCAGGTATTTTTTCATTAAGAATGAAAATGTCCCCTGCAATATGGATACATTATAACTGTGGTAGTGTGATTATTAGTACATAGACCCCGTAGTGTATAAATGGTACAAATACCTGAATATTAATAGTTAAAGTGTAACTTGACTAGTAGCCTTTAAGAGAATCTTTAAATATCCTAAATAATGTTTGTAAGTAATAATATCACAGCAATACAATTATTACCCCTTATAAAATATATGTAACTGGTATATATGGGTTTACTTAATTATTACTAACTAGGTAGATCTATTTGCGGCTACTCCCATATGCATATACATTATATAAGGGGTTAGTTTTATTGTAGTATTAAACCAGCAATAATCTAATAGACTGAGCAGTGTTATATTGATAGAATGGGTCAGCTATGTATTGGCATGGAAATGACATATACTCAGTATTAAGATATTATTATAAACTTTTGCTCAGTTATATACTGGTATGGAAGTTTGATTATAAAGGGCACATCCATTACTAATTGTTCAGGCTCCTTGCCTTTATTTCTCCTGCTTCTTTTAGTGATATAAATTATTGCAATTATATATAAATCATTTGATTGAGGGGGGATATCTCAATGTCTTCCCAGCTCCAAACAATGCTAATAAAGGAATGTAATTGAAAAAGTTATCCAGGCAGAACCAAACTCAACCCCACCGTACTGCACTATAAATCACTGCACATATTCCTGATGCACTGTTTGTACAGGCTGTCTGTAATCACACTGCTTGACACAAAGTTCACACTGCTGACATGCAGACAGTGGACTCACCTCCCCCAAGATCTGGACTGCGTCAGCTGTCAGTTTCTGGGGTTTTTTTATATAAAATTTACGTTCAAACAAGTAGTGCATTTATAAAATGAAACATATAGCAATGTGTTAACGGTATCTGAGCATGAACATTAACCCAATATACAATATACATGAAACTGGAAAACCTTCTAGAATGGTTACAAGCCATAAATTAAGAGTCATATCTGCTCAATAAGCCTAGCAGGAGGTTTAATAACTCAGCCTCTTTTTGTCTGAATATATGATCCTTCACTCAAAGAATCAGCCTCCATGATCGGATCACTTGACGCTGAGGATGGTAAAGGTACTTTGATGACATCCTCTTGACTTTGTCCATCAGAAGATAAAGATGGAAATATCTTCTTGAATTGGGAAACATTCCTTGTCAATGTTTGATTGTCATTTCAGATTTAAGATCACATCTGCGCAACTTTCCACATGTGCCAAATGCAAGTAGCTGCTACTAGATTTCATCTTCAACATCATGGAACTGACATGTTCTGGCAAGAATCCTTAATCTAGTAATATATGCATCAACAGATTCAGTTTGCAGTTGCATAGCTGTCCTCAACATATATTTGGAACAAAATAGGCAGTGAAAGAGTCCCTGCATTTGGTGTTGTCCCTGGTGTCTGCCTCTGGCATAGTATCATAAAGTTCATAAATCTTGGGGCCAGCACTGATAACAAGCATGCTTTTCTTTTTGCTGTCATTAGTTACACCCATAGCTTCAATAAAATTATCAAACCGTGCAAGCCATAGTCTCCATAATTCTGCAGCATTAGGAGCATCAACATGCATAAACTGAGGAATTAATGCTAGCATGTCACCCATGGTGACTGTGAGTAAGGTAGCTGAGTGTGAGTAATGAAAAGTTTATCCACATCACCAGTTGTTATATCCTGATGTACCTTTCTTCATAGCAATGACTCATCAAGTACTGTATGCTGTTTATGTAACTTATTTCTTAGTAGTAATACTTGCATTAGTGCAGGTAGATAAGACATCATCTTCTCATGGCTGTTCTCCTTTCTCTTACTTTTTCCTATATCTCTCCACTTCCTGATCACATGTCCTTCTATGTTGCAGTATCCTTAAACATACACTACCTCATTTCACTATTACATGACAATGCACATAAACTATCTATATAGATACTACAGAGGGCATAGCAACAAAGCAGCGGGGCCCACAGAGGAATCCCCGGTGGCCCAGTCTAAGCCTACCCCATCTGTGTCACCCCTGTTTGTCTTCCCCTCCCTTTTAGAATGTAAGCTCTTATGAGCAGGTCCCTCTACCCTCTTGTGCTTCTCCCTACTTTAGTTTCATCTACTTCTTACTCACAACTAGGGCACCTAACACTTGGTTGCTTATGCTCTGTTGCTTGTCCATGTCCTGGTCCTGTATTGTATTGTTTTCTGTAAGTCGCTTGTCTACAACTTGTTTATGTACTTTGTAAGGTGCTGCGGAACATTTGTGGCACCATATAAATAAATGATAATAATAATAATAATAATAATAATAATAATAAATGAGGGTAAACATTGGATTAGGAACAAGGGGAACACTGGCAATTTTCACAGCATCTCAGGCAGTATAAATTGCTTACAATGGTTGTCTGGACATGTCTCTCTTATGGTACTCAGATGTGAGGCATTACTGCTATTACAGATCTACTATTGTGATTGATTACTGGTGGGTTTATTAAGCTGTCAGCATCATTGACTAATTGCCTGTAATAGCATTAGCATGCCTAGACATTCATGCTCTGTATTGTTGGAAGTCAGCTCATTATTGACCCTGCTTATATTACAGTAAGTACTTTTTTCTTTTGCCATCCTCATCCTTTGCTTGTACTGTATACCTGTCTGCCACCCATCATGATATTATTGCCATTTGTTTTACTGGGGGCTACTGAGTATCAGAGAGCACATACCACTCTATGGGAAATAGGGTTACTATTGGTGAAGACCAAACCCTAGGCAGCCATATGGCACCTATGACAAAATTGTTCAATTTGATAGGTACGTACTTTAGTACCCTGTTCAATGTCCTAACTATCCAGCACTGACTTATCTTCTCTGCAGAGAAAAAAAGTTTGTGCTATGTTTACTGTACCATTCTACCTCCTGACACTAGGCCTGATTCATCATGGATCACAACTGCAACAGCGTATGCAGATCGGTCAATGGTGCACACTGTGCTTGCATATGCTTCACAGTGTGCTTGCATGAGTTAGCATTGTGATCACTTTGCGATTATTCACACAGAAAGAAAGCCATCGCAGAGTAAGTGACATGAGGTCAGCATATGAGGGAGGTGATGGGGGAGTGGTCGTAGACATGCAGAAAAATAATATTACAAAGAAATGCACAAAAATATAGGGGTCAATCCTATTCTATGTGAAGGGTGCGTGTAGCCGTTGCAATGGGGATTTAATGCCGGCAATGGCACAGTACCATGCACTTTTCACGGCCTGCTCCTAGCCTGAATTTGCTTATTTTTATTCAGAGCCTATGGAGCTGTGAGCACTTTTAGGTGCATCCGGGCTGCCGTCAAGTGCAGCCATTGTCATGATGACTCGCACCCGCGAGTACATCACGTACAATAGGATTGACCCCATAGTTTGTTTCTACACATATCGACATCATCAGCATGTATTTGCAAAAGCCCTGTAGCAGGTGCAAAAGAGGCATACTGTATGTATGTGCATAATTGCTGGTCCACATGAGCTGCATTTGCATGAACAGACTCTTAGTTAAAGATGAAATTAAATACATTTAACACATTATTGTGCACAAATTAATAGCTTTCTAGATGGAAACATTTTGAAGTGTCACCAACGCTACCTAAAAAATGTTACAATAGGAATGTAGAATAAAACTCACCTGGCAGAATAATAAAAATAATAATAAAATATTAAATAAGTACAGAAGGATTATAATTGATGAAACCAGAAATGTATGATCTAAATGCTCTCAGGATGGCTGATGCACACACAAGTGATCCAATGACTGCATCCTCAGACACAGCAGTGAATCACAGAAGCTGGCAGGAGGCATCTATTACATGAGACACCTCCTGTGGTATTATCATAATTTTGCTGTACCGGCTGCTTAGCATACAACTTTGTATCAGGCCAATAGTCCAAAATATGTCCATTACGGATACTGGAGAGTTGTTTTGTGGTTGTCACAATGAGTTCTGTCTATGAAAGTAGCAGTATGTCCACGTTTCACTAATAAGTAAACATCAGTTCATTACACCTCCTGAAAGGAACTGAGCTCCTCCTTGTTTGCTTATTATTTTTTAGGGATGTGTGCCGACCCCCGTGTTTTGGTTTTGGATCTGTATCTCCTTCAAGGTTTTGGATCTGGGTTTGGTTTTGCAAACCACCTTCAAGTGTTTTGGATTTGAATCTGGATTTTTTAAATAAAAATAGATAAAAAGATTTAAAAACAGCTAAAATCACTTTAATTTATGTAATCCAAAACCAGAAATTTGGATTTAAAATCTGAATTCTGAACCGCATAAAGATCAGAACCACAACACGGATTTACCCGGATCTCCTCAGGAGATCAGAACTGTGACTCGGATTTACTCGGAATCACGAAATTCGCGTGGATTCGGATTCCTGGAGAACCGAACGGCACATCTCTATTATTTTTTATTTCAAAAATTTTCCAAGCATCCTGCTTAATGCATTTTGGGGCTGATTCAGAGATGTTTGCTAACCTCATGGTTAGCTCACATCTCTGACTGTGACTCTTATGCACCTGCGCATGTGCACTATGGGTCTGCGATCCAGCAGGCAGTCCGGCAGTCGACTGTTAGTGATTGACAGTCTGCTATTGTTTCTGGGCGGGGAGGGGGCATTGTTGGGGCCATTGAAGGGGAGGGAAGAGGCCAGGATAAGATTTTCTGGCCTCTTTTGTGTATCTGTGGAAGTTGGCGGAGTGACCCCATGGTCTCTCATCTGGCCAAGGATCACACAGATGATCCGATGTTGCGTCCATAGATGCAGATTGGATCAGTAATGCATGCAGGTGGTGTGATGTTTCCTGCTGCTTTACCATAATAGTGCTATAGCAGCTGCTACTATGGAAGCAGCTGTGATAGCATCTCCATCTGAGGCTGTATCACCCCCATTGTTTGAGTTTGTACAGGTGAAACCTCAAGCAATATGCTATAACTAGGAAGTTCATCACCAAAAATTAGAATGTCCCACCAATAAAATTAACATAAAAAGCCCCAATAAAACCTATGCTTCTGAGTAAACCTTTTCTTACTGGCAGCTTAATAATGTTGGCAAAGAGTTCTGGTAGCCATGAATGTGTATAGAGATGCTCAGAAACTGAGAATACATGTAAAGCAGCCACTGTTTGGCTAGCAGCCCATGAGAAATAATAGATGATTTTGGTCATCTGTCATTTCACAAGATGGAAGTATATGTAACAACATATACTTGCACCTGTTCGGCAAGGTTCTCATAAGTCTTTTTTTGTTTTTCCAAGACCCTGGATGTTGCGGAGAGTGGCTCCAAGATGGAGGTGAGTATGGGATCTTTTTTTCAGATACATCCAAATGGATTTCTACATGTTACAAGTGGATGAGAACATCTGGAAGTATGTGTGAGTGAGGTAGGTGTGTAATACATTTATACTATATATATGGTGTGTGTGTTGTGCTTTTATTTAACTATTTATGTTACAGTGGAGGTATGGGAGCCGGTTGCCTGCTGGCACTTGTAGTTCCACAAGTGCAAAATGGAAGGCATGCTGGCACCTGTAGTTCCACTGTAAAATACAATAGGTTACTATTATTTAACAGTTTATTACCCCCGTACTCACAGCCCAGGGGTGTGGGAAAGAGCACAGGGCTTCAGACCAAGCCTGGGGTTACGGGAGAGGAGGGAACCCTTCTTGGGGGTCAACACCTCCCCTGAGATCCCCAGCTTTGCCTAACCAGTTAGGGATGTTAATGCTTTGGCCATGGAGCCCCAGTGATAGGGTCTCCTGGCTGTGGCTTTACACCCTGGTTGGTTCGGGTCTGGTGCTGGTTTTAAATATAGGGGGACCCCTATGCAATTTTTTCACCCCTATATTTAAAACCAGGATGGGCCCTGCAGCCTGGTGCTGGTTCCTAAATTACAGTGGAACCCTACTCATTTTGTTCCCCATAATTTTAGGAACCAGGACTGACCAGTCCGGTGCTGGTTATGGCTTTTGGTATGGGACCATATTACATTTTAAAAAAAATAACCCTATTTTTAATATCTACAGGCAGAAACATAAACAAATCACACTGATCTGTGTTTTTGGCAAACTTGCAGCTCTGGAGGTGAGTGTTTAAAACTTCAATTTGGCAGAGAGTTTGCTGTCATCTCACCCGAGATTGTCATCTCGATTCTTGGTAAATTTGCGAGCTGTATATTTTAGGCGAAAAGTACTTCTGAGTTTGCCCGATGGTGATAATATTCGAGTTTGCGATCTCCCCCGAGTTTTACGAGTGAGAAGAGAGAACTCTCTCCCAAACTCACCAGAGTTTGCCTTTAGTAAATTTGCGAGATGAAAAACATGCCTAAACTCACCAGAGATTGTCATCTCGATCAGACTCGATTCTTAGTATATTTTCCCCTTAGAGTACCATGAAGTTGCTTTGCGATAAAATATGTGACTAATTATTATTAATTATGACATTACCATTATTGTGTCAAGAATAACATTTAATAATATTATTTGACATGCAGTGACATTTTAATGTTTTAATTGCATGCTGAAACCTTATGTAAATATAGGTTTAATCAAGTTTAGATTCAATTTTAGTAATTTTTTTTGGGGAAATCAAAACATATTATGCAACATATTTTTCTTTGATGTTTGTCTGTTTAAAAATGCTTTTACTCATTGTAAACCTTTTCACTTATGACAGTAATTTAAAATATGACAATTATTTTTAAGGCAATACTGACCTGGTTTTGCCTTTTAAGAAAATATTTGCTTTAAAATCACGGATAAACCTGCAATTTTCTTCATTACACCCTGTTACATTTGGTCTATTGCCTTAGTTCAATCACAAAAAAACATAGTAGGTTATAAATTATAAGAATTCTATTCCATTTGTACCCTTCTTTTTCTGTGTTGTGCCTATATAGTCAAACAAATTAACTGTTGGTGGCTATCTTAGGACCTGACTGACATATGACTCTTGTACTTGTATATGCACAGTTTGTTAAAGAGAAAAGTACAAAGAGAATGAGGATTTGTTATGGTCTACTTTATGCTATTAATAAAAGGACTAGTGAGCAGCCCGTCAAAATGACGCGACATTGACGCGTCTGTGAAAAGTCCGCTTAAATGGGTCACTTTTTAGTAATTTCTGCTCGCCAGCTCAGGGGGCTGCTATCAGAAATGTCAGTACCGGCGGCTGGGCTGCGAGTAGAAATGTTGTATACATTTCACAGTAAAAAACAGTACAGGGGACTTGGCCACGGATAAAGGGGGCATGGCCACAGGTAAAGGATGCGTGGCCATGGGGAACTGTACACTGGGGGCTGGAGGCAGCTGGTGCTGACTGGTTACTTGTATACTGTTAGTGTGCACTTCAAAATTCATCTCTATATATCACTGGGGCCAGCCATTGTTGGATGGTTACTGTCATGTTACACAGCAACAGTAATAAGTCAGTGCAGGCTGGCACCCTTCCCCCAGAAGTATATATATATACATATATATATATATATATATATATACACATACATACACATGTGTGTGTAAATAGATACACACACATGTATACATATACACCGGAGATGGACAAATATTTTTTCTCGTAATAGAGTGTTGTGAGTTTTGGAATATTTATATATTTCAAAACTGCCAGCACTCTCCATAAATACAGCAGCTGTTCCAGGTGAATGAATAAACATATATATATATATATATATATATATATATATATATATGTTTGTGTACATTATACACACGCATATATATATAAATATGCTTTTTTTTTACAAATCTGCCGAAGCTCCATACCTGTCTTACATGAACTTACCTGCAATATCTATCTATAAATAAGATAAGCACTTTTGCCACTTATTCACTTTATTCATACTTTAAAATTTTGCTATGTTCATCATGTTTACTATGAAATTACTCTTTTAAATATAGAAATCCTGCTATATGTATGTTTTTATTTGTTTCTTCTTGTTTTTATATTGCTGTATGTATTATTAGTTTATTAAATATTGTAATATTTTTATGAAACATCTGTTTTTTAACTAGTCATATTGACTGGTATATTAGAGGTTATATAGATATATTTTTTTACGTAGAGGTCTTATTATATAGCACTGTTTTGCACATTTTGCACTGATATTGTTTAGCACTAGCTTTAACTATTTATCCTTAGGGGAATTAATTCACAGGTAAACCTATATCATATACAGTTATTCACTTATCATTTCATTGACACTATGTATATATTTACACATTCATTCCTAAATCTATTTATTAGGACACCCTTTACTTATTTATGTATTGATCTAATTTATGATCTGTACTTGAGCGCTATATATCAAGTCTACTCTAATAGCATATATATATATATATATATATATATATATATATATATATATATATGTACATTATACACATGCATATATATAAATATGCTTTTTGTTTTACAAATTTGCCGTTTGGAAAACCCCCTTTAAAAGAGATTAATTGCAAAGTGAACACTAGCAGTAAATAGCCATCACCAGCTGCCTCACTACACCCAGAGCCTGCAGACAGCCACAGAAAGATGTGGGGGAAGGGAGCCACCTGTCAGTGTCACTGAACAGCGCTGCAGGAGTCAATGTCCCTGCAGCGCTGCTAAGAAATCCATAACCCGGTACAAACCTTTACAGTGCTGTTTGCAGGTACACACCGTAAAAAAATGGTACTGTATCAACTTAAATGGTACAGTTGGAGGTTATGATGTCAACGGCGGCCATAGTGTGAACGCCTGAAAGGAGCAACAATTAAATTGCTCTGTCAGGTGCTGTCTAGTGGCACCAGCGCACAATTCATTTGATTTCCCCCCATAGAGCTGAGGAGCAGCATTAGCCTTTTATATATACAGTATATCGATAGTAGATGGATGGACAAACTTCCTGAAGATGTTTAATATATAAATTTAAAGAAAATTAAACATCTTAAAAATGCATATTATGACACACACATTCTCTTTATGTTAAAACAAACATCTACATTAATTTAATTTGAAGCTCATTGTGATGTTTGCCATGAATAACACAATATAACAAATAGTACTAAATTGATTCTAAATATTCTTGGCTATATAGTAGTTTAAACTAAAGGAGCATACACACTAGATGATATGCTCCCTGAGCGATATCGTCTAGTGTGTCAATGGCAGGGTGTGCTCAATGTCGTTCATGACATTGAGCACACCCACTGAACGATATCATTAATCATATTGTTCAGCACCTGGCTCTCTCCCCCGTTCCCCAACATGCACCAACCTGACCATATCGTCCGGTTGGCCTGCATGTTTGCCCGATGAACGATATTGACAAATGACCCATGGGAATGCGCATCGTTGTTATCGTTCATCATTTTGGTGTAAAAAATGGATGATATAGTGAATGACTGAACGATAACGATATCATTATCGTCCAGTCGTCCACTTTATCGCCCAGTGTGTATGCACCTAGATGTGTCAGATGAATGATTGAATGATCTGAACGATTTGATGAATGATTTGACCAACGATTTGAATGATTTGAACTATGAACAATTTTTGACTGCATTAAAAATGAATGGAATCGTCCAAATCTGACTGCAAACACATCAAATGTCAGATATTGTTATCTGACCATCGGGAACATGCTTCATTCATCGTTCATCATTCAGACAATCAAATTTTCCTTCAGATAGGAACGATTGAACGATTTTTTAAATTGCTATCGTTCAGATCTGAAGAAAAATCTGACCATGTGTATGCACCATAAGTGTTTTTCCCACTAACCTATGAACTATTTAGCTTCATAAATAAACATTTTTTTTTGTTTCTGAAACATTGTTTTGATTAATTAAAGAATCATTTAAAATATCTTGTCTCAGAGTTAAAAAAAAAAGTGGAATGCAGATGGCCGAAATATAGAAGAACTAGTATTTCTAATAATTTTGATACAAACCCAAACTAAGGGTGTGCACCGGCCACTTTTCGTGTTTTGTGTTTTGGTTTTGGATCTGGATCTTTCTTCGTGTTTTGGATCTGGATTGGTTTTGCCAAAACCACCCTTCCGTGTTTTGGGTTCTGGGTTTTGTGTTTTGGATCTGTATTTTTTTTTTAAAAAAGCAAAAAAACAGCTAAAATCACAGAATTTGTGGGTTTTTCTGCTCCTATGCTATTATTAACCTCAATAACCTTAATTTCCACTAATTTCCAGTCTATTCTGAACATCTCACACCTAACAATAGTGTTTTTATGTCCAAAAGGTTGCACCGAGGTAGCTGGATGACTATGCTAAGCGATACGAGTGGGCGGCACAAACACATGGCCCATCTAGGCATGGCACTGCAGTGGCAGACAGGATGGCAGTTTGAAAAACTAGGCCCCAAACTGTACATAATGCAAATGCAAAGAAAAAAAAGAGGTGCAAGATGGAATTGTCCTTGGGCCCTCCCACCCTCCCTTATGTTGTATAAACAGGACATGCACACTTTAACAAACCAATCATTTCAGTGCCAGGGTCTGCCACATGACTGTGGCTGAAATGATTGGTTCGTTTGGGCCCCCACAAAACAAGCTGGCAATTAATCTGTCCCTGCACAAACTGGCTCTACGGAGGCAAGATGTTGTCCTCATCCTCCTCATCCACCGATTCCTCACCCTCTTCAGTGTTGTGTACATCCTCATCCTCACAGAGTATTAACTCATCCCCGCTGGAATCCACCACTACAGGTCTCTCTGTACATTCTGGAGGCTGGTCTCCCTGGAAGAGTTGATAATTAATTTTTATGAACATCATCTTCTCCACATTTTGTGGAAGCAATCTCCTACGCCTTTCGCTGACAAGGTTCCCGGCTGCAATAAACACTCTTTTGGAGTACACACTGGAGGGGGGCAACTCAGGTAAAATAGAGCCAGTTTGTACAGGGGCCTCCAAATTGCCTCTTTTTCCTGTCAGTACAGGTACGGACTGTCTGACATGCCAACTTGGATGCTGTCACCGATGTAATCCTCCACCATTCTGTCAATGGTGACAGTATCATATGCAGTGACAGTAGACATGTCAGAAATTGTTGCCAGGTCCTTCAGTCCGGACCAGATGTCCAAACTTGTTCCTGCCTGCCCGGCATCACTGCCAGTGGGTTGCTTAGGATACCTAAGTTTTTTCCTGGCAGCCCCAGTTGCGGGAGAAAATGAAGAATGAGCTGTTGACGTGTCACGTTCCGCTTCAGCTGACAGTGTTTTCACCAGCAGGTCTTTGCACCTCTGCAGGCTTGTGTCGGCCGGAAAGAGAGACACCACATAGGCTTTAAACCTAGGATTGAGCACGGTGGCCAAAATGTAGTGGTCTGATTTCAACAGATTGACCACCCTGGAATCCTGGCAAAGCGAATGAAGGGCTTCATCCACAAGTCCCACATGCTGAGCGGAATCACTCCATCTTAGCTCCTCCTTCACTTTCTCCAGCTGCTTCTGCAAAAGCCTGATGAGGGGAATGACCTGACTCAAGCTGGCAGTGTCTGAACTGACTTCATGTTTGGCAAGTTCGAAGGGCTGGAGAACCTTGCACAACATGGAAATCATTCTCCACTGCACTTGAGTCAGGTGCATACCCCCTCCTTTGCCTATGTCATAGGTGAATGTATAGGCTTGAATGGCCTTTTGCTGCTCCTCCATCCTCTGAAGCATATAGAGGGTTGAGTTCCACCGCGTCACAACCTCTTGCTTCAGGTGATGGCGGGGCAGGTTCAAGAGTGTTTGCTGGTGCTCCAGTCTTTGGCCGTAGTCGCTGAATGGCGAAAGTGGCCAGAAATTTTTCGGGCCACCCAAAGCATCTCCTGCATGCCCCTGTCGCTTTTCAGAAAATTCTGCACCACCAAGTTTATTGTGTGAGCAAAACATGGGACGTGCTTGTATTTGCCCAGATGTAATCCCCGCACAATATTGGTGGCATTGTCAGATAGCACAAATCCCCAGGAGAGTCTAAGTGGGGTAAGCCACTGGGCGATGATTTCCCTCAGTTTCTCTAAGAGGTTGTTGGCGGTGTGCCTCTTACTGAAACCGGTGATACACAGCGTAGCCTGCCTTGGAATGAGCTGGCGTTTCTGAGATGCTGCTACTGGTGACGCTGCTGCTGTTGCTGCATAAGGTGATACATCTACCCAGTGGGCTGTCACAGTCATATAGTCCTTAGTCTGCCCTGTTCCACTTGTCCACATGTCTGTGGTTAAGTGGACATTGGGTACAATGGCATTTTTCAGTACACTGAGGACACTTTTTCTGACGTTTCTGTACAGTCTCGGTATCGCCTGCCTAGTGAAGTGGAATCTAGACGGGATTTGGAACCGGGGACACACTACCTCCATCAATTGTCTAAATCCCACTGCACTACTGGCGGATACCGGACGCACGTCTAACACCAACATAGCAGTCAAGGCCTCAGTTATACGTTTTGCTTCAGGATGACTGCTGTCATACTTCATCCTCCTCGCTAAGGACTGTTGGACTGTCAATTGATTAGTAAAAGTAGTGGTGTTCCTACTTCCTCTCTGGGATGATGAACAACTCCCAGCAGCAGCAACAGCAGCAGCGGCAGCAGGAGGCGTAGCAATGCAGGATCCTCCGGAGGAATCCCGGATAGGAGAGTCAGTCATGCCAGTGACTTGGCCTGCAGGACTACTTCTGATCCTGACTAAGGAGGAAATTGATGAGGAGGGAGTTGATGGTGTGGTTTGCAGGCGGTTGGATACAACAGGACAACGGGATTTAGGTGTCCCTGGACTACTTACGGTCTTAGCCAAAGTTACTGAACTTGACATTAACTTTTCATGAATGCGCTGCAGGTTCCATATAAGGGAGGATGTTCCTAGGTGGTTAACGTCCCTACTCCTACTTATTTCACCTTTACATATGGTACATATGGCAAGACAGTTGTTGTCCGGATTTGGATAGAAATATTGCCAGACCAAAGAGGTGGAATGTTTGGTCTTCTGCCCAGGCATGACCGTGATGGGCTTTTTCATCCCACAGACAACAACTGTCTCCCCCGGAGCCTGATTTAAACAAACCACATCACCATCAGAATCCACCTCGCCAACTTCCTCCTCAGCGCCAGCTACACCAGTATCCTCATCCTGTTGTACTTAAACAGTGACATCTTCAATTTGCATATCAGCAAGTGGACTGTGGGTGCTCCTTTCAGCCCTTGCAGGGGGCGTGCAAATGGTGGAAAGAGCCACCTCTTCCCGTCCAGTGCTGGACTCTCCTTGGGGATTTGTGATATCTTCTTAGAATGCACAGTTCTTCGCTGTGCTTTTGCCAGCTTAACTCGTTTGATTTTTTTAGTGGGAGGAGGGCTTCCATCGTCATGTGAAGCTGAACCACTAGTTATGAACATAGGGAAAGACCTTAGCCATTCCTTGCCACTCCGTGTCATAAATGGCATATTGGCAAGTTTACATTTCTCTTCAGATGATTTAAATGTTTTTTTCAAGGTCATTTTCCTGAACTTTGTCATTTGGGATTGTATGTGCCCTCTAGTATGACATTGGGCATCGGCCTTGGCAGACGACGTTGATGGAATGTTATCGTCTATGTCATGACTAGTGGCAGCAGCTTCAGCACTAGGAGGAAGTGGTTCTTGATCTTTCCTCCATTTATGTTATATTGATATATACGTGCTGCTAAGGCACACACAAACGCAGAAAATATTTTTTTTTTTTGTTGGAGACTAGTGCACTTTGTGGGTTACATCACCCTTTAAGAAATGAGACAGCCGGCCCTTTACTTATCGGACACATGCGCACGCTTGGCGCTGCTCCTTTGTTGATGCACATGCAGCTACAGCCCACACAATTCACAAACACAGAAAATATTTTTTTATTTTGTTTGGAGTGCCCTTTGGGGGTTACAGCACCCTTTAGCGGTCAATCCAGCTGGCCCTTTATTTATGGGACACAGGCGCATGCTTGGCACTACTTTGTTGATGCACATGCAGCTACTGCGCACACAATTCACAAACACAAAAAAATATATTTTTTTATTTTGTTTGGAGTGCCTTTTGGGGGTTACAGCTCCCTTTAGCAGTCAATCCAGCCGGCCCTTTATTTATGGTACACAGTCGCACGCTTGGCACTACTTTGTTGATGCACGTGCGGCTACTGCGCACACAATTCACAAACACAAAAAAATATATTTTTTTATTTTGTTTGGAGTGCCCTTTGGGGGTTACAGCACCCTTTAATGGACAAGCCAGCTGGCCTTTTACTTATAGGACACAGGCGCACTCTTGGCGCTGCTCCTTTGTTGATGCACGTGCAGCCACAGTACACACAATTCACAAACACAGAAAAAATATATATTTTTTTGCACTTGGGGGGAGCACCCCTGATGGACAGAGCACACCCTGGACAACACTACAGCACCCCTTTAGGACTGGGACACTGCACAGGACTTTGGAGTGGACACAACCCCTATGGACAACTGACTGCACAACACAGTCCTGCCAGCCCCTATGGACTTTGAAGTAGTGGACACAGCCCCTATGGACAACAGCAGCACAGCGCAGCACAGCACAACACTACACTGCACTACACTACACTACACAGCCCTGCCAGCCCCAACTCCCACCCTCCCTTTTCACTGTCCACAGCCGAGTGAGAAAATGGTGCCGACACGGGTACCTTATATAGACTCCAAAACCCGCGAGATCCGGAAGGTAGGATGATGACGTTTTGCCTCGATTTCAGATCCGAGTCAGGCGGGAAAAGTCAAGCCTGACTCGGATCGGCCTCGGATCGGGGAGGCTCGGGGGGGTTCGGATTTTAGAAATCCGAACCCGCTCACCCCTAACCCAAACTACTGTAGATCAACTTTCTGTTTATGTTTCACCTCAGTAACAACCCCCTGTCTATCCTTTGTTGCAGATCTAACTGTATCTGACTGTTAATGATCCGACTCATTCTTGTAGATTTTAATTAGATTGCAATATCTTTATTCTCTTTTGTTGATGTGATATGATTAATATAAGGATAAGTTAGAGTTTGTTGCATGTGTCACCTAGAGATAAGCGGATTTGGTTTTCTGAAAACTGAACCCACCCAAATTTTGCATATCTGAGTACTTCTGAGCCCAGACTTGGTTTCTCCTGCCAGACTCACAATCCAAACCCTCCAAAATGTTGCATATCTGAATACTACTGAGCCCAGGCTCGCTTTCTCCCATCAGACTCGGAATACAAAATCAGGCAAAATTTAATCTTTACAGCATTAGATATCACTTGTTTTGGATTTGCTAAAAGTCCCTCTCTCATGATTGAGGGTAACATTTCACATAGGATGCCAGAAGGTTAGATTGGGCGGGAAGCAGTCATGAAGCCGACGGACGGAATCCCGACAGTCGGCTTCTCGACTGTCTAATCCCGGCAAGGGGTTAAATGACATGCGTCAAAATCCCAATGCCTGTCATTTTACCTAAGCCGGGAGCCCGACACCCGGCTTACCAATCGAAGGTAAGCCGGGTGTGGACAGCTGCTGGGGGGAGGATTAGGTTTAGGGTTCCTTGGGGGAACTTAGGGATAGCAACCCCCCCGGGAGTTTAGAGTTAGGCTAGGGGAAGGGAGGGTTAGGGTTAGGCACTCCCAGGGGGAGATTAGGGTTAGATACCCCCTGGGGGACTTAGGTTTGGGCAGTGGAGATGGGGAGGTTAGGTTTAGGCACTTAGGGGGTATTAGGATTAGGCACTTGGGGGGGAGGTTTGGGTTAGGCACCCCTAAGGGAGGGTTAGGGTTAGGGAGTAGAATTAGGTTAGAGAATACATACCTTTGATGATCAGGATTTTCACTGCTGCTGGGATACTGCTATCAGGATTTGAACTGCCGGCCCTGTGGCCGGTGGTCAATCATACTGAATCCGTTTGGGATGTGGGCTGCAGCACTAAGTCAATGTCAGAGAAGGGCTGTAGAGTGCAACTCTGCACTTCTGTCGAAGACTGTGATAGTTGTTGGCTTGCCTGCAGCACTAAGAAAACTGTGTCTGTAAAGGACTGTGTGGTGCAAGCACTACTGTGGCACTACTGCTGTGGCTGTGTCAGACTGTGAAGGGCTGTGGGGTTCAGCACTAAGGTATGTGTCAGTGAAGGGCTGTGAGATGCAAGCACTACTGTCAAATAATAACATTCAGTAGGTGCCATGCCACTGTTTATATCAGTGTTGGGAGTCACAGTATGATGTAGTGAAAAAAAAAATTCTAAAACTTGTGTGTATTCAGGGCCAGGAAGTGGCACTGTGTTAAAAAATAACATTCAGTAAGTGCCGTGCCACTGATAATATCAGAGTTGGGAGACATTGTGTGACATCGTCATTTGTTAAACAAAAGAAAAACATTTTTTCTAAAACTTGTGTGTGTTCATAGCCAGACAGTGACACTGTGTTAATAATGTTCTGTAGGTGCTGTATCACCATTAATATCAGCACTGGGAGTTGCAGTGTGAAGTTGTCATTTGTTAAAAAATATATTTTTTTTCTATAACTTGTGTGTGTTCAGAACCCAAATGGGCTAAATTAAGCACTTGACTATATGTCATTGGATTAAACTGATGAAGAATGACTAGTTAAATGTTTCCCCTATCTCTTTGCCGACAGTTTCTCATACCCTCTCCTCCCTCTCTCTCCCTCCTGGGTACTAT
The DNA here is from genome assembly GCA_031769625.1 of Taudactylus pleione. Lineage (NCBI taxonomy): Eukaryota > Metazoa > Chordata > Amphibia > Anura > Myobatrachidae > Taudactylus > Taudactylus pleione. Next base: position 13,674,256 of record JAUIMM010000153.1, on the reverse strand, counting down.
GGTTAGTCCTGTCCTGGTGCGAGGGACGTCAGTTGCCACATTTTGACAGAGTCAGCAGTGTGCATAAGGAGGTGAAGACTCAAATATGGGATGTACTTCCCCAAATAATAGGTAGCATTACATCATATCCAGATAACCCACTACTTATTAAATTATTGGGTTGTTAGGTTAGTACAGGTTGAACTGGTTAAGACACAAGAGATGCTGGTCGCCGCATAAGAATTAAGATTATATTTCGGTACCAAGGGGCATATGTATCAAAGCTTGATGTGAGATAAAATTGTGAAATATATATCACCAACCAATAAGCTTCTAACTTACATTTTGCAGGCTGTGTTTAAGAAATGATATTTTGGAGTTGATTGGTTGGTGATATATATTTCACAATTTTCTCTAACATCAAGTTTTGATACATATGCCCCCAAGAGTATAATCAAATTGTCAAATTGAATATTAAACAGCATATGCAATTTAAATAGTTGTTTAATGTAACGTAATCATTGTGGTAGAAGTGTTACAGGAATTGTGAGATATTATGCAAAAATACATTTACAAATATAGTGGTTATCTAAGGTTAGGTGTAGGGGTGCAATTGGAGAATGAGCACACATGTATATGAATAGTTACTCATGCCCTGTAGATGAGGACCCTTGCAGGATTATAGAGAAAATATACATAGGAAATCACATATAGAACAATAAATAAATGTGACTTAGAAACTCTCTCTTTCACTGGTGCAATGTCTGCAACATATGAGTTTTTATTATAACTTTTATTTTCAATCTTGGTTCCTTTATATAACTTGCTTATCTGTGGGTTTTTTACAAGCTTGTATTGCCCTATATAGGGTTAATCTAATAATATGGAGTAAAGACCTTTGTAGTTATATTGATAAACATCTTGCTATAGACTTTGTCACATGCACATATAAAGGTATAGATGAAACCTAATGAGTACAGGAGGCTTATTTTGTCTAATTACATTTTATTATGTATTAAATAGTAAGAAATATAATGGACTATAAGTCAATATTATTATTAGTATTATAATTATTTTGTTTTATATATCATGTACAGTTTATATATTTTATACAGTTAATGTGTATTGGTGGATTTAAATGAAAGAAATATGGAGATACATATTTTTTATCTATACATAAGTATATTTGTGATTTGCAAAACACACCCCTCTCTAAGCAGAAAAACTATAGGGATAGACAGAACCCAGATGCAATCTATCAATCTAATAATTAAGAAAATCATTAAGGTATATAGGGAGACGAAAGGAAGTATGTCTCCAGTCTTGAAAAAGCCCTGATACAGCGCTGGATGAAATGCGTTGACTTTATTCCTTCCAGAGATCCTGAACAGATGCCTGTCCAAATGGTCTGCATGTTAAGAGGTCAACCGCAAAGATCATGAGATGGGATTACCTTATACAGCAAAATCCAACTGACGTGGACCAAAGATCACTATACCACTGGAGGAGCTGGAGAACTTAATGCCCAGCAAGCCCTGTCATGTCTGCTGTACTTAGCATCAGTCACCACTCACATTCAAGCCAACTGGCAATTTCTGCCTTTCAAGCCAGATCACCATATGATATGACCTTCAGACCATTTGTATACTTTAACAAGCTTGGCCACGCAGACTTTGTTTACAACTAAAGTAGCATTATGAGTTGGTCAGTGAATGTGAGAGCGCTGTATGATCTATTAGAACTGGGACACCAGTTTCTCTTGCTATAATACCAGCTTGCAGAAATAAGATTGCTGAAAGAACTAATTTATTATATTTACACAGAGTTACATTAGTATCAAAACAGAAAATTAAGTGTATTACATGCAAGTATCTGGAAACATAAGATCTATTTGCTATATGATAGGAGAAATATATATATTGTGATAGGATCACTGGTAAAGTGGTCTGTGGCAGGTACATTTGTCCCAGATTCCTGTCTTTTGTGTTTTAAACCCCCAGGAGAAAGTCTGCAGTATAGCAGGCTTGAGTTTCGGCTTTTTGAAAAGCTGGTTTGGGACCTGGGGGTTGTGGATGAGAGGAGAGGGAGGGCTCCACCCACGGCCACTCCAGGTTTTGGGTCTCTTAGCCTGGTAACAGGCTTGATTGGGTTCCCACCTGAGAGTGGCCAATATAAGCCTAGTGTGTTGAGGGCTGATGGTCTCACCTGGGAGAGCAGACAGGGAGTTTGCTCAGAGACACTTGGAAAACCTATCTGTGAGTACTGTGCTGTGCTTTGTTGCTGGCGAGGGCATTAGGCCCTGCCAGGTTCTGATAGTGAGCGAACTACCTGTGAAGTTAGTGCCCCGACAGGGCTAGGATTTACGTTTATGTTTTCTTTATGTTATTTCTGACATTGTACAATAAAGACTGGCGCCGACCAGCTTGTACCTGCATCCAGACTGGTGTGCTGCTTCCCTGCTGCTGTGTGTGTGTGTGTAAGGAAGGAGTCCTCTACCCAGGAGAGGGACCCCCTAACCTAATTGTGTCACAATGCCACAATGGCTTTGAAATGAATGAAACAAGATGTGATTTAACTGCAGACTTGTTCTTGGGGCATTTTCCCTTCAGTTTTGTCTTCATCAAGTGAAATGCATGTTCAATCGGATTCAGATCAGGGGATTGACTTGGCCATTGCATAACATTCCACTTTTTAGCCTTAAAAAACTCTTTGTTTTTTTTTTGCAGTACGCTTCGGGTCATTGTCCATCTGCACTGTGAAGCACTGTCCAATGAGTTCTGAAGCATTTGACTGAATATGAGCATATAATATTGCCTGAAAAACTTTAGAATTCATTCTGCTGCTTTTGTCAGCAGTCACATCATCAATAAATACAAGGGAACCCATTCCATTGGCAGCCATACATGCCCACGCCATGACACTACCACCACCATGAATCACTTATGATGGGGTATTTTTTGGATCATGCGCAGTTCCTTTCCTTCTCTTCTCTTCCCATCACTCTGGTACAAGTTGATCTTTGTCTCATCTGTCAATAGGATGTTTTTCTAGAACTGTAATGGCTTTTTTAGATGTTGTTTGGCAAACTCTAATCTGGTCTTCCTGTTTTTGTGGCTCACCAATGGTTTGCATCTTGTGGTGAACCCTCTATATTCACTCTTGTGAAGTCTTCTCTTGATTGTTGACTTTGACACATATACATCAACCTCCTGGAGAGTGTTCTTGATTTGGACAACTGTTGTGAAGGGATTTTTCTTCACCAGGGAAATAATTATTTTGTCATCCACCACAGTTGTTTTCTGTGGTCTTCCTGGTCTTTTGGTGTTGCTGAGCTCTCAGGTGCGTTCTTTCTTTTTAAGAATGTTCCAAACAGTTGATTTGGCCACACCTAATGTTTTTGCAATCTGTCTGATGGGTTTGTTTTCATTTTTCAGCCTAATGATGGCTTGCTTCACTGATAGTGACAGCTCTTTGGATCTCATATTGAGAGTTGACAGCAACTGATTCCAAATGCAAATGTTACATCTAGAATCAACTCCAGACCTTTTACCTACTTAATTGATAATGAAATAATGAGGGAATAGCCCACACCTGTCCATGAAATAGCTTTTGAGTTGATAGTCCCATTACTTTTGGCCCCTTAAAAAGTGGGAGGCACATATTGAAACTGTTGTAATTCCTACACCGTTCACCCGATTTGGATGTAATTACCCGCAAATTAAATCTGAAAGTCTGCAGTTAAAGCACATCTTGTTTGTTTCATTTCAAAACCATTGTGGTGGTGAATAGAGGCCAAAATATGAAAATTCTGTCAATGTCCCAATATTTATGGACCTGACGGTATATATATGTATATATAGCACAAATTGGATACAATTATCAACCTTGTAGTTTTATACATTTTATTGTTTTCTTTTGTTAAGCCAGTAATGTTAATAAAACCTTTTGTATAATAAAATCAGCCTCCTGTGCACTATGGGCCTGATTCAGAGCCACTCATAAGCGGCAGCTTGTTCGCTCCGAGCGATGTTTGCCCAACTGCGCATGCGTACGGATCGTTATACGCATGCGCGAACCAGTCAGTGCGGCCGAAATTCATGTGCTTGCAAAATAGCGAATGCTTGCTAATTTGAGTGACAGGTTGAGGCGTATGTGGGTGGTAACAGGGGAAGGTGCTTGAAAACGGGGAGTGGAGATCCGATCGCAGGCGTGCTTAAAGGTCAAAACGGGCGTTTTATGGGTTTGCATATTTAAAACAGCAGCGTCATTGACCACGTCACTGGGTTATTTTTTAGCCAGAACTGCTCGCAAAATTGTGGTAGCCAATACCAACCACAAGAATAGCGAGCAGCTCATACCCTGTTCGATGTACTCGATTAATCAAATAAATAGCGGACATGACATAGGATGCGAGTGGCCAGGGAGCGTAGTTTCCCAAAAAACGACCGCAAGTTTTGTTCGCTCATTCAGACCTAGAGGCGTGAACAGACCGCAAACAGCGAATGGTTCATTTGAATAGCCATCCCTATTTTCTGGACGAGCGAGCGCAAATAGCGACTGGCTCTGAATCAGGCCCTATATCAGAATGCAAACATCTATATTTGCAAATAATTTAAATAACTAATTATTCACCTTGCACAGTTGCTTAATAGGTTTTCCTCTTTTGGTCCAAACCCGACTAATGCTGTTACTTGCTAGCAGGATATCTATATCTATATATATATATATATATATATATATATAATTTAACAAATTAGTAGTTCAACTTTCTGTTACAATTAAGCACCAGGTATTGTAGTTTTAAATACTGCATTTTCACTATTTGTTTTCCGGGTGAAGCAGTGGCACTGTGTTCAAAAATAACATTCTGTAGGTGAAATGCCACTGATAATATCTGTGCTGTGAGTCTATATAGATCACGATCATTCAATAGAAGAGTAGGAGCAGCAAACAACCACTGGGGCTGCAGATGCTGCCAGTCATGATGATAGAAGTACTTTAACATCTACAGTACTAAAGCCAGTGCTTAAGGGCATTGAGGGTTTAAGACAGGGCACCTGAAATCAATTAAATATTTCATAATGTTAAATTAAAAAAATATCACCTCTAATAACAAAGGGAAAGTTTACTGCCAAAAAACAAAAAATTGCCAAAATGCCATGCAGTGGCAAGAAAAGCCTTGGCCTTTATTTGAAAGTCAGGCACCCAAATTAGTGCAGAAATAACACTAAGGATGAAGAATAAACTGTGTGTTCAGAAACATCACAAACCCCCAAGTAGAGTCTAAGGGTGTCCATGAGTGCTGTATGTGAGTCTGACATCTCTGATGCTGCACTCATAAAGAACACTCCTTCCACCATTTCTGAGCAGCACAAGTAAAGATGGTGATATAATAGATATTGAGGATGCTAGTGTGGAAATGCAACAGGAGGATGAGAGGGATATTTGTATACTATCTGACGCTAATCAGGATGTTGATGATAAGCATGTTGTTTGAGTAAGTCAGCCACCAGTGGCAGCAGTTCTTGCTCATGATAAACTGAAAACCATGTCATGCCTGGACATAAGACCAGAAAAGCCAGCTCTTGGATGTGGAATTATTTTTACCCAAATCCTAACAACATTTGTGAAGGCATCTGTTTGATTTATGAAGCCAAAATTATGTGCAGGTAAGTACATTAGCCATCTAGCAACTTATTTAACAAAATTACAATAATTAGTAAAAAAAAATAGTGAGCAGTCCAGTATCAGCTTCCAGCAGTTTGGACCAGCACATGCAATCTTCACCACCAACACCCTCATTATGAACATCATCATTAATGATCAGAGGTAGTCTATCCAAAAAGTAATTTTGTGGGGGCCCAAACAAACCAAGGACTTCAGCCACAAAAGTGACAATCCCTGTCACTTGGTACTGTATGTTAAATTGTACATGTCCTTTTAAAAATCTAACATAAGGATGGGTGGGTGGGAGCGCCCAAAGAAAATTCCACCTTGCACAACTTTTCTTTTCAGAATTGGCTGTATTTTTGAGTGGCATTGGGAATGATCTTTTTTGCATAGGCAAACATTTGTATTGGTAATTGTTCTAATATATTACTACACATATCTAAAAAGTTAATAATAATCATAATAATACATTGGAGGATTCTCGACAAGGGTTAGAGAATATGCCACAAATATTAGGAAAAAAAGGTAAAAAAGAATCTGGTGCTTTGCTGCTAACAATTAATATACACCTTTGAAAAAGTCACATGACCTGTGACGAAATGAGTTAGGCGGGACGCTCTCATCACTGGATACTTTGGATACACTGTTGCCAACCGACACGAGAGTTACCCGGTCTACGGCTTTTTCTCAAGATCCCGCAGCCTGACTATTGCACTGACAGGATCCAGCTGGACTGTGCACTTGTCCTGGCAATATACACAGGAACCTTACAGTGCTGTCAAACACTGCACCTGCAGCATTTGATCTGGCTGTGCGGCATCACGGATGCTACACAGAGACCAGAGGACGGAACAACTAGGGGGGCCCCCACATTTGTCGATCTTTAGCCTGTGAATACTCTTAGCTGCACTGTGACAATACAGTGCCGCTGTTAAAGCATTGCCTGTTTTTGGCCGTACTTAATAAATAATAGCCCATTGGCAACATCTGGTACACTTGTACTGAGAATAACATTGGTTCCTCAACATTGCCATTTATTTTGCTTTTGGGAGTCAGCTTGGGCCAGTTATATACCACTGATTATATCTACAAGCTATATGCAAAATATCTGGGATATACTCAGTGTCTGAACATTGCATGAGCTGTGCTGTCATAACGTACTACATCAACCCTCTAAGGAATGGAGACATTTCTTTTTATTACAGTGACTTTGTTGTGATTTTGTTATAAATATATTAGAGTTACATCAGCTCTATCTCTCTAACTGTTCTACACAAAGCCGCTGGTAACGAATCTTCTTATCCATTGATAATTTGGTCTGTAAGAGCGCTCTACAGTACTGATCTCAAGGATATCCCTTGTTTTTTCTTCCTTAGTCGTATTAGCTGTGATTCATCAGTTATTGGTAACAACTGCATCACTGTTACATATTTTATTCTATCAGTGATTATTTGACATATAACCATTTTGCAGGTTTTTAAATTATGTAAAGTGTTGATATTATGTATTAAACTGATTATGTGAAAGGATATATATTTTTCAATTGCAATTATTTGATATAATATAGAGACAGCGCAGATTCTCTTTTTTTTGGTTCACAAATATTAGGAGGCTGACCTGCTGGCCATACTACCCCCTACTCCCTCATAAATATTCTCCATCAATCAAACAATTCAATTAACTAACTAATAAATCCTTCCTTCCTTTACCTGCCATTCCCTACATACATACTCCACCTCAATTTCATTATAATGTGCTGGGACCTCTGATCTGCAGTGGTTCTTCATAATTAAAACATTCTTAGATTCTATAGGGTCATATAGTTTATTAAACTGCCATCCTGTATGCCACTGCTGCATGGCAATGTTTCATAGATGTGCTAGAATATTTTAAACTGCCGTGTTGCTTAGTTTAGCCTGTCAGCTTTTGGACAATATTGGTGAACAATATTGAGAACTGTGAGGTGGTCATAATTGACTGGAAATTAATGTAATTGAGGTTGATAATAGGAAGGCTGAAAGCCCTTGGCTGAGTAGGGCATAATTATTATAAGTGCATAATTTGTAAAAGTGCATTTCTTACCAAATTCGGCATTATACCGGCATTAAACCAAAGTTAAATGGAAGGAGACCACTCTAACCTTAAACTATTCTTTAACAAGAACATATGGACAAAGTATAATCAAGAAATGTAAGTTCACAATATCTACACTACAAGCAACTGCTGTCTGCATCTCCTGGACAATCTTCACTGGCCTCTGCTTACTGTATTCAGTGCCAATTTCAGTTTATGTCTTAGAAATGTCTTCCCACCTCGTTTCTTTTCCTAGCCTGTCATCTAATTCAGTTCACTTTAATATTCCATTTCTCATCTTTTCCGCTGCTCAATAATAGTTTGGAAATTTTGCAGGCACATTTTCCTGCATTGTACTATTTCTTGCTTCTCTGCACTCATACTTTATTCCTACATCTAGTTTTCCTCCCTCTACTCAACTCTTCCACACCATTATCATGTGTACCCCCCCTTCACTCATTGTCTACCTAATCCTCTGCTCTACCCCCTTTTTCCACCTATATAATTTCCCCCTTGTATCCTCCACCTCCTCCTCCCTTTATCTCCCCTCCTCTGTCTGCCGTCCTCCCTCTCCTCTCCCTCTACTACACTTTCATTCTCTTCTACCCCTCCTATGTCCTACTACCCCACTGATAATCCCTCCTCCAAACCTCCTCTCCATGTCACCCCACCCCCGTCATATTAAACTCCCTCCCTGCCAATCATCTACAGGTTCCCTTCCCAGCACTGGTCCCCACATAATCTCTCCACTACATTCATCTCGGCCACCCATATTAAACTCAACTTCTCACTACAGCAACCCAAATAATCTAATTCACATCTCTCCCACAAACACTGTCCCTCTATCCTGTGCCATCTGGAATGCCAGATCTGAATGTAACAAACTCGTACCCACCCATGACCTTTTCATCTCTAAAAACTTGCATCTCCTAGCCATTACTGAAACCTGGATTTCACCCTCTGACACCACTTCCCCTGCTGCTCTCTTCTCTGGGGGCTTCATCTTCTCTCATACCCCTCAACCTGGGGGTCACCATGGTGGTGGGGTAGGGGTCCTTCTATCCCCTGGTTACTTCTACCAACTCCTACCCTCTGAACAACTCTTACTTTCTCTACATTTAAGGTTCATGCTATACTCCTCTTCAACCAGTTCACCTTAGAGTAGCTGTCACTTACCATCCCCCTTGCCCTCATTCCAAATTCATTGACAACTTCGCTTCCTGGCTTCCTCACTTTCTCTCCTCTGACCTTCACTCTATAATCCTAGGTGACTTCAATATTCCTATTGATATCCCCACAGAAGCCTCTGCCTCCAAATTCCTTACCCTCATGTCTTCATTTGATCTCCCTAATGGACCTCCTCACCATCCCATGTGAGTGGGCATTCACTTGACCTGGTCTTCACTCACCGTTGTGATATTTCTGATTAATCCAATTCCCCATTCCCCCTCTCAGACCATCACCTTATCTCTTTTAACCTATCCCTCTCTCCATCCCTTCTTCTACCTCCTATGGCCACCATCACTAAGCGTAACATTGACGCTATTGACATAATTTTTTTTCTTCCCAGCTGGACTCACTTCTCTCCCCTATCCTTCCCTGAACAAGCCATTTCTCTATACAATACCTCCCTTACTTCTGCTCTGAACTCTGTTGTTCCAGCGATCACTATTCACCCTCGCAGATTTACACCTCTACCCTGGCATTCCAAATGCACCAGATACCTGCAAAATTGTTCGCGAACTGCTGAGCAACAGTGGAGAAGATCTAAGGCTGATTTTCTCCATTTCAAATTTATACTCTCATCATACAGTGCTGCCCTTTCCCTCTCTAAACAGTCATATTTAAAGAACCTCATCTCCTTTCAGTCCTCAAATCCCCAACGTCTCTTCACCACCTTCAACTCCCTCCTCTTCCCACCCCCTCCTCGCCTCCCCTCCTCGCTCTCTGCCCTTGACTTTGCTGCCTACTTTACATCTAAAATTGACTCCATACGTCAGGACATCATATCCCACCAGTACCCCTGCTATCCACCTCCTCTCTTCCCAGATCACCCCTTTCCTTCCATTTTACCTACTCTAACTTTCTTCTCCCCTGTGTCTGGAGAGAAAGTCATGTCCCTCATCCAGTCCTCTCCCCCTTCCACCTCCCCCCTTGACCTTATCCCTTCACTTCTCCTCTGCTACCTCTCTCCTTCTGCCTGCTCCCATCTTGCCCACCTCCTTAATCTCTACCTATCATCAGACACTGTCCCGTCTGCATTCAAACATGCCCTTGTATACCCCATACTTAAAAACCAACCCTTGATTCTAACACTCTCTCCAACTACTGGCCCATCTCTCTCCTCCCTTTTGCCTCCAAGCTCCTTGAGCAAGTTGTTTACAAGTGCCTTGCCACCTTTCTTTCCTCTCATTCCCTCCTTGACCCTTTTCAGTCTGGCTTCCATTCTCAACAATCCACTGAAACTGCCCTCACAAAAGTCACCAATGTCCTCCTTGCTGCTAAATCCAAGGGCCACTACTTTCTGCTCATTCTCCTTGACCTTTCTGCTGCTTTCAACACTGTGGACCATTCTCTCCTTCTGCAAATCCTTCATTCCCTTGGTCTGCATGAAACTGCCCTCTCCTGGCTATCCTCCTACCTCTCTGACTGATCCTTCTGTCTCCTCTCATGGCTCCTCTTCTCCCCCACAGTCTCTTGCAGAAGGTGTTCCCCAAGGTTCTGTTCTTGGACCTCTCCTTTTCTCACTCTATACATCCTCACTAGGTGAACTCATTAGCTCTTTTGACCTCCAATATCATCTCTATGCTGATGATACTCAAATCTACCTTTCCTCCCCTGACCACTCTCCCTCTTTCCACACTCGTGTCTCCAACTGTCTCTCTGCCATCTCTTCCTGGATGTCCCAGTGATTTCTTAAACTTAATATGTCTAAGACTGAGCTAATCATCTTCCCTCCCCCCTACATAACCACACTTCCAACCATTATTTTATCAATTGATGGCACAACTATCTCCTCTAGCCCCAAAGTGCGCTGTATTGGAGTTATCCAGGACTCCTCCCTCTCCTTCAAACCACATATCCAGAATCTCTCAGTCATGTCATTTTCATCTTAAAAATATTTCCAAGATTAGACCCTTTCTCACCCAGGATGCCACAAAAACCCTCATACACTCATTGTTCATCTCCGGATTAGACTACTGTAACCTTCTCCTAGCTGGCCTCCCCAAATCCCTTCTGTCCCCTCTCCAGTCTATCATCAATGCTGCTGCTCGGCTCATCTTCCTCTCAAAATGCTCTGCATCTGCCTCCCCTCTCCTACCAGCTCTCCACTGGCTCCCCTTCCCTTTAGAACCCAATTTAAGGTTCTCACACTCACTTACAAAGCCCTCAGCCATTCCTCTAATATTTACCTCTGATCTCATCTCCCTTCACTCTCCTGTCTGCCCTCTTCATTCAACAAATGAACGCTGCGTCTCATGCCAATTGATTACTTCCTCCCACTTCCGCCTCCAAGATTTTGTCCGCACTGCTCCCCACCTTTGGAACTCTCTCCCGCTTCCAATCAGATTCTCCACCTCTCTACAATCCTTCAAACGGGCTCTCAAGACCCACTATTTCATCAAAGCCTTCCAGCTCTCATCTTAACTTGCTGCTACATATTCCTTCCACCCTGCCTACCCCATCTGTTTCACCCCTGTTTGTCTGTCCTTCCCCCTTAGAAAGTAAGCTCCTATGAGCAGTGCCCTCTACCCTCTTGTGCTTCTCCTTACTCTACCTTCAACTACTTCTTACTCTCTACCAGGGCACCTAACCCTTGGTTGCTTTGCATTGTTGCTTATCTGGGTGTTATGTTTGTGAATGTAGCAATGTATATTATCAATGTCCTGTAATGTATTGTATTGTACTGTACTGTAAGTCAATGTAAATCTATTTGTTTATGTACTTTTTAAGGCGCTGCGGGACACTCATGGCTCCAAATAATAATAATAATAATAAATACAGTAGGAACAACAAAAAAAACAAATTACTGTACATGAATTTATCTGTTTCTACCAATTTGTTTAAAAAAATACAGATCCCAAACCAAAACATGTGAAGGTGGTTTTGCAAAACCAAAACATCAATATGAATCAAAATCCAAAACCAAAACACAGTAGTCAGCACACATTTCGAGTATCACATCTGTTATTTTTCAAACATGCATTAACCATGCTGTATGAATTGAAGTAAAAAATTTTAAATAATTACAAAATGGCAGCAGATGATAAATAAAACTCCTATTGTTTAGTACACTGGCAGGGAAAATCTTATGCTAAAAGTTCAAAGACAAACCAGTGAAAAAAAGACTGGCAAGCTTATGCGGAGTAGCAAAATGATTTATTTGCAGAACGGTAAACAAGTGGTAAGGACAAATCATAAATCTTAATTGTGTTTATAAATATTTAACATTTATGTGGTAGAAGGATGTTTTTTGTTTATATTTCTTAAGTTTTATTCATTACAAACTGGTTTCATTGCATTTTGAAGACTTCATTTATTTTTAAGATTTCTGGTTATTTACCTCAAATGCATTTTTCATCAAAAATTTGCAGAATAAAGCCACCTCTTTTTATTTTTCTTCTTCCTTGTAATATAGGTTGCACAGCTATAGAAATAATACCTACAGTATTTTCCATTTATTCTAATAAATTATATGGTATAACAGAAAATTGTTATTATTTCCATTAAAGTTTAATATTACAGGGATATTACATTTTGAAACAATGTCAAGATTTTCTAGAGGCTTATTGGTGCTAACCTTTTATTAGAAAAATAAAGTGTACATTTAAGTTATGACTAAATGCAGTGTAATAATTTTAGAGTTGTTGTAAAGTACAAGGGTTAATATTTTATGGGCTATGCAAAAGGTATGAATCACAGACTTTTGTAGGCTATACTGTATATGGTGCAGATGCATGTTTTCAAAGACAGAAATTTGAATACAATAGATATACTCTCTTTTACATTATTATTATTATTATTATTATTATTATTATTATTATTATTATTATTATTATTATGTAATATTGTTTATGTAAAGATAATTAAAAAATATTTTATTTGATTATTTTATTTAAATATAAATTGTTGTACTTAAATAATTATGCACATTAAGTAAATTCTTTCGAGGTGGGTTGATTTGTAGGTTTCCAATAGTATAGTACCACTATCATGATTGCCTGTAGAAGAATACTCATTCAAAATGAATAGCAGATGTGGGAATGATAGTGGGCTAAATTACTATTTATCTTTTGTATTAGTGCATTTCTCTATTAGTTCTCTCAACTTTGAGTCTAATGCTTCTCCTTACGGTTGTAGCAGTAAGTACTGGGGTTAATTCCCCACTAGGTGCTGTCCTCTGCCTTATTCATTTGATCCCTATTTGATATCATTCTAATGGGAAAAAGATTGCATTTTGCATATGTTTGATTATTTTGTGCATTTATTCAACATAGGATGTTGCCTAACTCTGCCAATACAGACAATATCAGAGTAAGTTAAAATCAATCAACTATGTCAATAGTTATACATAGGAATAGGTTACTTAAAGATTTTATGCCTAGACTTAAATACTGAAATCTGTAATCAATCAATTCAGACAAATGTACACATAAGAAATCCATATAAATTTTACTGACCACATTATTTAAAATTTTATGGAATTTAGACAGACCAGATGTTTCTAAACAGAAATTAAAACAAATGACTGAGTGACTTGCCTATATTCCTATCTAAACTTACTAAGCATGAGAAAATATTGTTAATACTCTAATAACAGCATAATGTGTTTACAAACAATTGAGAAAGCATCTGCATCAGCATTGGCAGTGTTTTCACACTTAGTCAATAACAAACCTATCGCTAGTTCTGGCAACTGTCATCAGCATTATTAAAGCAGTTGCCCCTGATCACTCACAAATAATATGGGTGTCTCATACATATATACATTAAATAAGTGTGGAAGTATATAATTGTACAATTCTAATTCTGGAAGTATAATAATTATATAATTTAGGGGTGTGAACCGGCCACTTTTCATGTTTTATATTTTGGTTTTAGATCTGGATCTTTCTTTGTGTTTTAGATCAGGATTGGTTTTGCCAAAATCACCCCTCCGTGTTTTGGGTTCTGGGTTTTGTGTTTTGTATCTGTTTTTTTTTTTTTAAAAAAGCATAAAAACAGCTAAAATCACAGAATTTGTGGGTTTTTCTGCTCCTATGCTATTATTAACCTCAATAACCTTAATTTCCACTCATTTCCAGTCTATTCTGAACATCTCACACCTCACAATAGTGTTTTTATGTCCAAAAGTTTGCACCGAGGTAGCTGGATGACTATGCTAAGCGACACAAGTGGGCGGCACAAACACATGGCCCATCTAGGAGTGACACTGCAGTGGCAGATAGGATGGCAGTTTGAAAACCTAGGCCCCAAACAGTACATAATGCAAATAAAAAAAAGAGGTGCAAGATGGAATTGTCCTTGGGACCTCCCACCCACCCTTATGTTGTATAAACAGGATATGCACAATTTAACAAACCAATCATTTCAGCAACAGGGTCTGCCACACGACTGTTACTGAAATGATTGGTTCATTTGGGCCCCCACAAAACAATCTGGCAATTAATCTGTCCCTGCACAAACTGGCTCTACAGAGGCAAGATGTCGTCCTCATCCTCCTCATCTACCGATTCCTCACCCTCTTCAGTGTTGTGTTCATCCTCATCCTCACAGAGTATTAATTTGTCCCCACTGGAATCCACCACCACTGGTCCCTCTGTATGTTCTGGAGGCTTGGTCTCCCTGGATGACTTCATAATTAATTTTTATGAACATCATCTCCATATTTTATGGAAGCAACCTCCTAAGCCTTTCGCTGACAAGGTTCCCGGCTGCACTAAACACTCTTTCAGAGTACACACTGGAGGTGGGGCAACTCAAGTAAAATAGAGCCAGTTTGTACAGGGGCCTCCAAAATGCCTTTTTCCTGCCAGTACAGGTATGGACTGTCTGACATGCCTACTTGGATGCTGTCACCGATGTAATCCTCCACCATTCTGTCAATGGTGACAGTATCATATGCAGTGACAGTAGACATGTCAGAAATTTTTGAAAGGTCCTTCAGTCCGGGCCAGATGTCCAAACTTGGTACTGCCTGCCCTGCATTACCACCAGCGGGTTGCTTAGGATACGTAAGTTTTTTTCCTGGCAGCCCCAGTTGCAGGATAAAATGAAAAAGGAGCAGTTGACATGGCACATTCCGCTTCAGCTGACTGTGATTTCACCAGCGGGTCTTTGCACCTCTGCAGGCTTATGTTGGCTGGAAACAGAGACACCACATAGGCTTTAAACCTAGGATCGAGCACAGTGGACATGTCAGAAATTGTTGAAAGGTCCTTCAGTCCGGACCAGATGTCCAAACTTGGTCCTGCCTGCCCTGCATTACCACCAGCGGATTGCTTAGGAAACGTAAGTTTTTTTCATGGCAGCCCCAGTTGCAGGAGAATATGAAAAAGGAGCTGTTGACGTGTCACATTCCGCTTCAGCTGACTTTGTTTTCACCAGCGGGTCTTTGCACCTCTGCAGGCTTATGTCGGCTGGAAACAGAGACACCACATATGCTTTAAACCTAGGATCGAGCACAGTGGCCAAAATGTAGTGGTCTGATTTCAACAGATTGACCACCCTGGAATCCTGGCAAAGCGAATGAAGGGCTTCATCCACAAGTCCCACATGCCGAGCAAAATCGCTCCATCTAAGCTCCTCCTTCACTTTCTCCAGCTGCTTCTGCAAAAGCCTGATGAGGGGAATGACCTGACTCAAGCTGGCAGTGTCTGAAGTGACTTCAAGTGTGGCAAGTTCGAAGGCCTGGAGAACCTTGCACAACAGGGAAATCATTCTCCACTGTGCTTGAGTCAGGTGCATACCCCCTCCTTTGCCTATGTGATAGGTGTATGTATAGGTTTGAATGGCCTTTTGCTGCTCCTCCATCCTCTGAAGCATATAGAGGGTTGAGTTCCACTGCATCACAACCTCTTGCTTCCGGTGATGGCAGGGCAGGTTCAAGAGTAATTGCTGGTGCTCCAGTATTTGGCACGCAGTCGCTGAATTGGAAAAGTGGCCAGAAATTTTTTGGGCCACCCAAAGTGTCTCCTGCACGACCCTGTTACTTTTCAGAAAATTATGCACCACCAAATTTATTGTGTGAGCAAAACATGGGATGTGCTGGAATTTGCCCAGATGTAATGCAGGCACAATATTGGTGGTGTTGCCAGATATCACAAATCCCCAGGAGAGTCTAAGAGGGGTAAGCCACTGGGCGATGAATTCTTTTAAGAGGTTGTCAGCGGTGTGCCTCTTACTGAAACCGGTGATACACAGTGTAGCCTGCCTTGGAATGAGCTGGTATTTCTGAGATGCTGCTACTGGTGACGCTGCTGTTGTTGCTGCGTAAGGTGATACATCTACCCAGTGGGCTGTCAGTCATATAGTCCTTAGTCTGCCCTGTTCCACTTGTCCACATGTCTGTGGTTAAGTGGACATTGGGTACAACCACATTTTTTTTTTCAGGACACTAAGGACACTTTTTCTGATATTTCTGTACAGTCTCGGTATCGCCTGCCTAGTGAAGTGGAATTTAGATGGGATTTGGAACCAGGGACACACTACATCCATCAATTGTCTAAATCACACTGCATTAATGGCGGATAACGGATGCATGTCTAACACCAACATAGCTGTCAAGGCCTCAGTTATACATTTTGCTTCAGGATAACTGCTGTCGTACTTCATCCTCCTCGCTAAGGATTGTTGGAGGGTCAATTGTTTAGTAAAAAGTAGTGGTGTTCCTACTTCCTCTCTGGGAAGATGAATGGCTCCCAGCTGCAGCGGCAGCAGTAGGCGTAGCAATGCAGGATCCTGCGGAGGAATCCCAGATAGGAGACTCAGTCATGCCAGTGACATGGCCTGCAGGACTACATCCGATCCTGACTAAGGAGGAAATTGATGAGGAGGGAGTTGACATGTGGTTTGCAGGCGCGTGGATACAACAGGACAAATGGATTTAGGTGTCCCTGGACTGCTTACAGTCTTAGCCAAAGTTTCTGAACTTGACTAACTTTTTATGTATGCGCTGCAGGTGACATATAAGGGAGGATATTCCTAGGTTGTTAACGTCCCTACCCCTACTTATTTCATCTTTACATATGGTACATATGGCAAGACAGTTGTTGTCCGGATTTGGATACAAATATTGCCATACGAAAGAGGTGGAATGTTTGGTCTTCAGGCATGACTTTTATGGGCTTTTTCATCCCACAGACAACAACTGTCTCCCCCAGAGCCTGATTTAAACAAACCACATCACCATCAGAATCCTCCTCGCCAACTTCCTCCTCAGCGCCAGCTACACCAGTATCCTCATCCTGTTGTACTTCAACAGTGACATCTTCAATTTGCATATCAGCAAGTGGACTGTTGGTGCTCCTTCCAGCACTTGCAGAGGGCGTGCAAATGGTGGAATTAGCCACCTCTTCCCATCCAGAACTGGGAAGGTCAGGCATCACAACCGCCACCACACTTGGACTCCCCTTTGTGGATTTGTGATATCTTCTTAGAATGTACAGTTCTTCGATGTGCTTTTGCCAGCTTAACTCATTTGATTTTTGTAGTGGGAGCAGGGCTTCCATCGTCATGTGAAGCTGAACCTCTAGTCATGAACATAGGGAAAGACCTTAGCCGTACCTTGCCACTCCGTGTCGTAAATGGCATATTGGCAAGTTTACGTTTCTCCTCAGATGATTTAAATGTTTTTTTTAAGGTCATTTTCCTGAACTTTGTCATTTGGGATTGTATATGCCCTCTACTATGACATTGGGCATCGGCATTGGCAGACAACGTTGATGGCATGTTATCGTTTATGTCATGACTAGTGGCAGCAGCGTCAGCACTAGGAGGAAGTGGTTCTTGATCTTTCCCTATTTTATTTTTATCGGAGAAAGTTTGGTCCTCCATTTATGTTATAGTGATATATACGTGCAGCTAAGGCGCACACAAACACAGAAAATAATTTTTTATTTTTGTAGGAGACTAGTGCACTTTGTGGGTTACACCACCCTTTAAGAAATGAGCCAGCCGGCTCTTTATTTATGGTACAAAGGTGCATGCTTGGCGCTGCTCCTTTGTTGATGCATGTGCAGCTACCATGCACACAATTCACAAAGACAGAAGAAAAAAAAATGGTATTTTTGTTGGAGTGCATTTTTGGGGTTACACCACCTTTAACAGACACACGCTTGGTGCTGCTGCTTTGAGGATGCATGTACGGTACAGTGCACACAATTCACAAACACAGAAAAGAATACATTTTTATTTTTGTTGCAGTGCACCTTGGGGGTTACAGCACCCTTTAACGTTCAAGCCAGCCAGCCCTTTACGTATGACACAGGCACATGCTTGATGCTACTTTGTTGATGCATGTGTGGCTACTGTGAACACAATTTACAAACACAAAAAAATATATTTTATTCTTTTTGGAGTGCACTTTTGGGGGTTACAGCAACCTTTAATGGACAAGCCAGCCGGCCTTTTACTTATGGGACACAGGCACACGCTTGGCGCTGCTCCTTTGTTGATGCGTGTGCAGCCACAGTGCACACAATTCACAAACACAGAAAATTATTTATTATTTTGTTTGGAGTGCACTTTGGGGGTTACACCACGCTTTAACAGATGAGCCAGCCGGCCCTTTACTTATGACACTTTGTTGATGCAGGTGTGGATTCTGTGCACACAAATCACAAACAGAAAAAAAAATATTTTCTTTTTTGGAGTGCACTTTTTTGGAGCACCCCTGATGCACAGATCACCCCCTGGACAACACTACAGCACCCCTCTAGGACTACAGCCTTTATGGGACACTGCACAACACAGTCCAGCCTGCCCCTATGACAGCAGTACAACACAACCCAGCCAGCCCCTATGGACAACAGCAGCACAACAGAGCCCAGCCAGCCCTAGCTCCCACCCTCCCTCTTCACTGTCCACAGCCAGAGTGAGAAATAGCGCTGACGCGGGGACCTTTTATAGAATCCAAAACTCCAGCGATCCGGTTAGCGGGATGATGATGTTTTGCCTCGATTTCAGATCCGAGTCAGGCGGGAAAAGTTGACTCGGATCGGGGGGGGGTTCGGATTTTTGAAATCCGAACCCGCTCATCCCTAATATAATTGTAATAATTTCATTGTGGGCGTAGTCACATTTATGTTGCCTTTTGTAAGGATAAAGGCCTAACAATAAATAGAGTTAGCATGCAAAATAGATATTTAATTAAATCCAAAACCTTATATAGTAGTGGCAGCATATCTTCAGTTATCTACTTCTACCTTTATGTTTAATTTGTTATGTTAGTATGTGACATGCTTAAAATTGTTGTTACAGTAATGTCTTTTAAGAAATAAAACTAATTTTGGAAATTTGTAAAACAAAGTAGCACTTACCTAGGTATAGTACTGTATTTATTTTATCTGCAGCAGTCTTTTGTTGGTTTCTTATAGTCTAATCATGGAGATGCCCCCGAGATGGTCAGAAATGTTACTTGGTCAATCTCATCATAAGAGCAAGGAAGGCTATTTTAGTTTTACCAAAGGCTATTTTATTACCCATTTTATTCTCCAAATTGAAGTCAATACCGTACTTTTGCAAAATTATGGAAGACTCTAGGTTTATACTTTATTCAATATCTGTATGGAGCTACAGCATTTGCAATCAGAACGGAGGTATGACAAAATAAAATGTCTAATTAAAATTGCTGCCTTGATACTGTAAATTAAAGCTGCTCTTGGAGCCTAGCATTTAAGTTTAGATCACTAGTTTCCAAAAAGAAGAAAAATATATAATCTCAGAACTAGGTGTCCGGCTCTCCCAATAAAGACAAAACTTGGCCAGGTGCCTGCAGAAAGATAAGCATACTTCACCACCAGACGCGGCACTCTTGGTACTTGTTTAAATGTTTATTCCATAATGTACAGCAGCAACATTTCAATGCCTCTGTACTGGCACTGTCCTCAGGCTAAAATACAACAAACAAAGGCCTACCTTAATTAGCATGACCCGTGTGTACCCTCATGCATCGTAGCCGGAAGCAGTACTGCTCACCTTGACCAGCGGCGCACTGAGTGAGGTCATCACACAATTCGCTCAGTGCCCATCACCATAGTTACACATACTAACAAATCTAAAACAACATACAAAAAACATACATAATAAGAAACATTATATGTGAGACAGCAGCAGTATGTATAAGGACAAGAGATAACTCATCCTAGTAATTTAGACAACACTACGCTGCTGTGATGCACTACACTAATTGTGATGGATATTAGCTATATATTAAACTATGTACTAGTGACATAACTATTAGTATTGATATGTCATACCTTGGCATACTGATAAAATATCAATTAGTCTAAACAACTAACATACAAATTATAAACAGAATAACTATATTACGATCATACATCTATACAAAAAACTATCTAGCACTTAGCTCAGAAAATATATATATATATATATATATATATATATAATATGCCTCAAACTGGACTTGTAAGGAACACATGTACATATCAACATTGATATCCAAGATTAGGTCAATATTTTGCTCCTAATATAATATAATAGATCTATGGTATGTCATTGGTAGATCACATACCCTCTATAACAACTGCATGTGATACCTACATGGGTTTAATCATATGTAATAAAAAATAATGAAATTATAATTGATATTAACACATCAGTTTAATCAATATCTATCCATAGATTATATAGGAGTATAAAGAATACTGTCTGGGCAGATGATTCGACTATTACAACTGATCTATATAGATATTATAGGAAATTATGGAGTCCAAGGTGGTCGTTGAGTCCCTTGGGTACAAGGGTCCCAATCTAAAGAACAACCTACTCTCCAATTGCAATAGTTTACTAGCCTGATTTCCCCCCCCCAACCATGTTAGGGACGTGGTCTATCATCCGATAGCGCAACACAGATAATTGATGAGGGGCTGTACAAAAATGCCATGCTACAGGCTGATCACTGTGACCATTAGCTAATGCTGCCCCTATGGTGGACCGGTGTACTGCCATACATTCCTTAAACGTCCTCACAGTTTTACCTATGTAAGATAGGCTGCAAGGACATATAATTCAATATACTGTATATTTGGTATTACATGTCAGCCTATAATTGATGGTGAATTTCTTCCCTGATAGTGGATGGGAGAAGGTGTCATCGGGAATCATAAAACCACAGGTGGTGCAAGTACATCTTATACAGCCCTTTTTTCAAGTGAGAAAATAACCAGTATTGGGGCTTTTAGGTCTACTAATATTGGGCTTGACTAAATAGTCATGCAAATTGCGACCCCTCTTGTAACTCGCCAATAAGCTGACATCCTGTAAACTTGGATCAGAGTCTGATTGATTCATGGGCAACTTTTTTTTTAGACACTCTATTAATATTTGCACTTGCTGTATATTATACTGAGTTACCCAAGGTAGTGATTTAGGTTTAATATTTTTGTTTTGTTTAGATAGTATCGTAGTCCTATTTATCTTCAATACTTTAGCTTTAACCTCATTTAATAGGGTCCTATCATACCCTCTCTCATAGAATTTCTCTATCATTATATTCATCTGAGCTAAAGCCAAAGCAAGGGTCTGATGTAATGCATTAAATACACAATAATTGTGAGAAAGGTAACCCCCTCTTTAATGAATAAGGATGGAAACTATTCATATGAAGTATGTTGTTACTGTCTGTGGGCTTTGTATATAATGATGTTGTAATTGTTCCATTCTCTAGTCTGATGTTAACATCCAAAAAATTGATAGATGTGGTACTAGTATTGTAAGTAAATTTAACAGGATGTTCTGTTGCATTATGTCTGTCAAAAGTTCAGTGCCTCACCAAAGGATTATATATAGCGCCCGTAATAGGCAATTTTATAATGGCTAAGTGCTGAAAAAACACATGATTCTCTACCACAAACCTAAACATGTTGGTGTACGATGGGGCCACACTGGACCCCATCGCACAGCCAACTAGTTGTAAATAATACTTTCCATCAAACATAAAATTATTATTACTAAGAATGAGGGAAAAAAGGTCTAGATCAGATCCTTTGTAACTGCAATGTCCCGTGAGTAATCATCTCACCACCTATAGACCCATAGTATGTGGAATAACCATGTAAAGACTTGTTATGTCTACACTACATAACAGTATGTCCTCTGTAAATACCGGTAAACTTATAAGTTGTTGAAGCAATGCTGTAGTGTCCAGTAGTAATTCTTCTGTTTTTGTATACATGGTTGTCATAATGTGTCCAATAACACAGCTAATGGTTTATGTAAAGACTTTACCGCTGTGATTATTAGCCATCCGTGTGGTTTAATTAGTGTTTTGTGTACCTTAGGCATGGTGTATACAATAGGTACTAGGGGGTATGCAGGAATTAGGGCAGTTACCAGGTCCGAAGGTATTCGTCCTTCCACTGCTGCATCATGTAGGACATCATTCAGTTCGACTATTACAGTTCGACTATACGTGCTTGAGTAGACATAAAATATGGCAGAAAAATAAAAGTCCAGGTATATATAAATGTGCACTAGAGGTCTGTGGTGGGAGTAATGGATTAATGTCCAAGTAGAAACAATTAGGACTGTTCAGGTGTGCAGGTAGTGAGACTGGAATATAATAAGCCAGGTATGCAGGTAGTGAACTAAGGCAAATGAGCAGGATCTCAGCAGTCTCAGGTACTCAGGTATGGGCAAGGGTGGTGGAGTAAGTGGGGTAGTCCAGCGGAAGCTAGGAGCTGACAGACAGACAGCAAATTTCACAGGAACAGGATAAGCACAGGGAACTCCCTCTCAGCTAGGCTGAGATACACGTTGCACTGGCAAAGAAGGAAGGCACTGAACCTTCTTAAATACCCCATGCCATGCTGTTACTGGCCAGAGGGAACATGTGACTCACCAGGATTGGCCAGCCACATCACATGGCCAGAAGGCAAAATGGCAGCGCCCATGCCAGACAGAACGGAGACGCCACCAGGCCTTACCAGCACAGAGTGACAACAGGCCCACACAACAACGTGCGCTGCCAAAGCCCCCCGCCAGACACCAGCTCCGGTACCAGTCAGCCCGCACCACAACGACCTCACAGGTAACACCCACCTAGCGCCATGCTGAAATACCCTGGCCGTGACACCTACATAATCTATGGATAGATATCGATTTAACAGATGTTAATATCAATTATAATTTTTCTATTTTTATTAAATATGATTAAACCCATGTAGGTATCACATGCAGTTGTCATTGAGGGTATTCTAAGTATTGACCTAATCTTGGATATCAATGTTGATATGTACATGTGTTCCTTAAAAGTCCAGCCAGTTCAAGGCATGTGTGTGTATGTATGTGTATATATATATATATATATATATATTGTGTTACAGTCCGGCACTCTCCCCCTTAGATCATCGAACTCGGGTGCCCTCTGAATGAATCGTAAAATAAAAGAAAAACAGCGACACTCCGGGATTTGCAAAAGTCATATACGTGTATTAAATTTTCCAACGTTTCGGGGCTGTATCGCCCATTTGTCAAGGCCTTGACAAAGGGGCGATACGGCCCCGAAACGTTGGAAAATGTAATACACCTATATGACTTTTACAAATCCCGGAGTGCCGCTGTTTTTCATATATATATATATATATATATATATATATATATTTCTGAGTTCAGAGCTAAGTGCTAGATACTATAGTTTTTTGTATAGATGTATGATAGTAATATAGTTATTCTCTTTATAATTAGTTAGCTGTTTAGACAAATAGATATTTTATCAGTATGCCAAGGTATGACATATCAATACTAATAGTTATGTCAATAGTGCGTAGTTTGATATGTAGATAAGTGTAGTGTATCTCATCAGCATAGGGTTGTCTAAATTACTAGGATGAGTTATTTATTGTCCTTATACATACTGCTGCTGCTCACATGTTTCTTATTATGTATGTTTTTTGTTTGTATGATTTAGATTTGTTAGTATGTGTAACTATGGTGATGGACACTGAGTGAACTAAGTGATGACCTCACTCAGAGTGCGCTGCTGGTCGAGGTGAGCAGTCCTGCTTCCGGCTACGATGCATGAGGGTACACACGGCTGATGCTACTTTAGGTAGGAATTTGTTTGTTGTATTTTAGCCTGAGGACAGTGTCGGTCCAGAGGCACTGAAACATTGCTGCTCTACATTATGAATTAAACATTTAAAAAAGTACCAAGAGTGTTGTGTGTGTGTGTGTGTGTGTGTGTATGTGTTTATATATGAAAAACCAAACACTTGCAATTAAATGACTTCATTTGTTATAGGTGCTGTATTATCATAGAATAAATGCACAAACACCAACTTCTAACTGATAAGCAGACAAAAGAAGACCAGCACACCACCATAAGAATTAATAAAGTGCTCTTGTATTTATAGCAGCAGACATGTTGTAAATATTTCTCCAACGTCACAGCTTTATAGGAAGATTAGTACTTATCCCAGCTGTTATGAGATTGTATTAATACTCCTTCAGCCCATTTGCCCTGCAGCTGTTTCAGTGGGGAAACCACCTTCCTCAAGGGCTTCCTCAAGCTTTCCATTAAATCTCAACTCTTCATGCAAGCTTATCAAATTCCAGAACCACCTTCATAACCTCCATAAGCTATCCTACCCAATTACATCCCCTTTATACAGTCCATACATAACTTTACATATATTCTCTTTCTTCAGTTTCACATTATACTAATCCTAGGCAAACATTTCTGTATGGCTGAGTCATACAGCCCACAATAACCTCTACAATCTGGCTTGACAAATATGCAATAGGTACCATCTATCTTTGTGTATCAATGCATATTTCCCTATAGATTGTAAGCTTGCGAGCATGGCCATCTTAACTTTCCTTATTCCTGTCTGTTATTACTCAGATGTCTATCTATTATTACCCAGTCTTGTTCTATTACTGTGTGTAAAGTGCAAAGGAGTATGCTGGTGCTATATAAGTAACTGATAATAATTATAAAAATGTACATTTATTTTTATATTTTATTTTTACGGTGCCACAAGTGGTCCTGTATTGCCATGCGTAAGGCAAACAATCTGACAGCATAAAGTTGTACAGTAGTACACTACATTATACAAATAACAATGATCACTACAATTCACAATACACTGTACAACTCAGAAGGAAGGGATGCAAAGGGAATATTCAGCATAGGGTGAAATCTGTACCCAATTACATAGGTACAACTAACCATTTTAGAGCAGATGAGGAGATATAGAGTTTTGCTGGTGAACAAGGGAAGTAGGCTTTGAGAACAGGGAGAGAAGAGGACCCTCCTCTGAGGAGCTTACAATCTATAGGGAAGGGGTGACAGACAGATAACATGAGGAGGGATCTAGTTAAGGGGAGTGAGCCCATAAAATGTTTTCGGAGGGCAGGAGGCAAGAGTGGTAGGGGTGGGTAAAGCTAAAAAGTATAAATGATCTTTTAAAAAAGATGTAATTACTGTACATTCTAAGGGATTCAATTGGAAATAAGGTTATTTTAGTTATTGTAGAATTTATGAAAAAAAAATGCAATTTAATAATATTGGTCTTTATTCGCATAGTATAATGTAGACCAATTTTTCTAAATCCATTCTTCAGGGACCCCTAACAGCGCATGTTTTACAGATCTACTTGGTGCACAGGTTTTTCATTAATGGCTAACAAATTTTGAAAGATCCACAGGTTTAATTAGTTATTTTAACAGTGCATGTTTCTCAGGTCTCCTCACAGAATCACAAGAAAAATAGTACCAGTTGAGAATCTTTTAAAATAAACCAGTAAGTTCTGAATATGTCTGTGCTCCAGATAGTATAAGGTATTCAATTTTGTATCGTGCATTTGCACCAAATGCAGAAATATGCCTGTTAGCAGCTACTTCAGGGCTTGTGCAAATAGAGAATTAATGATGATGATGGCTAGCACCACTGTCTAAGCACTTATGATTGGATGTTTGTAGATTTCACTCTCCAGCTGATAAAGCTTCCCTCATTGCTGGCATCTATATTATAGGATTTTATCAGCCACATGTTTACAAGTTGATATTGCTGTTTGTTCCTAAATGAAGAAAAAAAATACCCCAGCTAGACTAATATAAGTACAGGCTACACTATCCAAAATGCTTGGCAATTGGGGTATTTTGGATAATGGAATATTACGTATTTTGGAATGGGACCCAAATATACACACAGAATGCATTTGTTTTTTATTCACCTTATACACACAGCCTGCAGGTAATTTTATACAATATTTTTAATCATTTGTGCCTTAGACAAAGTTTGTCTAAATTGAACTATCAAAAATCAAAGATTTCATTATCTCAGTAATGCCAAAATAATTCCGTATTTCTGAATATTCCATATTTTGGAATATTTGCATATGGCAGACTTAACCTGTAATTGTGTTTCTTGGTTTAAAATACAAACATATAACAAATGTAAATTTTGATGTCTAAGCAAATATTAACATAATAATATAAATTTCAGAGCATTAGCTGTGTGTTTATATTTCAAGTGTGTAGAATAGTTATGTGTATTGTACACTACAATAATTTGTGCTACCACAAAAACCACTGAGAAGCATTACTGTCTTTAAATATATCTAATTTATTTAATTTAATCTACTCATATTTAGGTGTGTTGATATGTGGATGTTTTTACCTTTGAAATAAATTTATTGTTTCTCTTTAAATTTATGTTTACTAAAATGTAAACATTAATGGTGTTTTTTGTGGTTCAGCAACTATATAATATATATTTTATGCATGTTACACATTTGTTTTACTGTAACGCAAAAAACTCCAGCTGTTATGTGGTCTCATTAAATAAATATCAATTTGTAATATTTAAAAACTGGATGTTGGTAGTCACTTTTTCAATTACATTCTTTTGTCTTACATATAGATATCTAACAACACACTAGCTGTGGTTCTATCAATAAAAAGTGACCACTGCCAGCAAGAGCAGCTGTAGCAATCAACCACTTCAAAACTGTGTGTCTACAGATCAACTCTATGGGTTATATTTATGAAATCAACATTTGTTTTTACCGTCAAATTCCCACATTTACTAAAATTCTATTTTGAAATTGATTTCAACATCAAATTAAATGTTGATCAATTTTCACTAGTGGTTTCTTTTTTGGTTTTGAATGTCAAATTTTAACATAAAATCACCAATAAAATTAATTGTAAAATAAGATGAAATCAGATAAAAAATCCACAAACACTTCCTTATGCAAGATGCTGCTATGGTTCCTCTAATTCTGGTTTGTGTACATCTCAGATGGTGGGGTGCCTGCGTATGCACATTACCCATTGTGTGCAGGTGCAGAACGGGTCCTGAATTGTCGCAAGCAGTGCACCCTAAGCCACAGCCTCAGACCATTTGGAGGTGGGGAACCCAAAGATGCAGCAGTCATGTGCTCTGCCTCCATCTCTGAATGCAAATTCATTGTCAGTGTGTTTGTTTAATTTGTCACACACTGACTGCACAGCCACACACTGTGGTGCAAACAAACAGGTCACTGTCTGTTTGTGCTGCTGTTGTTTTTTTTTTTGTTTGTTTAAGTGATCCTTCACCGAAAATCCGGCACTCTGTGCTGTAGTATACAACTGGCTCCGGTGCTGTGTCCAAATAGATATGTATTATGACAGGAACAACGACTGGCACTAGAGGAGACTGGACAAATAATGAAACTTAATACAGCTTAAACATCAATGTTTCGGAGTAACCTCCTTTATCAAGACCAGTCTTGATAAAGGAGGTTACTCCGAAACGTTGATACTTAAGCTGTATTAAGTTTCATCATTTGTCCAGTCTCCTTGAGTGCTGGCCATTGTTCCTGTTATATATATATCTCTGCTCAAAAAAATCCTCTACTGTGTCTGAGACTGCTGCACATCAAGAATACTTCTTTGTTTTGAATTTTTTCCCAGTTAAATAAAAAAAAAATCTAAAAAATATATTTTTTTCCTGTTGTCTGTAACAAAAAACATGCAATCTTTTCTACTTGATTTTAAAAATTATATTGTGTATTTCAAGAAGTGTGTTTTGAGTCTTGTGATGCAGTGTATATTCCGGTTCTGTGTGCGGTATTATCCCACATCAGCTGCACCCAAATTCTCACAAACAGCTGTTCCTCCTAGTGTGTGAAAACAATTATCAGTGTTTGTGTATAAAAAAAATAATAAATTAGTGTAAAAATATTGCAGAGTGTGTTTTCTTTGTAGTGTAAGTGACTGTCAGGAATCAGCCTGGGATTGGGCGTTACTCACCGTGGTGCTGGGTTCCCCTGACTAGCTGTGTGGTCAGATGCCTGGTGCGGTGGCAGGTGACATGCTGAGTATTATCCCCGGAACCCTGTTGACTTCCACACAATCCTCCATATCAGAGTTCCCATGGCAGCAGTCATGGGTGCAGCCATGTTGTCTTGGACCCTCCACCAATGGTACCTTTGCCAGCTCTCAGCTGACATTCTCCTCCAATGAACAGCTACCTAAGGGTATAAAGCAGGACTCCAGGAAACAGGAAGCAGTCTGAAGAACTTCTCTTCTCCTGTAGCTGCTAGTTTCTGATCGCTCTTCCAGGCTCCATGCTGTTATTCCTCAGTGTGCTTTGCCAGTCTCTAATATTCTTCAGTGATATTCAACATCAGTCACTACTGTTATTCTACAGTGATATTCAACATCAGTCACTACCGAGACTCTCCAGTGATATTCTGTATCAGTCACTACCGACATTCTTCAGTATTGTTCTAAATCACAGATTACCTATATTCACCATTAATAATCTGCATCCACTCAGTTGTCTGTCTTACCTCCCTGTCAGTTGATAATTCCTGGGTTTCTAATCAGGGGGCCACAACCTTATCATTGGGTGCAGCTAAACCCATATTCCAATTGGAAGGGTCAATGGGGAAAACCACCAACGAGTTAGACTCTGCTCCTCTGGTGAGGTCTCATCAACTCCCAGAATTCACCAATGAGGAAATCGTAAGTACTTCTTCCTCATCTACTGCTGCTTCCCCACCTTGTCTGCTAAACTCCCAGACCTCTGACTGGAAACCTCAATGGCCAGGACGTAACAGTGACCATGTGTGGTGGTCCCCCCTCCCATCAACTGCACCCCAAAACAATTCTCAAGAGTACTTTTTTTTAAACAAAACTGGAGATTTTTTTTTACACTTGAGATTTGTTTTGGGCTAGCACACTGGTTGTTGCATGTTCACTTGGTGTAATGGTATATAAGTGGAACAACACTTCTGTCCTGGTGTCAAAAATAAAATAGAAGAGGTTGGGTACAGGATGCCAACACCTATTGGTAAGTATCCTACCCCTACCTCTAAACCTAATCATCCCTGCCTGCACCATAAACCTAAACCCCACCCCTATTGCCTAAACCTAACCCACATCCCTAGTGCCTTACCCTAACCCTCCCCCTAGCGACTAACCTGCCTACTAACCCCACTACTGACCATCCGGATGCTGGCCGTCATGATGAAACTGCCAGGCTTCTGACTGGTGACAGGATTTTGGTGCTGGCATTCTGAGCACTGGCACCCCGACAGCCATGATAATAACTACATCCAAATGGAAGGACAAAAGCAGCAATCCAGCACTAGTGTTGTGGCTGATGCCAGTCATAGTACTTTAACATCTACTAAAGGTGGACAATTAAGGTGGTCCAATTAAGCTTCATTTGAAAACATTTTTCTTTTAATATAAAATTAAGCTGTCATTTTGAAACATGAAATCGATAATGAAAACACACAAGACAAAATATTATTTTGCTTATTAATCCTGCATGTGAAATATTTTCTTTACAAAAATCATCATTTAATAGAAGGCCTGCAAAAGGCAAGTTTTCAGTGCTCAAATATCATTTCTGGGTAGCGACACAGTATGTTTTCAAAGTGATTAATATGGAAAACTCTCAAGGTTTATGAAAGGGCACCAGAAATCTAAACAATATTTTACAATGTTATAGAAAACATCACCTCTAAAAATAAAGAGAAAATGTATTGACATAAAATGACCAACATACCATACAACACACACAATTGCAAGGAAAGGCTCATGCCATGGTATTTTTTTGTGAGTGGCATTCCTGCTACTGCTGTTTTATGCACAAGAATGCCTATTATGGAAGCTGGGGCCAAACATTATCAGGTATCTTTTGTGACCACATGCAACACCTTCTCACCCTGAATCTAGATGATGTCACCTTTAAAACAGGCAAAGCAGGGCAGAAAAAACACTAAGGCTGAAGAACAAACTGTGTGTTCACAAACTTCCATCCTTGAGGAAAATATAAAGATGTCCATGAGTGCTATGTGTGAGTCTGACACTGGTGGTAGAGAAGCCTCCTTCCACTATTTCTGCACACTGTGCAAATGTGTGGATGGGTAGCTGTAAAGGTATTGATGGTGACATAGTAATTGAGGATGATACTATGGAAGTGCAACAGGACGAGGGGAATATTTGTGTAGCTCATGCTAATGTGAATGTTGATGATAAATGTGTTGGACAAGAAGATGTTGGTAAAATTATGGAGGGTGATGTTCTTTGTGTCAAAGTAAGTCAGCCACCAGTGGCAGCAGTTCTTGCTAGTGACCAGAAGAAGGTCATTCTCATGCCTTGGCATTAGACCAAAAAACACCTTCTGTGTAGATCTTTTTAATACAAATCCTGACATTTGTCAAGCCATCTGTACCATAGTAAGTAGAGGTAGGGACATTAACCATCTAGGCACCTCCTCCTTATTACATAGCTTTCAACAAGTTCATACAAGTAAGTTAGCAAATTCTGAAAAATCCTGTAAAATAATAAGCAGTCCAGCATTAGCTTCCATCAGCATGGATAGATCCCAACACATGCAATCTCCACCACCAACACCTTCATCATCAACCTACTCATTAATGATTTGGAGGTAGTCTTCCTGTATTGAATTTGCAAAATATGACTCCTCCACTATCTAGGATTCCCAAGAATATTCCTTGCATGCTAGGGTTGCTGCTGCTGGGGTGAATCTTTGTCACAGCATCACAGAAGACTAGTAGTTTAAAACAACAATTGACTGTGAAACAATTATTTGCAAAAGAAAGCATGTATGAAAGTTTCCATCCAGTTGCAGAGTGGATCATTGAAGTCATGATGGCTATGATAGCATTAAATCTAATAATCTAATATGTGGAAAATTGATGTTCATAAAAATTAACTACTTTACATATTCTTTGAGGAAGACCATTGCTGCCATTTACAACAAAGTACAGAGACTTCTTTAATGGTGGATTCCAGTGGGGATGAAGGTGAGGGTTAGAATGAGGATGATAATGGCATCATCTAACTGTAGACATGATTAGCACTGTTAGCCACCTTAAGCCCATTGGTAGCTTATTTTGTGAAAGTCCAAACAAACCAAGCACTTCAGCCACAAAAGTGTTAGTCCCTGTCACTGAAGTGCTTGGTTTGTTAAACTGTGCTTTCCCTTTTTAATATACAACATAAGGATGTGTGTGAGGGTCCAAGGAAAATTCCAGCATGCAACACCTCTCATTATGGGCTTTGCCAAGATTGTGTGTGTTGACTGGCAGTGTACTGTCTATTAATGTATGTTACTGGCATCTCCATGCTTTTCTGTATCTTGCAATTCCATCCATCATCCTATTCTCATCAAGGGGCATAGGTCCCGTTTTGTTAAGCTTTTTAGCAGATACAGGCTAGTATCATCAAATTAAATAATGATATAATTAATAATGACTAAGTTGTTACTTTGCCTTTAATCCTCTATTTTGTCCGTTTTTTTTTTATAGTTAAATTAGTAATATTAATGAATCAATCAATCTCATTGTGATTTTTGATAGTGTTTTCCATGTTTCTGATTTGTTTTTCTTTATAGTTATATTCTATAATCAGTCAATCCATTAATCAATCAATCAATCTTTAAACCTGGCTTCTACTGAAAATACAACCTCCATTTACCTGTGCTGGCCTTGGGCTTCTGATCTATTTCTTTATTAATAAACACATGCTATACCATCATATAATTTATTTTAAACTGCCATCCTTTCTGCCACTGCAGTGCCACTATGTTTCCTAGATGTGCTATATTCTTTTTAAACTGCTATGTGTTCTGTCACTTTGTTTAGACTATCTGCCCACTGAAGCCTTTGGCCAATATGGGTGAACACAATATTGTGAGCTTTGAGGTGGTCAAAATTGACTCTAAATGACTGTAAATTAATGTTATTGAGATTAAACACTGTAGAAAAAACAAGCCAAAATTACCTGATTTTTAGCTGTTTTTATCAATTTTTAAAGTCCAGATCCAGAACCAAAATACTTGAGGGTGGTTTGGGTCCATGCACATCTTCACTCTGTAGCCTTCATGGTGCCTTCAGAGTCTGCAGCCTGCATCCCAGCTTAGCGCACTTCAGCTTCTTACTTGATTTGTCATTACTGCTGCAACTGCTTAAAATGCTTACTGGTACTGTTGTAACAATTGCATTCTTGTTTCCATATCCTTCCACCCCAAGCATGTGTATAGCAGTGTCCAAATTTGCAATTTTAGAGACATCTGAAAGCAACAGTCCAGTACTAGATTTAAGAAAAATTAACACATCTATAACACAGCAAACAAATAATAATGGCTCAGTAGTAGAAGCAAGTATGTATGGTGTAGAAGTACAGTAGTCAAATTTCTGCAGTGGAATAAATTAACAAAATACCTTCAAATAATCAAAGCATATAAAGCTTCTATTTTACTCCCACCAAAAAAGTTATCCAGATTTGTCCTCGCTCATCTTTGCCGCTGCAGCGACTTGCCATGGCACATATGCCGCGAGGTGCATGCCAGCAAATTGGAGCCTGCGTCATGTTCGCTCGCACAATCCATAGGACATTATTGACATTGAACTGAAAAGCAGGAATAATACTAAGTGCAAAACACACCATGCTTTGCTCTTAATATTAGTGCATTTTTAAAGGGTAAGGTTAAATCCACCAATAGGTCTAAGGGGACACCAGAGCTGTTCTTGTTTCATATACCACTTTTCTGAATGTTAGTATTTTAATGAATTCATGTTTGTGCATATACAAATATGCTATACATTGGATAGTACAAAAAACTCATTTCCCTAGAGCTGTATTTTTTGGTCCTACCATTAAAAATCTTGTTTTTGTGTTTCAGCATAGTACTTCAATTTGTATACATTTAGAAAGGAAAGGCCAGCTTGATTACTTTGCACCATTGCAGTTCTTGTCATCTTGACATGTAAAATATGTGCTTAGCTATGAAAATCAGTGCAGTTAATCATCCCAAGAGAAGAAAACAGCACTTGCATTTTTGCTTTTTTGCAGGATTGTAATTGACTTTTCCCTTAGTAATTAAGACCCAGTGAACAGTGATCAGAATACTACAACTGATACGACCAACCTTTTTTTTTCCTCTTTCTATGGAACTCATACACTGAAGTGACCAGAAATTAAAGGTCTACAAGCAATCACTTAAAGTTAATATATTATAATTAGCAAAACCGAAGAGAGTTAACAAATCAATAATCAGACAAGCCAATATTGCACAGCTAGAAGGATAATGCAGGACTAAATCACAAGGTAAAAAAAATCACAGAAAAAAATTAAGGCATATCAGATTAAAAAAAAAATGAAATGTGCAATCCAATGTAAGGGGGGATAAAATAAAATACAAAATGATCATGTGATTACAGTAATGTACATTTTTGTTATATTGTATACATAACAAAAATACAGTATGCACAACAATACCAAGCACATACATTGTAAACTATGTACTGTACTGTAAAAATACAATGTACTACTGTAAATGTGTGTGTGTGTGTGTGTGTGTGTATGTACACAACAAAAAATATCAGTGCGGTTTCATATCAGCTATATACCACAATTGTGTCATGACCAAATTTTCTTCACAGTCCAGTAATGTCTTCACAATTTCACTTCAGTGAATTAAATGCACTCATATATTTATATAATTATAGAGCAGAGACATCATTTATTTGTTGATTTGTGAATTCCAAGATAATAAGATCATTAATAAGTACAGATGATTCCAAATATCACACTATATGATGTAAACTTACTACAAATAAGTAGAATTGATAGACACACAGTACTCCCACATGTCCCATTACTGCTAGAGAAAAAACACAAGATATATTATCTCTTTTAGAGTTGGATGTTCATTAATTATTTTTAACTCATGATATGCATTTTCACAAAACCCACGTGAAGCAAAAATGTATACACATAGCTGCATATATATTATTCTCTTTGTCTTATTGCATTTTAATCTCTCAGCTGTAAGAACTTAATTTATTACTACAATACATGTTTGTATTTAATGTAAATTCATTAATTTGCATTTGTATTTAATTATATTTTATATTGAAAATGTTACTTTGGTGTAATTAATAACTAGAAATTGATTGGTTATCTTAGAGCCGGAAATAGATTAACAATGATCATTTCAAATTGTTATATGCTTGTTCCTGAGATGGGTGAAATCAGGGGCGGATTGGGCCGCCGGGACGCCGGGCCATTTCCCGCTGGGCCGGTCCCTATATATGTCTTTAGGGGCCGGCGGCCGCCTGGCTCGCTTCCGTCACTCACCACGCATATGATCCGCCGGCCCGGCCCCAGCTGCCGCGATCGGAGCTGTCCGATCAGGCAGTGTTACAACCGCGCATGCGCAGCAGCTTACTGTGGAGGGCGCTGCTGAGTCCCCCTGCAAAAAAATGAAGAATGTCTCTAATAGACATCCTTCATCTCTATGGCATTGGCAGCAGCTGCGTGTCCACTCTGCCGCTGCTGCCGCCGCCCCTGCTGCTGCCATTTTCCAAGACCTCTCCACTAAACATCACCCCAGCCCACACTGACTACTCCAGGTCCATCTGACACCAGGGCAGTCACAGCACTGACGTCCGCTCCGCTGTGACACCAGGGCGGGCACCTGTATCCAGCACCTCCCCTTCTTTCTCCTCCTCACCATGACTGATATTACTGATGAGGAGCGAGCTGCCAGGCCTGCAGTGAGAATTAAAAGCTTGCATTGCACTACTGTGGTATGTACCTATATACTGTATATGTACATCTGGTATTTGTATGTATGTGTTATGTGTGTATTTATGTATCTGGTATATGTATGCATGTAACTATGTATATCTGGTGTATGTATGTACCTATGTATTTGTGCATCTTGTATCTGTATATGTGTTAGATATATATCTGGTATATGTATGTCAGTATGCATGTATGTACCTATAATATGAGCATCTAGTATACGAGTATATTGAGTATGTATGTACTTACTGTATGTATCTGTATGTGTGTATATACCGTATGTACCTATGTAATGTGTATCTACTTATAAATATATATGTGTATGTATGTAATACAGTATAAATAAACAAGAGGCAGCATGTTTTCTTTTAGGAAAGGGAATATATATTATGTATATGTGAATTTCTATGTATATGACTGTACAGTATATGTACCTATGTATCTGTGTATATACGTGTCTCTATGTATGTTAGGGTCTGTGTGTGTTTATTTATGTATACATGTACCTATGTAATAATGAATGAACAGCATAAATAAACAAAAGGCAGTATGTTTTCCACTCTAAAAGGGAGTATATTTGCACGTGAGTATGTATGTATACGAGTGTATGTATCTATGCATAGGTTTCCGGGGAACAGCAGTACTGTGCATGCGCGAGTCACCAGGAAAATGGCCGCCGTCATATTCCCAGTGATTTTTTTTTTGTTGCTGCTCTGCAGCGCCAACCCGGTCAGAGCAGCACTGTGGAGACTCCGGACAGGTAAGTATGAGACTAAGGACCTCATTCAGAGTCGGTCGTTGCGGCCGCTCGGTCGTACACAGCCGATGTTCGCTAAACTGCGCATGCATAAAATTCGCAACGCGCATGCGCAAACTAGCCGCTATGATCAGAAATTTCTCTCTCCTTGAACACAGCCAGGTCTTTAGTTTGAGTGACAAAATCAACCGTTTGTGGGTGGTAACAGGGGAAGGTGCTTGAAAACGGGGGAGTGGAGATCCGAACGCAGGCGTGCCTGACTATGCGAACGGCGTTTAATGGGAGTGCATAATTAACAAAGTAGTGTCATGGCACATGTGACATGGGAGGTTTTTACACTGACCTGATCGTAGTGCTTAAGAGAGGGTATGGTCAGCCTTAAGCTCTGCGATCAGCTCCGATGGGTCCCGATGGTCACGATTAATCCTTATATCCCAGGAGATGACGTGTGTTGTGATCGAGAAGGGGGCGTGATTTAGTCTTACAACCGCTTCTTACCCTCGGTCGTTCAGCTAACGATCTCATCTTAGCGACGCAACTTGCGAACACTTCATTTGCATATCCAGCCCTTTTCCCCTACAACCGTGCGGCCGCAACGACCGACTCTGAATGGTCCTAAATGTGTGCAGTTTGGGCCCCCTTGGACCCAGGGGTCCGTGTGCACCCTGCACCCAATATAGATATGCCCCTGCATCCATAACTATGCACAAGGGATGTGTGGCATATACTAACTGTTTTATGCTTGTGGGATGCACGTGACTATAGCACATGCGCTGGGGAAAGCAGAGGCTTTTGAGTGAAGCTTTGAATAGGGTGCCTAGAAGCCTAGCACCGGCCCTGAGTGCACCACTCACAACTCCGGCTCCGTGACAACAAGCAGCAGGCACACACACAGTACAAGACGGCACAGTAGCATCCTGCACACAGGAGCCGGCAGCCTAAAGTTTCTGACTGTCACAGTCTGTGTGACAGTAAGCTGATTTACTATATTTAAAATATGTCTGCCTGTCTGAATATATATATATATATATATATATCCTATCCACTTGCTATATACTGTGTGTGTGTATATGTATATATATATATATATATATATATATATATATATATATATATATATAGTTAGACATTATATATATATTTATTAATTATAATACATATCTGTATTATATACATCACTGCAATGCTCTCTGCATTATTTGGTGGTGACTATGACTCCCTCTGCATTATATAGTGGTCGCTGCGATGTTCTCTGTATTTGGTGGTCGCTGTGATGCTCTCTGCATTATATGGTGATTGCTACAATGTTCTCTGTATTATGTGGTGGCAGCTGTGATACTATTATAGGCTGGTAGCTGTGATGTTCCCTGTGTTATCTTCCATCAACAGACCCGCCCTTTCAACAGAGCCCGCCCCCATTAGGGCTGCTTTCAAAAATTTCCCGGGCTGGTTTACAATCCCAATCCGCCCCTGTGTGTGTGTGTTTATATATATATATATATATATACTGCATATAAATTACTGCAGCATTTTGAAAGGGCAGCATTCACCCCTTAAGTGATGGACATCACACGGAGCATTGCAGCTCACCGACAAGTAGGATAACATACAGTATAATTGCCTCACAGCAGTAGATGTGAATTGTGACTTTTGTAACAAGATAAAGTTACTATTTGTAACAAAGTATATTATGAATCACTAACTGAAACCAAGTCTGTTACATAATTGCAGCTGCAGGAAAATTATTTACCATTGATCTATAGTAAACTAGAAACCGATTAAAGAGCCTGCATATAACAGACAGGTGTCATTACAGTAATATTGTGAACTAGGGATATTGTAAGCCAATTCCTATGATATATATTAAACCAGTGGGACTGTGACTTACTGCAGCTTTAATACATTATTTCATATTTCATTTTCTTTAAACATTTCTCTATTTTTTTTTTTTGAATGTTAAATATTTTTCCCAATTATTGGAAACCCTAAATAATTTATATTTAATCTAAATTTAATAAGGACTACAGAAGTTTTTAACAGCAATTTTGTGCTCTAATTATATGTGGGTTGTGTGAGCTAAAATAAATGCAGCATATTGAATACTTTATTTTCTCTGTTTTTTTCTGTTCAGATGTTTTCAATATCTGCTGCAGACCCTCCATTTCCAACAGCAGCCCCTATAGGTTTCTATGGAAGTTGTGAAGCTGTCAGACTTACCAAGCTCCGGAAAACTAAGCATTACGGAGTTTGTCCTATGGAGTTTTTGCTGCCTGAAGATAGCATTATCCTACTATGGGCTACACTCAGTTTAATCTGAGGATATCACAAGGATGGGCTCCTTGTGGACAATAATAATAATAATAATAATAATAATAATAATAATAATAATAATAATAATAATACCTCTGTAATTATATGCCCTAGAAGCAGCTGACATGCTGGGTCTGGGGGGGAGATTGAGGCTGACATGCTGGGTCTGGGGGAGGAGAATGAGGCTGACATGCTGTGGCTGGGGGGGAGAACTAGGCTGACATGCTGGGGCTGGGGGGTAGAATGAGGCTAACACTCTGGGGCTGGGGGGGCTAATGAGGCTGTCATGCTGGGATTGGGGGGAGAAGGAGGCTGACATGCTGGTGCTGGGGGATAGAATGAGGCTGACGCTGGGGTTGCACAGACTGAATTTAATGACTAGGGGGACAGTGAGGGGTGGTGAAAAAATGTTGGGGTGCCTGGAATGGGCGTGGGGAGGGGGGGGCAAAGCATATTCTTGCACCTGGGCTCACCACTCTCTAGTTCCACCACTATACATTACATTTATATTTTGATCAATCATAAAAAACAATCTAATTCATTGTAATATCACTTCCACCTTTGTAGTTCATTTGTTAATTTGTCAGTAGGTATGGTTAAACAAAAATTGTATGGATATCAGCACCATATAATATCCAAACCTGCTTCACAAGAGATTTATAGAAACCAGAGGGTATATTTACTATAGTACAGGTTTTTAAAAGTGGAGATGTTGCCCATAGCAACCAAATAGATTCTAGATATTAGCTTCTAGAAGATGCTAGATAAATGTTAAGTAGAATCTGATTGGTTTCTATGGGAAACATCTCCACTTATAAAAACCCACACTTTAGTAAATATAACCCCAAAGGTCATAATAATGAGTGGAATCGGTATGATATCCCGGCTGCCGCATGGCCGGGAGTTCGAATTCCAGCAGCGACAGCCCGACAAACCAGCAGAGCCAGGCAGCGGAAGCCCAACAGCGCTGGAAATCCCGATCGTCCTAAGGTAAGTATCTACTAACCTAACCTAACCCCCCCTAACCCGAACCCTCTTTAGGGGTGCCTAACCCTAACCTCCACCTCTGTGCCAACCCCCCCATTCCCCGCTGCCTAAACCTAAGTCCCCAGGGGGGGTGCCTAACCCTAAGTCCCCCCTGGGGGTGCCTAACCCTAACCCTCCCTCCCCCTAGCCTAACCCTAACCCTCCCATGGGGATGCCTAACCCTAAGTCCCCCCCCAGGTGCCCTAAACCTAATCCTCCCCCCCGTGCAGCTGTCCGTTCGTGGTGCCGGCATCCCTTCAATCGGGATGCCTGGCGCCTGTCTCCCGGTGTCGGGGAAATGACAGGCGTCTAGATATAGACGCCCGGCATTTCACCCTCGCAGGGATATGACAGTCGGGAAGCCGGCTGCCGGTATTATGGCAGTCGGCTTCCTGATTGTATACCTAATGAGCAACAATATTTAAACTTTTATTTTATTGAGCAATGTTTTAAAGCGTCAATAATTTAAAAGACAAAACCAACCTGGTTTTGACTTTTAAATTATTGCTATTTTAAAACATATGACAGACTCCCAAGAATCATGCCAATGCTTACATCTCTCAGGTTATTAAATTTTCCCCATTATCTCTTATAAATACCAAGTTTCATACATACATTTTTTATAGTAAAATTACAATACAATTCTTATAGTGGCAGTGATACTTAAAACTAAACAGCAAACTACAAAATCAACAGAAAAATGTAATAAAAAATTTACCTTCAATCAAAATGGAATTTTTGTATATGATATGAACTCATGTACTGGCTAGCTCATGTCCCAATTTCTGTTGGATACACATGGAAAGATATACTTGTTATCATACAGCAGGGCCAACTGACCAGCTGGCACTTCTAGCAAATGCCAAAAGGGCCAATGGCCTGACAGGCCATTTCGGTCTGAAAGCCTGGCTGAACAGCTGCTCCTCCCAGCACTCTGCTCAGCTGGGTTACTGAGAGACAGGGTTGTGGCCATGAGACAAGGCCCCTGTGACTCACAGCATGTCCCTATGAGATGTAACCATGCCCCTGTGAAATGTAGCCATGTGAGGTGAGGCCATGCCCCTTTTTCATGAGAGCATGTGTAGTGGGGAATGACAGGGCTGAATTAAGGTCCCAGTCTGTCCCTGTCATACAGTATAAGTATTAACACATATTTATTTTGGAAACCATGACTGTCTTTTACTGAATCTATTTCTTCTTCTAATTTTGGAGAAGGATTTTTCTTTTCTGTTGAATGAACACTTGTGGTTATCTACTAGCTTAGAGTTGCTGTGGCTTGATGTTTCTGACATCATGCCCAATGCTTCAGACACTGCCGAGACACTTGTACGCTATGTTCACAGAAATTGTGGCAGAAGATGATTTCATTATACAGGCCACCAAAAGAGCAGAGATGACAATTGAGCTCTCTGCAGCAGGCAACTGAACTGAGAAGGTTTTCCAGAACAACCCTGTCACTGGTATGATAATACTTATTTATACCACAATTTCCCAATGTCTCAACAAGTTTTTAATGGGTTAATATTTGTGAGATGATGATGACTATTACTTACTTCTTAAGAGTTACTTATATAACCATAAAAAGAAACAAACAGTTTCCTCTAGTGCAAGAATGAAATGAAACTTTCAATGAGATAACACAAATATTAAAAGCAAATTCAACCTATAACTCATATAAATTTGTCAATACTTATCTGATATAGTTCAGAAAATTCTTCCAACCAAATTTCTTCTCAGGGATATTGCTTCAAGCATGGGTAGCCATGGGTGTATGTTTAAGAATTAGAAAAATGGAACAACAATAGTGATATGTATTTAAATAATTAAAAAAAATTCAAGTAATTGTCATAAAATAATAGTATACTGTATATGGCATATCTGATAAATTCAATATTTGCAAATAACACTTCTTCAAATGCAGTTAATAGCATAAGATTACTCTGACTTGGCAAAATTAAATGCATTGGGGTCTTTGGTTTTTGGATGTCCTCCTGCCAATTAATGCATTTTGCGGGGACAGTTGTCACTGACCAAAAAATCTCAGTAAAGCACTGTGGAATATGTGTGTAGCCATATAAATAACTGGTAATAAATATATCATATAGTACTTACATATTCTGCAATGCTTTACAGAAAATATTTTGTCATTCACATCATAGACATTAGAGTAAAGCTGGTCACACATCTAAAGATTATCTGTCCAACCAGCCAACTAGTTGATTGGTTGGAATGAAAATCTGGTAAGGTATGAAAGCAAATGACAATCAGCAATTTGCTCCCCAACGCCGGAAAATGGGCAAAAACTGTTGTTTGAACAAATTGTTTGGATCAAACATTTAACAAACTTGTCTGACCGTCCATTTTCATCTGTTTTCTGGCATTTAGGAGCATATTACTTATCATTATTTACTCCCATACGTTACCAGATTTTCATTCCAACCAATCAACTAGTTGGCTGGTTGGACAGATAATCTTTAGATGTGCGGCCAGCTTCAGTTTTGTCTGCAGCCAGGTAGCCTACTACTATGCCTTTGGAGTTCAGAAGTAAAGTTGACAAAAACATATAAATGAGTTTTAAACCAGCACAAACATGGGCAGAACATGAAAACCCCTCACACAGTAGGTATGGTCATCAGCTACTTCAGTTTCCAATCAGCTCATCAGCTCCTTAGGTCTCCAATGTTACCTGTATGCTTATGATACCTAAATTTACCTCTTTTCCCTTAAACATTCCATTTCAGTTTGCTCCTATATCACCTGCTGTCTTTTTGGCAATATCCTCTTGGCTTGTCCAGTACTGTACTTCCTCAAAATCAACATCTCTAAAAACCAAAGTCAATGTTTTTTTCCAATACCAAAATTCACTCTCCTACCCTTTTCTCCCTTTCCAAAGACAAGATCTCCATCCCCTTTGTTCACCAGTCTGCCATCTGGAAAGCCATCCTCAATTCTACTCTCTCTTTCTCCACTTAAGTTCAGTGCCTTTCCCAATCTTGCCACTTCCACTGCCACAATATTTTCTTTATCATCCTGGAAGCCACTAAAATGGTGATCCATGCCCTCATAATCTCACGCACTAACTTCTGAGACCTACTCTCTTACAGTATGTCCCAGCAAACACTTGCTTTCTTAGCTATCTCCTTAATACTGCTGCTATCATACTGTAATTTTCCTCTGTAACCATACTAAATATGATGCCCACTTCTATTTGTATCTTTATTGGCTCCCTTGTCCCTAAAGAATCAAATGCAATCTCTCTTCATACACTTACAAAGCCATTCACCACTTTCCTCCACCCATTATCCCCAGGTTCCTTTTCATTGGAACTTGAATACCAAACTATATTTTATCTACTCTATAGACCTGGCTACATGACCTTTAGCAAGCCTGAGTTTAAATTACTGTGAGTACTGGTACCTTTATTGATACTACTGGTACTTTTTTCATAGATAAAGTTCTGATTACTACTCAGTCAATTTTTAAATTTTATTAAGTATGCTACTTGTGCAGTA
Source organism: Taudactylus pleione (assembly GCA_031769625.1). Lineage (NCBI taxonomy): Eukaryota > Metazoa > Chordata > Amphibia > Anura > Myobatrachidae > Taudactylus > Taudactylus pleione. The sequence continues at coordinate 13,631,629 of JAUIMM010000153.1, read as the reverse complement.
AAATAGTTTCACTAAAACTGCTAGACAGTACTATTTAGGCATTTTAATTAAATAAATAGCACAAAGCCTTGATGCTACACTGTGTAATCAATAAAGAAGAAATGAGACTGATATTCCCAAGGTGGCTTGTTCAATTTTTTTTCAATAGAGATGTTCAAGCAGCTACAAATTCATAATTTCCTGAAGGCTAATATCATTCCTTTTTTGCTTTGTAAAGCTGCAGCTTCATTTGAAAACTGAGGCATTTTCTGTTATCAGAAGAATCATTCAGCCTAATCTCTCCCATTTCTCATAAAACACCTGGCTGATACAATCCCCAGCTCTTGTTTATATACAGGAAGTAATTATGATCTGGCCAGATTCTGATATACTACAGTATTTAAGATGGCATTGGTCCCATTATTGAAAGGCCAGCTTTAGTGTACTTATTGCACTTACTTACAAAAAACTGTAGGTACATTGTAACGGAATCAGTATGATTTACCGCCGGACCCAATTGTCAAAGGTAAGTATGTACTAACCTATTTCTACCATTTAACCCTAACCCTCCCCCCAGTGCCTAACTCTAATCCCCCCTCTAAGTGCCTAAACCTAACCCCCCCTTCCTCACCACCTAAACCTAAGTACACTCCCGAGGGTGCTTAATGCTAAACCCCCTTCCCCTAGCCTAAACCTAACCTCCCCCCCAGTGGCTTAAGGTGCTTAACCTTAAGTCCCCCCTGGGAACCTAACCCTCCCCCCCAGTGGCTATCCGCACTCGGCGTTCGGCATCCCTTCGATTGGGATGCCAGGCATTGGGCTCCCGGCTTATGTCTAATGACAGGCATTGGCATATCAACACCTGTCTTTAGACCCTTGCCGGGATATGACAGTCGGGAAGCTGGTTGTCGGGATTTGGTCCGCCAGCTTCCTGACTGCATACCCATTGTAACACCTGATTGTGTCGTTCAGTATGCTTTACAGTCCTGTATTGCATCCAATTCATATGCTTTTCACTGATCTATGACCTAATAAAAGTGTGAAAATGCTATTTCATATAATACGGGAAACAGATGGTACCAGATGGCAGCAATAACATAACCCTTATTTTAATTTATTGTACACTTCAGTGCCATTATAATTAATTACAGCATACACTGACTTACTTTGCAATGAATGGCATTTGGTTTACATTTTTCAATGTCAGTTCAAAAGATTTTCTGATCTCAGCGTTTCATTAGTGTTACATTTCACATAACTGAGCTCATTGAATGGTACCTTATAGTAAATATCCATGGTTTGTGCATGTACATTTGTAAAATTAAAATTATATATTTTTTTACAGAGGTTAACAAAGAAGCTTACTGGGGAATAGTAAAATTATTCCCTTCATTGTATCAGAATATGTCTGTATCACATTGTAAAGATACTTTTCACACAAAATTTAGCAGAGCTTTAAACACAAAATTTTAATGGTATGCTATGCAGTTATGAGACCATTGGATGCATGCCCGCCGGTCTCAATATCGGCAGCATAATCCCAGCAATGGATCTAACATAGGCATCGAAATGCCGACACCTAGGTTAATCCCGACACCGGGACCCCGACAGGACGCCGGACTGATCATTCAATACCGGGGGTAAGTATGTATGTAGCCGGGGATGGGTGGTTAAGTTTAGGCACCCCCCCGGGAGAGTTATGGTTAGGCTAGGGAAGGGGAGTTAGGTTTAGGGACATGGGGTGGAGGGTTAGGCAACCCCCCGGGAGGGTTAGGGTTATGGGGGGAGAGGGTTTGAAATACTTAACTTACCTCCGCTGTCAGGATCTTGTGCACCGGGCTGCCGGCATGGGGATTTGAACCGCCAAGCTGATGTCCAGCTGTCAAACATACCCATTCCTATTTTAACACTACATTATGTTGTAGGGAACTTGTGTGTAAGGAAATATTTAATGCAGTTTTGCCATTTGGTATCATAACATCGCAAGGTTGGGAAACAATGCTGTATAGTTTAGAGCATAAAAATTTAATGAAAAAAACATAATATTACTAACAGGGACCATAAAGTGAGGAGAAGAAATGTCTATTGCCCTCACTAAACAATCATTATCAAATTATCTATGATAGAAACTATGCACTACAAGATTTTAAAACCCTATGTTAAAGCAGAAAAAATCAGTAATGCTAGTATAAGTGTAAAAGAGAAATTAATATAAAGTATTGAAGTGCACTGACCCCATGTTTTATTTTGCTTCTAATTCATCCCATATTTTTTGTTTTGTTAAAACCAACCTCAAGCGTTTTGTTTCAGATTAAGGGCCGCATTCAATTTGGAGCGAAAATCTGTTTTCGCGTTGTTTTTTGGGAATATTTCGCCAGGTTTTTTTCTCCGTATTCAATTCCATTCCATTTTCACCTATACGAAAAGTCAAGGCACAGAATAGCAGGTGAAAAAAAGTGAAAAAATTATATTTTGGGGTGCAGATGTTGGGAAACCACTCAAAACCCTTGGTACACCCCCCCATGGACCAATCACCCACAAAAAAGAATTAAAATAATTCAGGAACACCCCAAAAAACATCTATGAAATTATGGGTGAAAATGAAAAAAGTGGGGGGACAACTTAAAAAACTAGCGAAATAAGCTTCTGGGGGGGCTCTAAGAAGGGGCCAAGTGTTTTGGGGATTGCAGGTGCTTGTATGATGAAGGATTTTCACTTTTCTAAAACTTCACTTTAGAGACATTAAAATATGCTAATACCCATTTTCAAGTACCCAAAATTTGACAAGACTACTTATTTTCACCAAAAAGAACTACTTAATGCCATTCTTCACCACTTTTGCAAGGCCGCTAATAACAAGGATTTTAAGCAACTTCAGTACCCCAAATAGTGTTATTAGGGCTATTTGAACACTTCTACATTGATCCCCAATGTTAGTGCATCTTTTTTTGTGGTACAGACTGATTTCCCCAAGTCTGACAGTACTTTCCGCCTGTTCTGCATTCGCCGCTTGAAATTTTCGCCTGTTTTGTAATTGAATACAATTTGAACACTTACTAAAATAGCATAAAATATACTCAGAACAGCATGAACCAAACAACAAAAAACTTTTACCTTTTGTCTAGTGTAAATTTAAAACAAGTACAATTGGTTACCATCAGGGCTGCCATCAGAAATGGTGAGGCCCGGGAATCATAAAATAGACAAGACCCCCTGCCCCCCCCCGTTTTTTGAACATCAGCAATTATGTGTGGGTATTAGTATTTTCAATGGGGTATTAATAATTATATATGCCTATGAAAATTGAGATATTGTTTCTATCACTGAAGTGACACCAGGTAGTGCAGTTTTTTGGCTTCCTTTTCAATTTTGACACATTTAGCACCCTTCTGTCTCTTAGCCACAGTCCTGCTGTCTGACACTTGTATCAAGTCCAGTCCCACAGCAAGTCCCAGCCCCAGACAGCCAGCCCCAGCCCAGACAGCCAGCCCCAGACAGCCAGCTCCAGTTAACCAGCCAGCCTCAGCCCCAGACAGCCAGCCAGCCTCAGCCTTAGACAGCCAGCCGCACACTTACTTGTTCTTGTTGCTGCTTTGTCCTCACAACAAGCAGCAGCTCCTCTGTCCTCTCTATCAGCCGTGTGGCATGATGTCATGATGTTACATGTGCCGGCCACCGGTGTCTAACTTTCCAAAAGAAAAACAAATTCTTTCAGGTGAACAGGCAATGAGCGGGCAGGCCCCCCTTTGTGTCCAGGCCTGGGTCTCCAGTCCCAGCAGTCTGGTTGCCATTGTTAGGTGCAGGGCCGGCTCCAGGGGTAGGAGCACCCTGTGCCGACCCTCAATAATGCACCCTTTCTTCGCACGTGGCGCAGCTGTGCGTGACAAAATTTGGGTGTGTGGCCTAATTACCACAGGCCATGTCCCCTATGTGATGTTAATTGGAGGCGTGCCCGCATGGCATGCCTCCAAATAATGTCAGGCTGGGGGTAAAGCCCAGCACTCAGTCATCAGCCGGGCTTCCCCCAGCCCTCTCCTGTCAGTGAATGGATGCCGTGCGCATGCGCACGGCATCCATTCACACTCTGGGGGTCAGGCACCACGGCACAGCTGCGGTGGTGGGGGTCCCCAAACTACCAATTTGACCATCCGCGGGCCACTTCAGCCTGCGGCTGAAATCGGGATACTGAGGAGAGGTGCGCCCTCCACGGGTGGTGCCCCTGTGCAACAGCACTCGTCGAACACCCCTAGAGCCGGCCATGGTTTGGTGTGCACTTTGCACATAAACACAATAGGACTGTTGCAGAATTGCATGCATTGAAAAAAATGCTGTATATCTGCCAGTATGCCAAGGGTTTGATTCTCATCATCATCATTAGTGCACACTACCTTATAGTAGGTGCAAATAATAGGTCTGAAAACTTGTGTACAGTATTTCAACTATTGCGTTTGATAATATTGATCCAGCCACTCAGCTCCTGTCATCTGTTAGAAAAATGATAGTTGGGAGCTGATTGGACTGAGCACCTTTTAACATAGACAATGAGTTTTATCACTCATTGTGTTTGAAAAAACTCATTGATAAATCAGGCCCAATGTCAGTAAATGAAAAACAGAACAAGTCATAGCAAGGTAGAATTATATGTGCAGTGTGTGCAAATGGGTGGGCTGCTCACATTTATTATGGTGCTACACATCTTACAAATCTATATAATACATTTTTTGCACTGCTGGCCATGTTTAATTACCAAAAGCACAAACATCTGTAGGAAGATAATTTATTGAACAGAAACAGTGAAAATTTTTATTTTCCCATCAAAACATAAAGTGTGGTCTATTATTGTTCTTCAGTTAAATCCAGTGTGAAATTTATAAAATGGAAATTCATGTAAAAAAAGCTAACATTAAGTGTTTTGGTTTTGAACCTAAAATACTAATATGTATTATCTGTCCATTATCACTGTCTTTTGAAAGCTATGTACAACATAGGCCAGTATTGCAGGTTTACCTATTTTGCACAATGCAATAAATGTAATCCAGTATATATAAATAATAGGGAAATATATTCAATCAATGCAATTTTGTAAATTACGCACACTGAATTGTCTTTTCAATTTCCACTTATTGATCACTTTTCCTTCTTATCAAACTTTCTTTTAACTGTTGTTTTAAATCTCGTTTGTAGTGATTTTCACTTAGGTTAACAGCTCCATTCATGAATCAAATATGCATTTGGAGTCTTTAATCAATAGGGAGGTGAATTAAATAGTTTCTATTTTTTTATTCTCACATGTAATTCCAAGTGCAATGTAATCAGATATTTTAATTGCCTATAGCAATAGAAGCATTGGTTGTTGTATGACATGTAATTCAGAAGGGACACTGCACTATCTACTGGAGTAGTCCCAGAGATGATGCTGTTTGAGGCAAAAACCGAAATGAAAACCCTTGACGGCACTTACTGCAACTAACAAAGTAAAAACTTGTTAAGCTTAGACAACACATGAATCTCAATATGTGAATTGTTATACCTAATATGAAAACATACAGAATGTCACATTTTATTTATACACATCTATCAGTAAATACATAATTGAAACAACAGGATATACAGTGTGCCATTTTAAGATTCTGCATTACAGCCTGCAAAAAGGCAAATTCAAGCATGTAAAACAATACTTTTGTAATCCTTTACCCAAAACTTCAATTTATTTGATGTACTTATTTTTGTCCTTATTAAAGGTTTTATTCATGCTAAAGTGTTTTCCCTCATGATTCATCACATTAATTAATGACAACCTGACACACAATTCTTTATCCTATTCTTAAACTAAAATATACATTAAAAAGATAGAAGACAAAATGTGGATGCAAAATACAGATGTTAGACACCTGTAGACCACCTCTCAATAAGGAGCATCGAAAGAAGCTTCAAAGTCTTAATATCAGTTTTTATTCCAAGACACAAAACTTGAAACATATTACAGATGTGTTCTCACTCATCTCACATTTTTGTGACGTGATCTGCTTGGTGCATCTTAGACAACATAACACAAATATTCAATTTCAGAGTTTTGCACCTTTGCATCTTCTTTGCACCATAAAGTGTTTTTCTTGCACATACCAACAGAGGGCCTGATTCAGACCCGGATGCTATTTGTGTCCGCTCACTGGCTAAAAGGGGCTGGCTATTTAAATCATGTGCTCACACTGCGTCGCGTAAAGCAGCCCACTAAGTAATAGCGAGTGGCCGCACTATGTGCTCGCACCTGTATAAAGACGCCCCTTTGCCACTCGCAACACACGTCATCTCCGGCAGTTGTAGGATTAATCGGGAACATCGAGAGCCATCAGAGCTGCTTGTAGTGCTTGTGGTAGCCTTTTCCCACCACAACATTGCGAACAGTTATGGCTAAAATACAACCCAGTCACGTGTGTAATGACGCTACTTTGCTAATTATGCACACCCATTAAACGCCGTTCTGACAGTTGGGCACGCCTGCGTTCACACATCCACACCCTTGTTTTCAATCAGCTTCCCCTGTTACCACCCACAAACAGCACTATCTGTCACTCAAAATAGTGGCCAGACTGCGGGCTATGGGCGAGCACTTTCCCATTGCAATGACTGGTTCGCGCACGCGCATTGTGACTCATACGCATGTGCAGATTGCAAAAAATCGCTGAATGTGAGCGAACGCATCATAGCGTCTGGATCTGAATCAGGCCCAGAGTTCTAGTGTACTGGGGACTTTCACTTTTCTCACAATTGTGGCAGTGTAAATTTGCATGCTGCTGTATCACTAGAGGCGTGGCATGGCTCAATCATATTGGTCCCTGGCATGGAAATAACATCCATAGGCAGAAGGGTTGCAGCTGCTATGGGGCCGAGAGCTTTGGGGGGGCCTATTTTATTTGTCAAAGTTACATATGTTATAAGCATGTTTTACCATTAGGCGGTACATAGGGGCCCTTACAAACTTTTGATATGGTGCCTCTGGTGCCCAGTCTCCTGCTTATTTCTCAGATTAGCATATTTTTCCACTTCTATAGCACACAAATCCACTTGTGGTGTCACGGTATGCGTACTTTGTGCTTTTAGCACATTACCAGTGTGAAAAAGATGTTAATAGCAGGAACTGCCATAGTCACCTTTAGCAGTGCTAAGTGACCCAGCTATTGCTAAGAGTAGAGGTCACTTACGATCAACTGTCTTTTCCAGCACTGTCTTCATTACCTCTATCTGTTGGTATCTGCTTCTGCTCGTGTGAAGATCAGTGAAATGCAGGAACTTCCAGAAAGTGAGTTAGGTCACTTTTGTCTGCTTGTTAATAAAGTTTGTAATACAAAAAAATCTCGCTGTTGAACTGAAGCTGTATGGGATGGAAGACCAGAGGTTACAGAGGAGAGTCCATAGTGTCAAGATGTGCAATGTGCCTCTGCTGACACTGCCGCGGGGGTGACTTTATCATTTCTCTCCTCACCGGGACTAGTTTTAGCAAAAATCACACAAACTGCCTTTTCTGCACTATACTATAAGTGCATTTTTAGTACATGGAGCCCATAGTTCCTCAAATAAACTTGTCATATGACCCTAGAGATTGTTCCTCTTTTTCTGTGCATTTGTTCTTCAAAATATTAAAGCAGTCAGTATCAATTGGTGCAGATACAGTATAATTCATCAATCAATATAATTTCAATATATAAACTATTGACCATATTTTGTATGCCATCGTAAATCCACCTGTTCTACTAATTTATAAAGTAAACCTGTAATTTATAGCATAATTCATATTTATATTATACTTTGGACTAACAATCAAGAGATTTAACATTTAACAAATATAATTATCAAATACACTGTGTGGCCAAAAATTTTATGACCACCAATGGGTTAGAACTTTGTTGGCCCTCCTTTTGCCCTTAATATGGCAAGTATTCTTCTAAGCTTGGATTCTGCTAACTGTATGTTTTATGGGAAATTTTAGGCCAAATGTGATGAACTGCATCTTCCAGTTTGTGAGATTTTGATGGTAGTGGTAGTTTCTCTTTTCAATTATTTTGTGCTGTTGTTTCCATATCTTCACCCTTTCGTCTATATGTTTTAATTGAAAATGTGATTTGTCAGACCACATTACCCATTTTCAATAATGTTCTGTCCAATTCCTGAGTTCCTGAGCAAACTGATAGTGTTTCATCCTGTCTGCAGCAGAAAGCAAAGGAGTATGGACAGGCCTTCTGCTTCTGTAATCCATACTGTAATGTGTGGCAATCTGTCATTTAGAGGCCATTTTAATTGGTCCCTGATTCAGATTATCCATAATTTGATGCACTGTTTGTCGACTGTGGGACTATACAAGTCTGACCACTCTCCACTCGAGCATCCAGTAGCCGTTAGACCTATTTTTTGTTTGCTGTCTACTCTGTGTACACTTTAACAACTGCCATCAAATAATTCACCAGTACAGCAGTTTTTGCCAATGCTCGAACTGTTGCAAGTACCATCAATCATTTCATGTTCAAAATCCATCAGATCACAGTTTCCCTATTATTTCAAGAGTAATGCACTTCATTAGTTGCTATATACCTTCTCTTTCCATTCTTATACAGATTCAGACACCTCGCATCAGCATTATTGCACAATAGTTACTTTGAATAAACAGTCTTTAGTTTTTCCAATCAAATCCCTTTCTTAAATGGTTTCATTTCTCATTAAAGTAAAATATATGTATGCAATATAACAAAAAACACATTAACTTAGAATAACAATGCCCTTACAAATCTTCCAGAAGGCACATACAAACAAACAAGCAAATGCACAGTAAGTATAAGCTAAGAAGTTGCAAGTAAATATTATGTTTATAAGACAAAAGTAATATTAGCAGTTGAAGAATCTGAATCAGTTCTAAATAATTCTCACACTGCAAAATCTGGATTTTTAACTAAGACATTATCAAGAAACTTTCAAACTGAATGACCTCAATATTTCACCAGAAAATCACAATTTTTTTTCCTATGCTCCTTGATCTCCTATATAAATGTTTTTTTTCTCTTCTTATACAGAAAAATAAAAAATCATATGCTGTAAAATTATACTACTTCATCAGTTTAGTCTACTTCACATAAATAATTCATCTACCTAGAGTATGTCTATAAAAGATCTTTATAAACCTATTTTCTAACAATACATAACTTTAGATGTTTTCATACAAGAACAGCACAAACTTTAAATAAATACTACAACTTTTTACTTCAAATTTCTAACTGCAAAAAAAAAATGCTTTTTCTTCTTCAAGGAATTTTTTTATTTTCACACCTGATGAAGCATCTAATTAACTTTCCTTTGATCTTTAACTTACAAAAATATTAAGGGCAATCAATACTTTTGCACAAAACAGGATATAAGCAGCCTCCTAAACACCTTATTGAAGGAAACACCAACTTCACAGACTAGTACAGAAAATAAAATTATGTAGGTGAAAAGGAATGGTGCCAATGCCTCAGATGGATGAAGAATATATACAATCCCAATCAAGGATAAAGCAGAGAACAAAATTTATTTAAAAAATGTATAAATATATTCCAGAAAATCAAGATGACATAAATAATGGGGTAACCGGAAAACAGCTTCTCACCATTAGACAAGGCTGCGGTGGGCTTGATGCAAACAAAGCAAAATCCAAGAGGTCCCGGGCAATGAAGCTCGGCACCACCGCAGAGAATGTAAATTGTCCTGGCTTGCAGGTAGTCAGAGGTTTCCTTGTAGCATGAAGTCCATAACGCGTTTCGAATTGTGATCAATTCTACTTCAGATGTGGATTATTTATGTCATCTTGATTTTATGGAATATATTTATAAATGTTTTAAATAAATTTTGTTCTCTGCTTTATCCTTGATTGGGATACATACTGATAATATATTCTTCATCCACCTGAGGCATTAGCGCCATTCCTTTTCACCTACATCATTTTATTTTCTTTGATCTTTAACTTGTCTAAATTTCTTTATCATTTTCTTCAGACATAATTAACCATTTATATAATACTGTGATTTCACAGACTTTTGATTAATGGTTTGTTTTTCTATTGGATTGCATCTGACAGTGCATTTACTGTAGAATTGTTTACTGTGCAACTGACTTTTACCAATACAATATCACAGTTTTTCTATTAGCTTGATCTTAACTGACTTCATGGGCAGTACAATTTCAAAATCAGAAGGTGCTATATTTACACCTTTACAATGGAGGATTACAATATCTGTTTGCCTTTAGATTCTCCATTTCAGATGATGGTTCTGTTTTATAGACACCCTTGATTTCTACAGTATGTCAAGGTAATATTTTTTATCAGGCGGAATCACTGAAGGACTGTAAAGAGCTGTCTTCTGATGCTTTTCATTTAGGAGATTCTGCATGTACATCCTCAATTTTCTCTTACACTGGATTAAACTTTTGAAACTTTTCAGGGTCTCACCTGGTACTGTCACCGAGGAACATCTTAGAGGTCCCCTTGCTTATGGCTGTCCAACACCTTAACAAATACCAGAGGTGTACCTCGCTTGCTTGTTGCTGCCCCTCCTGAATGCCCTCCTGCATACATTACCACAAATGTATAATATCTGGAGATCGTTTCGCAATAAGGTGTATCAGAAGTAACCTCATAGTCTTTATTACAGTCTTTTATTCCAAGGCACAAAGCATGGAGCATATCTGTTACCAAATGCAAGTTACAAGATCTTGTTCTAACATATTTTCATAATGTTTCTTGAGTTGGTTTTGCTCACTAAAGGGTCTATGTACTATGCCATGGAGAGAGATAAAGTGGATTGAAAAAAGTACCAACCAGTCAGCTCCTTACTGACTGTACAGGCTGTGTTTGAAAAATGACAGCTGGTAGCTGATTGGTTGGTACTTTATCTCTACCCTCTTTATCTCTCTTCAAGACTTAGTACATAGATCCCTAAGTCTGCAACAACTTTATTATACCATTCATATATAATTATTTTCAAAGTAAATCGCAGTCATCCCTCATGTGATCAGATCTCACACATAGGAGCATATTAATCACAATCTGCAAATTAAATGTGGTTGTGATGTGAAAAATTTGACTGAATTCTCAATGTGATATTTGAATACTGTACACTGCAAGAATGTATCAAATATTGCATCATGGGACAGAATTTAAGTGTAGGCTCTGCCCCTGTGAATCTCCTCCACACAATTCTCAGGGTATATTTTGCAAAAAATACTGTACCCTAAGAATGTGTCTGCACATGCACTGTCTACCACTCCACTGCGCTCCTTCCCCTACTGTCTCACCTGCTCCTGTGTGTATGCTGGTCCCCCTGCTTCTGCTCAGCACCCTGCTTCCTCTCCTTCCCTCCTCCATAGTTAAAAATAGAAATTAAATACATTTAATCTTACCTTCACCAGGATTGATGATTCATGGGTTCCTTCTCTGTGACATGATCAGCTGATCTGTGTGGTCAGAGGTGCAGTGAAAGTCCTGGCCAGCACCTTAGCTGACAGCACAGATCCGGGGTCACAGAGAAGGAGGCAACTGATCACTGATCTCTGGGTGCAGCATGCAGGTAGGTGTTATTACATTATTTTCTATTATAACTATTAATTTCTGAAGATGGCATTATTATTGGAAGGCTCCCTCTGAATTTATTTTACAGTTTGTGTTAAATTAATCTAAAACAGATCACATTTCCTATTACAGGTATAGAAAATTAAATCTGCATACTAAAAATATGAGAATTTAAGGGCTTGTAGGAGAGTTCTTTTTAATTTTCCTCCTAAAGCCCTTTAAAACATTTAACTAAAATAATTTGAAAAGAGTGTGAATACACTTGGCTTCAAAATATTTTAGTACATAATATTGATAAATATGCCTCATTTTACCTAAACTTGTTTGGATCTCTTTCTTACAGAATTTAGCAAATATCTGTTCTTTTGGGAAGCAATCGGGAAGCCGACTGCCTTTATACCGGGGTGAAAGGGTGAAATGCCGGGCATCTAGATGTAGATGCCCACATTTCCCCGACGCCGGGAGACCGGCACCCAGCATCACGATCGTAGTGATGCCGGGCGCCGCGAGCGGACAGCCGTGGAGGCGGAGGGTTAGGTTTAGGGCTCCCGGGGGGGACTTGGGGTTAGGCACCCCCCCGGGAGGGTTAGGGTTAGGCTAGTGGGAGGGAGGGTTAGGGTTAGGCACCCCCTTGGGGGGACTTAGGGTTAGGCACCTCCCCGGGGGACTTAGGTTTAGGTAGCGGGGAAGGGGGTGGTTAGGGTTAGGCACTTAGAGGGGCGATTAGGGTTAGGCACTTGGGGGGAAGTTAGGGTTAGGCACCCCTAAGGAGGGTTAGGGTTAGGGGGGTTAGGTTAGTGGATAATTACCTATCCACGATCGGGATTTCCAGTGCTGTTGGGCTTCCGCTGCGTCACACTATGCTCCTGTCGAGATGCCGCTGACGGGAATCGAACCCATTCCATTCTTTTAGTCTTAGCTCTAGTTAATAAACTACTAGGATATTTCAGTTTGTTTCTAATTTTGTTATGGAACTGTCATTTTAAAATATTTTAGAAAATCACATTATTTCTACATTTACAATTTATTATTCAAATTAACATATTTGCTATCAACAGACATGTTGGATTTTATAGACTGCCTATTTCTGCCTCTTTCATACATATTTTACATACTGCTTTAGGATATTTAGTCACCTAAAAGTAAAACGTAAAATGTTAAGCCTGCAATAAAAATATACCAAAGCCTGAAAATAACTAATGTATACTGTATTATAAATAAGGATAAAATACAATGTAAAATAATATAAAAGCAAAACACATATACAGTGTATGGTGTATTTAATAAACTATTGTAACAGTCCCTCTTTAACAATCTGTCCCAGTTATTGTATATCCCTGCACAGTATGTTCTATTTGTGTTAATTCATTTTATATAGGATGATGCACTCACTGTTGTGAATTATATGCCAAGTGATTTTATAGCAGGGAATTCATACATGTTAATACGGGATGAAGTTACTTCTCAATACCGACAATTTTGAAGCCCAACAAGGGATTTAAGATAGGAATCGAAATACAAATGGCTATCTTAATCCCAATGCCGGAATGTAGAAGGACACCAGCCCGAATGAGGAAAGTCTTGGCTGCTATTAGCATTAGCCATTGGGGGCGTTTAGGTTTAGGGAGCGTAGCATGGTTAGGGTTAGGTTTTTTTGGGGGAGGTCAGGATTAGACACTCCTATGGAGTAGGGTTAAGGTGAGGTATCTCGTTGTGAGCAAGCCAGATGGTGAAACGCGTGTTAACGTAAACCTCCTACCACGGACTTGACCAGCTGACCACCTGACACATTCCCAGCAACAATGCTGAGTCTGCACTGACTGGACCTCCTTTGGTCAAGTGCAAACAGCACGGTGTTGGGACATAGCCACATGATAATCACCATGCTCACAAGGAGCAAGATACAGGCAGCTGATTGCAGCTGATAGGCAGCTGAAGTGAGAGTGTGATACCAGGCACAATACATATACACAGACAGGTCTCTGTACAAGTATAATTTCAAGCATTATATTTTTCTCCTTTCTGGGTGGCAATCTGACTTATCTGGGTGGATTTTATCCCTGCAATGCCCATGGCATCAGGGATCATCTAACTCGCAATAAGATATTTAACAACCCACCTTTATACTTTTCTTTCTAAGGACACCAGTTCCCCCACTCTCTCATCACTTGTCCAATATTAGGCACTAAGTACAACAAGAGAAAGCAGAAGTGGGGGACACCTAGGTGTCTTACTTTTACTTATTCTAATGCAAAATAAATACAGTCTAACCTGCCTGCTGAAAGGATAAGTACATGTTTTTCTCACAGCAACAGACAGGGATGTGATAACTAATGTCCTTAAAATAATTAATTTGATATGTTTATGTGGACTTTCATGAATAATGTGTAATTGCAGAATACTATGATAATACTGATTCAAATGACAAACAACCAGCCATAACTGACAAATGTTTTAACATTATAGATGGATTTGTGCAATATGATGACTTCATATGCTTTTATACTGTGGCTTTAAAGGGATCTGTGCAATTCGGTAATTTTATGTTACTTCCTTGATGGGAAATGTGCAATAGCATGTCTATATATTAATTCTTCATATGTTAACTTTATGCTGACTTAACAGGAATTGTGTAATAATTACCCATGCTGCTAAAACAGGAATAAATGTAACAGTAAATATTTGACTAAAATACTATTTTTCCAACCATACATCCCTGTGCTGCTATCTTAAAGGTTGGTGTGTTCAGTTACCAACACACACTTAAAAAATCACAAGGGAATTTATGTAATATGATGTTTTTGCATGCCTTGCTGATGTGGCTTTGAAGGAATCTGTGCAATACTATACTTATTTACTGCTGCCTTAAGGGAATTGTGCATTTGCATTACTCCGGTCTTTACATACCCACTCGATACTGTTTACATGGGAATTGTGCAATAGCATTCCATGCTGCTAAAACTAGGGCCTGGGCAATAGTCCTTCATTGTGCAATAATTCCCCATGCTACAATAACAGGGGCATATGTAATAGTAATTATTTGATGTAATACTGTTTTTTTACTATATATCTCTGTGCTGCTATCCTAAGGGATTGGTGTGTTCGGTTATTAACACACACACATAATATCACAGGGGACTTATGTACTGTATGTACTATTATAGTTTTGCATGCCTTGCTGATGCGGCCTTGAAGGAATTTGTGCAATACTGTACTAATTTTTGCTGCCTAAAGGGAATTATGCAATAGTATTATTCCATCTCCGGTCTTTACATATTTATTAATTTATTTATTAACAGTTTCTTATATAGCGCACCAAATTCAGTCGCGCTTTACAATTTGAATTAACATTATACTGGGTTGTAAAAGACATACATACATAAAAGACATTTATAAGGGTACCCAAATGGGATTGTTTACATGGGAATTGTGCAATAGTTTCCCATGCTGCTATAACAAGGACCTGGGCAATAATCTTCTATCCCACCAATTATATGCCTGGTGTTGCTGCCTCAAACAAATTGATACATTCAGTCATTCGGTCTCAATTACACTCTTTGCTGTGAGGAATATTTAGGACAGTTTATGATCTAAATACTGTCAGACCATGATTACTGGTATCACCATATTTTAGGAAGTATATAATTACTTCCTTTTTCTGATATTTTCACCTAAAATCAATACATATTGTTTAAGATTATTGTTTATTTATGATATTTGCCGTTATTTATCTCACTTGATTATTATTTATTTATGGTATTCACCACGATTTATCCTATTTTACTAGATATGTATTTAATAAAAGTTAAATTTTAACTACTATAACCATATCATAGATTCAACTACATAAAGAGTGCCCCATAAAGGGAATTTTTCTTTTCTTTTTGCCTGTGCAAAATCAAATACAGTTGAGGTTAGGGTTAGGCACCCCCTTGGGAGGGTTAGGTTTATGGAGCGGTGAGGGGAGATAGGGTTAGGCACCCCCCGAGGGAGGTTAGGGTTAGGTACTAGGGGGGAGGTTAAGGATAGGCACCACTAAGGGAGGGTTAGGGTTAGGGCAGGGAGAGGAGTAGGGTTAGAGTACTTACCTGCCTTGTTTGGACCTTCTCCCTTCGGGCTGCTAGCATCAAGATATGAACCAGCAGCTATTCAGCCACCAGGACTTCATACCCATTCCTTTAATACAGTATAGATAAACAAATGTTGTGTATTATAAAGCTAATAATAAGAAACCATACTAGTCAAAAGATCCAAGTGTCATTTCTCTGAACTATGCCATAAAATTTTGCATAATGATATAAAAAAAATGAATATTAGAATTAAAATTCTGCTCTGCAAACTATGCATTTTCAAGTAGCCAAATTATTTTCTACTATAACCTTGAAGCAAACTGACACTGAATTCTACAAAACTAATGACAAAATAAAAGTTAACCATCTATTCTAACTTTTTAATTTCATGCTTTGAACTACCTACTGTAGCAGCTCTGATCCAAAGTACACAGTAAGGAGGATCATGTCTGTGTAAAAGTACTGCAGCACCTACCACCATAAATAATAAGCTAACAAAGCAGCTTTTTAGTGGTAGTCGTCTTACAGACCATGTTCAAGTGTGGACAATTAACTTATGGTTAGTCACAACATATTATTTTTTTCTCCTTTTTAGAGATTCATCTTGGCTATGTAACGGGTCTATGCTTTACATACTTAGCTCTCTATTTTATCCTTTACTGTAACACCCTGCACAGTTACTGATATGGAGCCCAGCAGATTAATATTTGTACTGCCATTTGTAGATCAGAGTGTAGATCCAGAAATATGGATACCCATCTGGAGAAAAGTCAGACTGTGACAAATTACTGATGAATAAATCAGTAATTGACAATTTGTCATAAATGTGTTTTTTAAGTTAAATGATGAAATCTATCAAGTATTGTTTTGTTGGAATGGTGATAAATCAATCACATATTTGTAGTGATTTGCTGGTTGATTTCCTAATCATCAAATTTCTGAAAGTTAAATTAGTTCTCTAAGGTCCTGGAAAATAATTGACTAGACATTGCTTTAATATAAATAGCAATAATTAAATAATTTACTAGATAGCAATAATGAAATAATTTACTAGACCTAAATCACCAGTTTCTCAGTGGTAAGTATGATGATACAAGATTCTATGGCTACTTACACTAGTCAATAAGAGGAGAGTATCACCAGGGTTAATCGACTCCCACACCAAGACAATACTTATGAGACCACATTCAGCTACACACACACTGGCAGTATTGTGGATGTGGGAATGCAATCCACACCCAAGCAAATATCCATTAATATAATACTTAAGGTTTATTAATTGAAGTGTACGAACAGTGCATCCTGCATTACTATGAATATAAAAACAGTAATTATAATGCTTTTAGGAAAAGGATAACAAAGTCATACTGCAATAAATATAACAGTAGCACATAAGACATATAAATATGTACCAGCACATACAAGTCTACCAGTAACCACCTCTGCTGTGTACCCAGTCCAGACTTGCATCAATGCTGGGAAGGCTTGCATTTTGATCCTTCTGTGAAGACAGTTGTCTTAGGGCCTGATTCAGAGCCACTTGTAAGTGGCCGCTCGTTCATGCCGAGCGATGTTTGCACAACTGCGCATGTGTATGGGTTGTAATACACATGCACGAACAGTCATTGCAGTTGGAAATTGTGTGCTCGCAAAATAGTGAATGCCTGCTAATTTGAGTGACAGAATGAGGCGTTTGTGGGTGGTAACAGGGGAAGGTGCTTGAAAACGGGGAGTGGAGATCTGAATGCAGGCGTGCCAAACGGTCAAAATGGGCGTTTTAAGGGTGTGCATAATTAACAAAGCAGCGTCATCGACCACGTCACTTGGTTGTCTTTTAGCCTGAACTACTCGCATGATTGTGGTAGGAAAATCCTACCACAAGCACTGTGAGCAGTTCATACGCCTTTCGATGTACTCGATTAATCTAATAAATAGCGGAGATGAAGTAGGATGCGAGCGGCCAGGGGGGCATTTTTAAAAAAATAGCGAGCGCATGTTTTGTTCGCTTGTTCAGACATAGAGGCATCAACAGACCGCAAAGAGTGAGCACTCTATTTAAATATCCGGCCCCTTTTTCTGAACGAGCGAGCACAAATAGCGACCGGCTCTGAATCAGGCCCTTAGTTCACTGTAATACCTCTTTTCAACCAAAAAACCAGGTCCGACCTGGGTTTTCAGACATGGGTCCAACCCAGGTCAGACACCGTTTACACAACACCATCGATCTGAGTTATTCTCAGGTCAGCCCCATTCACACTAAACCTGGGTCTGTCTTGCTAAACTTGTGAGATCATAAAAAGTGGGAGGTAGCTGATCCACAACCACCAATCAGATTATTTTAGGCATGACCCAGGTCGGATAACACGGGTTGCACTGTTTACACTTCACCATTACCCAGGTCCATCCTGGGTCTGACGCTGGTAGCTACCTGGGTTGGATTGCAGGGTCACTTGACCCGGGTTATTTTTCAGGGACCCTTTTACACTGAGCTATGACCCCAGGTTTTTTCTCTGTTGAAATCAAACCCTAGGCACTAAAATAACAATGGGTGGGAGGGTAGGGAGAAAGAGAATACCGATACTCCCCTTGAGTTGCAAGGCTGTTCAGTGTTTAAAAGTATTTTTCATCATAAACATGAAAATAACTGTAGTGTAATCCTGTTTGAGAGATTGTACTCAGTCGTAACAACTGAAAGGTAATACATTTATTATAACATGAGGAACAACATTTTATAAAACTAAGCTCTGGAATGGAGCAGTGGGTACAATAAAAAACAGACACTAGTATGAAATAAAATAATTTAGAGACACAGTATAAAGTGCATATAGTGTTCAGCAAAACAGACAAAGGACCTCATTCAGAGTCGGTCGAAGCGGCCGCACGGTCGTACGCCACCTATGTTCTCTATAATGCGCATGCGTAAAGTTCGCAATGCGCATGCGCAAACTAGCCGCTATGATCAGAAATTTCTCTCTCCTTGAACACAGCCAGGTCGGTAGTTTGAGTGACAGATTGAGGCCACTACTCTCTGCTCATTCTCATTGACCACTCTGCTGCATTTGACACTGTAGACCACCCTCTCCTCCTGCAAATCCTTTACTCTCTTGGTTTATGTGGCACTGCCCTCTCCTGGCTTTCCTCCTACCAATCTGATCATTCCTTCTCTGTGTCCTCTCATGACTCCTCCTTCCCCCCCATTTCCACTAGCAGTAGGAGTTCCCCAAAGTTCTGTTCTTGGACCTCTCCTTTACTCCCTATATACATACTCTTTTTTGGTGAAATCATTAACTCCTTTGACCTCCAATATCATCTCTATGCTGATGACACTCAAATTTATCTTTCCACCCCTGAGCTCTCCCCCTCACGCCTTACCCGTATCTCCAACTGTCTCTCTGCTGTCTCTTCATGGATGTCCCAGCACTTTCTTAAACTTAACATGTCTAAGACTGAGCTGATCTTCTTCACACCCTCTTTCACTTCATCACTTCCCACAAATTCATTATCCATTGATGGTACAACTATCTCCTCTAGCCCCAAAGTGCGCTATCTTAGAGTTATCCTAGACTCCTCCCTCTCCTTTAAACCACACATTCAGCACCTCTCACATTCCTGCCATTTCCACCTAGAAATATCTCCAGGATTAGACCTTCCTCACCCAGGATGCCACTAAAATCCTCATCCACTCAATGGTCATCTACAGATTGGAGTACTGTAACCTTCTCCTAGCTGACCTCCCAGTCTATCACCTCTCTCCACTACAATCTGTTCTCAATGCTGCTGCTCGGCTCATCTCCCTCTCCAGATGTTCTACATCTGCTTCCCCTCTCATTCAAGCCCTAAACTGGCTCCCCTTCCCCTTCAGAGGCCAATTCAAGGTTCTTACACTTGCCTACAAAGCCCTCACCAAATCCTCTCCCACATACATTTCTGATCTTCTCTCCCTTCACACTCCCACCCATCCACTTTGCTCAACAAATGCATGCCGCCTCTCTTGCCAACTGAACACTTCCTCCCACTCCCGCATCCAAGATTTTGCACATGCTGCTCCCTACCTTTGGAATGCACTCCCTCTCCCCATCAGACTCTCCACCTCTCTACAAATCTTCAAACGGGCTCTCAAGACCCACTACTTCATCAAGGCCTTCCAGCACTCATCCTAACCCACCTCATGCTCTTTCCTCCCTATCTTCCCCTTCTGTGTCATGCCTGTCTGTCTGCCCCTCCCCTTTAGAATGTAAGCTCTCATGAGCAGGGACCTCTTCCCTCATGTGCTTCTCTTTACATTTTCTTCTACTCTTCTAATAAGGGCACCTAACACGTGACTGATAACTCCCTGCTGCTTATTGTGAGTGCTTTAATCGCTATTGCAGAAATGTATATAAATCGTGTCCTTGTCCTGTACAGTAATGTACTGTAAGTTACTTATTTCTTGTTCACCTATTAGTTCTATGTACTATGTAACGCACTGCGGAACAATTGTTGAGCAATATAAATAAAGGGTAATAATAATAATAATAATAATAATAATAATAATAATAATAATAAAAATATCAGGCATATACTCAATTCAGGCATCCAGGGATCTCTGGTGTGTAGTAAAACTAAGAATATTTTAAATAAGATTTTTTTCCATAGAATCCTTCTCCCCATGCCTTGACTAGTTTACTTACTATATTTTTTGGCAATCCACCTATCAGTTAGAGCTACAGAAAGTTATAAATAGTGAAACTTTGATTATGGCCACATTCTAAAGGCACTTTTAAATGAAAGAAGTGTTGTCTATGAAAGTTTGTAGTATTAATAATAAATGTGCTAGGTTGATTAATAGTTTGATACTAGGAAACCCTTCTGCAGTTGTCAGGTGAATTCCAAGTTATCATGCTATTTTCCTTTTTCTTTTATATTGTACCCAGAGGGTCCCTGTAGTGTTGTTTCATTCACTTATCAGTAGGCATTCCTAAGCCTTAAAATATGGGGTTAATTTATTTGTGAATGCTTTGATTGGGATTTTTTGTGAAAATGAAAAAGAAACTGTACTGGATGCCTCTCATATTCATCATAATCACACAGTATTAAAAAATAGTTAACCATGAATAAAAGCAGGATCTGTTTGAATGGATGCAGTTATTAGGTAGACATTAGGAGGAGTTTTAGAGTTGGGGGTTAGGTATAGGACCAGTTTACTCAATGGAACACCACTCAATGGAACACCACTCTGACAAACACTTGACCCACTGGGACCCAGAAGATGCCATTGGAGCAACTGCAGCTGTCAGAAGCATGTAAGTCACTACTGAGCCACCACGAATGATACAGACTGTCAGCATTTTATAATATCAAAATTTCATCAGTGTATGTATGATGAATGTCGACACGGTCAATCTTGACATGCTAGATATGTCAACATTTTATTGAAAAATTATTAATGTAAGCATACCATACCACATCACTTTTGAATTTACCTGGCAGCAAAAGGCTTTCCATATCAGAAAACTTATGAAAAACTACACTCAAATGAATGGGCAAATTGATAAGGAAAAATCTAAAGTGACTTTTGGTTGTGAAAGGTTTAACCCTGTCAAACTTTTTACTATCAACCTTATGATCCTGTCAACCTTTTGGTCTGTCGACCTTTTGACTCTCAACATTTTTTTTTCTTTATCAATGTTTAGACCCATGACCATATGACCATGTCAACCTTATGTTCATGTTGACCTTTTGGTTGTTGATGTTTTGACCATATCTATATTGTGGCTGTCGAAAATTTGGTGTTGAACTTTTGATTGTTTAAGTTTTGACTGTCTATATTTTGACTACATCCTGGCAAAGTTACCTTTTCAAATTATTGGAAATTCCTACTTTATAGATTAAAGAGCTGACTGATAAACAAACTGTAATGCCAATATTGCAAATCATCCCCCAGGAGCATTGGATTTACAATGTTTCTATTCTAAAATATCTCACCTCAAAAACTGTAAATTAAAATAGTATTTTGTAAAAAAAAGTATGAAAAATTTACATGAGACATTTGAGAACTGTTGTGCACACTGCATAACAGACATCAAACAGAGGCAAGATATAAAAATAATATCAACAGAATTTAAAATATGTATTACCATATGTATAGAAAGTGCTTAATTTATTTTCAGTGTAATTTTGCTTTCATTTGATGGCTACCACACCAAAATGTATCTATATAATTTCAATTATTGAAGAATCATTTCAAGAGTCCTTAGAGAAATTGAATGAAATTGCAAAACTCTTCTGTATTTGAAGTTTTTGACTTCACCAGATGGCATAAATATCCAAAAGAAATCCAGTGAAACAAAAAAATTAGGAGATACTTGTCCAATTTGAGGGAAAAATATCTTTTAATAAATTACAAGAAAGAAAATCAAAATACATACAAAATAATAGAACTGAAAAATAAGTAAATGAAGAACTACTGAATTGTTTTCTTTCAATGTTATCTAAAAAATTATTTTAATTAGATACAGTATTTGTAAAATTGAAAAGACCTGCACAAGCAACTAACAGTTTACTGCTTTATCTCATTGCAAACTATGCAGAAACAATACTTCAATCACTGATAAATGGACCTATTAGAATATATTGAGTGCCTGGCATTGCAATGTTGTTGTGACTCATAAGGTAGACATTTCAGCTGTGTATGACTTTACTGTGTCATGAAATAACCATATGCAGTGCCAAAACTGGGCTAACCTGGCCTATTCTTGGTAGATTTTTGCATTGCTTTCTCATGATCCATGTTGTCTCTGTTCCCTTCCTGTAGAGGGGATGTTACTTCACTAACTCTGTTCATGTGACCACTGACCTCATTGAATCAGGCACAGTAAGTATCAGAATTGTACGCTCACAATCCTGAGTAGACTCACAATACACATAAGTAGTAATGGCTGTGGAAATAACATGTTTGTGAATATACTATTTGCTTCTATCTAAATAACTCACAAAATGCATTAAAGGTGGTGATTGAGTAAAGAAACATTTAAAATACAGTGGCCAGTTAATTAACTACAGAAGGAAAACTATGGGGTAAATTTTACTAAGAAATGTGTTTGGCAGGGTTTCAAACATACTGGATAATACTGGAACATGACAGAGTTTTCCCCAATCAAACACACACATTTTTTAAGAATTGTGTTTGAATGAATTGTGTTTTTTGATGGGTATTTATTATTTCTTTATTTTATACAAATGGAATATGTATGGAACCATGTTTGATCGTGTGTGAGTTCAGTAAAATTTAGACTGAAATGTATAGAAATGCCTGTGATCAGAAGAAGCAGTACACAGACCAGTGTGATCTGTGCAGTGCCTCTGTGTTCTATACAGTAAATAAAGGGTTAACATAATAATAAAATAATGTTGTGGGGTCCAACCCCAAAAGCAAAACCAGCCATTGACCTCAGCCCATTTTGGGACAGGAAAATTGGAAGACACACTGAGTCTGGATTCTCCTATTTTCCTATAACCAGCACCCTAGACAGCATGGGGTCTTCCTGCCAAAGCATTCTCCAGTCCCACATTAGCCAGCCCAATGCTGGCAATTCTTGGAAATTGAGTACTCCAAAAGAATGAACCAGCCCTGGGCAGAAAGCCCAGGTCTCTTCCCTTCACCCCTTGTGGTGGAGGGTTAAGGATTAATGGGTTAAATAAAGTAAAAATATTGTTATTCAGAGTGGGACAACAGGTACCAGCCATCCTGCACAGTGGCACTTGTAGAACTACAAGCACCCCCACTGCATAAAAAATATGAAAAAGAAATGACACACACACACCAAATATTTAATCACTTATTACACATTAATTCACTAACACACACTACATACTTACCTACTCCCTGATGGTCCTTTTCTCCAGTAAAATTCAGTCTTCTGAAGTAACAAACTGCTTTGCCTGGAGTCCGCAGTCTGCTATACTGTATGCACAATATAGTGCTAAATAACTGACATGGAACCCATGAGGTTTCCTGTACATTAGGCATAACTGGCTAAGAGTCTGGAACATCAGCGGCCACTCTGTGACAGTAGTCATTAATGTTAAACTGTTTTATTCACTTACAGAGTTATCTGGTTAAATGTTTATTCATTAAAAATAATAAATAATTCAAAATAAATAGCCTACTCTAAATTATTTTCTGTTCTTATTCTGTTTACCCTACATCATTCTACATATAGAACTATTTTGTCAAAACAGGGACTATTTTATTAGATAGATATACCACTCTGGGCTGTATGGTCGCACCCTGATATATGCACGCCTTGGCTGGTTGAATGCGGACCTTTATCAGAGTATGACCACACACCCAAGAGTGGTATATTTATTACCTAAAAGTATATACAGTATATATACCACAATCAGTGTTCAGTATTTTTTCATGTGTTTATATGCAAATGTGTGCAATAAAACACTTTTTTTATAAACAATTCTTGCACTATTGGAGGCATTTTTAATTCTGTCTTCTTTGGTCATATCCACTGTAAACACTACTAATGAGAAGAGATGAATGCTTATATTACAGGAAAAGTCTAATTTTATATGCTGTAAGTAATCTGTATAAAGTAACCTTAAGTGATCTTGGATCCCACTTATACCTATATTTCATTTACCTAATTAATGAAGCAATTTTGTATCTTTTCACATTGGGTACAATAATTGTGATGATAAAACACTCTTGCATGTTTCATTATGTTTATTTTATTTACACTCATGGACATCTGAGTTCTAGTATCATGTAGACATTTAGTTTTATTTCTGTGAGGACATTGGGGGATGGTTTAAGATTGACTGTTTTTTTAAAAGGACTTTTGGTTCTAATTGATTTCTGAACATTTAATTGGCACCAGGGTGTACAGTACATATCTATGTGTATGCAGTATATGTATTTATTTTAAGTGGAATAAGGTGGATCCTTTTAGATTTATCTAGGATGGTCTTTGTGAGAGTTGTGTGTTGGAGGTATATATTTTTTGTAATATCATCTAATCAGTATTGTGTCAGCTTATAAGAAAAACAAATTAACTAAACATTGGGCCCCATCCATGCAACTACATGGAAGAGCACCATACCCAATCCCTTGACCTAACAATCTTGACTGTGTATGGGCAGTATCTCCTTGTCTCAGAGGAGATAACTAAAAAATATGAAGTGGCTAAAACAGACATGGTATTAGAAAGGAGACAAGGTAGATAGGAATACAGTATGTCCAAGCAAAACAACATCAAAGCATTTAAGGCTGCAAACAGTACCCTATAATTTAACTCCAAGGTGTTTAGCCAGAAAGTAAGAGTAACATATTTTTCTAATCTTTTTCTTCTGATGAGGTTATTGTAAGCATTTTTTTTCTAGAACAGGTCTACCCAAATTTTTATTATCTGTCGCTTAACAATTAATCAAGTGATAAAACACTAAAAAATACCACACAAATGGGTTATCTTCTGCAACTATAAAAGATTCACTTGCTTTCTGGCCACTCAGCTAGGCACTGTGCTTAATAAGGCACTACAGGTAACTCCCTTCCCTTGGAACATGCTATATAAAACACAAGTGCTAATAGACATACATTTTAAAACATAACCTTTATTGATATACATAAAAAATAGTCCTTTATATACTTATACACTAACAACAAATAAAACATGTACTTAAAAGATATGCCAGATAATAAATAAAAATTACTTAACAAGCTAAAATTATAGTGGTGGGTCAGAATGGCGTTCCCTTAGATAGCCACCAAAGATGTGCAAATAAATCATAAAAACACTTCTCTTAATAAGCTAATGAATATTGGATGCTTTCCATGAAGGCAGAAAGCATGTGGAAAGAAAATTATGGATACAGTGTAATATGTTTTAGATAATTAATTTTTGAAATGCATAAAAAAGATCATTTTGAAACAAGTTGCACCTGAAGGCCCTTATAATGTTGGCTTAAAAACTGAGACACACTCAGCTTCTATGGAGTGTGTCCTTAGATAGTGGAAACATTCTGGTAATAATTCCAAATGCAAAACTGATGCCAGCTAAAATGACCTCAGAAGACTAAACCCTTTTAAGTTAAGGTATACAGAAATTAATAGGTTTATAAAGATAATGTTGAAATGATGCCAGCAGAATTTACCTCAGAAGGTGAAAGCACTTAGGTTAAGGCATACAAAACTTAATGATTTAACTTAAGATAATTTATTCACAGAAACAGCATAAAATATGTATATAAAACACTGTGTAAGCCATAAAAGCAATATTGTCCAAAGAATATGGACAGGATGCCTAGTTGGAAACTTTACCAGATTTCAATGAAAAGTGGGTTATGGTAACAGTAATTAAAGTCCAGAATCTCCAAGGTCTCTAAATGCACTGGAAACTGGTCAGGCCAACCTCGGATGTGTTCCTCTTAAAATAATTTTTTTCTAGTCTCCTTGTCAAAGTGTGGAGGTTGTTTGAAAGAGCCCTGTTTAAAAAGCACTTTAGGCTTTTGGTTCTGGCTGACTGGAAACTGGAAGTGGTGGTCTGTGTGTCTTCAAAAAGTTATTGTCTATTTTGGGGTCTCAACTTAAAAAAAAGTTGATATGAGGCTTGTGATAGATTGGCATTGCTCTTGCCATAATAAGAATTTTCTCCACAATGTTACTTGGATTCACTTGAACTGAGACTTCTTGGACTGAATCCTGAAGTGATGTGTCATGAAGACCCATGTTTGCATGGGAGACTTGTTTGTTGATAGCTGGTTGCCTGCTGATGGAGGTAACTTGATGTGGAAACCCTTGATTGCTGAGAAACACATTTGTTGATGACCGGTTGCCATTTGACAGAGAGTGTCCCATCTGGCTGGTACATGAGGATATTAACTGGATCTAAAAATTAGGAACAGTAACCCCACAAGGGCTAAAATAAAGACTTTGAGCTAAAACGTTGTTTATAGGGTGCAAGCTAGCTCTGCTGCTGGAATTCATGCAAGTGTTTCCATATTTGTAAAGTGGCAATCATTTTAAAGGCAGAACCATCTTGGTTTTACCTTTAAAAGTTAACATTTACATGAACTTTAGCAGCAGTGCCAACTCGCACCCTATTACATAAGCCCCCATATCCCTTTCATTCTTAAATCCATCTTATTTTTCTAAATCCAGCCACTTCACCCATCCTTACCTTCCCCATTTCCTTCACTGCTAAGATATACTACTTAATTAAAGAGTTTCTTGCACCTTCTTAATCAGGAATTTTTAAGGCCTCATGCTATAAATGTCATCAATTGTATTATTTTCCAGATATAGGATTATTTATTTTTCCCAGTGGCTGTCATCTGGCAATCATTCAGTAACAAACATGTTTCTCAGCAACCATGTTACCTCCATCACCAGGCAACCAGCTATCAACAAATAAGCCTCCCCTATGAACACAGGGCTTCATGACACGTCACTTCTGTATTCTGTCCAAGAAGTCTCAGTTCAGGTGAATCCAACTTACATTGTGGATACATTTCTTATCATTATGGCAAGAGCTATGCCAATCTATTACAAGCCTCATATCAACTTTCTTTGCAGCTGGGACCCCAAAATAGATAATAAGATTTTGAAGACACACAGAACACCACTTCCAGTTTCCAGTCAGCTAAAACTGGAAGCTATTAGCTAGAGCTTTTTTTAAACAGAGCTCTCAGACAACCTACACACCTTGACAAAGAGACCCGAAGTCTCAAAATGCTTTAGTTTAGGAGGAACACATCTGAGTTTGGCCTGACCAGTTTCCAGTGTGTGTGGAGTGCTTGGAGATTCTGGACTGCAATTACCATCACTCACTATTCATTGAAATCTGCCAAATTTGCATCCTATCCTTTGAACAACATTGATTTTATGGATTACACATTGTTTAATATATTATAATATATATATATATATATATATATATATATATATATATATAAATATATACAGTTCCAGTGGGCAGCACTCCAAGTAAAAAATCAGTATAATCCTTAGTGTCCTTTGTTAGGAAACCCCCATCATATGAGGTATCCAAAATACATTACCAGAGACAGCTGCACTCGAGTAAATGATGGGTCAAAAGTCCAGGTAGGAAATCAACATTTCAGAGCTACTTTATTGTACAAAACAAACAATACAAAAATCTACTTACCAGCACCAACCACCATGTGCAGAAGCGGGTCCTGGCATCAGGAAAGGAGGTGCACCATGAAGACGTCATCTCCTAACTACCGTTGCCTGGGTAACCACTTTAACAAATACATAAAAAGTGAACATTATCTAGCAAAGAACAAAATACATAACATATCACACCATAACATAGTAGCAGTGTGAGAAAACAAATACATGTATAGTTACATCCTATAGTAATCACTTGTTGGACACTTCACATCAAGCTTAAATAAGGAGCATCACAGTGTTTTACTCACTAACTAACTAGATGGCATTCAACATTGGAAAATCAGTCTAACCTGCTGGGAGGTATTCAACAGTGACCCCTCAAAGTGGTATATAGGTTTAAGCAAGCAGGTTGTGGCCCATTGATCAGGTATCTGATATACGTGTACTTGCTAGATGTACTGAGTATGCAGGCAAGGTGTTTCAGACACACCGCTGGCACAGGAGGATGTCGCTGTGATTATATTCGCAGTATGTAATGAGTACGCAGGCAAGATGTTTCAGATGCACAGCTGGCACAGGAGGAACTTAGAATAGACTTGAGAGTAGAACAACAAAGGAACTTGCAAGCAAACACTAGTAGTAACAATGTTGTACAGGCAACTTCCTGTTATCCAGAGCATGTTAAATACCCAAAGGTAGCGGTCCATTGGATGGCAGTGTCAGCTGACAATGATGATGCTACCATTGGACCGAGGGTCATTAAGGTGGCTAATACTGTCATGGTTGCTCCTATGATGGCAACCTCAGTAACCAAATCACGGAGCAGCAACTGGAAGACAATAGCACCTAAGGCAAAATCCTCAGCTTTTAGCTGCCGTGTAATAAAATCAGTTCTCAGTTCTTTTGATAGAAATTATCAGCCTCTCACTTTCATTTTATGAATTGGCAACATTTGTATCTATGTTTAGTTAACTAGTAGCTTGTAGCTACTGTGCAATGAAAGCTATTCTCAGCTCCTGCAATAAAAATTTCCAGCCCTGTGCTCCCATTTAATGAATTGGCAACATTGGTATCTATATAGTACTTTATAGGATATAATCTAATATAAGATACTAGTAGCTAATACACATCTACATTCTCCAATAAGGAATAAATGAAGGGAACTACATTTATATTTGCTGGATGAAATAACCAATTTTTGGAATCACTATCTTAAACTATTAGGACAATAATACACACAACAATAGACTAAATTATATATATATATATATATATATATATATATATATATATACAAATAAATACAGCACATGACCTTGTTTTTAAATTGACTTTATTCTTTTCACAATTTTCCTTTTCATTTCCTTATCACACTATAACTACTATAATAAATATAAATTGTAATAATTCGTTTTTGTAACCCTTATCCATGGGTATAAATTGAATCATGTATAGATATTAAACAGTAATAAGCTATGTTTAAGCATTGATAATAAAATGATTTAGAAATCAAATGAGTAATAAATAACATTGTATACTCTATTTTGATAAGCCCAATTTAATATTTTAAAGTACATCTAATAAAAATTAATAAAATGTTATTCTTTAAGGAGGGTTTTGAGTGCACCCGCTATACAATAGATTCCTTTTTCTCTGTGTATATATATATTCCTTATTTTGAATCAATGGGTAGCACCTAGTAATATTCATCACATATAGCTTAATAATATATTGTAACTATATGAATGCTAGAGATTTTTCCCTTATTAAAATTTTGATTATAAGTAACCTAGTGCGCGTCCTTCTAACATTTTGTAAAATTCTATTTATTAACTAAACTTGATTCAAAATTGCAATTGTGGAAAAAATAATAATCCATTGTATCTGGGCTTTATCACCACTGTCAAAATCAACCTAATTTCAAAGTTACCATATATTTTTTAGACCATTCTATTGAAAGTTCAATATTCAGTTTTCAGGGAACTCCAAACATCATTACTGAAATTTATTTGAAACAATAAACCTACCAGAATGTATCTTGCTAATCTTAATAAGACAATAAATACAGGTTGTCAGAGATGCCCTAAGCTAAAACTTTATTATATAGCCTCTCAACTCAGCCAGATAGCAGTTAACTTTGTTCCTCATTATGCCATAGCATGGCTTAAAAATGAAACCTACTACTGTATCTCCATTTTATGTTTTATTGTATATCAGGTATGTCTTCCAAAAGACCTCTACAGATGTATCTTCTTTCATCAAAAAAGTTTTTTATTAAAAAATGGGACTCCTGTAGACACTTTGTTTTCAACCCTCAAACATTTATAATATGACCTTGCTTTGAAACAACCCATACTTCCCACCTGGGATTTTAGGCCCCCATTTCACAATTTGGCTGTAGGTATATATTAAAGTTATTAATGATCTCAAACTGCACAGCATTTTTTCCAAGTGATGCACTTTAATTATGTGACCCCATTTTATAGACTATTTTGAATTATCCATTAAAGAAGACATGATAACTTTCCTACACATATTATTGAAAGGTTTTTCTCAACTATACAGGTCATCATTGCAGAGAATGGGAGAGAAACCTTGACCCACCTGCTGAATTATGCAATGAGGAGATCAAAGAAGGCATTATTACCAGCTCTGTATTGACCGACATTAAAGAAAACACAAATAAAATCTACAAAATGTGGTATTATACCCTTCATAGATTTTCTAAAATGTTTCCAACAGTTAGGCCAATTGTTTGTGAGGCTGTGGTCAAAGGGGCACAATGTTCCATATTTGTTGGACCTGCCCATGAATAGTTCCTTTTTGGGACAATATATGCATAAAGAACCTTAGTATTTCCTTCTTTCCCTAGCCCCCAGGGGGAGAAAATATTTAAAACCAATAAAAAGCTGGTTTCCTATTTACTTGTGGCAGGAAATCATAGTTTGTGACAAACTGGAAGCACTCATACCCTCTCTTTAATAATTAACATTTTTGGGGCATAAAGCATGCACTGAGATTTTCCCCCACAACAAACAATATAATTTTGATACTACATTGGCTCCTGGGCTTTACTTAGGGTCAGGATAGGATTCATATTTGCAATAAGCCCTTTGTCAACACCTCATTGCCTGTTGACTTTCTTTTATCCCCTGCCATGTGAAATACTGTATACCCCCCTTTTCCATTCCATTGTTAAAATGTTTGTTGAGTGCTATCTTTACCCTATCAGGCCTATAAACCTTTTAAAGATTTCAATGATTAACCTGATTCTGCTATGTAACATCATGATTTTCATTATATTTGTCCCCTCTTTTTTTCCCTTCCATTCCGCTCCCTCTGCCTTTTTGTCATGATAAGTGTTTAAAATAAAAACTCTATTTAAATAAATCAATTAAAATCTCATCAAACAGAATTGGAAAATCACATGAATTTTTATGCCATTAATAAATAATTATTTTTCCATGTATGAGGTTATTACAAAATCCTTTCATAAAACTCTAAACCAATTTCCTTGCTTTTTTAAAGAAAATAAATTTAATACAGTGCTTTAACTGTTCATTTGAGACTTCCACACACCACAAAAGCACAAAATATTTAAATAGCCAAAACAGAAAAATTGCTAAAAAGAGACAACTGTATTCCATAACGATATGTTAAAATAAACTGCTTCGTACAGCATCAGTAAACCATCACTACATGGGAAAATTAAAGTGTGCAGCATGATGTAAAGATCTAATAAGTGTTGCCCAAGGTTATTTATAAAGAGCTTAGTTCATTGTTTAGACATAAAATCTATTTTTCTAACATATGCTCCACTCGTTGATTTATTATGGGCTCAGTACATTTTCTTGATAATATATTTACCACATTCAGTTCAACTAAAATAATAAAAAACATACAAATGTGTCTTCATACACCTAGGGGTATATTTACTAATGTGCAGGTCTTTAGAAGTGGAGATGTTGCCCATAGCAACCAATCAGATTACTTAACATTTACAGTATCTAGCACCTTATATAAAATAATAGCTAGAATCTGATTGGTTGCTATGGGCAACATCTCCACTTCTTAAAACTCATCCTTTAGTAAATATACCCCCTAGTGTCTAAGGGGTCTATTTACTAAGTGGTGTTAGGAGATAAAGTGAACGGTGATAAGGTACAAGCCAATCAGCTCCAAACTGCCATTTTTCAAACACAGCCTGTGACATGGCAGTTAGGAGCTGGTTGGCTGGTACCTTTTCACCATTCACTTTATCTCCTAACACAGCTTAGTAAATAGACCCCTTAATGTCATAAATCGCAAGATATCCTGCATGTTTGATCTTCATCGTGGGGTGCAGCATATAATTTTTTACTTGAAATTTTGCATATTTTTCACATCGCCGAACCACTCAAAGTGTACTTGAATTGCTGGGATGCAAGTTTAACTGCATAGGAATTCATTTTAACATGTACAAAGTCACAGATGAAGCTAAACGGAACTTAGCATGAGAAAAAGCAGTGGTTGCAGCATTGTAGCACTTCATACACAGACTCAGGGGTAAATTTACTTAGAATCAGGATTGACCCAATTTGCAAAGTGATTCATCTTGGTATACTGTAAATCGCCAAAACTCTGGTGATTTTTTCCCTTTTTTTTCAAAATTTACCAACAGGCGATTTGAGGCTAAACAAGTTTGCCAGTGGTGATGTAGGTTGAGATTCTCTGGTGATTTGTAAGCAAGCTCGTGAGTTATCTCACCTGAGATTGCAGTGATTTCTCTCTGCACAACTCTCCCTAGCAAGCAGCCTGCACATATCAGTGAGATATGTGTAAGCTGCTTGTGTTGTACCTGTAAAATATTGGTTAATTTAAAAAAGAATGATGTGTGCCCCCCCCAAAAAATACTAACCAACCCATGGACTTGCCAGCCAGTCCTGGTTCTTAAAATTATAGGGAAAAAAATGTGTAGTGTTTCACTGTAATTTAATAACCAGCACCAGGCAGCAGGTACAGAGCTGGTTTTAAATTTATGAAGAAAAAAAATGTTGTGATTTCCCCACATTAGCAGCTGCTAATGTTAAGCTGCTACTAATTGGGTCGCGGCCCGGGACTAATGACAGCTCAAATGAGCTATCATTAGCATACTGTATCAACATGATGTAGCATGTTGATACAGTGTGTCCGGGGCCTTATTTGGATTACTGCGGAGAACATCATGGGACAAAAGGTAAGTATTGGATCTTTTTTTACAGTTACTTCCATTGGCTACTTTATGGTGAGAAGGGGACGTGAACATCAGGGAGCAGGTGAGTATGTGTGAATGTGTATGGATGTAATATATCTTTATTTTCATGGTGTGTGTCTTTTATTACACATTTCTTTAAAGATGAACTGCATGTACAAGCAGGCCCATAATGCCCCACATGCTAGTTCTTGTGGTTCTCATGTGGAAATACTCATGATAATTTTGCACGTGGACCCTTGTTCAACTTTCAATCAGTATGAAAATGGAATTCAGTGCATACTATTAGTGTAGTGCAACAAATATGCACAACAAGGAGTGCCCTCTAATAAAATAAAAATATTTAAAAAAAGACTAGTACTCCCTTTGCATGAAAAAACAGGAGGGACACTATCATATAACTATTAAATTAATATTGCCTCTTTAAAAATCTGTATAATCCAGTGGTTCCCAAACTCTTACAAATCACGACACCCTAGAGTATCAGCATTGCTGCCACGGCACCCATGGGCCAAAAGTTTCTTAATGAGAAATTCAGAGAAAGTAAAATGAAGTAAATTGTGCTTATATGTCACCCTTTGGTTCAGTTATGTGGTGGCTGACAGGGCAGCACTTCTTTTTGTTAATATATTGTTTGATTGGCAGCCATTAGCACTGGTTTTGCCCATCACACTTTATTTGGTACTGGACCACCAACCTGAGGCATCCCTGCAAGTGCCCAGAGGCACTCCAAGGTGTCACGGCAACCAGTTTGGAAACCACTGGTTTAATCACATGTGTAAACACTTATCTGAAATCACAATATATAAACTAGATGAACCCTCAGCAGATGGCGCACTAAGGAGCAGCCCACAAAATAGATTCACCACAAGAACCCTCACCAAGTTTCAATAAACATATCTATACAAAAAATTGTGTCACATAATTTTTTGTATACTTATCTGAAATCATCTTTTTTCTTATTTAGATATAATCAATATGTGGATTAAAATAACCTTATGAACCAAACCCGAAGTTAGTTAATCCCCAGTGAGCCTGTCTCAATCAGGAGCAGTATCTTATCTAAGATTGGCTGAAGAGTATTAGAGACTGCTCCTTTTGACAGCAAGGTATTTATGACAGATAATGTGAGGCAAAAAAGCACATCTCTGAGCTTGAGTGCAACCATTATCCATCTACAAACATGTAGTGTTATTTTCACACTATTACTGATAAAAGCTGCTGATCCATAATGTTATTGCATGACTCTTGTGCTTTGATGTGTGCAGCTACATTGCTCTTAAGCAAATACATTTGTAAGCACTTTCTTAGTTATTTTCCCAACACCAATACTAAATGTCCATTACTACAATGTTTTTTTGTCTTGGCCAGCACAATGGGGGCATCAGGTTAAAACAATACACTGTAAATTTTTTTTGTAGAATACTTGTTGCCGTAGGGCCGAAAAATTGTTAGAGGAAATAAAATCAGGAATAAGCAAACATCAGAAGTAACCATTAAAGTAACTTACTGTATAGTACATGTGATAATGTACTGCCATTACCACATGATCATATTATTTAATTTTTTCTTAAATAAATGTGGACTTCCTTTTTGGAGAGGTGGTTAAAGTACATTCAGCACTAATACGCTATTATATGACAGATGAGGACAAATGGCACAATTCACAACATTTAATTTAATTAACCTTTTTTAAATAATAATTTCTAAACAAGATTCGTCGGGGATTTCAAATATTTTTTAATTTAAAATTTATTTTAAAGTGATTGCCCAATGTTTTTGTTAATTATCATCTTGAATAACTTTTTGGTATCAATCTCTCTCTCTAGGGAGTGATAGACTATGTGATTAACTAGTTAATCTTCATTTCATCCACAACCATGGTAAACCATTGATTGCAATAATTACACAATTAACCAATAAACTAACTAGTATGCAGGGTTTGTTTTATCTGTTTTTAAACTGTAGAGTAGCAGAGGCAAGTAGGCAAAGCATAAATTTTTCTATCATGCACAACCCCTTAAAAAATAGAATAAAATCAGTCTTTTATTTAGTGAAACCTCTAAGTAATGTGTAATAGAGAAATGTTTAATGGTCCAATGATCATTTGATTAAACCACTCTATATTTAGCCAAAATACAGTAACCCTACAATTAAAATGTGCTAATTGTCCTTAAAGGAGAAAAACATATATCAAGCTAGCCAACCAGTAAATAAAATAAGGGTTTATCATTGCAGTTTTCCCAAAAAACTTTGTTTAGCAGCCCTCTTGTAAGCTGTAATACAAATATAAAGTGAGTATGTAAACTCTACCCTACCTGTGGTTTTACTGATGTGTGACAGAGAATAGTATTTATGATGTGCTTCTGTAGCTGGGCATCCACTATACAATTTTCTGTCAGATATCTTTCCAATCTGGCCGGTTGGAATGAAAACCTGGTAATGTATGGGAGCAAATGACAGTCAATCATATAGTTTTAAACACTGAAAAAAAGGCACAAAAAATGTTCAGATTGGTTAAATTTATGTGTTTTAACCAATTTGTCTAAACAACCATTTTTGGCTATTTTCCAGTGTTTGTGAGCAAATGGATGATTGTCATTTGCTCCCATACATTACCAGGTTTTCATTCCAACCAGCCAGATTGGACAGATATCTGACAGAAAATTGTATAGTGGATGCCCTGCTTTAGTATGCAGACATTTTTGTTTATGCAAGTGTATTATAAGTCTAATGCCAAAATTGTTGCTATAGAAATTACAAATGTCCATTGGAAAAAGCATACATTATAAATATGTAGTTGCAGTTTATTAGTAACCCTTAAAAAAAAGAACAATAGGACCGATTTAACAACAATGAATTAAGATGCCCTATATTGAAGTGACCTATTAGCTTTTATTTGCTTAGTGGAATGAAAATTAGTATCTTAGTTGCTGTAATTTTAATGTTGCATGTAAATTCAATTGAGTTAGATGCATATGTGTAAGGAATGAAAATCTAAAATAAGGTGCACATGAAAAAACTGTATTCATGTGCATACTGTATGCTTAGTGTAATGTGGATGTGATATTTTTCACCTAAATTTGCAATGTGAAAATTAATATTTTTACACAAATTTACTACGTTTCTCTTGCCAGAAGATGGATTCGGATAAAAGCCATCCTGGCGAAGAGCTGGAAGCAGTGTGGTAGCTTAAAGCTCTCACACTGCTTCCTGGTTCAGGTCCCTGGCTCATCAGGGGCCAATAGAGGGGGAGCCTTCGACTCCCTATCCATAAAAGTTTGTGAAGTATTAGCCCATAGGTTGCTATAGGACAGTGTTGGCTAACCTTGATACTCCAGCTGTTATGGAACTACATAACTACATGCACTGCTACAGTTTTCCTATTAGGGCATGCTAAACCTGTGGCAGGGCATGCTGGGATATATAGTTCCACAACAGCTGGAGTGTCAAGGTTAGCCAACACTGCTATAGGATAACACCATCGGGAGTTATCCTGTCAGGGGCCAAGCTCGGGAATGCGAACGTAAATCAGACAGCATTGCAGCCCTCATAGAAACCTATGGGGGCTGCATTTGGAAAATTGGAGGGACCACGACAGATATCAGAGATATCTGCTGCAATCCCTCCATTGTACAAATGGGGATCCTCAATATTTGAGGGTACCCCCAGAAAATGTCTGTTTTTGGGGAATATCCTGCATATATTTAATGATAAATAGACCCTGTTGTGTCTATTTATTAATATTCTGAAAACTACCTGAAAGTATACATGTGGAACTATATATTTAGTGTGTATCTTACTAGTCACTTTCCAATTTACCCTTGTATGACTTATTTCCATGCTTATCTCACACATTGTAACCTATTCAGTGTATCCAATATGGCTGCCTTGCCTGGTACCTTCCTGGGTAGGATAAATAAACCTTTTAATTTATGACCCAAAATGGCAGCATCAAGTCTGTATTATGGCCCTCAGTCAGAGCCATACGCTCAGAGCAGAGCGCACGCTCTGAATGAGGGCCACCCTCCATAATTATGGAGCAACCTCCTGGATGCTCATATAGCTGTGGGTCACCACCCACAGCCTATACGAGCATGCAGTTTGATGGCCGCGATGGTCGTGACCATTGCGACCATCGCCACTGCGAGCCGGAGCCTGCGGTTGAGGTTTTCAACCGCAAGGCCCGGAGTGATTTTGGCTCTATCAGAGCCAAAATCACTCCCACTGACATCACTAGTGATGTCAGTGGGCCGGCTTCTGACGGTAGGCGTTCCCTTGGGAACGCCCCCGTCATGGAGGCACGCCCACCAAAGGGCGAGTGCTGTCAATCAACATCGACAGCACGCCCCCTTTGATCAGACACAACGAGCGAAGGAAAGTCCTTCGCTCATCGCGTCTGGCGCATGCGCACGACGGAGCTCCCGCCGTCGTGTGCATGTGCAGTGCACAACATTGACCCACTTGCGAGCGGACAGCCGCTCACGAGTGGGTCTGAATCAGGCCCTATGTTCATGGTTTCTGTATTTTCTGCAAATCTAAATCACTGTATCATATTCATGATTTCTGTAAAGTGTAGAAAAGCTCTAAATAATAATAATAATAATAATAATAATAATAATTATTATTATTATTATTATTATTATTACTATTATTATTTTAAAGCTGTGCTACTGCTTTCTGATGAACCTGCTGACTATGGGCCTGAATCAGATATATATGTTAATGCACTTGTAGCTGCAATCCTGCATGCAGCTGCTGTGCTAAAATACTGTAACTGGTTGGAAATGCATGCAGTTGCCTACTGGTGGCTTCACAGATCCAAACAAGTGTGTACAAAGATGCAGAGTGGCCACCTGAACTGAGCCTTTGGAAACAATTTATCTGCATATGGGATTGCCGATGCAGGCTGCAACAAGCCCTGGAACCAGCCAGGGTGTCTGTATATTGTTCTGCACCTCTCCGACACGTCCACCAAATGGTCCATGTCAATCACTTTGCAAAGTAATCCTCAGTGTTAGCGTTTTCGCAAACGTACCTTGACTCATTCACAGTGTGACCATGACACATACACAATTTACCAATTATCAGTCAACTGCAGAAATATCGGAATAGCGTACATCTCTGAATCAGACCCTATGGTAAGAACTGTATAATGCCATCCAGAGATGGCAACATTTTGGTGGTCAAAATTCGGGGGGCTCGAGTTGGAAGACATTTTGAAAGAAGTGAATAGAAGTACAGTATATTGTTCAGTGTTATTTTGGGCCTTGTATGTCAGTTAAAGTGTTTTATATTGGAGTAAATAAACCACAGTTAGCAAAGTTTAATGAATTTTGATTCAAACCAACTTTTATACACTGGAGGTTATATTTATCATACAAAATGTAAATGTTTTGAATTAAATGTCTGTACAGCTTTGTAAAATAAGTTTAACATGGAAATGTTCTTAGAGAAAATCTGGGTAATTTTTACAATTATGTCTAATGCTGTCTTTTTTTTTCTTCAGGGGAAGTATGATATGATATGATGAAGTCTTGACCTTTTTGCTAAATTCACAGGGAACATAAAATCTTCTAGGACATAATTTCAGTCTTCATAAAGACTACTTAGCATCCATTATATAGATGAATATTTTTTCATACTTTCATATGCCTTGGAATTACTAGCATCTGCTTATATGTACTTACTAAACTGCCTTCATAATTAACTGTAATGCAGACGTGATTAACAAAGCATATTTGTAAATTAAACCTTATTAAGTTTCATAGAACATAAATAATGTTGTAGATAATGGTATTCAGAAGCCTAAAGCTTGTAACTACTCATATTATTTTTGCTAATTGCCAAAAAGCAATCAAAATAAACTATATTTGCATTTTCACTCTTCCGCACAAATCTGGTATTCTCGTGAACACAGTATTAGGAGGACTGAGAATGTTTACAGTGTTAAATTATAAGTATTATCAACATGTTTCAGAGAAAAAAGGGATTATGGCCCTCATTCAGAGCCGTACGCTCTGAGCAGAGCGCAAGCTCTGAATGAGGGCCGGGCTCCATGAAAATGGAGCATCCTTCTGGACGCTCGTATAGCTGTGGGTCACCACCCACAGGCTATACGAGCGTGCATTTTGATTGCCGCGATGGTCGAGACCATCGCGACCATTGAAATTGCGAGCCGGAGCCTGCGGTTGAGGTTTTCAACCGCAAGCTCCGGAGTGATTTTGGCTCTATCAGAGCCAAAATCACTCCCACTGACATCACTAGTGATGTCAGTGGGCCGGCTTTTGATGGGAGGCGTTCCCGTGGGAACGCCCCCGTCAGGGAGGCACGCCCCCGGCACGCCTACCAAAGGGGGCGTGCTGTCAATCAACATTGACAGCACGCCCCCTTTGATCGGACACAACGAGCGAAGGACTTTCCTTCGCTCGTCGCGTCTGGCGCATGCGCACGACAGAGCACCCTCCGTCGTGCGCATGCTCAGTCCAGAACATCGACCCACTTGCGAGCGGACAGCCGCTCGCGAATGGGTCTGAATCAGGCCCTATGTTTCTAAACAGTACATCAACAATGTTTGCTTTTTTCCCAGAAAAGATAGATGCAATTTTGGCACTTTGTCCTAAATCTACTGATCTAAGATAATTAACTCACGCTATGATTTCTATTTCATTTTCAATCTCTCAAGTCTTGTGTTCTTGAATGTACAGATTTCATTCCCTCTCACCATAAAGGATGTTTACAATGTCTTATTTTTCAAATAACAAAGCTGAATTATTACTATCAGAAAGTCACACTAAAAAGTTTTCACATTTTACCATTTTTAAATCATACCTGGCAAATATTTATTTTTCCAAAAATAGCTGAGAAAATTTTTTTATGATTGAATTAGGTCAAGAACATCTATTTACAACTTATCACATAACATTAATATCAAATATTGGGAACATGGCAGACACTGGGGAAGGTGTATAGCAGCTGGGGGGCCAGAAGGTCCCTCTGGTGGCTGCTGAAAAAGTTATCTTCCGGCAGCTATCCAGTGGGCATTTCTCACTGGTCTTATTGTTTGCAACCATGTCAAGTTATGCACAGCCTGACATGGTCACAAATGATGCGACTATGCCAGGCAGACCCGTAACTAGACTTTTTGGTGCCCTGTGCCAGAAAGAGAATTGGCACCCCCCTCATTTTTCAAAGGGACATAATGCACTCAAAAAAGGGCCATGGCTTCATGGGGAAGGGCCAGGGAAGAGATATGGGAGGCCAGGAGATGCTGGGGATGAAATTAGAGGAAGCTACAAGCAAGAAAGGTAATAAACAGAAATTTGACAGGCCAAAACAGCACCCCCTGCCCATTGGTGCCCTGTGCGATGGCACTGGCCGCACTACCCTAGCTATGGCCCTGATGCCAGGCATGTGGTTAAGCTCTAGTCCTAGATCCAAATTAAGCATTGGGGATTTATTTAGCTGGTTGTTTCATTGCAAACACATAGTTATTAATTGTAAGAACTGAACTGAAGTAGTGGATAATTTATAATCATGTCAATTTTATTTTAATGTTTTTCTCCTAAAGTCAACTTAAAGGCAGTGCTGCAGAGTGATCACAGAGGCTTTTGACAAAAGCACAGTATTTAAAAACATACAGTATAATGCCATATTCAACACTGAACCAACATACATCACTTCATTGTTTCAATATGACTCCCAACTCGACCCCTCCATACTGCATAAGATCTGCCTCTCTCATCCACATTCAGCACCTGCTCTCACTCTTGGTCCCTCCAAATCTTCAACCATTCAGGGAAAACTTTTCAAATATTCTTACTACATTCCTAACCACCGTACGATACTCTATTACTAGCTCTACATAGTTTCAAACAAAACTTAACACTTGTTTTCTACAGTATGTATGATATAATGACTCTATGACTCCCAGACCAACATTTATGTGACAGCATCACTTAGAATTACTAAAGTAAGTAAGGGCTAAGGCATGGAGCCTCATTCAGAGGCGGTTGGAGGATGCAAGCGGTCGCTCAGAAACTGGGCGGCCGCTTGCATCCTGACCGCCCGCCTCTGTTGCGGTCGTTAGGCTGTGGGTTAACACCCACAGCTCTAATGACCGCTCCGGTGATGGTCGCGATGGTCAGAGACCATCGCGACCATTGGGGCTTACGACGAGACCCTAGGGTAGGGTCTCCCTTGTCGTAAGCCCGGAGAGCTTCTGGCTCTGTCTGAGGCAGAAGCTCTCCACTGACATCACTAGTGATGTCAGTGGGGCCTCCCCCAAACGGTAGGCGTTCCCATGGGAACGCCCCCGTTTGGGCTGCCACCCCCCTGGCCCACCTTCCAAATGGGGCGAGCTGTCAATTAACATCGACAGCTCGCCCCCTATGGATCGAGACCCGCTACGACCGGCACTGTCGGTCATAGTGGGTCTCACGCATGCGCACGACGGCGCCGTCGCTGTCGTGCGCATGCTCTGTGGGGGGCCATCGACCCGGTCCGAGCACATCGGCGCTAACGACTGAGTCTGGATGACCCCCATAGTGTGTTAGCCCACTAATGCAAGGAACCTACTTTGCAGCCATTCCAGGAAGAAGGGCAAAGAGGGTGATAAATGGCACATATGAACTATTGGGAGTGGATGTGTGATCACATATAGTGAAACAATCAAGAAGCAGTAAAGTTAATAGAAGTCAGTTTTGTGAAAAGCGAGAAAGAGTGATATCAGAGAAATAGATATAAAAGCTATATAGCAGTAGGAGTACCGACAGAGGAGAGTAAGATGCCAGGACATAATCCTGATCCACCCACAACTGAAAGAGTGAGGCTCAGTGAAAAAGGAATTAGATCTGGAAATTCCTTATTCACATTTTATCTTCCTGCATTTTAGGGGGAACTTCCCCAGAAGCATCCCCTGGCTTAGGAGAGAAATATCTTGTTATCAATAATACTGTCTTTAATTATCTATCCTATTGTTCTAAACCTGCAATACATGGGATTCAGATGAAATATTACATGCCCGAGTGGCAATTGACACTTGAACATAACCTTATGCATCTTAAACAATAAACTTAACTATAATAAAGACACAGAGACAGATGTGGTATTTAAATTGATCAGCCTTTTTATTTAAATATCAATAGATAAAACCTTTG
Organism: Taudactylus pleione; assembly: GCA_031769625.1. NCBI lineage: Eukaryota > Metazoa > Chordata > Amphibia > Anura > Myobatrachidae > Taudactylus > Taudactylus pleione. The sequence continues at coordinate 13,589,475 of JAUIMM010000153.1, read as the reverse complement.
CTTTATTGGTGAACAAAAGAAAGCTCAGCCATCAGAAATCAATTATTACTAATCATATGACTAAAAAAAACTTAAGTTATTACCTGCAAAAAGCCTTTTTTATGGTTTAAAAAATCTCATCTTTTAAAAGTCAATTTAAATCATATTTCAAGAGTGTGTGCTTTAGAAAGGCAATTTATATTATTGTACTTACTGGGTGTGGTCATATCTCAGTCAGCTGCACTCCAAAATAATAGGTGCATAAAGCTTTTTTTTCAGGTTTAAAAATTAAATCTCATCTTTTATAAATCAATTTAAATCATACATTGTGTATTTTTGAGGGGTTTGACCTTGAATCAAAATTATATTAATACAAAGCAAACTTATGACTGCATGAAGACAAGGTTACAAGTTTCCAGGTGATTATCACCACTATGCTCCCTTATAATGAATGTGAGTAGTGATGGCGACAGTATGAATAGGTGTACTATTATGGAAAATAAAGAAGTCAGCTAATTATCTCAATTAACCAAATGTATGGAAATACTAATAGGCACCCTCTGTTTATAACATTCTTATTTATATTACTCCTAATTGTATAATTAATTTCCTCCACCTCCAATCACATGTCTTAATTTAAGGCCTGTGATTTGCTGGTTGGAGTATTTTTTATTAATTAATTAACTAATTAATTCATTACCTTTTTTACTAAACTTTTACAATGGCTTGAATAATCTGTATTGGCTTGTGGCCTGTGATTTGTTGTTTGGAGAAGTGTGTTACTAATATATTTTCTACAAGGCTTTTACTTTTAGGCCATTGTTTCTTGATTAATGAAAATATTCTATAGGGTCGAACAGTTTATTAAACTGCCATCCTGTCTGCACTATGTTTTATAGATGTGCTATATTTTTTAAACTGCTATGTGTTTATGCCACTGCTCACTTGCAACCTTAGGCCAGTATTGGTGAAAATAATATAGTGAGGTATAAGGTGGTCAAAATTGACTGGAAATAACTAAAAATTCTGATGTCAATGTTATTGATGTGAACAATTCTGGAGGAATAAAAACTCGTCCAAATTACATGATTTTAGCTTTTTATTCATTTTTAAAGAAATCTAAAATCAAAATAATTGAGGGTGGATTTGCCAAAAACCAAAACACGATGATGATTTAGAACTAAAACCAAAACACAGGGGTCTGCTCACATCTCTAGTTTTGCCTCACTTTTTCAATAATATTATTTGGTGCTTTTTGAAATAACAAACTAGTTGCCTTGAGCATAATTGTTGGGTACATCTGGTTTGTCCTTATGATGGAGAGTTAGATCCCCTGTAAGGGGAAAGCTCTATGCAGTGCTGGGAAGATTATTGCTAAGACTGTCTCTTATCATGTCTTAATCCTGAGTGATTTAGTAGGAGAGCTCTTAGGGTAGTAGCAAGAATGCATGAATTTGTTCAGGGAGGATAGAGTACATCTTAGTAAGCAGTGATTGAACTTGTTAGACTAACAGCTGTCCTCATTTTTGGGTTAGAGGTCATAGTAGGTGGAGGTCAAGGGTTCAAGAACTCAGCTTTTGTGACAAAACAGTGGTTATCATTGTTACAGGGCTTTCTTACCACACTTTATATGTTGAACAAAATTAAGAAAAAGTATTCCTATAGTGGGGCACTCACAGAGCGATTATTACAGCATGATGTTAATAAACATACTGTACATTTAAATGGTTTTGTAGTGACTCATCCTATTGGCAGCAAATACTTAAAATATAACCTTCAATTTGATAATTAAAATAATCTTGGCGAAATATTAATACAAAAAATATTAAATACAATAATAATGAAAATAAATAAAATATTATCAACCACCTGTATTATGTAATTGATTTATTTCTTCAAAATTCTTGTAAAGCAGTTCATAATATACGTTGGATGGGCGTCTATAGACCAAGGGACAAAATAATATTATATTGTATGTTCTAAGGTATGTAACTACTCGTGATATACCGAGGGTCTGTTGGTGTGATCCTTATCAACACTAGTGTGAATATGAAGAGGGAGATGTAATACTGCTCATTGTAAGAGTGGATCTCCTGATTAGGTTCAGAACCTCACTAATTTTATGTAACCAGACCAACCCATATGATTAAGAGGGGTACACTAGCAATTCTCTTAAATCCCAAATTGTAGTCTTAAGTTAATACAGTTCATAATCCTTAAGGAATTGTAATAAATCCCATAAAATGTCGGATAATATTGAATGAAATAAACCTTCTTAATTGTTCTATCATCCAGTGTCAATATAACGTGTACGTCAAAACCTTGATTGAGTTCTGACACAGTTAAAGCCTATTATCCTCCTTAATAAAATTATATCACTGCTCAGGAATTACAACGGATCACATTATTATCACAGTTGCTGGGAGGTATATAGGTAAGGCAATATTGTATTACTGGTGGACAATGTTGTAACTCCAACTAGGATCTCTTTATCTCTTAAATCAATTAGTAGGAACAAATTATATCAAATCTGTCGTACTGAAATACTAGAAATTGGTATGTATATTGTAAACACCTCATGTACTCCACATCTAAGCCTGAGAGATCGACCCTGATATTTATAACAGGTATAGTTAAAGACCCAAGAGCCATAAAATCTGCACCTCTCCACTACGTAGCATGTGCTGTATTAATTTTGATACAAAGTATCACATGGACAGTAACTGTCATTAACAAGTATAGTTAATGACCTAAGTGCTGTAAGATCAGCACCTTTCAGCTATGTAGCGTATACTGTAGTGATCTGATACAGTGTATAGAGCCTCAACTTATAGGAGGCTTAAGCTATTCTTAATGCACCATTCTCTACATACTGTTGTGCATGAATATCACAGGAGAACAGCAATTTCTGAGATACTCACACCAACCCATTTGGCATTAGCAGTTATTTCACAATAACATTTGTTTCCAATTCTGTTGACATCTGTCTGCTTAATACCTGAATCTCTTGACAAAGGGCCATATTCAATATGGGAGCGAAAAATCCATGCTGGACTTTTTGCTCCACATCGAAGTTTAGAGTGGGTATAAAGTATCAGGCGCGTGCCCCTTTATCTCAATATCCAATTTAAAAGGAGTAAAAATGGGACCAGGCGAAATAAGATCTGCGAAAAAAACATGAATATTTGAGAAATGTGCCTGGGACCCCCCTAAAGATGTCCAGACATGGGGGATCACTATGGGTACCCCCATTTTTGCCTGCTGAAGGAAGTTGTAATAGCCTCGGCAGGTGCATATTTGCGGCTATGAAGAAGTGGTGAAGAAAATAGCACTTAGGAATAATTATTTTTCTAAAACAAAAAATCTATCAAATTTGGGGTACATGGAAATGGGGGTAAACATATTTTTTAGTCCCTAAAGATATTTTAAAAAATTCTGCAAAACTGCACCTGCCTCTAGTCCCGCAATGAAGAAAACACATACTGCATAAAAGGGAACCCCACTTGATTTCATTTAGCTATTTTAGAAGTGGTTTTTCTATTCTCTTTTTTATCACCCCAAAATTTAATTTTTTTTTTTAACACAATAACACATCTTTATGGGCCATTCCCAGGGGTGCAGGCTATTTTTTTTAAGGCTGCACCCCCAAACCTCAATTCTGCACTTTTTTTCACCAGCTAAAGGCTTTTTTACAAAGACTTTTTGCACCGGCGAAAAGTTTTTCTAATTGAATACGGGGATCAGGGCCAGATTTACCATTAGTGAACCTAGGCATCTGCCTAGGGTCCATCAGGTCCCAAGGGGCCCATGGCCTAGCCCCCTTTCCATGATATCTGGCCCTGGAGAGAATTTTCTACACTGTCTTTGAACGGATGCATCTTGACATATAGGCAGTATAGCAGCAGCATGGCTCCATTTTTTGCCTGCTCCTCATCTCAATTAGCTCCACCCCATCACATGATGTGTCACTACATGTGCAGTGCAGCCAGTATCCTCTCCCATGTCCCATCTGCCCTGCAGGGTAGCCAGCGACAAGCTCCCGTCTCCACAGTGTAGCCAGTGGCCAGCTCCCCTCTCTGCAGTGAATCCAGTGGCCAGCTCCTCTCTCCACAGTGTAGCCAGTGGCCAGCTCCTCTTCCCACAGTGTAGCCAGCAGCCAGCTCCAATCCTTGCAGTGTAGCCAGCTCCCCTCCCCGCAGCATGCGCTGATCTAGCCCAGCTCCTCCAACCAACTCAACCTCCTCCATAGCCTGTGCTGCTGTAGCCAGCCAACAACCCCCCCTCCACCCACAGTCACAATGACTGCACTGCAGCCCCCCTTCTCTTCAATTGCAGCCCTCTCCCTTGGAATGTACCCAGCCCCCCACACAGTCATAGTGAGTTTCCTCCCTCCCCCAGTGTGCATTGCAGCTAGCCTCCAATGCAGGATTCTACCACTCCCCAACTGATTTCACCTTCTGCCTATGAAGACATGACCCAGCCCAGATAGAAAGAGGCTTTCTGAGTAAGTTTACTGCATGTGTGTATATGTAAAGACTTTTTTATATGTATATATATATATATATATATATATATATTTTAATGATTATTATTTTTTTGCGAGTCACTTCTGTAGGTATTTATTTTATTTTCCCCAGCTACTCTGTCCTTCCCTCTTTCCTTCTATCTCACCATCTTCTTACCCTTTTCATCCCGACTCCCTCTTTGTCCCCCTTTCCACCTCCGTTTCCCCCTGTATGCACTCTTTCCACCTCCATTTCCCTCTGTACGCCCCCTTTCCTCCTGTCTCATTCTGTCCTTCCCCTTTCCCCTGATCTCCTTCTGTCCATCATCCTTTCCTCTCATCTCAACCTATTTTTCCCCCTTTCCTCTGGTCTCCCTCTGTTTGTTCCCCTGTCCCATGTATATATAAATATATACATTACATAATGTGATCTAGTAACACCTTCTGTAATAACACTGCATATATTACAGTAGGTGTCACTGGAGTAATATACACACATCATATCACTGTGTATGTATAGATATATGTATATGTGTGCATGTATATGTATATGTGTGTGTATATATATATATATATATACAGTCAGGTGCATAAATATTGGGACATTGACAGAATTTTCATATTTTGGCCTCTATTCACCACCACAATGGCTTTGAAATGAAACAAACAAGATGTGCTTTAACTGCAGACTTTCAGATTTAATTTGAGGGTAATTACATCCAAATCAGGTGAACGGTGTAGGAATTACAACGGTTTCTATATGTGCCTCCCACTTTTTGAGGGGCCAAAAGTAATGGGACAAACTAAACAATCCTAAATCTAACTTTCACTTTTTAATACTTTGGTGCAAATCCTTTGCAGGCAATTACAGCCTGAAGTCTGGAACGCATAGACATCACCAGACGCTGGGTTTCATCCCTGGTGATGCTCTGCCAGGCCTCTACTGCAAATGTCTTCAGTTCCTGCTTGTTCTTGGGGCATTTTCCCTTCAGTTTTGTCTTCATCAAGTGAAATGTATGCTCAATCGGATTCAGGTCAGGGGATTGACTTGGCCATTGCATAACATTCCACTTATTAGCCTTAAAAACTCTTTGGTTGCTTTTGCAGTATGCTTCGGGTCATTGTCCATCTGCACTGTGAAGCGCCGTCCAATGAGTACTGAAGCATTTGACTGAATATGAGTATATAATATTGCCCGAAATACTTCAGAATTCATTCTGCTGCTTTTGTCAGCAGTCACATCATCAATAAATACAAGGGAACCAGTTCCATTGGCAGCCATACATGCCCACGTGATGACACTACCACCACCATGCTTCACTGATGAGGTGGTATGTTTTGGATCATGAGCAGTTCCTTTCCTTCTCCATACTCTTCTCTTCCCATCACTCTGGTACAAGTTGATCTTTGTCTCATCTGTCCATAGGATGTTGTTCCTGAACTGTAATGGCTTTTTTAGATGTTATTTGGCAAACTCTAATCTGGTCTTCCTGTTTTTGTGGCTCACCAATGGTTTACATATTGTAGTGAACCCTCTATATTCACTCTTGTGAAGTCTTCTCTTGATTGTTGACTTTGACACATATACACCTACCTCCTGGAGAGTGTTCTTGATTTGGCCAACTGTTGTGAAGGGGTTTTTCTTCACCAGGGAAATAATTCTTCTATCATCCACCACCGGGGTTTTCCATGGTCTTCCGGGTCTTTTGGTGTTGCTGAGCTCTCCGGTGCGTTCTTTCTTTTTAAGAATGTTCCAAACAGTTGATTTGGCCACACCTATTGTTTTTGATATCTCTCTGATAGGTTTGTTTTGATTTTTCAGGCTAATGATGGCTTGCTTCACTGATAGTGACAGCTCTTTGGATCTCATATTGAGAGTTGACAGCAACTGATTCCAAATGAAAATGTCACACCTAGAATCAACTCCAGACCTTGTACCTGCTTAATTGATAATGAAATAATGAGGGAATAGCCCACACCTGTCCATGAAATAGCTTTTTAGTTGATAGTCCCATTACTTTTGGCCCCTTAAAAAGTGGGAGGCACATATTGAAACAGTTGTAATTCCTACACTGCTCACCCGATTTGGATGTAATTACCCTCAAATTAAATCTGAAAGTCTGCAGTTAAAGCAAATCTTGTTTGTTTCATTTCAAAACTATTGTGGTGATGAATGGAGGCCAAAATCTGAAAATTCTGTCAATGTCCCAATATTTATGGACCTGACTGTATATATATATATATATATATATATATATACATATGTGTGTATATATATATTATGATGTATGTGTATATATATGATATGTGTATCTTGCTCCAGTAAAGTCTACTAAAATATATGCACAGGATTGTTTTGTTTGAGGGAAGGGGGGCCGAAAACATATATATTGCCTCGGGCCCCATGAAGTCTAAATCCGGCTCTGATGGGGATAATTGAAACATGCGAAAATGACATCATTTGTGATAATTTATTGCCGATTCCGACTTTTTGCTGCCAAATTGAATATGGCCCTATGTGTACATTTTATTAAGTTGCTGGCACATGATTGGTTGTTTAGATTTTTGAATTAATGAACAGATATACAAGTATACCTAATAAAGTGGGTACAAAATGTAATTGGACTGGACATTGGGTCGATTCAGTGTTGTACACTATTGCACAGTACTGTAGCTAAGTCTTTGGATGCTAATGCCGCAGGAGGTGTTGTGTGTAAATAGATGCCTTTTGCTAGCTTCTATAATCTGCAGCTGCATCTGAGGATGCAGCATCAGATCACTCTGAGTGACCATCGATCATCTGAGTAACCTTCAGGGTACTCAGTATGGCTGGTGGCTTCCCTCAGCTGAAGCCAGTGAAGCTGCATACAAATATGCAGCCACTGGCTTCAGCAGGCCCAGAAAACAGGGGACACTGCCCGTCCGCAAACAGCCGCAGCCTATCAATCCAACTGCCGCATCTAGGCTTTGCAAATGAACTTGAAGAAACAGATCTGCACATGTGCAGTACAGGTTCTGCACATGTGCAGATCTTCTAATGTTGAAATTGTCCGCAAACCATCGGGGTTGTGTACAACTGTGAATCAGACCCACTGTACAGTAGTTTGCAGACTATCATATGGCAGCCAACAAGCTCTGTATATATACCATTTCAGAGATGTATACAACTATGTATCCAAAATATGCCCATTTGTAAACTAGTTGATAATTTCACTAGTAATCATACTATCTCTAGACAGAATTATTGCATTGTTAATCATCCCCTAGGACAGGGGTGGGGAACCTTTTTTCTGCTGATGGCCATTTTGATATCTATAATATTATTTGTGAGCTTGGTGCAGACCATGCCCCTTCCGTATGGCATCACACAGGGATGGGCTCACAATAAACGGTGATAACAATGCCCAGAGCATACTGAGGATGCTCTAGGGAGCTGTAAGAGCAGTAGTGTGATCATCTGAAGCGTCCTAAGAATGCTCCACGTGGCACCGTTGCATAAATTCTGGCTGCAGAGTGCCATTGTAGGCACCCTTCAAGCCAGATGAGGCTAGCAGAAAAAAGCTTAGAGGGCCTGACCAAATGATTCTGGGAGCAGACCTGAAGTTCCCCATCCCTGCCCTAGGAGATACCCTTCAACCATTTGCTTGCATTATGCTTACTCAGTGACATAGTCAGGAGAGTGCAGGGGGAGCAACCACTCTCCCTGCTGAAGAAAAACAGCATCTATTAGAAGACAGGAACATCAGGACTGTATTGTATGGTGGTCACTGTAATGCAATGCTAAGTGTACTCTATTGCAATCACTGGAAGCAGTGTTTACTGTATGGTTGTCACTATGATGCTCTGACTACTGTATGATGATCACTGGAATACACTGTACTCTGGGCCTGATTCAGTAGAGTACGCAAGTGCAATTATTGATGTACATTGACTGATTATTTATTGTTGCACATGTGTATAAGCTGCACAGCACATGCGCACTGATCACACTGTGACTATGGATGCACAGAGGAATCCATCGCATAGTGAGTGATAGACTGTCAGCATTTGGGAGTGGTGATGGGGTTGGTCAGAAGAATGCAGACCTATCTGTCTGTTTGAATGCAGTTTAATTGGCGTGCATAGATTAGCCACTGCGATTGCATATGCAGCATGTGACCTCTCTGAGAGGAGACTTGAAATGTCTATGAATGGTCAGACCTGTTGCAAATGCTGCATGACTGGCTGATGTGCGTTGATGGTACCTATGTTCATGTAGAAGAGCGACAGTAGGCGGATATGAGAAAGCAGTAGTGGGCATCTAAATGCTGGCTGAGCTTTGGCCAGCATTTGCATATTTTCAAAGCTGCATTCTGTGCAAATTCGCAATTAAAGTCACAATTGGTACTGAATCAGGCCCTCTGTTGGTACAAATTTTGGGCCTAAACTGGATGATTGCAAATGAGTGGAAATTAATGTTACTGAGGTTAATAATACTGTAGGAACAAAAAAAGTCAAAATTATGTGATTTTAGCCACTTTTATAAATTTTAAAAAAAAAATACAGATCCAAAACCAAAACACGCAAGGGCGGTTTTGGCAAGACCAATCCAGATCCAAAACCAAACACGGGAGTCGGCGCACATCCCTAATTTCATTTAAACTAAAACAAACTAAATGTGTAAACTAATAACACACAAAGAAAAAGCAGGGTATCTTGTCTGGTGCACTATGGGGATCACAGTAATTGGTTTCTTATCTCTAATTATATATTAAGATATAACTTTTATTATTTTATTTAAAAGGTAATATTTGGTCCAAGAAAATAAAAGGCGAAATGTTTAAAATACATAGAATGAGAAATATCAAAGCCGCTTACAGGCGAAACGCGCGTCAGCACCACACGCTGCCGCCGGTCATAACAGCACAATTGTATGCTGTTTACACATGAGATATTACTTAGTTCGGATGTATTGTTGCTGTCTGGACAACCTCTTGTACATATGCTAGCGGCGTACTCGAAGCCGGCACAAAGGAAAACTAGCTAGTACACGAGGCTGTATCAGTCTAGCACAGTGTTATGTGACATCTGCAAATGGGTTCTGGGGACTGAGAATCCCTATTCCTCTATGCTGACATATAGTTATTTACAAGGGGATTTGAATATCGGTATTCTAAATGAGTACATGTATGAACCAATTCTAATGACAAATAACTGTAGCATGATTGCTCCAAAGAATGACACCATACGATCATTCTGAAAAGTGGCTAATGTTCACAGTAACAACAAAATAGATATTATCTGAAACACTGTTGCTCCAGTATAAATACACTGGATGTTTATTTGATTTATGTGAGAGTTGAGCCTAATGAATAGATCTTTGGAACCGATAGTTAAATGGCACGAGTCAAGTATTAAATTATAACTAATTAAACCTCTTGTGATCTATACCTACTCTAACATTTGTGAGATCTTAGTTAATCAAAAGAGAATTGTGTCAATAAATAATCAAAAACGTATATCTTTTGAAACAGTGATACAATCAGTGATTCATACGACAGTGAGAGATATACTCCCCAAATGTATGCATTATATATGAACCCCGGCTATTACTAATTTGTACTCATTTGACCGACGACAGGTGATATTTTAAATCACGTTTTTTCTTTCTATATTTCACTTATTTCTCATTCTATGTATTTTAAACATTTCGCCTTTTATTTTCTTGGACCAAATATTACCTTTTAAATAAAATAATAAAAGTTATATCTTAATATATAATTATAGATAAGAAACCAATTACTGTGATCCCCATAGTGCACCAGACAAGATACCCTGCTTTTTCTTTGTGTGTTATTAATCTGATTCGGGTTGTCAGGTAGCACCTTTGTATATGAGTATATGATTACTAGAAATATGAATATGAAGCTATTTGGGGATATTAGAGAATAACAATAATTCATCTCATTAAAATTTAATACAAGAGATATTTTCTGGTGCGAGGCCATACTTTATGTGTGTAAATGTGTAAACTGTTTGGTGCAGAAGCTAAACTAATGTTCTTTCTCTATTATAAAGCCTCTGTACTGCTACATTTCTTAATTCAGTGCTGAAGCAGAACACTAATTTGACCTGGGCTGATGTCCGGAAGATAGAGCCAGGACCAGTAAGGTGGGAAGTGTGTGTTTCTTTAGGCGGCCACCTGGACTTGCTGCTCAGAGTAGTAGCAGTTTATAGGAGTGTCAACTGGAATCCTGAGGTGAGAAGAAGGAGTTTATTTAGTAGGAGAGATACGGCTTTGGAAGCCGATGATGTGGTGAGTCGATGGTGCGGCAAGTGTGCCAATGAAGCAACAAAGGTGCAGATGGTGCGGCAATAGCCATTAGTAGGCATGTAGTATGATATGGCTTTGAGAGCCGATGATGCAGCAAATGTGCTGATGAATGCGCAAATGTGCCGATGGTGTGGCTTGTGTGCCAATGGTGCGATAATAGCCGTTAATAGATGATCAGATGATATGTTGTGGCTTTGAGAGCTGATGGTGGGGCAAATGTGCCTATGGTGCGGCTTGTGTGCCAATGGTGCAGCAATAGCCATTAGTAGATAGATAGTATGTTGTGGCATTGAGAGTTGATGGTGTGGCAAATTTGCCAATGGTGTGGCTTGTGTACTGATGCTGTGGCAATAGCTGTTAGTAGATAGAGAGGTAGTAAGTTGTGGCTTTGAGAGCCGATGGTGTGGCCAATGGTGTGGCTTTGTGCTGATGGTGAGGCAAGAGCCATTAGTAGATAGACAGGTAGTATGTTGTGGCTTTGAGAGCCAATGGTAGCACGGAGATATATAGTAGATGCAGCTTGGGGAGCAGTAGAAGCAGCTGGTGAGCTGGTGACAGTACAGAAGCAGTTGATGCGACAAATGTGCCGAAGGTGCAGCAAAAGCCGATGGTGAAGGTGTGAATAGTTGGTGCTGCAGCTTGGAGATCCGATGGCAGCACAGCGGTTTAGTTGCAGCTTGGAAGCCCAAGATGAAATGGGAGTGCTGGTAACAGCACAGAAGCTGTTGGTGCGGCAACATTACCAAAGGTGTGGCAAGAGCCGATGAAAGCAAAGTTAGTAGTTGGTGCTGTTGCTTGGAGAGCGGATGGCAGCACAGCAGTGTCGGTGCGGCTTGGAAGCCATAGAAGAATCTGGAGAGCCAGAGGTAGCATGGAAGCCACTTCAGGAAACACCCAATTCTATAAAACAAGGAGGCACAGAATGCTGGTCATGTAGCTAAGCTGATGGAACTCACAGATATGTTATAGTCAACAAGGCAGCAAAATTCAATGAGTACAATTAGGAGGCAGCACCAATCTTGCAGCACTGTGGATGACACGTCACTTCTTGAGGCATGCCGATCACCTAGTGACAGGAGAAACTGGAGTAACCCCATCCTGATTGGGTAAACTGCTGAAGGAAACAAGATGTGATCGTGACTTGTAACAGTACCTCCCCTGTTGAAGAATGCCCAGACAATGAAGTCCATGGCGATGTGTGTCCAGGGTCTCATAGGTATAGAAAGTGGAAGTAACTTACCTGAAGGAGCTGTCCAAGGTGTCAGACAAACCTGGCTTGTCTGGAAAAACTTGGTATAATTGTCTTCTTAGCCTGGGAGCATGTAGAGCAGTCTCAGGAACCCAAATAGCATTGATGAGTAGATGAGATACCCAGTCATTATGACACTTAGAAACATAGCAGCATAGATATTGTTCCAGACACTGGTTAACACATTCAGGACCTCATTCAGAGCAGCTCGCAAAATGCGAGTGCTCGCTCTGAATGAGGGCAGCTGCATCTCTAAAAAGAGCCGGCCACCTGGCCACTCACTAAGCTGTGGGTGACCACCCACAGCTTTAGCGAGTGTCCAGGTTGATGGTCAAGACCATCGGGGCTTGCGACAAGACCCTTCTGGTAGGGTTTCATCTGCCGCAAGCCCCAGAGAGCTTCTGGCTCTAATAGAGCTGGAAGCTCACCCACTGACATCACTGGTGATGTCAGTGGGGCCACCCACAAATGGTAGGCATTCATTTGGGAACGACTCCATTTGTGAAGCTATCCCCAGCCACACCTGCAAAACGGGGCAAGCTGTTGATCACCATTGACAGCCACCCCTTTTGTAGTGAGCCCCAGAGCAAGAGAATTTCTCTCTTTCTCCGGGGCTTGCGAACGCACAGTTAGGCCGCTGTGCATGCGCAGAGCCCAACATCAACCCGCTTGCGAGCGGGTCTGAATGAGACACTCAGTTTGTCCATTGGACTCTGGATGATACCCTGAAGAAAGGCTAAGGTCAATGCCAAGGAAAGTACAGAATGCTCTCACAGAAATGTGCAGCAAAATGTGTTCCTCAACCCGACATGATATTCCACGGTAAGCCGTGTATCTGAAAGATGTGTTGGAGAAACAGGCCAGAGAGTTCTTTGGCAGAAGAAAGCTTTGGCAATGGTATGAAGTGTGGCATTTTGCTAAAGCGGTCCACCACCTCCCAAATCACGGAACATAGAGCAGACATTGGGAGGTTGACAATGAAGTCCATGGCGATATGTGTCCAGGGTCTCATAGGTATAAAAAGTGGAAGTAACTTACCTGAAGGAGCTGTCCAAGGTGTCTTATTTTGGGCACAGACTTCAAATGCCAGGACAAATTCACGCACATCTTTGGTCAATATAGCTCACCAAACAGAGTGGGAGAGCATCTCTAAGATCTTACTGATGCCTCAGTGACCAGAAACATGACAAGTGTGAAAATCCAGTAGAACTGCTTTTCTAAACTTCTCTGGAACAAGCAGACGACCAGAAGGTTTCTCAGGAGGTGACTGTTATTCTCTGAGCTCCCTGTTATTTCTTTTGATTTACTATTTTTGTTGTTTGTCCCAATATCTGCAGAAATTTGCCAGCCCAGTTTCTGTGCTGCCTGGTGACTGACGTTTACATGTCTGATTAGTCTTTAGATTGCCTTTTGGTGCCTTGCCTTGTCACTTGAGAAGCTATTTTTTTATTTAAAGACTTAGAATGGCAACACACACACACACACTGATACAAACATACCTAAATATGTTTATTCTTAAAGGATGCTAAAAAAGTTTCAGTCCCCACATAGCAACAAACCTCCCCATTTGACCCCCTACATGCTGCACAGGCCTCCTCACATCAGTTCGCCCCATATATAAACATGTTCACAAAAATCAGCACAGCGCTTACCTCACTACTGTGTCTAGTATTCAAATAGTTTTTGGTAGATTTGCTCACACTACTACCAAATACACTGTGGAGGGAACTGTTGTGCTGGGAAGGGAAAAAAAGGTTGTAAATGATCATCATGCCCCTTCCATGCTATCAAATATAACCACATGCCCTTACTAGCTATCAAACCTCTTCTATATGCAACCAGAACCCACAAACATGTCATCAGACCACCTCCACATGCCATCAGACAGCACACACTGATTCCCAACATGCCATCTGACCCCACACATGCCAACTCCCACACTCTGTATTTGCTTTGCCCTTATCTAAGGGTTTGTGCCATCTTAAATTTTGGACACAACATTATGGTAACTATGCATAATCCTAGATTTAAGTAATATGTATTGTTTTTCTTTCCAACTTCTACAGATCTTAAGAGATACAACCAAAACATCCATGTGAGCAAATTGCTAGATCAAGCTTACCTTTTCTAAGAGTCATACTGATTTAGAGTTAATACAGTGCAAATATTTAAAAGATTATTAGGACATTTGGTAAGACTGAAATGGCTACATATATTGACATCTCTGTCATGTCTCAACTATATACAATTTGCAATGATTTAATAAAATAGTTGAGGATTACTTGCTTATGTGCAAATTACCATCTCATGCAGTCATTTAAATACTTAGCGTAAAATAGCAATTTGTACTTGAAGTTTCTTTAATAAACTACATATGGAGTGTACTATAGAAAGTATAAAAAATGTGAGATCACAGCTGCCTTTTACCAGGTTAAAGCTACCCTTCATCTTTCTGCAGAGTTCTCTGGACCAGGGGTGCCCTCTTACCATGCCTGTGCAGAGGCAGCTATGGTGGAGTTCCATTCAGCAGTGGAGCTCCATGGGCACTGCCATCATAAATTCAATACCTCTGGCAGCCAGCCAATCCCGGATCAAGATTCTGGATCACCTGAGTGCAGCTGACAAATTTTGTGATAGCACTCATTGTGCAGCCTATTTAAACTACTCCAGATCAGTTTATTGTTGCCTGATCATTACCTCTCCCTCTGTGGATTGCTGCTGTCAGCTCATGGTGGTTTCTACTGGACTCCTCAGTCATTCCTGAAAAACTTCCTGCAAGTTTCCAGTTGCAACATGACACTGGTCCTGCAATGTCTCTCCAGTTTGTCACATTACACTGCCCCTGCGCTTTTTCTTCAGTTTGCTACATGACACTGCCCCTGCAGTGTCTTTTCAGTTTGCTATATCACACTGCCACTGCAGTGACTCTTCAATTTGCTACATTACACTACCCCTACAGTGATTCTCTAGCTTGCAGTATTACACTGCCTCGGTAGTGTGGCTAGAACTTAACGGGTATGGTTTGCTATGTCTACATCCAAAAGTTAGGCGGTCAATAGGTCAATACCAGAATGTTATCAGTCAACAGGTCAACAGGGTTAAAAGATTGACAGGTAAATGGTTGACAGTGACTTAGGTTGACAGTGTTTAAAGGTCGACATGGTTAACAAAATAAAGTTGATAAATTATTTTTTTGTTATTTTTGAATAACCCTAACCAAAATCCTAAACCTACCCCTATACCTAACCCTATCAATAACCCTAAACCTACCCCTATACCTAACCATAAACCTAAAGCTGGGTACACACTGAACAGATATATCTGCAGATCGAGTGATCTGTAGATGATGGTTGTTCATACACACTGAACAACCATCATCTGTGTTCTGTGTTGGAGGGTGGCTAGTCCCGCTGGCCAGGGGTGTGTCGCGCCCCCTCCCTGCAGCTGCCACTGCAAGAGTACAGGCGATCGGCTGACCACCCGTACACACAGTACAATGCCCCAATATATCTGCAGATATATTGGGCATTGGCTGTGCAGCACAGATGACGCGATATGTCTGTGAATGACATTGTTCACAGACATATCACTGGTTAACAACCCTAAAAATAATGAAAAACCTTTATTGTGTCAACCATTTGACCGTGTCGACCCAAGTCATTGTTGACCAATTACCTGTTGACCTTTTAACCCTATCAACCTTATAACCCTGTTGACCTACTGACTGTAAACCTTCTGGTGTTGACCTATTGACTGTCTAATATCTTAATGCAGACCTACCACCCGGATACAAAGTCATTACAACATATATCATCATGTAGCATCTCTAAAATTGTATACAGTTTCAACAAGAGCTCCTCCATCACAGCTGAAGTGCTTCACCAAATTCAGCAGTACTCTCAAGTTACAGGTTGCTTATAAACAGCTCATACCATGTCCCTCATCTGCTTTACTCTGCTACATAGGGGCATCAACTCAGCAGTTAAGACCATCCTTATCCTTATGAAAACCAGAGGACATGTTAGTCTTTGTGCCCCTAGATGAGTTGTGTCAAACCAGAGTACATTAGGGCATAAGTCCAAAAGATTTATTCTTGAAGAGAGTATTTAGCACTGTTGGGTACATTGTAAATTATGGTCATAAGAGGCAGTTTCCAAAGTATGTAGCAAAACTGTTGGTCATCAAAATTAACAACAAATTGAATGAGGAATAGCATTGCTGCCAATTACAGATAGCATAAAGCTGATGTTGTTTCGTATTCACCATCTTCTATAACCTTCAAGTCAAATATTTCCAGAAAAAACTAAAGTACTGTAACAAAAATTTTAATGAAATGCATAAGTGCAGCTACAGTAGGTGAAGTGGATGCATCTGCTATGGGGTCTGTCCCTCACCATGTACCCATTTATGCTGCCAGCCATTTGCTTACCTCCTTAACCTCAAGGGTGGATTTTCCTTCTTAGCAGTGTGCTACTGCAATTACATCTGCTCTCACGGCTGACTCCGTCTCTCCTCATTGATGCTGGGGGGAGGCGTGGCTGCAATGAGCTTGATGGGACTTCTCCAGACTACAGCCATGACTTCTTACAGCATCAGTGAGGAGAGACGGAGCTGGCCTTAAACACTGCTAAGAAAGAAACCGCCTATGGGGATCAGGATGTGAGTGGCAGGGGAAGGCCCATGAAAATTTAGCTATGGGGCCCCCTAGGTCTAGTAAACTGCTGGCCAGCAGGTAAACACTGCTAAAGGAGAAGCCCATGCAAGGGATCAGGAGGTGAGCACCAGAGGGAGGGGGCTATGACAATTTTTACAAGAGGCCCCCCTAAGTCTAGTTACACCCCTGTGAGAATACATGTATAGAACAAAACCCAACAGTGTTCAAACATTGGCCCTCATTCAGAGCCGGACGCTCTGACCAGAGCGCTCGCTCTGAATGAGGGCCGTCCTCCATAAAAATGGAGCATCCTCCATGACGCTTGTATAGCTGTGGGTCACCACCCACAGCCTATACGAGCGTGCAGGTTGATGGTCGCGATGGTCTTCACCATTGCGACCATCGCCACTGCGAGCCGGAGCCTGCGGTTGAGTTTCTCAACCGCAAGGCCCGGAGTGATTTTGGCTCTATCAGAGCCAAAATCACTCCCACTGACATCACTAGTGATGTCAGTGGGCCGGCTTCTGACGGTAGGCGTTCCCTTGGGAATGCCCCCATCTGGGAGGCACGCCACCGGCACACCCACCAAAGGGGGCGTGCTGTCAATCAACATCGACAGCACGCCCCCTTTGATCAGACACAACAAGCGAAGGAAAGTCCTTCGCTCGTCGCGTCTCGCTCATGCGCACGACGGAGCTCCCTCCGTCGTGCGCATGCCCAGTGCTCACCATCGACCCACTTGCGAGCGGACAGCAGCTCGCGAGTGGGTCTGAATCAGGCCCATAGTTACAGCTGCTAATATTATTAAAGGGCAGCTATACTGACATTATGGAATTAAGGCAAGTCAGACTATTTTCCATTCATAACATTATGCATGTTTTACCAAATCAATGTCAAACTAATTAAGTTCCACTGTTTGTTCCATTGGCCACTTTGGTGTAACATTATTTTTAATGCTCAATAAGCATCTGCATCTCATCTGCATGTCAGACATATTGCTGTGCTATAATCTAATGTTAATGAAATACGCCAATTGGCTTTCTCAAATCATTACTTTTCTGGGAGTTATCTGGACAGCTTTTTTGGGATATCTTATTTTTTTCACATGACCAGATTTACACTGATATCAGGGCGGGTGCAAGGTTTTAAGGCACCCTAGCCAAAGGTTTACTATGCCACCACTGCTTCCCCCAAACCCTCCACCAAGCCCCTCATATACATACCTATCCAGCTCCCTAATAGTACACTATCGCAAGTAAGATTGCATCTGCGAAAAATTGTGTATGCAGACTCAAAAAATGCAAATTGCAGCCAAATTGCAAAACTGATGCAAAGATAGATAGATAGATAGATAGATAGATAGATAGATAGATAGATAGATAGATAGATAGATATGAGATAGATAAATAGATAGACAGATATGAGATAGATAGATAGATATGAGATAGATAGATATGAGATAGATAGATAGATAGATAGATAGATAGATAGATAGATAGATAGATAGATAGATAGATAGATAGATAGATAGATAGATAGATAGATATGAGATAGATATATATTAGAGATATAGATTTATTTATTATTTGTTTATTACCAGTTATTTATATAGTGCACACATATTCCGCAGCACTTTACAGAGAATATTTGGCCATTCACATCTGTCCCTGCCCCAGTGGAGCTTACTATCTATATTCCCTACCACATGCACACACACATTCACACTAGGGGTCATTTTGTTGGGAGCCAAACAAGTGCATATTGTACTGCAAAACTCTTTTGTTCTTTG
Organism: Taudactylus pleione; assembly: GCA_031769625.1. Classification (NCBI taxonomy): domain Eukaryota; kingdom Metazoa; phylum Chordata; class Amphibia; order Anura; family Myobatrachidae; genus Taudactylus; species Taudactylus pleione. The sequence continues at coordinate 13,570,987 of JAUIMM010000153.1, read as the reverse complement.
TGTTGTTTGGGGCTATTGTCATAATTGTGGAAATCTTCTTTTCCCCCACACTTGCCCATTCTTCTATGTGTACTGTTATATTTCATACTTTCACACATAGTGACCTCATGTTCTGATTTAGTTCCACAGAGTGATGAGCTACATTTTCAAACAGTAGACCCACTTGCTCGACCTGTGGAAACACAAGGAGACTTCATCACCATAGAAACTGTATGTTTCCAGAAACACCAGTAAGGCCAGAAACGACATGCCCACCCAGCCGACACATACAAGAGCCGCCTAGTAATCCAAATGCTGATGCTGCCTCTGCCTTCCTCACTTCCATGGCTGCTTTCAATGACTGTCATGTGGAACTAATGGACACACAAGCCTACAGTTGTTATTTATTTACTTATTTATTACCAGTTATTAGCATAGCGCACACATATTCCGCAACACTTTACAGAGAATATTTGGGCATTTGCTTCAGTTTCTGCCACAGTGGAGTTTACATTCTCTATTCCCTACTACATGCTCACACATCTACAACTAGGGTTCATTTTTTTTGGGAGACAATTAACCTCCCAGTATATTTTTGGAGTGTGGGAGGAAACCCACACAAGCACAGGGAAAATATACAAACTCCACACAGTTAGGGCCATAGTGGGTATCGAACCCATGACCTCAGTGCTGTGAGGTAGTAATGCTAACCATTTCACCCTCTGTGCTGCTCCATCTAGATAGATAGCCCCCATCTGGCAGCAGGGAGGGAGTAGCACAGATGTGTGTGCAAAACATAGCAAATAAAATTAAATTGTAGGTGTCAGCTTACATTTCTGACACAGACACATGACACTTACTACCAGTGTGTCACTCTTCAGTATGCAACTGCAGCTCTCATCCCAGCACATACCAGCTCCATAATTCAGTCTCTATTCCAGGGTGTAGAGCTACTCTGTGCCTGGCTGGGAGTGATGGAAGGGGGGGAAAGAGCAGGGAGGAGGCAGACAGGTCAGCAGAGAGGGTCTGTGGTGCCTGGGAGACTGGGCGGTGCAGGGGGTGTGGCTGCATGATCGTGTCTTCGAGGCCCTGTCCCTTATTTATTGCCAGAAAAACAGACATTGTATAGCGGGCGGCGGGGCTACAATGATGCGATTCACCGTGAATTGCGTAGTTGGACCCACCCGGACCGCCTACTTTGCTCTGTAAGTGGGTGGATGCAGGGGAATGTGCTGTGGAGGGGGCCCACAAGGGGGTCCGGGCAGTGGGGGAGACTTGACTCCTTTTCCCAGTGGCCAGGAGCATCACCTGATTTTCGGAAGCATCTCAGCCTTTTCGGGAGAGTAGGAAAGTATGAGATGAAGAATGTCTTGATCAGAGACATCCTTCATGTTTATGGCACCCCTGTGCCTGAAGCTACCTAATGATAGTGCTGGCCCTGACTACTATACTGCCTCTCTTTGCATGTCTGACATTGTGCTATATAATCTGTTATAAATAAAAGTCAATTATTAGCTTTGTCAAATTATTTCATTTCTGGGATTTGCCTGGATATCTTGTTGGGTGATCTTCTTTTACATGAGCAGTCTTACACTGCTAGCATAGTTATATTTTCAATAAATAAGCCAAATTCCAATGGTCCCATCTTCTAACAAGTCACTCATCCTCATTTTACATAAAGTTGGGCATTGGTCACTAGCCATGATTCTGAGTACTATATGTCATAATTTTGCATAACCCAAGTCCATCGCTTGAGGGACAAAGTGTTGCCATGGAAACTGTTGGGTAAAAAGGAGCACATACTCAGGTAAAACAAATAAAAATAAACATATAAAGGTACATATAATTGAAATGGGCTGCAGTTTCAAGTAACATGTACATAAAGTTGTATTTTTCTTGGGGTGCTGGGGTTGCTGCACAACCTCACACAACAATGCCTTTTATTTTAGTGGCTTGCTATCACTTATACTGATTAAGGGCCTGATTCAGCAGTAATCGCAACTGCGATTATGCACACAATTGGCAATTGTTGTTTTCTGCGCATGCATATGCATCGCAGTGTGCGGGCACGAACACACCACTGCGATAGGGATTGTGATCACAGTGACTATGCAGACCCATCACAGAGTGATTGACAGGAAGGGTGGTGACAGGGGGGTGGTCGGAAAAAAGCAGGTGAGCCAGTCTGTTTGAACGCCGTTGCAAGGGCATGCATAAATTAGCCACTGTGATGCCATACGCAGCTTGGGCTTACACTGCATGTGATTAGGTTATCAATTCCTAAGAAAGGTCAGAGCTTGTGAAAGTGTGCATGAGCCTGCACTGGTACTCGATGTTACCGATGGTTTTGCAGTCTTGCTAAGTATTATGGATATGTGTAAGGTAAGATGGGTGTCCTTATGTTGTGCTGTGACTGCATAACGATCACAAACATTAGTATATTTTCGCAGTGAGACTGCGTACGTAATCGCTATTGCGATCACAGTTGCGATCCATACTGAATCAGGCCCTAAGTGTAATTTAACTGCTGACTTTATATCAATTGTGTCTTAAATAAATTTGTAATTGTAATTCAGCAGCAGTGCACCACGCCATTATTAAGATATTGTAATACCCCAATGTAACCACTCGGCTGATAAATAGAATACAATTTTTGGGAGGCTTTTATTTTTCTGGTGCTTTACTGTTCACAGTCACAAGTTCACAACAGCCTCTTGCTATCAGAGATGTGATGATACTGCCCATTACACAACTGCAACCACTTGGATTTTTTTCAATTTCTATACTTTCTTTAATTTTTGGGGGTGCGATCCAGCTGATATTTTTTAGGGGTATTATTTGTGAAACACTTGGTAGTACAGATGTTTCCTCATACACTATTGCCACATTAATGCCATACATCCCTTCTTTCATATGCAACACTTGTGTGCTAATAAGTCTGAATCTGCATACAAAGTGCTTCGATGCAGTGCCTATGGCTTTTTTTATACCAAGTTCCATTGTACTTCATCTTTGACTTTGTATATATTTAAAACAAATTCCTTTTGTGATTAATGTCACAGCCCGGCATCTGAGTGTTGTTTCTCTGCGTCTGTGGTGCGAATAAAATGGAAATTTAAATTAAAAAGTTGATTCGCTACACTGCTCGGCACTACTCCCTCATGTTGGGCATCTGCGCCACATGGCATATTGAGGCCTGGTGTATGAGGACACATATGTACCCATAATTTTGGTAACTAGCTGTAAAGTATGTGATGCTAAACAGCCACAATAGAAATACAAATAGGCAAATGCTGGGTGGTTTCCAGTTGCCCAGAACCACCCATCCTGCATTTCATGATCACAATAGCAGTAGTATATTATAATATGATTTTTATTAGAGCTGCAGCCACAAAATGCAGTATATGGGACAGAACGGAGATGGTGTGCATGCCCACAGGCAACATCTTTTCCTACCAAGTCTGCTGTATGTGTTGAACCTAGAGCTTGATCACCAGACCAGAGAGCAGCTGCCAGAAAGAAGACACAGGGGTTTTACCATGAGGTGAGAGAGTGTGTGCCTAGAAAACTCAGTTCTCTATCCTCATGTTTATACTATGTGGATTGATTATGATGTAACGGTTTCCTAACCACTTGTGTTATTTATATGAAATATGTTTGATACAGATTTTTTTTTTAAATCTGTATCCACTACAGCCTATACTATCTATATTGTTATTATTAATTCTTTACTACATACACTATTCAGTGTATAAGAAAAGCAATATGTACATTTACAGTATGTCCAGATGCTAGGTTTTTCTTCACCTCTCCCAGACTCCTAAACCTGCTCCAATGCTCCACAGAGCGGAAGACCTGGATCTTGGAATTGTGCCCACATCCATAAAAAAAAATATTCAGCTCAGACAGGCTGGTCCTATTGCTGCAACTAATGGTTTCCTGTGATTGCTGGTCCTGTACTGTATGTAATTAAAGTATTGCATACACTGCACTTTGTATGAGGCAGACTATAGCTTGTTAAGGGTTAATTGTGCCCTTTTCATGGGCTGTTAACACATGTGCAAATATCAAGCATTTGTAATCCTTCCTCTAGAAATCCCAAATTTGCCCCTGGATAAGCTTGTAGTTTCTGTACACATGCATTGAGCCTCACAGTTCCACAAGTAACTAAAGTGCCATTGGTTGGCCCTCCACACCTTCCCCCAGGTGATGTTTTGATGTCACAAAGATGGCCTGAGGAGCAGGAAGGTGTATGCCAAGCATGTCCTAAGGATGAGACTGGCAGAGCTCAAGGAGCTCACTAGTATGTATGATCCTGCTTCAAGTATGCTGCAAGCCAAACATAAGTGTCATCCCTGTCAGCAATGGGACCATACATATTTGTCAGTTACTAATCTCTACAAAAAATAGCAGCAAAAAGGAAAATAATCACTAGACCTTGCAAGAAACATACTGAAACTGCAGCTAAAACAGTAAATCGAATCAAACACCCTACTTTTTGGACAATCAGTTGAGTAGGAAAAAAAACCTTTTGTGTGTGTGTGGAAAGGGGTGTGTGTAGAGATACTGCTGTAACAAAAGCAGCCTGCTTTTTGTACAATCAGGGCCTGATTTAGACGCTGGTGACTTTTATGCAGTGCTACTGCAGTTTTATGCTAATACAGCAGCTGATGGAATTTGTACAGAGGTGCCCACCGGCTGTGGTGCTAATCAGTTACTATGCATAAACAGTTGCGCCATCGGATGCACATTGTTCACACCATCGAACGTGCACCAGCCATATGGAGGCGCACAGCCTATCTGTCTGAAAATGGCCTCTGTGGAAAAAGTCAGACCGCAAAATACCCACAACATGCCTGCCACTCCCTATTAGCACCCAGAAATGATGACTGAAAATTCTCCATATCCAAATTTGATTTGCTTTGCATTCTGCTGTGCTAACTATTGGGCAGTGTGGCTTGGACCCATGGATGCATCCAATGCCACAATAGTGCCACCTCTGAATCAGGCCCTCAGTCCAGTACACATAAATTTCTCACACTCTGTCACCTTATCTCTTTATCTGCCTAACTCACTTATACCCCTTCCAGATTGCAATGCCTGGTCACACCCAGGATTTTGTTCACGCGTCAATCCCAGGTGCGACCTGGCTGAGAACCTTTACAAACTGGCTGCCCGACCTGACTTATTACGGAGTTGATGACATCATCGCCATCATGTGCTAAGCCGGTGCTTGGAGATAAGATCATCTCCAAGCGCCGGCTCTTATTATGCAGTGAATGGGACTCAGGTCATATCGACCCAGCTTACCCATTCACACTACATCGTGAGCCAGGTTGAACCCGTGTTCAACCTTGCTCGTTACCTGGGTTGAAGTGCCAGGTTGCTCAACCCAACTTATTTCAACCTGGCCCTTTCACACTGCACAGTAACCCGGAATGCTGCATGCTCATGTGCAATAACTGTCTCAAAGCAATATATCTGCACAAACACAAAGGTGATTATGCCCTAAGGATAAACAATATCCTATTAATTGCCAAATAAAAGATAACAAAAAGTGTTTCCTTGGCGCAATGTCCCTAGGGTGGGTAAATAGCATGCGTAAATGTAAGGAGAAAATGTATGAAAAGTCAAAGAAATAGTATTAAAATAAGATGCAGTGCTTTACAATTACATTTGAAATTTTCACCTCCAACCGTTCGGGAAGAGGAGACTTACGAAAGCTATTACTCGTCCACAGTATGGATCTTAAAAATAACTAATACATTTTAAAAATGTTTGTTTAAACAAGATGTGCAAATCATATACAGCATAAGCACAATAATATAATTCAATTACACACTATAAAACAAATACAAAAACTTCTGTATGAACTTATAGGAGTTAGAAGGGTCAAATAATCAAACACTCATAAAACAAAAGATAGAAGTTGTACAAAACCACTGCAGGATCAAGTTTTAAATAGATTCCACAACCAGACTTACAGAGGGTTAAATAAATCCTGAGATCTGCAGCTCCTTTATAACAGAGAAATATATGGTGATTAAATTTACCACAAAAAGCAATACCAATAATAATACATTATTAAAATGTCAAAACATATAACATTCGTTCATTTATAATACACAGCAATATTATTCAATTACATATTAAACCAGATAAAAAACATTATTAAATCTACACACACAAAAATGACAACAGAATATACCTCCTTACAGGCAAAAAGGAGGATAGAATACATACATACATAGAATAAGGGACCTCTTAGTGGCTCTAATTGTGATAATAATTGATTACAATATTAAATTCCCCTTGCCTGGCGCAAAACAGAGTAATTAAGTAATCCTGGAGGAATCCTGGTATTTCTTAAGTCACGGTTCAGAGACAGATGTATACAGCAGAAATCCCCAAGGAGATCAGAATCAATTAGCAGCAATTGCAACAATATAAAATAATCCACTTGGCCTGCAATTAAATATTTACCTGGACATGCAACCTACAGAGCCTAATAAGCTCAAATAAAAACTGGTTTTAATCTCAGTTATAATATAATATTGAGTCAAATATAGAGACTTATTCATGTCCAACTGTAGAATACAGGAACAACCCACTCTGTATGGGTATGTGGATCTAATGCTTCATTTATAGTACTGACCTTTAGAGCCGGTTTTTAACTCAAGTGTGCCTGTATACATTCAGCTGCATGGCAGAGTGAGCCCACAGACCAAGACCCATTCACCTGAAGAAGTGGGCTAGGAATAACCAGCCCCAATCACAGTGCATACAGTTGCTGGTATAAAGTAGAGGATAGCGGTTTGGTGTTTTAGAAAACCAAACACACCTGATCTTAGGGGTTCTGAGCTAAACAGAGTCCCAGTTTGGAATCACTTTGGGGTTTCAGAGTAAACCTGAGTCCTGACTTGGGTTTTCTCATAATTCAGATCTCGGATTTAAAAAGAAGATCTTGCATGTTTTGAATTGCATTAAAGTCCCTATCTTGTGTTTTCAGATGCTATGTGGTGCTCAAAATTGTCTGGAAATGACCAGTCATTCAAGTTATTGACACTATAGGAACAGAAACAGGTCCACATTACATGATTTTAGCTGTTTTTATGAATTTTTAAAGAAATGCAACCAAAACTGAATCCAAACAAAAACACTTAGGGAAGGTTTTGCCTAAACCAAAAACCAAAACACGGGGTCAGTGTACATCTCTAATATAACCACAGGCAATAAGAGCCAGCTATCAGTTTTATTGCCCAGTATTAAATAGTGAGTATGTCCTTTCTAGCAGTAAACACCTGGGGTATATTTACGAAAGTGCGGGTTTATAGATGTGGAGATGTTGCCCATAGCAACCAAACAGATTCTATTTATCATTTATCTAGAACTTTCTAGAAGATCATAATTAGAATCTGATTGATTGCTATGGGCAACATCTCCACTTCTAAAAACCTGCACTTTAGTAAATATACCCCCTGGAGCCTGATTCAGAGCAGCATGCAATTCACACGTAATGCTGATGTTCACGTAGTTAACAGATTATTTGCAACTGTATTTGTGCAAACATTTCTGAAAACCCATACAGTGCATGATAAACACAGAGTGTATGCACAAAGGTGCTCTTATGAATGATTCAGACTGTATCAGAAAGGTGGCGGAAAAGTGATGGTCATTCCTAGGAGGTGACAGGGAGGTGGCAACTAGTGCACTCAAAAATGGGCCATCAGTTGACATATAATGGGATGGCCACAGATGTGTCAATGCAAGCAGCTGCATTCCCACACACACAGCCAAAAGCATAGGATTCTATGGTCAAATGAAGAAACTGCACCTGCCATTGTGCTGGTGTATGATTTGCTGGTGCGATTGATGGTGGCGTATAATGATGCACCAATCAGTATTACAACATGCATGGGTGCTAAAATTAGGCATCTCAGTCCTTGCACATTCGGCAGAATGGTTGTACACAATTTGTTTAAACTCTCAGATGTGTGACTACCAATAGACGCTGCAGTCTGCAATTTTGCATGCGACTCAGAAGCAGCCCCTTAGTGTAATATGATAGCTGAGAGTGGCAAAGACTATCTTGTTTGATAAATCCCACAAGATACAATATTTCCAGTTAAAATCACATTTTGCCTTGTTCGGGGTAAAGAGGTGCGGTTCAGTTTCAGTGAAAACCGCACAGACCCAAACTTATGGGTTCAAGTTGAACTGAGCCCCGGCTTGGTACTGCTCACCAAGATTGGATCCCAAAATGTCATCTTCCTGTTGTCAGATCTCGTGTTTATGGATTACATATTTAAAATCCCTCTCTCATGATCAGGCGCCATTTCACACAGGAGACCAGAAGGAGAGGGTGTGTGGCTGGGATGCAGCACTGTGAGGCATTAAAAAACACAAATAGGAGTGGACTGGTGTGCTGTGTTAAAGCCTACAGGAGCACTTTGTCATTAAAAAAATAAACAATTAGGGTCACTGTGTTAAAGGTGCACCCTAGAGGCACTGTGGACTGTGGGCTACAGCACTGTGAGGCACTGTGTTGTGAGTTCAGGGCTAGGCACTAAAAACTGCCATTAGAAGCACTGTGTTAAAGGGGCACTGTGTCATTAAAAACCCATAGAGTCACTGTGGACTGTGGACTGCAGCACTGTGAGGCACTGTGTTGTGTGTTCAGGGCTAAGCACTCTGTTAAAAACATTGTGTTGTCTATTCAGGCACTGTGTTAAACACATAAAATAAAATTGTTGTGTGTTCAGGCACTGTGTTAAAAAATAACATCATTAGGGTGCAATTACTAGAATCTCTGTAAGGCAATATGTTGTGTATTCAGGCACAGTATTAAAAATATTACAATAAAAATGTTGTGTGTTCAGGCACTGTGTTAAAAAATAACAACATTTGCCACACTGTGAGTGCTGTGAGGCTTTGTTAAAAATATAAAATCATTAGGTGCCATTTCTAGGAGTGCTGTGAGGCACTGTGTTGATAAAAATATTACAATAAAACTGTTGTGTGCTAGGGCACTGTTTTAAAAAATAATGTAATTAGGGTGTCATTACTAGAAGTTCTGTGAGGCACTGTGTTGTTTTTTCAGGCATTGTATTAAACAATAAAATCATTAAGGTGCCATTACTAGAAGCATTATGAGAACCTCTGTCGTTTGTTCAGGCATGGTGTTCAAAAATAATGTCATTAAGGTGCAGGAACTGTTGTGTGTATTCAAGCACTGTGTTAAAAAATGTAAAATAAAACCTTTGTGTGTTCAGGCACTGTGTTAAAAAATTATGTCATTAGGGTGCCAATAGTGGAGAGCTGTGAGACACTGTGTTTTTAAAAATATTAAATAAAACACTGGAGTGCTGTGAGTCGATATGGATCAGTCAACGGAAGAGCAGGAGCAGTAACCAAGTACTAGTGCTACAGCTGCTGCCAGCCATTACAGTACTTCAACTTCTAATAAAGGTGGTCCAGGGGAAGCAAAGAAAGGGCACCTAAAAATCTAAACATATTTCACAATGTTAAAAAAAAAAATCACTTCTAATAATAAAGGGAAAATTTAATGCCAAAAAAAGGTACATTTCCTTACATTGACACCTCTACCGTGACTCAATCTGATACACTAAACATCATTAAAATGGTAGTGGATAACTTTAATGACAATATACAAATTAGCTTACAACACATTCCCTTTAAATATTGCGAGTAAAAAAAGGGAATTTGAAGCCCCTTGTACATACTAGCTTTGCTTTACTTAAGTTTCCCACCCTCCAGTGAATACTTGGAAAGAGTGTTTAGCACAGCCAAGAACTTTGTGAGCGATTGGCGTAGGAGGCAACTTCCTAAAAATGTGGAAAAACTGATGTTAATAAAAATTAACTACAAATTCTACGAGGAAGACATTTGCCTCCAAATACGTAAAAGTACAGAGACTTCTGTAATTATGGATTCCAGTGGGGATGAGCTACAGTAATATTGTGTGATGATGACTTTAACACTAATAGGGTGAGGACAAGGATGATAATGACATCTTCCAGCTGTAGAGATATAAAACAACACCGTTAGCTGCTTTAAGCTCATTGGTAATTTGTGTTGTGGGTGCAGTCCTGTCGCTGAAGTGCTTGGTTTGTTAAGCTGTGCATGTCCATTTTAATATGCAACATAAGGGTGGGTAGGAGGACCCAAGAAAAATTCCATTGTGAATTACTTTTCTTTTCATTATGGGCTTTATTTTTGGGGGGCATTGATGATGATCATCTGTCTCTGATAAGTCGACCCTTTACCAGCTCATGCTTCTTATCAACCTGTTTTGTGTGCATGTCTGACAGTTTATAATAAATTATAATGCTATATTTTTGTGGGGCATTGTTGATGGTCTTCTGTCTCTTGCAAGGCCATTTGAATATTTTATTTGTTTATTAACAGTTTCTTATATAGTGCAGCATAATCCGTTGCACTTTACAATTTGAAACAACATTAATAAAACAAGACTTGGTTGTAAGAGACAAACATAAAGGTAACAAGGCCCTGCTCACAAGCTTACAATCTATAGGGAAATAGGTGTTGATACACAAGGATAGGTGCTACATATTGCAAATTGGTTCAGCCAGATTGCAGAGGTTCTTGGTGAGCTGTATGATCTGGTCACACAGGAAAGTTGGCCTACGGTCTGATTCAGAGCCACTCGCAAGCGCTTTGTGCTGGCAAGCCGCCTGATGGTTGCCCACTGTGCATATGCTGCATCCGCCATGAGCGAGACCCGCTGAGCAACTGAAGTTCAGTTGCTACGGGGCTTGCAAAAAAGATGGGGTGGCTGTCGATGGTGAGTGACAGCTCACCCCATTTTGTGGGCTGGTAGGAGGGGTGGCCGAACAAACGCAGGCGTTCCCTTAGGAATGCCTGGCATTTGTAGGAGGGCTTACTAACATCACTACTGATGTCTGTAGTGGACTTCCTGCTCTATTAGGCAGCCTAGACCTTACCGTAGGGTCCTGTCACAAGGCCGATGGTTGCGAAGGTCTCCTGGCCACTCGCACAAGCTGTGGGTGGTCTCCCACAGCTTTGCGAGTGCCGGAGAGAAAAAAAAAAAACCAGAGACCCAGTGAGCAGCCAGTGGCTGCAAGCGGGTCTGAATCAGGGCCTATGTGTGATGTTATGTGTGGACTGTGAGAGGTAATGTAATTAGATATTTTGTATTGTCCTGACTCCTGAGGCCTGTGATTTTCTGCATGGATTGGATTGCAATTGCATTAAATAAAAAGTAAATTTATATTTGGATGCTTGTGTTTAATAGTTTGCTTCACATCTTAACTTTAATTTTCATAATCAATTAATCAATCAATCCTTTACCTGCTTTCCACTAAATATTCCACTTTCATTTCCATGTACAGGACAAACCTTGAGCGTCTGATCTAGTTCTTGATTAATGAAAACATTCTTTCCATTGGGTCATATACAAACTGCCACTGCTATGTCACAATATTTCATAGATGTGCTATATTCTTTTAAACTGCTGTGTGTTTGTTCTGCTGCTCAGTTGCTCAGTTTAGCCAGCCAGCCTTTGGCCAATATTGGTGAACAACAATGTGAGCTGGGAAGTGGTTAAAATTGACTGGAAATAACTGGAAATCAATGTTATTGAGGTTTTAGGAAAAGTGAAGAGAAATAATTGTGAGAGGCCCCTCATATTTTAGTATATATTATATTTATTGTGAGGAAGAGGAGGGGGTGATATCACTAACAAAAATAATTATATGTAAGCAAAAGAAAATAGGGATTTTTTAGTGATGCACTTTTCTAACTTTTATTAATATCATTAAAAATAGTACACATATACATCAAATTATAAAATAAAGATAATAGCAAAATATAGAAATGTGTTTAAAAACTCAGTGCAATGTACTGCTAATAGCACTCTTTTTAAATAATTATTTCCCATGGTAAAGATAATTCTTAACATATATTGTTGTGTTCTGAACATGTGAGTTGTGAGGTGGTTATTAGCCTGTAATGCAGTCCTGACTTGCTGAACGTAATGTCTTATCATATCTCTGATGAAAGCAGTTCTCTGTGTAGATGATGCATAATGGAAACAGTATCGAATTGAATTAAGTAACATATGTTGCAATGTGTCACAGAGATTAAGGTTTGTTTGTAACACAGATATCTTAGTATCTTCCCAACCATTTAGTAATATATTAGGATAATAATGGTCCCTTATCTATCAATGAGGTACAGTAGGTACGTCATATAAGATCATTGTAAATTAGTCAGGTGCCATTGGTTTAATATTTATATGTTCAACAAAACTAGGTACACTGATTCCCTCAAATTCTAGGGGGTACATTTTCTAAGAATCATGTCTGGTCGAGTTTTGCCGTTTTGAAACTTGATGTGCCTTGCTAAAACTTGGGTGATTTTAGGCTTCTGAAACACTCAAATTTACCAAGAATCATGTTTTGCTGAGAGTGTGTTTTCTAATCGTGCATGTGATCAAGTTTCTCACCCAAGATTGCAGTGTCTGACCATAGCCAAACACTCCCAAACAAGCAGCCTGCATATGTCAGTGAGATATGTGAAGGCCGATAGTGAATAAAGGGTTATTTAAAAAAAAATGACATATGGACCCCCCCAAAATGCATAATCAGCCCCGGGCTGCTCAGCCAGTCCTGGTTCCTAAAACAACATGCAAAAAAAGAGTAGGGTTCCCCCATATATTAGGAACAAGCACTGGGCTACTGAGCCAGTCTTGGTTTTTAAAATAGGGGGGAGGAATTGTGCATGGCTCCCCCTATTTTTTAAAACAGCACTGGACTTAAATCTGGCCTGGGTGTAATGCCATAGCCAGGGGACCTTTTCACTGGGTTTCCCTGGCCAAAGCATTATCACCCCAAGCTGGAAATCTCAGGGAAGGTGGGGACCCCATAAATAAAGGGGTCTCCCCTCTCATGAGCATCCCAGGCTATATCTGAAGCCTGATGCTCTTTTCTGCACCTCTGGGTGGTGGTTGCAAAGGTAATAATGTTGAAAATAAAATTAAAGAATAGTTTTTACAGTGGAACTACAGGTGCCAGTGTGCCTGCCCTTTGTGCCAGCAGGCAGTCAGCACCCATACCCCCATTGTAAAAAAATAGTTAAAAAACCACAAGACATACACACCGTAGTAAGTAAACATTTATTACATACCTTCCAGACTCACACATGCTTTCCTGCTGCTAGATGTTCTGTCCCCTTCTCCAAGTAGAAATCCAATGGGTTACCTGTTATAGAAATCCTATACTCACGTAAGTCCTGGTGCTGGTCTCTGTCACATACAGGGGTCTTCTCAAAATAACAAAACAACACCCAGACCAGAGCGTACTAAAGTGATGTATGTGTGACCACATACTTTGCTACCTGGCTATCAACTGGAGAACCCACATGGAAACTGTCAGTAGCTGGAGCCACCAGCTAATCAGTGGCCACTTTACTGTACATTCTACTATTTATTCTTCTTCTACTACCTTGGAATTAACCTACCCCTTCATTGCAACCAGTGGCTCACAAAATTTCCCTAGCGGCAACCTAACAATGCTAACAAGCTACGTCCCCGTGACTCCAGGAGAAGGTGGATGCAGTAGCCATAGAATGATTAACCCAGGATCAAGATACATGCCGGGCAGCTGTCCGTGGTCTCCATACAGTGCAATAAGCCATTATATAGAGAGCCAGGACACAGCACACTCGGACCCACAATAATATACTCACGAGGAAGGTGAGCTGGTCACACTTTTTTACTGCTGGATCCCGTTGATAAATGGGCCCATGGGAACTGTAAAAGTTACAGCCAACTGGGACTGACACATTACTATTGGTCATTCACAAATGCCACAATGGCTCTTAAAGGAAAATCTGTTATAGACTCTATTGATACTCATATGTGACCATAGATCTCCTGATATTATTGTTGAACTGGTGCACTACAGGTATCATCCTGTCACTGAGTAACTAATATAATTATTAAGTCAAATACTCTTTGGAAAGATTCATTAGAGCAACTCAGAAATCTGAAGTATTGTATTAAATAATTTATTGAGAGACATTGCAACTTATTTCTCTATTCAAGAAGAGAATGTGATAATCATCCTGATAAATATATAGGAGTGTGGTGATTAAGAACTATAGACATGCTGAAGAGAAGGGTATATTGGATAGGAATTATTATGATTATTGGACATATGTATCAAAGCTTGATGTGAGATAAAATTGTGAGATATATATCACCAATCAGCTTCTAACATTACATTTTGCAGGCTGTGTTTAAGAAATGATAGTTTGGAGCTGATTGGTTGATGATATATATTTCACAATTTTATCTCACATCAAGCTTTGATACATATGCCCCTATATGCCCCTATATGCCAAAATATCCATAGGTAGTTACATACAAGTTTTATTGATATTTGAATACATTTTATCTACATTTTTAAAATGTCTGTGTAATAAATTTGTTATACGATACGGAGAAGCCTGCCTGTGATCATTCAAGTACAAATTATTATTGTTCAGTTGTTGGCAATAGTGCGGTCTATATTTGCAAAATGGTGTTTTCTGTATATGTGTCAGAATTGCAACTGACAGTCCATAAAATAATTTTTTATACATTTATAGAATATTTTAATATTTTCTTTACATTTTACATATTAATATACCTCTTATTAAGCGCTGGGACAATTATAGCTTCCAGGTATATAAGTAGCTATAGTATTTTTTCTCCTTCTCTTTCATAAATTACAAATTGCTCATGTGCAAAGCTGGGGCGGTTCGCTAGTTACAAAATAATCATGTCATTTACTCCTGATATATTCAGATAGCAATAGCAATATAATTATGGCACTTTTGCATAATTGGCAACAACATAGTTTTCATGCTTGTAATGATGATACCTTTATTGTTTGTATAACATAGATGGAACACTGCATACATATATGACAGTTACATATAGTAATTAGCTGTTGCAGTGTCCAAGTTAATATCTAAATACACTCAATTGTTACCATAAAAATATAGGTAGTGGTGTGGGTATAATAGTTAAATTAAGCAGCACCACATTGGTGATAGAAAGATCTTGTTGAATTCCACATACACTATGCACACCTGGCTGCTATTCCTCACAGGCTGAGCCCACCTTATTATACTATCCCTGAACTTATGACAGAATTGCCTATATTATTCATGTAGTATAGATGAGAAAAACTGTACAAAGTTCCGGCAGTTAAGCATAGTGATTAGCCAGCGCAGTGTCCTGAATTACTTCTCCTAGATGTTAACAAGGCAAATCCTGCATGAATATGTTTTAACAACAGTCCAAGATTGGGTATGAGTATGACAGCTTTAGAAGCATCAGATTGCCGGTGCAGTGATCACATTGACATTCATATACACAAAGTACACAACGTACACTTGGCTACTAAACCCTCGCAACTCAGCCAACCTTATTTCTCTATTCATAGTCTATTGTATCATTAATCGGGATGTAGTTTGGAAGCAAATGGTCTAAATCCTGACTGCTGGCTTCCAGATGTTCAAATCTTGGCATGGTACTAATGACAGGCATCTAAATCTAGACGCCTGTCATTAACCAGATGTAGGAAGACTGACACCCGGGATCCCAATCGAAGTGATGCTGGGTGCCGGGCGTGGACAGCCATGGAGGGGGAGGGTTAGGTTTCGGGCTCCCAGGGGGACTTAGGGTTAGATACCCCCAGGAGGGTTAGGGTTAGGCTAGGGGAAGGAATGGTTAGGTTTAGGCACCCCCTTGGGGACTTAGGTTTAGGCGGCGGGGAATGGGGGGTTAGGTTTAGACACTTAGAGGGGGGATTAGGCACTTGGGGGGAGGTTAGGGTTAGGCACCTCTATGGAAGGGTTAAGTTTAGGGGGTAAAATTAGGTTTGAAGATATTTACCTTTTGACGAACGGGGTTTTCACCCTTGCCGGGCTGCCGCTGTCGGGATTTGAACTGCCGGACATGCATCCAGCGATAATACCTACTACACCCCATTAAACTGCCCACCATTGTCATCTTATATCTGTCCAATCGACTGTTAATATATAGAACCAGTGGCATATGTTTATCCCAGTCACCCAGAGGCAAGTTCTAATTTGGCTCACCCGCCCCAAGAAAAAAAAGGGCAAATAAAAGTGATGTATATCAATCTATACATACGCATGAACACGCACAAGCACACAAACACACTAAAATAGAATGTTTCTATTGGGCCTATTTGCTAAAGTAAATTTGCAGGATATGCTCAGGGAGAATAACTTTGTTGCTGTTGCCTGTTGGTATATTTCCACCCAGAAACTGCTTCTATGCCATTTTTTATTTGAAAACAAAACAGTCGAGTGATCTGTCAACAAGTAATTTTGTGTTACCTACACATTTCCTTTTACTTGTAACCCCTTCTGTCTGTCCATGCCTCTATATGTGCTGGCTCACCAGATCATCCCCTTTAATTCAGGACACACATGAATTACATGGCCAGCACTGGAATTATAGACTCTGGGCACTAGAGTGTGCCCAGAGTCTATAGAGTATGCGCATGTCACTGGGAAAATGGCCATGGCGGCCATTTTCCCTGTACTGCACATGTGCAAACAATGGGAAAATGGCCACGGTGGCCATTTTCCAGTTATTTTTACAGTGCCGGACCCCCATGCCTATGTGGGACTCTAGGGGGGTAAGTAATACTATGGGTGCAGGGTGTGCGGTGCAGGGCCCTCCTGGACCGAGGGGCCCATGTTCCCTGCACACCCTGCACCCATTATAGATACGCCCCTGGCTACAGAACCTCTATAATCCACATGTATTCTGAAATAAAGGGATGATATGGCAAGCCTACAAACTTGTGCCCCATTCTGACTCTCAGTTCCCTCCTCCTACCTTTCTGCGCCTCAATTTGCACCCCTTCTGTCTGTCTGGGCCCTTTGTACCTTTTGCATCTCTTTGCCCCCTTGTGCCTCTATCTGTGCCCCCTTCTACTAGTTTCCCTTTTCTAAACTTCCCTTTCTCCCCCCCTATGTTTTCTCTCCTGGCCACCATGATATACTCCCCCCCTCCCCCACACATGTTGAATGCAATTTCCACTCACTTTTGCATTCTTCTTACCTGTTACCTTGGCTGGGACATCAATAGCCAGGGTCTCTTATCCCCTCCATGCCACTCAGGGTGAGTCACAGCACTGGTACCTGTCCACGGACAATACTGCCCCTGCTGATGTGCTGGCTGCTGTCCCAGTCCCGAATGCTGGCTGCTCTTCTGACTGCTGCGCACTCCCCACAGTGTGTGACAGCCATCCTCAGCATGTATGCCCAGCCGCCCTGTCAGCGTCTCCCAGCTCCCACTCAGCAGGCAGGCTCAGGATCGTGGTCACATGTTATGTGATGTCTGCGACCTGAGCAGAGGGTCCAGGTCAGCGGTGCAGAGTGTCCAGGTTGCGGTGGAGCCTGAGGGGCACCGCTGATGCTGCTGATCGCCAATCAGCTCGGCGGCTCCTCTATTACAGGAAGTCACGGAATGGGGGACAATGGAGGAGGTGCCCTCTTCAGGCCTGGAACCCAGCGGCAACTGTCTCCATTGTCTCCGGCAGTTCCGCCACTGTATGGAACACACCTTTATTTTAAAAATCTGTATATATATCTAATGTACAGTATGTATCCAGTGACCGTGTAATTTGATTACATAGTGTCATTTATCTATAATATTAAGCCTATCATACCAGATTAATAGTATCTGTAGTTATATTGTAATAAAAGGAGGGAATTATATATATATATATATATATATATATATTTATTGTATAATATAATATAGGTAATTGGATATATCCTAAATCAGATTGGAAAAATGCAAAACGAATTTCCCTACAGAAGGACATTATAATTATACTATATAGTTTATATAAATTTTAATAAAGAATTATAATACTGTGCCTGTGTTGAAAAAACAGTGATTAGTTTATGATAATTATTTTATAGCCATGATAGGGAGATATAGTAATAATATGACATCCTACATTTGTGTGAAAAATGAAAAAGTACAGTATGTGATGGAGATGAGTTTAAGTGTAGTTAAAATAGTTTCCAAAACTATGATGTAAGGCAAAGCAAATATAAAACAAAAATCAAAATGAATAAAACAACTAGTGAATGGATGTTATCCCTCTGTGTTATTGGGTGCTAGTGTGTAATTTTTAATTATTATTTACTCTAGGGGGTAAATTTACTAAAGTGAGAGTTTTTAGAAGTGAGTTTTAAAAGTGATGTTGCCTATAGCAACCAATCAGATTCTAGCTATTATATTCTAGAAGGTGCTAGTTAAATGTTAAGCAGAATCTGATTGGTTGCTATGGGCAACATCACTTTTAAAACTCACTTCTAAAAACTCTCACTTTAGTAAATTTACCCCCAGGTCTCTATTTGAGACCTAGAATTTTAAGGAATCAGTGTACCTTGTATTGAAGAACATATAAATATTAAACCAAAGACATCTGTTTGTAATTTACAATGATCTTGTATGAAGTACCGATGGAATAGGCAAAGATGAAACTGTACCTAGGCACCACCAAAAAACAGAAAGATATACTTATAGACAAGTCACCAAATCTTGTCAAATCATACAATAGAAAGAAAACATACATAAAGTATAAAGTTCTTACACCGAACTTGTTCCAGAAATAATAGTTTATATATGAATGTCCTTGCAAATAAATGTTCCACTCCATGTTGCAAACTTATCCTCAATGGGAATTATGCAAATGGTAACTAAATATAATATCTATGTCAGTACTGATGAAAAACACCTGATAGAAACCATATGTGGTCTAAGAAACCAGCAAGTCCAGATTCCCAAGAAATTTCAGATGTATAAAAACACCATCTGTGTCCTCCTAGTTAGAACCACAGGAGCCAAGAGACAGTCTGTAGTTTAAAAAGCACCTCAGTGACAATCAGTATAGTAATAGGATGCTCACATGAATGCTTACACTCATCAGATTAGTAAATTCATATAAAGGTATAAGAAACTTCTTAGTAGCATCTCAATTGATTAAAATACTTATTGATAACATGAATAAAAATATATAAAAACAGAGAGGATAACCTCCATACCAGTGTGTCGAAACATGTCGGAGGAGTGACAGGGAGGAAGCCTTCTATTTCCATTTGCCAGTACGATCAATAACATTGACAGCATAAGAAAAACTAGGGTATCATCAATCTACTTATCCTGTACATACAAATCCATTTCTATCTTCTGATAAGGAGGTTATCCTCTCTGTTTTTATCTAGTTTTTTCATGTTATTATTAAATATTTTACTCACTTTAGATACTGCACTATGAGAATTTTCTTTTTTCATATACTGGAGATTATACGGGGGCAGAATCTATTAGGAAAAGAAAAGATACCTTTATATGCCTGTATTAGATAATTCCATGTAAGCTGCAATATGAGCATCCATTATATGTATGTTTTGCATGATACATCTCCACTGGTGCTAAGCTTAAAGATACCATGATACAAGTTTACTAAACTGAATAGTGTAAGCATTCATGTGAGCATCCTATTACTATACCGATTATCAATGAGGTGCTTTTTAAACAACAGACTGTCTCTTGGCTCTTGTGGTTCTAACTAGGAGGACATGGGTGGTGTTTTTATACATCTGAAATTTCTTGGTAATCTGGATTTGTTGGTTTCCTAGATCACATATGGTGTCTATCAGGTGTTTTACATCAGCACTGACATAGATATTATATTTTGTTTCCATTTGCATATTTCCCATTGAAGATAACCCGGCAACGTGGAGTGGAACATCATTTATTTGCAAGGACGTTCATATACGAACTTTTATTTCTGGAACAAGTTTGGAGCAAGAACTTTATACTTTATGTATGTTTTCTTTCTGTTGTATGGAGTACCTACCTCACTGATATTGATATTGTCCTAATGTATTATTAGAAGGTTGTGAAGGTTCTAAAATTACAAACAAACCTTAATCTCTGAAACACATTGTAACATTTGTTACCTAAAACAATTAGATACTGTTTCCATTATGCATCATCTACTGAGAGAACTGCTTTCATCAGAGATACGATCATACAGTACATTACGTTCAACAAGTCAGGACTGCATTACAGGCTAATAACCACCTCAGTATTCATATTTGTTCATAACACAACAATATATGTTGAGAACTATCTTTACCATGGGAAATAACTATTGAAATACAGTCCTAAGAGTGGTGCACAGCACTGAGTTTGTAAGTACATTTCTATATTTTGCTTTATCACTATCCATTATCTTTTATATTTTGCTGTATGTGTTAAATTTTTAATGATATACTAATAAAAGTTATATTTTATGAATGTGCATCACTAGAAGACAAATTCCTTTTTTTTCTACTTACATATCTTTAGCTGCTTTTATCAATTTAAAAAATAACATTCCAGATCCAAAACCAAAACACTTGAGGGTTGGTTTGGCAAAACCAAAACACAATGATAAATTAGAACCAAAATACAAAGGTCCATGCACAGCTCTAGTTCTGGGTTCCAAATTTGATATACATTGATTCTAGATTTGGATTGCCAAGGTTTGGTTGTTTCTGATTCAGAAATGTACTCATCACATCTGGACGTGCTCATCACTAAAATATACATATGTGTGCATATATAATTAAGGATGTAAGCAGACCTCCTTGTTTTGGCAAAACCACCCTTAAAGGTTTTGCTTTTGGCAATGCCACCCTCAAGTGTTTTTGTTTTTTTCTGTTTTGGATTTCTTTAAAATTGATAAAAACAGCTAAAATCATTTAATTTTTTACCTGGTTTTGTTCCTATAGTATTATTAATATCAATGTCTTTCGTTTACAGTCATTTACAGTCATTTTTGACCAGCTCATAGCTAAGAATATTGTTTTTCCCCATATTGGCCAAAGGCTGCAGTGAGCTGGCTGGGTAATCTAAATGACAGAGCAGTGGCACAAACACTGGCAATTGTTTTCACACACCAGGAACAGGTCTCCTTTGTGTGAATTGTTTTGGGGAGCAGATGATGGCGGAATACCGTTCACACTTTTTCCTTACACAAACACTGGCAACTCTTTTCACGTACCAAAAACAGGTCTCCTTTTCGAGAAGTGTTTTGGGGTGCAGATGATGGGGGTATACCATTGAACACAGAACTCATCTCAACCAACACTTCTAGAAATTCACAATATTTTTAAATTGAATTAGAGAAGACTGCATTTTTTTAGACAATAGGAGAAAAATATATATTTTTGCAGCTCAAAAACAGTATTTTTGGAAAGATGAACAATATAACAATATACTGCAGTGATTTCTTTGAAAAAAAGAGCAGGTTTACTTTAACAATAAACAACACCACACACAGGACCTCATTCAGAGTCAGTCGTTGCGGCCGCACAGTCGTACGCCACCGATGTTCACTAAACTGCGCATGCATAAAGTTCACAATGCGCGTGCGCAAACTAGCTGCTACGATCAGAAATTTCTCTCTCCTTGAACACAGCCAGGTCGGTAGTTTGAGTGACAGAATGAGGCGTTTGTCGGTGGTAACAGGGGAAGGTGCTTGAAAACGGGGGAGTGGAGATCCGAACGCAGGCGTGCCTAATTATGCGAACAGCATTTTATGTGAGTGCATAATTAACAAAGTAGTGTCATGGCACATGTGACATGGGTGGTTTGTACACTGACCTGATCGTAGTGCTTAAGAGAGGGTATGGTCAACTTTAAGCTCTACGACCAGTTCTGATGGTTACCGATGGTTTCGATTAATCCTTATATGGCCGGAGATGACGTGTAATGCATACGAGAAGGGGGCATATTTTTTGTCTTACAGCCGCATCCTCCCCTTGGTCGGCCAGCTAACGATCCGATCTTAAGGACGCACGTTGCGAGTGCATCATTTGCATATCCGGCCCCTTTTCCCTTACGACCATGCGGCCGCAACGACCGACTCTGAATGAGGTCCACAGTACCTGTTTGTTTGCAGTGTGTGAGTGGCAGTATGTGTAATAAACAAACACACATACTGTACACTGACTGACAAGCATGCCTGCAGTAACACTTCTGACACCCATTGTATTTACCTACTCCAACAACTAACAACTATAACTCTTTCTGCATCTAATGGCATTTTGACTTTGTATACACTACATAGCCCACAGTCCTACACCCTCTCCTTCCTTTCTCCTGTGTGAAATTGGCATCCTCTTATGGCGTTTTTAGTACACATCCCACAGTTCCACACCCTTCACTCTCCTGTGTGAAATGGTGACCAGTCATGAGGGAGGGACTTTTATATGCAATCCAAAATATGCTAGATTCGACACCAGGAATATGACGTTTTGCCTCATTCTAGGTTCAGAACTTGGCAGAACCTGAACCAGGACACAGATCCACACAGAACCCCTAAGTTTGGGATGTTCAGTTTCTGGGAAAATTTTAATTTACATATTTTTGATGAATAAATTACAGTCCAAATGTTTCCTCAGTTTCGTAATTTATTTCAAATATAAAAGAATCTCCATCAACCAATGTTTTAGTAGAAACTTTGAAAGTGATTGGTCCAGGAACTATAGAAATCAGAAAATTAAATGGCATTTATTTTTGCCATAAGTCATTCACATCTTGGACTACAATATTAATAATGGTCTTTCAGAGGCTCTTTCCAAATGCAGGCAGGGGACCTGTACCTACAGTATGTACAGGGCTGGATTGTGGGCCACATGGGCCTGGAGCTGAAAATGACCAAGGGCCTATTATGAGAAGCAGAGGAGATGGACCAGTGCTGTGTGGGTGTGGCCAGTGCCATGTGGGCATGTACACCTATACTCTCAGCCCCAATGTCTCCATAAACATGTAAAAAAAAAAACCCCAAAGCTTAATTTTGTGAGGTAAATAGAAATACAATTTTACTACTTATTTATGGCTGACCATGTGGAGAGCAGATGGCCAGTAAATATCATGTTGTCATGACAATGGGCCTATTTTTATGTGGATGCCTGGAGCTGTAGCTCCATCCGCCCCATTGTTAATCTGGCCCTGAGTATGTATAATCACAGCAGTCAAATAGTTACATTTGCACAAAATTCTGTCCATCTACAGACATAGCACAAAAATCATTCTAATTATAATAAAATAAGTACTTTATAAATGCTGAAAAATTTGTATTCTGTAATTTTCTTCCAAATCTTTTTCTATTCCAAAGCAATATATATTGAATGTATATGTATATTAGATTCAGTATACAGTATGTCAAGTTATCATAAATAAAACAGGAAGAACACACAACATTTTAGACTGTGCAGATAAACAGGCTCATTACAACCACCAAGCTCATGTGACTGACACAAGCTCAGCAGTTTCTAAGATGAGGAATACATTACAATCAGAGTAAATTGTTCTCTATTCCAGCAGGTAATGCATGCTTCTACAATTTTCTCCCTCTTTATATCTTCCAATGAATATATTATTCCCTCTATTACTTCTTTTGTACTTAGAGTCCCTATCCTTAGCAAGATTTAGACCACCCCTAAACATAAGCTTCAGAAATATAATTACATTTTAAATTTGCTCCTTAAATATTGAACACTTTTAAAACATTTAAAACTACAGGGATAAGTCTACTTGTGGCTATATATTTTACATCAAAATCATACTGATCATAATGTACTTTTTATTATTATTTTTTAAATAAAAAAGATATGTACTATATTAATGGTTGAGAAAGAAAAGTAATGTGCTTCAGCTCTAAGTGTGCCCATCCACTAGACCAGAGGTTCCCAAACTTTTGTGAATCACGGCTCCCTAGAGTATCAGCATTGTTCTCAAGGCAGCCCTAGGCCAAAAGTTTGTTATTGAGAAATTTAGAAACAAATGTAGTGAAGTAGTACAGTGAAGTAAATTGTGCTTACCTGTCATCCTTAGGCTCAGTTATGTGAAGGTGGGGGACAGGTTTGCTCTTCTGTTTGTCCACATATTTACATTACATCGACAATAAAGAATTTGATTTGGTGCTGGACCACTAACCTGAGACCCCCTGCAAGTTTCCCGAGGCACCCCTACGATGCCGCGGCACACAGTTTGGGAACCACTGCACTAAACGATTAAGTTGATCGATTGAACAATAACGATATCGTTCAATCGTCCATAAATCGTTTGCAAATCATTTGCAAAAATGTGTAAAAGGACCAGCGATGCGCGCTCCCGCTGGTCATTTAGACATCTATCATCAGGCAAATATGCTGGACAACCTGATGATAATGTCAGGTTCAGCATGTTTGCAGATTATTGATGTGACTACACTGAATGACTGCTCATTCAGTTTAGGCACATCACAGACTGACAAACGACTGCACGATTACAATGTCATAATCGTGCATTCATTTTGAGGTCTGCTAGTGGATGGGCAACTTAACACATACCGTACAGTGGGCCTGATTCAAACCCGCTTGCAAGCGGGTCGATGGCCAGGCAGTGCGCATGCGCAAGCCCCGGAGCAAGCGAGAAATCACTCGCTCCGGTGCTCGCATTCAAAAGGGGCGGCTGTTGATGTTGATTGACAGCTCGCCCCATTTGGTAGGCGTGTCAGGGGGGGTGGCTGGCCAAATGGAGGCATTCCCGAAGGAACGCCTGCCATTTGGGGGCGGCCCCACTGACATCACGAGTGATGTCAGTGGTGAGCTTCCGGCTCTATTAGAGCCGGAAGCTCACTGGGACTTGTGACGGACAAGACCCTACCACAATGGTCTCATCGCAAGCCAGACATCTGGCCACTCGCTAAAGCTGTGGGTGAACACCCACAGCTTAGCGAGCGGCCAGGAAGCCAATTCAGATTCAGATTCACTCTGATTCAGAGTGAGTGCTCGCTTTTTGCGACAGCTCTGAATCAGGCCCAGTATCTGTTTTTGTGAACTGAACTCAACTTTTGCAATCAAGTTTGTCCATGATGATCATACAACAAGGGCTGAATTTAATTTGTCTTGCACTAGGCATTTATATTTAAAATGTACCTTCAATCTATAATTAAAATGTTTGATACATATGCCCTTTAACATGTACTGTAAAATTTTAAAAACAGTTTTGTCCTAATAATTTTTTTCCCTATGCCTCAATGATAAACTCTTGGCTCTCAGTATTTCAAATGGCTAAAAGGGTCCTCTTGATTATAGTATGAAAATACAAACTTTGCTTGTTATATACTTAGGAAATCTCTCCAATATACATGGACATGCAGTATAGTTTAAAAAGCACCATACATTTGATTCATAAAGTTGTTGCATATAAAAAAAAACCTCCAACACCACATGTGGAAATTTTCTGTAAAACTGGCTTATGTGTAACGGTGTGGGGAGCAGTGGCATAACTAGGGTGTTCGGCGCCCAGGGATAGAAGAAAAATGGCTCCTTCCCTACTGTGTGCATGCGCCAAAGACACACACACCAAAAAAGTGGGTGTGGCCACATGCCAACATGACACACCACCATTTTTTGTCACTCTGAGAACATTACTTTCCAATCCATATGCACCTTAATGCCCCCAGTAGTAGTGCCCCTAGCAGTAGTGTCCCTTCTGCAATTCTCTTAGTAGCAGTACCCCTTATTCAATGCCCCAAGTAGTAGTGCCATTTATACAATGAACCCAGTAGTAGTGTTCCTTATGCAATGTCACCAGTAGCAGTGCCCCTTATGCAATGGTTCCAGTAGAAGTGCCCCTTATGCAATGCCCTTAGTAGCAGTAACCCTTATTCAATGCCCCCAGTAGTAGTGCCACTTATACAATGCCCCCAGTAGCAGTGCCCCTTATGCAGTACCGCAGTAGTAGTGCCCCTTATGAAGTGCCCCCAGTAGTAGTGCTGCTTATGCAATGTCCCCAATAGCAGTGCCCCTTATGCAGTGCCCCCAGTGGTAGTGCCACTCAGGGGCATATATATAGCGCCACCGGGGCCAGGTAAAGAGGGGGGCAAGGCCTAATCATGGGAGGTGAGGCCACTCCTCCTTGAGCCAAGAAGAAAAAAACACCAATGTGAGCCCCTCAGCCCAGCGCAAAGCCAGAGGGGGCATGATCAGTGTGATTGCTCCCACCCTCAGGCATAGGAGATTGCTGTGGCTGCTTAGCAGCAGCGAGCAATCTCCCACTGCATCAGCTGCTGGGAGGGAGGGAGGAGGAAGGAATGGAGGGGGGTTGACACTGGACACAGGCCCCCGCCGGGCCCCTCTGGAAGCCTGGGTAAATTGTACCTACTCCTCCCCCTTCTTGGCACCCCTGGTGCCACTTATGCAGTGCCCCCAGCAGTTGTGCCCCTAATGCAGTGCCCCCAGTAGTAATGCCCCTTTTGCAGTCCCCCAGTAGTAATGCCCCTTATGCAGTGCCCCCAGTAGCAGTGCCCCTTATGCAATTCCACCAGTAGCAGTGCCCCCTGTAGTATTGATATTTAAAGTATGCAATGCCCCCCATAGCAGTGCCCTTTATGCAATGCCCCCAGTAGTAGTGCCCCTTATGCAATTCCCCAGTAGCAGTGCCCCCTGTAGTATTGATACTTACAGTATGCAGTGCCCCAGTAGCAGTGCCTCTAATTCAGTGCCCCGAGTAGTAGTGCCTCTTATGCAATGCTCCAGTAGCAGTTCCCCTTATGCAATGCCCCCAGTAATAGTTCCCCTTATGCAATGTCTCTAGTAGAAGTGCCCCTTATGCAGTGTGCCCTGTAGTAGTGCCCCTTATGCAGTGCCTTTTGTAGTAGTGCCCCCAAAAGTAGTGCCCCTTATGCAGTGCCCTCAGTAGTATTGTCTCTTATGCAATGGTCTCAATAGTAGGGATACAGCAGCACATTTGTGCAAACTGCACCATGTTAATAATTAAGCTCCATGGTGGCAAGGTAGGAGGTAATATATAGTCAGGAGCACTGTGGTTAGTCTGGTGGGGATACAGTTTGCATAGGTATGGGGTACAGGTGTAATTAGGAGACAGTTACTGAGCCACAGGGCAGCTGGGTGCTGGCTCGTGCACAAATTTCCATCAGCAGCAGCATTAGGTGACCTTTGCCTTGGGGTGCACTTACCTGACTAGAAAGATGCTGGCTGCTGCTGGAAAGGAAAGGTTGAATTTCCCCAGCTTGCTGTTTGGGCGGTAGAGGCTGGGCACTGGGGAGGAAGCTTGGCTGCCTGATGACTCTACACCTGCTGTGGCATGGATAATTCTGATGATTGCCAGTGCCAGGGATCTGGGGTGGAGACTCCAGTGCTGGGGATCAGAGCCGGAGGCTCAGAGCACTGCCCTAGTTGGTGGTGCTCCCTCTGCTGGGTCTGCCATGGTGCCCAGGGCACGTGCCCCATCGATCCACCCACATTATGCCACTGGTCGTAAGGAAACAAGACAAGGTGGAAAGAACAAATTCTCAAGTTGATCCTGTAGTGGATTTGAAATCACAGTGGTTTTGTGTCAGTTTATACTCCCTAAGGACAACCAGCCCTGGTGTGAAAACCCAGGGCTCTTCTATTAATCTAATTATTTACAGATGGACTACTGGCTCCAGCAAGCCTGCCATGGCTTGATGACACTTGAAGAAACACAAATGCCAGCATGTTCAGGCATGAAAGGCCCGCTGGCACCTGTAGTCTACCTGTAAATAATATTTAGATGAAGATAGGACCCAAACACTGAATATTGAAATAATGTATGACATTTTTACTCCTTGATACCACTCATTTACCCATTTATTATTTATAAATACAATAAATCCAGTCTCATTCAGTACATGAAGTATCTCAATTGTTTCAAAAACAAAAAACAACACAACTGCTCAATTTTGGGGGCCTGGTGCTAAAGCCAGGTCACTCATGATTATTCCCCATAGGCATGACTGGGGCAGCTGGGATTTGTTCAGAGCATGGGAACTGCTACAAACTGGCCAGTCCACATGGCCTCATTCATTCCTATGAGGATTGACCATAAGTGAACTGTCCAAATGTCACCTTGCCCTGGCAAGCTTGGAAGGACCAGTAGTACACCTATAGAGAACAATATGAATATTTTTAACTATTCATTGAATCTGCAACTATTGACATCCACTGCCAGCCTAGTCTAAATAATCACGGACTGGTTATGAAATTTTTCATTTTATTTTAAAAACCTTCACAGATCTGTGCAGGCTCAGGGGCGTTGAAAGCCGTGCTGGGCCCAGAGAAGAGGGCGTAACTTAATCACGGTAGACAGGCCATGCCCATTAGGATAATACAAATACATACATCATTTATGTTGTGTGCCGGTGAGGGGGGTGCTGTGATTCCCACTGCCTAGCCCAAATACAAGGAGTGGTACCATCAGTGTGATTGCTCTCCCCCACAGTCACAGGAGACTGCTGCAGCTGCTGCTCAGCAGCTATGAGCAGTCTTCCACTGAAGCCTACACACTTCATCATATGCTGGGCTGCTGTGAGGTAAGAGGGAGGGGGCAGCACCATACCCGGGCCCCCACCGAGCCCCTTCAGCAAAGCCTGGTCCCAGGTAATTAGTACCCACCCCACCCCTCATTGCCCCTATGTACTGTAGGCCTGTAAATAATGGTGGGATAGCAACTGTTGTTGCAATAGGATCCTGGCAGGAAAGGCCTTTAGAAACTACCAGATATCGGTAGCAGCTTGCATTCAAAAGGTCAAATCAACCTTTAGTAGATACTGCCTTTTCTCAATATAATCCACTGTCAATCTGAAGTTCTTACTAATTTTTGCCCATGGTGTTTGAGTTTAATGTAAAGTAGAGACATTGATTATATGGACCATATTTTATTCAACTCTTCATTTTTGTTAGCTTTCTCAAAAAGTGCTCTTCCTCTTCTGAGCACCTCTGGTTGATGTCACCTCTCATGTTGATTACATCCACTTAGGGGCATATTCAATTGGCTAAGTTAATTTTTTTCCCCACTGCGCATGAAATTGTGGCCGGCCACAAGGTTTTTCCTATTCAATTAGCTGCAAGAATTTTAGCTGTGGTACTTTAAATAGGATTTACCGAAGCTTTTTCTTACAGTTTCAGAGCAGATGTAGAGTCAGGGAAAAATGCTATTTTTAAGGTTAAATGTCAGGATTTGAGTCAGAATCCTCCCCCCTCCCAATGACTATTTAGGCAATTAGAAGATTTTAATTAGCTTAAGTAGGGTAATAGTTACTTGTCATTATTGAGATAAAATTCTGCAAAGTGCAGAATAATAGAATAAAGAATGTGGGACACATATATGAGGGTGTTGTATGGATGGGACACATGTTTTTAGAATTGCACATGGTATTTACACATGTTTTTTAACACATTTTTTAAAAGTGGCTTAAAATAACAAAAAAATCAGCTTACATGCACTTTTATGCACCCCTAAAATAACTAGAGCATTTATTTTCTTAACAAAAATGCTTTCTATCATTTTGTAACTGTTCTTAAAAATGGAAAATCAGTTTTAAAATGTACCAGCTATTTTTCATTTGGGCTGTAATTTGCCTGTTTTTTTAGAGAATAGACATAAGGTATTTCCCCATTTTAAAAAAATTTCCAGCAGGTTTTTGAGGAAAAAATGAATGCACCCAATTTTGTTTAAATTAGAAATCTCCAAATACTGGGGAGAATGAAGTCAGAGTTGTCAAAATAGATGGGAAGTATGGGGATTGGCAAGCTGGGGATAAAGGTGATGGGGTGGTGAGGGTCTGGTGGGATGTGATGTCCTGGAGTATGGAATCAATTTTAGATGTGAACTGGTTGGCCAAGTTAAAGACAGAGAGTGAGAAAAGTGTGCAAGAAGTGGAAAAGCAGAAGTGGAGAAGGAATGATGGATAAGTGAATAGATAGATCATGATAGTTAGAGAAAGGGACTGGGGAATTAGTGAAATCAGAAACATCACAACTGTGAGTGAAGACCAGATCAAGTGAGTGTCCACTCAAACGAAGGGTGAGGTGGTCCATTGTGGGAGACCAAGTGATAAAGCGAGAGTACAGAGTTTGAAGGCAGAAGGGTCAGTTGGGGCATCAATTAAAGTCACCTAAGATGATGGAGGGAAGGTCCGAATAAAGGAATTAGGGAAGCCAGGAAACAAAGTCTTCATGGAATTTGGAGTAAGGGCCTTGGGAACGATATATGACAGCTACACAAAGGTGAATAGGTTGGAAAAGCCAAATAGCATGAACTTCAATTGTAGAGATTGATAGGGATGGTTATGAGGGTATAAATTGATAGGAACAACCAGAGGAGAGTATGCCCTAACTCAAGGCACCCCCCTGGGCAGGGAGTATGAGAGAGCTTGAGGCCCCTAGATGAGAGTGCAGTGGGAGAAGTGATGCCTGAGGGAAAAATCCAGGATTCAGTGATAGCTAGGAGATTCAGGGAGTTGGAGATGAAGACGTCATGGGTGGTAAAGTAGTTTATTACAGCCATATCTGGCAATCAAGAGGGCATAGGAGAGACAGAATTAGTTAATGGGTCAGATGTGAATGAGATTATAAGGGTTGATGTAGCGTGTAGGTGAGATTGATTTGGATAACAGTGTTGGAGAGAGTAAGGAAGGTACATGCTTCTCAGCGGGGAATGGAAGTTGCAGGCGGTAGACAGGAAGTTTATTGTGGGTGACTTTAATTGTTAAGATCCAACATAAACAGAGTATTTAAAAGAAAAATTAGTACAAAATGGAAGAATCTGAGGAAATTGGGCAACTATACCTCAAGATTTAAGAGTTTGGACAGGTATACACACAGTCCAAAAATTAAATCTTCTATTGCCATTAGCAATGGTTAGCTTTATGGTAATACTGGTCAAGCAGAAGTAAGCATGAACTTACCTTGTCACCATCCAGTCAGGGTTCTTCTGCACAAGCATGACTTGTGTCATGCTGGTTTTCATATGTGCAATGCACTGGAACCCTGGTATTGGACATCCAGTGTAGATTAAACAAAAATGTAAAAAATATATTAAAAATAGGCTAAAAGTAGAACATTTTTGAATACGTTTAAATTGAAAAAACAATTGTTCAATTACAGCTTTAGATTATTTGTTAAAAATGCAGCTTTTAATGTTGTCTAGGCCCAGACTGATTTTTTTTAAAAGTTTACGAACCACTTACTAAAAGTGCAAGGCTCCCATGAAAATAGTTACATATTGATATTGAGATATTGATATTGAGATTAAGGAATAAAATCTTGCCCACTTGTCTGCCATAGGTTCTGGAGATGAGCAATTTGCTAGTCTCCTGCCACCATCTGGGGTGGAAGCTAGAGAAGATGAAGACATAATAACCTTACAAATGTATGTGGTTTTAGACCCAATTACAACTCCCCCAACAATCCAATCTCCTCAAGCACAATTAAGTCTTAGCACTGTGCCTGCCTAGCCTTTCAGGCCACCAGACAATGTTTTTGCAATCTGTCTCATTTTCCAAACAAATAGCTGACCCTTCTCACTGCCCAAGTGCAGCAAGTTAACATCATCACCAAGTCAGGCCACAGGCGTAATAGGAGCTTGACATAATTAACAGTCAAAGTTAGCAGATCCGCAAACACATAAATTAGGAATGGTAATGAATGGTTCCAATGTGCATTTCTAAGGAGATTGGAGTGTAATAATCATTTCAAATCACATCAAATTCATATTGTAACCAAAATGCCACTATTGCCTGTTTAGGTAGGGAAGTTAGGAATTTAGTACTGGAACCTGCCACCACCCCAAAAATATGTTACTTTTGCACATTTAATTTATAAAGACCAAGTACAAGTTTGTGGCCATTCATCTATGTGTTTAATCTTACGTTCTGTCTTCATACTTAAGGCTAGAGTGCTTATATTGTCAACAAAGGTCTGTGTATTACTTGTTTGTATGATTTTATTACAAACACACATATTACTTTCATTCAACACATTCTTACCTTCAGTATAATAATAAGTATTCCATCCAAAGCAAACTAGTTGACTCAATATGTAGAACAGTGGTGGTTATTACTGAAGCATCTAAAAATGTTCTATGGATATTTTTGCACCATTTTAAGGTAAAAGTTAATACTATAAAGAGTGCACTGACATCTTCTTATGTAAAAATGTTGCTGATGAGGTGGTGTGTATTTTAAACTTCAGTTTTGACCAAGTTTGCTTAATTTACACTCATGTTTCCAAAACATGATTCTTTGTGTTGTATTATTTCCTATGAAAAGTACTTCCAATTTTAAATGACGGTGTACTGACTTGTATAGGGATTTTCAGCCATGTTTTGCATAGAGAATCATGATTTTGTACCCATGTTTACCTTTAGTAAATATGTGTGTTTGAAAATCAGGGCAAATACTCCCTACTGGGGGGGCTGCAGCCCTGTATCCCCTGGTTACCAATGTTATATGTGTTAACAGGGATACTTGCCTTACACAGGTGTTATTTGTTATTTAACAAGTTAGCTGAATTTGAATCTGTGCAAGAGTCTTGCTAATTACTCAGCATTTGTCATTATGTATATCCTATGTTTGATTCATACATTAAAGACCTAACAAACACTAAACACTCTCATAAATGGGGGTTAATTAGGTAATTTTCATTATACTACCTTTCCCATAAAAGAGAATCTAATAAAAAAATGATGGACTCTTGTAAAAGGATACCCATTATGGCTAACTAATTCTATAAACTACAACATAACTTATTTTTATATCTGTCTTCCCTTAATTTGCTAAGCAATAATTTTGGCATAATATTTATTACTAATTGTTATTACCTGCTTA
Source organism: Taudactylus pleione (assembly GCA_031769625.1). Taxonomy (NCBI): domain Eukaryota; kingdom Metazoa; phylum Chordata; class Amphibia; order Anura; family Myobatrachidae; genus Taudactylus; species Taudactylus pleione. The sequence continues at coordinate 13,538,213 of JAUIMM010000153.1, read as the reverse complement.
CTCCAATATATATGTCCAGTCCAGCTGTACCTAATCTTCATAGTTACTCTTCAGTCCATAATACAAGTGAAAATCTAAATAACAATTTTCTCTATAATGATTACTTTAAAGATATTGGTCAACAATATAGACTGATAATTATTTCCCTATTACTCATTTGGGTAATAATTAGTTTAGAAGGATTTTGAGATTATAACTTACTCCAATCTGCCAGTAAATCTCACCTTTTAACAATTACACATTTTCCATTTTATTTTTTATTTTATTTTTATTATTTTGTATCACTTTAGTTTTTTTATATTTTCAGTGTAGTCGTTACCAATAAAGGATACATTTTAAATGTTTTCCGGGAGTTAATGTGTGCCCTATGATAAGAATACATGTCTTATCTCAGACCTCTTTATGCTGAGCAGTACAAATATGCCAGTTTAAAACTCAACTCTGGATAACTAACAGTTTTCCATCATCCTGTAAAATGAATTTTGCAAGCTTCTATAGACCCTCTTGTGAATATCATTCATGGTAGCATCATCCTAGGGTGCCCTTTACAACCCGATGTGGCATAACATCTGACCAAATAACTTTACCATGAGGTCAGGTTGAAGAAAAAGCCTTTATTAATTGCCTAAATAAATTATGTCATTATGTCCCTTTCATGGCACTTAATTTCTCCAAAGATGCAAGATCAAATCCTCATGGAAACCATACCTTAAAAAAACAGTACACAAACCAATCAGTACACGAAGCAATCAATAAAAAATGTGAAAGTCCTTCACACCCCCAAATGTGGCAAGTACTGTTAAAGCTTTCTCATTAAAGCAAGTGGTCAAACTAACACATGCCAGTGCAAGTATAGGATGTACTGAATATGTAGTGGACTTCCATCTGACAAATATGCAAAATGATTCTACCTTATAGTCCACCTCAGCAGTACACATGCCTGCATCAATCCTAAATGAATGTATTCCGTATTCCCAAACCCAACTCATTTTAAGCAGCTCTATAACAATATGCATAATTGGTGCTTGTTCAATGGACAAGCATCAACATGGGCCAAGTACTGAGGTCTCCCACTAGAGAAAATTGCAAAAATGAGGATGAAAGTTGTATAGAACAAATTGCAGGGGATGGGCAAGGTTACAAGGAAACTCACCAACAGCTATCAAGCTGGCCAGTCAATGTATTTTACAATTCACTGAAGACTCTTTTACAAGCACATTGTGGAAATAATTAAACCATATGACAACAAGCCCTTTGGAGTCAATAAGCTTGTTTTTCTGAAAGGCAGAAAAACATGGCATCAAAAGGTGAAATGAAACAAATAGACTTCAAATTTGTCAGAAGTCATACGTCACACTACCACTTTGGTAACAATATAGAACAAGTCAATATCAATGAGGGCAATGACTGTCACATACTTTTATTGTGCCCAACCCTGCAAAACATTAGACAATAAACCAATGTGGTAGGATTCAGGCACTCAGGCAGCTTAAAAAAATAGGTTACACCTGACAACTCTGATAACATAGATGCTCTGCATCGAACCTCCTGATAATATTCCAACAAAAATTACAACAAAAACTGATGTGGATCCTTTCCAGACACATCCCTACCACATATAAATAATTACCAATCATCCCAGGCCAAAGCACAAGTCATAAATGTCACTTGGGTGACAGCTCTTCTTGGAAGTCTTTCCATGTTGGTCTAAAATCTGCCTGACATAATGATAAGTTAAACTCTACAACAGTGCACAAGGAGTAAGCATTCTAACGTGCATCCAATCACAGTGGGAAAATGATTCAGCAAATACTATTGTCAACTTCAAGAACATGTTTGGCTCACAGCATAATGTTAAGCTGCAATTAGCAAAATACCAACCTATGCAGTAGTCACTATGCAAATTATCGAAGCTGCATTGGAGGCTGAGACGGAATCAGCATAAAAATTAGCATGCACAATACCATCAAACGAATGGCAGCTAGACTCCTTTTTAGAAACAAGAATCTGCAAGACGCCATTTTGCGACCAGCGCCATTTTAAGTTACAAGTCACGAGCTAAGTACAGATGGCAATGTTTTTGATAATCTACCAAAAACAACTAGAAATACAGCCCCTGAGAAAAGTAAATAGAATAGACAATACACCAGAATACTGTGAGTGTTTTACATACAAATTGGGAATCCCTATATATAGACAAGTATAGTTGTGGCAATTGTAATATAACCCAGATGTTGATCTACACAATTGAATTTGTCTGAATCCTAAACAGGTTTTAGTCCCACACCCAGACAGAATGGCCTCGGCTTCACAGCTGGGGGTAACACATTTGCATTGCAGTTTGAAACTGTAAGTAAGGAATGAGATATGTGTGTGTGTATATATATATATATATACACATATATATGTATAGAATCTCATGCATAAACACCGCACATTACGCACAGTTGAGCTCCTAACATGACGCTCAGTAGCGAATGCACAATATCCTGCATTCAAACGCTGTTTATTACCTGCATGTGTGCACATCTGCTCCAAATCAGATAAACCTAACTAGCGTCTTTTCCCATATCTCTAATACTTACATAATGCACACTTACACAAAAGGTTCCATAGCTATAAAGTAAAAGATCCAAGTTTTATTCATTTATTACAAATGCTGTGAAATAATAAGCCGTGTTTGATATAATACCGATGCACACTTTATCCACAGCTTTCCGGTATCAACGGTGTGAAGATCGGAACATGCGTTCGCAACTTATGGACCGTAAATACATAAAGAACCAAAATGTTTTTTTGTGCATGCAGGGGAAATAGAGGAGGCAACAAGCTGTCAGAGGCTGTTCTGTGTCCATTTGAACCAACCTGTTAAATGCCCTGTAACAAATGCACCCACACTGGGAACCAATGGGATCAGCAACAAACTCCTCAATTGTGTTGTCTATTTCTGGGGGGGGTATAAATATGTGTGCTCTGACCCTGGGTTTCTAGTCTTCTTGCTGATTGCTGATTGATGGAGGTTATCTTGCTGATGCCGGGATCTGGTCCAGAGCGCTTGCGTATGTATAACTGTACTTGGGTCTGTATAATTTCTTTGCGCTAAATTGTACTTAGATCATAGCATGTAACTGACTGTACTTTTACTTGAATAATACTTTGTGCTTTGGAACCACAGGTTCAAGGTCTGGAGTCTTTATTTACTGTATGACTGCATACGCAAAATAGCATCATCCTTAGAGGTTTATAGGAAGGATATTAGAAGGTATAGGCAGGAGTGTATAGAGGTTCAAATCCAGAATCCTTAAAATGGAAAGGCCCTCCGGTTGTTAATAGCCTAGACTAGACCCAAGATCCCATCAAAGAACAAATTCTCAGTCCTTCAACAAGGAGCCCCACAATTTCATAATCATGCTGTCTGGAAATAATTCCTGTAGAAACAAATTTGATGTAAGCCATTCAATATTCCAAGCCTGAAAAAAAAGGGTTTGTGCTCCATTCACAATAGTTGTAAACCCCAAAGCAAACTAAACCTACAACTTTAGTAAAGAGATGTATGACAGAACTAATCACTGACAGAGGGGTCCAAATCTGGATCCCATTAGAATCTCTAAGAAAAAGGTACCACAACTGCAGGTCATCCATGATTTCCATGGAAAACCAAACTATGTGGTACAGCTTAGCCACCCTTATCATCACCATTTCAAGCTAACAGCAGACGACCCAATAGATCACATTTATCCAGCTTTAAAAATCTCCAATAAAGAATACACAGTCCTAGAAAGGGCCTTCTCCGCCACCAAGCAGAATCTACTGGTGAAGCATTTAAACCAGAAAATTGCACAGCCCATTGGCAAACACCTGAACACATCTTTAACCTTAAAAATAATGAAGTAGGAAACCACAATGTTTATGACAGAACGTATTCCTTTTTATGTATGCTCCATAAGTTAAATGCATGTATTTAATCTTCATATGTTTCCCTGGGCAGATGACAGGACTGTGCCTGGTGTATGCTGTGGACCTCATTACATTCCTGCTCATGTTCCAGTTCAAGTTCTGATACAGATGATCAGCTGCACTACAGAGCTCAGCATTGCCATTGTCTTTCCATTGTTATCCTGCTCTATTATTGCTTTTCCATTCTACGCTACACTATTTGTTTTACTTGTTATTATTGACTCATACGGACACTGGGGTTACTTCTTCTACAGTTGTCAACTGCACCATTACAGTCTAATCTAATCGAAACCCCATCTCATTGCAGGGCTCAACCCTGCTCCGGACCTTCATCCTGCTGCAGGGCTCAACCCTGCTCCGGACCTTTATTACACGGCAAGGCTCAACCCTGCTCCAGAACTTCACTACATCACAGGGCTCAACCCTGCTCTGGACCTTCATCCTTCTGCAGAGCTCAACCCTGCTCCAGACCTTCATTACACCGCAGGGCTCAACCCTGCTCCTGACCTTCATCACATCGCAGGGCTCAACCCTGTTCCGGACACTCATCGTATATCAGGGCTCATCCCTGCTCTGGAAGCTCATCACGTCTTAGGGCTCAACCCTGTTCCGGGTCTTCATTACATCTCCTGATCTTGTTACATCTCAGGGCTCAACCCTGTTCCAGACCTCCGTCATGATACAGGGCTCAACCCTGTCATTGACCTCTATTTTATCCTGAGGCCCTAGAATCATGTCGGACTCAGGGCTTCACCCCACACCAGTTCAGTGGGCACTTTGAGCTTTGTTTCTCACAGGGGCATACCCCTGCACCTGTTAGTGCATGTCATGAACTTTGTGTTATTGAGATTTAATGTGGAGCTTTGCCATACAGTTTTTGTTCTTGAATAAATTCTATTTACTTTTATTTCATGCTAGTGATAATTCATGAAAACGTCATTCCTAAAACCACCTCAGTTCATACTACCTAGTAAGCCAGACTCTTCCCAGGACTCTCAAGTGTCTGTAGCTGTGACAGTTTGCACAGACCTAAAAATGAACCTGGATCTGGAACAGGCTATGGGGGTACAGGTGCTCCAGAGTTTGACCGCCCATCTGTAAGTACAGGAAATACACAAGTTCAAGTTTTGCAATGTTTACAGTATCTTTCTACACATTTGGATACATTTAAGATACCTGCTACGAATGCATCAGTGGTTTCTGCTTCTCATTTACATCTACCGACTCCAACCTCTTATGATGGTAATCCAAAAACCTGCAGAGGATTTCTCAACCAATGTAAGATTCATTTTGAGTTATTACTGCAAAGTTTTTCCACCCATCGTATTAAAGTGGCTTATATAATGTCACTATTGTCTGGTACTGCTCTTGAATGGGCCTTTCCTTTATGGGAGAGAAATTATGCTTTAATGTCTAATTACCAAGCTTTTGTTTCTACTTTTAAGAGGATATTTGACAAACCTGGAAGATTAGTGGCCTCGTCTGTCGACATTTTGCTAGTGAAACAGGAAACATCTCCAGTTTGTCAGTATGTGGTTCATTTTCAAACTATAGTGGCAGAACTTAAGTGGACTAATGAAGCATTAAGAGCAGCCTATTGGAATGTTCTTTCTGAGATACTTAAAGATGAGTTAGTGACTCGGGATCTTCCTGAGAATTTGAATGAGTTGATTTCATTGACTATTAAGATTGATTTGCTGATGTGAGAACGAGGGGTTCAGAGGAGTCATACTAAGCATACTAAAATTTCTCTTCCCCAGTCTCATTCTTCTCATGGTACAACAGATGAACCTATGCAAATTAATAAATCTGCATCCTCTGAAAATTTTTTGGCTAAATGTCCAATCAGGCTGGGAAACGGTCATCCCTAGTTGATGGAGGGGAAGTCAAACTAGGGGTTCTCTCAAAGAATTTCCCCAAAAAGGATTGTTTAATCTCTGTTAGTATTCCTGATTTTGGTTCTTCGTTTCAAGTGTTTTCTGTCTTGGTAGATTCTGGTGCAGCTGGCAACTTTATTTTGTCTTCATTGGTTCAAGAGTTGCAGATTTATGTTGTCAGATTATCCCATTCTCTTTCCCTCTGAGGCAGCGAATGGGACTAGAATTTCTAATGGATATGTTATGCATCAAACAAAGTCTATGAAGCTGAGGGTTGGAGCTTTGCATAACGAAAGTTTAGAGTTGTTGGTATTACCTACTTCTATGTATGATATAGTTCTTGGTTTACCATGGTTAACTCTTCATAACCCTCATATTGATTGGGCTTGTTCTCAAATCCTTCTTGGAGTCCTAAATACAAACTAAATTGTTTGATTCCTGTTGTACAATTGGCTGAAGTAAAAGTAGATGTTCCACATTCTCTCCCACAGCCTAATCATGCGTTTTCTAATGTCTTTTCAGAATAAAGGAATTTTCAGTCAAAGGTGGTACCTATGCAATAAGAGAATTTATAACATGTAGCTCAAAAAACATTATATATGCATTGTAATGCCAGTGTGGTTTGATATACATTGGGAAAACCACTCGAAATTTAAAACTATAATATTAGAAAAGGTCTTGAGAGACATGTTCTCGGCCTACTTTAAAACAACACAGGGATCAAACCCATGTCAAATTAAATCATTTTGGGGAATACAACAAATAAATTTAATATGGAGGTCTAGAGATCTTGAACTTAGGTTATCCAAAGCTGAAATGAGATGGATCCATAAGTTACAGACATTACTACCCAAAGGATTAAATGGAGAGTTTGAGTTAAAATGGTTTCTATAAAACATTTTTTTAAATAATTTATTTCACCTGTTATAATTTTACTATGATTCATTTCTGTTTTATGGTGTGCTATATGATGTTCTTATGATGTTTTTATTAATAATATATTTATACCCACCTATTTTTATAATAGTATCCTAATTATGTATATTTATTATGTTTTTAATTTGCCGGCACTGCACTTTATGGACCTTGTCAAATGGAGGAACAAGTACTTCCGGTGATTCTGTATGGTGGAATGCAAATCCGGAGGAGAGTATGCTACATTACTGACCATGGAGGAAGTTGAATTATGACCACCTCCAGGAAAGCATGTGATTCCGTTTGTGATCATGTGACTTCTGGCAGAAACGTGACTTCCGGGCGCGAACTCCAGGAAAGAGCAGGAGTTCAGAGACAGGAAGCTACCAATTAGTAGGTGTATATCAGGCCTGCAGGAAGCATCCCACTATGCATCTGACTAAGTATTTCATTCTGAAACACGTTAAGCAAGTGGGACTTATACTCAGGGAATGGTACAGTCAGGAGCTCCGTGGACTCAGTGAGGTGATGACGGGTATCCAGAACCTTAACCCCTGCACTTTTTTCCAACAAGAGACTATCGATACACCTGAATAATACCTACCCAGGACTGTATCTTGGTGATGCGATGTGCATGTTTTTTATCTTACAAATGTGATTTTGATGGTGTAATAAATTGTGTGTCAAATTATCCAACAGTATTGCACTATTGTTCTTTTTCTCTTTATATTTGAGAACCACATTATGGGAAACAAGAAATCATCCAATAAATAAAAAAAGACTGGAACACAAGCATATTTTGGTAGTGTTCTTAACTGGCCCACCTATTAATTATCAGGATTGATATTTATGTAAGAGACTCTCATATTTATATAAGAGACTTCTATATTTAATAGTTAGCGCAATGTGGTTACTCTGTTCGTATATATTTTTGTCTTTTCTGAACAGGCAGCAGACGTACTTCCACTGCATCATCCCTGGGATTGTCCTATTGAACTTATTCCTAGTAAAGTGCCACCCAAAGGTCGAGTATACCCTCTCTCTGTCCCAGAAACTCAAGCCATGTTGGAGTATGTGAAAGACAACCTGCAGAAGGGGTTCATCAGGCCTTCCTCATCTCCCGCTGGAGCAGGATTCTTTTTTATAAAGAAAAAAGATGGCGGACTTTGTCCATGTATCGGCTTTCAAAGTATAAATGAGATCATGGTAAAAAATAAATATCCTTTGCCTCTTATTGCAGAGCTGTTCGACAGAGTCAAGGGGTCTCGACTGCTTACTAAACTTGACTTAAGGGGAGCTTATAATTTGATCAGAATTAAAGAAGGAGATAAGTGGAAAACTGCATTTAATATGGGAGATGGTCATTATGAGAACATCTTTATGCCTTTTGGCTTATGTAATGCTACCGCAGTGTTCCAGGAGTTTGTGAATGAGATATACTTTATCAGTTTGTTATTGTTCATCTTGATGACATTTTATTTTTTTCCAGGAATCTTTCTGATCATCGTATTCATGTCAAAGAGGAACTAAGTCATCTTCGAGCTAATAAGCTTTATGGTAAGATCTCTAAGTGTGTTTTTGAGGTACCGTTATACCCTTTTTGGGGTATACTATCTCTGTTCCAAACTTCAGATTTACCCCGAGAAGCTGAAGGCTATACAAGAGTGGGTTTTTCCCACTTCATTAAAGTCTATTCAGAGATATTTAGGCTTTGCCAATTATTATAGAAAGTTTATCAAAGCATTTTCAACAATTGTTTCCCCAATTTCTTCTATGACAAGAAAAGAGTCTAACCCCAAGGTGTGGTCCCCAGAGGCATTGAATGCCTTCCAGACTCTCAAAGATGCATTTTCTGTGGCTCCTATTTTAGTTCAACCTGATATTGAGAAACCATTTATATTGGAAGTGGATGCGTCCACTTATGGAGTTGGTGCCATTTTGTCCCAAGTGGCCACAGATGGGAGAACTGTGTCTTGTGGTTTCTTTTCATGAAAGTTTTCCAGAGCTAAGAGTAACTATTCCATTGGGGACCATGAATTATTAGCTATAAAATTAGCAGTAGAGGAATGGAGCTATTTGCTAGAAGGTGCAAAGCATCCAATTACCATATTTACAGATCATAAGAATTTGTTGTATTTGAAGATAGCTCATTGCTTGAACCCACGACAGGCTTGTTGGGCACTCTTTTTTTCTCCCATTTTGATTTTATCCTCAGGTATCGTCCAGGTTCACTGAATAAAAAGGCAGACACACTTTCTGGCTCAATATTGGAAGAGAAAGAGCAAAATGAGGATCAAAGGTACCCTATAATAAACCCTCTGGCCTTTTCTTCAACTTCCATCTCTCCTGATCCTCCTCCTGGAAGGATATTTGTGGGATCTGAATTATGAGGTAAACTCCTTTTTGGGCTCATAATTCTCATTTCTCTGGACATCCAGGGGTTCATAAAATGTATTCATTCCTGCAACATTCATATTGGTGGTCCTACATGAAAAAAGATATTCAAGAGTTTATACGTCCTTGTTCTAAATGTGTACAACATAAATCCACATGGCAGTCTCCTGTGGGTCCCCTCCATCCACTACCCATCCCTACCCAACCATGAACACATCTTTCCAAGGATTTTATAACAGATCTTCCCGAATCCAGGGGGTGTACATTTATTTGGGTAGTGGTCGATCATTTTACCAAAACGGCCCATTTTTGTCCTTTGGCATGAATTCCATCAGCCCCAAACTAGCACAAATTTTTATCAAGGAGACATTCATCTTCATGGACTTCCTTCTGAAATAGTGTCTGATCGTGGTGTTCAGTTTGTTGCTCGTTTTTGGAGGGCGTTATGTTTGTCATTACAAATTAAATTACAGTTTTCTTTTGCATATCATCCTCAGTCAAATGGACAAACCGAAAGAGTGAACCAGGATTTGGAGACCTTCTTGAGAATGTATATTTTCTCTTCTCAAGATGACTGGATGGATTTTCTGCCTAGGGCTGAGTTTGCCCATAATTGTCACTATTCATCTGCTACAGGTGTAAGTCCCATTTTCGCCAACTGTGGCTGGCATCCTTGAGTTTCTGAGCTTCAATCAGTTCCTACAGTGGATGTTCCGGCAGCCAAAGCTACTCTACAACATTTTTCCGGAATTTGGAGACTGGTACATAAGTGTCTTAGGAAAGCCTCTCATAATTATAAAATTTTTGCTGATAGAAAACGTTCGGCTGTTCCTAAATATTCTGTTGGTGATCGTGTCTGGTTGTCCACTAGAAATCTTCGACTTAAAGTACCCACTATGAAATTTGCCCCCGGTATATTGGGCCTTTCCGTATTGTAAAAATTATCAATACAGTGGCATGTAAGTTACAGCTAGATCCAACTATGCATGTACCTAACTCCTTTCATGTCTCCTTGCTTAGACCATTGATTCTTAATCAGTTTCATGACAGCTTGCCTAAAGTACCTCCTATAACAACTTCTCGAGAAGTGGAGTTTGAGATTGATAAGATTCTTTATTCACATAAGCATCAAAATCAGATGCAATATCTGGTAGATTAGAAGGGCTACGGCCCAGAGGAGAGATCTTGGATTAAAGACTCTGTTGTCCATGCTCCTAAGTTGATAAATAATTTTCATGCTAAATTTCCTTCTAAACCTGGTGGGTGTTCGGAGACCACCCAAAAAGGGGGGGTTACTGTCAGGACTTTGACTATTTCAATACATAAAGATAGACTACACTTGCCAACAGGGCTGCCATCAGAAATTATGGGGCCCAGGACTGTCAAAAATATTTTACCCCATATGCAGGGACCCCTAAAGTAGTGCCTGTTATGCAGGCCCCCCTAAAGTAGTACCCCTTATCATTATGCAAGGCCCCCAGCCCAGTACTTGCCTCACCACGCTCCCACTGCCGCACCGCAATTGCCTCAGGCTACAGTAAGCGCAATGATGAGACCAGACCTGCCTGGAACACTGCATGGCACCCATCCCTTTACATCTCCCCTGCACAATGCCCAGGTTCCCCCTGCACAATGCCCAGTACACACAGAACAGACCTGGCTGAAAGTTGGTGTTGGAAGGTGTCAACAGCCATGTGCCCAATTCTGCAGCCACTTACCTAGCTGAGGCAGGGTAGGGAGTACATGCTACCTGGTGTGCCACAATAGTAACATTGGGGAAACTCAGTGAATCCATAGCAGGACCCATGTGACATACTACAATATATATCAAAAGTAGACCTACTGTATACAGCGCTCTAGAATATGGAGATCACAGTTGTAACAAAAAGGCTGGGGATAGCTCTATGTAGAGAGTGTTTGTAGTGTGGCCAGTGTGAGAGAGAGGGGACAACATCATGCCTGCTGCTGCTATTATATGTATAACTCTGCAAATGGCAGCTCTATGAGCTGAACTTTCAGCAGGCATCCTCCTCCCACAGGATCCTGGGAAAAGCCCCCAGAACTTGGTGCCTGGCTTGTACAGGAGCTAACATCCCCTAGCACAGTTCTCGCTTGGCTGGGAGCTGGCTGCTTAAAGAAATAACATTCTGGATACTGCAGCCCCTCTCCTCCCCCTCTCACCTCCGATCTCCATTCACAGCACAGCAGCAGCCTCATCATGCATCTGTCTCCTGGGGGTGTGCACAGCTAAGGGAGGACTGGGACTTTAACCTGTTCAGTGCTGGTCAGAAGTGCTGAACTATAATTGTGGAGTCCTAGGACAGACTCTACTGCTAGGGGGGCGATCATCCTAATCAACCCCCCCTGGACCTGCCACTGCGCTGCCCGTGAGTTGCTCTGCCAACTGGTCTGATGGCGCACATGGCAGGCTCGCTCCTCAGTCCTCACATCGCGGGTGATGTCATGACATCACCCACACAGTGGATCACTGGGAACGCTGGCCTCGCACTTCGGAGGTCAGCGTTCACAGTTCACATCACATTTCCAATGAGCAGGAGTACTGTAGGACAGGAGGCCCCTTTGTCAGTAATGGTGGGTGGGTGGTTGGAGCGGGCCGGGCCCCCCTTCTCTGTAAGAGTGCCCAGCCTGTGACAGTAGACTCGACAGTCCCCCCTAATGGTAGCCCTGCTTCCCAAATTTCCATTGTGGTCATTGGAGGATCTATCCTGGTTACTGGCGTTCATCACATGCAGTGTGCAGAGTTAAAGTGATCATCTGTTTCTTAGATGTCATCAGGTTGTTGGATTCCTTGATTGCTTATTATTCCAAACCTGATTCTATTTGGGTCACATGTTCTGAACTTCCTATGGATCATAGATCTCTAGTAGAAAGCCTGTTGCTAACTATGCATCATTGTCTGTGCAACGTTACATTCAGGTCTTCCTTGGACTCCTGCCAGATCCCCGCTGTGCCCGGTGTTTGCTGTGGACCTCGCTACATTCCTGCTCATGTTCTGGTTTAAGTTCTGATACAGGTTTTCAGCTGCACTACAGAGCTCAGCATTGCCATTGTCTTTCCGTTGTTATCCTGCTCTATTATTGCTTTTCCATTCTATGCTACACTATTTTGTTTACTTGTTATTATTGACTCATACGGACACTGGGGTTACTTCTTCTACAGTTGTCAACTGTACCATTACAGTCTATTCTCATCGGAACCCCATCTCATTGCAGGGCTCAACCCTGCTCTGGACCATCATCCTGCCACAGGGATCAATCATGCTCTGGACCTTCATTATGCTGCAAGGCTCAACCCTGCTCCAGACCTTCATTATGCCACAGGGCTCAACCCTGCTGTAGACCTTCATCTTGCCACAGGGCTCAACCTGCTCCAGAACTTCATTACGCCACTGGGTTCAACCCTGCACCGGACCTTCATCATATTGCAGGGCTCAACCTTGTTCCGGACCCTCATCATGTCTCATTGCTCAACCCAGTTCCGGACCCATATCATGTCTCAGGGCTCAACCCTGTTCTGGACCCTCATCACTTCTCAGGGCTCAACCCTGTTCCGGATCTTCATTACATCTCAGGGCTTAACCTCGTTCCAGATCTTTTCACATCTCAGGGCTCAACCCTGTTCCGGACCTCCATTGCAATACAGGGCTCAACCCTGTTATTGCCCTCCATTCAATCTTGAGGCCCTGGCCTCGTGTCGGACTCTGGGTTTCACTCCGCACCAGTTCAGTGTGTATTTTGAACTTTGTTTCTCACAGGGTACAAATGAACTTTGTGTTATTGAGATTTAATGTGGAGCTTTGCCATACAGTTTTTGTTCTTAAATAAATTATATTTACTTTTATTTTGTGCTAGTGATATTTCATGAAAAGGTCATTCCTAAAACCACCTCCGTTCACACTACCTAGTAAGCCTGACTCTTCCCAGGAGTCTCAAGTGTCTGTAGCCATGACAGCAGAACTCCAGGTAACATGTAACAAAGACCAGTTACTGTATAATATCATATAAAGCCTTCATTCCAAAAATGCCCTGAGCTCTTTGCCTCCTTAAAATCTTTTTTCCCTCTTCAGGGCAAACTTGTCTACAAAAGGGCCATTTCAGAGGTATTCACATGACCTCCAATGCAACCCACACAACACTGCCTTATTTGCACAGTGCATCACCTCTGATGGATCATGCACCTCTTCTGTGGCTAGAATGACAGCAACAACCTTACCTGTTTTGCCCTTATCTCCTAATTGCTTAGAAAGCATGCACTTGAACCGTCATGGTAGCAGAACAGAAATTGAAGTCATGAGAAGCACAGAAAGAAGAGGTAGATATGGAATGCAAAGGATGAGCTCATCTGATTTGGACAGGGTTAAGAAACTTCTTGTGAGGGTCTCTCCATGACAGAAGCTGCACCGCCAGCAGGCTGATATACATAACTAATGACAGCAGGTGGAGCAAAAGTAGAATCTGTAAAAGATACAAGAAAGAAACTGGGATCATGCCTTAGAGTTAGAAGAAAACCGATACAAATGATGAGCACATCACTGGAGCTGAAAAACAGGAATCATGCATTGAGCCTAACTCCATGCAAAGTTTTGAAAATTGGGATTACTAATATGGTTAATCAGAAAGCACAGCAGAATTAGAAGAAAAAAGATGGATAACTTCCAGCATAAGAGCATTAAATCCAAGAAGAGAATGCTGAAATGGAAGAGACATAGGAGGAAAAAGTGGGCAACAGGTGAGTGGCAGCATTGTGTCAGAATTAGTGTTTGCTTTTGTCTTGGATTCATCAGTGACCAAGGTTTTCTTACAGTTGGGTGAAGCTTGCAGCACAGAGAACAGCTTTAGACTATATACTATATGTGGATTGTCCATGCTGGAAACAGGAACAAAAGATACTATAGTCTTGCAAAGTGGCTTTTCACAGGTATTGCAGATGACAATGAATGCAGAGTAACTTGTAGTTTACACAGGTATTGCAGAGTAGCTTGTAATTTATACAGGTATTGCAGGTGAGAGTAAATGTAGTGTAACTTGTAGTTTTACACATTTATTGCAGATGACCAGACAGACAGCAATGGAGGTTTTCCAGCAGCAGATGAGAATAGTGGAAGCACCTGAAGTTTATCAGGCACACAGGCTTTTGCAGGGAACAGCTCAGCTTGCTAAACAGAGACACAGTAGCAAGAGGGTACGGTACTTTGGAGCCAAATTACTGATATGCGTAATCCAAGTAAACTACAGGAATCACAGAAGTTGAACTGGCACTGATGGAAGGTCCTGGAAAGATTTATAGCACAGCTTGGATGAGGATTGGCTGCAACAGTCATATGCAGCCAAACAGATCCCGGACTGTCTGACTTGCAATCACATGATAAAACACCTAATGGCGGCACCCATGTCCCGAGGATGCTGGCTACAAAGTTGAGAATTTCTGGAAAACCTGACCTACAGGAACAGGTGAGTGATGAATCGCTACAAAGCGGCAGCATTTTGTACAAAAACGAGGTTTCTGGAGAGGATTTGGGACACATTGACAGAAGCAACAGGAGCACAGAATCAACTAAAGAAAAATGCATAGATGAAAGGGGGGATGAAGATTGGATAATGAAGGGGTGGTTCTAAAATGAACAAGTTGCTGAGACAAAAAAAAGAATATTGAATAAGCTAGACCAAAATTGGGTATCATGGCAGAAGAGGGAATGACAGTAGGAGTATGAGAAGACATAGCAGGTAGGAAATAAGAAGGGCCTCAGGTAGTAGCTGGGAAAGCAGAGAATAATTGAGGATAAATAGAGGCTTGGAAAAATGGTAGGGGAACAAAAGAAGGAACTGAGACATATTGCAAAGAAGAATTTCCAGGGAAAGGGAACACCTAATCAGAGGATACATGGTAGTGAGAATAGCTTGGAGAGTGACATAAAGTGACCACTGCTGACTGTGCCTGGGACAAAAGGAGTCAGCCCTCGGCTCCTAATACCACTGGTCAAAAGTTATAATAAAATCTCTATTATTAGTTAACGGGAAAAGTAAAAGAAAGATTGATGGTTTCACAAATT
The DNA here is from genome assembly GCA_031769625.1 of Taudactylus pleione. Taxonomy (NCBI): domain Eukaryota; kingdom Metazoa; phylum Chordata; class Amphibia; order Anura; family Myobatrachidae; genus Taudactylus; species Taudactylus pleione. The sequence goes on along the minus strand of JAUIMM010000153.1, from coordinate 13,523,000 downwards.
CACTTCTACTGTAACTAATTACAACTTTGTAGTCATTAGGGATGTCTCAAACCTGGAATAAAACATTTTCTACAGTAACTATATTTTTACAATAACATGGAAAAGTGTTTTCGCAAACTAATTAAATGCCAACAGTAAAATTTAGAAAAACATTTTTAGGACAATATTATTCAAGGTTTTCTTAATCTGACAGCAATTATTTGGTACTTTGCTGAAGTATTGTTTTGTGCTGAAATTCATTGGGAACACTGGGCCTGATTCATCATGGATCGCAAATGCAACCGCGCACTCAGATCAGTAGATGGTGCAAACTGCGCATACATATGCATTGCAGTGCACAGACGTGAGTTAGCATTGTGATCACCCTGCGAACACCTACTCAGATACAAAGCCATCGTAGAGTGAGTGACGTCAGGTCAGCGTTTGTGGGGTGGTTACAGGGGAGTGGTCGGAGAAACGCAGATGTGCCTGTCTGTTTGAATGCCGTTACTTAGAAGTGCAAAAAATAGCCACTGTAACAGCATATGCAGATTGTGTACTCACTGCGTGCGAAGAGGTTATCAATTCCTGAGTAAAGTCAGACCTCTTGTAACTGTGCGTGAGGAGCCAATGTTACTCGATGGTACCGATGTATACGCAGGACTGCAAGGTATTACGGATGTGCGAAAGTGGTAGTGGGTATCTCCATCCGGACTTTGGGCATTTCTATATTAGCTTTGCATTTGCAGTCATTATCATAATGTCACAGCAGACCTGCATCATAAATGCAGCTGCGATGAAAATAGCAATCCGTAGTGAATCAGGCCCATAGTCAACATGTCTGAGATTTTGTAAATGAAAATAATAATAATAATAATAATAATAATAACAATAATAACAATAATAACAATAATAATAATAATAATAATATGTGGTTTGAAAGTTAATCAAAAACAATTATAAGTCCATGGGAAAAAGTAACAGGATTTTGTTGGAAATTTATAGAACAAAACACTGCACAAACTTGGAATCAGAAGCACACTTTCATGTACACAGGATTTCTGCGCAATCAGAAAAATGTAACAGATGGAGCCTTATGTACTGTAAGTGCTGTGAAAATGCATTCAAGCTGCAGCAAAATGTGTTAAAAAATAGTTACTGTAGGTGTTGGGCTGAAATTTGAAGGCATTATAGCCAACATGTCACAGATGTGTGTTTTATTGTTTTAGATAAAATTGTATTGCAGCAAAATTATGGCACTTGAAATTTGATGCTTTTCCAGGAATGTATCTATAATGATTGCAGGGTGTGTGGTGCACATGGGCCCCCGGGTCCAGAGGGGGCCCACACCACACACCTCGCACCCATATAATGTAAAACTTACCTCTCCGAGGTCCCGCGTCAGGTCTCCCAGTGCTGCTCAAATGTCAGAAAATGGCCACTGTGGCCATTTTTCCGATGTTTTGTGCAAGTGCTGTGAGGAAATCGCCAGGAAAATGGCAGCCGCGCCATTTCTCCAGCGATCTGCACATGGGCAGTAAACTCCTGGCACACTCTATTGCCCAGAGTTTATTGATTCTGCTGTGGCTGGCCAGCCACGTTAGTCGGCTGCCGGCCACTGGAGTGAGAGGAGGGGACCCATGACGGTATAGTATATATGGTATAGAAATATTGCTCAATACATATTTTTCATTACAAATAGGTTTAGGGCCGGATTAATTACGGATCGCTATTGCGATCACAGTTGCGATTATGCACACAGTTCTGCTGCAAAAATATGCTAATGTTTGCAACTGTTTATTTAAGCATTGTTTTTCAGGTGAACTACAGGTACCAGCGGCCCCTTAATGCCTGAATTGAATACATGAACACAGGAGATCAGCAGATTAACTGAATACTTAAGCACAGGAGATCAGGGTATGAACTGAGGGCCTGATTCAGAGCCGGACGCTCTGAATGAGCGCACGCTCTAAATCAGGGCAGTTTTTTTTTTTGGTGCATCCTCCTGGATGCTCGCATAGCTGTGGGTTACCACCCACAGCTTATGCGAGCCTCCATGATGATGGTCGCGATGGTCAAGACCATCACGACCATCGGGCTTGCGACGAGACCCTGTGGTAGGGTCTCGCTGCCGCAAGCCCTGGAGTGATTTTGGCTCTATCAGAAGGCAATATAGCCACATCACTAGTGATGTCAGTGGGGCCGGACTAAGACGGTAGGCATTCCCATGGGTACACCTCCGTCTGGGCAGCCACGCCCCAGTACGCCCACCAAAGGGGGCGTTCTGTCACTCACCATCGACAGCACGCCCACTTTGGTGCGAGACCCCGAGCAACGGCTTCCCCATCGCTCGCTGGGTCTCGCAAATGCGCACAATGGAGCAGCCTCCATCGTGCGCTTGCGCATTTGGGTACCATCGACCTGCTTGCAAGCGTCCTGCGCTCGCTAGCGGGTCTGAATGAGACCCTGAATACTTTCATACAGGAGATCAGTGAATGAACTGAATACTTGAATACAGGAGATCAGCAAATGAACTAAATACTTGAACACAGGAGATCAGCATATGAACTGAATACTTGAACACAGGAAATCGGCATATGAACTGAATACTAGAACACAGCATGTATTGGGAATTTCAAGAGATCCAGAAGCTGACTTGCACAGAGAAACACACAGAGAAATGTGGATAAAGGCATGTACTGGTAATTACTAGAGATCCTGGGGGTATATTTACCATGATTTCTGTTCAATTTTGCATTTGATTTTGGTTCAAACTTTTATGAAGGGATATCTTAAAGGCCAAATCAAACAGAAAAAGGAATTTGAAATCAAATTGAATTTCTGAAAAACATTGATTTTTTTTCACATAGAGGACAATAGGATCCCTTCATTTACTAACATTCAATTTGTAAATCAAATGAAAAATGAACTTAAACTCTAACTGCAAATCCCCAAATGAATAGAAGAAATTTGTGCATTTTCAGTGGGAACCACAGAATCAACTTTAGTAACCCTGCGGCTCTCCATTGAAATCAATTGAGCGAGCCGTTCATTGACTGATAGAGGTGGGGACTGACCTCTCTCAGCCAATGAATGCTCAGTCTTGGCGTTACAAAAGTAGAAGCTGCATCTCAGCTCTTCATTCGGGAGGTAACAACCATCATGGTTATTACATGTTGTGTGACTTGCGTTTCTCATTTTTTAAATTTTACCAAGACCATGTATGCCTACGGGGAGAAAGGGACCAGTCCAGGTAATGTAGTTGAGTATATGTGAGTGTGTTTGTATGTATTAAAACTTTACTATCAAGGTGTGCATGTATTGTGTTTATTTAAGCATTGTTTTTCAGGTGAACTACTGGTACAAGTGGCCCCTTAATGCATGCATGCTGGAACTTGTGGTTCTCCAAGTACCAGCATGCGAATGAGGCTTGCTGGGACCTATAGTTCTACTGCAAAGCCAATGTTTACACTTATGTATTTTTACACTACACTTTCACTGTCAACCCACCACCCACCGCCCAGGGGTGGCGAGGATAACCCTGGGCTATCAGCCTATGCCTGTGGTGCCATGGAGAGGGGGACCCCTTTATTGGGGGGGTCACCAACTACCCAGTCTGGCCTGGGCTGACTAATGGTCAGGGGTAATATTTTGGCTGGGGAACCCAGTAATAGGATGTCCCTGGCTGTGACATGACCCCCCCGCTAGAAAGGGTAGGGTGCTGGTTGTGGGAATTACAGGGGAACCCTATGTATTTTTTCTCCTCTAATTCCAGAACCAGGAATGGATCAGACCCTGGTGCTGGTTGCCCTAAGTACAGTGGAACCGTATGTAATTTTTTTCCTGTACTTATACAACCAGGATTGGCTATGAAAAGTTCAGGGCTAGTTGTGTATTTAGGGGGGGCTCCATGTAAATTTTTTATAACAGTAACTTTTTACAAACTTGATACAGTAAGATGCATGCATGCATCCAGAGCCAGATTTAGATCTCATGGGGCCCTAGGCAAGATACCAGTTTTGGGGCCCCCCTCCCGCAAACATTCCATAGCACTATATTTTAATTTCTGATTTATTCCCCTGTACAGCACCCTTAAGAAAAGGTCCGCTGCAGCCTTGAAACATTGTATGTTTGTATGTATGTATGTATGCATGTATGTATGTATATATGTATGTATGTATGGGTTGGGTACAGGATGCCAGTGCTTAGGATACAGATGCCAGCATCCTAACAAGGTTAGGATTCCGATACCTGCTGGTAAGTATCCTAACCCTAGCCCTAACCCTCCCCGCAGCCTAAACCTAACCCTCCCCCCAGATCACAGCCCCCTCTTTCCTCACATCACTGACCCCTCTCAGTGCAGAACCCACCTCCTCCCCTAACAGCACAGACCCACTCTTTCATAGACCCCTTATGAAAGGCCCCCTGTAGTTGTGCCATTATGCAGTGCCCCCTGTATTTGAGCCCATATGCATTGCCTCCTGTAGTTGTGCCCATAAGCAATGTCCCCGTAGTGGTGCCCATATGCAGTGCTCCTTAAAGTAGTGCCCCTGTCATTGTGCCCTTTAAAGTAGTGCCCCTGGAGTTGTGCCCTTTTAAATGAGTGCCACTGTAGTAGTAGTAGTGCCCCTGTAGTTGTGCCCTTTAAAGTACTGCCTCTGCAGTAGTAGTGCCTCTGTAGTAGTGCCCTTTAAAGTAGTGTCCCTGTAGTAGTAGTGCCCCTGTAGTAGTAGTAGTAGTAGTAGTAGTAGTTGTAGTAGTGCCCCTGTAGTTGTGCCCTTTAAAGTAGTTCACCTGTAGTAATAGTAGTGCCCCTGTAGTAGTAGTAGTGTCCCTGTAGTAGTAGTAGTAGTGCCCCATAGTTGTGCCCTTTAAAGTAGTGCCCCTGCAGTAATAGTGCCCCTGTGTAGTTCCCTTGTAGTAGTAGTGCCCCTGCAGTAGTAATGCCCCTGCAGTAGTAATGCCCCTGTGTAGTTCCCCTGTAGTAGTAGTGCCCCTGTGTAGGTCCCCTGTAGTTGTAGTTACTCTGTAGTAGTAGTATCCCACCCCCCCACACTCTACCTACCTGACTCCACGCGGCCGATGTACGTACTGACATTCCCGCTGCCATACTGACTGGATCTGACTTGAACCAGAAGTCACGGCTGCGCAGGCTCCTCACAGCATGGGTGACATCTTGATGTCACCCATGCAGTGCATCTCTGGGAATGCTGGCTCTGAAGCGATTGGAGGCTTCCTTATCCTCCAATCACTTCAGAGGCCAGCATTCACATGCCCTGTTCTGAAACTCCACCTCCTCCTCCCTCCAATTGGTAAGAGCAGGGCTTTGGACATGGTGCTGCTGCTGCTGGCACCGGCTGGCAAGAGGAGACACAGCAGCAGCACATCCAGAGCCCTGCTCCTACCAGGACAGGAAAGGAGGAGGTGTAGTTAAAATGCAGACTCTCTCCAGAGCCTGATTCTGGGGAGCCCAGCCATGGGCCCCTTGGGACCCGCCGGGACCAAGGCATCCGCCTAGGATGCCTAGTGGTAAATCCAGCCCTACATGCATCTCACTGATGTATGCATGTATCTGTGTCTAAACAAACTGCTCATGCTGAAAATGAAAGAATGAAGCAGTTCTATTTATTTGGGGCTTTGCAAAATCGAAAAGCAAATCCGTTCTTAAATTGAAACAAGATCGAAATTGAATTGAGATCGAAAGCAAAATCCATTCTTAGTAAATTTTGTAAATTTGCTGTTCAAGTTCAATTCGATCTCAGGAAATTTCAGTGATTTACAAAAATGAATCTTTCATCTAACTTTAGTAAATTTACCCCCCAGCTGAGAGCTAACTAGTAATTAGCATGAAAGCTGATACCACAGGAACACAGGAAGGCAGTTATAGAGCTGAACAGTACACTTAAAAACAACACAGAGATTTACAAGAAACACTGGAGTTCTGTGAAAAAGCTGAAGTAAAACGCTGGGAATTAGCATGGGAGCTAATACAAGTAACACTGGAGATCAGCATGAGGGCTTAAATAACACACTGTAGATACTTAATGGAAATCACTGGAACAGCAAAGATGAACAGCAGTTTCCTTTACCTGGAGTCAGACTTAAATACCCCTGGGTAGCTGGTCATTGGACTAGAAGATCAGCTGAGTGACCACAGGACTACCATTAGGAGAGACTAGTCAGGTGATATGGACCAACATGGCTGCATCCATGCCTGGAACCCTGGGAACCAGGATGCATGCATGGAAGCCCTAGCAGACCCTGTGGAGAATACTCATTCACCACTCACCTCCACTCCCATGGACTGAACACGTAAGCCCACGGATGCCAGCACAGCGGTGAGTAATGGCCGATCTCAGGCTGCATCCTGACAGTACCCCTCCTTTCAGGGTGGACTCTGGACACCAAGAAGTGCACTAGAAAAACTTTAAAAAACATGAAACTTGAGACACCAGAAAATCTTGAGAAAACCTCTGAAAACTGGTAGTAAAAAATATTCCAGGGACATTTTTTAAAAGTTTCAAGACAAGATATGAGGAACTGTAGAACTACCAATCTTGAGTAAATATCTTGTACGAAAGGATGTTTTTTTCTTCCGCACAGTCATAGTTTTCAATGGTAACTCCTGGGGGAATATATGGCTTGGGAGGATAGGCTCAGACAACAGAGAATCATTAGAAAACAGGACATTGCCTTGTATAAGATCGAATTCAGACTCCAAGTCTGTATCCAATGGAAGAATCAACATGACTAGAAATCTCGGAAGACTTTGGAGATTAACAAATTGGAGCAAAACCAACTCTGATAGTGTCAAATTGTTGGCTCTTAATATTTCTTTGAGACTTCTCCTTCCGGACTAATAAATCCTGTACCATATTTTCTTGTAAAGGGAGTAAAGCAATATATTTGAGCTTAGTGTCTGAAGCTGGTGAAGTCAAATTAGAACCTTTGTAAGAAAAGGTAATTGAAGATGGTCACAAATAAGTGAATTATTTAATCAGAGCTGTACTGAAGGCCATCATATCTTGTAGAATTGGATCCTTGTACTCATTTTGTGGGTTAGCCCACTCCTAACCTCTTCCTCTGAAGTTCATGATTAGAAATTTGACAAGATTGGATGAAATGATACCACAAGACGAATCCATTTTCATTAGTGTGACATAATGCTTAAGTAATGAGGTATATTAGAGCACTTCTCCATCAAAGATTATAGATGCTGAAGTGTCCGATGAGTCCATAGTTACATAATTCTTTTTAGGAACTGAGACAAAACCACTCAGAGATTCCTTAGACCGATGATTGGGTGATTCTACTAAACTTGACTGAAATTCTGCACTCAAAATAACACAAAACCCAAACTGAGATTCAGGAGAATTGGAATCAGAGACACCAGGAACTGTTGTAACTAAAGAAGATGAACTTTGAAGATCACTAGAATGGATAGGATCCATAGTCAAGACAAAATTAGTGTTAGACAAGCTATCGTCCACTGGGATGAATGCTCAAAAGATGACTTCCAGCTGGTCAAGGTATTAATTAATTTAAATAAGCCAACTTCATCTATAATCTTAGTCCCGAAGCCCTTTGCATTCTTTTGTTTGGACTCTCCTCCATCATGGCCCATGATGAGGTAATTGATCTTACTGCTAATATTCTCAAAGACTATGCCTCTATGGCTTTCTATTAACATCTTAGCTTTGCTTTTTGTTATGGACTCTAAAACTCCTGTAAACACAAATGTTAGACCTTCCATGCATTTATCTGCACCTCAGAGAATTTGCTTGGCATCAAAAGCTTTAGCAGTTGGACTAGCTTTGTCTTCAGGAGAAGATGAAAGATCTGACAAAGAACATTATATTTTCCTGGTACTTAACTTAGAACCCTTTCCTTTCTCAAAAGTGGATACACAGACTGGAATAGACAAGTCACTTGAAACTTCCTTCTGCAACATGATACTGGAAACCCCCTGTTGGGGTGCAAGACTTGAGACCCCCTCTTGGGGTATGGAACTTGAAACCTCCTCATGAAATAAGAGATCCCTTCCCAGGGGTGAGAAATTATAAACCCACTCCTAAGGTATGACACTCAAAAACCCCTTCTGGGGTATAACACCAGGAAACCCTTCCTTGGGTAAGACACCTCCTGGGGTACAACTTCAGATAAGTCCTCTTTGGGTGTGAAACTTGAAACCCCCTTCTGGGGTGTGAAACTTGAAATAGAGACCCCCTCTTGGGTAGTGAAACTCAAAATGGAGACCCCCACTTGGGGTGTGAAACTTGAAATATAAACCCCCTCCTGGGGCAGTAAACTTGAAATGGAGACTCCCTCTTGGGGTGTGAAACTCAAAATGGAGACCCACTCTTGGGGTGTGAAACTCAAAACGAAAACCCCCTCCTGCGGTGAGAAACTAGAAACCCCCTCCTGGGGTGAGAAACCAGAAACCCTCTCCTGCAGTATGAAACCTGAAACCCCCTCCTGGGGTGTGAAATTAGAAAATCCCTCCTGGGATATGAGACATGAAACAGAAGAGCTTAAATCTTAAATCTGGAAGTTCAGATTTTTCTTCAGGGATTACCAGCTGTAGTCTTTCAGTATTACAGGAAATGTCTGGGCTGAGACTGGCAGAGGCAATATCTGGGCTATGGACCTCATTCAGACCTGCTCGCTAGATGCGTCCACTTGCTCAATGCGTATGCAAATTTGGGAAGACAGACAATTGCAATGCAGGACATTAGCATGCCCATGTCTTGGAATGTGATCACTCTGTGTATACAGATGCCCACCAGCCAGTCTTAAGATGCCCACTTACGCACATCATCTCCAGGAAGTGAATGCATCCATCGGTACCATTGGGTATCTTTGGATGCAATCACAGCACTTGTGGCTGACCATACCCTACCGCAACCACTGCAAGCATTTTAGTGTAAAAAACCAGCCAGCTGACATGTACTATGGCTCTGCCTCTAAGTTATGCATGCCTCTGAAATGGCATTGAGTCGCTCAGGCACGACTGCATTTGCATCTCCACTCCCCCATTTCTAGCAGCCATCCCCTGTCACCACCCAAAAATGGCTTCTCCTGTCACTCCCTTTGCTGGGCAGTTTATGCGCAGTGAGTGAGCACTTCCCAATCTCTTGCTGTGATTCATGCACTGCAGTGCGTAAGCATGTGCACCATGCAAACCATCAGCAGCTACTAGCTAATGCTTCCTAGTGAGTGGGTCTGAATCAGGTCCTGTGACCGGTAGAAATGGAATCCAGGCTGTGACCAGTAGAAACGAAATCCAGGCTATGACTGGTAGAAATGGATTGAGAAGTGTCCCTGACTTTAGGAGGTTGAAATAGTCTCCCAAAATTTCCTAGACGAGTGCAGCACCATCTTGTAACAAGGCTGCAATTGAAAACTTGAACTTTCTTTTGCTTAGTGGACATCACCCCCTTATCTGTAACTAAAGAAATAAAAACCACTGATGGCTGATGGGAAGAACCAAAAGCACAGATATTGGGAGTCTCACACTTGCCACCACTTCTCAGTGGGCCAAGATTACAGTCTTCAAGAAAGTGATCATCAACCACAATATAAACACTGATGTAGTTCCTGGCACAGCTGACATTCAAACTCAGTAAGTTTAAGGCATAGGAAACTTGATTGCCTTACTTTAGTTTGCGTGGAATAGATGTTAGTCAAGTCAGGAGTACAAATGTGCCTAGCTAGTTTGTTGCTCCATACAGCCATGTAGTGCACCATGCGTCTAACGCCACACCGTATGCCTTGAGTCGCACCACACAGAATGTTTCATAACAGAACATAGCATAGCACGGGAAAAAAGTAATATTGTGTAATACAACTTATTCTCCACCAGGTGTCACTTTTCCTAAACTACACAGCGCATGCGTCAGATTTCCAGTGCATTTTCTGTATCACCGCATGATGATTGACTGACAGAAGCTGTGAGTTGGTACACTATAGTACTGCATTTTGGTAATGGAATCAGGGCTGACGAAAAATGTGTAATAAAGTATTAAATAATGACAGTACAGTATGTGTGTGAGTCCTGTTCTTTAAAAAATATATATATTTTTGTCTCAAGGGCTCAGACAGGGGTCACAGGAGCACACAGCTTTCACTGAGACGTGATAAATGTTTTTACATGTACTGTACTAATATGGCGTGACTCGGTAGCGATGCATATTTATAGCACAAGCAGCTTCTGCTGATTAAAATTATATGCAGCATGCCTATGTTCTGTGAGCAAGTGCGGGTGTATCTGCATGCAAAATGCTATGTTACATTATTAGCGAATGTAACACTGCCCGCTATTGACATTGTACACATTGCCTGCTTTAATTCACACACTTCACATCACAAACATGACAGGTGTATCTCTCAACATGGCTGGTGTGTGTTAAGGTGTGCACCTTGCACCTTGGGTGTACCAGGTTTGAGTCATAGAAAAAGTAATTTTTTTTTTTTTCGTTTATAAATCTTCACTACAGGATTAATAAAAAATCACTTGGTGATTTGTGCATTCTGTTATTTATATAAATACATACTGTATACAGATGGGTCCTCATACATCCAGCCTCCTTGCATGTTAAACAAGCCTTCTAGTCATGCCATGGCATGGTGTGACTCGGTAGTGCTTCTTTTTAGGTGACTTTTTACCTTCAAATGCATCTGAATCATACAGCAAATCAATTTGATAGCACAAGCAGCTTCTGTTGTTTACAATGATATGCAGCATGCCTATGTTCTGTGAGCCAGTGCAGTTGTAACTGCATGCAAAATGCTGCATTACTGTGTCAGCGACTATAACACTGTAACATAGTGATTTGCTTGCAGATACACCAGCTCTCACTCACAGAACATAGGCATGCTGCATATCATTTTAATCAGCAGAAGCTGGTTGTGCCAAAAAGACGCATTTGAAGGCACAAAAAGACGTTTGGCGCTATCAGTCATATAGCACTCCTGCGCTATGTGTGGAGCAACTTTTAGTGCATGGATGATAGATGTATGTGGACTCATCTCTATTACTCTGCTGCAATGTACCTGTCCCTAAACTTGACCCTAGTTGCATATTACTGTACCAAGTCCCAACAAAGCAGCCGTAGTTTACATTGACCAGAAGTTGCACAATAAGCATTACATAAAGACAGAGCAACTGAAGTTTAGTTATTTTAAGTAACGCTACTAAACTCAAAACATTTCTATCAACATCCCACCGCTTAGCATTTCTGCTATACAGCAGACATTGTATTGTAGACATTACAGAGGGGAAGTTTTTCATAAAGAGAGATCATATCAGGTTCAATACTTTTAAAATACACTACTTTGCACTTCCCTCCACCCTTCCTCTCTGTGTATGGCCACCCAAGTTCCTTCATCACTTCCCCCCACCATCACACATTACTATTAAACTCCATTGAGCTTATTGTATGGCTCACCACCACCCCCACCATAATTTGCTTCTATTCAATGCTGCCACATGCTAAGCCCACTTTGGACATTGTACACATTGCCTGCTTTAATTTGCACACTTCACATCACAAACATGACAGGTGCATCTCTCAACATGGCTGGTGTGTGTGAGCTCGTGGTTAAAGTGTGCACCTTGCACTTTGGGTGTCCCAGGTGTGAGTAATTGAAAAATACATTTTGTTTTTTATTTTTTTTCAGTTTATAAATCTTTACTACAGGATTAAAAATAAATCAATTGGTGGTGTGTTAATTCTGTTATTTATACAAACACATATACAGATGGGTCCTCACACATCCAGCCTCCTTGCAGGTTAAACAGGACTTCTAGTCGTGCCATGCCATGGCATGACTTGGCAGTGCCTCTTTTTATGCTAAATTTTACCTTCAAATGTGTCTGAATCACACAGGGAATTGAATTGATAGCACAAGCAGCTATTACAATGATACACAGCATGCCTATGTATGTTCTGTTAGTTAGTGTGGGTGTAACTGCATGAGAAACACTACGTTACAGTATCAGCAACTGTAACACTGTAAAATAGTGATTTGCTTGCAGATACACCCGCACTCGCTCACAGAACATAGGCATGCTGCATATCATTTTAATCAGCAGAAGCTGCTTGTGCCAATAAGATGCATTTGAAGGTAAAAACGATGCACAAAAAGATGCTCGGCACTACCATGTCACATCACATGTGTGGAGCAACGTGAAGCGCATGGAGAATAGATGTATGTGTACTCATCTCTATTACTGTGCTGCAATGTCCCTGACCCTAAAAGTGACCCTAGACTCATTTCTATCGATATTTCACCACTTGGCAATTCCGCTATGCAGTAGACATTATATTGTACACATTACAGGGCCATCCACTTTTACAGTGTGGAATTCAATAGTACAAATTGTAATCAGGAAAAGCATTTAACAACAAGACATACCTTTTATACAAAAGTCCACCTCGTGAATGTCAGTGTGCAGGAGGGGACAGCTCATCAGCCCTGCTGCCACGCTGTACACTGACATCATCAACAGAGGATATTCAGTTACATGTGAGTTCAAAGTATGCAATCACCATAGTAACCCCTGGTAGCACTGTGGGAATACAATGTATCATCAGGCAAGCATGAACTATTTACATAGAAAAGTATCAATATACTGATCGCCACAATATATATCAAAAACAGGGACAGCATGATATATAAACACAATTATTACTGCACAAAAAATATTATACAAGGAATTATTTCAAAATATATTACAACTATATGATTCTACAAAATCACACTATTGGACATATTAATGTATGACCTACCTAAAACAAGAAAATTAAATGATGTCATTAAGACCCCTAGGATGGATTACATCTAAATGATGGATCCATCTAGCTTCACATTGGAGGAGCTTTTGACCATGGTTACCACCTCTAATGGAGGGAGGGATACAGTCAATCATTCTGTAACATAAACTGTTAAGTGGATGATTGAATTCACAAAAATGTCTTGTGACAGGTTGGTTACTCTTTTTAGATATTAAATCTGCATGTATGGCCACTTGATGGTGGGCCATGCGCTCTTTAAATTTTTGTTCTGTCTTACCGATGTAATATAGCCCACACGGGCATATGAGTTGGTAGACTACAAATGAAGAATTACAATTAAAATAATGTCTTATTTTATAAACTTTGCCTGAATATGGTTGTTTAAAGGAATCGACCCTCAATGTGTAATCGCTGGGTAGGAACATTGAATCAATGTTCATTTGATCTTATGGTCCTTGTAATTGAACAGTCAACTAAGGAATTACAAGTTATTAAGGATAAAATTCTCTCTTTTGAACAGATTAACATACTTACAGTATCTTGTCGGCAGACAAAAATAATGATTGGCTAGACAGACTTAAACACCAAATCTCTTCCTAAAAAAGAGTTCTTATTTCTTTTTAAAAAGAAGAATTAATTAAAGTTGAAGCAGATTACGAGAAACACACATTATACCGCTGGTTAACAGGTAATCCTCAACAGGAACCTAGACGCCCATTCTAATGTGTGGTTATTAAAGGACCTAATTAGTGGAATGATGGGGGGATGGGGAAAAGGTTCACAGGAGGTATAAAATAATAATAATAATAATAATAATAATAATAGAATAGTAAAATATTGGAGAGAGCACAAAAACGGTGTCTAGTGGACCAGAATGTAGTGCTATTGTTAGAAAATAAAAAAAGAAAATATATAAAAAATATTACATAATAATAACAAATAATAATCATCAATATTATTAATGATAAAAAATTAGTATCAAAAACATATTATAATTATATAGATTTAAAGTATATATATATATATATATATATATATATATATATATATATATATATATATATAGTTATTATGCATGCACCAATGCTTGATGAAATAACCTAGATCAAAGTCCAGATTTAAACCCCTAGGGTGTAGGGTTTTCAAATGGTATATCCCTTTGGCTTCTTCTTTGGAAATGTGAGATGTATGGTATCCTCCTCTGTCTAGGTACTGTTTGTATACCTGTACATCTGAGGAGGGACAGGTCGCCATTGTGGACAACAGATAAATTATTCAATACACTATGGGTTTCTAGTTTTCTTATGAACTGATGAAATTCATATTATAGAAGACAGAAAAAGGTCTTTGAAATATTTAGATAAAGATATCATGAATATCAGCAATCAATTTTAACACAATAAACATCTGGTGTACTTTAAGAATTTAAAAGATTTAATTGTGAGGCTCTAGTTTTGTTGTGGGCCCGGGGTGGTAAAAGGAGCAGACACTGAAGCTGATTTAAAAATAAATGTGGAATTTTAATGAGTGGCAAAGCAAAAAGTCTGGGTATAGCATTAAAGTGCACTTGGGGAACTGTATTGAAGCAATGGGAATAACTCCAGGTAGTGATAACAGAAAGTAGTCCTGTAATGCAGATTTTGTGAGGCAGAAATGATTTGCAGGCTGAAGTGAAGTTGCAAACTGAAATGAATTTGCAGGGAGAAGGCAAGTGGAGGCAGGGTGCAGGGTAACAGCTGATGCAGGTACTCAGGCAAGGGAGAGACAATGGAGGAGGCAGGAGAATCTAGGGGGCTGCAACAGGCAGGGAGAAGCAGGCTAGGCAATGATCCCAACAGACAGGTGAAAACACAGGAACTCTCTCTCTCAGCTCTCGCTGAGAAACACATTGCACTGGCAATGAAAAGAAGCTCTGCATTCCCTTAAATCCCCAGTGCCAGACTGTGAGTGGCCAGAGAGAGCATGTGACACACCCCAGGATAGGGCGACTAGATCACATGACCGGAGGCAATTGCGGCGCCCATGCCAGAGCGGAAGAGAAGCACCACCATGCCTAAAAAGACCAGAGTGACAGTATGCCCACACAGGACTACATGCAGCCAATGCACCCTGCCAGATACCAGCACCACCACCAGATGCCCCTCACCATAGCAACCTCACAGGTAATACCTGCCGGCCGGGATGCTGAGAACCCCTGGTGGTGACAGTACCCCCCACTTATATGTGGCCTCAGGACACTCACCAGGCTTCCCAGGATGTGTAGAATGGAATTTCCTGAAGAGTGCGGTAGCATGAATGTCCCGGGCATAGGTCCAGCAGCGTTCTTCCGGACTGTAAACCTTTCAATCTAGGAGGTACTGCAAACCGCCTCTGAGGACATGAGAATCCAGGACCTGAGAGACCTCGAACTCCAGTCCTCTCTCAGTCTGGATACGAGGTGAAACAGGGAGAACCTTGAGAAATTTGTTTAGAATCAGAGGCTTGAGAAGGGAGAAATGAAAAGAGTTTGGAACTCTTAAGTAAGAGGGGAGTTGAAGGCGATAAGCCACAGGATTGATGACTTCTGTGATAGAGAAGGGTCAAATGTAATGTGGGGCAAACTTCATGGACGGGACTCTGAAGCATAGGTTCCGGGTGGACAACCAAACCTGGTCTCCAACTTTCATGCAGGGTACTTTCCTGCACCTCTTGTCTGCTTGTAGTTTGTAGCAACAGGATGTCTTCTCCAAATTAGTGTGCACTTGGGCCCAAATGGATGCAAATCTCTGTATTGTATCCTCCACGGCTTTAACATCGAAAGCTGGTAGCCTCCAGAACTCAGGAATTCGAGGGTGAAGCCCGTAAACCATCTGGAATGGAGTTTGATTTGTAGAGGAATGATACAAGGCATTGTGCGTGAATTCCGCCCAGGACAGTAACTCGGACCAATTGTCTTGGGACGATGACATGAAAATTCTTGGAAAAGTCTGAAGGTCCTGGTTGACTCTTTCTGTGGATCCATTACTCTGTGGGTGATAGGCTGTGGAAAAATTTAGTTTTATTTGCAGAATGGAGCATAATGCTTTCCAAAATTTTGACACAAATTGAGCACCACGGTCCGATACTATTTCTGCAGGAAGACCGTGCTGGCGGAATATATGCTGGACAAACAGATGGGCTATCTCAAAAGCTGTGGGTAATTTCTTTAGAGGAACGTAATGGACCATCTTTGAAAATCGATCCACCACGACCCAGATGGTGGTGTAGCCCCAGAACTTGGCAGGTCCATTACAAAGTCCATGGAGAGGTGTGTCCATGGACGTGATGGAATAGGTAGAGGCAACAATTCACCGGTGGGGGCTTGACGTGAGGATTTCTGTTGGGCACATGGGATACATGAAGAGATAAACTAAAATACTTCAGTCTTCATCGAGGGCCACCAATAGGATCTTTTCAAAAGTTCCGGGGTCTTCCGTGTACCAGAATGACCTACGAAGCATGAGGAGTGAGCCAAATGAGCAGCTGCTTCCTTAACTCCTTGGCCACAAAGGTTTTCCCAGTAGGAGGCCGTAACTGTATGGTGGCAAACACCCTGGATTCCAGCACAGGAGTACTGTGGGAGACTTCAGTATTGTCACAGGAAAATGATCTAGACAGAGCATCTGCTTTCTGATTGAGAGCTCCGGAGTGAAAAGTCAGAGTAAAACGGAATTGAGCGAAGAATATTGCCCACCATTCCAGACGTGGACTTAAGCACTGGATATTTTTGAGGAAGAGGAGGTTTCTATTGTCGGTGAAGACAGTGAAAGGGAATTTAGCACCTTCCAACAGGTAATGCCACTCTTTAAGTGCCAGCTTAACTGCCAAAAGTTTTTGTTCTCCAATAGTGTTGTTCCTTTCAGCAGGAGATAATTTTTTGGAGAAGAAGTCACAAGGATGAACTCGGTTATCCTCATATCGTTGAGATAGAACTGCTCCCACTGCCTCCGATGATGCATCTACCACCAACAGAAAAGGTCTATCCACGTCTGGTTGTCTTAACATTGGAGCAGTGATGAAGGCTTGTTTCAAGAACTGGAAGGCTGTCTCAGCCTCAGGAGTATATAGCGTACTATTAGCGCCTTTACGAGTCAGTGCTGTGATGGGGGCCACCAGAGAAGAAAATCCTTTGATAAAATGTCTATAGTAATTAGCGAATCCAAGCAGTCTCTTAATGGCTTTCAATGTCTGGGGTCGGGACCAATCTTGAATCGCCTGAACCTTTTTGGGGTCCATTTCCAGCCTGGAGCCAGAGATGACATATCCAAGGAATGGCACACTGGGTACACTGAAGACACATTTTTCCAGCTTACAATAGAGACAGCACTTCCTTCACATGTTTATGATGCTCCTCTAGAGAAGAGGAAAATATCAGTATATCATCCAAATAAATGACTACGACTACGGAGACATACAACGAGTCCAGGAAAATTTAGTTGATGAAGCCTTGAAATACAGCAGGGGCATTGCATAAGCCGAAGGGCATCACAAGGTTTTCAAATTGTCCGTCTCTGGTGTTAAAAGCGGTTTTCCACTCATCTCCTGCACAGATACATATAAGGTTATAAGCCCCTCGTAAATCTAATTTAGAGAAAATGGTGGATCCCTTGACCCTGTCAAATATCTCTGTAATCAACGGAAGAGGGTATCGATTCTTGACTGTTATATCATTAAGGTCTCGATAATCTATACATAGTCTTAACCCACCATCCTTCTTACCGACGAAAAAGAATTCAGCACAAGCAGGGGACGTAGAAGGATGAATAAACCCTTTCTCTAAATTCTCCAGGATGTATTCGGACATTTCTTTAGTCTCTGGCATGGATAGAGGATAGGTGTGACCTCGAGGAGGCATCTTATCAGGCAACAAATCGATGGCACAATCCCATTCCCTGTGAGGCGGTAACTTTAGATGCTCAGAATGGAGTGCTCCAATGCGGACCTGCACTGGCTGAGTTTCTTTGGTGACAACTCCGTTAACCAGAGGATGTCCATCTACAGAAGTCAGCAAGATTGAATGATCCAGGGTAGAACAGGGAATTTGTAATTTATCAATGAGACTGCAGGTCATAAAATTTCAGGCTGCTCCAGAATCTAGCAGAGCAGTGACAAACGTAGGTTCAGGCTTGACATCTAAGGCCAAGATCAGGACAAAGTCTTAAGAAGTTGGGGACAGACTAATTACTCCTAACTTGATGTCCCCAGGGTCAGTTAGGAGTGGGCATTTCCCGGCTTGCAGGTACAGGAGACCACTAGGGGACCCGGTTCTCTAGAACGTCAGAGACCTGACATTCTCTGAAGCGCAGATCAATTTTGTTACAGAGAGAAATCATATCATTGAGATTATTAGGAAGGTCACGGGTGACCAAGTAATCCTTCAGTCGGTCGGAAAGCCCATGCCAAAAAGCTGAGGTGAGAGCTTCCTCATTCCACTTGAGCTCTGATGAAAAAATCTGAAACTGTACTAAATATTGGCTGACAGGGCAGGTTCCTTGTTTCAGAGACATAATGCTAGATGAGGTTGATACAGTTCACCCAGGTTCATAAAAAATCCTACTGAATGATGTTACCAAGTCTGTCTAGTTATCCAGCAGTGGATCTGAATGCTCCCAGAGTGGGGAAGCCCAATCCAAGGCTGTGCCAGAGAATAGAGACACCAGGTAGGCCACTTTAGTTCTAGCAGTGGGAAAGTTGTCAGGCTGTAAGGTGAAATGTATATCACATTGATTCAGGAATCCGCAACAGAGCTTGGGATTGCCATCAAATTTGTTTGGCATCGGAAGGTGTAGCCGAGGGGATGCCTGAACTGGTATTGTCATGCAGGGGAGTAGAAGTAACCTTAGTTACATTGGAGGTAGACAAAGAAGTTTGCAGATTATACTGTCGTTTAGACATTTCTTGAAGAAACTGAGCCATTTGATGCTGTATAGTTTCCAGGTCTTCCAAAGGATCTGCAATACATCGGAATAAATCTGCTCCAGACTTCTGTATCGTGGCCGGGTCCACGGGGCCAGTGCAAACTGTGAGGCTATAGTTGTGTTGTGGGCCTGGGGTGGTGAAAGGAGCAGACACTGAAGCTGATTTCAAAATAAATGTGGAGTTTTAATGAGTGGCAAAACAAAAAGTCAGGGTATAGCACTAAAATGCACTTGGGGAACTGTAGTGAAGGAATGGGAAAAAGTCCAGGTAATGATAACAGAAAGTAGTCCAGTAATGCAGGTTTTGTGAGGCAGAAATGATTTGCAGGCTGAAGTGAATTTGCAAGCTGAAAAGAATTTGCAGGGAGAAGGCAAGTGGAGGCAGGGTGCAGGGTAACAGCTGATGCAGGTACTCGGGCAAGGGAGAGGCAATGGAGGAGGCAGAAGAATCCAGAGGGCTGGAACAGGGAGGGAGAAGCAGGCTAGGCATTGATAACAACAGACAGGTGAAACACAGGAACTCTCTCTCTCAGCTCTCACTGAGAAACATGTTGCACTGGCAATGAAAAGAAGCTCTCCCTTAAATCCCCAGTGCCAGACTGTGACTGGCCAGAGAGAGCATGTGACACACCAGGAGAGGGCGACTAGGTCACAAGACCAGAGGCAAGTTGGTGGCGCCCATGTCAGAGTGGAACGGAATCATCACCAGGCCTAACCAGACCAGAGTGACAGTATGCCCACACAGGACTACGCACAGTCAATGCACCCTGCCAGATACAAGTGCCACCATTAGACGTCCCTCGCCAAAGCATCCTCACAGGTAATACCTGCCAGCCGGCATGCCAAGAACCCCTGGTTGTGACATTAATACTTACTAAGTTATAAAAGTTGGAGGATGACATTATAGCTGTTAAACAGATGAAATATAGGAGAGGCATAGAAGACTTTAAAGGAGACTACAGGAATTTGTCAAATGATGCTGAGGAAAGAAAACATAAATTTAACAAGTGGGGAAGATTGGAAAGAAAGAAAATATATAATAAAGAATGGAAGAGAAAAACACCCACTATGGGAAAGGATTTTACCATAAGAATGATTATATTGGAAACTGTTTAAGAGAGCAACACAGAGAAAGAAAATGGATAGATAAAGTGGGATCAGAACAACACCATCTTAGGAGACATGAAACCATGGAGGTTCACAAAGGTATCAAAGGGATAATGACTATTATAAACATGACTATGCAAGGATTCATCACAACCAAGTATATGAGAGATCAAACCATAAGGAAGGAATTCCCCCTGTAAAAAGAATAGAGGAAACTCCAGCATGGAGGGTCAGACAGACCAACGATCAACAAATTTGCCAGTTGCTTAACAGATTAATATTAAAAATTGAGAACACAAAAGACAAAAGTGAAGAAAGCAAATAGCATGCAGATGCTCTAACAGACCATTTTTGAGAGTTAGCCCACCAAGAAACCCATCTCCCGGGAAACAACAAATTATCAGCCAGAGAGCTCCAAATGGGGACCAAAATAAGAAGAGGTTGGAAAGACCAAGAGGAAGAAGAGGAGGAAATAGGACATGGCACAAGACCCAAACAGAAAAGGAAATAGAAGCAATAGGGATCTTCAAGCTGAGTGAACATGTTTTTAAAAAAGATGAAAGTAAACTCCTCAATAAAGGTCTATATTTCGCACCAAGACATGCAATGGATGATTTCAACACCTATATTGATCTACATATATTCATAAGGAAGCTGACCCTAAATAAATTTTTCATAGGAGAAAATTATAATATAAATCACAGAGGAGAAACTCTGGAAGAACAAATCTTCCTCACTCCAGCCTGAAACCAAAGTCAAAGTTTTTCCCACACCACATGAAAAGAACATTCATTGAAACATTCCAAAGGCTTGTAGAAGAAGATATAGAAAAATTAGAAGAACATCAGAAAAACCAAAAAGGGACTAAAAGAAAGCAAAATTTGACCATGCAAGAAAGAAATGTCTTATAAAGTCTAGAAAAAGACAGGAATATCATCATGAAGCCTGGGGATAAGGGAGGTTAAACAGTAATCATGAATAGGGACAATTATATAACAGATGTCTTAGAGATCCCACAACCTACGAAATTTTGAAAAAAGACCCAACAGAAGACTTCAAATAAAAATTGGACAAACACTTAGGAGAAGCAAGTGGAAAAGGGATTCTGAATGAAAAGGAGAATAAATATATATTTAACAAATATCCTGTAACACCAGTTTTTTACCACCTCCCTAAGGTCCACAAAAGTCAGTCAAACCCACCGGGAAGACAGATAGTGGCAGGCATTGGATCAGTAACTTCGAACCTGTCAGAATATATTGATTCATTCCTCCAACTGGTAGCCAAGGCACAAAAAAGTTACATTAAGGACATCACACAGATTTTAAGAATCCTGAAAAATTTTAAATGTGAAGGTGGTCTAAGCTTAATGACATGCGATGTAATATCACTATACTCAGTAATAGAGCACAACATGGGATGTTGTATGGCAAAACACATCCTAACAAAAGAATCAGGATTTGAAGAAGAACAGGTTGCTCTTTTGGTGGACTCTATGCTTTTCATATTACAGCATAATTACTTCATGTTTGAAGACTCATACTACAAACAGATTTGTGGTGCCGCAATGGGTACGAAATTCGCACTGGGGTACGCAAATCTGTTTGTAGCAGCATAGGAAAATCTCAACATATGGCAGAACAACCACTTTCAAGAAAACATATGATTAAGGGCCAGGTACATAGATGATGTGATCTGGTCAGGAGCGATGGAAAAGTTTAACACATTCGTGAAGTATTTGAACGAAAACAAACTGAATTTGGAATTTACAGCCAACATCAGTGAAAGCAAAGTAGAGTTTCTCGACTTAGAGATTTTTATCAAAACTGGAAATGTCCAAACAAAGACTTACATTAAATAAGTTGATGCAAACAACTTTATTCTGGCAAACCAGTAATCATCCCAAAAAATGGCTGGAAAACATCCCAAAAGGGCAATTAAGAAGAATCCGAAGAAATTGCACGGAGTTGGAGGACTATCAAACCCAAGCAAAATAATTAAAAGAACGGTTCACAGAAAGGAATTATAATAAAAACACAGTCAAAACCGCTTTTAAGGAAGTGATAGAATTGAAAAGAGAGATGCTACTAGAGGATAAAGTAAAAGATCCCACAAAAGAAAATTAAGAAAACATCATGTTCATCACCTAATTCAGTGACATTTCTGATCAAATTAAGAAGATTATTACCTAACATTGGCCACTTTTATTGAAGGATGAGAAGTTAAAAAGCATCCTACTGAAGTACCCAAGAATCGTCTTTTGAAGGGCGAACAATATCAAGAAAAGTCTAGTACCAAGTGCACTAAAAACAACAAAGCAACCAGAGAAAGAAACACCAGGCTTTAGACACTGTCTAAGATGTAAAGCATGACGGACCACAGGATGCAACAGCACTAACCAGTTACAACTTTTACATCAATAAATTCAAAGAAGAGTTTCCAAATTTGATGTGTCACTATAGGGGATGTATATCTGTGGGGATGTCCATGCAGCCTACAGTATGTAGTCCGCACCATCAGAAAATTAAGCACTAGATGGGCGGGCCATATCCGAAATATAAGAAAAATACTAGAAACCCAAATTATTTATCTGTTGTCCACAATGGTGACCCATCCCTCCTCAGATGTACAGGTATACAAACAGTACCTAGAAACTGGAGAAGAGGAGACTATACAGCTCACATTTCAAAAGAAGAAACCAAATGGATTTATTGCTTGAAAACCCTACACCCTAGAGGTCTAAATTTGGACTTTGATCTAGGTTATGTCATCTAAGCATGGGTGCATGCATATATATATATATATATATATATATATATATATATATATACTTTGTATCTTTAGAATTCTAATATGTTTTTGATACAAATTTTTTATCATTAACAATTTTGATGATTCATATTTATTATTAATATGTAATATTATTAATATATTTTTTCCAATAACACTACATTCTGGTCCACTAGATACTGTTTTAGTGCTCTCTCCAATATTTTACTATTCTATTATTATTATTTTATCCCCGCTGTGAACCTTTCCCCCTCTCCCCCATTATTCCTCTAATTAGGTTCTTTAATATCCACATATTAGAACCATCAACACATCACTATATTTGCAGCTAGAAGCAGTGTGTTTCATGTAGCAAAAGGAACATAAAGCTTTATGTATATTGCTCTAAATTAACCTAAATGTGACTAATATTAGGGAGTAAAAATATTTGCTACAAGTATGTATATGACATTATCAATACTGTAAAGTGTCTATGCAAAAGTAAAAATCCTTTTTATATGAAAGACTGGAATGAATGAAATCCCTATTAGTCTCCAAAAGAATGAAGATTTAAATGTAAACATATACAGCCACATCAGGCAAGTGCAATAATTCCAATTTCTAGAGACAGACAGATCCAAAGAAATAAATAATGCATACAGCTGTGGAAAAGAAGATAATAACATCTACACCAATCAACCAATAAGCACAAAGGTTCTGAAGGAGTGTAGAGGTTTTAAACCAGCCCAATTAAACACCCATTTATTCTCTGATGAAGCCCCATGGGTGAAACGCATTAGTTGCAGAAAATTTCAACATGGATCAATTGAGGAGGTTACCCCTGATGATATCAAGGATCACCCACCATGTGACCTCTCAATACCTTGCACCATAGGCCCATCGCAGACACCTCAAGGAGATCTGGACTAGCATACCAATGGGGAATGAAGGCGGCAGAGGGAATATATGTGTCACAAATGCTCAAGATGGCAGGAAAACAAGGAAGAGAGGAGCGCTTACCGGTAAGCTACAGTACACTAGAGTGGGATGCCGCTTCTGGACATTGCAAACAGGCACAGATGGGTGACTAAAGATAAAACCTCATATCATGATGGAACATGAACAATAAGACGCTGACAATGTCTGTATGCGCCTCAGTTTACTTTTGTCACTATATAGAACATCTCACCTGCATTAACATACCCTGAGACTTTAGAGTGATTAATAATTACCTAAACAAATCATGCACCAATGCATCAGTGCCTTAGAAGGTCCAATTTGGAGCACTGATAGGCAATAACAAAAACTATCCATTTAAGCAATGTAGAATCATCTTGCTGCATCATTCTGTAGGATCAACAACACTACCATTTGTATTATTTGTTATTGTTGCATTGTGTCCAGGATTAGCAAAATAGAATTGCCACACTGTAACACACACTGTAACACATTGCTATAAACTGTTTTGAAGAACTACTAACACTGGCATTGGCACTTTATTTTGAATGATCTTATGCAATATTTTACGGGATCAATTTTTCTTATTTGATTGTATACTTTTACTGTAATTTGTTTGTGAATCAGTAATGAGAATTCTCATTTTTTCTGCATACCTAGGAATATCATATATATATATATATATATATATATATATATATATACACATACTGTATATATCTTTAATTTTGACTAACATTCTTCATTAATAAATAGTTATCTTTTACTTATTGAATACTTGTCTGGCGCCCTATTCTACATATTCATACATATATATATATATATATATATATATAAATATATATATATATATAAAGGGGAGGACCCCTTACGATTGAAAGAGGCAGTCTCACTTCTCTGTATACAGCATCCCAACCCATATAGTATAGCACAGTCTGAATCTTTATATCATAATGGAATAAGTATTGCAAATTCAGAGTGAATAAGCAAAAATTAGATATTTTACCCACCTTCTCCTCTATTTTGTTGTGGAGTTTTTAATGCTGTGTTGAACATGGAATTGTCTCATTCATGTTCTACTTAACTTCTCTCCAAGTTCTGTTTAGTGACAATCTATAAAATGCACAGCCACAATAGCCTCGGCAGATTTAGAGATATAGAGAAAGAAAAATAGAGAGAGAAAAGGAAATAAATAAGAAAAAAAGGAGAAACAAGAATGTGGAAAAAAAGAGTAAAAATTAGATAATAAAACAAAAATAACGAGAAAAAGATATGAAAAAACAGTTACAGAGAGAAAGATAGAGGAAAAAAGTTACGTAGAAGAAATCAGAAAGAAAGAGAAAGAGGAAAAAAATCTGAAAATAAGAGAGAAAAGTGTGAAATTGAGAGGCAAAAAAAAGATTAATGGAGTGAAGCAGTTTAAACAGAGAGGTACTAGGAAACAGAGTAGTAGGCAAAGGTATATGCCCAAACCCCACAAACATTTTTTACCCAAATACCCAATCTTGAAGTTTGCTAGACAGGGAAAAGTTGATTTTACACAGCGGTTAGTCACTGCTGACAGGACAGGCCAAGCCTTAATATGTAGTTGTCATCTGAGAAATACATCATGGCAACTGCATTGGTCCTTCAGCCTGCAGAGGAAAAATGGTGATCGATTTCACCTGAACAATGCCTTGTCTCCGACCCTCGAACTTTCTGTTATCTCTGTTCCCTCCAAATGTCTTTCTCTCTCATCTTTGTTCACCCACCCTTTATCTCTCTCTCCATTCTTTTTCCCCAACCCTCTCTGTCTCTTTCATTTATGTCCCTCCTGTTTCTCTTTCCCTCATCTGCCTCTCTCTTTCTCATCTCTGTCCCTCATTCCCCCGTTTATCTCTTATTCATCTCAGCCCTTCAGCCACCTCCTTTGGGTGTTGGGGAGATGTGTGTGTGTGTGTGTGTGTGAATGATGAGGACAAGGTGAGACACAGTGGCTGACAGGTGGTGAAAGACTTCCATTCAACTGCAAGTCACTTGCCACTGTTGCCAGTCCTCAGTCCTGTATATATTGTGATACAGTATACTGTATGTCCAGAACTGACACATTAGAATACACATTATGTGAAATAAACAGAACAGCCAGACTCTTTTAGCATTACTTTGCTTTGGTAGCTTATGGTTTTTATTGGAGTTATCCTAGTGCTATTGTTTATTAGTGGGGAAGAATTGTCCTAAATTTGATTTTACTACTGCAAAAGTGGCACACTTTTAAATCAATATCCACACATTAGGTGACCCAGTCAGGGCTGTAGTGAGCCTTGTTCGTCCCAGTCATTTTGGGGGATGTGGCCTAATATAAGTAGGTGTGACAACACCACCTTGAAAAAAATAAATAAAGTATTTGCTGTGTTGCAAAACAGCGCAGCAGGCTCCACAGGGGGGCACTGTGAGCCCCACAGCCAGAGGCAAATACAGTGGTGTGTGATGATTGTGATCTCTTCCCTCCCTCACACAGCCAGAGGAGACTGATGCTGTTGATCAACTGGTCCCACCACAGCCCAGTACACAGGAGCATGTGCTCAGCTGAGGTGACACAGGTTGTTGGTGTTGACAGGTAAAAGAGGGTGGGGGCGGCACACTCAGGCCCCTGCTGTTCCCCTCCATCAACACCTGGCCCAGGTAATTAGTACCTGTTCCCCCTTGTCTTGGCACTCCAGAACCCAGTTCTTTTCATATGCTATTGAACAAGCAACTTTGCTTTTGATTTGGAAAGACTTGGATAACTTTGGAAAAACACAGTTTTGTTTTTCGTTTCTTTTTTGAGAAATTGCTATTTCCAGAGCATTGCTTGCAGCTAAAACTTATTTCTGCTGAATTTTTAATCCATCTCTCTAACAACAAATGAATTGTGGGTTTCAGGCACTGCATGCTGGAGAAATATAATATTTATTCAATGTCTTGGCACCTACAGTTTTGGTCTGCAATTCTACAACATTCTTTTTGTGCTTCATTATGTTTTTCAGTTAATATTGTTAATTATAGAACAAACAATAGGACACATTAGAATAGGATACTGAAACACTGAACAATACAATTTATGGCTTCTTTTTGAGTTTGATATACATATATGTGGGGTGAATACACAATTCTGTACCGAGCATGTGTACCAAAATTTCTTATTTAGAATTCAGTGTAATTTAGATTTATGGCAAGTGTATGACGAGTATAATAAGTGTATGTACATGAAAGTATAACAAATTAATAAGATGAATGTAGCCCAATATACGGTACACTTATGCTGTGTATCCCCCACTTTAAAAAAACAACAACTTTGATCCTTACTCTCTCTTCAACTAGCGCCCCATTTCTCTCCTCCCATTTGCCTCCAAACTCCTTGAATGGATTGTCTACTACCACCTTACTGACTTTCTTTCTGCCCACTCCCTGCATGACCCATTTCAGTCTGATTTCTGTCCACTCCACTCCACTGAACTACCCTTATGAAAGTCAGCATTGATCTCTTTGTTTCTAAATCAAATTTTCCACTACTATCTATTAATTTTTATTGACCTCTTTGCTGCTTTTGACACTGTGGACCACCATATCCTTCTGCAAATGTTATCAGTCCTCAATGTTGCTGCTCTACTCATATTCCTCTCGGCTGTCAATGTTGATCGACAGCTCACCCCATTTTGTAGGCGTAGTGGGGGGGTGGCTTCACAAACGGAACTGTTTCCAAGTGAACGACTGCCATCTGTGGGCGGCCCCACTGACATCACAAGTGATGTCAGTGAGAGAACTTCTGGCTCTATTAGACCCAGATGCTCTCTGGGGCTTGCGGCCTTGAGATCCTACCACAAGGGTATTGTCGCAAGCCCAATGGTCGTGATGGTCTTGACCATCGCGACCATCATCCTGGCTGCTCGCAATAGCTGTGGGTGGTCACCCACGGCTATGCGAGTGGCCAGAAGGCTGCACAAAAAAAATGAACAGTTTCAGAGCGAGCGCTCTTTCAGAGCATCCGTCTCTGTATCAGGGCCTCTGTTCACTGGCAAGTGTCTTACGCCTGGGTTAGGCAGTGTCCCAATTATTTGACCTTAGTCTGGCATTGCTGTAATTTGTCCTTTGCAACCTTGTGCTCTGTTTGTGAAAGATGAAGCAACAACAGTTTAGTATTATTTAAACATGACATAAACAAATCAGAGCACAACAACAAATCATATACATATTGAATGAGGACACACCCATTGCTTGGTTGAAAAGATTGCAAACAGTCTTGTAAGGTCTGAGAGAAAATACTGGGGCTGTCTATGAAACCCTGGGGAAATCGTGTTCATGTATATTGTACCCCTCTATAGGAAAATGCAAATAGATATTGACAGTCAGGGTGAAGAGGAATAGAGAAGAAAGCAAAACATAAATCAATGACAGTGAAATGAGTAGCAGACGGGGAATATGAATGAGGAAGACAGCTGGATTGGACACTACGGGGAACTGGCTGTCAACAACTTTGTTAACCCCCCCTAAAATCCTGTACTAATCTATAGCCCCTCCCCCCAGTCTTTTTCACTGGAAAAATGGGACTGTTGGCTGGACTAGCTGTACGAATTAAAATCCCTTGTTGCAATAACCTCGCAGTTATGGGATACACCCCTAGCTCCACCTCAGTCTTTAATGGCTGCTGAGGGATTTTTGGAGCCTGCCTACCATTCTTCAAGTTAACCATTACAAGGGCTACATTTGCCATCAATCCAGTCTCCAGTCCATCTTTGGTCCAGAGGGAACCCGGTATTTGCAATAACATCTCTTTTACCTGAGATGGACTTTGTTCTAGAATGGCAGAGTGCAACATTGATTTTTGTGGTGTGTCCAATATATCCTGTACCTCATGCGTAACCTTTTCTGGTATATTTAGGAATATACCATCAGGGGTACAATATATGACACATCCCATTTTACACAGCAAATCCCTTCCTATCAGGTTCGTAGGAGCTGTCGCTGCCAGGAGAAAGGAATGCTTGGTTTGAGCAGCCTGATAGTAACCTCTGCAGATCCGGTTAAAGGGTACTGCTGTACCCTCCCCATTACTCCCATTGCTGGTATGGTCTTGTTGGTAAGCTGTAAATTAAATGGAGAAGTTATCACGGATCTGGTCACCCCTGTATGTGCAAGAAAATATGTTTAGTACAGATATATCAACTGTCATTGTAGGTTCTTCCCTAGTATTCTCAGTTAACCTGAATGGCTTTAGACTATAGGTATGACCTGACCCTTAGCACTGACTATCATCATCCAGCAGAGCGTTTGCTGTAACTATGTGAGTGGGTAACCACTGGAAATTTCCTGAATCTTGCGAGTGCCCTCTCTGAGTGTAACTAGGTGTTCCCTTCTTAGGTGGCCCCAATTTCTCCCTTTACAATCCCTCTTTAGGTGTCCTTCTTTTTTGCAATTATAACACCTTACTGTATAACTTCATTGCTGGTATGTGTTGTAGTAATGTGACTGTGTAGGTAATCCCTCTAAAGCTTGAAAGCTCACTGCCATTAACTTCTCACTCTGTGCCTTTTTCCTTTTGGAAATTTTCTTATCATGTTCTATTGCAGATTCTCTAAGTGCATCTACAGTAATTCATCTCCAGTTAGGAAGAGAGGTTTGCACCCTGGTCTTTAGATTATCTTTGAGACCATCCATTAGTACCGTAACAGCTACTTCCCTGTGGCGTACATCATCTTTAATATCTGATCTCCCTGTGTAGTGGGTTATTTTTAGCAGCGCTCTGGTGAAGTAATCTGCTGCAGATTCACTATCTTTTTGTTTAATAGTGAAAATTTTATTTCATTTCACTACCGCTGGAAAATATTTAGAAAGTTGCGTGATTATACATTTTATATTTACCTGGTTATCATCATCCGTTAAGAATTCATCCTCCTTCAATACACAATCCATCATAAACTTTTGTACATCAGTATTGGAAGGGAGACAGGCCCTTAACACCACTCGCCAAACTTTATTAGTTGGCTCATGAGCATTAAATAATTTTTAACAAATTTCTGGCATTTGGCTAACTCTTTCCTAGGGTCTGGGAAGTCTGACATAATTGAATGCAATTCTGCTCTTGTCCATGGACAATGCATTGCTACATTCCTTATAGGAACTATACCATCTTTGTCCGGTTTCCCATTGGGACCTGCAATTGTATAGACAGGATGTATACCTACCACATCACTATGTTCAGGATTAATTTCTGGACTTATTGTTTTGGTACTATGGATGTTACCTCTTCTATTATGGTCTCCACTAGTCACACCAATTTCAGCTGCTGCCCCTGCTGGTTGAATCACTGCCTTTCCTCTCTGTGGAACTTCTAGTATATTAACAGCATGTGCAATGGCTGAAATTACAGTAGGTTCATCATCTTCTACAACATTTTCCTTGAGGTGACTTAAAACAGGGTATAAGTTACTTGTTACGATTTTATTATTTTTGATATCGGCTGTACTTTCACCTGCGGCTGCATATGGAGGTGGAGTTGTGCATGCACTTTCTTCTTTATGAGTGGTATTGCTACCTTGCAGCATGTGCATGCTACCTGGCGGCATGCTGCTTTGTGGCATGAGTACGCTGTTTGCTGTGTGCTACTTTGCCACGTGTATGCTATTTTGTGGCATGCCATTTTGTGGCACGCTATTTTGCCACATGTTCCCCTTGTGCAGCCACAGCTTTAAACAATCATTATACTTTACTCTTTTCTTCAAAGATTTGACTAAACATATGTTGTCTCTAAGATTACTCAGTACCTCTGAATCGAAATTGCCAACTTTGGGAAAGGGTTTCATACATCCTTTGGTCATCTTGACCCATATGTCACAGAACACTGTTATGTACGCACCATATTTTACATTCATTATATACCTTGCCGAACCAGTCAGCCCATCCATAAGCAGCACCTAATCGACCATCACTAGCGACTACTTTGCACCCATCTGGGACAATGCTTTGGCTACTTTTGCTAGAGATTTTGACCTGTGGATGAATTAAACAAGCTGTGTCCACTCACTTCCACCCGCTGTGCACAGCCGACCGCTAAGTGTTTTTATTGTTAGCTTACACAATGAGAAAATAGCCTTTGCAATTATTCAGCTTTCTGGACAAATTAACCAAGCCTTGTCCAACCGCTTCCTACTTTGAGTTACTCTCCACTGGTAGAATTTAAGTATTCCACTTACCCTTGCCAGTGATTTTCTCCACCACAACCAATTCACAATCATGGTTCACACAACCATGCGGTCCAATCACATTGCCCAGATACACTAACCTATCAATGGACTTTGTAATTACAATTGGAAGTCGACCGAGAAACTTCAGATTTCTTGCCCAGTTATACCTGCTATGTATACTGCTACGGCTGTCCTATCCACCTTTTGGACACCTTGCCGGCCCTGTCTATTTTCAATAGTTCAAAAAAGCAAAAACCTTCTCCCTTTTTCTTTTTCCTTTTCACATCACTAACATATGTTTATTTTCATATGCCTTTGTTTTCTGGCCAGAAAAATGCTTTCCCTCATTACAATACATATTCAGAGAATTTAACAAGTGATACAAAACTATCTATCAAAATGATTGCTTAAACATGTGGCAGTACCACAAGGAAGATGGATACGCTATTTGCAAATCGCCTACTGCAGCGCAAAAGTGACAATAAAAGAAACTGACTTTTATCTATTGTCCCTGGATTATTATCAGCACTCCTTAGATTACACAAAAATGGATATTCAGTTTCACAACATAAAGTGATAAACAGGCTTTAAACAGATTGCGTTCTTACCCGTGTATGACACATCCACCCTTTGTTGAGGAATCAAAATCTGTATGCTTTGTGTGATCTCTGGTAATGTGATATCAGTCACAATCCCCCATCTATTGATTCCTATCAGTCGCTATTTAGCGCTGCAAGTCGCTTAAGAAAGAATTGCTTTCCAGTCCAATCGTGTGGTTCCAAAGCACAAAAAGTTATTTATGTAAAAAGGGGCAATACGATGTAAGAGTTAAAAATTAGAGTAAAAAGCAATGACAATAGTACAGCCCGATACATATGCGTGTGCACTGGTCCCAGTATGCAGTCATCAATCCAGAAGTCTGCCGTCGCAAGAAGATGTGCTGTACACTGAGGTCAGGACACAGTCTATATACCTTACAGGTTTCAGAGTTAACAAAGGGACAAATTGATAGGTTCTCATTGGTTCTTGCTTCTGGTCAATCTGGTCATTGGTCAGTTCATACTGTGTCATCAGGGGTATGGCACAATCCTCCAAACGCTCACATTGTGTAGCTTCCCGCCGAACAACTGGTTAAAACTGGCTACAACACTGCATACTAGTAATAACATTCTATTCAATAAATCCCTATCATCCATAACTAGCGGTTGCATGATGCGACTTCTTTGCCAATAGAAACAGATGTCTGCAAATAAACAGGGAATTAGTATGATACCAAATATGACATGTCCACTGTATTCTGAACCTTAGATCTCTTTTAAGTACATCTTACATCATAATTATTAGCTAACAAATACCTATAATAACTCTGGTTATTATCTATAATGTGTGGGAACTATTTTATATGTATGTGTTCGCATATGTGCATCTGTGTATTGAAATAGCAAATGTGCGTCTATGTGTATGTATGTGAATATGCATACGAGCGTCTTTGTAAATATATATATATATATATATCTGTGCTTTATGTGCGTCAGTGTATGTGTATTGTTGATTCGCATTTGTGCGCATTGGATTGCACCAATGTAAAGTAGCGTCCTAGTAATACGTCATTCAACCATAGACGACTATATTGGCACCTGTGCTGAAACGCATTGGAGACCCCCAGACACCTACCCATCTTGAACCCACCTGCATCTACTTTCGCCCCAATCCGGGCACCTGAACGGCAGCAGCGGAGCTTAACCGGATGCTTGTCCCCACTCACACAGCCCCAACCTCTGCCAAATGACAGCGCTGCATGTGCTCATCACACCACCGCACGCAGCACAGGATTCACCTGCACTGCATCCATGGATGTGAGCCACTGAAACAGTGCATGTCCCCCACCGTGGCATCATACTGGACTTTGAGAAGAACTGATCCCACACCAACGGACCTGGGCACCTACCGGTAGGTCAGCGCCCATTCTCCTCACCAGTGTGGGACGCTGCAAAGTGGGAGCATCCCTGATCACTTCCAACAGGGCATCCCAGTTCAGAAGTCTGTCGACCATAGGTCCATCAGGGAAGCATGCAGTAGTAAGGACCGCATGTCAAGTAGCCCCCTGAAAGGGTTGACCCTACTCCCCACCCTGTGGATATGCCTTGTCACCCCAAATCACCAACAAATGGGCAGTGTGTGCTGCCACAAACCATCTAAGAGACATTTAATTTTCAGAAGCACTGTGCCACCTACTGAGCAACTTCCACCCTCTTTGTGCACACACTGATACAAATAAACATATTTGTTTCTTCCACCATCCATCCAGCCTCCAGTATTTCTTTTCTACAACACCACATCCTCCACAACACACAGCCATCTGCTCCCCCTCAACCTCCCCCCATTTTTTTCCCTCCTCCCTCTCCCCACCAATACACATACACACAACCAAGGAGTGCACGTACCTTCTAATCTTACCATATCTATCCAATAGTAGGATCAGGTACCCCTACTGTACGGTGCAGCACCATCCGCACATGGACCCCCCTCTCTCTCTTCCCCCCTCCCTCCTTTTTTTGTCCTCACACCTTCCCCCCTCCATCATCCAACCCCCTATATCCCACAACACCACCACCACCACCCCAAAGCGCATCCCAAACCCAGTATTACCGACAATTCTAGGTAAGTCCTACAAGTTATATACTGTAGTGCAACCTTGGATCATTTTTGGGGTGTGGGTCCCCCTGGATTGCTTTGGTTGATCTGTTTCAGGGCACCGCATTATAACACATTTTTCATTTATAACACTTTTAACCCTTCACTTTATTTATTATACATGTACTTCACTTTTTTATTTTCATTCTTTATATGCAGCTGTGGCTGCTCTTAACTATCTCTTCTACACTGCACTTTTCTTACTATGGAGGTGCCCTCTGGATTTTAATCCTAGTATGTTAGGGACCTACCCTAAAGAGGTTACCTGGATATGGTGGGTAGGCCCATAACCTTAGTCAAGATTATGCTAAAAACCTCTATTGATTGCAAAATGTTATTGCATTTATATATTATCAATAATTTGGAGTTGTGCACCTGAGATAACTCTGAAACCTGTAAGGTATAGAGGCTGTGTCCTGACCTCAGTCTATAGCACATCTTCTTGTGACCACAGACTTCTGGATTCATGACTATATACTGGGACTAGTGCGCATGCATATGTATCGGGCTGTACTATTTTCATTGCTTTTTACTCTAATTGTAAACTCTTACGTTGTGTTACCCCTTTTTACATAAATAACTTTTTTGTGCTTTGGAACCACATGATTGGACTGGAAAGCAATTCTTTCTTAAGTGACTTGCAGCGCTAAATAGCGACTGATAGGAATCAATAGATGGGGGCTTGTGACTGATATCACATTAACGGAGATCACGCAAAGCATACAGATTTCAATTCCTCAACAAAGGGTGGATGTGTCATACACAGGTAAGAACGCAATCTGTTTAAAGCCTGTTTATCACTTTATGTTGTGAAACCGAATATCCATTTTTGTGTAATCTAAGGAGCGCTGATTAGAATCCAGGGGCAATAGAGAAAAGTCTGTTTCTTTTATTGTCACTTTTGTGCTGCAATAGGCAATTCGCAAATAGCGTATGCATCTTCCCTGTAGTACTGCCAAATGTTTAAGCAATCATTTTGATAGATAGTCTTGTATCGCTTGTTAAAACCTCTGAATAGGTATAGTCATGAGGGAAAGCATTTTTCTGGCCAGAAAACAAAGGTATATGAATGTGAACGTATGTTAGTGATGTGAAAAGGAAATAGAAAAACGGAGAAGGTTTTTGCTTTTTGAACTATTGAAAATAGACAGGGCCGGCAAGGTGTCCAAAAGGTGGGTAGGACAGCCGTAGCAGTATACATAGCAGGTATAACTGGGCAAGAAACCATAGGTTGTTTCTCAGTCGACTTCCATTTGTAATCACAAAGTCCATTGATAGGTTAGTGTCTCTGAGCAATGCGATTGAACCACATGGTTGTGTGAACCATGATTGTGAATTGGTTGTGGTGGAGGAAATCACTGGCAAGGGTAAGTGGAATACTTAAATTCTACCAGTGGAATGTAACTCAAAGTAGGAAGCGGTGGGACAAAGCTTGGTTAATTTGTCCAGAAAGCTGAATAATTGCAAAGGCTATTTTCTCATTGTGTAAGCTAACAAAAAATATGCTTAGCAGTCGGCTGTGCATAGCAGGTGGAAGTGAGTGGACGCAGCTTGTTAAATTCATCCGCAGGTTGAAATCTCTAGCAAAAGTAGCCAAAGCATTGTCCCAGATGGGTGATAAGCAGTTACTAGGGATGGTTGATGAGGTGCTGCTTATGGATAGGCCATGTTGTTCGGCAAGGTAAATAATGAATGTGAAATATGGCACGTACACAACAGCGTACTGCAACATATGTGTCAATATGAACAAAGTATGTATGAAACCCTTTCCCAAAGTTGGCAGTATCGATTCAGAGGTACCGAGTACTGTTAGAGACAACATATGGTTAGTCAAATCTTTGAAGAAAAGAATAAAGTATAATGATTGTTTAAAGCTGTTGCTGCACGAGGGGAACACGTGGCAAAATAGCGTGCCACAAAATGGCATGCCGCAAAACAGCATACACACGTGGCAAAGTAGCACACCACAAAACAGCGTACTCATGCCACAAAGAAGAATGCCACCAGGTAGCATACCCATGCTGCAAGGTATCGTTACCACGCATAAAGAAGAAAGCGCATGTGCACCTCCGCTATCATATGCGGCCACAGGTGAAAGTACACCCGATACCAAAAATAATAAAATCATATCAAGTAACATACCCTGTTTTAAGTCACCTCAAGGAAAATGTTATTGTAGAAGATGATGATCCTACTGTAATTTTAGCCATTGCACATGCTGTTAATATACTAGATGTTCCACAGATAGGAAAGGCAGTGATCCAACCAGCAGGGGCAGCAGCTGAAATTGGTGAGACTAGTGGAGAAAGCAATAGAAGAGGTAACATCCATAGTACCAAAACATTATATATTTTCCAGTGGTAGTGAACTGGAGTAAAAGTTTCACTATTAAACAAAAAGATAGTGAATCTGCAGCAGATTATTTCACCAGAGCACTGCTAACCCACTACACAGGGATAGCAAATATTAAAGATGATGTACACCACAGGGAAGTAGCTGTTATTGTACTAATGGATGGTCTCAAAGATAATCTAAAGACCAGGGTGCAAACCTCTCTACCTAACTGGAGAGGATTTACTGTAGATGCATTTAAAGAATCTGCAATAGAACTTGATAACAACATTTCCAAAAGGAAAAAGGCACAGAGTGAGAAGTTAATGGCAGTGAGCAGTCACGCTTTAGAGGGATTACCTAAACAGTCACATTATGACAACACATACCAGCAACAAAGTTATACAGTGAGGTGTTATAATTGCAATAAAGAAGGACACCTAAAGAGGGATTGTAAAATGAGAAATTGGGGGCCACCTAAGAAGGGAACACCTAGGTACACTCAGAGAGGGCACTCGCAAGATTCAGGAAATTTGCAGCAGTTACCCACTCACGTAGTGACTGCAAACACTCTGCTGGAGGATGATAGTCAGTGCTTGGGGTCAGGTCATACCTGTAGTCTGCAGCCATTCAGGTTAACTGAGAATACTAGGGAAGAACCTACAATCTGGTACTAAACATACTTTTCTTGCACATACAGTGGAGATCAGATCCGTGATAACTTCTCCATTTAATTTACAGCTTACCAACAAGACCATAAAAGCAATGGGAGTAACAGGGAGGGTATAGCAATACCCTTTAACCAGATCTGTAGAGGTTACTATTGGGCTGCTACAAACCAAGCATTCCTTTCTTCTGGCAGCGACAGCTCATACGAACATGCTAGGAAGGGATTTGCTGTGTAAAATGGGATGTGTCATATATTGTACCCCTGATGGTATATTCCTAGGTATACTGGAAAAGGTTGTGCATGAGGTACATGATATATTGGACACACCTCAAAAATCAATGTTGCACTCTGCCATTCTAGAACAAAGTCCATCTCAGGTAAAAGAGATGTTATTGCAAATACCGGGTTCCCTCTTGACCAAAGATGGACAGGACACTGGAATGATGGAAAATGAAGCCCCTATAATGGTTAACTTGAAGAGTGGTAGGCAGGCTCCAAAACTCCCTCTGTACCCATTAAAGACTGAGGTGGAGCTAGGGGTGTATCCCATAACTGCGAGGTTATTGCAACAAGGGATTTTAATTCATATAGCTAGTCCAGCCAACAGTCCCATTTTTCCAGTGAAGAAGATGGGGGGCGGGGCTATAGATTAGTACAGGATCTTAGGGGTGTTAGCAAAGTTGTTGAAAGCCAATTCACCGTAGTGCCCAATCCAGCTGTCATCCTCATGCAGATTTCACCATCTGCTACTCAGTTCACTGTCATTGATTTATGTTCTGCTTTCTTCTCAGTTCCTCTTCACCCTGACTGTCAATATCTATTTGCATTTTACTACAGAGGGGTAAAATATACATGGACATGATTGCCCAGGGTTTCATAGACTGCCCCAGTATTTTCTTTGAGGCCTTACATGACTTTTTGCAATCTTTTCAACCAAGCAATGGGTCTGTCCTCATTCAATATATAGATGATTTGTTGTTGTGCTCTGATTTGTTTATGTTTTGTTTAAATGATACTACACTGTTGTTGCTTCATCTTTCACAAACAGGGCACAAGGTTACAAAGGACAAATTACAGCCATACCAGACTAAGGACCAATACTTGGGACACTGTCTAATCCAGGGGCTAAGACACTTGACAATGGACAGAATTCAGGGCATACAGACCATGACACTGCCACAAAACCAGCAGCAAATCTGTACCTTCTTGGGCATGTGTGGGTACTGCAGGTACTGCAGGACGTATATCCCAGGTTTTTCTATTTTGGCATTACCATTGCAGGACTTAGTTTCATCCTCAAAACCTGACCATGTCCTAAACAACGAGGAAACAGAGCAGGCTTTCCTTAACCTTAAGGATAGTCTGACAAAAGCATCGGCCTTGGGAATACCAGATTATGAAAAACCCTTTGAGTTATATTGTACGGAAGCTGATGGCTGCACAGCAGGTGTCCTCGCACAGAAACATGATGATGCTAGCAGACCTGTAGCATACTACAGTGCACAATTGGACAATGTGGCAAGATCACTCCCTACATGTTTAAGAAGTGTAACTGCAACTGCTCTTCTGGTAAATAAGAATGAGGACATAGTATTAGGATACAACTGTCTATATACCACATCTGCTTTGTTAAATTCTGCCCAAACCAGACATGTCTCTTCAGTAAGGTTCATGAAATGGGAACTTGCTCTGATGGCACCTGCAAATATTACCATTAAGTGGACTTCTGACAGCAATTCAGTTACCAAAGGCAGTAGCTGTCATCAAATGCAAAGCCCACATATGCAAAGAAGACCCAGCGTCAACGGGCAATAACAGAGCAGATGAAGTTGGGCTGCAGGGTTACACATAAATATACCAACTAACAATGTGATGCTCTTCCAGACAATAGACAAACAGAAATTAGTTGAAATGCAAGATTTGTGTTCCCTACAGGAAAAGGCAGTTTGGAGATCGATGGGATGTGGTTAGGAGTCCTCAGGACTCGGGAGAGATAGACAATTTAGGCTTGTTGCTCCCAATGCATACTACCCAAGCTTGGCTGAGGCAGCCCACGGTCTGACTAACCTGGGAAAAGATGGTATGTGCAAATTGGTCAGAACATATTGGTGTGCAACCAGGCTTTTCTTCTCAAGCTGGAAAGAAAGCAATGTCATGTCTGACTTGTTGGAGGAAAAATGTCAGGAAGACAATACCAACCAAGCCATCCCATATCCCTCTGACAGATGGTCCTTTTCAGGTAATACAAATTGACTTCATCCAATTACCACCATGCAGGAATCTCAAGTATGTATTAGTTTGTTCTGATATATTTTCTAATTTGGTTGAGGTATATCCAGGTGCAACTATTACATCTTTTTTTACTGCTAAGAGGATTGTTCAGGAGTATGTATGCAGATACGGTATCCCTAAAATCCTAGAAAGTGATCGGGGTACTCATTTCACTGGTGATGTTTTCGAGAACATGTGTAAGCTTATGGGAATCAATAGCAGACTTCACACTCCCTACCGACCGCAAGCCAGTGCGAAGGTGGAGAGAGTGAATGGTACTATTAAGAATAAACTGAGTAAGATCATGGCTGAAACTGGATTAGGATGGCCAGAAGCCTTACCACTCATACTCCATAGCATCAGAACCACTCCCAGATCTCCTCTTAATCTGTCTCCCTTTGAGATACTGTTTGGGAGGCAACCTCATTTGACTAAACAGATGTGTCCACATATACATTTGTGAAAATTGATTCACCTCACGATTCCCCAGAGCTCCCTACAATCCCAGCAGTACGATTTGGTGTTTTATTTTACACTCGATCTGTCCTACGATCGATCACGTGCCTCACGTGCTCATTTGGAAAATGTAATTGAAATTACATGAATGGACGCACGATGCATTGCATGCACTAAATTTACGGTATGATCTGCACACTATACGATGGATAATATGGGCAGCACATGTGATCATACGATCCAATTTAGGAGATGCAGAATCACGCATCGGATCGTATCTGAGTAAAAAAATGCTAGAGATTTCGACCGGTGGATGAATTAAACAAGCTGTGTCCACTCACTTCCACCCGCTCTGTACAGCCGACCGCTAAGTGTTTTTATTGTTAGCTTACACAATGAGAAAATAGCCTTTGCAATTATTCTGCTTTCTGGACAAATTAACCAAGCTTTGTTTGACCGCTTCCTACTTTGAGTTACTCTCCACTGGTAGAATTTAAGTATTCCACTTACCCTTGCCAGTGATTTTCTCCACCACAACCAATTCACAATCATGGTTCACACAACCATGCGGTCCAATCACATTGCCCAGATACATTAACCTATCAATGGACTTTGTGATTACAATTGGAAGTCGACTGAGAAACAACTTCCGATTTCTTGCCCAGTTATAACTGCTAGGTATACTGCTACGGCTGTCCTACCCACCTTTTGGACACCTTGCCGGCCCTGTCTATTTTCAATAGTTCAAAAAGCAAAAACCTTCTCCGTTTTTCTATTTCCTTTTCACATCACTAACATACGTTCACATTCATATACCTTTGTTTTCTGGCCAGAAAAATGCTTTCCCTCATGACAATACATGTTCAGAGATTTTAACAAGTGATACAAAACTGTCTATCAAAATGATTGCTTAAACATGTGGCAGTACCACAGGGAAGATGGATACGCTATTTGCAAATCGCCTACTGCAGCGCAAAAGTGACAATAAAAGAAACTGACTTTTATCTATTGTCCCTGGATAATAATCAGCACTCCTTAGATTACACAAAAACGGATATTCAGTTTCACAACATAAAGTGATAAACAGGCTTTAAACAGATTGCGTTCTTACCCGTGTATGACACATCCACCCTTTGTTGAGGAATCAAAATCTGTATGCTTTGTGTGATCTCTGGTAATGTGATATCAGTCACAATCCCCCATCTATTGATTCCTATCAGTCGCTATTTAGTGCTGCAAGTCGCTTAAGAAAGAATTGCTTTCCAGTCCAATCGTGTGGTTCCAAAGCACAAAAGTTATTTATGTAAAAAGGGGCAATACGATGTAAGAGTTAAAAATTAGAGTAAAAAGCAATGACAATAGTACAGCCCGATACATATGCATGTGCACTGGTCCCAGTATGCAGTCATCAATCCAGAAGTCTGCCGTCGCAAGAAGATGTGCTGTACACTGAGGTCAGGACACAGTTTATATACCTTACAGGTTTCAGAGTTAACAAAGGGACAAATTGATAGGTTCTCATTGGTTCTTGCTTCTGGTCAATCTGGTCATTGGTCAGTTCATACTGTGTCATCAGGGGTATAGCACAATCCTCCAACGGTCACATTGTGTAGCTTCCCGCTGAACAACTGGTTAAAACTGGCAACAACACTGCATACTAGTAATAACATTCTATTCAATAACTCCCATTCATCCATAACTAGCGGTCGCATGATGCGACTTCTTTGCCGATAGAAACGGATGTCTGCAAATAAACAGGGAATTAGTATGATACCAAATATGACATGTCCACTGTATTTTGAACCTTAGATCTCTTTTAAGTACATCTTACATCATAATTATTAGCTAACAAATACCTATAATAACTCTGGTTATTATCTATAATGTGTGGGAACTATTTTATATGTATGCATTCGCATATGTGCATCTGTGTATTGAAATAGCAAATGTGCGTCTATGTGTATGTATGTGAATATGCATACGAGCGTCTTTGTATATATATATATATATATATATCTGTGCTTTATGTGCGTCAGTGTATGTGTATTGTTGATTCGCATTTGTGCGCATTGGATTGCACCAATGTAAAGTAGCGTCCTAGTAATACGTCATTCAACCATAGCCGACTATATTGGCACCTGTGCCAAAACGCATTGGAGACCCCCAGACACCTACCCATCTTGAACCCACCTGCATCTACCTTCGCCCCAATCCGGGCACCTGAACGGCAGCAGCGGAGCTTAACCTGATGCTTGTCCCCACTCACACAGCCCCAACCTCTGCCAAATGACAGCACTGCATGTGCTCATCACACCACCGCATGCAGCACAGGTTTTACCTGCACTGCATCCATGGATGTGAGCCACTGAAACAGTGCATGTCCCCCACTGTGGCATCAAACTGGACTTTGAGAAGAACTGATCCCACACCACCGGACCTGGGCACCTACCGGTAGGTCAGCGCCCATTCTCCTCACCAGTGTGGGACGCTGCAAAGTGGGAGCATCCCTGATCACCTCTTACAGGGCATCCCAGTTCAGAAGTCTGTCGACCATAGGTCCATCAGGGAAGCATGCAGTAGTCAGGACCGCATGTCAAGTAGCCCCCTGAAAGGGTTGACCCTACTCCACACATTGTGGATATGCCCTGTCACCCCAAATCACCAACAAATGGGCAGTGTGTGCTGCCACAAACCATCTAAGAGACATTTAATTTCCAGAAGCACTGTGCCACCTACTGAGCAACTACCACCCTCTATGTGCACACACTGATACAAATAAACATATTTGTTTCATTCACCATCCATCCAGCCTCCAGTATTTCTGTTCTACAACACCACATCCACCACAACACACAGCCATCTGCTCCCCCTCAACCTCCCCCCATTTTTTTCCCTCCTCCCTCTCCCCACCAATACACATACACACAACCAAGGAGTGCACGTACCTTCTAATCTTACCATATCTATCCAATAGTAGGATCAGGTAACCCTACTGTATGGTGCAGCACCATCCACACATGGACCCCACTCTCTCTCTTCCCCCCTCCCTCCTTTTTTTGTCCTCACACCTTCCCCCCTCCATCATCCAACCCCCTATATCCCACAACACCACCACCACCCTGAAGCGCATCCCAAACCCAGTATTACCGACAATTCTAGGTAAGTCCTACAAGTTATATACTGTAGTGCAACCTTGGATCATTTTTGGGGTGTGGGTCCCCCTGGATTGCTTTGGTTGATCTGTTTCAGGGCACCGCATTATAACACATTTTTCTTTTATAACACATTTAACCCTTCACTTTATTTATTATACATGTACTTCACTTTTTATTTTCATTCTTTATATGCAGCTGTGGCTGCTCTTAACTATCTCTTCTACACTGCACTTTTCTTACTATGGAGGTGCCCTCTGGATTTTAATCCTAGTATGTTAGGGACCTACCCTAAAGAGGTTACCTGGATATGGTGGGTAGGCCCATAACCTTAGTCAAGATTATGCTAAAAACCTCTATTGATTGCAAAATGTTATTGCATTTATATATTATCAATAATTTGGAGTTGTGCACCTGAGATAACTCTGAAACCTGTAAGGTATAGAGGCTGTGTCCTGACCTCAGTCTATAGCACATCTTCTTGTGACCACAGACTTCTGGATTCATGACTATATACTGGGACAAGTGCGCACGCTTATGTATCGGGCTGTACTATTTTCATTGCTTTTTACTCTAATTGTAAACTCTTACGTTGTGTTACCCCTTTTTACATAAATAACTTTTTTGTGCTTTGGAACCACATGATTGGACTGGAAAGTAATTCTTTCTTAAGTGACTTGCAGCGCTAAATAGCGACTGATAGGAATCAATAGATGGGGGCTCGTGACTGATATCACATTAATGGAGATCACGCAAAGCATACAGATTTCAATTCCTCAACAAAGGGTGGATGTGTCATACATGGGTAAGAACGCAATCTGTTTAAAGCCTGTTTATCACTTTATGTTGTGAAACCGAATATCCATTTTTGTGTAATCTAAGGAGCGCTGATTAGAATCCAGGGGCAATAGAGAAAAGTCTGTTTCTTTTATTGTCACTTTTGTGCTGCAATAGGCAATTCGCAAATAGCGTATGCATCTTCCCTGTAGTACTGCCAAATGTTTAAGCAATCATTTTGATAGATAGTCTTGTATCGCTTGTTAAAACCTCTGAATAGGTATTGTCTTGAGGGAAAGCATTTTTCTGGCCAGAAAACAAAGGTATATGAATGTGAACGTATGCTAGTGATGTGAAAAGGAAATAGAAAAACGGAGAAGGTTTTTGCTTTTTGAACTATTGAAAATAGACAGGGCCGGCAAGGTGTCCAAAAGGTGGGTAGGACAGCCGTAGCAGTATACATAGCAGGTATAACTGGGCAAGAAACCATAGGTTGTTTCTCAGTTGACTTCCATTTGTAATCACAAAGGCCCTCATTCAGACCCGGACGCAAGTGGCCGTTCGTACGTTGGGCGAACTTAAAAAAATATTTAAATTCAGGCACACGCTCGTATTTTTATTCGCATCAAAACATCCTCCCCAAACTAAGGCGACCCCTCCTCTAACTAACGAGCGTGCCAAATAGCGAGCGTACATCCCCGAAGTGGTTTGAAGGGAACGCACGCACTAGTACTACCCGGAAGTTGGACTGTCACATTTTGATTAACTGCTCGTTTATTCTGCCTACCTCCCTCAATCGTAACATGCCAATCAATATATCAATTGGCTTAATTGTTTTTTTTTTTTTTTACACAATGCAATAAACTTTATTTTTGTGTTTACTCACAGCATACGTACGGCTTAAACATTCGCTTTTAATTGTCAAAATACATGTTAGCCCCTATTAAATAATTGTTCTATTTTTTTTTCTACACGCATATTTCCTGGAGTTCAATTCTTTATGTAAATTTGCTTACGCATGTCACTGCATCAAGCCTTTCATAAGTCTCAACAGATTTCTGGCCCTGTCGAACACATGACTCATACACTAACCAATAGAATTGCTCCTGTTAATTTCCTAAATACATTAGCCAATCATAAAATTTGGGTGCACTTTATCAAAAATGATTTGTATGAAAAACTCCATTGCCATCATGAGAGCCTCCGCATTCACCAGGCGCGAGCTGCTGGTGCTTACGGAGGTGTTGGATAGGAGGATCACCAGCCAGCCTCCACCCATCACCAACCGCGAGAAGCGATCCGCATATGCGGAGGTTCGGGCCCGCCTGCGCTCCTTCGGCTCACGCCGCCATATCGAGCAGCTGGAGCGCAGGTGGTCGGACATGCAATGGCGGATGCCCCGCTTGCTGGCATGCTTTCG
This sequence comes from Taudactylus pleione, assembly GCA_031769625.1. Classification (NCBI taxonomy): domain Eukaryota; kingdom Metazoa; phylum Chordata; class Amphibia; order Anura; family Myobatrachidae; genus Taudactylus; species Taudactylus pleione. The sequence continues at coordinate 13,478,485 of JAUIMM010000153.1, read as the reverse complement.
CATGCAGATCGCTGAAAGTAAGTTTAATGGATTGTGTTTTTCATGTTTGTCTTTGTGGCCCTAACTGCATGGCCCTGTTTTCCCTGTATTTCATATTTATTCATTCTCCTCATATCTGCATGGCCCTGTTTTCCCTGTATTTCATATTTATTCATTATCCTCATATCTGCATGGCCATGTTTTCCCTGTATTTCATATTTATTCATTCTCCTCATACTTGCATGGCCCTGTTTTCCCTGTATTTCATATTTATTCATTCTCCTCATATCTGCATGGCCATGTTTTCCCTGTATTTCATATTTATTAATTCTCCTCATATCTGCATGGCCATGTTTTCCCTGTATTTCATATTTATTCATTCTCCTCATATCTGCATGGCCATATTTTTCCCTGTATTTCATATTTATTCATTCTCCTCATATCTGCATGGCCATGTTTTCCCTGTATTTCATATTTATTCATTCTCCTCATATCTGTTTTTTTTTTTTTTTTTGGGGTGCATTTGAAATTGTTTTTGTGCGCGGATTTGTGTTGAAACTAACCACAATTTGTTTCCCATCTTTTAGGGGCCCAGCGAAGACTACGCCATCAGCGTCTGGCCAGATGACGATCATGGCCACTCTCCCCAACCCCCAGCCAACACTCCAACTCCACTCCTTCCCCTATTCCCCACTCCTCCCCAGCCTTCCTACACCCTCAGCCTAATTTTTCTGGCCTCCTTCCCCTCCATCCCAATTCCCCCTCTCCTCCAACCACCCCTCTTAGAATGACCCCCTCCCCGGAGTCGGTCATTACCCCACCCCGATCTTTGGGGAATGGACCCACCTCCGAGGAGGACGATGGAGGGCCTTCTGTAGCTGGCGTTGGGTCTTCCGGTATGTTTTTGTTTGCGGTTTTTTATCGTCACAAACTGTTTGTATGTAATCATGGGTGTTTTTTTGGGGGGGGTTTTTTTGCTAAACTTTTGGGGTTTTTGGCGATTGCCGTAACCTGTTACTGCTGTTTTCAACATACACATAGCACACCTGTCGGAATTTGGACATAGGCCTTGTATTTTTGCCCTACACCATTTTAGTTTGATGAGTTTTAATGCTGTTTTTATAAAATGTTTTTTGTGGAGTTTTGTTTTGTTTTTTTTAATGTGGTTTCACTATTGTTGTATTAATCCCCACACTTTTCTCACCCACAGAGGAACAGAGGCGTCGGGCCGATTTATCCGCCTGTGTGGCCCAGATGCACACCAATATCATCGGGGTGCTGGTGGTCCTTGACCGTATGTCGGTCCTCCTTAGGGAGTAGTTTTTTATTTTTGGCCCATTATGTAAATAAATTGATATTTTTTAAGTTACTTTCTGGCTCATTCGTTTTTTCAAAAGCACATATTGTTTACCCTGACATAAGTAGACTGTTCCTGCAAGGATTTCAAATTTTTGACAATAAGAGTGTGTGTTGTATTTTTATGTCAAACAGCCACAAGAAACACCTAACAGTAACAATCTGATTTCCCTTTTTTGGTCTAGTCACAATTAGATATTTCTACATTTTACAGGTTCCTAGTTGGTGTGCAAGCTGCTTAGGCCAATCTTACGAAGCAAAATGATTGTACAGGCTTCCTTTTGGTGTTGGTTTGGACCCTGAAAAAAAAATACATTTTAGCTCAAATGGCGTCAGTACTGGATTACCCCTTAGTCAAATGTAACGTGTGTGAACCTGGTTACACTTGCTGGTAATGTTCCAAAAAAGGGACAACATTTCACTCTCAAAACATTTATTATCAACATAACTGAAAAATCAAAGTGGTCACTCACAAACAAAACACACAGTGATAATCTCAAATACAACACATACCAAAAAAACCACATCACAAAACAAAAAATCAAGAACTGGTTGATGAAGGACCAGGCCAACATGATTCCACAAATATGGCGTTGCAATAAGGGTTCCAGAATATAACCCCAAAATGTCCACATACAGGTTTTGTAAGGGTAGCAGGAAGTAGTCATCGTTGGAGTGCCAAAGATTATGTAAAAAAACAGAAGATGGAGAAAAAAATTAACCAAAAATTAGATGTTCTCAAACAAACCCAAGCACATTAGGTATCAACACTGTTTTTTTTCAAATAATTACCTAAAAAATCTGGCCACCACATCATCGCGTATGGTCCCCCCACATACTGACCTCCGACCAACCTCGGGGGGGGGCCATCCTCAGGTAAGGCATCCTCTGGCTGCATTGGGACCCCACTCCTTATGGTGATGTTGTGAAATATCCCACACAGGTCCACAATTTTCGAAACTATATCCGGCAAATACATGAGTTCGCCACCAGAGCGGTGGAGGCAACTGAATCGGCCTTTTAAAAGGCCGATACAGCATTCCACCCCTTGCCTGGTGGCTGTAAGTGTGTAATTATACTCACTTTGTGGCCCTGATGTGGGAGCCAAATAAAGAGTGAGCAGCCAGGGCGTGCAAGGGTAGCCACTGTCTCCTGTGAAAACGAATAGTCAACATCAGGCTCACTCTGTATGAAGCTTAACATTGTTATGTACTAAAGGTCTCCACTTACCCAGAAGCAACGCATCACCAGCTTGTAGGTTGGTTAATTTGTGCCATATCCCTGATTGCTGGATGATGAAGGAGTCATGTGCACTTCCTGGTAATTTTGCATTCAGGGACAGGATCTGGAGGGAGGCATCACATACCACCAATACATTGATGGAGTGATAGTGTTTCCGGTTTCTAAATATTGCCTCCTGCCTTGCTGGAGGCTGAAGTGGTATGTGAGTACCATCCACAACCCCTATGATGTGTGGGAAGCCAGCTATTTGGTAAAAATTGGCCTTGGCCACACTAAGGGCACCCATATCCAAAGGCATTTGAATAAAATGATGGAGGTGCTTGAAAAGTGCCTCCATCACTGCCCTCAGGATCCGGGAAAAGGAGGATTGTGAGATGCCCGCCACTATTCCCACCGTTGTTTGGAACGATCCTGAGGCACAGAAATGTAACACCGCCATAAATTGCGTAAGTGGTGGAATTGCTGTAGGACTGTCAATTTGCCACTCAAGATCACTCACTATTAATGAGAGAGTGTCTATGATGATTTTTGTAAAGGAAGACATTATCATCTTAAAACCTCATCATCTGGCATTCCAAAAAGGGTGACACGTGTTCGAAGTATCTGGGTCCTTGCACGCCTACGATGCCTACGCCTGGGACGAGATTGAGGTTGGTCGGCTTCTGGGAGCAGGGCCAGAACAATCCGAACCCATATCAACCTGAAATGACAACATTGGAATGTCAGGCTTTTTACCCCACCCATTAAAAATACATGTAACTTTGCTTGAAAATACCATCCATTGATGCTTACATGCCGGGGTATTGTCATGATATGTTGTAACTGCAAATAATCACATCAAAAATATACATCATTTTATGCTGGCCATGTCATTATCACAAATTTAAGCAAGACAAAACATAAAAGGGGACACACACACATTTGGGCAAAGAGCAAAACGACGTTGCGCACACTACGACAAATTGAGGCCAAATGTAAACAACCAATGCTCCCGAAAAAAAAAAAACTATTTTAAGGGATGAATAAACATTTCACAAAGCGCAAATTAGTTTGCAAATACAAGTCACAATAGGAAGTAGTAAAAATGCGCTAATTATTTCGCAAATACAAGGCACAATAGGACGTAGTAAAAATGCGCTAATTAGTTCGCAAATACAAGTCACAATAGGAAGTAGTAAAAATGTGCTAATTAGTTCGCAAATACAAGTCACAATAGGAAGTAGTAAAAATGCGCTAATTAGTTCGCAAATACAAGTCACAATAGGAAGTAGTAAAAATGCGCTAATTAGTTCGCAAATACAAGTCACAATAGGAAGTAGTAAAAATGCGCTAATTAGTTCGCAAATACAAGTCACAATAGGAAGTAGTAAAAATGCGCTAATTAGTTCGCAAATACAAGGCACAATAACGCCGCATAAATAAATAAAAAAAACCACAGAGTTCGAATTTGCAAAAACCAACGTTACATGTGGAAGGCCAACCAAAGTTGCGTACAGACAAACAAGAACATTTCCTAAACAGTTTAACAAATGAACTTACCAAGAGATAATATATAAGAAACCGGACCAAAATGTCTTTGGGGCAGAGCCAAAATAAAACCTAAGAGAGATGAAATGACGGGCAAAACTTATTTGAAAAATCGACACCAGAATGAGAGACAAATTGACCCAAAGTTAGACTTCCCCAAACTTACCAAAACTGGAAACGACCAAAAAATTCAAAATGGAAAAAAAACGAACGGAAAACACAAAAAAAAAAAAATACAAAAAAAAAACTTCAACAAACGCAATCTCCGACACCAGCCAACAATCAACTCCAACCAACGTAACCTCCAACATTCAATAAACGCCACCTCGATTCGAGACGCCCCAAGCCATAAATAGTGTTTCGTTTCCCGCACAAATTAAGAAAGGATCATAGGAACGCACAATCAATGATGCGGCCGCAAAATAAGGACGCATGTATAAATACATCACGAGACAAAAACACAATTCTGGTGTATTTCTAGTTTGAACCTCACACATGGCTACAGACCAGGGAAACAATGGACAACAGTCAGGCGGTAAGTATTTCATGCATTTTGACTCAATGATTAATTTGAAACATAATATTGTGCAAGTTGTGAAGTTGACAATTCTCCAAAATAACACACATAGGTGAGGAGGATGACATGGAAGAGGCTGCTGGGCCCAGTATTCCGGGCAAAGCTGCCAAAAAGAAAAGGCAGCCACAATTCACAAGAAAGGAGATGGAGGTTTTGATTCAGAAATGTGTGGACATCCTGCCACAGGCAGACAGGAATATGAGTGCTTGCCAGAAGTGGAGAATGTGGGAAGAGGTAGCCGTGGATGTCAATAGGGTGGGTGATTATGTCCATCTAGCCCGGGATGTCAAACAGCGGTAAGTAAACACTTGACCACCATAAAACCAAAAACCAAATCAAATAAAAAGTAATGTTTCCAATTTAACCCACAGATGGCAAGACTTCAAATATCGCCTGAAACAAAAAATGGCCGACAGGGCACGGCATGCAAGGGGGACAGGTGGAGGTCCCACCCCTGTGTCATTGGAGTTGACTGATTTAGAAGAGCTGGCACAGGGGTGTGTGTAGCCTGTGGAGGTGTTTGGCGTGTCCAACATGGATACGGACATGCCAGACTTTGCGGCTCCTCATGTTGTCCCAGGTAAATGTTGTGATTTCACCAACTGTGATATGTTATTGTGTCAATATGTAGATTCTAATGTGAGTCTTTTCTCATTTTTCCAACAGAGACATAGGCGGATGAGTCTGCTCCAGAGGGAAGCCTTGGCCGCAGAATTTCTGCTGGCTCTGCAGGGGAGGAACCAGTACATCCGGCTGAGGACCCTGCAGAAGCCAGTCCAGGGCAATCCCCCTCGCAGGCAGTGTCCCTCCTCACAGAACTCAATTTTAAATCGGATTTCCATACGGAGATTCTGCAGAGGATGGACGCCAGTCTGGTACGGGTGGCTGAGGCCCTGGAGCAAAATGCTGCGTTCAACATGACCATTGGTCAGGCCCTGGCGGAAAATACCAGGGCCAACATCCACATCGCCACTGCCCTGGAGCAGCTCGTTCGCCAGCACATGGTGGAGCCAACCTCCCTTCCTGCCGGAACATCAGGATCCTCCACCTCTGGCACCACATCAGCCAATCCTCCAAATGTGACTAGCCCTGTGCCTAGTCCAGAGGCCACAACATCTGCCTCTGGACAGGCCAGCCCGATGACATCCCGGACCCGGTCTGGCACCCTCCCTCCTCCAGCCAAACGGCTGAAAAAACGGTGACACCATTGGCTACTTTTCCCACACTCCTTCTGTGCTTGCCTCATATTCCTTTCTGGCCAAAACTTCCCTCTCCTTTCTTGTGAATTGTTTTTAATTTTTGCATTTACGTTTACCCAAAAATTATTGTTGGCACAATTAATAAATATTGTGGAACACTGCCAAAAATGTTGGAGTTCAATATGTGTATTTTTTTTGGGTGGATACCAATAAATTTACCACAAATGTACGACTTTGTATTCTGACATTATTGTAAAAATGGGTTACATTTAATCCGGGCCCACAAGCCAACAACGTTCAAAATAAAAAATTACACATTGAAAAAAAGGGCTCGTTAAGGAACGTTTAAAACATTACCTAGGGAGGAAAAATCACCTTGCAAACACAAAATGAGGGAAAAACCTAAAAATGATGACATTATTGTTACAATAGTCCAAAAACGAACACATTGCGGCCAAAATACACCCCCACAAATGTACGCTAATTGATTGTGTAATCCAGAAATTAGCAGCTATGATTTCCACCTGCGTTCGGTTTTGTGCTATCCAAAAAAACTGCTTCCCAAACACATACCAAGCCGTTTTTCAATCCAACACTAATTGAGTTTTTGACAAGCCGTGATTAATCGATGCAACATCGTGGAGTGCCGGGACGGAGGAGAAGGCTATCGCCACTGTGGTCGAGTTATCCAGCCCCTAAGCAGTGCGAGCATTTTGAAGGGAAAGAGGATCATCCAGTGACATATGAGTTGGTACGAACACATTTGACATTCGCATTTGTTAATATATGTACGCCCAAAAAACACCTCGCCATGCCTGCGTTTTTCCATCTCCACCCCCGTCATCGCCCAAAAACGGCCTGTTCTGTCAATTACATTTGACATGTCACTTCCTGTACGCTATTAGATGAACGAGACAAAAAAAAATCGCAATCTGCCGTACGCACATGCGCAGTGTAACACCGACGCATGCGCAGTTAGTCAACATCGGAATGCAACGAGCGTACTGCTGTTAACGAACGGCTTTGAATCAGGGCCAAAGTCCATTGATAGGTTAGTGTCTCTGAGCAATGCGATTGGACCACATGGTTGTGTGAATCATGAATGTGAATTGGTTGTGGTGGAGGAAATCACTGGCAAGGGTAAGTGGAATACTTAAATTCTACCAGTGGAATGTAACTCAAAGTAGGAAGCGGTGGGACAAAGCTTGGTTAATTTGTCCAGAAAGCTGAATAATTGCAAAGGCTATTTTCTCATTGTGTAAGCTAACAAAAAATATGCTTAGCAGTCGGCTGTGCATAGCAGGTGGAAGTGAGTGGACGCAGCTTGTTAAATTCATCCGCAGGTTGAAATCTCTAGCAAAAGTAGCCAAAGCATTGTCCCAGATGGGTGCTAAGCAGTCACTAGGGATGGTTGATGAGGTGCTGCTTATGGATGGGCCATGTGGTTCGGCAAGGTATATAATGAATGTGAAATATGGCACGTACACAACAGCGTACTGCAACATATGTGTCAATATGACCAAAGTATGTATGAAACCCTTTCCCAAAGTTGGCAGTATCGATTCAGAGGTACCGAGTAATGTTAGAGACAACATATGGTTAGTCAAATCTTTGAAGAAAAGAATAAAGTATAATGATTGTTTAAAGCTGTTGCTGCACGAGGGGAACATGTGGCAAAATAGCGTGCCACAAAATGGCATGCCGCAAAACAGCATACACACGTGGCAAAGTAGCACACCACAAAACAGCGTACTCATGCCACAAAGAAGAATGCCACCAGGTAGCATACCCATGCTGCAAGGTATCGTTACCATGCATAAAGAAGAAAGCGCATGTGCACCTCCGCTGTCATATGTGGCCACAGGTGAAAGTACACCCGATACCAAAAATAATAAAATCATATCAAGTAACATACCCTGTTTTAAGTCACCTCAAGGAAAATGTTATTGTAGAAGAACCTACTGTAATTTTAGCCATTGCACATGCTGTTAATATACTAGATGTTCCACAGATAGGAAAGGCAGTGATCCAACCAGCAGGGGCTGCAGCTGAAATTGGTGAGACTAGTGGAGAAAGTAATAGAAGAGGTAACATCCATAGAACCAAAACATTATATATTTTCCAGTGGTAGTGAACTGGAGTAAAAGTTTCACTAATAAACAAAAAGATAGTGAATCTGCAGCAGATTATTTCACCAGAGCACTGCTAACCCACTACACAGGGATAGCAGATATTAAAGATGATGTACACCACAGGGAAGTAGCTGTTATGGTACTAATGGATGGTCTCAAAGATAATCTAAAGACCAGGGTGCAAACCTCTCTACCTAACTGGAGAGGATTTACTGTAGATGCATTTAAAGAATCTGCCATAGAACTTGATAAGAACATTTCCAAAAGGAAAAAGGCACAGAGTGAGAAGTTAATGGCAGTGCGCAGTCACACATTAGAGGGATTACCTACACAGTCACATTACGACAACACATACCAGCAACAAAGTTATACAGTGCAGAGTTATAATTGCAATAAAGAAGGACACCTAAAGAGGGATTGTAAAATGAGAAATTGGGTGCCACCAAAGAAGGGAACACCTAGGTACACTCAGAGAGGGCACTCGCAAGATTCAGGAAATTTGCAGCAGTTACCCACTCATGTAGTGACTGCAAACACTCTGCTGGAGGATGATAGTCAGTGCTTGGGGTCAGGTCATACCTGTAGTCTACAGCCATTCAGGTTAACTGAGAATACTAGGGAAGAACCTACAATGACAGTTGATATATCTGGTACTAAACATACTTTTCTTGCACATACAGTGGCGACCAGATCCGTGATAACTTCTCCATTTAATTTACAGCTTACCAACAAGACCATAAAAGCAATGGGAGTAACAGGGAGGATACAGCAATACCCTTTAACCAGATCTGTAGAGGTTACTATTGGGCTGCTACAAACCAAGCATTCCTTTCTCCTGGCAGCGACAGCTCATACGAACCTGCTAGGAAGGGATTTGCTGTGTAAAATGGGATGTGTCATATATTGTACCCCTGATGGTATATTCCTAGATATACTGGAAAAGGTTGTGCATGAGGTACAGGATATATTGGACACACCACAAAAATCAATGTTGCACTCTGCCGTTCTAGAACAAAGTCCATCTCAGGTAAAAGAGATGTTATTGCAAATACCGGATTCCCTCTGGACCAAAGATGGACAGGACACTGGAATGATGGCAAATTAAACCCCTATAATGGTTAACTTGAAGAGTGGTAGGCAGGCTCCAAAAATCCATCAGTACCCATTAAAGACTGAGGTGGAGCTAGGGGTGTATCCCATAACTGCAAGGTTATTGCAACAAGGGATTTTAATTCATAAAGCTAGTCCAGCCAACAGTCTCATTTTTCCAGTGAAGAAGATGGGGGGAGGGGCTATAGATTAGTACAGGATCTTAGGGGTGTTAACAAAGTTGTTGAAAGCCAATTCACCGTAGTGCCCAATCCAGCTGTCATCCTCATGCAGATTTCACCATCTGCTACTCAGTTCACTGTCATTGATTTATGTTCTGCTTTCTTCTCAGTTCCTCTTCACCCTGACTGTCAATATCTATTTGCATTTTCCTACAGAGGGGTAAAATATACATGGACATGATTGCCCAGGGTTTCATAGACAGCCACAGTATTTTCTTTGAGGCCTTACATGACTTTTTGCAATCTTTTCAACCAAGCAATGGGTCTGTCCTCATTCAATATATAGATGATTTGTTGTTGTGCTCTGATTTGTTTATGTTTTGTTTAAATGATACTACACTGTTGTTGCTTCATCTTTCACAAACAGGGCACAAGGTTACAAAGGACAAATTACAGCCATACCAGACTAAGGACAAATACTTGGGACACTGTCTAATCCAGGGGCTAAGACACTTGACAATGGACAGAATTCAGGGCATACAGACCATGACACTGCCGCAAAACCAGCAGCAAATCTGTACCTTCTTGGGCATGTGTGGGTACTGCAGGTACTGCAGGACGTATATCCCAGGTTTTTCTATTTTGGCATTACCATTGCAGGACTTAGTTTCATCCTCAAAACCTGACCATGTCCTAAACAACGAGGAAACAGAGCAGGCTTTCCTTAACCTTAAGGATAGTCTGACAAAAGCATCGGCCTTGGGAATACCAGATTATGAAAAACCCTTTGAGTTATATTGTACGGAAGCTGATGGCTGCACAGCAGGTGTCCTCGCACAGAAACATGATGATGCTAGCAGACCTGTAGCATACTACAGTGCACAATTGGACAATGTGGCAAGATCACTCCCTACATGTTTAAGAAGTGTAACTGCAACTGCTCTTCTGGTAAATAAGAATGAGGACATAGTATTAGGATACAACTGTCTATATACCACATCTGCTTTGTTAAATTCTGCCCAAACCAGACATGTCTCTTCAGTAAGGTTCATGAAATGGGAACTTGCTCTGATGGCACCTGCAAATATTACCATTAAATGGTGCAATACGTTAAATCCAGCAACATACTTACCATATGTGCCTCGAGATGCACAAAAGGTGGATGGAGGTGAGTTTCTGGTTGAAGGTGAGTTTTGCCGGTATGCTGATACACATGATTATATGGAATATTTGAATCAGACCTTTACTGCAAGACCAGACATACATGACACACCATTAGAATATGTAGATGTGACATTTTACACGGATGGGAGTTTTCATAGACAAACAGACACAGGAGAATTATGCACAGGTTATGCTGTTGTAACTGACAAGGATGTTATAGAAGCTGAACCACTTGGTCCACCTCACTCAGCCCAGGTGGCTGAACTGGTGGCATTAAGGAGAGCATGTGAGTTGGCAGAAGGTAAATCAGCTAACATATACACTGATTCTAGGTATGCCTTCGGTGTAGTACATATTTTGGGGCTCTTTGGTGTCTTAGGAACTTTATGACTGCAGCAGGCACACCAGTAGCACATTTACAACACATAAAAGGACTTCTGACAGCAATTCAGTTACCAAAGGCAGTAGCTGTCATCAAATGCAAAGCCCACATATGCAAAGAAGACCCAGCGTCAATGGGCAATAACAGAGCAGATGAAGTTGGGCAGCAGGGTTACACATAACTATACCAACTAACAATGTGATGCTCTTCCAGACAATAGACACACAGAAATTAATTGAAATGCAAGATTTGTGTTCCCTACAGGAAAAGGCAGTTTGGAGATCGATGGGATGTGGTTAGGAGTCCTCAGGACTCGGGAGAGATAGACAATTTAGGCTTGTTGCTCCCAATGCATACTACCCAAGCTTGGCTGAGGCAGGCCACGGTCTGACTAACCTGGGAAAAGATGGTATGTGCAAATTGGTCAGAACATATTGGTGTGCACCAGGCTTTTCTTCTCAAGCTGGAAAGAAAGCAATGTCATGTCTGACTTGTTGGAGGAAAAATGTCAGGAAGACAATACCAACCAAGCCATCCCATATCCCTGTGACAGATGGTCCTTTTCAGGTAATACAAATTGACTTCATCCAATTACCACCATGCAGGAATCTCAAGTATGTATTAGCTTGTTCTGATATATTTTCTAATTGGGTAGAGGTATATCCAGGTGCAACTATTACTTCTATTTTTACTGCTGAGAGGATTGTTCAGGAGTTTGTATGCAGATACGGTATCCCTAAAATCATAGAAAGTGATCGGGGTACTCATTTCACTGGTGATGTTTTCCAGAACATGTGTAAGCTTATGGGAACCAATAGCAGACTTCACACTCCCTACCGACCGCAAGCCAGTGCGAAGGTGGAGAGAGTGAATGGTACTATTAAGAATAAACTGAGTAAGATCATGGCTGAAACTGGATTAGGATGGCCAGAAGCCTTACCGCTCATCCTCCATAGCATCAGAACCACTCCCAGATCTCCTCTTAATCTGTCTCCCTTTGAGATACTGTTTGGGAGGCAACCTCATTTGACTAAACAGATGTGTCCACATATACATTTGTGAAAATTGAGCCATGGCCTGCCATCCATGGCATCAGATAACCAGCCCTGCCAAGATATACATGTCGGGACATGTGTAAGGAGTCTGAAACATAGTGTAGTACCACTTTTAAGACAGCAGGTGGCATTTTTAGAAAAGTATACTGTGGCTGCTTAAGTAGAAAGCTGGAGAGGAAGTTCATGTGCAGTAAGCTGCCACCCATTGCAGTGACAGACAGGCTTACAAAATGCCCTGCATATTGTATGAAAGAGATAAAAGAGTAAAGGTTCCCACCTGTGACTATTTTGGTGTAGTGGTAAAGTTACTGCATTTCACAGCAAACAGGCATTATAGTTTGGGTTTGATTCTCAGTGTATAATATTTTTTTTGCTCCAAAAATACATTTATATAATTCAATAAAATAATAATATCAATAATATTATTGTAATAACAATAAAACTTTTTAGAATAAAATCATATATCATCTAGAGGCTGTGAACACTGTGTACACTATGAGGGATCTGAGTCAGTAAGGACGGCAAGTGTGTGTGTAGTGATTTCTTAGTGTAGACATTTCCCCTTGAAAATAAGGTTCCATATTTCATATACTGAGCCATAAAACCACATTTTAGATAAACATAGAAAATAATGCTTGTAAATATGGCTCCATGTTTCATATACAGTGCAGGTTCTAGATATACATTATAATTCACAAACTGGCCATCACTAATTTACAGTATGTTCATGTCCTTTTTTGGATTAAACCATTGCTTGTCTCGACACAGAGGGGTGAGGAGGAATTCACTTGTAATGGCTGCACATTTTCAACAGACAACAAATCACATTTTCATTAGAGATGTGCGCCGACCCCCTGTGTTTTGGTATTGGATCTGGATCTCTCCTGGTTTTGGATCTGGACCTGGTTTTATTGGATCTTTTTCCTTGGTGTTTTGATTTTCGGTTTGGATCTGGATCTGGATTTTTACTTAAAATATCATAAAAACAGCTAAAATCACATAAAATGGGCCTGTTTTGTTCTTACAGTATTATTAACCTCAATAACATTTATTTCCAGTCATTTACAACAATTTTGACCACCTCACAATATAATTTTTTTATCTAGTTAAGGCCAAAAGGTTGCATCCATCTTGCTGGCTGACTAAGCAAAGTGACACAGTAGGCGGCACTAACATGTGGCAGGTCAGCTTCCAAGTTCCAACATGGATACAGTGTGTTATACAGTGTGGGTTGGATACACCAATAGTGCACTTACTGTGACAGCAGTGTCAGCAGTGCAGGGTGCTTACAGTGTCCTCAATGCAAGAGTGGAAGGAGTTGCCTGCTGCAGTGCTGGCAGTTTCTTAAGTGCAGGGTACAGGCCATGTCAGCAGAGTGGGGGTGCCAGCAGTGTCTTCAGGGCAGGTTTGCTGGCTGTGTCAGCAGTGCAGGGCTTGCTGATGGTGTCCTCAGTACATGCAATGGCAGTGCTGCTGTGCTGGCAGTGTCCACAGTGAAGGGTAGAGGCGATGTTGGCAGTGCCAGTGGTGTCATTATTGCAGGTTTGCTGGCTGTGTTGGCAGTGCAGGGGTTGCTGATGGTGTCCTCAGTACATGTAATGGCAGTGCTGGCAGTGTCCTCAGTGAAGGGTACCGGCGATGTCGGTAGTGCCAGCGGTGTCTTCAGTGCAAGTTTGCTGGCTGTGTCGGCAGTGCAAGGGTTGCTGACAGTGTCCTCAGTACATAGAATAGCAGTGTTGTGGTACTGGCAGTATATTCAGTGAAGGGTACAGGTGGTGTCAGCAGAGCGGGGGTGCCAGCAGTATCTTCAGTGCAGGTTTGCTGCCTGTGTCAGCAGTGCAGGGGTTGCTGATGGTGTCCCAACACATGGAATGGCTTTGCTGCTCTGCTGGCAGTGTCCTCAGTGAAGGATACAGGCGATGTCGGCAGTGCCAGTGGTGTCTTCAGTGCAGGTTTGCTGGCTGTATTGGCAGTGTGGGGGTTGCTGATGGTGTCCTCAGTACAAGGGATGGCGGTGCTGCAGTGCTGGCAGTGTCCTCAGTGAAGAGTAGAGGTGATGTCGGCAGTGCCAGTGGTGTCTTTAGTGCAGGCTTGCTGGCTATGTTGGCAGTGTGGGGGTTGCTTATGGTGTTCTCAGTGCATGGGATGGCAGTGCTGGAAGTGTCCTAAGTAAAGGGTACTGGTGATGTTGGCAGTGCCAGTGGTTTCTTCAGTGCAGGTTTGCTGGCTATGTTGGAAGTGCAGGGGTTGCTAACAGTGTAATCTTTACATGGAATGGCAGTGCTGTGGTGCTGGCAGTGTCCTCAGTGCAGGGTACAGGTGGTGTCAGCAGAGCGGAAGTGCCAGCAGTGTCTTCAGTATGGTGCTGGCAGTGTCCTCAGTGAAGGGTACCGGCGATGTCGGCAGTGCCAGTGGTGTCTTTAGTGCAGGTTTGCTGGCTGTATCGGAAGTGCGGGGGTTCCTAATGGTGTCCATATCATTTTATGATCACCATCGGTGTCCCAATCATTTTAAAATACTATGCTATGGGCCTCATTTATTAACGAGTATGATAAATGGTGCTTCAGCCAATCAGCTCCCAACTGTCAACTGTTAGAAAAGTGACAATTGGGAGCTGATTGACTGGAGCAACGTTTATCATACACAGTGACATTTATCACTCGTTTTGGTGATAAAATTAGTTAATAAAAGGGTGCCTTTGACTGTTTCCTTTTATTCTCATCATTTTGAGGTAAATATAAGGACACAAAGGGCCTGGATGGAATTTCAGAGCCGCACATAAGCACACACAAGAGTCTGTGCAATTCTGTCCATTTAAAATGTGAATACAGAAGGAGGTGTCACACACTTCCTTTCTGTATTTGCATGATCTCAGCTCTGCGAATGAGGCCGCAGCCTGTGGTCACCATCAGAACAATTGTGACTGATGGTTGCCAATGTTCCTTAGGCCAGGCTTTGGTAGCTAAATCTTCATACAGCCTGGCCGGGTCCTGGCAGCATGCGAGGCCAGAAAGTCTGCATGCACCCATACAGACTCTGCCCTCGTCCCTCCCGGAAAATGGGGACAACACCCCCATGTTTCTGGGAATGCTGCCATGGAACATCCCCTATCCACCTCCAAAACACTGCAACCTGTCACTCAGGCAGTGGCTGGGAGATACTGCAAGCGGACTCGCAGTCAGAGGGCTGCACATGCTCAGTACACCTCCTGCACATGCGCAGTTCTCCCACCATCAGAGATGTGCACTAACCATTAAGTTAGCGTACATCTCTGAATCAGGCCCAAAGAGCTCCATTCCAAGGGAGTGATATATGTGGGACTATACATACTGTAAGCCTCCTTAAATAAATATAAAATAAGTATGATTTCAGAAGTTTATTAGTGTGTTTAAGAACCTACAGGTAAAGTAGTTTCCTTTAAAAATAGAAACATTGGTTAACATTAGCTAACATTGATGTTTCAGAACCAATGTTTAGGTCTAAACAATGTTTTGTAGTTAATGTTAAATACATTGGTACAGTACTTTCAATGTTGTCTTTTTATGTCCTATCGAGTACACACACACCAAGCAGTTCTCCCCCTCCCCCCATCCCAAATAACAGCATCACTGGCTCTGTGTGCCCCCCTCCCCCACCAACAGCAGTGTAACAGCAGCAGCTCACCTCCTCCTCCTCCTCATCCTCCTTTCCCCTCTATGAAAACAGCAGTGGTGGGTCAGTGTGCAACCCTCACCCAAATTTAGGTCTGTGGGGGTTCCTGGGCAACAAATGTGGGGGCTATCAATAAAAGTTTATATATATATATATATATATATATATATAGCAACTGGCATACTATGAATACTCTTTACTGTAATAACAAGGTTGAAAACAGAACATTGAGCTACATTACTGGTCAATGAATGTACAATATGTACAGTATAACCATGGAAAATTAGTACTATTTTGGGAGGAAGGGAGGGAGGGATCAAAAGTACAAAAGTGTCTCAAAACACAAAGGGCAACATTAATGAGTAGTAATAAAACACAGGGGGAGGGCTAATGAACACTTGATTTGTTGCTGTGCAAAAAGTGCAGCCTTTACAAATGAATTCCTCCTCCCTCCCCCTCTGTGCTGAGACAAACAATGGGCAGGGTTAATCTGAAAAAGGACATTTACACAATATAAATTAATGATGGCCAGTTTTTGAATTATACTGAATATCTAGAACCAGTACTGTATATGAAATATGGAGCCAAAATGTGATTTTATGTCTTATGCTGGCCATACACCTGTACGCAGGGGCATAAGTTCATCCCAGATGCCTGGAGGCAAGTTATATTTTGGTGACCCTGTCATAGCCTCTGACACTGTAATGTAGTATTTTGCAAGCAGATACACCCACAGTTGCACACAGTATATAGGCATGCCATGGAGGAGTGAGACAGAGAATTGTGGGTGAGGTGGGTGCCGGATGTGACATAAGAAGCTGCTAAATAGCTGCAATGCCAAATAGTAGGGACAGGCTATAGATAGATGGAGGTAGCAGCTAATGTTCTGACAGTGAGCTCTCCATTAGTGTGTAGTGGCTTCTCAGGTGCCAGGAAAGGTGCCATTTATTGGGTGTCCATGACGGTTCACTCTGGGTACATAGTTACAGCCCTAAGTGGGGTCAATATATTGAGGGCAATGGAGGAGGTGCCCCTTCAAAGCTGGAGCCTGGCAGCAGGCACCTCCATTGTCTCCCATAGTTCTGCCCCTGCCTGCACGACCAGCATATGATACGATTCACCTCACGATTCCCCAGAGCTCCCTACAATCCCAGCAGTACGATTTGGTGTTTTATTTTACACTCGATCTGTCCTACGATCGATCATGTGCCTCACGCGCTCATTTGGAAAATGTAATTGAAATTACATGAATGGACGCACGATGCATCGCATGCACTAAATTTACGGTATGATCTGCACACTAAACGATGGATAATATGGGCTGCACATGTGATCATATGATCCAATTTAGGAGATGCAGAAGCGCGCATCGGATCGTATCTGAGTTAAAAAATGCACTATTTCTACAGGATTGATCATACGATGCGTCGAAAATCATGGAATCGGGCAGAAATCGCAAAGGTGTATGGCCAGCTTAAGTATATGAAATATCGTGCCATATATTCAAGGGGAAATTTCTACACTAAGAAATTGCTACACATACACCTTCCTCAGATCCCCACATAGTGTACACAGTGTACACACCCTCTAAATGAAATATGATATTATTCTAAAAAGTTTTATTGTTATTACAATAATATTATTGATATAATTGAATTATATAAATGTATTTTTGGAACAAAAAAAAAGTTTACACTGGGATTCAAACCCTACCTGCCAAGTGTGATGTGCAGTGACTTTACCACAATGCCATAAGACCTACAGGTGAATTCTGTGGTCTATTGCTTCTTATTGAAAAGGAACTGAAACTGACAGCTGTTATTATAAGGGCACAGTCGTACCCTTATATTAAGGCTGTTTCTAAAAAACTGCAATTGTCCCATAGAGAATTCCGGAGGGGGAGGTATGGTGTTTAAGGGGCTACACCCAGGGCCTTTGCAAGGTTCTTCGGCACCCTAGGCTGAATTTTTGCCTACTGTCCCCCTCCCCCCATACCAAGTTTCCAGCCCCTCAGGTGAAATGCCCCTCCAAACAAAAATATTTAAAAAAACACTATGGGCCAAATGTAATAGGGTGAGAGTTTAGAAAAGTGAGAGTTTCTGACACTTTTTAAACTTTGCCAATGTAATATAGTCCAAAAACAAAGTAACAGAGCGAACTTGCATATTTTTTTAGACTTATAAAACTGTCACGATTTAAAATCTCATTCAGATGTTTTCCTATTTTGAAGATAAAACTCAACCAATGTGAGAGTTTACTGCTAAACTCACATTTTCTAAACTCTCACCCTATTACATTTGGCCCTATGTGTGATATTTCTGGGACCCCCAAGCAAGCTGCAGCATAGGGGGAGACACAGGCAGGAGGTTATATATATATATATATATATATATATATATTTCTAGATATATATTGAGGGATTGTGTAAGTACCTTCCCTCCGGGTGATGATGTTGTCAGGTGTGCTTGATTTCGGCTTCCCACCCGACTCTGTAGTAGCTGATCAGGTTCACAGTTCACTTCGCTCTTGCTGGCTGTTGCTAACTTGCAAGCCCACTCTGGCTGCCACTGGTCAGAATCCCATGTGCAGAGAGATGGTCTCTGCTCCCGCTGGTGAGTGGTTTCCCGTGGCGCCCTGGATTGTGTGACCGCTGCCGCCGGCTCCTATACGGGTGAACACTTCCGCACAGAAGATAGAGCAGGCTAATTCTAGTAATTGTAATCTCAGACCTTCCTGAGGAGGCGGCGGCTGCCTTTGTCCACCACAGCACCCGGGGCCCTCCAACAATTACCTGCTTCACCCCCTCTCTGTGCTGCTAGTGGCCATATGTTGCCAGATAATTTTTCTCCCAAGTAGCCTCAGTGGGCCACCCCTCAGGTCCCGGTGCCCTTAGGCAGCTGCCTAAAGTTTCCTAATGGAAGTGCCGGCCCTGGCTACACCTCAAAAGCTATTGGAGGTATTGAGCTGAAATTTGGCACGGACGGGTAGAACTGTTTGCTCAATATTGCTTGCCAATTTCAGGGCATAAACATTAAAAATGGGGATTTGGGAGTAATCTAATGTTCCAACTGTCACATTTTTCTGACATTCTCAAGTAGGAATACTTTTCTGCTGTAGACTATGGGTGATTTTTGGGAAGGCAAAACTCACAGTAGGTGGCGAATTTAGACTTGGGGCTTGTTTTATTAGGTAGCTATTGTTCCTGTGTACGTGCTTTTGGGGTTTAGGTAAATTGGAAAGTTACGGTTTTTAAACTATTATTATTATTTGGCCCTGGGTGAGGGGGACACACAGAGCCACCGCTGCTCTGTTCAAAGAGGGGGAAGGAGGAGGAGAGCTGCTGCTGTAAAGGTGCATACACATAGCGATTTAAATGGATGATTTACATGATATCGATATCATTATCATTACCATTATTTATCAAATCATACCTTTTTTAATGTACCCTACCAACTTACCTTCAACCAGCAATATGCAGGCACATATGGATGATAGCAATATCGCCCATTGTCCCTGCATTCTGGACAACCTGCTGATCTCGGGTCGCTATAGTTGCTGGCAAGTTATTGATGTGGACCCTGCAATGCCAACACAGCCAGCAAACCTGCATTAAAGACACCGCTGGCACCCCCGTTCTGCTTACAATGCCAGTACCATTCACTGATGATACTGCCAGCACCACAGCACTGCCATTCCATATACTGAGGACACCATCAGCAACCCTGCTCTGCCGACATTACTGTCATAGTAAAAGCACTATTGGTATATCCAACCCACACTGTATAACACACTGTATCCATGTTGGAAATTGGAAGCTGAACTGCCACATGTTAGTGCAGCCCACTGTGTCACTTAGCTTAGTCAGCCAGCTAGCTGGATGCACCCTTTTGGCCTAAGCTAGATGAAAAAAATAATATTGTGAGGTGGTCAAATTTGATTGGAAATGACTGGAAATAAATGTTATTGAGGTTAATAATACTGTAGGAACAAAAATAGGCCCATTTTATGTGATTTAAACTGTTTTTATGATATGGGTCGGCACACATCTCTAATATATATATATATATATATATATATATATATATAGAGAGAGAGAGAGAGAGAGAGAGAGAGAGAGAGAGAAAGAGAGAGAAACTGACATTCTGTGTATACTTCTAGCTACATTACTGGTCAAATAATGTACAATGTAACCATGGAAAATTAGTAATATTTTGGGAGGAAGGGATGGGCCAAAAGTACAAAAGTGTCTCAATATAAAAAGGGCAACATTAACGAGTAGTAACAAAACACAGGGGGAGGGTTAATGAAAACTTCATTTGTTGTCTGTGGAAAATGTGCAGCCTTTACAAATGAATTCCTCCTCCCCCCTTTGTGTTGAGACAAGCAATGGGTTAATCTGAAAAAGGACATTAACATACTGTAAATTACTGATGGCCAGTTTTTGAATTATATTGTATATCTAGAACCAGTACTGTATATGAAATATTGAGCAATATTTTCGGGGGGAAATTTCTACACTAAGAAATCACTACACACACATGCCATCCTCAATGACTCAGATCCCCATATAGTGTACACGGTGTTTACAGCCTCTAGATGAAATATGATTTTATTCTAAAAAGTTTTATTGTCATTACAAAAACATTATTGATATTATTATATTATAGAATTATACAAATTTGTTTTTGGAGCAAAAAAAATGGGATTCAGACCCTAACTGTCTAGTGTAATGTGCAGTGACTTTACCACTATCCCTCAATACCGGTGGATGAGAAGTATAGGATCAGTCTTTTGAGGAACCGATGATAGTTTCCTAGTGACAGTTTTTTTGGTGCTTGTACAGTGTTTGAGTGGCTAGTACAGTGATTTAGCTGCAAATGCATATTGCACATTAACATAAACACTCCTCAAAACTCCTTGTTTGCCCTCTATTAAAATCCAAAGGAGACCACTACTGTATCTTTGCTACATAGGTTGAACACTATTAAGTGCTAAATTAAATGATACACTGGCTACCCAGTGGTGAATGTATGAATTGCACCTTTGCTGCACCGCAGATAGTATGGCACAACAACATATGAGAATTGATGTCATTCCAAATTGAGAGCAATGGCACAATTTTCAGAAAGGTGTATGTGGACACATCTGTAAGTCCACAGGATGATTTGAAGAGTAATAATGAGGTTACTGTGCAATATCTTATAAAAATGAGTAGACAGCTGAAACAACAGCAACAGAAACTGAAAATGTTGTTACCTGATATGCCAGAAACAAACTTATACATCCAAGACCTGGCTAAATTAATAGACAACATCACTGAGATGTATGATGACACTTTCAGGTATATGGGTAATGAGCTACAGGCTTATAAAAAGGAATTGGTACAACATAGGCTAGTGCTAAACTACCTGACATCTATTACTGGTGGATATTGTGTGACTTTGGCCACCTAATTTGGTGTCAAGTGCTGCATGTACATCACCAACAGTATTAATGACCCCAAAAAGGTGATTGATTAAATGATGGATGAAATGCTACCGCTGAAATGGGAATTTTGGAAGGACCATAATACCTGCTTGTATGAGATTGAGGAAAAGGTAGAAGAATGGTTCTCATGGCTAAGCCCTGTTAAATGGTTCTCCAGTCTAGGGCAGTGGGCCCAGGAAATGATTGCTAGTGTAGGTAAGCTCCTTAGTCTTATACTTGTTGTCATTTTAGTAATTGGTTAATGTGTCAGATGTGTTCCTACTGTATTGAAGTGTGGAAAATGTACCATCAAGGTAAATCATGAAAATTAAATCATAATGGTGGTGAGTGGTGGTGGTATAGGTGCTAAGGTTGATGAAGAACTGCATTACAATCCTGAAATTGAATATATCATCAGATAATAACATGTGAATAGGCTTGGTCATGTATAATAAAATATATTGTAAATGTTTTGTTAAGCATCATAGATTAAGAAGTCTCAATTTCTCCCCCAAACTTTCTTTATAGGTTCGATGAGGTCCCACATCCTGCCAATGCTCCCCTATAGATCTGCTGAGTGCTTATAAGGGTTGTTTTACCCTTTCTTGAAGCACTTTATTGACGGTTCAATGACCGAGTTGTGTCATACTGTTTAGAACATTGAATAATAATTTATTATGCATGACTAAAAGGGTTAAGAATAGAATGTGATAGTTTTATGTTTGATATCAAAGGGTGGACTGTCAAAGTCAAATAATTGGATATGATCACTTTATAATTATTATCTGACGATATAGTCATCTATGGTCAGATGACATATTACTAGGACGCTACTTTGCATCAGTGCAATCCAATATGCATAAATGCGAATACACAATACACATACACTGACGCACATAATGCACCCACACATATATATATATATATATATATATATACAAAGATGCTCGTATGCATATTCACATACATACACATAGACGCACATTTGCTATTTCAATACACAGATGCACATATGCGAATACATACATATAAAATTGTTTCCACATATTATAGTTAATAACCAGAGTTATTAGAGGTATTTGTTAGCTAATAATTACATTGTAATATGTACTTAAAAGAGACCTAAGGTTAAGAATACAGTGGACATGTCATGTTTGATATCATACTAAATCCCTGTTTATTTGGTTTATCTGTATCTATTGGCAAAGAAGTTGCATCATGTGTCCACTAGTTATGGATGATAGGGAGTTATTGAATAGAATGTTATTACTAGTATGCTGTGTTGTAGCCAGTTTTTACCAGTTGTTCGGCGGGAAGCTACACAATGTGACCATTGGAGGATTGAGCCATACCCCTGATGACGCCGTATGAACTGATCAATGACCAAATTGACCAGAAGCAAGAACCAATGAGAACCTGTCCATTTGTCCCTTTGTTAACTCTGAAACCTGTAAGGTATATAGGCTGTGTCCTGACCACAGTGTACAGCACATCTTCTTGCGACCGCAAACTTCTGGATTGATGACTGTATACTGGAACCAGTGCGCATGCATATGTATCGGGCTGTACTATTTTCATTGCTTTTTATTCTAATTGTTAACTCTTACATTGTGTTACCCCTTTTTACATTAATAACTTTTTGTGCTTTGGAACCACACGATTGGACTGGAAAACAATTCTTTCTTAAGAGACTTGCAGTGCTAAATAGCGACTGATAGGAATCAATACCGCTCTCTGCACAGCCCGTGGATGCTCGGACATGTGGCCCCACTCACATAGAGCTGCAGCTTTTCATTCAAGAAGCGTGAGTTAGTTCCAGGCAGTAGTCATGGTTTATGACTGTGGTAAACTCATTATATACAGTTATTATTTCAATATATCATCAACTGGAATATTCCGGGACTTGAAAATGTATAAAGGAGTTCTGTTAATATCCATATCAGCCCCTGTGCATCTATACAGGATAGCCCTGTTTTTTTTCCTTCACACAGGATTCTATGTTGCAATATATCCTTCTTGCAGTGACCACTATATATTAAGAGGATAAGTTTTATATTTTTTTTCTCACAAGTGACTATTACTACAGAATCTCAAGGCTGGTTTTTGACACTTGGTTTTCTTATTGAAATACTGATGCATTGTATATCTCATCTCGAGATCTCATATTTAGCAATATACCGGTGTATTTTTATGTGTTTTTACTATTGTATTTTAGAGCAACATAGCAAATATTTATCTTTTGCTATATTAAACCAATGATTATGTGATTTATCTTTTGACACAGTATTTGTGTTTTTTTACTATGTGGTATTACACTTATGCTGCATTTCTAGAGTTGATCTGCACAGCTCTTATACATTTGTGTTCACTTGTGTTCTAACTAGCTGATAGTGTTTATTTCATTAGCATTGCCACAATATTGTGTTATATTGTGGCTGTCGGTTGATTTCTTATTTGATACTTACATTTAGGCTATGGCAGGAAAGAAGATCCATATTGTATTTATAAAGCAATAAATGATGAAAGTGAGTGTGTATATTTTACTGTATTTTTAAAGTGCAACTTTCACATTTAATATTAATACTACCAAGACACTCTTACCTCTTGTGTATATGACCCTGTATTACATTATATTGTATACAAAAACAGTACTGCAATTTTGATTTTATAACTAACACTCTCTATATTAAACTCACTAACGTGTATTATCGTGTCACCATATAACAACCATCTTAAATACAATGTAACTTAACTTCTGAGAATAAAGACACAGACAACAGTGTTGGCATTTAAATATTTTGTCAAATTTATTTTTGACAAGTCATTAATTTTTAGACTATAAGTTAATACTAATAATGGTGATGGCACAAAAAGAATGCACAGGAAAACAACAACCAAACAGCTCAAACAAACACACACAAACCAAGCATTGGTGATCAACTCTCCTGTACCTTCAACCACCGGTCCAGGTGGCATAGCCATTTTCCATCCAGGACAATTGGCTGTCACCTTACTCCACTTTAATGAGAGCGCATCCACTAAGCCTAACTATTAACATAAACTATATCCAAGTGTTGTTCTTTTCCGCAACCACCAAACTAACCGTCATACATTCAACAAACGAAAAACAAAAAGAGGGAGGGAGGGTGGGAAAAAGCTGGAACAAAGAGGCAGATTTACATACATCACTACATTATATACTCTTAGACCACTCCCCATGAAACATTCATTGGCTGCATAAGACCAGCTAAACTTAAAGGGGCAATATCCAACACGTTATTAAGCTGGCACCATTCAAAACACTTGTGGTTTATTGTCCCTCATACTTGAATGTCAGCTTTCGGGCTTACATACATGAAGTGCAATAAGTACTAAGGGAATCTTGCTCACTACTACAGTACATGGGATGGTGATCATTTTTACATATGTGAGTGGGTGAAATAAAACAGGACAAACCTAAAACAGAAAAGAGTTGTTTAATTACTAGAACTAAAATAAAAAATTTTAATTTTTAAAACTATATGTCCTTAGTTTAATAGAGGAAAATGAATTTCTTAAAACAGAGATATGAGCATAGAGATTGCACCACCACCCCCCAACAAAACACCCAAAACAAATTATTAATAAAATTATTAATGTTTATTGAAGCCAAAAAAATGTTATTTTGAACACTTTATGTAATTATCATGTTAGTAATTGTGGACATGCGAAAAAGGAAAGCTTAGAGTGACAAAAACTAATTAATTGAATTATCATCATATGTATATTGATGAATTGATAAGAACTGTTTATTAATGATATTGATCGTACACTTTTACTTCATAATAGATGGTCGCAGAAAATATAAACCCATGAGAAAAATGAAGCAGAATGAAGCAAATTAAGTCTATATAATATTATCAAAACAATATTTTCTCAGTGGCAGAGTTCTGTAAAGAAAAAATATTTTGTTTGTATAAATAAATTAATTATCATATAGATAGTGGACATGTTTATTTTACATTATTGTACATTTATTATACTACAGGTTGTTTGCAAAAGAAATAATAATCTTTATTGTGCAATCTTGTGCTTTGCAGATTTGATAATGCAAGAAAAATAGCAGTACTAGGAGTCTAACAAATAGCTGAAGCCTGTAAAAGAGACACACATGAGAGATATGGTATGTATATGGTGCTGTAGATCTCTCCCTTCTGCAATGCTGACCACATTCATCACTCCCAATTCTAGAGGCACTGTTTATATAGATCTGCGTCTATAAAGATACAATACTTTAACTATGTTGGTCAGAACAACAATAAATATATTCAATTAGAAACCTATATCACCTAATGGATGATCTCCATACAATACTTATTATCCAGCACAGAATCATTCTAAACAACCTACTCTGCCTCTCAATAAGCACTTCCCACTATATTCTGGTTGTGATCTATTCACTTAAAGTTACTCATATAGAACCAGCTCTTCATTTACACTGGATGTACACAGTAGCACATCCTTTACATTTTATTCAAACTTGACTATAAAGCAAGTGTGCATCTCACACACACATACAAATGCACATATCTTTATATTTATATTTATGTGTCTCATCATGAAATTCTTTGACAGATACCCTGCGCTCTCACTGAATGTAATATATCTATTTGGATATACACAAGATCGTGTATACATATCTATAGATGTTCTTTTTAGTGAATATTTTTATATCAATATCTTTCACTATATTATTGTTTTGTTGTTATCTTCTGCCTTATAGGTTTATATATATATATATATATATATATATATATATGCACAGGACTTACTAATTAATATGTAGCTCCTATCATAAAGGTACATGACAGATTTTGAGATATTACCTAAACATAGAAATAAAAAGTAGACCACTGATGTTTCACAAATCATGACTCCTTTATTATTGACATCTCCTGCAGCCTCCAAAAATGATGAAAACCTACATCCCATAACATCCTGGATATAAGCCTGTTATCCAGGAAGCCACCCAGTAGATGATGAATGCATTTCAAACAGAGATAGGTACCACCTGACATCCACCAATAATATAACTGCCAAAATGTCACGCATGCGCTATGGAGAGGAACAAGATTGCCGGGAGCAGAATGGCCACGGAACTTACATACGGTGACGCGAAGCCAGATGGACATGGTTGGGAGCTGTACCGGATATGCCGCATAGCGAATACACAGGTGAAAATGCCGGGTGAAAAAAGAAGACTGACCTCACCGGAAGTGACGTGAAGAAGACATACTCGCACCTACTGTAAGTGGGGCAGCACTAATGAAATTATTCACACGCTGCTCCCACTATTATTCATACACACAGAGATCTGGATTAAATACCTTACTATAAGTAAAGACTCCAGCAGGAATACAATGCAAATAAGTAATTTATCCCCATATTTCTCTGAATAAACCGGAAGTGACATCACATGAAGTGACATTGCACTTGGTAAAGTGTGGGACTTTCATCCCCATAACAGGGTATAAATTGCTGATTACATCTAAGGCACACTATCCCCTTCAAGAAGTCCAATAGGAGATGAAATGTGCTGGGAGCCTGTACCTCACTGCTATGCTCCTCCAAAAAATAAGCTAAGACATTAATAATTTTTTTCAGTACTCATCTAATATACTTGTATGCTCTTATCCATGTTTTTATTATTTTCTTGTCTGATTTCATTATTTGTTTCAATACTGTCTGTATGTTATATATGTCCCCATTTTATCCATTAAATTGTAGTTTTATATCTTTATTAATTTGTCTGTGTGTCACAATTTCATACAAATGAGTAATTTACCATATATGCAAATTTTATTGTTGATGCACTATCTGCACTTGCACTTTACACCTGTATGCAATAGCTTCTACTGTGTGGCACCTCAGGTGCTCTGATCCAGTTCTATTGTATATATATATATATATATCAACGACAGGCTTAATCCACGGCACTCAACCATCCGGGGTGCCCTTGGCATGTGACCACACCATCTACATAAAAAATATCATACAAACTCGGCACTCACATGCTTTTCAAACTGCAACTCCTTTAAGCATAGGGAATGTTGGTTCCAAAATATTGCAATAATTTGTTAAGCTGACCACCACTTCACGGTCGTTCCCATCTGGCCAGTCCCTACACTGATTCTCAGATAAATAACTTGATCTGCCACCTTTGGCTCAAGCTTGCATACATTTTAAACATGAAACTGGGTCCTGCCTTAAAGAGACAGGACCACACCCAGGGCTATCAGTTAATAAGCACCTGGAAAATGAAAAAAAGTTTGTCTTACATCTTACATAGGGCACCCTGTTTTTCAAATGTAAGACAAACTTTTTTTCATTTTCCAGGTGCTTATTAACTGATAGCCCTGGGTGTGGTCCTGTCTCTTTAAGGCAGGACCCAGTTTCATGTTTAAAACTTATGCAAGCTTGAGCCAAAGGTGGCAGATCAAGTTTATTTATCTGAGAATCAGTGTAGGGACTGGCAAGATGGGAACAACCGTGAAGCGGTGGTCAGCTTAACAAATTATTGCAATATTTTGGAACCAACATTCCCTATGTTTAAAGGAGTTGCAGTTTGAAAAGCATGTGAGTGCCGAGTTTGTATGATATATATATATATATATATATATATATAGTGTAAACAGAAATGTAAGTGGCACCACTAACCATACAGTGCCAAAACCAAAATATCTACAACAATTGTAGGTGATTAGAAAGGGATGTGGTCAATTGACTGAGGGCTGGGATGTCGACTGCCAATATCCCGGAGCCAAAATCCCGAACAGAGTGGGAAGATATGCGAGCCGGAATCCCAACATGGCTGGAGATGCCGATGCTGGAATCTCAACAGCAGGCATCCCGATAGTAAGTACAGTGGTGCCTGGTAACTGTTAGTAATGGGGGGTTAGGTTTAGGCACCCTGGGGGGATTTAGGCTTAGGCTGTGTGATGGGGAAGGTTAGGGTTAGGCTCCTGACAGTTGGGGTTAGGGTTAGGCCACACCAGGAGGATGTTAGGGTTAGGCTCTAAGTGGGAGGGTTAGGTTTAGGCACTTACCAGGAGGGTTAGGGTGTGGGTAGGGAGGGTTAGTGTTAGTGTGCAGGAAAGGAGGGTTAGGGGGTAAATAGGACAGGGGAACACTACTTACTGTTCCCTTGTCTGGATTGTAGCCATTGGAATGCCACTATCAGTGTATTGACAGCCAGCATTCTACACATTATATCATACCCAACCTATTATCACAAATCATAAAAGTCAAATGTGTGCTGCACTCCCTGTCACCTTTGAGGTGGCTGTTTCAATCTTCCAAACCAATGATATATTCAAAAATCATCAACAGAAGGTAGTGAAAAAAGTGAGCACCTTCAGTGCAAAAATGTGTCAAATGTACAGAGACCGTATCAATAAGTCCAATGTACTTTAAGGATTTCTACTGTCTCTGTAGGAATCTTTAAAAGTCTTCATATATTGCTCCCATGTTGAATATATATGGGTAAGTGGGAGAGAAAACAAGATAGTGTAATTCTGATAAACAGAGATAGGTACCACCTGATATAAATCTGTGCTCTCATGCAAGAAAAAAGGTGAAAAAAATTACCAATTCCAGAAAAAAAAATGTCAGATATTATTAGTTTTTTACACAACAGTGAGTGTAATACAGCACACAACACGTTCCTTTAGGTGACCTGCACCGAAATTTTAATTTTATGAAGAATGATAATACTCATATTAACATTAGTTGGATCTTACTCGGGTACAATGCTGCAACTCCCACAGATATTTTCCTCATGCCAGGGGTACCATTAGTCTCCAGAGGGCCTTTGTAAAAGATTAAATTAGAAAGTGAGACAAAAAACGAGAAAAAAAAGTCCAACTATGTGTTTGCAATTGGGGATTTGTTCAGGATGGGTCTGGTGAAATAGAGTCAAATGGAAAAAAATAAAAACATTTCATTATCTTGCTATTAATTAAATATTTTTTTTCTATTTGACTCAGACCCATTTCACCAGACTAATTGTAACAATGTGGTCACATACTATGTTGAACCTCAAATCTAGCAATGGTGAGTGCCATGGTTTAGTCCTTTTTGATTATTTGACAAAAAATGTTAAATTAATTATTTTGAGATCACCTGTTTAATCAAGCTTGTGTCAGCTGGTTTCCTAGGTGCTTTGCAACAGGTGTGCTAGGTGACTGTTCTCACATTTAAAAGCAAAGTTGCTGTGAGCTTTAAACCTTGATAGCATACCCTGTGTTTAACGCTAATGTTATAGCTATTTCCATGTTATAATTCTGAGCAATAGATTAGGGACTTGCAGTAAAGTGGGGTCGCTTGATGGGCTGCAAGCTTAAATGCATCGATCAATTCATGAACCAAAACCACACTTATTATCATTATTGTTAGTTATTATGGTGAGTGCAGAGCCCCTATGATTTCTATTATAACAATGAACTCACATACTATGTTGCACCCCAAATCTAGGAATGGTGAGTGTCATGGATTAGTGCTTTTATATTATATATATATATATATATATATATATATATATATATATATATATATACAGTATATACACACACACATACACACACAATTTGAAGAAATTTGTGCTTTTAATAAATAAATTAAATAAAAATAAATAATTATAAACAGTATTACTTAAATTCAACCATTATTATTATTTTAGTAAGATAATACAACTAATTAACTAAAAAGTAAATTATATAAATAACAGAAACGTATAAATAATATCAGTATGTAACAAATTTTAATTTACTTCATACAGCTAAATACCAGAGTGTCACCTTAGGTATGGTTTTCCAAATGTTGTAAATGTTAGAATGCTGTGTGGGCGTACTGCTTACTACTTAGTGAATCTGTCTAAGGAACAAACTGCATGTTACAAATCCCTCTGCACTGTATGAGTTTTTTTTTAAACTAATTTTGCATGCCATTATTCACTATATTCCAAACATCCTAAAGATATATTTTAAATTCCGCTGCACTGCCAACATTTTGCAGTGTGTCTGTGAATTTTATATAGTGAAACCATTTCACATTGTGCCAGACAGAATATTTAATCATTCATATCAGTACTAATTTCCCCATTGAATAAATCTAAATGTCTTATCACGTAAACCAACTAGCCTGTAGAGTCTTTTAAATCTTTGGGGTAGATCAGCATATAAGACACCATTTGATAATTTTATAATATAGCTGAGTTTTATTAACAATTTATATATCCAAGGTCCAGTAAAGGAAGGAAAACAGAGTAAATTCAAGAGATAATAGAGGATATAATTCAGCATGTAAGTTAAAAGATGTAGAGGAGATTGAATGTGTCAACATTAATTTTTTATTTAGGACATTTTAGAAAACTATGATTTTAGAGATGAAAATTAGTTGTTTGGTGTTTGTGAATTTGGAATTTTTAATGTAATCTTTATTTAGAATTTTCTACACTTAAAAAGAGATAACAAGCAGGGCATTCTACAACATTAAAGAATAAGCAGTAGAAATACTTGATGCTTTCATGAACAGAAAACAACCAGTCTGAAGACCAGTATAAAAATAAGGGAAAAAGAGGTTGGGAATGCCATGCCAGCTCTGATAATGCTGCTGGACAGAATCCCAGCAGCATAAACCTGACAGTGGAAATCTGATAAGTATTCTAATCCTCCCCTTAACCCCACCACTAACCCACCTTTCCCGCAGTCTAAACGTAACCCTCCTCCCTGCAGGCTAACCCTTATCCTCCCATTACACAGCCTAACCCTAACCCTCTCCCTAATGCCTAACCCTTAAACCTAAACCTAACTTTAACCTTGATACTCACTGTCAGGTTTGCAGCGATTGAGATTCTGGAGCCCAGATTCTGACTGCTGTCAGGATTTCAGCACCAGAATTCTGATCACCGACATTATCTGCACTGGGATTTTGACTACATACCGGAAAAAGAACTAAGAAGAACCCTAGAATGGGGGAGGGGGCAGATGGTGTGATACACCAGTTTCAATATTAACCCACAGTTTCCTTATCATGAGACCATTCCAGGACCCCGGTTAGCATGACTGCCTGATAGTTACTTCAAAGTGAGGGCATCTGGAGACCACCCTTCATTTTAGGTCTATAAAGGATATTGTGACTGCATCTAACTCACCTACCTTCCCAGACAAATCCACATACTAAGTTTTGTAGATCTGATAAAAAGAAGGATAGTATTTTAATAGGAACCACCTGTAAGACATACAAAAGCCTTGGAACATAAAACAGTTTATATTGTTTGAATTTTTCCACAAACTATATGGTTCATACTCCATTTCTAATTGGTGAGAACCTATTATCATATTGCCCTTTGAAGTTAGGGAAGAATTAGGAAACATCTCCAGAGGGGCAGTAGATGACTGTGACACAAGAGTGAACTAAGTAGAAGAGTTCAATGTAATGAACCTTGAAGGAGGAGAAAAAAAGAAAGGGTAAAGTCCAACAATGTAAAATAAACAACAACAATTGCATTGCAGCTGGTGTCCAACCTCATGGGTTGCCTTAAAAGAAAAGTAGGGTATCCAACTTATCCTTCCACCATAGTATTCAGGGCTGTATTAAAAGCGAGGGCCCTGAATGGGGAATGCAAACAGGACCCCTCCTCTCCCCCAGCGGCCGGCAGTGGACTGACTGCAGCAGTAGACTCTGAGCACTAGTCTGCACCCAGAGTCTACTGCACATGCACATGTCACTGGGAAAATAGCACAGCCACCATTTTCCCTGCAATTTCTCCACTGCTCATTCGCAAGATGCCAGAAAAATGGCTGCAGTGGCCATTTTCCTGGCATTTTATACAGGGCTATGTCAGCTGATGCGTAACTTCAGAGAGATTAGTAATAGAAAATATGGATGCAGGGTGTGCAGTGACCCCCCCAGGAACCCGGGGCTTGTGTGCACAGCATGCCCTGTACCCATTATACATATGCCCCAATAGTATTCTATCTGAAAGTTGGATTTGCTGCCCCTGCAAGGTTAGTCTAGACTTCTCAAACACAATAAAAAAGGATAATGCACCCACTAAGCCAACTACACCTGAACCGATGATTACTGTAGCTGTACTTTCCCAAAATAGCTAATAACTACAACTGCAAACAAATAAGAAGGGAACATGGAACTTTTTTTCAATGAAAGAGGCCTGAGTCCTGAAGCCAGAGAGCTATTTGTAAGAGCAGGTGCCCACCATTCAAGACTACCACAGCCTAGTGGTTTAAGCCACTCCAAGCTAATTGCAGCCTGTTATTCTATTGTACTTTAAAACTATAAAAAAAATTATATGATATAATTTCAAATTTGCCAGTCTGCGAAATTAAATTCCACCACACAATTTGATTTTCATCTTAAATTCTAAGTTATGTAATTCTGAAATATTTTGCAGAAAATAATTTTGTCATGGTCAGCATGATTTTATGAACAATAATATATGCCTAGTGCTATAAATATTTATAAAAATATTCTAGCAGCTTGTAATAGTATAGTATATGTTATCCTTGGGAATATCTATTTTCTGGCGATCAAAGAAAGAATCATTCTCTGGGCATTCCTTGGTGTGTCCTTGTTTTTTTCTGCTTTCCCACACACATTATATGTTATATAGAAAAATAAAAAAGGTTTCACTATGAGCATGTAAAGTGGTTCTTTACTGTGTAGCTAGTTAAGATGTGAAATTTCTTACCTCAGGGGTGCTATAGGTACTGTAAATTCACAAATGTGCTCTAAAAATGTATTTAATGTTTTTTACATGGAATGTGAAATTATAATTAGTAGACACATTTATAGTGTATGTCTGCTGTGTTTAAGGCCATGTACATTTTATTTATGTGAAGCTAAATTAACAACTGTCACATGAAAGATTTTGTTCTGCTTCTCTTGGATCAACATAATTTTAATTTATGAAACTTGTTTGGACCTGTTTGTTGTTTTTTGAGGTCACCAGCATAAATAGCTGTTCATGCTAATTTTCTGTCCACTTAGATTGGATTAGCTATATTGCAAAATGTTGGAATCTGCATTTAAATTAGGATTACTTAAACAAAAATAAATGTCTTATAAAATTATTTTAAGTAAATACATTAAGGGGTGATTTGTGAAGTGGCAATTTGGTGACATCACTGATTTATTTGTATTAATTATCAAAGCAGAACTGACAGAAAATAACAGCAACATTTTTTTAAGAAGATGTTTGTTGTTTTGTTGTTGACTACCATATTGGTTCCTTTAGGGAGGCTTCAATCCCTAACCAAGATGACCACTATCTGTACTACTGTGCATGTGTGGTGCGATGTTGTCACTGTGTTAGAGTGCCACAGTGGGAAACTGACATGTTTCAGTTAGCTCCAAAGAGACCATGTTATTCCGTATGTTCTGTCCAGCTACAACTGCTGGGACTGCTTGCATCCAACACCACCACCCACATACAGTCACTGACTGGTGACTTGTATGCTCTGCTTAAGCTCTGCTCCCTGCTGAGAGTCTGTATATGCATAACTTTGAGTACGGCTGTTTTAATCACATTACTACTAAATAAATCACCCCACTGGTTAAGTACTGGGCTATTCACTGACTCAGGGCATCCGCTGGTTTGTACAACTAATCTGCCATGCCACTGCCAATAGTACACACATATTCCAAAAGATCTTAGATGTGCAGTAGCCCAAGCAACAATTTTCTTGCCTGTCAGCATGTAAAACAATAAATGCCCTGCCCCCCTTCTTGTATGAGACTAGCTAAGTGGAATAAATATATGAATTACTAAAATATGTTTTACTAATATAAAGTGGGCACATACATAAAATAATAATATACAGGAGGATTTATTATTATTATTATTATTATTATTATTATTATTATTCAGGGGCAAAGTTAATATTTATTAAAATAAAGGCACCATATTTACTTATTTTTACTCTAGTACCCAACAACTAGGGTCCAATGCTAAGTAGCATCCCTAGATGAAGAGGAATAAATGTATTTTCCCTCACCTGTATTGGCAACAATTTTACATAAACCCATGAATTTTTGCTTAAACCACACACATTTTATTTGCTTGAAATCACTGCACATTTACCGTTAAAACTATTAAATTCATGTGTTGAAGGGTTTAATTAACATAAATAAGTGGTCATTTTAAAAGAAAAAAAGTAGTGAATAGCACATATCTATATATTAATTCTATACAGTTATTTACTGTGAGACCTATTTTGAGAGAATGGCTGAACATAAAAATATGATTGCAGTATCAAAATAAATGACTCAAAAAAAGATGTGCCAGTCAAAGAGAAAAATGAGATTGGGGCAAAGGTTCGGGTGTGGTGGAGCAGCAAAGGTCCCATGTAATTAGTGTGGTATAATGACAGCATTCCAGCTAACATGATTGGACACACTAGATCACATGACTGTATTATTTTCCAATGGCCGCACACTTCCAAGCATAACTGCTCATATGAACTACTTCCAACTGTCACATGACCATCTGTAAACAAATCCAACTGTGATTTACTCTACTAACTGTATATAAAAAACACCCCTGAAAGCATGTACACCAGGGGTATTCAATATGTGGCCTTTCAGCTGATGTGCAACTATACATCCCAGTATGCCATGCCACAGATTTAGCATGCCCGAATAGCAAAACTTTGGCACAGCATGCTAGGATGTTTATTTCCACAACATCTGGAGGGTCACATGTTGAATACACCTGATTTACACCATAATTATATACATTCTTGCATAAAGATATGCACATTCTTCTACTGGAATACAAAGTCTTAACATGGCCAAAGCAGCCTTTATGACTATTAAGGTGACCATCACTAAACTGGTAAACTAGTATGCATACCAGGTAGCAGTGGCGTAACTAGGGCAGGGCGAGCGGGGTCCGTGCACTGGGCGCCGTTGGACCGGTGGCGCGGGGGGGTGCTGCCAGCCATGGTACTGGCCCGCCCGCCCTAGTTAGCCAGTATAGCGCCGACCGCAATGAGTGCGGTCAGCGCTACACATTTGCACAGGACCGGCGCTAGGCTTCCAGCGCCGGTCCTGTGCTGCACGCCTGAGCCCGTTCCCTCCCCCTGAGCGCTTGCCCAATAGCGCCAGGAGGCGGGCTCAGGCTGTGCATAACACACGCATCGCCACCAGCGCTGGCGGCGATGCGTGTGTTAAACAGCAGCCAATGAGAGTCAGATAGACTCTCATTGACTGCTGCAGCACCCACTGCAAGAGCCGGACTTCCGTCCGGCTCCTGCAGTGGGTAATGGGACTGATGTCATGAAGTCATGAGGTCAGTCCCATAATGCTGAGCGCGCCAGCCCGGGCGGACAGGAGGGCGGGAGCGGCATCGGCATCGTGGACAGGAGCAGCGTGGAATCAGGTAAGTATATTTTTATATTTATTTATTTATTTTTAAACCTATATGCACAACGGGGGAGGGGTTGGCTACTACTGGGGGGGACATCTACTGGGGGGGACATCTACTGGGGGTGCCATTGGGAGAACCTCTACTGGGGGGGCTACTCTACTGGGGACTACTCTACTGGGGACTACTACTTGGGGGGGGACTACCACTGGGGGCATTCTAAAAGGGGCCTAGTATTACTAGAGGCACTGCACTCAAGGGACCACTAATAGGGGCAATAATAGGAAGGGCCACTACAGGGACCACTGGATAGGGGGGTCACTACTGGGAGCCTGCATCAGGGGGACCACTACTGGGGGCACTGCATGGGAGGGGGTGCACTACTGCTGGGGGCACTATATAAGGGGCTTACTGCTAGGGGCACTGCGGGGACCACTGCAGGGGGCACTAGATAGGGGGGATCACTACAGGGTGCCTGCATAAGGGGACCACTACTGGGAAAACTGCATGGGGGGACTACTGTTGGGGGCACTATATAAAAGGGCACTGCATAAGGGGATACCGCTACTGGGCGCACTGCATTTTGGGGACTGCTACTGGGGGAACTGCATAAGGGTGAACACTACATGGGGCACTGCATTTGGGGGGCCACTACTGGGGGTTCTGAGTAAGGGGAACTAATTGGGGGCTGTATAAGAGGGACCACTACTGGGGATACTGTATAAGGGGCACTACTATGGGCCTGCATGAGAGGGACCACAACTGCATACTGGGGGTACTACTGGGGTTAAGGTGCATATGGATAGGAATGTTCAGTTTGAAAATAAAGGGGTGTGTCATGTTGACACACCCCATTTTTAAGTGACCACGCCCATTTTTTGTGCCGCACGCGCACATGGGGGGGCTCCCTTTTCAAATTTGCCCTGGGCTCCAAATACCCTAGTTACGCCACTGCCAGGTAGAGATGAGCGGGTTTGGATCTCAGAGATCCAAACCCACTCAAACTTAGGGGATACGAGTGAGATCCGAGTCAGCTTGGGTTTTCCCGCCTGTCTCGGATCTCAAAACATGGCAAAACATCATCATCCTGTCAGATTCTCGTGGGTTTTGGATTCTATAAAGGTCCCGCGATCACTGCCATTTTTCATTCCGGATGTGGAGAGTGAAGAAGGAGGAGCTGGGAGCTGTGCTGTGATGCTGTTGTGGCTGCTTTTGTGCATTGTTACTTGTGAAGTTGTGCTGGGAGCTGTGCTGCCCTGCTTTTGTGCATAATTGAGGTTGCCCTGTCAATAGGGGCTGGCTGGCTGTTATCCATAGGGGCTGGTTGGCTTTTGCTGGCTGTTGTTCTGTCCATAGGGGCTGGCTGGCTGCAGTCCATATGGGCTGGCTGGCTATTGTATATAGGGGCTGGCTGGCTGTTTTGAGGTTGTCTTATCCACAGGGGCTGGCTGGCTGTAGTCCATAAGGGCTGGCTGGCTGTTGTTCATATGGGCTGGCTGTTCTGCTGTGTTGTCCAGGGGGTGCTCTGTCCATCAGAGATGCTCTTCTTCACCCCCAGTGTAAAAAAAATAAAATGAAATTTTTTGTGTGTGCATGTCAGCCACGCCACCAGTGTGAAAATAAAAACTATTTTTTGTGTGTACATGTTAGCCTGCCACTCCACCAGTGTGAACATAAAAACAATTTTTTGCTGTTGTTTGTTAGCCACACTACAAGTGAAAAAAGAAAAACAATTTTTTTTGTGTGTGCACATTAGGTAAATTTTTCAGCAATGTTGGTGTGCAGGGGTGCTGTACTGCCTGTGTAATTTATCAGGAGGCTGCTGCCTCATTTGGTTGCCCTCCCTCCCAAGTGCCCCCCTAAAATGTATTCAATCAATTAATCAATCAATTAATTTTTCTGTGTGTGTGTCAGCGGTGCTGCCTGTGTCGTTTATCAAGAGGCTGCTGCCTTGCTTGGGTGCTCTCTCTCACAAGTGCCCCCAAAAATTAATTCAATCAATCTTTTTTTGTGTGTGTGTGTCAGGGGTGCTGCCTGTGTCATCTATCAAGATGCTGCTGCCTCATCTGGGTGCTCTCCCTCCAAAGTGCCCCCCAAAAACTAATTAATTAAATCAATCTGTTTTGTGTGTGTGTGTGTTTGTGTGTGTGCATGTTAGCCATGGCATTATAAAACTCCTCTGCTGAGATTTGCATAAAATTTTTCAAAGGTGAAATTATAGGATATGGTTTAAAAAATTGAATAAAGCAGCTAAAACTGTATTCTCTGATTATAGCGTCCCTTTTCCCAGTCTCTACCCATGGCCCCTCTATCTGAATTTCAGCAAGGCAGAGGGGCAACTCCCTGCAACCATATTCCAGAGTGCAGATGCTCCTCCTATAGCCCAGGTCTGAAGATGTGTAGGGGGTGTGTTGATGATATGGACTAAAATGGAGCTCACATCCACTAAAGTGAAGACAATGAATCCCCAATCTAACAGGGAGCACAGCTGTAATTTATACACAACGCAGGATGGGATGATGATATAGGTTTGGGTGATGGTATAATCTGGGGTGATGTATACACAATATTAATTTGTCCCTGCTGGAATCCACCATTACAGGTGCCTCTGGAATTTTTGCATGTTATTGATGGTATTGTAGTTCATTTTGATGGGCAACATCTTTTCCACATTTTGGGAAAGTAGTCTCAGGCTGATCACTGACAAGGTTCCCGGCTGTGCTGAAATTTAAAAAACTGTCTGAGTACACCCTGGAAGGTGGGCAGCTCAAGTAAACCAAAGGCAGCTCCTATGATTAAGGTCAGTGCGAAATGTACGTCAGGGTAGCAGCACGCGCCTGACAGCATGTGTCTGATTTTAACAGTGTAAATCTATATGATGATGTTTTCTTAAAAGAATGTGATGTTACAATATGCTACAACACATGTTTAGTAGCCATACTTGGTGTTGTCAAGGTTATTTTTGATATGCCACAAAGGTTTCATATTTAGAACTACAGTGAGGGTCCGTATTTCAGATACAGATATTGGGGAGAGAAACAACTACTCCATGTGGTTTCTCTAATTGTGTGCTTGTGGACCCTACAGAGGGTTAATTAAATCCCCATAAGTGGCACATGAATTTAAATAGGTTCAACTTGCACACTTAAAAGATAAGGATGCTTCTTATGTGAGCAGTGGTAACACTGACACACTGCTTTATTGTTGCTATATTACAACAAGAAATAGTTACAACTAACTCTCCTTTAATAAAATAATAAACTGATAATAGTGTAATTTTACACGATCTGTGAATAGCAGCCATCACAATTTGATTACAAACATTAGGGAGAGATGTGTACTATCCCATGTGATAAGTATTATATTATATCTAGAGAGACTAAAGATACCTCTGTATATGAATAAGCAGCAACATTATTATACTGCTTGTGATTATTATATGACAATTAGATAAGTGGCTATATTTAACAGTATTTGAACTTGGGACCAACTAACTGAGATGTAGCTAAAATCATTACAATATAATAATTTTAGTAGCTACACTTAATCCCGTTTTGAGTTATTATATAGTCTGTGAATTTCATTAAAAGTGTCACTGCGCCTTGTGTATAATCGTAGTCTTCCTATATCGGCATTTCATGCGTCTCTGGGGGATATGCCACACTATATATGATAAGTACAATAGTACTATTATAATGTAATAAGAAATGAGATACATATCTGAAACTGATAATTCTATGATACACCAATTCCAGTAGAGATTCCTGTGACTCCCTAATATATTTCTTCCATTGATATAAATAAATGAGTCTTTACAGAGGACATATGTGTGTTATATATATTTTTGGCTGTGATAGCCACTTTGTGACCATTTGTTAAATATGAACTCATATTACCAATGTTTACATTAGGATAGTCCAGTCACAAATGTATTGAGATCTGTGATTTTCACAGGACCAGTTAGATCTCAGAATTCTTTAATTTTGAAACCAATTTATTATTATATATTATATATATGTATCTGTGGATTTTCATATAACCTATTTAACTTCAGAACCCAGTATAATATATGATCTTCAACAGAGATCTTATATATTATCACATTGTAGATAAGATAATCTATCACCAAGTTTGATCTTTACAATTTTTAATTATTCGCTTGCTTTTCTAATTTTAAAAATATGGAATAAAAGTTATATTTTATGTTATTTGGGCAGTAGTCTTTATTCTTATTTTCCAGATGAAGAACAAATTATATTAATATAGAATATGATTGTATGAGTGCCTCAAATAGGAATACATTTTTTTCTTGCCTTTCTTTTTGAGTCTATTTTATTCCTGGGTGCACCCCTTCCATGATTAAGATATATATATCTACTACAGGATAGGAAGGAATTATCATATCTGATTTTGAAAATATCAGTCTGTGCGGATGCAATTTTGTTTGTTGTCTCAAAGGCAGTTTTGTGTAAGGGCCTCCAAATTGCCTCTTTTTCCTGTCAGTAGTTATTTAGATCTGTGTACGCTGGGAAGAAAAAATAATGTCTTCATCCCTTCTAGGATGAAAATCCACTCCCAGTAGCAGGCATGGCGCTCAAGACACAACATAAGAATTAAACCTTAAATATTAAATGTTGCATTTGCTACTCTGTTCCGCTTGTCCACAATATCTGCTCTGGTTAAGTGGACAGTGGGAACAATAGCAACTGAAGGCGACTAACAAACTATTGGCTTGATTCAGAACCGCTCGTAAGCGGCTGCTCGTTTGCTCCGAGCGATGTTCGCTCAACTGCGCAACCATATGGGTCGTAATGCATATGCACCAACCAGTCATTGCAGTTGGAAATCGAGCGCTCACAAAATAGCGAGTGCCTGCTAATTTGAGTGACAGGATGAGGGGTTTGTGGGTGGTTACAGGGGAAGGTGCTTGAAAATGGGCTGTGTAGATCTGAACGCAGGCATGCCAAATGGTCAAAATGGGCATTTTAAGGGTGTGCATAATTAACAAAGCAGCGTCATCGACCATGTCACTTGGTTGTTTCTTAGCCTGAACTGTTCGCATGATTGTGGTAGGAAAATCGAACCACAAGCACTGCGAGCAGTTCAGACGCCTTTCGATGTACTCAATTAATCTAATAAATAGCGGAAATTACATAGGATGCGAGCGGCCAGGGGGCGTCTTTACAAAATAGCGAGCGCATGTTTCGTTCGCTCAGACATAGAGGCATCAACAGACCACAAAGAGCGAGTGCGCAATTTAAATAGCCGGCCCCTTTTTCTGAACAAGCAAGCGCAAATAGCGTCCGGCTCTGAATCAGGCCCTATGTTTTCTTTAATGTCCCTGTACAGGTTGGGAAATGCCTTTACGGAAGGTTTGCAAATGATTATTTAAGTAAATTATTTTTGGAAAGCACTCTTTCTGGTCCCCTTCTGGGATGAAAATCCTCTCCTAGCTGCAGAAGCAGGTGCAGGAATCTCAAGATAGACACAACATAAGGCCTTCAATAAGGGGTAGCCAACCTCGGTCCTTGAGTGCTATTAACAATTTACGTTTTTCAGACCACCTAGCTGGTACACATGTGTATTCATTACTCACTAACATATTTGGAAAGATCTACAGGTGGAGTTAATTATTTATTACACTTGTGATTCTGTGAGGAGACCTAGAAAACATGCACTGTTGGTAGCTCTCGAGGACCAGGATTGGCTACCCCTGCCTTAAATCAGAGATCTTATGCTTGTCCACATATCGGTGCTGGTTACGTGCACTTTGAGCTGGTTAAGTAGCAGTTTGGATGCCACTAACTATGTTTGTTTAATGTCCCTGTACAGGTTGGAAAATGTGTTTTAATGTGGAAAGCACTACTAGAAGTCTTCCTGGTGGCCTTCTAGGATGAGAAGATCCACTCCCAGCAGCATGCATGGTGCTAAAGGACTCTTCTGGGGCAAGGATGTGAATGAGTAAAATATTTTATTTTATAAATGCCTCCTCCCCTCCCCTTCTCACTCAAAAATTTACTTCGGAATAAAAAAATGTAATTCAATTTACTACCAAACCCTTACTGTCTCTGCCTTCAACTACATATATACTATATCACAGAGGAGTGGCAATTGATCTGCCATGCCTAATGGAGTGGTTGGACCTCACAGCAGAGTGTGCCAGAAAGAACTTTGACCCAGGGAGCCAGCTCTGGACCTTTCACTGGATTGATTTGGATGACATCACATAATAAAACATAATATCTTGAAGATTTATGCCCGTGCAATGTCAGGTACTTTAGCTAGTACATTTAAATGGAATTCATATTTGTAAAACTAAAAAATATGTTAATGAGGATGAAATGGTAAAATTAAATGCATATAGAATAGACAAAATACAATATAACAATGCACATTGCAAAATGTAAAAAAATAGACTATCTGTGGCGTACAAATGAGGTAGTGGACATGAGGAATCCTTGTAACATAAATGTATTAGCAAAATAACCACATAGTTTATCCATATGAAATTTTTCTGTTGAGGAAAACAACTTTTTAATTATGAAAGCAGAATGTTTAATTAGGTTGATTAACAGTTAATAAATTAACCAGCAATATGAAGACAAATTACCAAATAGTCTTTGCAGTGTCAGTTGTTTCCACAACATTTTTATGCCCAATTTTTTCATTTTTTCCATTGTTTATTTGTAATCACCTGGCAAACAGTCACACATTTATGTAAGTAAAAGTTATAGATGTATATTTGTACTTTGAGAATTTACCACTCTAAGTCAAAATATTTAAAAGGTACAATTTTTCAGCTGTTTGTTCAGACTGTTTTTAGTGCATAAATTGAAAATTGGCTATTTTCCACAATTCACCACTTCCTGCAAAATGATTTGCATTCCAGACTTGGGATAAAAATAGGATGGAGTTTCTAAAAATGCTAAATCTTCTGTAGAAAAAACCTTAGTATGATTGAGGTGGGTGCAACAAATAAATTATTTTGTTACATGAGGTTTCTATATTAAAGCTGTCATGTGATGAGAGTAATGGTGATGATGATGATGATTAGACTGATAAAATATGTCATATGGACTATGGCTGACCTCAATTTAGGAGTTGCTTACTATGTTCTCAGATTAAATTTTAAAATGAATTAAAAAATTATCATTAATACAACATTATATTTAGAGGCAGCTAAAGAGAAATAAATGCATTTTTAGATACAGCTACTAAAATGGAAGCAGTGGATTGGCACTAAATATACAGTAGTAAATGTAGATTTTGCAAATTTGTGACATTGTGTCTCATGACTGTTTACAGCATAAGTTAAAACTGTTTGTAGCTTATTACATGTACAGTACTTGGAACAAAATCAAAAATATGTTTAGTTCTGTGTAAAGTGAAATTCCATTTTATAAACACCATCTCCATGGTAATAGAACAGAGGAAGTAAATAGATCAAAATGAAAATGACCTCTACAGAATATGTTAATAAGGACCTCCATTTTTAAAATTTTTATTATAGTATTATCTATCCTGAAGTTGAAATGTAGTAATTTTTTTTATTGCAGTTAGAGAGCAGAAACTATATTGAGTCCACTGTCTAACAAATACAATAAAGGAATTTTTAAATGTTTTACAATAGTATTGTCTATTCTGAAGTTAAAATTAAGTAATTCATTTTATTGCAGATGATCTGGAAGGTCCTGGTGTGCTGTGCACAGCATGTGCTGATGTACTTTGTCCCACTGTCAGCATGATGTTATTGGTCAACAGAGTTCTTTTGAAAACTTACAATATTTGTAGCACCGGCGAGAGTGCAAAAGATATTCAAACATTCTCCATGTACATCCAAAGCTGTGTGTTTTTCATAGCCCGTTGTCCATTAGAACACTGCCAGAGGGAGCAAGAAGGTTATGTATAGTAGTTCTGGGTGTGCACCAGACCTTAGGTAATTTGCTGTGTGTAACACCAGTCCTAAATTAAGTAATCCACTATGAGGACATTTAACTTACAATATTAACGCATATCCAAAACTGTTCAGGGTTCTTTTGTATGTGTGTGTGTTTGTAAATGTGTGTTATTAGACTTTACTATAAAGAAAACTATATAAATATTTTGTAAGTTAAGATTGCTTCATAAGAATTTTTATGTGTAATATTTTATGGATCCTCCAGCAAAAGCAATTTTCATGGTTTATTTATGTGTTATTTTATTTCCTTCTCAATAGGATTTTTTTATTTGCATGGTTTATTTCTTTCTCTAAATTTTCATAAATATGTCAAAGTGAAAATGAAATGTGAAGTACTGAACATAGTGTTACAAACCACTTTGTATATGCATTCAAATAGCCTTTGTTCATAAAAACCTTGAAAAGCGGTTAGAGAGCACAAACTATATTGAGTCCACTTTCTAACAAATACAATAGAGGAATTTTTAAAATTTTTACTATAGTATTGTCTATCCTAAAGTTAAAATGTACAAATTCCTTTTATTTATAAATAATAAATCTGACCTTTAAGTGTATCTTATGCAGAATGACACTACAATTTATTTCCTCACACAATGCTAGTGTAATACTATATACTGAATTATTGAAACAGTATAATTTAATTTGTAGATATAGCAACATGATCTCCCTGTTTAGTGTGTAGTTATGTTTACATTTAAAGCATGATGCATGACATATTGCTGATGATGCTGCAAAATATGACCATTATTTCATGAACAAGGACTTATGTGTATTGTTGGCTCAAGGGAAATGACCATCTCTAAACAAATTATTGAAAGAAGTTATATGTTTTTTTTCAATGTCTTTGTCATATCCTTCAATTACCTAGCTAGTACAAAACAATTATAGACTGATTAGAGAAAATAAGATAATATTAGATTAATGTTGTGGTATTTGCATTATTAAACATAATCTGTAGAGGTCATTTTCCTTT
Organism: Taudactylus pleione; assembly: GCA_031769625.1. Lineage (NCBI taxonomy): Eukaryota > Metazoa > Chordata > Amphibia > Anura > Myobatrachidae > Taudactylus > Taudactylus pleione. Next base: position 13,434,132 of record JAUIMM010000153.1, on the reverse strand, counting down.
TGATCTGACTTACTTCTCTGTTCTGTTACCATGGAGATTGTGTTTCCAAGTGTGCTTCTTGTAGATATTAAATTAAAATGTGACTTTTATGTTCTGTACACTTGCCTTTTTAACTGTTTTTAACTCTTTTTTCATATACTGTATTTACTTGTGTTTTCACATATTTTTTCTGTGTAGATGTTGAAGAGCAAAATAGACTAACATTTCTAGATCATTTTAAAGCAGTATTTTTACAGTCAAAATGCGTCAGAAGTACATATACTGTATTTTTTATTATTTTGAAACATATATTAGAGTGGAAAAAGAAAATTGCAAATGTTTTTATAGCTAGTTTTAAACGAATGCAATGTTTAAACATTAAATAAACACACATATGTAACCTGTCATTTACTCAAGTAATAAAGTGCCTCATGTTTAATTTAGGTACACCAAAACAATAGCAAAATTGGAAGTTACTGTCATTTTCCTTTGGACCGACGCTACAGATATGCCAATCTGAGAATAGCCCAAGACTTTTACAGGTTACCTTAGCACATGTGGTTAACTAAACCTGGTAACTGCCACCAGCAAAGGAGAATTTTAGGGTTAAAACACAAGGTAAACCTTTGCCCTTACCTGCCATACAATTATGCACACTTAGTAAAAATAGGTAACATGAGCCATATGAGGCCTTGGGTCATAAAAAAACAGATCCAGAACTAGAATTACTGTTTAATTCATGAATATCTTCAAAGCTTATGTACAAAAAGTTACAAATAATATAATAATGTAAAAAAAGAATCACACCATTACTTACAATTTCCAGAAAATAAAATAACAAATTGGAGAAAAAAAACACTAAAATCACATTGGATTAAATAATTCTGGGATGAGGCCTCCTTCCCATTGATGAATTAGGGATCATCTAAATCCTTCAATAGCCTCATGCAAAATGAACAAAGGGCCAGGGTTGAGTCAAATATTTATGTCTGTTTTTCCAGGCACACCCTCCCTGGGATGATTTTAACCCTTTTTAGCTCAGAGTGGATTGTCCAGCTGGCTGAAGCTCAGGGTTTCCTGGCCACATGAGCAGGGTTCTTTAATTATACATTCATCTCCCTTTGAAATTGGGAAGCAGACTGAGGCCATAAATGTGTACAGTGACTCAAGTGAAGAAATTCACACCAGCTGAGGCTGAGTGTCTTTCTGTGTAAACAGCTATTAATTGATCAGTGTTCCCAAACTGAACACAGGCTCTTAATGAATGTTTTAGCAAGGGTCTGGTCAGCTGTCATATAATTCCACAGACATATTTCTTTAATGCCATATAGAGTGAGACAGGTTTATGGCTGTTCAGGAAGACAGACCTTCCTACAACCTCTCTTAGAGTCTATTATACTTATACTGCTCTTCGACACCATAAATATGGGGCCTAAAATAGATTCAGTAAGATTTTCTGTCACAATTCAGATTGATTTTGTGTTTTTTATTTTGTCAACCTGGATTTGTACTGGCAACAGTTGAAGTGTACACACTGTACACACCAGCATCATCAGTTCTAATAATCTACCAACCAGCACTACATATGTCAAGCTAAAAATAACATCTGGATAATAACATTTATTTATGAAATACCACAGCTGGATTACAATAGCATGAACATTTGGATCTGCACAGTGAACATAATTGATGGGAACAACCACCAATCAAAGATCAATTTGTACCCCACCAATCAACCAACCAATGAAGACAGATTTGCATAAACAGGGACCACCCTACAACTGTATGTACAGATCTTAGACTCGAATTCCAACACAATCTCCTTGAAAAAGGCCATATAGTACTAGGCTGAAACGCTTTGGAGCACATATCCACCTACAGGACCTATTACCCAACACCACCTCCAGTGAACAAACGGCTTTGAAAGAAAGGAACGTAGTTGGCAGTTACAGGTCCATCCTGCTCACCTGACATACCTACCCGGAAGCACCAGCAGCTGAACACTGCAGGAAGGCAGAAGACAGAAGATGGATGAGCCGGCTAGAAGTGACCGCGGACATCTGGTAAGGTATCCAAAGGTGGGTCTCCAAATCTGCCATGCCCTAAATGCTTAATTTAGAGATGGTCCTCCAACTATTACTTCCTACCCAGTAAAAAATGTTGTGATTAATTTAGGACAGGTGAAGTTTGTCTCCCTTACATCTTCCTTTATATTAACCTCTCATTACAAAGAGGCTCTACCTGCATTGCATAGTAAATTGGAATGTTTATTGGGAACCCTTATTGATGAGGAATGAGATGCAGCTTGGGAATTTCTCTGTAAAGCGACCATGTCCATCAGATTTCAGCAGTTCCAGTTGTTCCTGCTGAACATAAGTTACTTGACTCCTGCTCATTTAATGCAATTTGTTGGCCAGATATCAGATCACTGTCCCAAGTGTAGTGGTCCCTCGAGGGACCTTCTGGCATCTCTAATGGGAGTGGTCTCTAGTTCAGTTATTTTGGACTCAAGTGAAATCTGCACTTTCTATTATGGTGCTTACATCAAAATTTTGTACTATAGGCGCTAGGGAGGATGATGAGCTTAGTGGTTACAACACGCAATATACTAAGAATCTTTGTGCATTGGCTAAAGTTTGTCTGGTCCATTTGTGGTTGGCTTCATCAGGTCCTGACTTTTCAGCATGTTTTGCACTGGTGAATGTCACAATTGAAACTCTCTGGTAAGGCTACTTCAAAATGTGAGCGAACATGATCCAGGTGGTTAGACTCTAACAACCTCCATTCACTCCATATAGCACATTAATTATACAATTTTATCTGTATTTATATGGTTGATGTAAGTGTGGTACACTTTTCTACTTATCTTTGAAGAGTTTCCTTTCTTCTTTTACTTTGCTTTCGTTTGTTAGGGGTTTGCATAAAATATATCAATTTGAATTTATGTTTATTTTGTTAGACTAGCTCATTCAAATGATAATGTAATCTAATTTGGCTCAACTTTAAGTCTAATTATTTTGAAGTGTGTATTAGTTTAATATCTTATTATGTTATTCACTGTTATTTGGATTTGTATGTATCTGATGTAGAGTTTATGATATATTCCAATGTCTCTGTACAAGCTGTTAAATTGGTATTATTCTTTATGCTCAATAAAAATTACTTTATTCCAAAAACAACTCTAAGGTTGCCTCAAAATTGACCAATAAAATTAAGTACCAAAAATATTTATTAAAACTGTATTAGATTGATATATCAAATAAAACTCAAAGCAAAAAGCATCATACAAAATTATTCCTTATAATTTAAATATAAACAATATTCATTAATAAATTAAAAACAGAGACACTGGGGTCTATATAAGGATTATGTATGTGTGAGAAGATCAAATACTTAGATCTGGATATCAATTTAAATAAGTTTATACATAGAGTATAACAAAGAGCTATGAATGAACACAAATAATTTATTGGAAGCAGTACTGTATTTAGGATTGATCCTACAGTATATTAAGAAGCAGCAGCTGCAGTAAGTCTGGTTAGTAAACAATGGAAGGTCATTGTTATTAGCACCAAGTAATTTTATGTTGTTGCAAAGTGCTCATATAGACAACTACTGTATATATAGTACAGTATGAAATGAACCTTGGTGCTTATGTTCCTAGTTAGAAGATTAAATATTCACCAGGTTGTAATCTGGATGGTGAGTGTCCCAATAATGGGTTTACATGTGGTTTAGGATTTACATCTGTGCAGTGTGCTGGCGGTGTTCACCAGGTTGTCAGGAGTCTGTGAGCAATGAATAACAGCTTACTCTACAGAGTGCAGCCAGTACACTACAAGACACTCCAGCAGCTGGTTCATGTCAGAGCTTTGTATACTCAATGGAGAAAAGAAGTAGGGAGATAAAATAGGCATGGCTTCTGTGGCACAATAGTAGTGCCGAGTGGAGAGTGAAGGTCCTTGGCATGCTTGGAGCTCTCAAATTCAGAACTTCATGATCCGTCCTGTAGCTGCAGCTTGGTAAAAGGTGGCTGTATTTTCATAAATTATACCACAGCATCACAGTGTCTGGATGTACAGCAAGTCACTTTGCACTGAAATTATAAGGTCCTGGAGTGAATCAGGTGATAATGGATTACTGACCAAATCCAGAGTATACTCTCATGGTTCAGACTGATTTTGTCAATTCACTTCTGTCAACAACTCTGCAGCTGCCAGTGCAATTTGCAAGTTAACACTAATTGACCTAGGTTTTCACCAAGGGGTGTGTAAAAGAGGTTTGGGCTTTGCTTGCAAGTTATTACTTTTTCCCATATCTCCAGGTGTGATAAGCTAGTGTGTGACAGAAGGGTGGTCAATAAGCTGAATCAGGTACACAAATGATGCACAAATGAAATACATCAAGAAGATTGTCAGAAGGGAATGTCAAAACAAGCTGGGTCAGAACCAAAAAGATGAATAAGGAGCCAAAGTAGTCAAGAGGCAGCTAGTAGAAATACTGAAGGAAGGATAATTGCGCACTGGACTAAAACTAATTATTGGGGGTGAGCTGCACTTATGAAGGGTGTCTAACCTTCTACATTAGAAGTAAATAAATACACTGTGGGAACAGATATAAAGCGCTCTAAACCCCTAATTACATAGGTGTGTGCCAATGTCAGTGTGGAAATGACTGTACAATGTAAGGTGTATCTGAATAGACAATACAAGTATAACTGATAAAGACTTTACTAGAAATATACAATAACATACACTACTAAAATATCTATAGTGTCTAAGTGCACATAATCAGATGATGGATGACAAAAAATCAATAAAAATAATAAAAAATACAAATGAAAATAAACACTGATGAACATTGTCAAAATAGAAGTTAAAGTCAATGCTGAAATTGAGTTAGGTAAATACCATAGGGCAATAGGAAAAATAGATCTAAAAAATTGGGAAATAATCAAATGCAGAGTCTGGGTTGAAGTGTGAGCAAGACCTGAATAACCGGGAGCTCCTAGTTGGGATAAATAGATATATGGAGTTAGGTGTGTTTGTAGGTGTGGCGTCCTGCACTTGGATAGCAGATGGTAGCTGTGGGTATAATCTGGGTGCTGACAAGGGTGATGTTCACGGGGTAAGCAGTATGGGGGACTGTGGGAGTATAGGAGGGTGTAGAACCACTCCTGTGTCTGGCGGTCCGGGCGTGTTGCGGGGATCACCCGGGGTCACCAGGCAACCCCCTGCGTGTCCAGTCAGCCGACAGCTGGGTGTGCGGGAGGCAGTGTAGCGGTGGTGGAATGTGAAACCAGATGCTGTACTCACCTCCCAGACTGTGGACTCACCTCCTAGGGACTCGACAGGACCCGCTCTTACCCCTAGCCGGCTTGCTGCGGTCTGTGTCCTCTTCCTGTCTGTGCGTCTTTCCGGGTCCTCAGGTATATGAAACAACTCGTCAAATGCCGCTGGAACAGATGGTCACAGGGTATACTTCAGGTAACTCGCTTGGTAGTAAATTTACCAATGTGTTTTGACCCACATAGGGGTCTTCCTCTAGGCAAAATGCTTGAAGTGGCTATGTCTCAGGTGTGCTTAAATTGGTATGCCCCGGCCATGTCTCAGCGTGGATTGGTGGATGAAAATGGGGGCGTGGTTAAGCATTTTATCATAGGCTGAATGGATAGTCAATCAGCCTTAATTAACAGCTGGAGTGAACAAATGATGAATACATGGCCACAGGCAAAGAGAATGGTAAGTCCAGCATTATTTTAAAGATAAGCTCTAATAGTTGCTGTTTCATAATAGATTATCTATGTTTGAATCACATATAGGATATACTGATAGACATTTACTCAACTAATTTCAAATAAACTCTAAATGTATTATATTATCAAAAAACTGTTAGTTATAACTGATTATTTGATGTGCAATATATAGATGATTAACAGAGGCATATTTCCCTAATAACAAAGTTAATGTAGGTCTGGACCTTTCATATGAAATATGACTGTAGATGTAAAAATATAATAATGATTGATAGCTGACATCTTGTTAGGTATAATGTATCAGAATAGATGTACTGTGTCTTTGATCTGTTATGCAGAAGAAGTTTGGGTGTGAAATCCAGTCGCCATATATAACAAAGACCTATAAATTTATAGAAAGGCTAATGGTTCAATCTCAAATTATTGAATTATATATATGTATATATATACATATACATATATATATATATATATATATATATATATATATATATATATATATATATATATATATATATGTGTGTGGGACAAATGTCCTGTTTGTAGGTTGGGTTTAGATTATATCAACAAGTGATAGGGTAATGTTAATAATGTATCTGGTCACTCTAGTCACACACAATGGACCTAATCTCATTATCCAGATTGAGTCCTCTTGGGTGGAGGGTGCCCATGTAGATCATCATTCTCAGTTCCTCTTTATTGATTTGTTTGATGTAGTCACCCCCTCACCAGTTATGCCTTACTGTTTTGAGTGCAGTAAAGTTAAGGTGTGTTGGGTCTGATTAAATGGAATTGTTTGAAATGTATCGAGAGGGGATGATTATCATAGCCCTTTGTTATGTTAATGAGATATTCCTGCACTCTTATTTTTAAAGGGCAAATGGTTCTGCCAATATATTGTTTGTTACAGGGGCATTGTAATAAGTATATGACCCCTTTGCTATAGCAAGTCATATTGTCGTTAATCTTCCACACTGCATCATTGCTCGTGGAATGGACTGTGATTGTAGGTTTGTGCTTCTTTGTTTGGTTAAAATGCAAGTTTACATATACCACAGTGAAAGAAACCTCTTGATCCCCCTGATTGTTTTTCATGCCACATATTCATCAGGGTATTTTGTGTAGAGTCTCTGTGCTGTGGAGGTATGTGGTTGGTGGTGATTTTCATTCTAATATCTGGTGTTTTGCAGAATACTACCTTTGGTCTAGAGGGTAGGACCTTGTTTACAATGCCATCTCCTAACAGAATGGGCCAATGTTTAGAAACTAGTTGTTTAATTTGTTTAGCCTGATTACTATATTGAGTAATAAAGTAGATGTCATTATCTTTATTTCTATCTGATTGTGGTTTGTATGTTTAAAGGGGATCTCTGTCACCCTCTTTTACTTCTCGGAAGGCCGATTCTACTGTCTCTGTATTATATTTCTTGGCTACAAGTTGTGCTCTGAGTTGTTCACCCTGTATCACAAAATCCTTGGGTCTGGAGCAATTATGCCTGAGTCTCTTAAACTGTCCTGTTGGTATGCTGTTGAGCCAGCTTGGATGATGACTGCTAGTTGCTAGGATGAAGCTGTTGACATCTACTTTTTTACGATGGGTACTGGTGTGAATATGATTATCTTCTATGAAGATATTTAAGTCTAGAAATTCAATCTTGGTCTTACTGTATTTGGTTGTAAACAATGTAAATTATGGTTATTGTTATTGATATAGTCCATGAAGGATAAAAGTGATTGTTCATAACCCTGCCAAATGAAGATTATATCGTCGATATACCGTGCCCAGAGGACGAGGTTTGCGCCAAAGTCATTGTTGTACCAGATTTAATTGTCTTCCCAATGACTCATGAAGAGGTTGGCATAACTTGGCGCAAACCTTGTCCCCATGGCCGTGCCTATGGTCTGTAGATAAAATTGCTCATTGAACCATAAGAAATTATGTGATAAAATAAAGGATATACTATTCAAAATAAAATAAGTTTGTATTGAGGTCATCTTGGGGTCGTCTTTAAGAAAGTATTTAACACCTTCTACACCTTGAGTGTGTCTGATTACAGAATATAAAGATGTGACGTCGCTGGTAGCTAGCCACAAATTATCATTCCAGTTTATTGTAGTGAGTTTATTGAGAATATTGGTGTGTCTTTTAAATAGGACTTTTGTAGTTTGACATATGGTTGTAGATAGGTGTCGAGATACTGTGAAAGGTTGGAAGTTAATGACTTGATACCTGATATAATAGGCCAACCGGGTGGATTATTTGGATCTTTGTGGACCTTTGGAAGGTGGTAAAATACTGGGATGATGGGGTATTTAATGTCTAAGAACTCATGTTCTTTCTGGGTGAGAATCCCCTTATCTAAACCGTCTTTCAATAATAGCCTGAGTTCATGTTTGTACTCTTTTGTGGGATCACATGATAGTAATTTATATGATGATGAATCTTGCAGTATCCTTTCGGCTTCTTGAATGTATTTAGTTTTTTCAAGAATGACTATGCCCCCCCTTATCCGCTGGCTTGATAGCTATGTCATTGTTGTTTCTTAACTCTTTAAGTGCCCTTAATTCATTCTTGGTTAAATTCTTATGCTTGGAGTTAAATTTGTGTGTCTTGTCGCACAGATGTTCAAGATCTTTGGCTAACATAGTGGTGAATGTGGTAATATGGTTACCTGTGGCTTGAATAGGGTAAAATCTGGACGGGGGCTTGAGATCTGTATGTACAAATGCATCCTGTGTCGGTTTATATTGAGGTGAGGGTTTTTGATGAAAAAATCTCTTAAGCATCAGTTTCCTAGCAAAATTATGTACATCCAAGTAGGTGTTAAATTTGTTGGGTAGGGTAGTAGGGGCAAATTTAAGCCCCTGATCTAGTACTGACAGATGATTATCTGTCAGTATTAGTATACTCAAGTTAAAAATACCCTGTCCTCTGGTGGTACTGCTGATTGTCTGGATTTTTTTGCTGATCTCCCCTCCCCGGCATCCTCTTCTAATTTTCTTTTTGTTTGTTTTAGTGGTGGATTGGCCGGAGGTGGAACTGTTGCTAGTCCTTAAACAAAGAGGGTATACACATGGTGTATAGGGCGTAGTTGCTGGTATAGTCAATTCGGTAAAAATGTTTGCCTGATGGTCAATAGCTAACTCTGGTGTAGTCTCAGAATGGGCACCGTGAGTAGTCAACTTAAGCAGTTCAGGTTCTATGTCCAGCCATCCCCTTTCTAATGACAATCTTGCTAGATTGTGATCACAATCTTCCTCTATATCATGTATTGAGAAAGAGTACTCACTGAATGTAGTAGTGTCAGAGATTGTTGAGAAGGTTGGAGTGGCCTGAATATTTACAATTTGATTCCTGTGTATAGTTATATTCTTTGCATGAATCTTCGTTTGGTACTCTTGATAGGTGAGGTTCAATTTTTTGTAAATTGGGGTTTCCTGTGTCGAATGTTTACACCTCTTACTCATGTAACTGTTTTGTTTATATCTGTCAGTAGAAATACTGACCCTGGGGTCCTGACTCCAACACAACAGGCAAATTCCCTAACCATCAGTTTTGATTCTAAACTAAAACCAATGGTTACCGACAGACATCGACAGTGTTTAGCTGTCTAAAAAGAAAAAAAATCACTATTTATCATCTGTTGGGTTTCAGTTTCAATTAAAACCTGACATCGATGTCAGTCATATTTTGCAGGTCTAAAGTCTATCAGTTTTGAAATTTCAAACCCAATCGCAAATCAAAGTTAAAAAACAACAGCAAACCCACCCAAGCAGAAGCACTGCACAGATCATTGTGATCTCTGCATGCTTCTTTAGGTTAAAAAGTGTCAAATAAAAAAATTTGTTGAGCCTCCCCCAAAATCAATAACCAGCCTGCTACTGGAAAATAGGGGAAAAAAGGCATGGGGTTCCCCATATTTTCCAATATCCAGCACTGGATTAATTCAGCAAAGGATATAATGCTTTTGCAGGGGGTGACAATGTGATGTCCCCCTGCCATCACATTAATCAGCCACAAACTGGTCAGCTAAGGGCTGGAATTTCTCGTAAAGTTGGGGCCACAAAAAATGTGGGGTCCCACCTCCTGAGGAACTACTATGTATGCAGTACTTCTCAAAGACTTTTCTGCCTAAGGCAGGGCTATTGTTTGGGTATGTTTCCCATCATTTGGAGGTCAGTTTTTGGTCGGTTGTAAAACTAATCATTAGTAAATATGTGTATCCTATTTTTCTCTAATTATTTAGATAGCACTACCTTTAGCAAAAGTTCTCACTTAATATAGTACAGTTTTCAAACAAACAGTTTGCAAAACATGTCTGGAGGTAAGATCACTGTTCATATTTCACATGCTGTAAAAAGTGGACATTTCATTGGTTCTTTGAAACATTGAGTTTACAGATAAAATATTCAATGATAGACAAATATAATTTTACATTGGGATAAAGCCAAAAACTGATAGGCAATATGTATAGTAAATTAATTATTTGCATATGTAGCACTCTAAAGAAACAATGAACCTGTAAGCCTTTCCTTTAGCAGCTTTAGGCATATAATACTATTTTAAGAAGCAGGAATGCAATTCTCACAATAGTACTGATCAAATTACTGTACAATGTTTACATATGCACTTCACATAAGAGGATACAACATGAAATTAATTAGTTTTTATTCTAATGCTGCGTATCCACTAGCAGATATTAATGAGCGATTGCTCGATTACAACATTGTAATCGTGCAATCGCTCATTAATCATGCTTCCCTTTTAGAATGCAAACTCTTACGAGCAGGGCCCTCTACCCTCTTGTGCTTCTCCCTACTTTAGTTTCATCTACTTATTACTCACCACTAGGGCACCTAACACTTGGTTGCTTATGCTCTGCTGCTTAACTGGGTGTTATGGTTGCTAATGTAGCAATAAATATTATCCATACCCTGGTCCTGGATTGTATTGTTCTGTAAGTCGCTTGTCTACAATTAGTTTATGTACTTTGTAAGGCACTGCGGAACACTTGTGGTGCCATATAAGTAAATCTTATTAATAATAATAATAATAATAATTAATAATAATAAATCAGGCATGAAAATTTAAAAAACGACCAGAGATGCGTGCTCCCGCTGGTCATTTTCGTCATCAATCATCGCCTGAACATGCTGGTCAATCTGCTGATAATGGCAGATTGGCCATGTTTGGGGATGATGAAGGGTGCCTACACTGAATCACTAATCATTCATTGTAGGCACTTCAGGGGATGGGGAATGATGGTATGATTACGATGTCGTAATTGGAATGTTGTTACCTCATCTGCTAGAGGATGTGCACCTTAACTTTTCATTTTTTAGTCATTGTTCCATAAAGTTCATTAAAACTGTTAACACCGGGTTTTAAAGGATTCCCTGTGGGAATGGAGGGGAATCAGGTTGCTTACTTACTGAGACAGCTAAATAAAGTTAAATAAAAAGGTGCAAACTTAAATAAAAAAGTCTTTTTGAACCATATATTTTTGGGGAAGAACAAGAACAAGGAGTTTAAAATGTAAAAAAATAAATTAAGACTAATAATAATAAGTATAAATATCTCACCTCAACAGCAATGAGTTTCACTGACCCAGTTCACTTTATCAGGCAGTGTCTATGTATGCAAATTTTTATTGAATTGCTCAAAATGTCTAGAAAAGTGCTTTCTTACAAGATTCCAAATGAAAGGTTCAAAATGCTTATAATTATTTAACCTCATTTAAGTATAATGATGAGGCTTTGAATGAAGTAAATGGTAGTCCAAACATAAGATGAGGAACTTACAGAAAGAAGCCTTCTCCACCCACACCTGTTCTTTTAAATTATAATGAATCTGCATGTTGTGGAAGAACAATTTACTGACTTTACTCTGTAGGATCAATTATTAAAAATAAATAATCCTGTCTTGAAAAATAAAATTGATAATTTCAGAATGTAGTAGTGATAAAAGATTTTTTACTGGATTCACAAGAAACAGAACTATTTACCAGATATGACTTGACTTTTGTGCAAACCAACAAGGACGAGTCACTCATTGCTTGTGCTAAGATATTACAGCTGCTTTTCACATGGTATGAGCAGGGCCACAGATACATGTTGAAGACCATTGTGCTGATGTGAGGCCAGTCTGAGACCAGTCTTTGGGGTGGGGCCATGACTCAATCTGAAAGAAATCTATTGTTCCCAATGTGTACACCACCAATGGGGCATTGCTCCTCCTACTTGGCTTCACAGAGAGACCAGGCCCAGATACTCTGTACCTGCCCTATACCCATATCTGCACTCCTGGATAGGAGTTCTCAATCACTGCAATGGAATTTTAAGTGCTTTACATGCATCAAATTGTATTATAATAAAAATCATTAGTAGAGCATATCATTGGCAAAAGATTGTAAAAAAAATCCATAATCAGCAACTGTTATAGAGTAAATACCCAATTCATCCAAATCTAGTCAAACATGAGAAATAACCTTCCAATCTATTTTTACTTGAAAGTTTAAGTGAAATTTAAATTATTTAGAAGATGACTACAACAACTTTATGGGGATTTGAACTGACAAACATCTTATAGGTAAATTAACAGACACACAACAATACTACCTAAATACTGAAATGAATTCATGTGAAGCAAAAATAAATGTTTAGTGACTGTAGTTATGCATCCTATAGCCAGTGACTTGAATTTACATAATATATTTTACTGTAAATTAAGCTGTACTTGCATTTGCACATACAGTATGTACACATAATTTGTGTATTTTTAAAGAAAATAGCTATTAACAATCATAACTAGCTGGGATGAACACAAATACAGTCAGAGCCAGATTTAGACCTCAGGGGCCCTAGGCAAGGTATTGGTGGGTACCGCGAGGGTTCACTCTGGGCCCCATGTTCTGAATCTTGCTCCTCCCTTTTGTTGCGGTCAGAGATCCTGCAGCCCACTTTATTTTAGACCTAACCATCCCCCGCACAGACCAACCTCCACCCACAGCTCAGACCCTCACCCCTCAGTGCCTTTCTTCCCTCACACCTCACAGCACAGACCCCCTTCAAGAGAGACCCCTTTCCTCTCACAGCATAGACCCCTTTACTGTCACAGCACAGACCCCCCTCCCCTCACAGACCACCCATGCCCCTCACAGACCCCTTACAGCATAGACCCTCTCCCCTCACAGCACAGGCAACCCTTCTCACTGCACAGACACCCCACATGCCCTCACAGACCCCTCTTAGCATATAGACCCTTTCCCCTCACACAAATGATCCCTCTCAGCATAGACCCCATCTCTGCCACCTCAGGAAAACTTACCTGCCTGGGACACCGTGGACCTGCATGGTTCTCCAAGTAGCTCCAGTGGTCCTGCCTCCTTAACAGCGGCACAGCAGGAGACCAAGTAGTGACAGTGAATCATTGTCACTGACTATAGGTGCAGCAGCACCCTCCTCCACCGCTGCACTCCATTCAGCACTGGCAGCATCCCCATCCTACCTAATGATAGGGCAGGCACAGTCTTTCAACTATGCCTCCTCCTCCCCAAGGGACAGGGCCTCGGACATGCTGCTACAACAATACTGCCAGTATGTTTGTCCTGAGTCTCGACTCCTCCCCCCGACTGGTGCTGCTAGAACCAACAGATCATGTCGCAGACAGTGCAGCAGGTTCTCTAGGGCTGGATTTTGGGGAGCCCATCAACGGGCCCCTTGGGACCTGCCGGGCCCTAGGCAGCTGCCTAGGTTTTGTAGCAGTAAATCTGGCCCTGATTACAGTGTTCTATTTGAATCAAAGATTAATTACAAGATACGACTTACAATACAAAAGGGAGAGGAAGCTATAGTGCTCAAGTAGAAATGATTATAAATATAAACAACAGATGAAAATGCAGGTTCTAACAGATCGCCAGTGATAAAAAAATTAGACTAGAATATATACTGTAGAAGAGATGAGGTCAATATCTTGGAAAAGGGGATGCAGGCGCTTAGAATACTGGCACCACATAAACTGTCTGGAGTTTGTGCTGCCAATTCCAGTCTTGCTCTTGAAATAGGTGGAGCTGTATTGTCTTTTGGTTGTCGGTACTGTGAAAATGAAAGTATGTGATAGAGCTGTGAAAGCACACACAAATGAGAGCTTCAACTCCCCATAAATTAGTAGTATTTATTATAAAACTCTAATTTACAACATGCAAAAAATTTAATTACAGTATTTAAAAACTACTCTCTACTACAATACTACTAAACAAATGACTGCCTGCAATACTTCATACATAGCACCGGAACCATTGGCAATTGCACTTAGTCAATCTCCTTATTATCAGGGTATACAGTTGGGAGGGGGAGCAGACCTGAGGGTGCACTATTCGCAGACAACATGTGATTATTTGTGTCTTCACCATCTGACTCACTCTCTTGTGTATTGAAAATTCTAGAAGAATTCGAACAATTTTCAGGATATACAGTAAATATGTTTAAATCGGAACTGCTTTGGCTTTCTGACAATAATGGTGGTGTATCTTTGGACCTCTATCTACAGAGCTTCAGAGTTGTGAAGTCTCACCTAAATTATTTAGGGGTTAATATTCCACTGACGTTATATAATTTATGTGATATAAATGTCTCTCCTTTGATTCACTCTATACCTGCCATGCTAGAAAGATGAATGCAGCTCCTGCTGTATTTACTTGGAAGAGTGGCTTTAATAAAATCTATTGTTTTCCCCAAAATTTCCTATGCCATACAAATGTTACCCATACGGTTGTCTAGAGTTGACACTAACCATCTTGCTTGCCTTTTTCTTAAATTCATGGTGCATAGGACTAATGTTGGATTAGGTCATCCTGATTTAGCACAGTTTACACAAGCGGTGCATTTCAGATACATTGCAGATTGGCTACTCTCACACAGTGTATTTATATTGACTATTATTATTATTATTATTATTATTATTATTATTATTATTATTATCATCATTTATTTATATGGCACCACAAGTGTTCTGCAGTGCCTTACAAAGTACATAACCAAATAAGTAACCAGCAACTTTCAATATAATCCAATGCAGGACACGGACATGGATAATAAACATAGCTATATATTAGTGACCCTTACACCCACATAAGCAGCCAAGTGTTAGTTGCCCTAGTGGGGAGTAAGAGATTAATGAAAATAAAGTAGGGAGATGCATAAGAGGTTAGAGGGCCCTGCTCGAAAGAGCTTACATTCTAAAAGGGAGGTGCAGATAAACAGGAGTGACACAGTTGGGGTAGGCAGGGAGGAAGGAAGATGTAGCAGCAAGTTAGGATGAAAGCTGGAAGGCTTAATGAAGTAGTGGGTCTTAAGAGCTTGTTTGAATGATTGTAGAGAGGTGCATAGTTTGATGGGGAGAGGGAGGGAGTTCCAAATGTGGGGAGCAGCATGGGAAAAATTTTGCAGGAGGGAGTAGGAGGAAGTAATCAATTGGCAGGAAAGGCAGGGTGTATTAAGTGAATGAAGAGGGCAGACAGAAGAGTGAAGAGAGATGAGATCAGGGAAGCAAATGGGAGAGGAATAGGCAGGTCTTTGTAAGTGATTGTGAGAACCTTGAATTGGATTCTGAAAGGGAAGGGGAGCCAGTGTAGGGCTTTTAGGAGAGGGGAGGTAGATGTAGAGCATTTGGAGAGTAAAATGAGCTGAGCAGCAGCATTGAGGACAAACTGGAGAGGAGAGAGATAGGAATTGGTTAGACCAGATAGGAGGAGGTTACTGTAGTCCAATTTGGAGATGGCCAGTGAATGTATGAGGGTTTTGGGGGCATCCTCAGTGAGAAAGGGTCTGATCTTGGTAATATTCCTGAGATGGAAACATCAGGACTGTGAGAGGTTCTGAATTTGTGGTTTGAAGGAGAGGGAAGAGTCTATGATAACTCCAAGACAATGCACTTTGGGACTAGATGAGATAGTTATGCCATCTATTGATAAAGAAATAGTGGGAAATTAGTTTATGTGGGAGGGTGGGAAGACAATCAGCTCAGTCTTAGACATATTAATTTTGATATATCACTGGGACATCCAGGAAGAAATGGAGGGGAAAAGAACAGGTGAGGAAAGGTAGATCTGAGTATCATCAGCATAGATATGATAATAAAAGTCAAAAGAGTGGATGAGTTTACCTAGGGATGATGTATAGAGAGAGAATAGGAGAGGTCCGATGACAGAACCTTGGGGAACACCTACTGTAAGAGGCTGTAGGGGAGAAGAGGAGTCATGAGAGGAAACAGAAAGAATGGTCAGAGAGGTAGGAGACCAAAAGAGTGAAGAATATGGAGCAGGAAAGGGTGGTCCAGTGTCAAAAGCAGCAGAGAGGACAAGGAGAATGAGTAGGGAGTAGTGGTGCTTGGATTTGGCAGCAAGGAGGTCATTGCTGACTTTCGTGAGGGGAGTTTCAGTGGAGTGGAGAGAAAGGAAGCCAGACTGAAAAGGGTCAAGGAGGGAGTGGGAGGAAAGAAATGTGGTGAGGCGGTTGTAAACAATATACTCAAGGAGTTTGGAGGCAAAAGGTAGCAGAGAGATGGGTCGGTAGTTTGAGAGAATGTTAGGATCAAGGGTAGGTTTTTTAAGAATGAGGAGACAAGGGCATGTTTGATTGCAAAAGGGACAGTGCCAGAAGAGAGGGAGAGATTAAGGAGGTGGGCAAGATGGGAGCAGGCAGAAGGAGAGAGGTAGTGGAGGAGGTGGGAGGGGATGGAGTCAAAGGGGGGAGGTGGAAGGGGGAGGACTGGATGAGGGCCATTACTTCCTCTCCAGATACAGGGGAGAAGGATGTCAAAGTTGGTAAAGTGGATGGGGTGGGGTAATCTGGGAAAGGGAAAGGAGGTGGTGGAGAGCTGGAGAACTGGTTGAATATGATAGATGAGATTCTTGAAATATGACTGTTTAGAGAGGGAAAGGGCAGCACTGTAGGATGACAGCAGACATTTGAAATGGAGAAAATAAGCATGAGAGCGTGATCTTCTCCACTGTCGCTCGGCGGTGTGTGAACAGTTTTGCAGGTATCTGGTGCATTTGCAATGCCATGGTTGAGGTGTGGATTTGCATGGGTGAGTAATGATCACTGGAGCAACAGAGTAAAGAGTAGAAGTATGGGAGGCATTGTATAGGGAAGTAGCTTGTTCAGGGCAGGAGAAAGAGAGGATGTGGGAGAGAAGTGAGTCAAGTAGGGAAGAAAAGAAGGCATTGTCGATAGCTTCAATGTTACGCTTAGGGGAAGAAGAGAGGGATAGGTTAAAAGAGAGAAGGAGATTGTCACAAAGGGGGTATAGGGAATTAGAGTAGGCAGAAATATCACAATATTGAGTGAATACCAGATCAAGTAAATGCCAACTCACATGGGAGGGTGAGGATGTACACTGGGAGAGGCCAAATGAAGAAGTGTGGGTGAGGAGTTAGGAGGCAGAGTATTCTGTGGGTATACCAATTTTGAATTTTGAAGTCAACTAGGATAATAGTGGGAAGGTCTGAGGAGCGAAAGTGAATGAGCCAGGAAGCAAAGTTGTCAAGGAACTTGGAGGGAGGGCCATGGGGATGTTAAATGACAGCTACTCAGAGGTGTACTGGTTGAAAGAGGAGTATAGCATGAACTTCAAATGTGGAGAATGTAAGGGATGATTCTGGAGGTATGTGGAACCAGGGGATAGAAGGACCCCAACACCACCCCCATGGCAACCCGCAGGCCAGGGGGTGTGGGAAAAGGTGAGGCCTCCATAGGAGAGAGCTGCAGGAGATGTGGTGTCAGAAGTTAAAATCCAGGTTTCAGTAATGGCAAGGAGATTCAGGGAGTTGGATATGAAAAGGTCATGACTAGGGGCCAGTTTGTTACAGATTGATCTGGAATTACAGAGGGCACAGAATAGAGTGACAGGGTTGATAGAAATGTGAATTAGATTATCAGGGTTGCTATAGCGTGGGTATGAGATAACTTTGAGTGACCAAGATAAAACGAGTGTAGAGATCATGCAGGCTTGTGAGCTAGGAAGTGAACATGTAGTAAGTGGGCAGGGAGGGAGATTAATAAAATGTGGATCGAGGTGGGGTCAAGTGACATAGTGTGAAGTGAGGGAGGAGAGATTAGCAGTGGGGTTGTCAGATCCTGGGGGTGTATAAGCGTAGGAAAAATGAGTAATGGAAGATGAGGGGGAGGATGGCAGAGAGGGAAGGAGAGATAGGATGAGGTGGAGGAGACCAGGGGAAAAGGATAGAGGTGGAATCAGGGGGCAGAACAAAATATTAGGTAGAAACTGAGTGAAGGGAGGAGTTAAAGACAACATTGTCATGGTAAGGAAGTAAACTTTGAAAGTATGAATGAAGAAAGAATATAATAGATGTGCAGATTTCCAGAAATGTAAGTAAAAGTACAGCATAAGAAAAAAAAAGTCAGCACAGCAAAATATTTTTGAGTATAGTAAAAGTGGAGATTTGATGGGAGCATAAATTGAATATTAGAGTAGACAGTGGTAGTACTACGCTAGATGATGTAAGACTAGGAAAAAGAGCTAAGGTAAAAATACATCATTAGAGAGGTCAACTGACATTAACAGTATTCATTAAGATTATCTGTAAAGCACAGAGGCTGCAGAAATAGGAGCAGGTGAGGCACAAGTTTTTGTAGCAACCAAACAGAGACCAGTGATGAAACTCCTGGTTATGTAGTCAGCAAGATCTTGTAGTAGTGAGAATGTGGAATCACCTTTGTTGATGTTATTTAGTCCAAATCTAGATTTGGTTGTTGAAAGAGTAGATAGGTCATTTCCCTTCCGTTTCACTTCAGTTAAACGCCGGTAAAACACCGGTATTAATATTAAAATGCGCTTTTGATTTGTGCACTTATGATATAGGGCACTTCCAGCCAGGCTTTCCAGCCTACTGATGACTCATACATGTGAACTAGATTGTGTATTGCTGCATCCATACTCACCAGGAGCATTGTTACATTCTCCAAAAAAAAATATTACTACTGGGATCCATAATGATAATTTATTCAAAGATACATTTGAATGTGGTTAGGCATAAATAGACGATTAGGTAGAAATCCCAAATACTCTAAATTCATCTCATTTTTGGGTAACCCTATGTTTCCTCCTGCCTTAGAAAATTATACCTACGTGAGATTGATATCTAAAGGAATCTGAAATATTTCAGATGTGTCCCGGGGGGCCGAATATTATCATTTACAGAGTTACAAGGAAAATATGATATTCCAAAAAACAAATCTCTATTTATATTTTCAAATCCGTCACTATCCTTAATCTGTTCTATCCTTGTCCCCTCCTCCTGATACCATAGACACTTTAGTTTCTCTGCTTTCATTAATATCTCGTGTGACTTACCAGACTCGGTACTTATACGCAGATCTAGTGAAACCCCAAAGTGATAAAATTTGGATACGAAGATCATGCTCAAATTTTAGAGGGTCCAGTTACTGTTAAATATTTTGCACATACAATGACACTTTTGCAGTCGGCTAACCTGCAAGAGGTGCACTTTAAGACACATAATAGGGCTTATATATCTCAGTTACAGCATTCTCATATGATTACTGGAGAGTCAGGGTCTTGCCAGAAATGTGGTTATAAAGAAGTTACATTTGTTCATAACTTCTGGAGCTGTAAATTTATCATCAGATTCTGGAATAATTTACAATCATATCTTAATGGCGCTCTCCACATTCATCTCACACTTGACCCTCTAGCACTACTGTGTCAATTTCTCTGGTTGGAAAGATTTGACAGTGTTGGGTAAACTTGATCCTTTTTTGACTATAGTAGTGACAGCTGCAAAAAAGGCAATCTTAAAAAAATTGGATTCAGCATTTAAAACCGACTATTAGCATGGTAATACAAAAATTAGAATGTTTAATGTTCTATGATAGACAGTCAACTCTTCCAGATATTGACAAAGGAGTCCTTCAATTCTATAAGTGGTGGGGTCCATATATAAAGTAGATACTCTAGATCCCTCTGCTCAAACACGCATTCTTCATTTATTTGAAAAAATAGAGTGGATGTTATATAGAAAAATTGCAATGTCTTCTTCTCAATTGCAATGATATCTTACAGTTCCATTTTAGTGCTATTAGATTTCCTGCCACTCATTTGAACCGGAATGAAGTGTTCCCAAATATAAAAATTTTCCTGTCCCCTTTTTCATCTTGTGTCTACCACCCCCCTTTCTGTCTTCTATGTTGGGTATTATGGTGTAACTTTTTATTTTCTACAATTAGTACTGTTTGTGGATGGTATATATGAACTGATTCAGTTATTTCAAGTTCACATTTTAGCCATATTTTTTATAATAACCAATGATTTTAAAGGATTGAAACTACAAAATTGTATGTCTTGGAAATATTTTCTTTTCTACATAATCATTTTACTCTGAACAATTGCTAACAGCTATTTGAATTTCTATAAGAAGTATGTGATATTTATGTGTAAACCATCTTAGCTTTTATGGCTTTATTTCTTTTGTTAGGTTTTTTGATGTTTCTTTTCAAAAACCAATAAATTCTTAAAAATAAAATAAAAAAAGTCTGAAGGAATCTTTGGGCAGGATGTACTAAGCATGATAAGAGCTGTCCTTTGCAATGCTGTTGGGCAGACGGACATCCAGGTTTAACACCCATAAGTCCCTCTGGCAACCTTCTACACATTCACAGAAGGATGCGGGCCATCGGGGCTCATGGGAGGGATCCCTAGCCAGGGGAGCTTCCCGAAATTAAGTCCATTGGCGTCTTTTGGGTAATGCCATCGGGGCGAAGGCATTCCGGTGTTTAGTATATTTGCAGAAAGCGGTAAAACCTGCAAAAACTGCATTTTTCAAAATTGACTGGAAATGAAAGTTATTAATGTTAATACTACTGTAGGAACAAAATTCCAATTTACTAATGTAGCCATGCTCATCTATGCCATAATGCGAGCAAATCGCGGCATGGATGATGCGATTCACATGTCCGCATATGCACACGCACGCCATAGATGTCAATTGGAAGAATGCCGGGTGCACCTAGTCGCAGCCCAACGAGAGCTCCACTATGCCATGATGCGTGACGCTGTGCGCGTGCATCGTGCAACGATTGCGGTGACTACATCTGTACATGACTTGAACTGTTTTTATTTATTTATTTTTTTTTTTTAAATTGAGTAAATTTTTATTGGTTTATAGAAATACATTAACAAATAACCAAACAAAATATATATACACATACACATAAAACATATATAAAAAAAAATAAAAAAAATAACACACTATACAAATATTGGAATATTGTCAAAAATAACACCTGAAAAATTGGCAAAATCAACTAGATCCCAACAAATTCTCAACTTATCTCACAGCACATTACCTCCAACAAATGTTTTTAAGATTTTTAAAGAAATCCAAACATTTGAGGGTGTTTTTGCCAAAACCCAAACATGATGAAAGTTTAGAACCAAAATCAAAACACTGGTTCCTCACACATCTTTAATGATTATACAGTATAAGCAAACATGATTAGTATGTTGTACAGAAGAAGCACATACAGTATTATAAGAATCAGGATAATGTCTTTTAAGTTAATTTCCTAAGGGGAAACTTAGATTACTGTAGTTCAGATGTTTTATCAACCAAGTCTGTTTGTTTTTGCCTGTAGATATTAGCATAATGTGTGATCTTAACACAGTAATAATAGTTGCATTACTCTTTTCTGATTCTGTTATCTTAATTTAATGTTTCACTGTTTTCCCATCAGTCCTTTACTGTCAGGAGGAGCTTCTAGAATTAATACATACATGTACTGTATTTAGTTTTTCCTTTTTGTTAGGCATTCTCAGAGTCAATAACTGAATAATCTCAACCTACAATTTTGCTATAATTCCGAGGTTAAAGTCCCAAGGGTTTTTTTTTTAGATTAGCAAACTGCTTAGGGGCCTATTCATTATTTAGATTAGCAAACTTTTTAGGGGCATTCATTATTAGGATCTGTAGTCCCACATAATTTTGCATACCATGGGAGTCCATTCACTCTTCCAGGGCTCCGGGGGACTACCCAAAAAATCTGGAGTCTCCCGCACCTTCTGGGAAATAAAATTGCTTTACAACTCAACTGTGAGATGCGGCAGCTGGCATGTATGCACCAAAGCAAATTAGTACTCTTCCAGTGTCAGGATTGCTCCTTTCTCATGAACACTACTACTGGCTCTTTGTCTCTAACTAGTAGCAGAAAAAGTTTATACCTCAAGGCAATGTTAGTGAACTTAGTTCATGCATGCTACAATGAGGACATGAAGAGGGAGTGGGATCCAAATAAATCCCTCTTCACACTTTAGCTCTCATTCCAATAAGAAGGAGCAGGGCTCTGCAAGCTAATGCTATATAATATTTGCTGCAGTTCATCATTTTCAATCACAAAAGCACACCCCATAGAACCATTAAAATTAATTTACCAAGATCTGGATAAAAACTTACTTGAAATATTAAATTTAGTCCTTTTCCTAAAGGCTCATACACACCTTAGTCCCTGATTATTAAACAATTTAAACTGTATTGGTCAGATTCAACATATATTGTTGGTAAACTATCATGAGTTTGAGTAACAAATTTATTATATGACTTTTATTTGAGACATTCCTAAATTATGCCATGATGATTGATGCCCAGAGTATACATAAAGGTACAGAGAAAATATAGAAAAACTACAAGGTGCATTATTGGTAGACTAATTCCTAATAAACAACCACGTGAATTCACTCTTTCTCCTAATTAGAATATCTCAATCCCAATATAATAAAAATGCAACAGTATTAGTAGACTATGTGTGAGTTATGAATATAGAACCCACTGATACTTAGTTCTCTAGAAAGGAGTGCACCACATTCTAAATAATAATGGTATGTACTTCTTACATTAACATTTTCTTATGTAAAAAAGAGACAAATCAATTGTGGTAACTTCCCACCATCGAAGTCAATGAAAGAACTGATTATTGGTTGAGAGGCAGAGGCTCACCTTTCTTAGAAACAGGGGTGTATCTATAATGGGTGCAGGGTGTGCGGGGAACACGGGCCCCTGGGTCCAGGGGGGCCAACACTGCACACCCTGCACACCCTGCACCCATAATATTACTTACCTCTCCGGAGTCCCACATTGGCGTGTGGGTCCAGTGCTGTAAAACAACGGGAAAATGGCTGCGGCGGCCATTTTTCCATCATTTGTGCATGCGCAGTACAGGGAAAATGGCCACCACAGCCATTTTCCCCGTGACCTGTGCATTCATTATAGACTCTGGGCACACTCTAGTGCCCAGAGTCTATAACTCCAGCACTGGCCGCGCACAGCTCAGAGTGCTGCCGGCCGCTGAGCAGAGAGGAGGGGACCTGTATCGGAGACTTCATATATGCCCCCTCCTCTCTAGAAATGCCCCTGCTTAGAAATGTATTGGCAGAACATTCATTGGCTGTGTGAAATGTAGTGTCTGGAGTACCATTCAGAAAGGTACTCTGTCCGGTGGTTAAGCTATCTAATTTTTTTGTTTTAAGAAGGTTGTGAATGTCTACAGGGAATAAAGAGGACCAGAATCAAGGGGTGGCTGAGTATGTTTTTTTTTACAGGTACCAATCATGTATTCTACTGGACAAGTGGACAAACCAGCACTAGGGGCAAGGTAAGTATAAAGTGCGAGTTCAGGTGAGTGTGAGTGAGTGTATGTATGTGTAATAAAAATATACAACATATGGTGTCTGTCATTTTTTAAATATTTATTTTACAGGTGATCTAGAGGTACCAGCAGGCCATTAATGCCTCATATGCTGGTACTTGTGGACCTCTATATCTTCTGTAAAGGACAATATTATATTTGTATATTTCTACACAATCCTCTCTGCAGCCACTGCCCAGGGCTTGGAGGATAGCCCTGGGATATTTGCCTTTACCTGAGATACCATGGAGATGAAGATCCCCCATTATTGGAGTCTCCCCACATCCCCAGAATTCCCAGGCCTGGGGTGACCAGTCTGTGGTGAATAATGCTTTGGCCATGGGACCCCATGAAGCAAATTCCCCCAGCTATGGCATTATACTCCCACTCATTTTCCCCTGTATTTTTACAATCAGGACCAGCTCACAGAGCCTGGTGCTGGTTGTTGAAAATATGGGGGACCACCATGTCTTTTTCCCTTCATATTTTCACAACCAGGACATTCTCACACAGCCCGGTGCTGGTTTTACTTTTGGAGAGGCCCATATCATTTTCTTCCTTTATTTTTAAAATGTCATTACATTTTTACACACAGAAGCCTTAACGGTTCTCAATGATCTATGAAGGCTTCTGCTATTTTCACTACTGCTCAGGCTAACCTCTCTAGCCTGAAGCAGGTCTAATATCTTGCAAGTTTTATTTACTGTAGGTAATTATGTGCAAGTTAAATACTTGCACTCTTTTACATAGGCTGAGTTGTATGTTTTCCATGGGAAAACATCTGGATGTGACTTTACACAATGCAAGTAGTGAAAATGCACTAAACTTGCACTTTTTTACAACTCGCACCCTATGACATTTAGCCCCATCTGTTCAATTGATGATTTGGAGAGCATTCAGCAAGACAGATGTTTTACTCATTGGTACAGATAATACTGTACCAATGCTGAATCCTAAGTTGTTTTGAAGTATGCTCAATACCATAGGTGGAAAAGTAAAGTGAATTAAATTTTATCCACAAACACCTTAATATTTTCCCACCACTGGGAATTTAAGCATTTTTAGAAATAAGTATCTTTTTAGATTTTTTTTTTTACTGTATTTTATATAATAAATTAATTTGCAATTATAGAAATCAAAATAGACTTATCTACAAAAAGTCTTAAAATATATTTTTTTCTGCTACTTTCTGGTTTATAGCGCCCATACAGTCAACCTTTTTTCTGTCATATACTGTAGTTCTATTTACAGTAGGTTTCCAAAAAGTGGGGAGGTCAATGCAGCTTAGGCAGCTCTTCTTATTACCTTTTTCCTGCATATACTGTATATTCAAATCAAATAAGCCTTTTGTGATACTCCACAAGAAAAGGTGCCAAAAGGCCATTTATTTTTCCATTGGAAATCTTTCTTACTCAGCTTCAAACATTGTTACTGTACATAGACATTTTGTATCATCACTTATGGTCATCTTTTGCAGAAATTACAAGCTTGTATTGAGCTGGAACTAGTCATTACTCCTGAGAAGGCACTTTCATTCACTACTGTAGCTGCTGCACATATTTTAGGGTTTTGTGATCTTTGTGCTGTTGCCTGCAGTTCTCATTAATTATCAATTGATGCATTCTGGTATCCAACTGTACATATATAGCTTGTATCAAGGTTTTAAGTAGGCTCTCAATCTTATGGCACAGAAACACACTATTACACAAATAAATTGGTGTCTGATTCTTTAAATGTTTCACAAAATGACATGGCTTCATATTTTAGTTTACTGCCAACCTTTTTTAACAAAATTTAATCTCTTGATGTAATCTACCATACAGCAGTCAGACAACAACACACAAGTCCCAAGGTCTGGTATAACTAGCCCCATCTTGTTTTATATATAGAAAACGAAATAATAACAGCGACACAAAGCCTGATTAGCTTTTAACAATACAATCATCCAACGCTAAGTGTGGAGGAATGCAATGTATAGTACAAAGCACAATCATATGTCTAAGGTAAACTTGTAAAATAAAGAAAAATAAATTGTCTCTGTATAGGCTTCCACCCTCCTTCCCACTAATTATGCAAAATGCTTCATCATTGGTAGTGTCCATCATACAGCAGATATCAAACTGCATTTACTTTACATTGATGATCTGTGTATGGCTTGGTTGGGAGGTGAAACCAAACTCCGGAAATTTGTTGATTACCTCAACAGGATGCCTAGGACTATTAGATTTAGTCCCAAATTCAGCAACACCTCAATTAACATTCTTGACATAACTTACACCAAGATTGGCACTGTACTTACTGGCAAAATTTGAACTAAACCTACTGACAAATTACCTTGTTTGAATCAACTATCTTCTGTCTTGCAGCCATGAAGAAGAGTGTCACAACTTTTGAGAGTAGCTAGATTCAGCGCTTTGATCAGGAGTACAACGAGAAGGACATGAGAAATGCCATGATCAAAGTTTGCAATATCCTAAAAGAGATTAACTCAAAATCTGCACAGTAGAATAAGATTAGTTGCTAAAGTCAATAAAAAACAATAGACTCAAAACAAATAGATAATGTGAAACATTAGCACTCTCCTATTAACATGGTCTTTGGCGAGAGAATAATGATAATAATATCCACACCCAAGTGAACTGTTATGAAAACTCCTGGAGTGAAGTAGAATCACAAGGCCACAAAATATAAAAGTAAATTACAGAGGAGTATATTTACTAAAGTGAGAGTTTTAGAAGTGGATATGTTGCCCATAGCAACCAATCACGTTTTAGCTAATATCTTTTAGAAGGTGCTAGTTAAATTTTAAGTAGAATCTGAATGGTTGCTATGGGATAATATCTCCATTTCTAAAAACTCTCACTTTAGAAAATATACCCAAAAGTGTTTATTAGGGTTTGGAAATTATAGCAGGGTAGTGCAGATGAACTTGAAATGCAAAATAGCAAAGCAGGATACGCTGGAACAATACTAGAACTAGAAATACAGAAACAAACTCTGACAATGGCTGCTAAGCAGGTACACTTAGCCTTGAATAATGCAGAGGAATAGACAGCAAACTCTTGACTGATATTATGGTTCACATGTACAAAAGTCCAGAAACAACCATATGCTGGGAATATAGAGACCTTGCATGGATACCTTAGCTTTGCAGACAGAAAGATTTGAATGACTAGACAGGCAGAACTGGAACACCGGCCAAATTCAATGCAAGGATAACAAATAATTACAAGGGAGTACAATGTTTCTGCAGGACAGATACCCAAACAACGGACAGTGGGCCTAATTCAGCAGCGATCACAATTGCAAATACATATGCAGCTTGAGTGATTGTTTACCATTGCACATGCTATTATGAACACACTTAGGAATACATCACAGAGTGAGTGACAGGCTGTGAGCGTTTTGGGGTGGTGACAGGGAAGTGGATGGAAAAACGCAGACGTGCCTGTCCATTTGAACGCCGTTTCTCGGGCGTGCATAAATTAGCCACTGCGATTGAATACAGAGCTTGAGAGCCCACTGTGGGCCTGATTTAGACCCGCTCGCTAGGATGTGTTCGCACATAGCCTGCTGATGTTTGCAATCTGAGCATGCATATAAGATGCAGTGCACATGCACGAACCAGTCATTGCGATCACAAAGCGATTGCCCCTTGTACACAGAATCTCCGCAAGCATGAGTAACAGGTCGTGCTATTTGTGGGTGGTGAAAGGGGGTGGTCGATGCTAACGAGGGGTGTGGTGCTGCGAACGCATGTGTGTCTGTGCATCAGAACACCGTTTCAAGGTAGTACATAATTAAGACACAGCATCAGCATACACATGACATGGCAGAAATACACACAGCAGCACTCGCAGTGCTTGCGGGAGTGTATGTCAGCCACAAGTGCTGCATATGGGTCCGATGTTACTCGATGTTACCAACTGTTTCATACACTTCCTGGAGATGATGTGTGTTGCTAAGAGAAAATGGTCATCTTGTGACAGGCTGGTGGGCATCTAAATACATACCGCGATCACACGGCAAGACATAGTGGGCGTGCTAATGTCTTGCTAGCAATCGCAGGATTTGCATACTCTGGATACTGACAGCTGCATGTGAACGCATCTTAGTAAGCAGGTCTGAATCAGGCCCTGTTTGCAAAGAGACTTGCAGTGTCTGCGGCTGGTCAGACCTGATGTAAATGCTGCATGAGAGGTTGATGTGTGTTGAAGGTACCGATGTTTATGCAGAAGAGTGACAGTGGATGGATATGAGAAAGCAGAAGTAGACATCTTTATGCCAGCTGAGCTTTGGCAGGCATTTTCACAACTGCAATAATAGGGAAAAAGGGTAGAGGGGATACTCTAAGCACTGGTACCAATATAGATTCAATGTGTAATATTGAAAGCAGAAGAAACTCCTTAATCAGATATTCATAATTGGGTAATAATGCCCAATACCAATAAGAAATGGGAGGTGCACCCAATAGAGTAAACTAAGTAGTAAAAAGAAAGAAGGGGAAAGTACTCTATATTGTAGGGGCAAAATTCTCTGCTTATAGTGGAATAAAACTTAACATTTATTAGAAATATCAATAAAATAAATCCCTGGACAGACAAAAAAAGGGACAGACAACATATATACAATTATGCAGGGTGCTAAGAATAAACCAGATAAATCGGAAAGTTGTATAGCCATCCGATGGTAACCTGCAAGCATATAAGTATGTACAAAAGATCTCTTACATCAAAAAATGAGGTAAGTATGAATCTCATACAGAAGTATTCAAATGCAAGAGATCAAAGAAAATCAAAATAATTCACAGTTTACAACTTGGTGCATAGTGGATCTCTATGGCATCATATAGGTCTCTAATGATTTGCAGAACATAATACATTGGTACATACTCATCATAAAATACTGACAGCTGCATGTGAACGCATCTTAGTAAGCAGGTCTGAATCAGGCCCTGTTTGCAAAGAGACTTGCAGTGTCTGCGGCTGGTCAGACCTGATGTAAATGCTGCATGAGAGGTTGATATGAGAAAGCAGAAGTAGACATTTTTATGCCGGCTGAGCTTTGGCAGGCATTTTCACAACTGCGTTGCATGTGATTTCGCTGCTGCGATCGCAATTCCAATCCATATTGAATCAGGCCCAGTGTCCTAACATGAACACAACTATACAAAGGTGAATCCTACACAGTCCAAAAATGTAATACATGAAGGGAGTCACCCTTAAATAAAAAAGTATTATAATGAGATGAAATCTTTAGTAGGATAACTCTCATAAACCAGATGTAGGGATCAAGTTCACTTGTTTTGTGTCTTTGTGGATAATCAGCATATATATTCAAACTCCTAATATCTCTTGTATCTTTGTATAGCCTACAAGAGATGTGTGCCCTTTTCCCCTATGCAATAAGGATTTAGTGAATGGGAGGGCACAAACACAATAGTAGTGTTGAGACCTTTTGACAGGTAGAAAAATAATAATACAAAAGCATTTAATACATTTAAAATAATAAAAAAGCATATCAATACTCTACAGTATGGCTTGAAATGCACACCAGACCTGCTACAATATGTCCTATATGGTTAAAAGGAGCAGCAAACCATAATGCCGGATAATAGGTTGACTGCAGGGAACATCAGTGGATGTCAAGTTCCTATAAGCCGCTGTATTTGTATGGAGTCTATAGACCACACGCTTAATGCATTTCAGACCTAAATAGATCCTCCTACAGAATTTTGCAATATTGACAGATAAATGCTGTTGAAATTCAAAGTTATTAACAACAGTGTCCTTCCTGATAATTTCAACATGATCAGCACATATGCCACATCCTCCAACTTCATTAAAAGGACATTTTTGGAATGTTGGCACATCTTAGCCACTGACCTTAATCTTTCTAATGGTAATTTAGTTACTCAATGCTTTGCAACTTTAAAGACCTTCTGGTCAAGATTGATTGTTCAAATCAAAAAATCTTCCATAAACAGAATTAGATCACCAGAGGTTTATTGTTGCAGTAGCTGCACCATTTGTACCTTTTTTATCAGTGGGGTGCTTTCAAACACCCATTACCAATAAGACTTATTGTATCCTGCAAAATTTAGAATTAATTGTGACAGTAGATTCAAAATTGATCTACTTTACATGTCCATGCAGACTCATCTATGTTGGCAAAACATCTACTGTAGAATGTTAAAAGAAAGGATTTCTCACCATAGATCTTTAATTATACAGGCTATCTCTACTGTACACCTCCAACTGATTGAAAATTCTCCCTGTTGCTATTGTTTATTACCAGTTATTTATTTAGTGCACACATATTCCGCAGCACTTTACATAGATTATTTTTGTACATTCACATCAGTCCCTGCCCTTGTGGATCTTACAATCTATATTCCCTACCACATGTACACACACACACACACACTAGGGTTAATTTTTGTTGGGAGCAATTAACCTAGCAGTATATTTTTGGAGTGTGGAAGGAAACCAGAGTACTCAGAGGAAACCCACACAAGCATAGAGAGAATTTACAAACTCCACATAGTCAGTGCTGTGAGGCAGTAAAGCTAACCATTACACCATCTGTGCTGCTAAACACTTCCATCATCATTGCTCCATCATTGATCATGTACTACCACTTATAAGAGGTGGTGACCATAACAGGACACTATTACAGAAATAACTAAATTGGATCTATAAGTTAAATAAATACACTGTCACTGGGAGGTTTTTTTATGAAGATTTATGTCTGTCACTTATGATGTAGCAGCTCCGTCTGCTATTAATTAGCTATGCAGTAGCTCCGTCTAATCTAGTTTTATTATTTTTTTTTTTTTTTACAGCACTCTCTTTTATAATGATTGCTTATATGAGTTTAGTGGAAAACATTGGTTGAATATGACAGCTATTATTTTGTTTATTTAGCAGTCTGACAGACTTTTATTATGTTACCTCTTTTCAGTTGATAATGGATATTTGTAGATGTTAAAGTAGCCTTCTACATGTATTTATTCTTATTTGTTATTTTTCTAAATCTGTACTTTTAGATGTATTGTTCCACTAAGTTATACAACTATCCTTAGATCTTGGCTGCCTGATTGTATCACTTCCCAGCATGATGTTATAATGCAATACTTCAATGCGGAGACAGTTTTGACTGTCAAAAGCCATGTCTTATGCCGAGCTTTTGAGTCAGCTTGTGGCTATGGTAGGCATCTCTTATTGATGTTCTATAAAGTCTGTTTGCAGTGCTGTCTGTTGCCACACCATCAATAGATCGATCATGCCATTGACTTTATATGTTTTTTCACAACATTCCATTTATAGACTAGTTTGTTTATTTTGAAGTTGTATATTACATTGTGTCATATTATGTTTCCATTTGTCATAGCATTGTTTCCACATTGTTACCATGCAAATTCTCTATATTTCATTTGAAAGACTCACAGCAGTGATCAATTTATGATGTCATAAGTCTAATTTGCTTGATCTTGGTGGATTTTTGTTTATTTAACACTCTTGCTTACTTTGTTGTCAGGAATGAAAGTTTTTTCAAGTAAACTGAAACGTTGAACCCAGGTGGCACTGTGGACCTATTTTTTTTCACTATGAGTACCACCAATCTACCTAGCATATTTTTCCAATAATTGTATAAATGTGACAGCTGGAGAGTTGCATTCAGTGCAGAAAAATGTGGCAAGTCTACACATGTGTGTGTACATATATATATATATATATATATATATATATATACACAGTCAGGTCCATAAATATTGGGACATTGACAGAATTTTCAGATTTTGTACTCTATTCACCACCACAATTGTTTTGAAATGAAACAAACAAGATGTGCTTTAACTGCAGACTTTCAGATTTAATTTAAGGGTAATTACATCCAAATCGGGTGAACGGTGTAGGAATTACAACAGTTTAAATATGTGCCTCCCACTTTTTAAGGGGCCAAAAGTAATGGGACTATCAACTCAAAAGCTATTTCATGGACAGCTGTGGGCTATTCCCTCTTTATTTCATTATCAAGGTCTGGAGTTGATTCTAGGTGTGATACTTGCATTTCGAATCAGTTGCTGTCGACTCTCAATATGAGATCCAAAGAGCTGTCACTATCAGTGAAGCAAGCCATCATTAGGCTGAAAAATCAAAACAAACCCATCAGAGAGTTAGCAAAAACATTAGGTGTGGCCAAATCAACTGTTTGGAGCATTCTTAAAAAGAAAGAATGCACCGGAGAGCTCAGCAACACCAAAAAACCTGGAAGACCACGGAAAACAACTGTGGTGGATGACAGAAGAATTATTTCCCTGGTGAAGAAAAACCCCTTCACAACAGTTGGCCAAATCAAGAACACTGTCCAGGAGGTAGGTGTATATGTTTCAAAGTCAACAATCAAGAGAAGACTTCACAAGGGTGAATATAGAGGGTTCACCACAAGATGCAAACCATTGGTGAGCCACAAAAACAGGAAGACCAGATTAGTGTTTGCCAAACAACATCTAAAAAAGCCATTACAGTTCTGGAACAATATCCTATGGACAGATGAAACAAAGATCAACTTGTACCAGAGTGATGGGAAGAGAAGAGAAGGAAAGGAATTGCTCATGATCCAAAACATACCACCTCATCAGTGAAGCATGGTGGTGGTAGTGTCATGGTGTGGGCATGTATGGCTGCCAATGGAACTGGTTCCCTTGTATTTATTGATGATGTGACTGCTGACAAAAGCAGCAGAATGAATTCTGAAGTGTTTCGGGCAATATTATATGCTCATATTAAGTCAAATGCTTCAGAACTCATTGGACGGCGCTTCACAGTGCCGATGGACAATGACCCGAAGCTTACAGCAAAATCAACCAAAGAGTTTTTAAGGCTAAAAAGTGGAATGTTATGCAATGGACAAGTCAATCCCCTGACCTGAAGCTGATTAAGCAGGCATTTCACTTGATGAAGACAAAACTGAAGGGAAAATGCCTCAAGAACAAGCAGGAACTGAAGACATTTGCAGTAGAGGCCTGGCAGAGCATCACCAGGGATTAAACCCAGCGTCTGGTAATGTCTATGCGTTCCAGACTTCAGGCTGTAATTGCCTGCAAAGAATTTGCAACAAAGTATTAAAAAGTGAAAGTTAGATTTAGGATTGTTTAGTTTGTGCCATTACTTTTGGCCCCTTAAATAGTGGGAGGCCCATATAGAAACCATTGTAATTCCTACACCATTCACCTGATTTTGATGTAATTACCCTCAAATTAAATCTGAAAGTCTGCAGTTAAATCACATCTTGTTTGTTTCATTTCAAAGCCATTGTGGTGGTGAATAGAGGCCAAAATATGAAAATTCTGTCAATGTCCCAATATTTATGGACCTGACTGTATATGTATATATATATATATATATATATATACTGTATATAACAGTAAAAGACTTATGCAAATTATTTTTATAGTATGTTTCTATAAGCCAACCAACATGGTTCATAGTTACACAGTAAAACTATCTTCCCTTATAAAGAATAGCAGCCCATGTGTAAACGGTGTCTTCTGGCTCTTTTATGATGATGATGATGATGCATGTGTGTGCATGTGTGTAGGTAAAAATTAACAAAATGTATCTTCCTTTGTAATGTACTGTGCTGAATGTTACAATGACAATATAAGTATTTTAACATTTGACAATGTATGGGGGGTTTCCTCCTCCTTCTCTCTTTTGTTTGTCTGTTTGTACCTTGATGCTTGTTTTAATCTTGTATGTCAAGCAATCATTCTATTTTTATCATTTATTAACAGATTATAATTAATATCTTAACTCGCAAAGTTTTACCCAGGAATCTTTAAATTATTAGGATAATTTAATTTCAATAAAACATTGCACACCAGCAAAAGTGTATTTATATAATCAAATTGATGCTCATAAAGTCCACATACTTTATAGTATATCATAAAACAGTATTAGTCAACTACAATATAAGATATACAGAGATCATTACAGAAAGAGAGAGAAAGAGAGAGAAAGTTAGTATGGGGGGTGGGATGTGTGGGGATGGGATGGCACATGTTCTTTGTATCCATAACCTCATTGCTCAAAGATAAACTCCATTTTGAATGTGAGGAAACTCCTATGATGCTATAGCTTCGTAATACCAACATAATGCATCCAGTAATTCACATATCTATCCATCCACCTCTTCATTACACCAACTTTGTCAGACATTACTTGCAATACTATTATAAATATGCAAATTGGATATTGTATACCAATTGCTAACAAAACATGGTAATAGGGAAAATAAACTTTAATGCAATTCACAGATACGATATCTATTAGTGAGATGTGGAACTCATCTCACCTTAAAGCTATTTGTGGTAAAAGGGACACCATTCTCAAATACCACAACTATGTGATATTTTCAGGCAAACATTCCATTATATAGTTTTCCAGAATGCTTAACAGAAGCTGGTTCCAATATCTAACAATTCCATCTTAATACAAATTTTACAATATTATCTGAATACAGCCAGTATTCAAAAATGTATGCTTCCCAGCCCTGCTATTGTTCAACACTTGATTCAGTGGGGGGAGGTTGAAGGAGCACATGGTGACAGACATTTTAACAAACTACAGACTTCATTCCACACAGTTATTAATTATAACAAACTATTTGAGCTATAAAATCGATTACACCAATTGAAACCTAGTATTATAACTATGATCACATTATTATCATTATATGGCAAGTAATTCACAACCCTTATTGAATCAAGCACATGGTACAAGGTCTAAGGGAGGTATCAAACAGTAAGTAAAGTACTTATGAGCCTATTACAATATAATTGACCACTACAGATTTCCATAATAAACAGCACATCTTGCTGCTTATTCACAGACCACCATAGTGCTGTTTCACAGAATAACCATCACTCTTAACTCATAACCAAAACATTACAGCATAACCTTGCTGTGTATACGAACAAAGTTTCCACTATGTAGCACTTTCCTGTAAGTTGTCCCTGGCACACTAAACACCACATAACTACTATAGCATCTACTGCATGTTAACACAAATCACTACAGATACACATATAGACTAACTACTGTTCAGACTATTACATTATTAAACCATTAACCATGTCATAATTGTGATCCATATAAGCCAAATTACACATATTTAACCAACACATTCATTTTCTATCCATTAGTATGTTCCTATAAAGTTTGATACTTAGCATTGATTGAAAGGATACATTTGAAGGCCTCCTAGTGATTGAAGTTGCATCTTTGCAGCCTTGTGAGTGAAAGTCTTCTGCCCTCTGTGTCCCTCTGAGAGTTTGGGAGGGGCTGGGCTGCACCTCCTAATATTAAACATGATAATAGGTGCTACCATGCTGAGACCAGTAGTTCTACAGCAAAAAGGAGAGGGGGTGGGAGGAGCAGGTGCACACTATAAGCACTAAGAATACAAATGATCAAAATATCTATAATAGACTGCAATAATTAACATGGTTTTAAATGTAACCTTACATTTAAAACCATGTTAATTATTGCAGTCTATTATAGATATTTTGATCATTTGTATTCTTAGTGCTTATAGTGTGCACCTACTCCCTCACCCCCTCTCCTTTTTGCTGTAGAACTACTGGTCTCAGCATGGTAGCACCTATTATCATGTTTATTATTAGGATGTGCAGCCCAGCCCCTCCCATTTCCTGTGTGTGTGTTTTTAAGGTACATTCTGAAGGTGAGACCCCTTCTTTGGGCTAGCACTCTTCCTGCCCGCCCCAGGTGATTTTAACTGGTATGGGTCCTTGCATTGCAGTACACACATCTAATGGGCTCTATGATAGGTAAGTCCTAGATAAATTAATTAGTGTGTCAGTATTAAAGATGTTAGGGACCCACCTGTATAAGGTTCACCATGACATGGTAGGTGGGCAAACATCTTTGGTCAAACATGTACTAAGAAACCTTAAATTTATATCCATGTTAATTATTGCAGTCTATTATAGATATTTTGATCATTTGTATTCTTAGTGCTTATAGTGTGCCCCTGCTCCTCCTCCCCCTCTCCTTTTTGCTCCCTCTGAGAGTTTCTCAACTCTGTGTGTCTGAGATGTTATTTCCAGTTTGAAATTCCCACCGTGGGTTTGATTTACAGAAGAAGTAGGTCTGGGTCTGGGTGTGTGTTAACAGAACCATGGCCAGGTCTGTTGATATGGTAATCTTTTGCCTAGGCAGAGCATGAGAGTAGCTGGCTACATATCTTCAAAGCTAATCAACCAAACAAACTAGTATCATCTTGGCTTTGATATAATAAATAATGCTCACAATCTATGACTATAACTTTATAAGAATTTAATATTCATATATATATATATATATATATATATATATATATATATATATTAGTGGTGAATTGCACTAAAAACAAGATGTGGAAGTCCAAGATAATAGAATAAAGTCCTCCTTACAGTCCCACACTCTGAAAAAAGAAGGGGTACATTCCTCATGCATATTGAGTGGCAGCTTTAAAGTTTCCAATACAAAACCGTTGCTCCAAAAGTCCAAATAATAGTTCAACAATAGTGAAACAGCAACGCCATCTAGTGTGTGAATATTGAGACTGTAATTATTCCAGGAGTATACAATCTTCCTTCAAAACTCCAGAGATTGAATATAGTGAAAAATATAAAAAATAATTGTTTTAGTAAAATATCATATAAATATGACAAAGGTGTTGTGTGCATATAAATAACTACCACCTATATAGGTGTATAAAAGTGCATTAGTGCATATCAAACCAAACACATAAGTGTATATTTGCTTAGTTCACAGCAAAAAAGTGCACAGTGCTTGTGCAAAAAATCTCCAATGAATATATACCTTATACCCAATAAATACCCCTACCCATAATTTAGTGAATGTGCTCATACCAAAGGACTCTTGGCTTTTGTACTGACGTCCACACTGTCACTCACGTTGGTTATTTAAAAAGGAGGGAACATAGGTACCAATGAGTAATATATAAAAATATCACATTTAATAAAACCGCATCTAAAACGTACATCTAAGAACAACATTTTGAGCTTAGCTGAGTCAGGTCACCAAACGCAGGGTATGGACCACTCCTCACATCAGAAACTCCTCAGTGCATTTCATCAAATGGCCAGACTTCTTCAGGAGGATATCTACATATCACCCAAAGGCCCTTTATAAACCTGTATTAATGAGGTTTATTATTCTAATTAGGAAAAATGGCTACCATAGCACTCATCTGAGCATGTGCTGTTCCTCAGACTCATGGGAGGAAGGTCAAAAGCTTATGGAACAAATATAAATAAAAATCAAACATGCTTGCATTTAATAGCAGAATCATAGGGACCCATGTCTTCTGACACAACACATTGCATGTAAATATGCCACTAAAGGTTCTAGGATTAGAAATACCCAGATACCCCCATGCATCTAATGCACATGCATCCTCAGCGCATTGCATGATGGGGAGAAGGTCATAGCTCACCACCATGATTGTCAACCCAATCATGGTCCAGTGTTACAACAACAGCCTAGGACTAGAAACACCACCCATCTCTGTTTACTAACAAAAGAGACAAATAGCAAACACATCTCTCCAAGGAGCTGGAAATAAATGGTAAAAGTTTTTACAAATGGTGGTCATTTTTTAGAGGTCCATATAATATATGGTGGTGGCCATTTTGTCTGAGACATTTCCATACAATGATAGTTCCCATAGACAGTGGCCATTTTTTAAAAGTCCATAAAATCTATGGTGGTGGCCATTTTGTTTAGGATCTATTTCCATGTAAATGTAGTGATTTATACAATAGACACTAGTTATCTAATAACAATCCTGTTTTTCATAGACCTAGTATAAATAAGGTATAAGGTGGACTATGGTGACACATAGTTACAACAATAAAAATAATATTATATAAATTAACAAAAAAGTTACATAAATTGAAACACATACCAGTAGTAATTAGCTAATAAAGTGCAGTGCAATCCATATAAATAATCATAAAAAAACAATGATAAACTTTATATTACACTTATAAAAAGGAGGCAATTTCATAAGCTTCATTTAAACCTTTGTGAAACAAGGTATTTAAATGGTAAATCCAATACATTCCCCTTCTGGATAAACTATTTTTCATATATCCACCTCTGCTTCCTAATTTGACATGTTCTATTGCACTGAATTGTAAACTTCTAGGATCCGCATTATGATGATTTAAAAAATGTTTGGGCACTGCATGAAAATCTTGTTTATTTTTGATGCTCCTCACATGTTCCTGGATGCGGATCTTTAGAGGACATTTTGTTTTCCCCACATATTTCTGTCCACACCCACATTCTAAAAGATAAATAATGTTTGTGGTATTGCAATTGCTAAAATCTTTAATTTTAAAATTCTTTGAATTATCTGAGTTTGAAAAACTGCAAGGTGTGGGATGTGCAAATTTACAAATATTACAATGACCACACTTGTATGAACCTACTATTTTTGTTTCCCAGATGCCTCTGTTATCTGGATTTGTAGACTGAAGCATGCTAGGAGCTATAATATCCTTTAAATTACGTGCCCTTCTGAAAACAAGTTGTGGTTTTTCAGGTAAAATCCTAGAAAGTACCAGGTCATTTTTTAAGAGACCCCAATGTTTCTAAAGTACTTTTTTGATTTTGCTATCCTGATTATTAAAATCCATGATAAAAATAATTTGATCTGGGTTTTGCTCATCTCTGGGTTTATATTCTAACAATTTATTTCTATCCACATTTTGAGTTTTCATCAAGGCTTTTTCAATTAGTTCTTCAGGGTAACCTCTATCTGTAAATCTTGTTCTGTAAATATTAATTTGTTTTTTACACATATCCTCTTTATTGCAGTTATGCTTAATGTGACAAAATTGCGAGAAGGGTATATTATCCTTCCAATGTTTAACATGTCTGCTCTTATAATGAACATAACTGTTTGTGTCTACTGATTTTACATAGTTATCTGTATTTATTTCATCTCTATTTGAGGACAAAGTTAAATCTAAAAATTCTATTGAGTCTTTATTTAAATTTGACGAAAAAATTAGATTATATTCATTATTATTAAGATATGTCATAAAATCAGTAGAAAGATCAGGGGAACCCTCCCAAATCAACAGAACATCATCTATATATCTTTTATACAAGACAATATTACTCTTAAATGGGTTATTTTCATAAATATATCTCTGCTCCCAGCTTCCCATATAAAGGTTGGTGAAGCTGGGAGCAAAAACTGTACCAACTCGGTACGATGGCCGCTAAAGGACTTAATGAGTCCTTGGGCCTACAATGCTTTTTGTAGATACCCCTGGGTATTATACTATTTATGTTCACATGTTTTTGATCTCATCGAGGTGATTGGGATTTATATATATCCCTATATCCCTACATGCTGTATATGGGTGATGACTATCTGTTCTTTAAATCGGACCTATGCCCCTGACACACGATGGTTACATCACGTTTTTGTCCTATGTATATATATAACTATGTGGCACAATTGTTGTGACGACTATGTTTGTGGGACTTAATTAGTGTTGTACGATTTACATCTAGATACTCTATGTTAAACTTCTTTAAGAATTAACAATCCTGTCTAATGTTCTGTATTTTCCGGCAACAGTTTCTGTTGCCATGGTTTTGTGGGTGAATCATGTGACCCGGTGACATCGCGGACGCAGCCTGATGACGTCACTCTATCCGCGACCGCGGCTGCTGGACGTGGGTTAGTGGTGACTGATGGAGGTGAACGTTGATGCTCCGGCTCACCTGATGAAGGTAATTTTTTAATTATGTGTGTATTTAAATGTTTCCTTGTATGTCAGTCAATTGTATCCAAGACGAAGGGCTGATGCCCGAAACATTGGATTTTTGAAATAAAATGCTTATTGACTTTTGATAAGCAGTCGTGTAGTGCCGCCATTATTCGCTGTGCATATCGGACCTGGTGGTCCATGGAGGGCAACCACGCCATTATACAATTTATACTCAGTGAGTGCCGGAATTGAGTTGTTATATATATATATATATATATATATATATAATGTCAGTGTTTTTGAACTTTTAACAAACAAATAATGTAGGTTACCTTTTAAACAATATATTTTTTTCTACTTTGGATAGCAGTCAA
This sequence comes from Taudactylus pleione, assembly GCA_031769625.1. Lineage (NCBI taxonomy): Eukaryota > Metazoa > Chordata > Amphibia > Anura > Myobatrachidae > Taudactylus > Taudactylus pleione. The sequence continues at coordinate 13,394,483 of JAUIMM010000153.1, read as the reverse complement.
TGAATTTATGCTGTAGTTTCAAAAATATGTGACTAATACAATTAAAACACTGGCTCAGAAATGACAAACACATGAGTTTCAGGTATTAGCTTTCAATCACTGTCAGATTCACCTGCATTAGTTTTCACATTGTTTGTTAAACCTTTATAACACGCCCATCAACACTGTATTTTTAAAGTATTCCAGTCTCTTCCAGCTCTTTAATTGTAATAGTAAAAGACACATACTAATGATACTTCAATTCAAGGGTTTTCATATCAGTCAGGTAATTTGAGAGTTTTTTTTTTAATGAAAGACTGAATCTAAATGTGAATAGCCATTTTATTTGTATGTCCGTTTGGAGTGAACAGATTATTTGTAATTTTTTTAGAACATTGTATAGCTTTACAACTAAGTGGGACAGCTGACATTGGTTTAATTATATCCCATAACAAACTTGGCAAAATTCTGGTTATTAGATAGAGCTACATATGACTCTGAAAAGGGAAAGTTTAATTATTGCCATCCTGTATATATTCAGTTTTGCAGAAATATGAACACCTGAACTCAGGGTTCTTAAAAATAAAGCGCGATCCGTCTTGGGTTTTCCCACCAAGTTCGATCTGAAAATGTGGCAAAACATAATTTTGACAGAAATGTTGTATCTCATGTTCTTTGGATTGCATAGAAGAGTCCCTCCCTCATGATCAGGCATCATTTCATACAGGAGAGTGTATGGGCTATAGTTGCTCTTCAAAAGATGAAAATTACATTAGTATGACATTTGATTAGAGAGAGTTGTACTGTAGTAAGTAGACAGAGTAGGTGGAAAGGGTAAATGCAGGCATCTTTGTCACTGTGTATGTGTATTTGTTTGTCAATAGCACCTGCAATCCAGTGCTGCAAACAGGCTGTTGTATATGTTCGTTAACGTGACTTCTTGCACTTTGCTTTTCACAAAGACAACTGAGACTGTGACTGTGATTTCAAGATTATTTCTCTAAAAATAGTATATGGTGTTGTGTCTGAGTGGGCTGCATCATCAAGAAGACCTCTTTTCCTGTTACAAAAAAATTAGAATTTAAAAAATTATTTTTTAGCTCCAATCTTTGTAATTCAATTTAACTAGTATTTCAAATGTGTGTGTGTTTTGGAGAGGCAATATATATTATTGTACTCCTGTGGGTGTTGTTATATACCTGTTAGCTGCACCCAAAAATAAATAAACTTGTAAAATTCATTTTTTTGTCTGGTATAAAAAATATCTGCAGTCTTTCATAATTAAATTTAAATAGTATTTCAAGAGTGTGTGTCTTGGAAAGACAGTGTATGTTGTGTACCCATTAGTTATAGCACAATTTAAATTGTATTTCAGGAGTGTGTTTCTTGAAGAGGCAATATATATTACTGTATTTACTCTTGAGTGTTGTCATGTCCCTGTTAGCTGCACCCCAAAATAATTAAGTGGAAAAAAATGTTTTCTGGTGTAAAAATATCTCCATTCTTTTATAATCCAATTTAAATAATATTTAAAGAGGGCGAGTCTTGTAGAGGCAATGCATTTTACTGTACTTACTCTGTGTGTTGTCATGCTGCTGTTGGCTGCACCCCAAAATTAATTAAAGTGGAAAAATTCTGGTGTCAAAAAAATCTCCAGTTTTTTAGTAAAACTGCATCATAAAGGTAACAGTCCCTCATTTCTCTATCTCACTGTAGGTTCACTTGGTTTGGTGGCAGTTAAGTTCAACTACAGTAGCTAGCTTTACTTCTGTCCTGGTGTAAAATAAAATCAATCATGGATCAGTCGATAGAAGAGCAACCCATTACTAGTGCTGACAGTCATAGTACATCAACATCAACTTTAAAAGGATATCAATGGGAGAAAAGGTATAAGAAAGGGCATCTCAAATCTAAAAGTATTTCACAATCTTAAAGACAATATTACCCCTTTCTTTGTAAGGAAAAGTTACTGCTAAAAAACATAAAATTGCCAACATGTCATACACCACACACAGTGGCAAGGAAAGGCTTATATCATGGCCTTTCTTTGCAAGATGTGGTTCTGCTACTGCTCTTTCATGCACTGGAATTCCTATCGCAAAAGGGCCAAACACAGTCAGGCATCTTCTGTAACCTTTTTTGCACCACATTCTCATTTTGAGCCTAGATGTATCACCTTTAAAACAGGCAAATACATGCACAAAAAGAACACTAAGGCTGAGGAACAAACTGTGTGTTCACAAACTTCTCAGATCCCTGAGGAGAGTCCATGAGTGCTATGTAAGAGTCTCACATTTCTGACACTCTAATACCAGAGAATATTGCCTCCACCATTGAACCCTCTGCAAATATGAAGATGAGTAGTGTTAAAAGTAATGATGATGATGGTTTATACACAGAAATTGAGGACGCTACTTTGGTAGTACAACAGAATGAGGGGGTAATTGTGTATCTGACACTAATGAGGATGTGTTGGAAAAGAACAAGTTGATAAAATTCAATAGCATTATGTTGTTTTGTTAAAGTAAGTCAGCCACCAATGGCAGCAGTGATATGAAAAAGGACATTGTCATGTCTGGGCATAAGACCAAAAAATCTTCCTCTTCCATGTGGAAACATTTTACCCAAATACAGGTACTGATAACATTTTTCAAGGCATCTGTAGCATTTGTGAGGCTAAAGTAAATAGAGGTGCTGTAGAGGCATTAACCAACTAGGTACCTCCTCTGTTACACCATTTGCAGTTACTTCATGCTAATTATTTTTTACATTTTGGAAAACATGTAACATTATAACAAGCCATCCAGAATCCACTACCAGCAGCAAGAAATTATCCCAACACATGCAATCTTCCCTGCCAACACCAATATCATCAACCTCCTTATCAATGATCAAAGAAAGTCCTCCTGCATCCAATTTTCAAAAGCAAACTTACTCATTGCCTAAACACGATTCTGCTTTAGGTGGACCTTCATCACAGGAGTATATATTTCTTCCTGTAGTGATCAGTGTTTCTCTATTAAGAAACACTGATCACTATAGAAAGACATATACTGTATATGCCTGAACATTTATGGTATTTCAGACAATATAAGTGCCTATACAAACAGCTGTAATATTAGAGTCATTATGATCATTTGCATCTAGCTGCCTTTATCCCTCTTGTCAGGAGTATAGCTGAAATATGCAGCTTAATAGAGAAACAATGATTACTACAAAAAGAGCTATATATGCCTGAACATTTATTTTATTTCAGCTAACACATAAAGAACTCCGATCTATCTGAAATCCTTGGTGCGGGATATTCTCTCAATCTATAAAAAAAGTTTAGTTTTTTATTTCACCAATTTGTCAAGTCTGTGAGTGCCGCCTTTTTGCACATACACATATAGCATTTGGGTTCCTTACCTGTTTGGATCACAACAGGGCATGAGTGAGTGCAAAAAATCCTGTTTTGTGTCTATACAATTGAATTACTGCCTGTGCTCGTGGCTAAAGTGCTGTTTAAAATGATTAAGGTACCCTCCAATTTTTTTATTTTAATCTTGCAAGGAATATACTTTTTCATCATTTGGGTTATTTATGTTTTTGGTGGATTACAGATTTTTTCACTGAAAATTTTCATGGAATAATTTTAATTTTGTGTATTACCCTGTAAAGCTAACAGCTAAGAGTATTTCAGAGATCGATATTACTGATACTTAAAAAAAATTGCTACTATTGGATACCTGTAATACATTTTGCTTTTCTGATTTGGAGGGTGAAGCAATCCTTTCTAAAGAGAATTTGTCTGAACATATAACTAATACTTAAAATTATGAACTACCCTGACTGGTTTAAACTGAAAAACATATGAGACATATTTCTTATATCATGGCATTACCCTTGCTGATTATTTTAAAGAGAAACATATAACCAAAGGTATACGCAACTGTATGATATAACAGTAAATTATGAATGTATTTGAATCCTTAGCAAATGTTTCATGGATCTCACATTTTAGTCATTGAGGAGTCTACGTATTATAAATCTTACAAGAGACAAGATAAAACCTTTGAAGCTAAATATAAGAAAACATGGGCTTTTGATATAGACATGAACTGGTTTAAGAAATTAAACATATATATTGAAAAATCTAAAATGGATTTAATTAAATTCAAACAAGAAATATACACAAAGTACAAACTGCCTATGACCAACACAGAGTTTAGGATCAGTAAGAGAGCAGTGTTAATTTTGACAAGGATTTGAAATTTAGTTTTAGTCTTAGTCGCTTACTTAAAAATGTAGTTGGTTTAAATTCACATTTTAGTCTCATTTTTTTTGCTTTATTTTAGTCAAGATTTAATCAGTGGACCTCAGTTTTCATTTTAGTCTAATTTTAATCAATGTTTTAGTCATGATTTTTGCAAACAGTTTAATGATACTGTTATGGATTTTACTGAAGAACTTTTATCTAAAAATCCCTTGAGAACTTGATGTCAGCATACCTTAATTATGTGTTAAGTAATCTAAGCAAGTAGGCTGAGTGAGAATGTGTTACATACTGAATTACTATAGTACTCCTACCATATATCATATACAAATGAATGCCTTAAGTTTGTTATAACAAATGCAATACACAAAAATATTTCCCTTCACATGTGTCAGATTTATTTATTAAATATCTAGAAGACATACAGTACTTGTTCTTTCAAAATTTCAAATAGCCCAACTTCAAGAAAAGAAAGTATTGTATGGTGTATCAGTGTTAATTTTGACAAGAATTTTAAAATTTAGTTTTAGTCTTAATTGCTTATTTAAAATTGAACGATTTACAATATACAATTTAGTCCTCAAAAATTTTTTTGTCGATGATGGATTTTAGTCAAAATTTTAATTGACAAAAATTAACACTGTCACAGAGAGTTATTCGTGCATAATATGCCAAGACATTTATAATTAGAGGAGCGAGCACAACATTTATCTAGAGATGCAGTGTCTTTAAAATATATTAGTTATGAGTTATCTAAGGCATAGATTATCTGGTTGCACCATTGTTTTATAACTTGCACATGGTGCGTAGTGGTTTACAGGAACCACTGATATGCCCCATTATCTAAGTCTGAGATTCCCTGTACCAACTAGTGTCAGACTATGTGGACTTGGTTTTACAACATTGTACAGTTTTTTAGAAACCTTTACATTTTTGAAGAACACTTCATCATTGCTAACTTTATATAGCCCACCTGAATTTCCTTCTAATTATAGTCTTTACAATGCTGGTGTTGCAAATTATTTTTGTTGCATACCTCATAGTTTTGGCATATGTGCTACAAGGAGGTTAATAGATGAATACCCTCTTTATATGGGTCATTACCCTGAATTGTTTTTTGAGTTATTACAACTAATTTTGACAAGAAATTATTTTTATTACGATGGTAACATTCATTTGCAACTGGTAGGGTGTGCAAAAGGGTCCAATGTGGTCTCATTGTATTCCAATACCTTTATGTATATGGTCAAACTTGACCTTCTTATCTAATGCAGAGATTAAGTGGGATACATGTTAATACCACAGATATATTAACAATCTCCTTATATTTTGATCAGGGTGTAAAGTAGACTTTGTTGACTTAATTGAAACTCACAACATCTGAAATAGTCCTGCTAAATTTACTTTTATAGTACATTCCATCAATATCTTATATGTACATATTTCTTCCAATAATGGGAAAAATGCATACTTCTTTATTTGTCAAGTTCAAATATTGTAATACTGTATTAAGATCAGTTTTCATCACAAATTGACTAATTGGGGTGTACTATATTCCCATTTTACTCAAATGTGTATGATTACAAGTGATCCTGTGTGAACTTTAAAGCAGTTGGATATTATGTTAGCAACATTTATAAAAAGGGGATATAAATGCTATGAATTAGAGAGTGCTAAGAAACAGGAATTATCTGTACCTTATTCACAAATCTTTACACCCAAAACAAAGAGAGAATTATCCAAGACCACCTTATGTGTTAAAGAAACTACAAGAGATATATGTTACCACAGACAATGACCTTCCATTTCCTATCAGCACTAATATTATGGCTTGTTTCCAACGTGGAAACAACTTTTAGGATTTTGTGACCAAATTAGATGTCACTGGTCTGGATTCCCATTAACCCAGTAATTTTTTACAGACTGACTGGGCTGTTTCAAATGTCTGGGTTATTTAAATTGTGCTTACCTTCTTACAAGTGATTATTTTATTCATCACTATAATGGTAAGCAGTTCCAAGTTTAATACAGATTGTCCTACTCATCTAAATTAATTGTTTATTTGTTGCCTTCCTCATGTGGGCTTCATTATGTATGTAAAATGGAGAGACAATTGGAGGAGATGATAGCTTTGCACATATCTGTAATCTATGCAGCCATCCTTTCCTGTACCAGTAATCAACCAGTGGCTAGGCACTCTACTTTAGCCAAACATGGGGTGACATCCATCAGATATATTATGATTGAACACATTCACTTATTTATAGAAGCTGGTGATCAATCAAAAAAGCTAAGTGGGTTTTCAAATTGGAGATGCTGGTCCCTAAGGGCCTTAATGAGTGTTTGGGGTTACACTGTTTCCTATAAAATCTTCATTATTTGTTACTACTATTTACTCTATAATAACTCTGTATATGTGAAATTGATATATTCTTTTTTGTATATGTGTCAGGTTTTTTACCTTTGTAGTGCCATTAAAAAAAATACCAAAATTTGAGTTCAACAGGTTTTCGACCATGTCATTTTACCATCATTGAAGCTGCTCAATAATGTTTAAACTGGTTTGAATGTGGGCAAACAGGCATCAACAGATGGTTTTCACAAATAGGATCTAGCATATACACAGTCCATCTTAATCCGATACAAGTTAACATTTTTAATTGTGAACTTTGATTGTGAACTTTGAGCACAGTAGTGCATTTAGAATTAAAAAATATTATAAAACATATTTAGTATTTGAAAATGTAAAAGTGATATTTAATTAGAATTTTTTAGAATAAATATGCTAAAAATATGTCTCTAATTTGAAAGCTCATATGAGTCTTGGATGTAACAGACACAAGTAAGATATGACTATCTTTTCTAATTCTCATTAGAAGTATTTGTATTATTATATTAATGTGATTTATACTAAGAATAAATGTAATTGACAAATCCAGGTGTATTTATATGGTAATAAAATCTGTATACTTCAGAAATAAGTTGTGTTTTGTTTATTTATCTATCTGTAGTGCAATTTAAAATACACCCCATGAAAAATGATCTATTGTAATATGCAATCATTATGAAATGTTACTGTGCACTGAATGGAGGATTGTATTCTACTATAGTGTTCTGTAAACAGCTTGGAAATATATTTTTTATTCTGATTATTCACTATGTACACTTCACGGCAAATTGAGGTCTGTTTATCACTCTTGTATATTCCTATCAGGCTGGACATCTGTGTGACAGTTTATACTACCATACAAAAAGATCAGACATCATAAAACTCAATATGTTGCAGACAATTGCTTTCCATTATGGACATTTCGATTGATTTTATAGTCATGTTGGGTGAACCAATGAGTTCAAAGTTACAGAACAGCCTCTAGCCTATGAGTTAATGAATTAAATAACTGTTTTGGTGCTGCTTTGTACTATATTAACCCTCTGTCTGCCCATATGTACAAGCTCCTGAAGAAAAATGAATAAAACAGCCGTTTCGCTGATACATATGATGTACCTTTTAAAATAAATGTGATCTTTATTCAATCTGAACCATGAGTGCTGTTCCTTTACTTAGTCCTACCACTGCAGTTGGTGAATTTGTTGAATATTTACATTGCACATTTGGTAATTAAATACCCCCTGCTAATCACTGTTGAATGGGGTTATGACCTCAATCTGACTCTGAACCTTGGATAAGATCAATGTCATAAGATTGAGGTCATAACCCAATTCAATGTTGATTAGCAGGGAGTATTTAATTACCAACTGTGCAATATTTACAGTAGAATAACAGTGTCAAGTCCACCACTTAATGGCAATAAAAATATACTTATTAGCAACAAATCAAAAAACTCAACCAATATGTTAGGGCAAGAGATACATCAGTTTTTTTACATTGGATGCTGTAAAGTGACTTCATGCATCTGGAAAACTTGTGGAAGAAACTGGAGTTTAAATGAGGTCTCCAAATAATGTATCTAGATATAATGAATGATAGTTTGTAGCCAGCTTGTAATTAGTTTAATAGGGACAGCACTTCCAGTGTGTGTGTCAGAATGTAAAAACTGGACTGACAGTATTAATATAGAAAATTGCCCAATGATGAACTTATACTGAACTGAGTGTGGAGCATCTTGTGCTTGTGTGTACCCTTTTTTGTGCTGTGTTGTACAATATTCCTTGTAAGGTTTGTGCCTGCTGGAAGTGGAACATATAGTTCATCATTAACCTTGGAGAGACATAAAGTGGAGAGAGAAAAAGTACCAACCAATCAATTCCTGTCATTTTTCAAACATAAGTGTTTTACTGTAAACTGCCTGCAAGATACACCATTTTATATGTGTTGTGCTGCTAATTCTTTGTGTTTCTCAGTTGGTATAAAGCCTCACCTGGACTTCTGCATTGTACAGGATCTTAAAAACATCACAAATAAATATGAACACATCTGGATGTCATTATGACTTTTAAAAAAAAATCATTTGAAAGCAAAAAGTATGAAAGATGTACATGTAAATCTGCTTTTTTCCAGGCATAAAGCATCCACCTGCAACGAAAGAAAAACAAATTAAATGTGGGCACAGTGAAGCCTTTTAGTAATAAATATTTTTCATACTAAAAGGAAAATAATTGTGGCCATTAAGGAGAAAACAGTGCCAATACACAATTATTTTTGCACTTCATAGACGAGCCTTTAAGTCTGTGAGCCCATGCTTTTATAGACCTCATAGGTGATTTCTATTTTCCAAATGTTACCATAAAAGAACATTACATATCGTTTGCATTTTGCTCTTGCTTAATAGAGCAGATCACAAATGGGTTAATGTTCATTTGGAAATCCATTCTGGTAAATTAGGACTTGACATTACTCTTTGCTACAGTAGATCATTTTTTAGGTCGAACTTAAGAGAGAACTGATTTTACAATTTAAATCAACAATTTCATTACAACTATTTCTATTCAACTTTTAAAAACCATTTAATTATCAAAAAGAACAATGTTGACATTTGGGTAACATGGCAGACATTTCACAAGGATTTATTAGCTTGGAAAAAAATGAAATGGCATTTAAAACGGCCATAATAAATGTCTGGGTTATCTAGAAAGAACATCCACATTTAAACAAAAAAAGGCAGAGTACATTGTCTAATATATTTACATTACAAAGGGCAATCTATCAAATCAAACAAAACAAAAGTATGTAGACTTCAAAATATACAGTATGGTTGATAGATAAATGTTACATTCTTGGCATGAACAGGGATAACCTGTCTTTTCTGGACATAGGCATGCTTTTTCCTTTAAACTGGCTTTGAAGAGAATTTTGAGTTTTTAGACTGGTGAACCTGATTATATAACTAAAGGGGCCTATTTACTAGCAGACATGAAATCGACTGCACGATTACGACATTGTAATCATGCAGTCATTTGTCAGTCTGTGATGAGCCTGCACTGAACGAGCAGTCATTCAGTACAGGCTCATCCATCATCTGCAAACATGCTCAACCTGACAATATCATCAGGTTGACCGCATGTTTGCAAGATGATAGATGACTAAACGACCAGCGGGCATGCGCATCACTGGTCGTTTTAGACACTTTATAGCAAATGATTTGCAAACGATTTGTAAACGATTTGAGAATGATTGAACATACTGTACTATTGTAGTAGGGGCAATCTGGGCTATGACAAGAGACAGTTGATAATAATTGTGACACTGCATGTAGGTAGGATGTCCATCATATTTTAACTTTTTCAAAAATCAGGATGTTTTTAAATTTTTTCCTATAAAAATAAACTAAAGTTAAACATTTTATTGCATTTTATGTAAACCCCCTTTTATAGAATGTGTTGTGAAGGTATATACAGTATATGTTACATAATGTAGTTGCTCCTCAACCTCTTTATTTGATTTTGAATTCCTCAACCTAAATCACAGCCATCTCTTCAAGGGAGTAATCAGGAAATACACCACAGAGAAGATTCAGAACCCCCCCTCCCAGTACTAAAATGCTATGACACAATGTGAGCTGCAGAAGCCAACATTTATTGAACGTAAACAACTAAATGCAGCTGGCCTAGAATGAAATAACTGTGAACAATGCAATAATAAGGCAGCGTCGATGAAAGTAGAGCAGCAGCTTCTTGATTTATAGTATGAACAACAGATTAACAAAATTACTCTAAAAAAATCAGTAATATCAAAAGCATATGCTGTAAACATTGATTGTAACCATCTTATACACTACATCAATATATCATTTGCTAACCTTACTAGCTCCTTATACTGGGAATTATATGAAGAGGTGAATGCATACATACATACATACATTATATACATACAAATAAGTCAGCGCCACAGTCTCAAGTGTCCCAAAACAAGTATTGTCCATTTTCCAACAGGGTAAGATGTAGTGCCGCTCTTCCTCCAAATGCCTCATCCACACGCAGTATATATATATATATATATAGAAATGAAAAGAACGGAGGGCGCACAGGTGAGTATAATAATCACAGTCACTTTACTAAAAAGCTATATCTCACTTACATCCAAGATAGTAATCAGTGTGCTGCAATAAACCCAATCTAGGGATTAGATCTGATATTTCTGGATTATATCAGGGTACTTTCTTCCCAGTAAGATGCAGATACACAGTACAGTCTTTTCAGCATGCCAGAACAAGTTTTGGTTCCCAGAATACAGCATCTGATGTCACAACGTCCACATTATCACAGCAACTTCCAATATGTTTAGTTAGCAATAGACTTCATCAGGGGGTGTGTTATTATTATTATTAGTTATTATTATTATTATTATTTATTTATATGGCACCACAACTGTTCTGCAGCACCTTACAAAGTACATAAACAAGATGTAGACAAGCGACTTACAGAACAATACACTACAGGACCAGGACATGGATAATATATATTGCTACATTAGTGACCATAACACCCAGATAAGCAACAGAGCATAAGCAACCAAGTGCTAGGTGCCCTAGTGGTGAGTAAGAAGTAGATGAAACTAAAGTAGGGAGAAGCACAAGAGGGTAGAGGGACCTGCTTGTAAGAGCTTACATTCTAAAAGGGAGGGGAAGACAAACAGATGTGACACAGATGGGGTAGATGGGGAGGAAGGAGCATGTAGGAGGAAGTTAGAATGATAGCTGGAAGGCTTTGATGAAGTAGTGGGTCTTAAGAGCCCATCTGAAGGTTTGCAAAGATGTGGAGAGTTTGATGGGGAGTGGGAGAAAGTTCCAGAGGTGGGGAGCACTAGTTGAACAAAGAGAGCAGAGTGAAGGGAGATGAGATCAAATATGTATATGGAAGAAGATTGGGTGAGGGCTTTGTAAGTGAGCTTGAGAACCTTAAATTGGGTTTTAAAAGGGAAAGGGAGCCAGTGGAGGGCTTGTAGGAGAGGGGAGGCAGATGTAGAGCATTTGGAGAGGACGATAAGCCGTGCAGCAGCATTAAGGATAGACTGGAGAGGAGAGAGATGGGTTTTGGGGAGGCCAGATAAGAGGAGGTTACAGTAGTCCAATCTGGAGATGATCAGTGAGTTTATGAGGGTTTTACTAGCATCCTGGGTGAGATAGGATCTGATCTTAGAAATATTTTTGAGATGGAAACGACAGGACTGTGAAAGGTTCTGGATATGTGGTTTGAAGAAGAGGGATGAGTCCAGGATAACTCCAAGACAGTGCACCTTTGGACTAGATGAGATAGTTATTCCATCAATTGATAAAGAAATAGTGGGAAGTGAGGTTATGTGGGAGGGTGGGAAGATGATCAGCTCTGTCTTCAACATATTAAGTTTAAGAAATTGTTGGGACATCCAGGAAGAGATAACAGAGAGACAGTTGGAGATACAAGTCAGAAGAGAGGGGGAGAGATCAGGGGAGGAAAGGTAGATTTGAGTATCATCAGCATAGAGATGATAATGGAGGTAAAAAGAGCTGATGAGTTCACCTAGAGAGGAAGTATAGAGGGAGAATAGGAGTGGTCCAAGAACAGAACCTTGGGGAACACCTACTGTAAGAGGCTGTGGGGGGAGAATGAGAATAGAGTAGTGGGCTTTGTATTTGGCAGCGAGGAGGTCGTTGCTTTTTTTCATGAGGGCAGTTTCAGTGGAGTGGAGAGAATGGAAGCCAGACTGAAAAGGGTCAAGGTGGGAGTGGGAGGAAAGAAAAGTGGTAAGGCATTTGTAGACAATCTGCTAAAGGAGTTTGGAGGCAAAAGGGAGGAGAGAGATGGGTCAGTAGTTAGAAAGAAGGTTGGGATCAAGGATAGGTTTTTTAAGAATGGGGAGACAAGGGCATGCTAGAATGCAGAAGGAACAGTGCCTGATGAGAGGGAGAGGTTGATGAGGTTGGCAAGATGGGAGCAGGCAGAAAGAGAGAGGAAGCGGAGGAGGCAGGAGGGGATACAATCAAGAGGGGAGGTGGAAGGGGGGATGACCAGATGAGGGCCATGACTTCCAGATACAGGGGAGAAGGATGTTAGAGTTGGTAAAGTTGATGGGGAGGGGTGATCTGGGAAAGGAGGAGGTGGAGAGCTGGGGGACTGGTTGGATATAATGTCCTGACATATGGAATCAATTTTAGATGTAAAGTCGGTAGCAAAGTCAAGGGCAGAGATCAAGGAGGGGAGATGAGGAGGGGGTGGGCGAAGGAGGGAGTTGAAAGTGGTGAAGAGACACTGGGGATTAGAGGACTGAGAGGAGATGAGGATCTTGAAATATGACTGTTTAGAGAGGGAGAGAGCAGCACTATTGGATGAGAGCATAAATTTGAAATGGAGAAAATCTGCCTTAGAGTGTGTTAATCTTCACTGTCGCTCGGTGGTTCCTGAACACTTTTGCAGGTATCTGGTGCATTTGGAATGCCAGGGTTTTGGAGTAGATCTGCGAGTGTGAGTAGTGATCGCCGGAGCAACAGAGTACAGAGCAGAAGTGAGGGTGGCGTTGTATAGGGAAGTGGCTTGATCAGGGCAGGAGAGAGAGAGGATAGGTGAGAGAAGTGAGTCAAGCAGGGAAGAAAAGGAAACTGTGTCAATAGCGCCAATGTGACACTTAGTGATGGTGGCTTTTGGAGGTAGAGGAGGGGAATGAGAGAGGGACAGGTTAAAAGAGAGAAGGTGATGGTCATAGAGTGGGAAAGGGGAATTGGAATGATCAGAAATATCACATCGGTGAGTGAAGACCAGATCAAGCATATGGCCACTCACATGGGAGGGTGAGGCGGTCCATTGGGAGAGAACAAGTGAAGATGTGAGGGTGAGGAGTTTGGAGGCAGAGGATTCTGTGTTCAGACCAACCAACCCTTTTTATTCACTACAGGACTAATTTGCATAAACTACTTTACCAAACAAACTGTATCATCTCACATAATAAAGAAACATATTACTCAATACCATCATATTGCAGGTATGTCCCAATTAAAAAACAACTTTGTCAATTGGTTCTTAAAAAAAGGCTACTATATCATCAGTTCACCGATGAAGATCACAATGTTACAATAACATGTAAATAATTAAAACAATTCTTAAATAAATGCAAAGAACACAAATAAATACTTTAAAACAAATGACTCATTCATACGACCTGAGAAACCGTACCAATGTCCGAGATCAACGATCCAACTACGGTGTCACACAGGACTAACTGGCACATCAAATGCAGGTAAGTATAAGCAGGGAGTCTATTACTATAAAAATGGAATAATATCAGAATTTTCATTCAGACCAAAGGGAATTAACATATTAAGGGTGTAGATCCAAAAGGTCTCTTTTATTGCTAATTTCTTAGGTAAATCTCTACCTCTATCATCAACAGACACGTGTTCAATAGCTTTAAAGGAAAAATGGTTCAAGTCCAAACCACAACATTCAGCAAAATGCCGCTACACACTGTGATTTTTAACTTTATTCTGAATATTTCTTGTGTGTCCAAGTATTCTTAATTTAAGTTGCCACTTTGTCTTACCTATGTAGCGTTTGCAGCATTTACATTCTAACATGTAAATAACATATGTGGTCTGGCAAGTTATGAAACTTTTTATATCCCAGGATTTACTCTTCACTGTATTCCAGAACTTCGTTCTCACTTTACTCAAAAATTTACATACTTTTCACATGTTACAGGGGAAAAAAACATTAGATTTATTAAGTCAATTCTGTTCCTTAACAATGGGTAAATTACTTGGTGCTAACGCATTTTTTAAAATTACTTGGGGAGTTTCAGGTAATATTTATTTCAAGAACTATTCCAAAGTTAAAACATCCCAATGTTTTTCTAACACTTTTTAATTTCTTTACTTTTAGTACAATATGTTGTCACAAAAGGAACAAAGTTATTAACCATTCCACTAGATTTATCCTTATACTCTAAACACTGCGGAATATGTGTGCGCTATATAAATAACTTGTAATAAATAAAATAAATAAACAAATCTGACCTTTGTAAATTTTTGGCCTTATTCCTACTCTTATTGATCAAATCCAGTGGATATTTTTTCTCAAGGAATCTACTACTATGGACTTGAACCATTTTTCCTTTAAAGCTATTGAAAAAGTGTCTCTTTATGATAGAAGTGGTGATTTACCTAAGAAATTAGCAAGAAGAGAGACCTTTTGGATCTACATCCTAAATATGTTGGTTCCCTTTGGTCTAAATGAAAATTATGATAGATGTATTATTCTATTTTTACAGTAATAGACTCCCTGCTTATACTTACCTGCGTTTGATGTGCCAATTAGTCCTGTGTGACACCGTAGTTGGATCACTGATTCCGGTTTCATACTTTATCCGACATTGGTATGGTTTCTTAGGTCATATAAATGAGTCATTTCTTTTAATTGTATTTATTTGTTTTAATTGCATTTGTTATAGAATTGTTTTAATTACATAGGTCTACAAAATGTAAGGTATTGACAGATTTTATAATAATACTTTTATATTCTTAATTATACTCCTGTGTACATCAAAAAATAGTATATTAAAAAAAATGACCACATCACATTTACCTATAAGGGGTTATATAAACTTTTAAGAAAAATCAAAAAGATTAATTGTTTTTGAAATATTTATTGTGAAATACGAAGAAGTGTAAATGATATCACAGTGTTTTTGTCTTAATTGTAAAATAAAATAACAATTAAATCAAACAATAATAGAAACAAAACCATAATTATTGAAAAAATTGTTAATATCTTGTTTTTTTGTCTTCAAACTTTGTTTTGTCGCTTTTCGCTTATAAGCTTTTTCTATGTCGTCTCTTTGCATCATCCAGCAGTAGTCCCAATGACCCTGGTATCTGCTTACTACATCTTTAACATCTTGGTGGAACCATTCACCATTTTCTTCACTGTAGTCTGAGATTAACAGGAAATGCTCAATATGGGAATTAAAAAAATGTACCTTTAAACTCATGTTGCAGCCAAGGTTTCTGTAACTATTAAGCATTTCCCTGACAATTTATTTGTAGTTTGGATCCATAACATTCCCTAAAAATTTTGAAATCACTTGTACTGTATGAGTGGTGTGTACTGTATATGTATTGTGTGTGTAGTGTGTACTGTGTGTGTGTGTATGTGGTGGTAGGCAGGGGTTCAAATGAGTCAGCACAGGGCAAAAACTGTGTTGCATCTGTTGTATTTGGTTCCACCATTGCCATCTCACCTTGTAGTTGTAATTGTTGTGTGTGTGCAATGTTCTTTAGACAGTATGGGGTTTAGGCTCTTTGTAAATTTCAGCTCCAGGACCATGTGCACCTTTATCTGGCACTGGGCGGGGGGAAGTTTTATGACTAGAACTGAATTGCAATGTTCTATACTACCAACTGAATTTAAGACAATGTTTTATAATAAATGTAGGCAGAATACATTTATTACTTTAAAGAATACAGTATGAAAAAATGACATTCATAAATACACGTTTTGCAGAAAAATTTGATGTGATATGCAAAATCGGCAGTTATTTTCGTGTTCAGAAGCCAAAAATCTATAAGTATCAAATTAATTTGTTAAAAAAGCTTTTTCATAGCAGACCTGTGTTATTTCCAGTATATGTTATTGTAACATTGTGATCTTCACCGGTGAACTGATGATATACTGTAGTAGCCATTTTTTAAGAACCAATTGAACAAAGTTGTGCTTTAATTGGGACATATGTGCAATATGATTGTAGTGAGTAATATGTTTGTTTATTTATGTGAGATGATACAATTTGGTTGGTAAAGTAGTTTATGCAAATGAGTCCAGCTAGTGAATAAAAGGGTTGGTTGGTCTGACACACCTCCTGAAGAAGTCCATTGCTGATGAAACATGTTGGGCGTTGCTGAGATGACGTGGATGCTGTTTTCTGGGAACTGTGAATTGTTCTGGCATGCTGAAAAGACTGTACTGTGTATCTGCATCTTACTGGCTTCTTACTGGGAAAACAAACGCTGATATAATCTGGAAATATCAGAGTGAATCCCTGGGAAAGGCTTATTGCAGCACACTCATTATCATCCTGGATGTACTGTAAGTGAGATATATTTTTTTAGTAAAGTGATTGTGATTATTATACTCACCTGTGTGCCCTCCATACATATATATATATATATGATAACATGTGTCACTGAATTGATTTAAATACACGTTTTTTATGCATCATGATTATTTGGGAGTGCCGCCTCGTTCTTGGAGTGGGACGTGAGATGACTATATATATATATATATATATATCCAAAGAAATCCGGCACTCTCCTACAATAAAAGCAACTACCTGCATGCTCGTGCTGTATACGATAAATGTCCTGATAGGTGTATGACAATCAAACACACCATGCCCGGCACTGCAGTATATTTCAATGAAGCTTGTATTAAATATGAAACATCATGTGAACAGCAATCAGCAACGTTTCTGGACCACGCAGGGTCATGTCCTCATGCTGTTAGATGCAATAATGGTATGAAAAAAATAAAATAAACAGCTTACCTTATATCCCCACCGCTGTGAAAAGCATGCCATCCCGGAGGTCAGCGTTGTCCTGGTACAAGTCAGGGCGCCTGTTGATGACGTCACTCTGTGGCCAGGACTATCCACGTCACGTGGTTGCCAAGCAACCAGACGCCATCTGACTCTACGGGATGCGGCTGGAAAAAATGTAAACAACTATTGAGAAGCATCCCACATCACAACGTTCCATGGCTGTGCTGAACAAACCGCACTTCCATGAAATGCAATGTGACAGGAGATGCCTGTGCAAGTCAAAACAAGGCTGCATGCAAATAAACTACTAAACAAATATGGCATGTCATGCATAATGAAATAAACTAATACTGTACATTCGTAATGTGCACACAACATACACAATGATGTATCAGTAATGGTAAATGAACCACACTAATTTAAGAAAAATATATGCGTTATAAAACTGGATAACACTCTATATAAGGAGGGAGTGGATGGCCCTCTATGTAGGAATCAACTGTTGGAAAATATGCTGCTGTTAGCAAAAAGCACTCCAATTGACACGTTAATTAAGCCCCTTCGGAATAATAGTATCAAGTTTAAAAATCCAGCGGGATTCCAATCTGAGTAACGCTGCATTCCGGTCCCCACCTCGAGGAGATTCAGGTACATGATCGATTATCTGATATCTGAGCGATGCCAATGAGTGTTGTTTAAGCTTGAAATGGCGAGCTACTGGCTGGTCGATATGCTTCCCTGTAAGCGCTGATCTAACCGCAGACCTGTGCAGAGCCATGCGTTCTTTGAACATGCGGCTAGTCATCCCAATATAATACAAGCTGCACGGACAGATGATACTATTATTTGTAGCAACAAATGTAAAATCCTCAGCTCATATTCTTTTTAAATTTGTATGCTGGGGCTTGTAGTTCTATGTTGTTATTTTCCTACCATAGAGTACCCCCCCTTACTCATCTGCCCTTCTACTTCAAACCCCATTTGAATAGCAGAAATAGGTACATTACCCATGGTTACTTATCTGCACCAGTGCATGTCCCAGGACCTGAACCTCCTCCAATACTTGCAAATTATCCTGCCTCAAAGGTGCATTCAAACCTTCTCCACTCAGCTTCAAACTGCGATTTCCCAGCAGGTTCTGTTCACAGCTCTTCCTGCTCTGCAATTGCTCAAAGCTGTCAGCTCTGCACAGACCACCATACAGTGTCCTTCTTCTTAGGGTCACAAATATCAAACTCCCCAATATGCTGCCCTTTCTGCTCTGGGGTTTTCAAGTCTTCAAACACACAGACCCATTAGGCTTCACCCCCTTTTCACAGTAGCCTTCAGGGAGATGTAGTTTCTCTTCCTCAACTTGTAAAATACATTGTCCATCTCTCTTATTACTGAGGCAAAGGTTATTAGTAGCCCCAGGGTGCTCAAGTCCAGTATTCTGCAATTTGGGCTGCTATGGATCCTGGTAGAAGTGACCAACTGGTCGTGTGACATTATGCATTGGCTAACCATAGCATTGCTACTCTAAAAACCGCATTATAGATCAGGTGCCTGTCCCTTTTACACCAAAAGTCTAAAAAGTTGCTCAGGTTGGAGTCAAGGTGGATATTTTCATTAGCTACTTTATCCTGATGGGTCTTAATGACTCTCTGGGTTTAAGTTGCTATCTCTAATAAAATGTGTGTAATTTTCATGTAATAACTTGCTGGTATGTAATATTGAGGTGTGGATTAACAGGTCGAATGGGACACACACTAAGGTCAAAATGTAGGAAGGTTGACAGGTACCAATGGTCAACAGTGTCAAAAGGTCGACATAAAAATGGTTAACACAAAAATTGTCGACATGATTTTTTTTTGTTTTTTTAGCCCAAATATTCACCCTAACTCTAACCTTTCCCTTGGTGCCTAACTCTAACCCTCCCTCTTGGTTCCTAACCCTAATCATTAGGGTAGATGCTTGACCCTAATTGTCCCTTCTAGTGCCTAAACTTAACCCTCCAGTAAGTGCTAAACCTAAGTGCCTATTGCTAACTGTCAGGGTAAGTGCCTAACCCTAAAGAAACAAAAAAATCATGTGTTGACCTTTTTTGTGTTGACCATTTTCATGTTACCTTTTTCATCCTGTCAACCATTTGAACCTGTCAATTTTCTTACAAGTGTTTTGACCTTTTGTCCCTGTTGACCTTTTGTCCTAGTCAACCTATTGACTGTCTAACATTTCGTGTCTAACTAGACATTGTTGACCTTTTTACTGTCTATCTATAGTCTGGAACCATCTCCTTCAACAAATGCATTTGATGTTGTATGGCATCTACATACACTACAGATAACATATTCAGGGCCAACAGCAGAAATCATATGACCTGGTACACACATTTTTTTAGGGCCCCCCCCTCCCCAGGTGTCTGGCGATTACAGGCTGATCTCTTGAGTGTTTGTCTTACCTATATGTGGTTACTCTGCAATGGGTAACCTCTAAAGAAATTGTTCCTTCATGGGCAGATGGTGACTTCAGATTGTATTCACTATTCACATAGGAGGTCACATGGTCCAGAAGACAACTGTTTAAAAAGAAATATAACTAATGTCATCGTCATATAGCGGAAGTCATATAGCGGATGTTTTGGTGCAGGATAAAATGTGAACTTGTTTAAATGTGAACTTCCCTTATCAAACAATTTTATATTATTAAACTGTATTTGCTACTGTTATTTGAAACCATTTGTATTAGTAATGTTTTTTTAGAATGAAAATAACTGTCCATAACCCTTTTCCTTCTGATCATGCCAGTTGTGGATTATCTCCAGCCACTCACTTCCAGTTCTCTTCAGCTTCATCCCTCTTGTGTTTCTTCAGTGCCCTTTGTCTCTCCAGCTTCATTTCCCTATGTTTCTCTAGCTCTCTTCTGTCTATCCAGCCCTAGCCCCCTTGTGTCTCTCAATCCCCAGACCTCTTCTATCTCTCCAGCACAAATTAATTTTACAACCCCATAGTGCAACCAGCCCCCACAGTGTCCCTCCAGCCAGCCCCCACATTGTCCCTGAAGCCAGCCCACCCAATGTCCCTCCAGCCAGCCCCCAGTGTCCCTCCAGCCAGCCCCATGTCCGTATCCCTGCAGCCAGCTGCTTGTCAGTGTCATTCCAGTCAGACCTCTGTAAGTGTCATTCCAGCTAGCCCCCTATTACTGTCCGTCCAGCAGCCAGCCAGCTCCCACAATGTCCCTCCAGCCATCAGTCAGCTCCCACAGTGTACCTGCAGCCTCAACACTTACCCTGTCGCAGCTCCACTGCTGTCTCTTAGCGTTGGGGCACTGCATGACATCATGAAATCATGCACTGAGTGATGTCAGAACTTTATTAAACTAGTCACTGCCAGTGCAATAAAATTACAGACTTCCCATATGGACCCTCTATCTGCCTTTGCTCTACTGATAATGCAGCAGCACAGGCAGTGGTCAAAGGAAGTATTATCTGTGGCCCCCTTAGGACCCATTACAGC
This sequence comes from Taudactylus pleione, assembly GCA_031769625.1. Taxonomy (NCBI): domain Eukaryota; kingdom Metazoa; phylum Chordata; class Amphibia; order Anura; family Myobatrachidae; genus Taudactylus; species Taudactylus pleione. Next base: position 13,373,794 of record JAUIMM010000153.1, on the reverse strand, counting down.
TGTGCCCCTAGTCCCCCCTATTGCTGGGCCTGAGCATTTTGAAAATACCAGTTGCAGACACCTGTATATGGTACTTTATCTCTAGAATAGACTCCATGGGTATTGAACCTAATAGCTACATTGATCATGCCCAGCAGGTATGCACAGCTGATATATCTGTGAATGATGTTGTTTACAGACATATATGATACCTCCAATATATATTGGTGCATCTGGTTACATATGCTTACATGTCAACTGGACTGGCAATTTTAAATGACCACCCAGTTGTGATATCAACCCATACAAATTGAATGGCCGATTAGTAAGCATATATAGCTTTCCAATTGGCTGTTCTAACAGTGGATCATTCTGCTGACTGATTCACTGTCAAAGTGTGTCAAACCACATTTAGGCTATTGAAATTGATCAAGTACCCTGGCCCAGATAGACTCAGCTGTGAATTTACTAAACCTTTGCAGCCCCAAGTGGTCGAATCACTCACAATGTTTTTTAACACAGTGATCACTGAAGGAAGCCTTAAAGACCATTTTAACAATACAATAGTAAGAAACAGTAAGAAATGACCTATTCATGGTAGAGCAAAGTAGAGAGATAAGTTCCACCAGCACGATACCACCCAATTTACCTATTGAATGTACATTATAAATTATTCACTAAAATTTAGTGATAAAGGGTAAAATTAATACAGTCACAGAAGGTCAGACAGGATTCTCCCATGACTTTACGCTAATCCCATAATCCATGTTATCTCTGTAAGCTTGCTGGGACTACATCCTTCATCATTCTCTCCTTGAGAGAGATATGTTATTTTTCTTATGCCAAATTATTGTAATTTCCCATGTTAAGGGAGATTTTTGTGCAACAACTGTCATAGTAGTACTTAATTCTACCTACAGTACTGCTACTTCATTTCGGAGACTGAGACCACAACAAATATATAATGTCCTACATTCCTAGTTGTTCTCTTCTACATTTTATATTTAGTGTTTGTTCTGTTGTTAGCCAGTTTAGGGAATATGCTTTAATGTGAATGTATGAAACACCACTTAGTTCAAGAATTGCATGCTAAAAGTGGATACTTTATCACTTTAATCATACCAGTCATATCATCAAATTATAATTTCTTATTCTTAGTATTAAGGTAAGTTCCTCTTTATCTATCCATATGCAATGATTTATTACTATTTAGGTACTGTGAATATGTGTCATGCAAGGGTTTTCTGAATTAATCCTTGTAGACATTGCTATGAGCTACAATCTTGAATAACTCAATGTGCATTGCATCTGAGAAGATGTGTGATCTATCTATAGCTGTTAAATAACTCAACTACTCTAAGGCACCAGGGGGTGTACTGGAGAATCATGAATTGCAAGGTTGAGGTCAAACCGAAATCCTACAAAAACACATTAAGATTTGTGGAAAACCCTAAACAAATTTATGAGTGTGCCTTGGTTGTTTACGGAACATAGACTGGTAGGCTGAAATTATTAGCAGTAGTGGAATTGATGTTGTGTGATCTCTCCCCCTAAATAGTAGAAAATACACTTGAGCAAATAGCATAAGGTGTTAAATGTGTTACGCTGTTGTTTAGTGATGGTGGCGGCTAGTCCACATGTAATATAGCTTAACCAGGTCTGAAGTTTGTTGAACCAGGTAGAACAATAAGTAGTGTATAATACAGTGAAAAATGAGGGTGGTTAACAATATTACTGGTGCATCCTGGAGCATTAGGCTGGGTTTTGTCTTTTGTAGTATGCCGGGCATCTGCATGACATGCATTCTAGTGTAAGGTAGCACTATGCCCCTCAAATATATCGATGGTAATACAGTATCTTTGTGGGCTCCTAGTAGGCACTGTAGGGCTGCTGTCATAAAAGAGTTTCATATGTGTGTACAATAACAGAAACAGCAAGGGAGGAAAGACGTGCTAAAAAGGCACGCATGCTCAGTAGTGCATGTTGGAGTTCATGCCCCCTGCTGAACTCCTCCTGGTCCTACAGACAGCTGGCTAAGTTACTGGTTTGGCACTATGGATGGAGGCAGCACAGGAGCACTCCTCATTCAACAACCCCCTCTCTCAAGCCTCTCATCACATGACACAACATGAGCATCACACAAATTGACATCTGACCTTTAATAAGAAAAAAGTAGGGTTATGCAAACATAATATTGCTCACCAGGAAAATATATCAACATTCAAATGTATTCCAGTCCAAAACCCTGTAACAAAACATTCTGGACATGTCAAATTAAAACTGTTGTTAACATGTCAGCAAAACTTTCTCCTGAAACATGAAAAACTAAAAAAAACATCCTCTCAGGGCCGGTTTAAGTACCAAATAGGCCTGGAGGTTAAATGTTTAAGGGCCTATACTGATAAAGAGAGGAGCTGTGACCAGTGATGTAAGCCCAGAGCCACATGTGTTTGTTCACCCCGACACTATTAGTCACAGTGTCTCCCTAAATCCATAACAACAGAAAAATTGCATACTTTTATGAGAAAACTAGAAATACAATTTAATACCTATGATGGTGGTATTATTTTTATTTGGCCCTAACTCCAATAGTACTTGTGATCTGTTAGGGAATGTGCAAACTGTGTGCTTGCCCTTCACAGAACATTCACATGCTGGTCTTACATGTCCATTGACATCTCAGTTGCCATACCACTTTGAAGCTTCCATAACCTGGGTCTCCTAGCCGCCTGTTCTACAGCTCCATTGATTGGTTAGATTTAGCAGCTACATAGCATGGCACCCCACAGTATCTAGGGTATATAGTTGTTGGTACTGGATTGGTACAGCAATTACAGTACCTTTTTGGTTGTATACAATGCACCAATCCTTTTCAAATTGGACTCTGTACCCTCTCCTCTCAAGAACATTTATGGTAATTATATAGTTTCTAGGTTAGGCAAAAACAATACATCTTCAATGTCTGACAATTTCCTTGCCTTTCATCTTCAAGCAAAGAGTAAATGTTCTGACTTTTATGACATTCAGGACCTTGTCTCCAATTCTTCTTACTTTCACTGACTCACATGACTTTAATGATTTGAACCAATTCATATTACAGCTGAAATGTGTTGGAGCTCCTGAGTCCATGTAGCAGTAGTCCTTATGGTAGCTGTCTGCTACATAGAAGACTGACTCATTCATGCTATCACTATAATAGGCAAAGTACCATTAAAGTTGATCAACTTGAGCTTATAATATAATAAGCTCAAGCTGATAAACTTTATTGATTCTTTGCCTATCATAGTGATGCTATATTTCACATATTGGTTTCTTCCTTTTGAGGGTTGGCAATCGCTTCTAGCAGCAGCTGCATGTGCAATCCTGTTTAGGTGATGAGGTGCCAGTTGATACATTTGATCTGGTTTCTGAGGCCTTAAGTCCCAACAGGTCGTAGAGATCTGCACCGGCTCTGGTACTTTTGAGTGGGTGTCACCTTATGTAAGGAGGCATTGCTATGGTTCCTTACAAAAAATAGTATTTGCTGTGACACATGTGGGGTGCAGCCAGAATAAAGTGTAAAATGTGTTGCAACTGTTTGGTGCTGGTGGAGGTTAGTCCACATGTTTTACAGCTTAACCAGGTCTTCGTTTTATTGAACCAGGTACAACACTAAGTAGCATATGTCACAGGGATATAACAGGTGTGTAAACAATAATTCTGAAGCAGCAAGGAGCACAGGGTATTGTAGGGCACTGAAGTGCACTTGCCGTCAGATAACTATTAATGCTTATGTTTGTAACTTTAATTTGAACTTTCACTGGTGCATGTGGCAACTGATCACATAGATCATACCTCTCAACTTTCAGTGAGTCAGGATGTTAGTGCTGACTGGCAGGACAGTCCCCTGAAATCGGGACAGTTATTTAATATGTTTTTAAGTAATGTTAGTAATTAACCTCTTGCACCAAAGGCACAGTATAAGATATGCAATGTCACAGTTTCCTTAGATGAATACTTGACAGTAGAACATGGAAAGACAGCAGGAAATAGAATCTGAGAGACTACACCACTGCAAGTCCCTTGCAGAAATGACTACAACTTTATTTAACTGTCATATTAGACCTTTTACACAGGTATTTGTACAGAATCTCTGAACTGAATGATAAACAGGTGAAATTATTAAAATATAATAGATGTAGGATTTTTATTTTCTTGTCTCTGTGCTGCTGCGAACCAACATGTATCCAGTGAATCCATTTCAAATTGCTTTGAAGATTAGAAAGAGCAAAGGAACTTGCTGTTCCTATTCTAATCTTCAAAATCCAATAGAAAAAGAACGTGTTTTTGCTTATGATGCACTGCATGTGTTGTACAAATATTATGTTAAAACATACAGTACATTTTATTGATTCTTTAAAATTCTCAGCCTTGTTACTGTGTGAAATAAAAAGCCAGCAAAATAAAAACCAATAATAGAAAAGTTATGATTAGACAGTATAGTACACTAAAATAGTTGCAGAGTTGCAATGCTTTCTGTCACTGTTATTAATATAACCTTCGATAAAGAAATATTATAATATCTACAGTAGTTATTATCAAGTGATGATACGATTTGGCTGAAGTTTGGCCTAGGGTGCTGAGTACCCCTGGTCGGGCATTGGTTATCTGAGCAAATATTAAGAAGCAGTGATTAGAGTCACTTTACACACCATGTAATCAAACCTAAAAATACAATAGTCATTTCCATTCAGCTCTGTGTCTTGTGTTCACACAATATTTATATTGAATGAACATGTAAAATAAACAAATAATTGCAATAGTGTAATAAGTTAATGAAGCAATTAAAACTATCCAACAGATAAAAACAAAATTTTATATTAGCTCATTTGTGAGAGATTCACAATGCAGTATCATATCTATATTTGCATTACCATAAATCAGATGTTGTATTTTCATTTGTTTTTAATTATGAAATATATTTTCATACATATCGGATGGTAGTGTACTAGATATCTCTAGTTCCAATTGATACCTTCTGATTCTGAAGTAAAATTAACCAATTGCCTCTGTGGTACAGTATATGGTTTTCTAATCTTTTTTTATAAACAAAGGAGCTACTATACACTGTATTATTTTTAGTTACTTTTAAATTCCTCATGAAATTGTTACACTATTGAAGTTATTTATTTTATATGTACATTGGTTATAAATATGAATGTGAAGATTCACCTGATCCTGTGTTTTTACAGGACTCCTCTTGTCTCATACCTTGAAATTGTAAATTTGAACCAAATTTTGCTGAGATTGGATAATACAGAGATAGGATAATACAGAATGTTGAATCTTGTGGGATAGTGACTTTGCTAGCGTAGTCTAGACCAAGATGTTTTAGATGTCCTGGCTGTAGTATATGTGTGGCATGATCTCAGGCTCCAGTTTCTCACATCCTCGTAGAATACATACAGAAGAACTAACATCACACACATCTGATTTAGCTATTTACATGCTACTATACATATATCTGTCTGTGTGCTATACAATGGTCACTTCTATCTGTGTTTATATAAAAATATATAAATATGTAATTCTATTTAATTTTGTGATTTTCTTAACAAATATTAACAGTTATAGATGGGCAATATAAAATATATATATACAGGTTGAGCCTCCCATATCCAAAATGCTTGGGACCAGGGGTATTTTGGCTATAAGATTTTTCTGTATTTTGGAATATTTGCATACCATAATGATATATCTTGGGAATGGGACCCAATTCTAACCACAGAATGCATTTGTGTTTTATATACACCTTATACACACAGCTTGAAGGTAATTTTTAAAAATCTTTTCAATAATTTTGTGGCTCAAACAAAGTTTGTGTACATACATGACATTTATTTGTTTCATACACACCTTGAACACAAAGCCTGAAGGTAATTTTATACAATATTTTTAATCATTTTGTGCCTTAATCAAAGTTTGTGTACACTGAACCATCAAAAAGCAATGGTTTCACTATCTCAGTCATGCTAAAAAAAAATCTGTATTTAGAAGTATTCCGTATTTCTGAATATTTGCATTTGGGAGACTCAACCTGTATCTACATATGTATATCACTTGTATGCTGCTGTTCAAATTTCAGGTAGTGGCATGAAATAAATCAAATAGACTGAAATAGGAAAAAAGAACACAGAGTGAATACTCTAAATAACCAAAAATATATTCTATTAACGCTGAGAGTGCAAAAAGATTTAATAAAACATACAAAAAAACATAAAGTAAAATGTATATCACAGCACAATAAAATGTACAGTACATACAACCTGAATATCTCCTGAGTATAATATCCACTCTGCAAATGGACTGTCAAAATACACCAGGTTCATATGTATGTCCAATTTAAAATTTCATTATGTTCTTGGAATGGGAGGTTATATCCTGTGGTATTCTAATGGGATGCTGGGAGGAAAGGAATTTTCCTTCTGTGGTTGAATTCAGTCCCGCTGTGAAAGAATGCTTCTACTGTAATGCTCCCGGGGTTCTAAAGATGCTTAGCCGGGAAATGGTTCTCCGCATTCCTCACAGGAATGCAGTCCTGATGTGCGGTAGTCTCAAATGCCGGTTAGATTCTGCTCAAGCATTGAGCATTGGTATTCTGTTTTTGGCTACAGAGATTCCATACTGCAAGTGTGGGTGATCAATTACCTCTCTCTTATACATGTTCTACAGGGTTACAGAAGGGACTGCATTCAAGTGCAGAGAACCGGTCTCCCAACAAGTGTCACATGTCAAATTAATCAGCACAGATTGCTGGTGCATCCTAATCACAACTCTTTGATGTATGAGGACACATCTGTATATAAGTAAAAATTGAAGTCATGGGCCATTATTTGAACTCTCAACAAGGACATCTCAAACAGCCTTTATATCATCAGAATAGAGAATATTTATGATCGCACAAATTAAATGTTATATGTATTAATGTCCCTTTTGTGGAGTTGAATTTCTTATTCCTCCCAATTCTTGTCCTCCCACTTCATTTATCTGGGACAATTGTAACCTTGTTGACACACATCAACATTGTTGACCGTCCCATGGATGTAATGATTTTGCTGACTCAATTTTTGATAACTACATAGAATAGAAATTGTCTATACTGTGCTCTGGAAACCAACATTTCTCCTGTGCCTAGGAAATCTATAGGAATTACATTAAGTATTATCTTCCATTATCCACATATAGACCCAATGTTCCTTTTAATTGTTCTTAACAGTATCCAATTTGTGTCTTTGAAACTAGTTAGAACTTTCATTTATCTATACACTTGTACTAGTCATTTCTTTACTCATTTACCAGTTTTCTCTTCAATCATTTTGGTTTTACATACACAATTAAATCTATCCTGTTTGTCGTAAACATGCTGTAGATATCTTGATATAGGTCCAAACTATGTCCAACATGTGGCGATATGCAAAATTCAAAACCACACATGATTTAGAGCAAAGCCTTTCTATTATTAAGGTGTTTCAGAGGCTATTGGGAGTTACTGAACAACTGAGACTGTTTCAGGACACATTCTTGATGGGTACCAGGCATTGCTATATTTTTCTTTGGACTTTTTTTTAATAATGTCAGAAAGTGGATGATGAAGGAAGAGAAAACATGCATGAATCATCATTGAGACATAAAACACACCCCATAAAACACACAGATTAAAGTGAGTGCATATGCAGGAAGGATCGGATTGGGAGATATTGCTGATACGGAGAAATACATGGTCATTTTGTTGGGTGTATCCAGTGCAAGAACATGACTCAGGATCTAACAAGTGGAAACCAAACCCCTTCAGGACTCTAGCTGGAGTTTAAAGAAGTTGCCGAGAGATACAAAAACATATGAAATATTAAGGTCCAATGCAATATGGTACATATGAAATATTGACATTACAATATACCTGAACTAATTTAAATCGCTACTTTACACAGTAATGAAATAAAACCTGTTTTATTGGTTTTGCTTACAAAATAAACAACTGTTTGAACAATAAGGAAACAAAAAAAATACTTTTTTTGACTTTTAGGCAAGTTTATTTAGGTCATTTTAGGTAGTCTGCTTTCATTGAAGTGACGACCCTTAGCTTTGATAAGTGCTTTGCAGATACTTGGCACCCTATTTACTGCTTTTCCAGCTATTGGTGATCCATTTGACTCCTGCAGTGTTGAAGAGCCTCCCAGAGGCCCTCAGTGTTGGTAGGCATTTGTTTTCGGACATCCCTGTCTAGTTCTTCCCACAAAAGTTTAATGGGTGAAACATCTGGTGATTAAGGTGGCCATTCCATTTCTGTTATGACTTGAGCGTCTTCTTTCTTTTGCAGATAATTAGTACACAACTTGGACGTATGTTTTGGATCGTTATCTTGTTAGAAAATGTAGTTCTGACCCACAAGTCACCTTCCAGAGGGGAAAGCATGATGCACTATTATGTTGTGGTACACCTTTTGATCCATTATTCAGTCGATTCTGACTAAGTCACCAACTTGGTTGCCCGTGAAATATCCCCAAACCATCACATTGCCTCCTCCATGCTTAACTGTTGGCACTACACAGTCTGGGAGAAAGTGCTTATCTGGATGATGACGCACAAATGCGAGCCAAAAAGTACAAATTTCAATTGGTCTGTCCAAAGCACCCTCTTCCACTGTTCCTCAGTCCAATCCTTATGCTTCTTAGCCCATTAGTACCTGTTTACTATGTTTGTTGCACGTAGAAGCGGTTTTCTTACCGCAACCTTACTGTACCACTAAGGCCATATTCCTGCAAGTGCTTGGCAACCATCCTATCAGACACAGGCTGAGAATTACTTTTCCGCAACTCCCTTCCTATTTCCGGAGATGTCAAACAGTTCTTTTTGGCCATTTTTGACTAACTGGAGCTTTCAGGAAACTTGTTGACAATTTGGAATGTAAGAAAGCAGCACAATCACAGGTTAATAATGTTCGATTATTTCCGATCACTTCGCACTCACACCAGGCCCGGATTAACAATGGGATGGATGGAGCTGCAGCTCCAGGTTTTGACAGGAAAAAAACCTTTTCCTGTCACAGACTGCCAGCAGCCGTCCTCCGGCTCCAGCACTCTCACCTGAGTCCTGAACTCCCTTGCAGATCTGTGCAGGCAGTGTGGTGGCCACCCCTCCTTTAAGCTCTCCCCATATGCGGGGTCCTGATTAAGCCTGTCACTCACTCACAAGCTCTTCCCCGAGACTACACAAGGAGCTGCTGCTGCTGCTGCCTCATAAAGCCGCGTACTGTGTAAAGTGTTCTATAATGGCTACTTGATAAGTAGCATTGATTAATGTGTGTATACTGTACTGTATGAATGGTGTGTGTACTTTGTGTGTATGGGTATATGTGGTGGTGTGTGTGTGTACTGCATGTGTGTAGCATTATTATGTGTATAAGTGGCACTGCCACTGTTGTCATTTATTATGTATACTGTATAAGTGGCACCGCTACCATGGGCATTTATTATGAGTATAAGTGGCATGGCTACTGTGGCCATTATTATAGTATACAAATTTTTTTACACATTTCTTTCAATTTTCCGGGTTGCATCGGTACAGAAATAATATATTTTGTTATTTTTATCATACTCCATTCATACACAAGTAGCAGAATGTATGATAAACAAGCTTCTTTTCGATTTCAGGGGGTGTGCTCAGACTTTTGACAAGTACTGTATACATAAAAATTTAGATTTGGGAGTAATATAAAGTTCCTTCTGTCAGTTTCTGACACTCTCAGTTAGAACCACTTTTCTGCTGTTCTCTATGGGGGATTTTTGGGAAGGCATAAGTCAGGGTTCATGGTGAATTTAGACTTTGGTTTTGTTTATTAGGTAGCTCTTATTCCAGGGTACTGTAGGTGCTTTTGTGGCGCAGGTAAATTAGAAAGTTACTGTTTTTAAACTAATATATCACTAATGCGCCATTATACAGATAGGACCCTTAAATTTTTTAGCACAGCCTCAATTGGTGCCTTCAGCAGGTGTACTCACTGTGGCTTCACTTGGGTGCACCAGGATGGCTGAAAAGTGCAGTCAGTAGTGGCATTGGGACTCGGGAGATGGAAGCAGGTGTTAGCTGTGGCCAGGACCCGGGGAAGGTAACAGGCATTAGCGGCGGCATTTAGGGTGGCAGTGTCAGTGTGGGCAGCGGTGGTGTGGGCTGCAGGACCCAGAAGAAGGTAGCAGCAGACAGATGCAGGCTTGGATCAGGAATATCCGTGATGCCTACATCTGTGTATAAATAAACAAACACAGAAGCATGGATGGGATCAGTTAGATCCGTCTGTGCTGCTGTGTTTAAAAAAAATGAAAGCACGTTTAAAAAAAAAAAAAACAGCATAACCCCCCCAAAAGAACAACCAGCACTGGGCTTTGGAGACCCAGTACTGGCTGTGCTAAATACTGGGGACAAATGATGTAGGGGTCCCCTGTATTAAGCACAACTGGCACAGGGCTCTCAGCCAGTCCTGGTTCTGGAAATACAGGGGAAAAAAAGCATAGGGTTTCCATGTATGCAGCTCCTTTTAGCCTATCAATGTTTGTTATTGTGGGTTTTAAGTGCACTATTCTTTTTATTTCTCATTAAATAAGTCTTTTTTAATTGATCAAACTATGTTGTTGAATAGGGTATAATAGCAAAACAAATACATATAGAAAATATTATTGCGATTTACTCCAGAGTGACATACTTTAATACCAATGGTCAACTCGTATTGATAACTTGTTTTCAATTACTGTTCCTTCTTATCAATTACCCAGCTTTTGAAATTTCAACTTGTCCATATAATGAAGTAAAGTAAGGGCGGATGTACTATCAGTAACCTCCATCCTGTCTACAAACAGGACTTTCCAAGATGGCATCCAGTATTGAGGTTTAGGCGATAGGAGAATATGCACGCAGATGTGAGGAGATGATCGGGCAGAAGCAAGCAGGAAGCGGTCCTTTGTTAAGGGCGGAAGTAACATCATTCTAATATGGCGTCCAGTAACAAGAGTGCAGGTGCTGGGAGAAGACACACATGGAGGCGATGATATGACCAGGCATAAGCAGGCATAAAGCAGTCCTTCATTAGGGGTGGAAGTGATGCCGAAGATCAGGAGGTGACTGTGGGCGGAAGTGGCACCAAACCAAGATCACATACCTAGAGTAAAAGTGATGGTGGGAACCCGGAAGTGTGGCGAATGTGATGCTATATCGGTTTCTTACAGAAATAACAACTCCTCGGGATAGTCATTCATGATAGTTATACATGTTTTATCAATATATAGCCCCCAGTAAGGTTTTTGATCATTGTTTAAGGGAGAATGAGTTCAAAATCATGTGGGAACCGGAAGTAAGGTCTAATTAATCCTAATGAGTCCCTAGTGAAAGGGGTATAAATCGTGAGGTACCCAAATGGAGCAGCCTTCCCTTGAAGAAATCCCTGTTGGACGAAACACATAGGGAGCTCCAGTACTTGCCAAATGAACTATTGATTTCTTTCTTGAAACTCAGATAAGTTATACCGATTTTGAAATGTATTTATATCACAAAACATTTTTTTTCATTCTATATATATGTACCATGTTCTTTTAATAATATCAAGAAACATGATTTCCCTTGGAAGGGATATATACTATGTGTGCCATTTCTGAATGAATTATATATTTTTAATATAACTTATTTTGGTGACAATTTATGTTTTGCACAGGAACCTGCACTTTATCATATGCAGAAATAGGCAGAACCTTAATAATTGTAAGTGGTACATAGCACTAGCACTTTTATGCACAATATCAACACTTTCAACCACCCATTATATTCTGCCAAATTAGGCATTGCTTTTTGTATCTTTATGTATTGCACAGCAGTTGCACTTTCCATATACTAATTGTTTACATGCAAGTCGCTTTGGATCAATTTCACTTTGCATTTTAAATCTATATAGTACACCACCAGTACTATATTACTATTGGTATTAGCAGACACCATATTCCTGGGTTCTTGTGGTATTTGCACATATGACTGAATTTTAGCCATATATTTATATATACTGTATATATACACTTTTTAAGGTCTCATTAATTGGTGCTATTTCCACAAATTTTCACGAGATATATATAAATATATATATATATATATTTATATATATATATGCAAATCAATATCACCCGGCACTCCTGAGGCAGCTACCACCTTCATTATATGTGCTTGGATGCCTTCCTTAAGAGTATACAATACCCCTATCCACATCCAAAATGAAGAGGAGGCACTCCGAGTCTTGCGTGAAAAACGTGTATTGAGAACAGTCAACGTTTCGGGACAGTCACCCCTTCGATGTGTCCTGACGAAGGGGTGACTGTCCCCGAAATGTTGACTGTTCTCAATACACGTTTTTCACGCAAGACTCGGAGTGCCTCCTCTTCATTTTGGATATATATATATCTATATTAGTAAAACAAAAAGTGGAAAAGGGCGCCTCCTAGTGCAATATCATACAATAGCCAAGATACCCTTCACCAGATAGTTCACCTTCTATGTGGTGGAGGTGTACCTTGTAAAGTGGAATTCACCACAGTTTTGACAACATGAACAATCAATATCCATCCTCAAAGCTCTGTACTCTCATTCAATGAATAGCAGCCGTTACCCAGGGAGCACCAGCATGGGGCGAAGTCCGGCTCAGTGTGTGCCCATTGGGTTGGCAGGGTCAGGGCGTTGGCATAGTTAGACTGGCTCAGGACCAGTCTAACTATTATTTCAAGAGGGTGCCATCCATCACCTCAGTTAATGCAGCTCCCCTACATGGCTTCATCCTGACCCCTCCGCTGTGTGTGTGTGTCTGCAAGCAGTGAATATAGAAAACAAAGGCCCTGATTCAGAGCCGGACGCTCTGACCAGAGCGCTCACTCTGAATCAGGGCCCACCTCCATAAATATGGAGCATCCTCCTGGACGCTCGTATAGCTGTTGGTCACCACCCACAGCATATACGAGCGCGCAGGATGATGGTCGCGATGGTCTTGACCATCGCGACCATCGCCACTGCGAGCAGAAACCTGCGGTTGAGTGTCTCAACCGCAAGCCCTGGAGTGATTTTGGCTCTATCAGAGCCAAAATCACTCCCACTGACATCACTAGTGATGTCAGTGGGGCCGGCTTCTGACGGTAGGCGTTCCCTTGGGAACGCCTCCGTCTGGGAGGCACGCCCCCGGCACGCCCACCAAAGGGGGCGTGCTGTCAATCAACATCGACAGCACGCCCCCTTTGATCAGACACTACGAGTGAAGGAAAGTCCTTCGCTCATCGCGTCTCACGCATGCGCACGACGGAGCTCCCTCCGTCGTGCGCATGCGCAGTGCAGACCATCGACCCACTTGCGAGCGGACAGCCGCACGCGAGTGGGTCTGAATCAGGGCCAATGTGCAGTGTGCACAATAAATAACTGATGGTACATTAAAAATATAAAGAAATAATGTAACATAATTTTAAGTTTTTTGCTCCAAAAGTAACATGAATATTAAACACTTGTGCTACAACTTTACAGCTAAATGTATGTATCTATGTTTCATAACTAATGTCCTTGCAATACATGCAGTATATAAGTATATTAAATTGACAGCAAAAGTACAAATTTAGACTCCAGGAACCTGTTCCTACCTGCATCTGATTTGCGATATGTATTGCTGCATTTGAAATCTGTCAACATGGAACAGATGGTAGAAAAGGAGAAAAATTATTTGAACAATCTTGGAAATATATCTTTTTGGACCCTTGACAGAAACATTTTCATAACAAATGTAACATTAATTTCAAACTACTTTTATTGCAGGTTTTGTGTACAAAATGTTCTCTTGGAGCAAAGTTGTGGAGCACAAAAGCAAAAACTCTTTTTAAGAAAAGAAACATCAACATATTTAATGTGTTGTGTGATTAAGTTATATTGCTTACACAGTAAGTAAATTCACATCAACCTCATTGAACTACAAGGGCATTCACTCAGCAGGCAGTCATGTTAATGACACTACCAAGAATTCTATTCTCCCTTTGTGGCTTATCTGCATATCATCCCTAAAGTGTATAGCTGTAAATCTCCCTAACTGTTTTTGTTCTTGTTGTTTCAGTGAAGCTACTGATAGTAGAAATATTAAGCTATTGTGCAGTGAATTTAGAGCTGTCTAGAATTACCTAGGACCATAGGATTTACTTAAGAAAATGGTATAAATATATTATTCCCTGTTCAGCTACTGTAGCTGTAAAATAGGTTGATTAACTGGGTAAACTTGTATTTTTAACAGTAGATACATATACAACAAAATCTCAGTTTTCCAAGCTTCTAGCTCTATATTCCCATGTACAAACAGAAGGCAGAATAAACAATTCCATCTGATAGAAGCTGTGTCAGCTGCTGTGCTCACTTTATAGCCAGTTTTTTTTTCTTTGTTCTAAACTTCTCACTGCTATTAGCAGCTGTGATGGATGGATTAATTGCAAAAATCATTATCAAGTTCCCCTTACCTTCCTTCTAGTCCATTTCTATTTTCCTAATCAAACTCGTTTACAAAAAGAAAATGCATATAGATGTTTGATTACCCAGTGCACTCCATATCCTTTTTCACATTTGTAAGAGTAGTAAATTCTTGGTAGTAAAATGAAAACTGATTTGTTTTCAATATTTAATTTATCTGGTTTATTTGTGTTAAATCAGTTACTTGGAATTCAGATGGCAGTACATATAAAATAAAGATGTATTCTACCTTTATTAATTGCTATGCCTTTGAAACATTGACAATCTATGGGCCAGGTCTTTTGTCTCTAACACCACAGCACACATCTTGTGGGTTGACCACAGCATATTTCCCAAAACTCTCAACCAGTTTGAAAATTGGGAAACATTACACCAGTATTTACCAACTACAGTCCTCTACCCTGCAGTACAAGTGCAGATTTTCTAGGTCTCCCCACATAATTACAAGTGAAATGATTAGTGTTACCTATGGATCTTTTAAAATGTGTCAGTCAATAATGAATGCACCTGTGCTCTAGCATAGAGTATGGAAAACATGTACTGTTAGGGTTCATTTGGCACATTAAACTTGGACTATCCAGTGTTGTTCATATGAGCCTTTCTAACTTGCTGGCTAGAGTAGGGGATTAGTTGGGTGTCCGTACCGTCCAAGCAAGCCAGTGGAGTATAGGAAACAATGTTTCCTTACACACACACACACCGGCCGGCTTTTACTGAAGCTGCTGCTACTGCACATGCCCAGCAGAAGAAGGGGAAAAAAACACATTAAAAATGGCTCAAAGCCATTCCATGTGAAAGGCACTGAGTGCCTGAATAAAAGCAGCCGGCTTCTGCCGGTCGTTTAGCCAACCTGCATATGTGAAATAGCCCTTAGTCTAGAAACACTTTAAACAGGCAGGCAATGTAGCCGATGGTCGAGCGATTATACACTAGAAGATTTAATGAAAGACAGAACGATCACTCGTTTCATCCTTCATTGATATGCACTGAACTAATGTTAAGATCGCATGTTTAGTCAAGAAGGGTATGCCCTGCATACACAGTGCGGCGGCTTGTGACAACTGCATGCATGCAATATCATGTTATTGACTGTGCATTGCAGCCAATCACACGACGTTTCCAACAACACATGGGAGTGCACAATCACGGGTACACAATAAACTAACGATACTGACTTTGAAGCTCTATACACTCCTGCCTATACCTTCTAATATCCTGCCTATAAACCTCTAAGGTTGACATAATTTGCGTATGCAGTCATACATTAAATAAAGACTCTAGACCTTGAACCTGTGTTTCCAAAGCACAAAGTATTATTCAAGTAAAAGTACAGTCAGTTGCATGCTATGATCTAAGTGCAATTTAGCGCAAAGAAATTATACAGACCCAAGTACAGTTATACATACGCATGCACTCTGGACCAGATTCTGGCATCAGCAAGAAACCTCCGTCAATCAGCATTCAGCAAGAAGACTCCCAACTGGGGTCACTACACACACATTTATACCCTCACAGAAACAGACAACATAAAAGAGGCTTGTCGCTGATGCCATTGGTTCCCAAGTGGGATGCATCTGTTACAGAGTATTTAACAGGTTGATTCAAATAGACACAGTCCAGCTTCTGACAGCTGGTTGCCTCTGTTTCCCACCTCATGCAAATCTAAACAGTTGGTCATATAATGTACATTTCGGTGCTTTAAGTCTCTGCGGTCCATAAGTTGAGAATGCATGTTGCGATCTTCCCACCGACGATACCGGGAAGCTGTGGAGAGAGTGCAGATCAGTATAATACCAAGAACGGCATGCTTTTCATGTATTAAACCTGAGCTACTAAATAACCTTTATTTCCCTGCAATTATAATAAGTGAACAAACTTGAATCTTATACTTTAAAGCTTATGGAACCTTGTATGTAAATATGTAATGTGTAAGTATATTGGGTTTGATAGAAAGATGCTAGTTAACTTGGGGCATATGCGTGCGCATGAGGCTAATAAACAGCATTTTTCATACAGGATCTTATGCATTCGCTAATGTGCGACTAGTTAACAGCGCAATTGTATGTATTTATGTGTTTATGAGAAATAGTGAAAAGATGCAATCGCATGATTCTAATAGCAACATCACCATATGTACTTAAGTGTGGGTTTAGCTAAAATGGCGCTGGGTGGCCATTCGCAAAATGGCGTCTTGTGATCTCATTTTCAAGATGGCGTCTTGCGGCCAGTCGCAAGATGGCGTCGTTACGATCTAATTTTTAAGCTGATCTTGTCTCAGCCAATTATCCAGCTTCGACTAAACAATGTTTCCGATATACCGATTTGAGGCATTTCGCAATGATATATCGGATGATATATAATCTAATGTGTACACAGCCTTACTTTTTGTTAGAACTTTCAATAGTTTCACTTAGATTTGAATTTGTACAGTAGCTAATCAAAAGTAGATTTGAATTTGTACAGTAGCTAATCAAAAGTAGAGTTCACTCAATCTAATATTTTGAATATCTTATCTGACAGAAAAAGCATTTAAAAAAAGGAAAAAAGTTTTTAATCTTACAACCTAGTTCACTAAATATATCAGTTCTGATAATTATGTGAAAACTAATCTTAAAAGCAAAAATATTAAAATTAACTTACACTTCAAAAATATATTTATGATTCAAAAGTACAATATCAGAACTGTGAAAATATAAATATGACAGAGAAGGTAGAAGAATAATGCAATTCAGAGTTTATTTTTCCCTTTTACAGATGTGTCCTCTATCATCTTTGCCACAGATGCCCCAAATGTGCGAACGCATTGCGGCATGCAATTTGCTGCATACGCCACAATACGTCAGGCTGTGGCAGCATTCACGCCATGCAATCCTATGGTCACAGGAGCGAAAAAGATGCACGGCATCTGTATCTCTAAGGTGTTAATAAATTGACTTTTGTTACATCTACTCCAACTGAGAAACAATAAAAAATTTTTAGTTCAGAAACTTTGGGGACATTTTTATACTGCAGGTTATGCCAATAAAAATAAAGTACTGTACATCATTTAAGCATGAGTCCTGTGAACAAATTGTATTTTTTATAAACTTATACATTTTATGTCATGACACCTGAACTGAATTTCATATCAGATAGTACAGTACTGTATGTTATGTTGTCATAAGCAAGAGAACAAAACAATACCAATGTTCAGTGCAATATAGTCTTATTGGATTGTTCTAGGAGAAAACGTCTTTGAATGCTGCTATTGTATTTCTGATTGTTATTTGTTAGGTGAGCTATGACATTCTGATTGTTATATCAAATAACAGATATTCATGCTGATTATGATGACCCTTGCACTAGTGAAACACCTGTGATTAGATTTTTAAGAACGTTCCACTGATTATAACTAGGGATTTCTTGAGTAAATATTATGATTTTATGTGCATGTTTATATGTATATTGTATTATCCCAATAAAAGCATATACACATCTTTTCGTGGATAGTAAAAAGTTTGGTTTTAATATTTCTAAAATGAAAAACCCCACTAAACAATAAACACAGTTGATAAAATTGCTAAGAATACTGCACAGATGTTGGAAGATTTAACTAATAAGTCATTTGTTTCCCAGAATAATTACTTGGACAGCATGTTTAATTATATTTGTTACAAGAGCGAATAAATTAAATTGACTGCATGCATGTGGGTACCTTGCACAAATCAATTGGGCATACATAATAAAATCTAATTTGATCATTCTTCATGTTTGCCCATGTAATTTAGCCTTTAGCAAAAGTTGTTTTCAGAGATAACTGACAGTACACTCAGATCATAATCAACGTTACACATACATAGCAGAAGATCAATCCATAAAAAGTTTGTACAAAATTTATTGTGCACTGTTTGCTTTCATAACAGTTAACTGCCATAATTCTGACAACAGCCCTGGTTCACTTCTTTACATACTTAATAATCATCCAATATTTACTGTGACTTATTTAATGTCATGCTTATGAAATAACCAATTATCTCCTACACATAATTAGGACCTGTACACTTTTTTTGATTTTTTTTTAGGATTTTTCAATTACACCTTAAAAGTAACAGTAATTATAACACTAATAGGGGTATTCAATATGGGTGCGATAACATCGTTTTTTACGTTAATATCGCACTTTTTAACTTTTTTGCATTAATATCACTGGTTTTAGTTTGAAATTGAATACGGTGTAAAAGACTTATCGCAGTTTTGAAAAGTCTTTGATAAAAAACGGTGATAACTTTTCACCATTGAATAGGTATCGAAAAAAAGTGCAGAATTGGGGTTTAGGGGTGCAGGCTTAAAAAAAATAGCCTGCACCCCTGAGATTGACATTTAAAAAAGAACTGTGTCAAAAAAAGTTTTAAAAAAAAAAATAGGGACACCCCAAAAAATTAATTTAAAAATTGGGGTGCAATAAAAAAAATGGTAAAAAATTGTTAAACAATAGGGAAATAGGTTCAGGGCTATTCTGCAAGTATGCGGCAGATGTTTTCTAGAATAGAATTATAGCGGCAGGTGCACAAATGCAGAATTTTAAAAAACTGACTTTAGGGACTTAAAAATATGCTAGTACCCATTTTCATGTACCCCAAATTTGATGGGACCACTTAGAAAAACGAAAAAAATAACCTAAGTGCTCTTCTGCATCACTTCTTCAATGTCGGGAAAAAAACACCTGCTACGGCTATTTAAATCCCCGACTTTCAATTAAAGGCTAAAACGGGGGTATCCATAGTGTTCCCCCATGTTTTTACAACTTTAGGGGGCTCTTACAATTATTTTAAGGAAAAATTCGTAACTTTACGCAAATCCAACTTCAGAGTTTCCCGTTTTCGTTAATTTTATTTTGAATACGGGGATAAGCGGGAGCGCGCACCATACCTTAACGCAGAAAAAAACTCCGATATGAAACGTTAACTTCGCCAGGGAAGTTAACCTTTCATATTGAATACCCCTCTATGTGGGGTATTCAATATGAAAGGTTAACTTCCCTGGCGAAGTTAACGGTTCATATCGCAGTTTTTTGGGGTATTCAATGTGAAAGGTTAACTTCCCTGGCGAAGTTAACGTTTCATATCGGAGTTTTTTTCTGCGTAAAGGTATTGTGCGCGCACCCGCTTATCCAAGTATTCAAAATAAAATTAACGAAAACGGGACACTCTGAAGTTTGATTTGCATAGAGTTACGAATTTTTCCTTAAAATAATTGTAAGACCCCCCTAAAGTTGTAAAAACATGGGGGAGCACTATGGGTACCCTCGTTTTAGCCTTTAATTGGAAGTTGGGGATTTAAATAGCCACAGCAGGTTTTTTTTCTGACATTGAAGAAGTGATGCAGAAGAGCACTTAGGTTATTTTTTCGTTTTTTTAAGTGGTCCCATCAAATTTGGGGTACATGAAAATGGGTACTAGCATTTTTTTAAGTCCCTAAAGTCAGTTTTTAAAAATTCTGCATTTGTGCACCTGCCACTATAATTCTATTCTAGAAAACATCTGCAGCATACTTGCAGAATTGCCCTGAACCTATTTCCCTATTGTTTAACAATTTTTTCCCTTTTTTTTTTTGCACCCCAATTTTTAAATTAATTTTTTGGGGTGTCCAAGTTTTTTTTTAAACTTTTCTTGACACAGTTCTTTTTTAAATGTCAATCTCAGGGGTGCAGGCTATTTTTTTTAAGTCTGCACCCCTAAACCCCAATTCTGCACTTTTTTTCGACACCTATTCAATGGTGAAAAGTTATCACCATTTTTTAAGAAAGACTTTTCAAAACTGCGATAAGTCTTTGAAATTGAATACGGTGTAAAACTAAAACCAGTGATATTCAGGCAAAAAAGTTAAAAAGTGCGATATTAACGCAAAAAACGATGTCATCGCACCCATATTGAATACCCCTATAAAGATTTGTAATAAAAAAGAAGACCAACTGGATAATCATAGAAGATAAAATAGATAAGGGTGGATTTAATGACAGCAGTGCTAAACAACAAGTTCTACCTAGCTCTCTGCAACTTGTATATACCTATGCAAGTGGTTTATAGGGAGAAAGGCAATTAACCACTTGCCTGGCATGGTCGCATCAGATGTGACCACACTAGGCTGTGTTTTCCCTGACATGGTTGCATCTGATGCAACCAGTCAAAAAAGCTCAGTGAGTGGCTGCTGGAAGATGATCTTCAAGATGCCACCTATCTCAGAGGGACCTTCCATTCCCTCCGCACTCTAAATGAGAGATGTGTGCCGACCTCCGTGTTTTGGTTTTGGATCTGGATTGTTTTTGCCAAAACCTCACCTCCATGTTTTGTTTTTCGGTTTTGGTATTGGATCTGGATTTTTTCTTAAAAAAAAATAATAAAAACAGCTAAAATCACATAAAATGGGCCTGTTTTTGTTCCTACAGTATTATTAACCTCAATTACATTTATTACCACTCGTTTCCAGTCACTTTTGACAACCTCACAGCTCACTATATTGTTTTCATACAGTTTAGGCCCAAAATTTGCACCAAGCTAGCTGGCTGACTAAGCAATGCTTCAGCAGTAGGTGGCGCAAAAATGTGGCAGTTCAACTTCCAACATGGCACATCGGGAAACAAATATTTGTATTGTTCAAGAGAGGCCTGAGGGTGTTGGAGTATGTATGTAGTTGAAGGCAGGGACAGGAAGGGTTCGGTAGTAAGTTTAATTTCATTTCTTTATTCCGAAGTAAATTTATGAGGGAGAAAGGGAGGGGAGGAGGCATTTACAAAAAAAATATTTTTCTCATTGACATCAGTCCTTGCCCCAGAAGAATCCTTAAATGCCATGCATGCTGCTGGGAGTGGATTTTTTCATCCAAGAAGGGGACCAGGAAGACTTCTAGTAGTGCATTCCACATGAAAAAACATTTCCCAACCTGTACAGGGACATTTAAAAAACATAGTTAGTGGCCTCCAAATTTAATTTACTAAAGTGAGAGTTTTTACAAGTGCATTTTAGAAGCGATGTTGCCCATAGCAACCAATCAGATTCTACTTAACATCATTTACCTAGCACTTTCTAGAAGATAATAGCTAGAATCTGATTATTTTCTATGGGCAAGCAACATAACTTCTAAAACTCACTTCTAAAAACTCTCACTTAAGTAAACTAAATTTACCCCTTAAGGCAGGAGTCTTCAACCCGTTGGCCGCAGAGCCATTCCCCATGGCCTGCCAATGGTTACTGTAGTTCAGACCACAGTAAGTGCAGTCTGCACAACAGAGAGAAACACACACACACTGCCACCAGGGCCTTCAGCAGTGTGTTTGTTCTGCCAGCCAGCCAATGAGAGTCAGACAGACTCTCACTGGCTGCTGTGCCCACTGCAGGAGCTGGGCTAGAGCTCACTCATGAGATCCATCTTCCGGTGCTCATAGTGGGTAATGGGAGAGATATGTCATGATGTCATGACATCTCTCCCATAATTCAGAGCAGGCCGGTCTGGGAGGAGCAGATGGCGGCAGGAGCAGGGATTCAGGTAGGTGTTTTTTTTTCTTTACATGTGTGTTTATCTGCACAGCTGAGGGGGATGGACTACTGCTGGGGGCACTACATCAGGGGGGACTACTACTTGGGGCACTGCTGGGAGGACCAGTACTGGGGTTACTGCATTGGGGAGGACTACTATGGGGGCACTGCATCAGGGGACCACTACAGGGGGAACTGCATCAGGGGGGACCACTACTGGGAGGTTCCACTACTGGGGGCACTGCATCTCGGGTCCAGTACTGGGGTCAGTGTATAGGGGGGACTACTACTGAGGGCACTATATAAAGGGCACTACTGGGGGCACAGCATAAGGGGGACCCCTACTGAGGGCACTGCATGTGGGGGACCACTACTGGGGGCACTGAATATGGAGGACCACTACAGGGGTCACTGTATAAGGGGCACTGCATATGGGGCATCAATACTGGGGGCGTGCATAAGGGGACCACTACAGGGGTAAAATGAATAAGGGGCACTGCATAGGCTGCATCACTACTGGGGGCCTGCATAAGGGGGACCACTTCTAGGGGCACTGTATAAGGAGCACTACTGGGGGCACTGCATAGGGGGCACTACTATTGGGGGCATTATATAAGGGGCACTACTGGGGGCACTGCATATCGGGGACTACTACTGGGGGAACAGCAGGTAGGGAACACTACTGGGGGCATTGTATAAGGGGAACTACTGAGGGCACTGCAGAGGGGAACAGTTCTGGGACATAATTAAAATTGTAGGTGGGGGCAGCTATGGGTCATAATTGTGTGAGGAGGGGGCAGAGATTAAATATCTCAGTATAGCTTAGTGGACCTTGGTTTTGTTGAATTTTTTAATGTGGCCCACACTGCCTTAAAGTTTGAAGACCTCTGCTTTAAGGTTTTAAGCTGTGTCTTTCTTGAGAATCCTGCACCAACTTCTGCTGCTAGGAGTGGATTTTCATCCCAGAAGGGGACCAGGAAGACTGCTTTCCAAAACAATTGACTGTAAAATAATACTTTGCAGAGCTTACATATTGAACATTTCCCAACCTGTACAGGGACATTTAAAAACATAGGCCCTCATTCAGAGCCATACGCTCTGAGCAGAGCGCACGCTCTGAATGAGGGCCACCCTCCATAAAAATGGAGCGTCCTCCAGAACGCTCGTATAGCTGTGGGTCACCACCCACAGCCTATACGAGCATGCAGTTTGATGACCACGATGGTCGTTACCATCGCGACCATCAAAACTGCGAGCCGGAGCCTGCGGTTGAGGTTTTCAACCACAAGCCCCAGAGTGATTTTGGCTCTATCAGAGCCAAAATCACTCCCACTGACATCACTAGTGATGTCAGTGGGCCGGCTTCTGATGGGAGGCGTTCCCGTGGGAACGCCCCCGTCAGGGAGGCACGCCCCCGGCATGCCCACCAAAGGGGGCATGCTGTCAATCAACATCGACAGCACGCCCCCTTTGATCAGACACAATGAGCGAAGGAAAGTCCTTTGCTCGTCGCATCTGGCGCATTCACATTACGGAGCTACCGTCATCGTGCGCATGTGCAGAGCACAACATCGACCCACTTGCGAGCGGGCAGCCACTTGCGAGTGGGTCTGAATCAGGCCCATAGTTAGTTAGGGGCCTGAAAGTGCCACTTAACCAGCATAGATATGTGGACAAGCATAAGATCTATGATTTAAGGCAGGGGTAGCCAACCCTGGTCCTTGAGAGCTACCAACAGTGCATGTTTTCCAGGTCTCCCCATAGAATCACAAGTGTAATAATTAACTCCACCTGTGGATCATTTCAAATGTGTTTCTGAGTACTGAATACATCTGTGCACCAGCTAGGTAGTCTGGAAAATGTGAACTGTTAGTATCTCTCAAGGACCGAGGTTGGTTACTCCTGATTTAAGGACTTACGTTATCTCTTTCTTGAGAATCCTGTGCCTGCTTCTGTGACTAGGAGTGGATTTTCATCCCAGAAGGAGACCAGGAAGATTGCTTTCTAAAAACAATTGACTGTTAAATAATCCTTTGCAAACCTTCTGAAAAAGGATTTCCCAACCTGTACAGGGACATTAAAAAAAACATAGATAGTGGCCTTCAGTTTAAACTGCAATTGAACCCACTGTCCACTTACCCGGCAAAGATATTGAGGACAAGCGGAACAGAGTAGCAAATGCAACATTTAAGATTTAAGGTTTAAGTCTTATGTTGTGTCTTGAGCGCAATGCATGCTCCTGGGAGTGGATTTTCATCCCAGAAGGGATGGAGACATTGTTTTTTCATCCCAATAGACATAGATCTGAAGAGATGTAAATAATGTAATAATACTGAAAGGAAAAAAGAGGCAATTTGGAGGCCCTTGCACAAAACTGCCTTTGCTTTACTTGAGCTGCCCACCTTCCAGTGTGTACTCAGAAATAGTTTTCAATTTCAGCACAGCCGGGAACCTTGACAGTGATCAGCCCTCTCCCAAAATGTTGAAAAGATGATGCCCATCAAAATGAACTACAAATTCTACGAGAAACACCTTTACTGTCTATTACATGCAAAAATTACAGAGCCACCTGTAATGGCTGATTCCAGTGGGGACAAATTAATATTGTGTGAAGAAGATGATGTATACATCACCCCAGATTATACCATCACCCAAGCCTATATCGTCATCCCATCCTATGTTGTTTATAAATTACAGTTGCGCTCTCTGTTAGATTGGGGATTCATTGTCCACTTTAGTGGATGTGAGCTCCATTTTAGTCCATATATCATCACCACATCCCCTACACATCTTCTGACCTGGGCTACAGGAGGAGCAGTTGCACTCTGGAATATAGTTGCATGGAGTTGCCCCTCTAACTCACTGAAATTCAGGTAGAGGGGCCATTTGTAGGGAGTAGGGACACTATAATCAGAGAATGCAGTTTTAGCTACATTATTCCATTTTTTAAACCATATCCTCTAATTCACCTTTGAAAATTTTTATGCAAATCTCAGCAGAGGCGTTTGTGATGCCATGGCTAATGCGCACACACACATAAAAAATACATTGATTAATTAATTAATTATTTTTGGGGGCGCTTGGGAGGGACAACACCCAAACAAGGCAGCAGCCTGATGATAAATGACACAGGCAGCACCCCTGTGCAGCTACCAGAGGTGGGCTGGGCAGGAGGGCAGAGTGCCATCTGCCCCCTAGGCCAGTACAATTTTAGTTTACTAGGGCCGCCAGGCTGCGGCAGGCAGAGGATGCTTCTGCTCCCCGGCCTCTGCTCTGCAAGAGAGAGATCCGAGTAGCTATAGCAGAGTCTATAAGAAAATGGCTGCCCCCCATATCAGGCTACACAAAGATGGCCACTGTCGACCAATGGGGAGCCAGGTTTCCCTACCCAGAAACCATGGCTGGAGAAGGGAAAAGGGGGCATGGCTTGTTGGGGGAGTTGGAAGAGGAGCTGAAAAAATAAATTGGCACTGCACCCATGGAGGAGAGAGTCAGAGAGGGCAGAGATGAGGAGTACCACAGACTGGGGGAGATCCTGCTTCCTGTCTTCTCCACCCATACCAGGTAAGTGGAGGGTAGATTGGAGAATAAATATATATATATATATATATATATATATAATGTGATGAATGTCCGGCACTCCAAAAGAATAAATACAACAACTGGCCCAGGTGCCTGTCCTGAGGAGCTCTCAAATATAGGCAAAAAACTGTGGGACGGCACTCCGGAATGGATAATAAATCACAATACCCCTTGTACCCCACAAGGGGTATTGTGATTTATTATCCATTCCGAAGTGCCGTCCCACAGTTTTTTGGCTATATATATATATATATATATATATATATTGTCACAACTGCACAAACTTTGCAGGAAGAACATGTTTAACTATTTAAAATATGTGCGTGCTAAGAGTGTCTGTATGTTGTGTGTGTATGTATGTACAGTATGCATGTGTATATATATATATATATATATATATATATCTGTATACAGGATTGGGTATGGAATCCCTGCAGTTGGGAATGCCGGCTGTCAAAAGACTGACAGCGGCATCCCGATGCTGAGGTTCCCAACAGGGGATACGTATGCTATCCCTGCCCCTTTTACACCCTAACCATAACCACCCTTTTCTTTAAACTAAATTATCACTACCCTGCACCCTAACCCTCCCTACCCCGCTTTCTAACCCTAAGTGCCTAAACCTAAACATCCCCTCTTAGTGCCTAACCCTAACCTCCCTTCCCGGGGGAAGCCTAAACCTAATCCTCCCCTCCCCCTGCAGCTTACAGCTAAGGTGCCCGCTGTACTTATGATCGGGATGCCATCTGTTAGGATCCCAGTGTCAGGATCTCCACTCATGTCGGGATTCCAGCGCCGGTCTTCTGTCCGCAGTTCGGAATTATAGCACCGGGATTTAATTGGTTGGCATCCCTATCATAGGTTTTTTAACTACATCATATATATATATATATATATATATATATATATAGACTTCTACGTGGATCGGCACTCACATACGCGGTGTTCAACAACTCTGGTGCCTTACGCATAAATCCATACAACAGCAACAGCAAACAGACGGTGGCACTCAGAGATTTTCATGAAAAAAAATGTGTATTAAATATCCATTACAGGCACCAACGTTTTGGGACCGCTACGTCCCTTTGTCAAGGTAATTAATCTAACATAAATGATGTATTAACCTTATAAACCAAGAGAAAATCCGCTCCACACGGGACACACCCAGAGCCCGGGAACCCAAGAACCACCACCGGACACCACGTGTGACGTCAGGGTGCCGTCTGTGTACCATTGCCCCAGCAACGCAAATTCAAGACGGAAGCCCTCAAATCCAAAAGTGATAGAAAAGAAAAGAAAATGGTACTATAGCGCACCCTAGTGACAAGAAAGTAATAGCTGCTACTAAGAATAAAGCATATAGTGTGGTGCAGACCACAATATGAAGTATTAAAGAATTTACATTGATCCTGTAAAAATCATACGTGAAATACCTGTCACAGCTAGAACCCATTTGGGCCAACAATCTAATGGATATCAATGGGGCACATGTATAAATCTACGTATCTCACGTGTCATTAAAACACTGGTAAATAATAACAGAAAGAGACATGAAAAATAATGTCAAACAAACTTAGATAATTAAATAATGAAAAACGAATAAAAAAGAAGACAAAAGAGCAATGCAACCATAAACCCTGATAAAATTGAGATAAAGCTGGTAGTGTGCTTAAACTCCACGTGTATACTAAGTGAAATCTTATGTGCAAAATGAATAAGACTATTAATGTGAGGAAAAAAGGTGTGCGTTGGGTATGCAAGATGAAGTGTAGTGTCTATGAAAATGACATGTATAATAAGTCAGTGACACAAAAAATAGTGTGAACATATATGTGCAGTACATAAAAAGCAAGCTCAACTGTGGAAACCTATATGAGAAAACGTGAAACAATACTATGTATGTGAGAATGAGTGGGGAAGAAAACTATGTGTATGGAGATATTCGATAAAAAGAAGAAAAGTTTTTACTCAAAGAGCATAAAAAGCTCATTGCATGCCAAAATAGTATTCATAAACATGGATGTGTATGCTCTTAAATGACATGATGGGCATGTCATGTATAATGTAGAAAAGAAAGAAAAAAACTAATAAAAAACTAGGTAAAAGAATTAGATAAAAAAATATATTAGAAAAAAGGGAAAAAAGACAAAGAAGAATTTCCAATATCTCATTGTGAAAAATCCTTATTTAAAAACACTCCATTGTATCTTTTTGTTGAGGCCCTTGGGGTTGATGGTATCAAGATAAAAGATCCAACGTGCTTCGATCTGAAGCAATATACCAGCACGGTTTCCTCCTCTAACATTTAGAGGTACATGGTCAATCAATTGAAAGAGATCACTGATGTTGTGTTTTCTTTCGGCAAAATGCCTCACCACCGGTTGTTCTGAAGGTTTACCTAATAGAGCAGCTTTGATTGCCGATCTGTGGAGGGCCATTCTGTCTCTTGCTGTCCGGATAGATTTCCCCACATAGGCCAGGCTGCATGGACACGTGAGTAAATAAACTGTGGGATGTAGTACATGACAACACATGTTTGATACTGTAAGTCTTTTCACAATGTGGATGTTTAAAGGTTTGACCCTCTATCATGTTTTTACAAGTGGTGCAACCGAGGCACTTATAGCTGCCTGGGGCCCTGCTTAAAAAGTTGCTGGATCTAGACGAGGAAATAGCTGTTTCAAAACCCGTGATATCAGAGCGCACAACGTAATTCACCAACAATTGTAACCTATCCATGTCACCTATCCATAGGATGAACAGGTCATCGATATACCTTGAAAATGAAAAGATACAATAGGCCACCTCGCAGTTGGAAAAAAACATATTCATCTCCTTCTTAAACATGAACACATTGGCGAATGAAGCTGAAACATTACTGCCCATTGCGCATCCGCTTGTTTGACGGTAAAATCTACAACTAAATAGAAAAAAATTCCTTGTCAGGGTCAACTCGAGTAGTTTGAGAAAGAAATTCAGATCTAATGAGTTGAATTTCTCGGCAACTAAAAACTCCCTCATGGCTGATAGGCCCTGGTCATGTGGGATGCTGGTATACAGACTACAAATGTCCATAGTGCACAGAATGGTGCCATCGGGACCTGGACCGATGGAATTAATCTTAAGTAGAATATCAGTAGTGTCTTTGATGTATCCTTTCTGTTTACATATGAGTGGTTGTAGCATGTTATCCAGGAACTTCGAGATAGGTTGAAATATTGAGTTTCTGGCTGAAATAATCGGCCTGCCGGGAGGTTTAGAAATGTTTTTATGAATTTTAGGTACCGTGAAGAGTATTGGGACCACCGGGAAATCTTCTTTAAGGGCTAGCGATGTTTTCTTGGAGATAATGTTGTTTTCTACTGCTTCATCCAATATGGAGTCAACCTCTGTTTTGTATTGCTCAGTGGGATCCACAGGTAGAGGTTCATATGTGGCCATGTCCGCTAATTGACTGTATATCTCATCTTTGTAGTCAGATAAATTTAATATCACCACTCCGCCCCCCTTGTCGGCGGGGCGGGTGATGATATCTTTATAGGTGCCCAATTTTTTAAGGGCTGCCCATTCATCCTTTTATAAATTGTGGTTCCTTTTGGAAGTCGCTGATGAATATTTAGAGATGGATTGGTCAAGTAGTCTAGTAAATGATTTTATTGATGGATTCGTCGATTGTGGATCAAAGTTTGAAGTATGCCTCTTATTCAGAAATTCCGAGTGGGGGGAATAGGTCATAAAATTATCATGTGATTGGAAATATTCCTGTAATCTTAATTTGCGAGAAAATCTATGGAGATCTGTTTGCCTTTTCAGTTCATTGAAGAAATTGGTGGGGACGAAGGAGAGTCCCTTTTCCAAAACACTGAGTTCCATGTCCATCAGAACTCTGTTGGATAGGTTGTAGATTAGTGTTTTTGTCTTGAGGGGGTATCCCTTAGATCGTGCATTTTGGCCGCCCCTGCGGGTGGGCAACTTCTTATTCTTGGACCTTTTGTTGTAGTAGGGGTTACCCCTAAAGGGGCACTTGTTCTGTCGATGGATCCTTCTGAATCCACACATGCAAATTCACTGTCACTGTTAGACATCATAGCCTCCCTTGGTGCTTGTTCCCTACGTTTTCTCCAATGGAATTTAGGTTTTTTGAGAACCTTGGCCCCCCCTAATAACCACCGATATACTTTATTAGTTTCATAATCTTCCTCTACAACTCTTCTTTTGTTGTTTTTAAACTTGACCAATTCCTTTCGGTAATTCTCGCATTGATGTTGTAATTTATTAAGCCACTCCCCATTACATTCCACCTGTAATGATGATTTATGTTCTATCTCAAAAGCGTTCATTTTATCTCTGGCAATTTTAAGCTCCTGTCCGGCTTCTTCGATGACCAACAGTATTAAGTCCATGCTGCACTTATTTAAAATCCCCACCCATTTTTTACAAAATTCTGGGTTACTCCTTCCAATTGTGAGTAAGTTATGTACCTGTCACAGCTAGAACCCATGTGGGCCAACAATCTAATGGATATCAATGGGCAGCCCTTAAAAAATTGGGCACCTATAAAGATATCATCATCCGCCCTGCCGACAAGGGGGTGGAGTGGTAATATTAAATTTATCTGACTACAAAGATGAGATATACAGTCAATTAGCAGACACGGCCACATTTGAACCTCTACCTGCGGATCCCACTGAGCAATACAAAACAGAGGTTGACTCCATATTGGATGAAGCAGTAGAAAACAACATTATCTCCAAGAAAACATCGCTAGCCCTTAAAGAAGAATTCTCGGTGGCCCCAATACTCTTCACGGTACCTAAAATTCATAAAAACATTTCTAAACCTCCCGGCAGGCCGATTATTTCAGCCAGAAACTCAATATTTCAACCTATCTCGATGTTCCTGGATAACATGCTACAACCACTCATATGTAAACAGAAAGGATACATCAAAGACACTACTGATTTTCTACTTAAGATTAATTCCATCGGTCCAGTTCCCGATGGCACCATTCTGTGCACTATGGACATTTGTAGTCTGTATACCAGCATCCCACACGACCATGGCCTATCAGCCATGAGGGAGTTTTTAGTTGCCGAGAAATTCAACTCATTAGATCTGAATTTCTTTCTCAAACTACTCGAGTTGACCCTGACAAGGAATTTTTTTCTATTTAGTTGTAGATTTTACCGTCAAACAAGCAGATGCGCAATGGGCAGTAACGTTTCAGCTTCATTCGCCAATGTGTTCATGTTTAAGAAGGAGATGAATATGTTTTTTTCCAACTGCGAGGTGGCCAATTGTATCTTTTCATTTTCAAGGTATATCGGTGACCTGTTCATCCTATGGATAGGTGACATGGATAGGTTACAATCGTTGGTGAATTACATCAATACGAGAGGTTCCACTATCAAAGTCACGTTTCAAGCCAATACTAGCTCCATTAATTATTTGGATGTCCTGGTTTCTTTAAATAATAACCAACTTTCTACTAGTGTCTATACCAAGCCCACAGATAAGAACATGCTATTAAGGGCTAATAGCAATCACCCGTTAGCCTTAAAGAAAGGCCTACCGAGGTCTCAGATGATAAGAGCTGCCAGAATAACAAGTGACCAACAGGGTCTAGAAGCAGCCTTGGATAAAGTTGTTACCAAATTTCGGTAGAGGGAATACAATCCCCGGATGTTGGCCAAACACAAAAGCGATGTTTTGAAGATCCCTAGAGATACTCTTTTAGAGACCAGGATGAAGGATAACAAGAATACAATACAGTTTGTGAATGAGTTCAGCACCACAAGTCCAGTTGTACCTAGGGCTGTTTGGGCCCTTTGGCCCATTATTGCCACGGATGCTGGTCTTCCATGTTTCAAGTCCAAACGCCCCCTCATTTGCTACACTAGAGGAAAAAACATAAAGGACTTCGTTGTGCGCTCTGATATCACGGGTTTTGAAACAGCTATTTCCTTGTCTAGATCCAGCAACTTTTTAAGCAGGGCCCCAGGCAGCTATAAGTGCCTGGGTTGCACCACTTGTAAAAACATGATAGTGGATCAAACCTTTAAACATCCACATTGTGAAAAGACCTACAATATCAAACATGTCCTGTCATGTACTACATCCCACATAGTTTATTTACTCACGTGTCCATGTGGCCTGGCCTATGTGGGGAAATCTATCCGGACAGCAAGAGACAGAATGGCCCTCCACAGATCGGCAATCAAAGCTGCTCTATTAGGTAAACCTTCGGAACTACCGGTGGCGAGGCATTTTGCCGAAAGAAAACACAACATCAGTGTTCTCAAGTTTCAATTGATTTACCACGTACCTCTAAATGTTAGAGGAGGAAACCGTGCTGGTAGATTGCTTCAGATTGAAGCACGTTCGATCTTTTATCTTGATACCATCAACCCCAAGGGCCTCAACAAAAAGATACAATGGAGTGTTTTTAAATAAGGATTTTTCACAATGAGATACTGGAAATTCTTCTTTGTCTTTTTTCCCTTTTTTCTAATATATTTTTTTATCTAATTCTTTTACCTAGTTTTTTATTAGTTTTTTTCTTTCTTTTCTACATTATACGTGACATGCCCATCATGTCATTTAAGAGCATACACATCCATGATTATGAATACTATTTTGGCATGCAATGAGCTTTTTATGCTCTTTGAGTAAAAACTTTTCTTCTTTTTATCGAATATCTCCATACACATAGTTTTCTTCCCCACTCATTCTCACATACATAGTATTGTTTCACGTTTTCTCATATAGGTTTCCACAGTTGAGCTTGCTTTTTACGCACTGCACATATGTGTTCACAAGATTTTTTGTGTCACTGACTTATTATACATGTCATTTTCATAGACACTACACTTCATCTTGCATACCCAACGCACACCTTTTTTCCTCACATTAATAGTCTTATTCATTTTGCACATAAGATTTCACTTAGTATACACGTGGAGTTTAAGCACACTTGCAGCTTTATCTCACTTATATCAGGGTTTATGGTTGCATTGCTCTTTTGTCTTCTTTTTTATTCGTTTTTCATTATTTAATTATCTAAGTTTGTTTGACATTATTTTTCATGTCTCTTTCTGTTATTATTTACCAGTGTTTTAATGACACGTGAGATACGTAGATTTATACATGTGCCCCATTGATATCCATTAGATTGTTGGCCCAAATGGGTTCTAGCTGTGACAGGTATTTCACGTATGATTTTTACAGGATCAATGTAAATTCTTTAATACTTCATATTGTGGTCTGCACACACTATATGCTTTATTCTTAGTAGCAGCTATTACTTTTTTGTCACTAGGGTGCGCTATAGTACCATTTTCTTTTCTTTTCTATCACTTTTGGATTTGAGGGCTTCCGTCTTGAATTTGCGTTGCTGGGGCAATGGTACACAGACGGCGCCCTGACGTCACACGTGGTGTCCGGTGGTGGTTCTTGGGTTCCCGGGCTCTGGCTATGTCCCATGCGAGGCGGATCTTCTCTTGGTTTATAAGGTTAGTACATCATTTTTGTTAGATTGATTACCTTGACAAAGGGACGTAGCGGTCCCAAAACGTTGGTGCCTGTTATGGATATTTAATACACATTTTTTTTCATGAAAATCTCTGAGTGCCGCCGTCTGTTTGCTGTTGCTGTTGTATGTATATATATATATATATATATATATATATATATAGCTATTTTCAGGTCTGGGGGAACGCTCCTGGAAGTCTTCTGAAAGATAATGTAATCAGGAGTGGCATTTTGGAAACTCCCATCTGTACAGCTTGAAGTGCTGTTACTCTGGGGGCTGGCCCACAACACATGAAGCACAGTGGGGACGGTGATGACAGGTAAAAAAAGATCCTGTCATCATAACCAGAGACCCGGGGGGAGAGTGTCCGCTGCTTGTGCACACACTTCCAGGGCCATAACGGCGGTGCAACCATGAGATGGTCACCTAGGGCTCAAGACCCCACCGCACACTATAGTTCTGCAGCCCGGTAGCAGCTGTACCTGGCTGCCGGAAGACAGCAATTTTGTATCCCCGCTGAGGCAGTGCACTGGCACTCATTACTGTTGCGGACGCGGCACCTAAATCAGCAAAGTCGCAAATGTGATGTCATGACACTGCAATGTTGTCTGTATGCCTACCAGGATCTAAGTGCTGGCTTCTGCTACCTGTCACTGTCAGTCAGAGCCTGGAGACAGGAGAGGGATCCAGCAGCTGCAGAGGGTGAGATTGGACCTTTAGGAGGAGCTGAGCTGCCTAGTGGAGAAAGACAATCGAGCGGAGCAGGTAAGTTAACCATTGGGGGAGGGAGCAGATGACAACAATTACTGGGGGGTGGGGACCACATAGTAATGCATACATATACTAGGAGAAGAGGGGGACACAATAATGCATATATATGTGGGCACCCTCACAATCTCAATGCCCCCTACTGTGGCCCTGCATTTTCACATAACATGTGCTGCAAAACTTTGAGCCCTTGCATCCAACACACTGAAGGGGGGGTCTCTCATAACCTTGGCAGCATTGCCCCTCCATTCCTAATTCCCTCCATTGGCATCATAAGAGGAGTGGATTTTGTTTATCTTGCCCCTTTATTAGGGACCTTAGTGCTGCTACCTGACTCTCCTCCTTTATTCTCCTCTTATACCTGCTTACACAGTAATAGAGGCACTCAGTACCTTCCCATGTGTACCCATACCCACATTACACAAACCACACCCCCAACATTCCCACGCCCACTTTTAAAATTGCATTTGCTGTTAGAAAACCTGGGCCACTTGCTCTTGTTTGCCTCCAAAGCTGAAAGTTGCCAGCCAGCCCCTGGCAGCTACATTGCTGATAAATGTGGCTAAAGTGCACACACATACACCCAAAAAGATATTGATTGATTTCATTTTTTTGGCACTTGGGATGAAGAACACCCAAACTAGGCACCAGCCTCTTGATAAACAATACAGGCAGCACCCTTGCACAGCTACGTTGCTTGTGATAAGTGTGGCTAACGCACATACAAAAAAATCACATTGATTGATTGAATACATTTTTAGTGGCACTTGGGAAGGAGAGCACCCGAATGAGGCAGCAGTCTCTTGATAAACGGCACAGGCAACACAACACCCCTAAGCAACCCTGTGCACCTACATTGCTGATAAGTGTGGCTAACACATACACACACATTTGTTTTTTATTTTTTTCACACAGCAGTTGTGGCTAACATGCACACACAAAAAATTGTTTTTTTTTTACACATGGCAGGTGTGGCTAACATGCACATTGCACACACAAAAAATTGGTTATTTTTTCACACTGGGTGTGTGGCTAATGCACCAACAAAAGATTGGTTTTATTGTTTTCACACTGGGGGGGGGAGGGGGGAAGCACCCCTGCACGAGGCAGCAGTCCCTTGATAAATGAGACACGGGCAGCACATCTGTGCACCTACATTGCTGAGCCAGCCCCTATATGGACACCAGCCAACCCCTATTAACAGGACAACAGCCAGCCAGCCCCTATATGGATTATGTTATGGACAACAGCCAGCCGCTATGGACAGGACAGCCTCACAACAGCCAGCAAGCCCCTATATGGACAACAGATAGCCCCTATGGACATTAAGCAGCCAGCGCCTGAGTGACTGACAATGACAACACAACAGTAGCCAGCCTCTATACACAGTAGCACAGCACAGCCCCCAGCTCCCTCCCTCTTCACTCTCCACAGCCTGAATGAAAAATGGTGGAGATCACAGGACCTTTTATACAATCCAAAACCCACGAGAATCCAACAGCGATATGATGATGTTTTGCCTCATTTTGAGATCCGAGTCAGGTGGGAAAACCTGAGCTGACTCGGATCTGACTCTGATCCCCTAAGTTCGGGTGGGTTCAGATCTCTGAGATCCGAACCCACTCATTTCTACTTTAAATTCATCCCCGATCGATTGGGCAGCCCTGACCCAGTGGTACCCACACCCAGCAGCTGTAGAGGTCAGAGTAGCCAGCGGGAGCACATACAGCACAGCGCTCTCTCAACACTGTCACCCTCTCCCTTTCCCCACCTCTCTGCAAGCGGCAGCTGGGTGGCACCGACACCCAGTGGCTGTAAAGGTCAGAGCAGCCACCGAGAACATATACAACAGTATGCATGTATATATATATATATATATATATATATATGTGTTAATACTCCAAGCGGCGGCTCTCAAACAAATGAGATGGACAGCAATGGATAAACCAACGTTTTATTGCTTCTTTTGTGGCATTTTCGTCAGGGTG
Organism: Taudactylus pleione; assembly: GCA_031769625.1. Taxonomy (NCBI): domain Eukaryota; kingdom Metazoa; phylum Chordata; class Amphibia; order Anura; family Myobatrachidae; genus Taudactylus; species Taudactylus pleione. Next base: position 13,337,882 of record JAUIMM010000153.1, on the reverse strand, counting down.
CAAGTGAATACATACAAAACATTAGCTTACCTAAATACTCGCAGGTCTGTCCATGCCCTTGCCCACCCTCAGCCCAATGGCTCAAAAGTGACGAGACTGGGTGGAGCTGTAGGGTGAAACGGAAGAACCACAACATGTGATACACATACTAACAGTAAGAGGAAAGAACAATGTCATTGCCGTGGTGATGAAACAACAAAACATAATAGTGTTAAGGCAAAGTGATAAAAACGCATCTTGTAGCATAAATGTAGTAAATTCACATAACAAATGAAACATCCATATAAAATATAAAATAAATATGACCATAAATCACTGGCTCTGCAACCAAAAAACAAGTACAACAAATATACAGAATAATAATGAACTGAAAAAACAAATAAATTACAATCTTTACTGGATGAGAAGTGCCGCTTCCAAGATTTGTTCTATTTGGTATGATATTTTGCTTACTTTAGTGGGCACCCTCTATGTGATTTCAATGGAAACTTGCTCAGGACTGTAATCACCACAGCACTTTTTTTGCACTAATTTGCACCAGCACAGCTTCTTGCTGCATCAGCACTTACTCTTCAAGCACTTTTTCTCTGCTAAAGCACCTTAAAAGTTTGTCATACCTGTTTAAGAACTGTTTTTTATTAAAGCGTTTTTTTGCACAAGCACAATAATTACCGTCTAAATGATGTCTAAGGAAACAGATGAGTTTGGCGGTAGTTTGTACACCAGGGTAGCTTTGGAACATGGAGCTACCTTCAGTTACTCAGACTCAAATCTAGATAATATGTTATTTAAAGAAAATCTGACTTCCTCTGCTGGCAAACCAGAACATTTAACATTATACCATGAATGGTTAAAACTTAAACGCAAGGAAACAGATTATTATTACCATGGGATGACACCATCAGAATACACCCGTGATAAAAAGATACCCAGTGGGTTCCGTATAAAAAAACGTCCCTACCAATGGTCAGTTCAACAGTGCTTTTTGTAAAAAATGGACATCCATTTTAAACAAATGTTCATTCAATTTGATGTTGGCTGTGATACTCACTGAAGTCAGAGATAAAATTGGAGTATTTGAATCAGCACATAAAACCGCTTTACTTGCAGATACCACTATCAACTGGCATGATAAATTATCATCACAAATAGATAAATACAAGAAAGATCTCATTGCTTATAAAAAAACAAGATGGAGAAAGTCAATATCGATTTTGACCGCCATCAGGTATATCCATGGCTGACGGGAGGCGGACAACCACCTTGCCATAATTTCAGGAGATGTCCAATGTCTCACCTTGATCATCTAGGGTTTGATACTGAGCAGTCCAAAGAAGAATAGTCTTCGGCCAGTGATACAGATACAGTACATCATCCCCGTAGTCAGATCCTTTTAGGGGCACAGACCAGGGCTCAAAGAGCACATATTGCCTGGAGCCTCCTCGATATTTAACATTGTGATTCATCACGAGCACTGGAGCAATTCATCATTGCTCTAGAATGGAGAGAGCAGATCTGTAGATCAACTGTCCCCACAAATCCTCTCACCCTACTATTGTAAAAATTAAATGATGATGAATAGACCCCTTAATACTTCATAACCTTCATTAACTACAAAACCTCTAGTACTCATGTTTTGTACTATATATTTATCTGTTCGAAAACTCTCAGCATTATGCCCTCTAAGCCCTGAGTTAGATCCTTACACAGATGTTTATTGCCTTAATTAATTTGTATGAAGACACAGACAGCTGAAGTGGAATCAAAATTAAACAAAGATTTATTAAATTACAATATTTTTGGTGGCAAAGAAAAAAGCTTTGCTTCCCAAGCTCTAGCCCCTGAGTTACGATAGGCTACACCCCCCTTTATTTGGCTTAGTACTACTGAGCTCCACCTCTAGGAGGAAGCCCAGGTCCCCCCTTAGTGGCAGAGACAACTTGCCCTGGGAAAGGAAGGCTCCCAACAACTACAAATTGAGGCCTTTTGGGCCACTGAAAAGCAATGCTTTTCCGCCACACAATAGGACTGAAAAAGTTAATAAACAAAAACAATACATCAAACAATTGGGTAGGGACTGGTGGGATTTGTACAATCACAAAAGAGGAAGTGAACCCTATTTCCTCTCTTTAAGTATGGAGGCTAAGACCCTCCCCTACCAAAACCTGTGATAGGCTGCTTAAACCAGCCTAGACCTGTCAATCACAAGGCAGATTGACAACAAAAATACCCACTGAACTTCTCTAACCCCCATAAACAGAGTCTTATGTATCATCAGGCATATGCTGCCTTCAGCTACCTTAAGCAATCTATGCCCTGAAGAATTAGATCCTTACACAGATGTTTATTGCCTTAATTAACTTGAATGAAGACACAGACAACTGAAGTGGGTTCAAAATTGAATAAAGATATATTAAATGACAATCTTTTTGGTGGCAAACAAAAATGCATTGCTTCCCAAGCTCTAGCCCACGGTAAACTAGTGAATGAGGCTACCTGAAGGCCTCTGATGCAACTTGTGTTACGATAGGCTACAACCCTCTTTATTTGGCTTAGTACTACTGAGCTCCACCTATAGGAAGAAGCCCAGGTCCCCCCTTAAGGGTAGAGACATCTTGCCCTGGGAAAGGAAGGAATCCCACAATACCACTTGCGCCCTGTTGGGCCGCTGAGAAGCAATGCTTTTCCACCAATGCTAGGTTCTTAAAAAACCACAGCACGCCACCCCAAAACTACAATTCCACCCCAAATGCGGAAAAAAGGCTACACAAAAACAGCACCATGCCTGCTTCATTAAGATGCACCCCATCAGGGCGGAATAAACTAGGGTCATCATGTTTGACGTAAGGGTGTTTAATCACAGAACCCCCTCTTGCTGTAACAAAGTTACCAACAGAAGCATTAACTTTCTTCCTCACCCGGTCTAAGACCGTTGCACTATATGAGCATCGCCACTCGCGATGTTGGGTGATGACAGACCATATTATTCTAATGGAGCCCCACAGAGCCTGCACCTCCTCCAAGTCAGCTTTAATACAGAGAATAAGGCTGATACCTGTCCCTCTACCTAGATCATTGCTGACAGAGTGAAAAACCAAGCACCGAGGTGCGCCCCATTTTGTGATGGACTCAGTAACAATTGGAATGATTCCCTCCCACCTGAACCCCCTAACTTCTAACCACCTAACCTCCCAACCACCCAATAAATCTGCTGCACTGGTGGTTAAATGGGATGCCCTGCCCGGTAAATTAAGGAATGCCGGATAAACCAAATAGGAGAGCTGTACTGAGATGCATCTGTGATCAGATTAATCCCAAAACAGTCAAACAAATGAACAAAAATCTACAGGCAAAATGTAATATTCCTCCAAATAAAACATGACCAATACCAAACAATTGGGGCAGCAGGGAGAAGGGAGGGGCGGCTCAATAGGAGGAAACGGGCAACCCAGGCGAAGGTAAAACAATCTAAAAAACCCTCAGGGATCTTATTTTGCTTTGTGTCATTTCTTTATTTCTTTGTTTCATCTCTTTTTTATGCTTTCTTTTTCTCTTTCACTCTTTCTTTCTCTCTCTTTCTTTCTTTCTTTCTTTCTTTCTCATTCTCTCTTTATTTCTCTCTTTCTCTCTCTTTTTCTCTCTCTCTTTTTATTTTTCCCTCATGGTAAAAAAAAATTTTCAGCCAAATCCCTTCACACCCCCACAATGGTGACGAGTAAAAGTCTGGGTCAACCCCACAGGGAGCAATTTTCTAGCTGCTAATATTAGGACGAATGTACCGCTTGTAAGCGGAAGATTTCCAATGGCCAAGCGAATGAATACTGCTGACTGACATGCCTTCCTCTGAAGCGCAAGTGGCAGCTCCTATCCTAAAGGAATGCATACCATAGGCAGATGCATACAACTTTAAAGCCAGTAAACAACGCTTAAAGATAGCTGAAAATTTGAATTTCGTAAGGGGCAAGGAATTTGAATGCGCCAGCCAATGGAAACAGTTCAATGGGCGTAAACTAGCAAACCTATCTTCTAACAATATCGGGCACACTCTGGACTGGGGCTGCGCCCTGAGGGTAATCCACCTCCCTCGACCAAGCTGATCAGTTTTTGAGCAGTATAGCTTGCATAAAAGGGAGTCTGCCTTAAGGACCACGTTCTTAGTTAGCATGCCGGAATCCAATGATCCCTTGGATGATGCAACCAACTCTCAAATTCTAAAAGCCCTGTAAAAAGCCACTGAAAATGCAACCTAGAACAGTGCTGCCTTCTATGGATCCGCAGCTACTCCTGACACTACATCGACTAGCGAATGCAACAATGTAACATTGAAAGGCCACCTCCTATCCTCCCTAGGCTTGTCGCAATGGTCAAGCCATGGTTGCCAATCCTTCTATACTGGCTTGACCATCTGCCATACAGAAGGAGGACAAATAAATCCCTGCAAACTTGCATGTGGTGCTAAGATCCTAAATCTCAACCACTGGAAATGCGACAATGTATCTGCTATACAGTTGTTGGTTCCCGGAACGTGACATGCCCTAAAACCAATATTCGCCTTCAAGCAACAGAGGACTAGATGCCTGACCAAGCACAATGCAGGCATAGAAGATGACTTCTGATTAATAATAGCTTGCACAACCCCTAAATTGTCACACCAGAACACAATGTTCTGATTACTCAATTTGTGGATAAAGAGCTCAATGGCGACCTCTATTGGGAAAAACTCCAATAGTAGCATATTTACCATCAAGCCTGAAGTGTGCCACACCTCCGGCCAAGGCTCAGCACACCAATCACCATCAAAATAAGCACCAAAACCAACTGCCACGGACGCATCCATAAACAGCTGCAGACAATTGCTATCCACGGGCGGGGAAGGCCAAATCCTAAATCCATTGAACTTCTCCAAGAATGACAACCACTAAGTCAGATCGACCCTGATCTCCCTAGGCAGGCGCAATTTATGATGAGGCAAGGATATAGCTGACGTGGGTCTCTCCAGCTTCCTGTCTTGTGATACCCATAGGGTAAACCCTCCCTATGGGTATCACACGACATAAAAATGCAACAACCCCAACAAGGATTGCATTTCCCGCAAAGAAACCTTACTTGCTGTTATGCAATGACCAATCTGCTCTATCAACCGCTGAACCTTGTCTTCCGGTAAGCGACAACAGCCAGCCGAAGTGTCTATTTCGATGCCTAAGTAGGATAAGAACATCACTGGGCACCCCATTTTTTCATGCATGACGGGCACCCCAAGAGTATGGAACAATACATTCACTTGACACCCGCTGGTCCCAAGACTAAAAAGTCATCCAGGGAATGGGCAATACCTGCATGACCAGAACCCACCTGAATGCACCACTGAAGAAAAGTACTAAACTTCTCAAAGAAAGTGCAAGAGACTGCGCAGCCCATGGGCAAACAGCGGTCCACAAAATATGAACCGTCAAACCTAAAACACATCAGCTGAAAATATTTGGGGTAAAAGGGCAACAAATGGAAGGCCAACTCGATATCAACCTTCACCATTAATGCCCCGAGCCCAAAAGTCCTAACCAAACTTAGCGCGTCATCAAAATATTGATAACTCACGCTACAAATGTTAGGTTCACTGGCGTCATTAAGCGACCACCGGCATGGTACGACAAGTGTTGTAAGAGCCTGAACTTTCCCCGGAGCCTTTTTGAGGACTATGCCCAGTGGTAAGATGTACAAATTGGGTATGGGAGGTTTAAGAAAAGGACCAACGTGTGACCCAAACCCAGCTCTGTAGCTAATTTGGCTCTAACCACGTCAGGAAACATTCTGGTTGAGCGCAAATTGTGGGAAGCTACCTCTGTAACCGGTACTATGACCGGGATGCAAAAAACGCAAGACAAAAACTCTGTGGAGGCCCTATCCAGGTAAAAACCTAACCATCTATACAATGCTGGCAAACGAATCAGGGAAGGGGCTAAATCAAGACTACTTTGTGCTGTCGCTATGAGGGGTGCCTGAAGACCCAACTGTCTTGGTGCAATCTTTGGCGGAGTGGTTTCCACTGCAGCTGGCACAGGAGTGACAAAACAACACTTCGTTAACCTATCACATTGCCCTCTATTAAAAGCAAAGCGTTTCCCTTTTACGAATGGAATGGCCTGTGTTTTGCCTATGACTGGAATTTTACGCCTCGGCGTGCTGTCACACAGGACTTTCCGCTGCTGCGTAACATCAAGCCATGGTCTTATTACCGTCCTGCTTCCTGTGAAAATCCTCATTGTAGGAACACCAGGTAGTGTTGCGGGATTTAACCTGCATGTAATGGATAATATGAATGTACCTGAGGACATTCATGTATTCTGCTGGCCTAGTCTCGAGATAACAAGCACCAAAAACAAGCATTTCAGTCATCCAATTATCATAGGAACGGTATGCTTCTTCGTCCGTTCCCCCTGAGGCTTTAACTGATGCAAGTCCTTTACTACCTAACTCCGTAATCGTAAAATGGTCCACATAGTCACCCTTGTTAATCTTCTCCTTAATATATTTCCTAACACCTGTAGTGATAGCCATATTGGTACAGTGCACTAAATCAGCATTAGAACCCTTAGAGGCTGCTTGTGCCTTAACCCCGGCACCTTTGTCCTTTCCTTTAAAGTGCCACTCCAGCATGCGCATGAGCTTGCGTGGCCTCCTTGGTGAACCAGAGGCAGAACTAGAATTGCTAGTGGTTGAGCTATCGCTGCCAGGTACAACATCATCAGACCCTTCCTCACCAACAATGGCAATGGCGGTCGTAGCTCCTTCATCTTTGTCCACTGCTGACATCTGTGGAGTCCCATGCATGTTCTCCACTTGACTCTCCGAATCTCTGGAAGGGGTTGTAAAAGAAAGAGAAGCAGCAGTATCACCAAGCCTAACACTGTGTGCCATATTATTAACAGAATCCATCCCTAAAAAAGGTGGTTGTACTATCGCTGTTACTGACCTGCTGACTGAAGTAGATTGGCTCACGAGAGGGGGTTGGTTAGAAGCTGGTGGTGTAAAAGGCCCCCAACCTGGAGGAGCCCAATAGGGTAAAGCCCTGTCCCTGCCAGTGCAGACCCTTGTGCCAAAGACTGCCCGGCCAGATAAAATGCAGGCCAGTATGGAAAAAATGATGGCTGTGGCGCATGCGGAAAGGGGGAATGGCACAGGCAAATTCATTCACTGGAATGTGGCCTGAAATGTTTCCAGAGCACCCGACCCACTAGGGCCAGGGTGGGCACCAGCACCTACAGCAGGGGGAAATGCAGCGGCACCAGAAACAATAGCCAGGTGCACCGTTGTGGCAGGGACAGCTGGCATAATGGTGGAATAAGGAAAACTGGCCTGTACATTGGCCTGCCCAGGAAATGAGGAGAAAATGTATGCCTAAAGGGGGGCTGCAGGTTCATGCTAAATGGCTGGGGAGGGTAAGCACTGCCAGTTTGTGGCATGTGCTGAATGGGGGCCAGGTCTGGGACAGCTGCCAGGCAGTCTCCCTCATCATCCGTGGACACTGCCTGGATGATGGGTTGGTGGCCGGTCGCCAGTGGGGGGGAGGACCCTGGGCCAGATAATGGGAGCCTGGCTGGCCAGAGGCAGGGGGCGGCATGCAACAGGTGCAGCAGTGCGGCAGGTGGGTGTTGTAAAGGTGGGGTCGGAGGGTCCAATGTTGCATGTAAGACCCCCAACAGCAGAAGCAAAATATTGAGTAATGTTGCAGTTACACTGTTGTGTCTAGGGGTCCAACACTGCTCTTGGATGATCTCTCACTCCTCATTGATGGCTTTTAACTAAGTGATAAGTAGAATTATAAATAGCAGTATCTTTACCCTGACCATCCTGGTACTTCTTTTTTATGGGGAGTTCATTTATACTAACTGATATGACTTCAAATTAAGCTATAGAGGCAATGCATAATAAATATTGTTACTTCAAAATTTCGCCACTTTTGCAATATTTCTTTGAACTATGCCTATATAGGTAATACACGACTATCAATGTGATTGAAATAATTTTAAGGTGGTATTAATTTTCTTTACCTACCCAATGTCTAATCCTGTTTCCAAGATGAGATAGACATTTCAGATTGGATATTCCACTCTACTGGTTACTGTCATAGATACACACATTTTCTACTACTCTCAATTTTGGAATTCATTATAGATGTGTGTCTGCGCTTATGTAGACCGAGTACATTATCTTTGCTAAGGTTTGATGTTTTTGGGTAGGTCTATATGTTTTATGTTATATGTCTTGTCCTTTGTCACAGATACATTACTTAATTTTATAAATGGTGATATTAAAAGTTATGTTTTAAGTAATCATTTTTTTCAAGAGTGCTCACAAAATAGTTTCTTTTTTCTTTGTTATCATAACTTACTCTCGTAAGCACCTCTGCTGCCCGTTATATTTGGCTGGTATTATGAGCAGGGAATAGCAGTCATTACAATAGTGTTATTGTTCCGGTATTACCAATCAGTGCATCAATTTTTCCAGTTCCCTTTTCCCTTATTTACATTATATGGCCAGAGTACCTGGAGAAGAAGTATGACTGCATGGAGACTATACAAAAATGTAAGAGCAGAAGTTGGATTAGCTGTTACTGGAAATTGTACAGGAAATTCTGCGCTTTTTGGACAGCTCCATGTTAAATATAATGAAGTTTAACTAGCCCTCTGGTGTTCACCAAGATTTGCCACAAAGCAGGAAAAACTATCAGGTTACTGTACCCTAGGATAGCATAGAAAGAAGCAGATAGAGGGAAATGTGATATGACTTTTGGAAGAAGGCAGGAGCAGATTGGCTGTAGACTTCAGCGGAAGTCTTCCTGGTGGGCCGACGGCTCTGGGGGCTGCTGGCGGCACATTTTTTTATTTTATATTTATATATGTATTAATCTTTTTTCACTGGCCCTGAGTTGGCACTTCCGGGTACAGCGGTGGCTGCGGGCCATAGCAGAGCAGGGGGTGGCACTCCGGCCAGAGTAGAGGAGGAGGGTGGCCACCGCCCTCCCTCCCATTACCTCCCTCCCACCCATTACCTCCCTCCTCCTCTTACTTCCTCTCTGCCTGATGCCGGGCTTTTACGTTACGAGCTAGTGACCAGCCCCATCAGCATCGTGAAAACCAGAAGAGATGGAGGACCTAGCCTGCTGCTGCCTGTTTATGCATTTGGCAGTCATGGGATGTACCGCATCATGGATGCAATGCTAATACCCCATGTCTATCTCTTTTCTCCCTGTCTGTCTCCATACTCACCTTCCAGTCCTCCAGCATCTCATGGTAACCCTCTATTCCTTAATTGAACATTGACTTTATAGCCACCACATGTTGATGACATTGGTTTTATTCCTACATAAACAGGTGGCTTCAAAGACCATGTGATCCCCTGCATAAGTAGTGAATACCAACATAAGATGCTGCCTGTCCAGAAGGGCTCAGTTTCTTCAGAGGTTCCCGGATTGCAGAGAAATCACACAGGTAAGAAAATGCTCATTCACATGCCCGCTCTGTTTTTTCACTGGAGAGAGGGACTGGGGGCATGTCCATCAACTCCCAGTGCGGTTGGCATGCCCCAGCATGACAAAACAGGGGAAGAATGGCTCTCAAACACAAAGCCACACCCCTTGTCACAAAATGGCGCGCACCTTCGGCACGCGCTCATAGGGCCAGTTTAGGGGAATTTTCCAGGGGCCACTTTAAATTCCCAATCCGCCCCTGGAAGAAGATGTACTTGATGAGAAGTAGGCATTAGTGGAAGTCTGACACAGAACTGCACATAAAAGCAGAGATGACTGTAGCTAGAAATGCACTTGAGATGATAGCTGTTAACAGATGATGGTGAGGTACTGTGTAATGGAGTTTGCAGGAACTAGATGAAGCATTGCAGAAGCAGGTTATGTATCCTAAGTGATACTGCTGGATCAAATAAGTAGCAACTCGAAGAGGCACTTCAGGAGCAATATATATGTCTGGAGGTATAATACTGAGGTGATTATGCATCAGTTTAGAGAAACACTGCAGGAGCAGTGTATGTAGCTGGAGGAATGAAACTGAGTTGAACATGCAGCAATTAGAAGAGACACTGCAGGAACAGTGAGTCTGATTCAGACCCGGTTAAAAGCACTGAGCGCTCGCAGCTGGGTCGATGTTTGCCCACTAGGCATGTGCACGACGTGACAGGTGCTTCGTTGCTCCGGGTCTCGCACCAAAGGGGTGTTTGGTAGGCGTGCCCGGGAGGTGGCTTCATAAATGGAGGCATTCCCAAGCAGATGCCTGCCATTTGTGGGCAGCCCCACTGACATCACCAGTGATTTCAGTGGGAGAGCTACAAGCTCTATTAGAGCCAGAAGCTCTCTGGGGCTTGCGGCCATGAGACCCTACCATAAGGGTCTCATCACAAGCCCGATGGTCACGATGGTCTTGACCATTGCAACCATCAACCTGGCCACTCGCTATAGCTTAGGGTGGTCACCCACAGCTATGCAAGCGGCCAGGAGGCTGCTCAAAAAAAAAAAACGCTCTGATTCAGAGCGAGTGCTCTTTCAGAGCGTCCATCAAAGAATCAGGCCCAGTGTGTGTAGCTGGAGAATTACTGCTGAGTTGAATATGCAGCAATTAGGATAGACACTGCAGGAGCACTGAATGTTGCTGGACATACTGTAAACTACTGGGATGAATATGCAGCAATCAGGAAAGAACCTGCAGGAGTAGTGAATGGTGCTGGATATATATTGCTGAGTTGAATATGCAGCAGTTAACTAAGAGAGAAACTGTAGGAGCAGTCTATGGAGATTCCACTATAGAAAACTAAATCTAGCTGGCAGGACAGAAGAAATGAGACGCAGCCATATGGCCGATGGACAGAAAGCTGCCACCCGGCAATATGCCGATGCCGATATCCTGGAGGTGAACAGGATATTGACGTCAGCATCTCTATGTGCTGCAATCCCAATTGTCTGGATGGGTAAGTAACAGTTGTGTCCCCGGGGAAGGGGGGGTTTAGGTTTAGCCCTGGGGGGAGATTAGGGTTAGGCACCCCACAGGGAGTGTTAGGGTTAGGCTAGGGGAAGGGGGGTTAGGGTTAGGCACCCCCCCGGGTGGGTTAGGTTTAGGGTGCATGGAGGGGGGTTAGGATTAGGCACCCCGGGGCTGTCGGCATTCTGTACTATGCGGCCTTCCACTGTCAGGATTTCAGCCGCCGGCATATCAAACCAATTCCAAAGAAACAATAGGAGGGTTCTACAGCATTCCTCAGAGGGTAAGATTTTATCTAGTAAATCCAAGGTGATGGCACCCATACAATGCTGCATGAAATCCTGAGACAGCTGATCCGGCTCAGCCAAAAGGAGCTGTAGCCCAGTGAATTGTGCAGGAGAGAACAGAGAAGCCAGTCACCGTGTGGACTGGAAGTTTGTGACAATGGGATAGAGAGTTTTGCATCACAGCAATTCATCTTGCTTGTGCCACGAGTAACTTGCACCTAATTGGATCGAGCCAATATAATATATTCTCTATGGTTTTAATTTCACTAATATACTGTAAATAATTCCTCAAAATGAGACTTGCTCATAAAGATTTGCTGTGACACTGTATGATAAATATAAAGAAATGTTTATTTTCATACAATGTATCCAAGTACAATAAAAATAGTGTATCAAGTGTCTCTTGCCGACACAGGGCCTTATCGGATGAAAGTACAGTACATCTCCGATGGTTAGGGATCTGCGCTTGCACAGGACCAGTTCTGCGCATGTGCAGAACAGGTCCTGCATTGATGCTTGGAGAACCCTCCAAACCGCAGCATGATTGACATGCTGAGGCGTTTTGAGGGGTGGAGCGAGGGCATGGCTGGTCACTGTTCCCGATAGAGGGGGCATTTTGCCCCCATTTTCTGAGAGTGACAAGGCCAGGGTCTGCATCAGCGAATGCTGATACCTGGCCTCTGAAGTGACCAGCACCCGATCAGGCTGTGGGAAGCTTCAGCTCCTGCAGCCTGACCAAAGGAGCAATCATCATGACCGTCAGTCACAATGGCTGCAATGGGGCTTGCAAATGCAGCAAGGAGCTGTCTGACATCTCTTTCTGCATTTGCATGAAGATGGACAGAATTGCATGGCCGCTTGTGCATGACTCTGCAATTCCGTCCATCTCTGAATCAGGCCCACGGACTCCAATAAGATAGATTCCAACCCAACAAAGACCCCATATCACTACCATTTTAGTAACCATTATAGTTCTTGGAGCAGCTAATGCTTATGCATGGAAATCGGACTGCTTATGTCCAAATGCGGGCTGACGGCGAGAAATCACATTGCCAAAAAAGGTGGAATTGTAGCTTTTAGTCTACAGTGGACTAATTAAGAATGGTATTATCTACCAGGCCAAGCTCTGAAAAGCAGAGCTTTTTGGAGATTGGTAAATTGTTTATTATTGCGTTACCCCATAGAAAGCTATAGAGACTAGTTTTGTAATTGATAGCGAAGGGATCACAGCAGATATAAGAATACCCTCATAATAAATAGCCCAGATGCTTAAACAATGCATCAAGCCTATGAAAATGTCCTTCCTGTATATTACATTAATTTATTATCTGTTCCATTGGGAAACTGCAACAAGACCAATGATTTGCAATATATGAAGACAGAAGATTAGATGTTAAGGTTTATTAACCTGTGAGGCAAGTTTAATTGCTCAGCCCTTGTGCTGACACTGATTGAACGAGCTCACAACGTTGAATGCATAAGATCTTTTACAATATCACAATTTAAACTTAAATCATTGCAAATACAATTATTTATGGATCAGAATTCTAGAAACTGTAAGACTATCAGAAGACACATTTATCTGATATAAATCAGTTGAATGACATTCCTAATGGTGTCTCTTTTGAACATTAGAAATGGAGCAGGTTTAATGGGTATAGATGTACAGTAATTAGGAGGGAATCTCTTGCAGAACATATTAATGAATACCAAGAGCAGAACAATTTTAGGTATATTACAGAAGGCTTTTATCTTATCACTCATTATAAGTTGCTTCTTATGATGTACTTGTACTATGGACACAGGGCCTGATTCAGAAGTGATCGCAACTGAGATTATGCATGCAATGAGCTGATTATTGCATTCTGCGCATGCCTAGGCATTGCAGTGTGCATGTACAAAGACTCCATTGCAATTGGGACTGTGTTTGCAGTGATTATGCAGACCCATTGCAGAGTGATTGACAGGAAGTGACCACTTGGGGGTGGTGATGGAGAGGTGGTTGGTGAAACGCAGACGTGCCAGTGCATTTGAACGCTGTTACAGGGGTATGCATAAATTAGCCATTGCGATGCCATACATAGCTTGAGCTTTTACTGCGTGAAATGAGGTTAGCAATTCCTGAGTAAGGTCAGGCCTTGTGTAATTGTACATGAGGCTCCAATTGTACTCAATGTTACCGATGTTTTTTCAGACTTGCAAAATATTATGGATGTGTGTAAGGTAAAGTGGCCATCCTTATGTTTGGTAGCCACAGCATTGCGATTGCAATCATTAGCATATTTTCACAGTGAGACTGCGTGCGTAATCGTAACTGCAATTGCAATAGTGATCCTTACTGAATCAGGCCCATAATTAATAGATCAACAACAATTTATTATACAATGTTACATTTGTTTATTTCACCACATATGTACATTTTATATACTTTTTTGTATTTATTTCACTTTATAAAAGGTGAAGTTTTAAGAATCATCCCAAGCCTGAACATGTGGTTCCATTTTTTGGACTGATTCTGACTTGGGAACAAAGCAAACAAGCAAGTAACTTTGCCCCTCAGAAAAACCATGTTGCCCTGGAGTTGGGGCAGATGTAAAAGGTGCAGATATACATGTGAGAGTGGTGTGTAAAATACAATCTGTCCAGCATTTGTGGGCTATGCTGGACAGAAACAGTCATTATTTACCATGCATAAAACATTTATTTAATATATATATATATATATATATATATATATATATATATAAAACATAGTTTGTCCTAATGCAAAGTTTCCTTCATTTTTTTTAACTTATTATGGCAATTATACGATAAAAAAACAAGTAATAATGGTACAAAGGACCAAAAGGTAAGATATATGTGAGGGATTACCAAGGGAAGTGGCAAGACTGGAAGCTCCAAAATGCAAGAAGTAGAATAGTTACTGTAATACTGTGTGAATATGGAAATAAAGTTAGCAGTTTGGTATAAAATAGAACTTCACTTTAAGTTTTATTAGTTATTTGTTACAGTGCTATACATTATATGTGACATTTATAAAATTTTACCTATGGATAGCTTGCTGGTTTGCATAATAAAGCTTGAATATTTGTTTTCTTACAATATACTGACCAGGGCAGGACTGGGATCTTAAAGTAGGCCAAGATATAATTCTGGAAGTGGGAGGGAATGATGTGGGAGGGATCAAAACAGCCATATGTGCGGCCAACATAAAATAGATTGGTTTATCACAGCATTAGCCCCAGCCTCAATATATATATATATATATATATATATATATATATATATATAATTTTTATTATATAATGAGTCATGGTTACCAACAACTAGTTACTTTTATGGCTGCCATCTACAAAATATATATTTTTTGGTACAAAAACATTGGTAGACCTCTGGGGGCCCTGCAGAAATTTTGCTATGGTGCTCCCATACCTCTGGTTATGCCCCTGCACTGATTGATGTGTAAAAGGAGTGTTCAATGTATTTGATGATGGGTGAGTGTATTAAAGGAGGTAGAATGTGATGGGTAGTGGTGTGTGAAGACTATGTATTTGATGAGGGGTAAGTTTGGTGAGGGAGGTATAGTGTGAAGGACAGTGCTTGTCAATAATAGTGGGTTAGAGGTAAAATAGACTGCACTGACAGATGTGTGAGAGGTATCCCTGAATGTGATTTATTAACATTGGGGAGAACCTTAATTTCTTATTGCAGCGATAAGAAATTATTATCTGGTATAAAACCTAATAATGAATAAATATACCCCTAAGTAAATACACTAACAGAGTTGTAACTAAGAAGTGCAACATGTACCACTGCCAAAGATCACTACTATCACCACTACCAAATGTGTGTGTGTGGCTGGTACCGGTGTTCTCTCTTGCTTAGGGCAGTAAAGTGTATAGTTACAGCTCTACATAAACTTGCAGATTTTTAACTGGAATCTACTGTATCCCATTTGTGAGTTGTTTCTGTATGATATTAGAATTGTTTATTTATTATTCATATTTATTACATATATTATTTATATAAATGTACAAAAGCTCCACACTGGTTAAACCCACATCCCATAGCCTCTTTCTAGTGTCATGGTGGTAATGTCTTTTCACCAGCTTGACTAATGAAACATAAGTCAAATTAATGTTTAGGCTGTGTGTTTACCTTAATTTTTATCTTTGTATATTCTGTGGTGCAGTGTGTCTTGAATACATAGGTGCCAGTACATCATACACAGTGTCTTGTCTGCATATCTGAGACTGCATAATATTATTTTGTATCCTTTGTTTAATGGCCATGCTTCCCAAGTGGATGACTACACCCACTCAGCAGCTGGTTACGTCCATTTAGCGGGCCCCTGCAGCTGCATTTCCCTGGCCCTTCATGCCCAGTCTGACACTGGCCATGATTCTTTTTAAATAAGACTTTCAAATTCAAAAACAATTTTTCTGCCACCAGTGATGTGAGGAAAGGACTATTAATCTACACACATTCTTTCAGCCTGCAATGGGTATGTGCAAAACAATACACAATTTGTCTCTTTAAATAAATAGACACATGCTGCCTTTCTAAAGCTGGATATCCACTATACAATTTTTTATAATATATCTGTCCAATCTTTCTGGTTGGAATGAAAACCAGGTACAGTATGGGAGCAAATGGCAGTCGATCATATGGTTATAAACACTGAAAAATTGGTAAAATTTTTGTGTTTTAACCAGTTTGTCTAAACAACCATTTTTGGCTATTTTCCATTATTTGTGAGCAAATGGACAATTGTAATTTGCTCCCATACATTACCAGGTTTTTATTTCAACCAGCCAGATTGGACTGATATCTGACAGAAAATTGTATAGTGGATGCCCAGCTTTAGGCAATGGCCAGTGTATTCCCCAAAATACCAAGATTACAGACCAACTGGCCGTGCTTCCCAAATGGCTCCATGATGTTATGGAGGGGGCATTGGCCTAGTGGAAGAATTTTTGCTAAGATCTATAGCTAGTCCACCATAACATAATACTAATTGAAATAGAAGAATACATGATATGAGCTTCAATGATATGAACAGTGTTAAGGCCCTCATACACGGCACGATATATGTGCCGATCCGACAGATCGGCACGATATAGGTGCTATATCGTGCCGTGTATGGGCACGATATCATACCTGATATCATGCTGCATGCTCCCGCGGGGTCGTTTATCCCATCCCCAGATCTTCCTGCAGAACCATCTGATCTGGGATGCAATGTACGATCCCATTCAGATGAAGGAGGGGGGAGCCGGCATATCATGTGGTCTGAAGGAACCGCACGATTGCAGGCGGTGACAGCACGATCCATCTGCCGACGGTCGGCAGTCATCCTACATGGTGCATCGCACCGTGTATGAGCACCTTTAGTGGGACAATGCAAAACTACATTATTATTCAATAAAACTGCAACTGTTTTCAAATAAGTAATGTAAATAAATTACATATAATTTCTTTCTAATGATTTTATAATTCTGTACTATTTGTATCAATTATTGACCTATTTTCTTGCTAAAACTGTGAACACACTAATACCCCTTTTCCACCAAAATACCGGGTCTGACCCGGAGTTGGAACAGGGTTCCTATCCGGATCAGACCCGGAATTTAGCCAGCGCCGACTTGGGATATTCCCAAGTTGGTGCCGCTCACTCTGCAGTTGGGTCTGCATAGACCCGGCTTTTCCGGCGTGAAAGTGGACGCTTGGAGATGATGTAATCTCCAAGCGCCACTGAAGCCGGACCAAACGGCCGGCTTGCGGAGCACTGCAGGTCATCAAGATCCAGAGTGCGCCGTACACACAGCAGAGTTTCACGGGTTACTGCCATGTTAAACCCTGCTATTTACCTGGGTTGGATTGCCGGGTCACTCGACCCGGCGATCCAACCCTCACCCCTTTTACACCAAGGAGCTGCCCAGGTTAACCCTGCAATAACCCGGGTTTTTGCTCCGGTGTAAAAGAGGTATTAATCAGTGGTTCTCAAACTCGGTTCTCAGGACCCCACAAAGGTTACATTTTCCAGGTTACCCAGCAGGTGCACAGGTGTAAACATTATTCACAGACACATTTTAAAAGATCCATAGGTGGAGATAATTATTTCACTTGTGATTCAGTGAGGAGACCTGGAAAACATGCACTGTTTGGGGCCCTGAGGACAGAGTTTGAGAACCTGTGCACTAAATGAACAGGCTTCTATAAAAATTCACAGTAAATATATAACAAGAACTGAAAATTAAACACATTACAAATCACATTGACATCAGGCCAGCAACAAATTAGCTCCGTATCTGAGCTCATAATTACATTTTCATATAACCCTATTTATATAAACATTAAATCATTTTAAATTATTGTACGGTCTACACAGAATATTGATATGTATGCAATTGTACAGTTTAAGTTACTCATTTTTGTTTTGCTTTTATTTTTACAGATTATATCATAATTTATTTAGGGTAAAATTAGCAAATACAAAATGTTAATATAAATTGAAGTATACTACACTTGCACGCCTTAATCAAGAAATTATGCTAAATGATAATATGAAAAACTGAAATTTGTTTACTGTGAAAGAATAAATGTAATGATTATTTTTTAATGAATGTATATACCGTATATACTCGAGTATAAGTCGACCCTAATATAAGCCGAGGTACCTAATTTTACCACAAGAAACTGGGAAAACTTATTGACTCGAGTATAAGCCTAGGGTGGGAAATGCAGCAGCTACTGGTAGTAATCCCCCCTCTGGTACTGTCCCCAGTAGTAATCCCCCCCTGGTGGTGCCCCAGTAGTAATCCCCCACTGGTAGTGCCCCCAGTAGTAATCCCCCCCTGGTAGTGCCCCCAGTAGTAATATCCCCCCCTGGTAGTGCCCCCAGTAGTAATATCCCCCCCTGGTAGTGCCCCCAGTAGTAATACCCCCCTGGTAGTGCCCCCAGTAGCAATATCCCCCCCTGGTAGTGCCCCCAGTATTAATCCCCCCCTGGAAGTGCCCCCAGTAGCAATATCCCCCCTGGTAGTGCCCCCAGTATTAACCCCCCGGTAGTGCCCCCAGTAGCAACATCCCCCCTGGTAGTGCCCCCAGTATTCCCCCCCTCCCTGGTAGTGCCCCCAGTAGCAACATCCCCCCTGGTAGTTCCCCCATTATTAATCCCACCCCTCTGGTAGTGCCCCCAGTAGCGATATCCCCCCCTGGTAGTACCCCCCGGTAGTAGCCCCCCCAGTAGAAAGAAATGTAAAAAAAAAAAACACTTACCTGTAACCCCGCTCCTGGTCCCGACGCTGCTACAGGCTCCTCCGCCGCTTTGCATAATGGGAGAGACGTCGTCATGATGACGTCTCTCCCATTACCCACTGCGGGAGCCGGAAGATGGCTCCCGCAGTGGGAACAGCAGAAGCCGCTGAGAGTCTGACAGACTCTCAGCGGCTGCTGATTACACCAAACACATAGCTGCCGACTCCGGCGGCTGTGTGTTTAGCAGTGTGTAGCGCTGACCGAACTCCGTCCGGTCAGCGCTACACACGCGGTGCAGGCTGTGTCACAGTGACACAGTCTGCACCACGGCCCGCATGGTACGCTACTCAGCAGCGTGCCATGCGGGCAAGACTCGAGTATAAGCCGAGGGGGTGCTTTTTCAGCACAAAAAATGTGCTGAAAAACTCGGCTTATACTCGAGTATATACGGTAGTCTTTAAATTACAACCACGGGCATATCTATAATGGGTGCAGGGTGTGTGGTGGGCCCATCAGCTCGTGTGCACTGCACACCCTGCACCCTTATATTTTAATACTTACCTCTCCAAAGTCCCACATCAGCTGTAGCAGCGCTGCACAAAACACCTGGAAAATGGTGGCCCCGCCATTATCCCAGTGACCTGCGCATGCGAAGTAGACTCTGGGCACAGACTGGTGCCCAGAGTCTACTGCTGTGGTCAGTGCTCTGCTGGCCACCAGGGAGAGCAGTAATTTGCAAAGCGATACAATGAATTGAGTTGAGCCACATAACTCAGGTCAGTGGAGTGTCTTGAGACAGTGGGCCTGATTCAGAGCCGGACGCAATTAGCGCTCGCTCGTCCAGAAAATATGGGTGGCTATTCAAATGAACCGTTCGCTCTTTGCGGTCTGTTCACGCCTCTAGGTCTGAATGAGCGAACAAAACTTGCTGTCATTTTTTAAAAAAATACGCCCCCTCGCTGCTCGCATCCTACGTCATGTCCGCTATTTATTAGATTAATCGAGTACATCGACCAGGGTATGAACTGCTAGCTATTCTTGTAGTTGCTTTCTGCTACCACAAATTTGTGAGCAGTTCTGGCTATAAAAAAAAACAGTGACGTGGTCAATGACGCTGCTGTTTTAATTATGCACACTCATAAAATGCCCGTTTTGACCTTTAAGCACACCTGCGTTCGGATCTCCCCTCCCCGTTTTCATGCACCTTCCCCCGTTACCACCCACATACGCCTCTTTCTGTCACTCAAATTATCAGGCATTCGCTATTTTGCGAGCACATGAATTTCGACCGCACTGACTGGTTCGCGCATGTGTATAACGATCCGTACGCATGCGCAGTTGGGCAATCATCGCTCGGAGCGAACGAGCAGCCGCTTACGAGCGGCTCTGAATCAGGCCCAGTGTATTGGCAAATGGCTCTTTGGATTCTGCACACTGCACACACTGCAGTGCATGAGTGCAGAGACTGGGGCACTGCTGGAACTCAGGGAGGGTCTGACTCAGACCTTTGGGTGTGGGTCGGCTCTTGAGTCTCTTTCTGCAGCAGCAACTCTGAGCAGCCTATTTACCACTTCCTCCCAGAGGGGTGTCACCCAGAGCGCCGCCGCCTGATCAGTGAGACTGATTGACAGAGACTAGAGTGGTGGCTGTCTCAACACACCAAACTTTGAGTCATTCGAATATCTAAATGATTTTAGTCATTGTGTTGAGACATTCACTTACTAGCCATCTCTAGGGGATAGAGGATGGGGCCCTGGATGAGGAAGGCACATGAGCCCCATCCTCTCTTTATACGCCCCTGATTACAACTATTCACTATGTATAGCTAAAGATTGCATAAAGCTGTTGACTATGTGAGCAAGTGTAAAAGTCAAAATTCCTGTACATATTTAATGTTTTGTTGACATACAGTATTGGACCATCATCCAAACCAAAAGTAAAATTTAGGCAGAAACGTCAATAGAACGGTTCACCTTGTTTCAAATAAATTATTAAAAATAGCATTATATTTATATTTCTTTGTTTTGCATGAATCTTTTAACAGTGATTTCTTGTATACAACTGGTTTCCTTTTGTTATTTTCCCTTTTCTTTTTTTAAAGCAACACGATAGAATGAAAAATAAGACATTTTGTTATGTAACAAGCTTTTAAATTAATTGCTAAGAAACACAACCTTTTTAAAAGTCTCTTTATATGGGAGACATGGATTAACAGTATTAGTAAAAAGTACTTTCTGTTACTAGCTTGTCACATAACTTCTGACTTACAATTTGTCAGAGGGCTGTGTAGCAGATCTCATTGTTTGGGACACTAGGGGCCAAATTTACTAAGCGGTGGTTTGACGGCAGTTTCTATTCTATTCTAAACCCCGGTGGTTTGGTGGTGGTTTCTATTCCATTCTAAACCCCGGGGGCTTGGTGGCAGTTTTGCAGCAGTTTCTAAATGACAGCCCTGTTCTATTCTATTCTAAAATGTGTTTTGACTGTGGTTTGGCGGCGGTTTTACTTTCTGTAGATTTACTAAGGCCAAAACCACCGCAAAACTGCCACCAAAACACATTTTAGAATAGAATAGAACAGGGCTGTCATTTAGAAATCACTGCAAAACTACCACCAAACCCCCAGGGTTTAGAATAGAAACCGCCACCAAACCGCCGCTTAGTAAATTTTGCCCTCGGTGTGGTGCACAATCAACCAGGTGAGCATTATTAGGGAATAGGCTAAAACAAAGTGCAATAAACAATCCAAGTTTCTGTACACTGCTGAATAGA
Organism: Taudactylus pleione; assembly: GCA_031769625.1. NCBI lineage: Eukaryota > Metazoa > Chordata > Amphibia > Anura > Myobatrachidae > Taudactylus > Taudactylus pleione. Next base: position 13,316,579 of record JAUIMM010000153.1, on the reverse strand, counting down.
AAAAGCCATAAATCTATTGCAAAGCTAAACTCCGGATAGATGAAGCCAAGTTGTGACACAGGTACTCAAAACAGATTGCTCTGAGGAGCAAGCCAGGTTGATATAAAGGTAATCTACACCATAAATGCCTACCCTCCCGGTTTTCGAGGGAGGCTCCCGATTTTTCGGGTAACCACCCGCACCCCCAGAAGGGTAGGCATGTCCCCCACATTATGCCCATTTCCTAGTAAAGTGGGCAGGATGAGAAGAACTTCCGCGGTGAATGCGGGTCTCCGTGCAGGGTGCGGGGCTTAATGATGCGATTCTACATGAATTGCATCATTTGGCCCCACCCCTATGTTAATTTTAGCCAATAGCCGCAATTTTACCACAAGGGGCGGGGCTTGATGCTGTGAATTGTTAGGCCCCAACCCCATTGCCACCCTCCTGCTTTTCTTACCTGGGCTTCTCCTGGGAAGAGAAATTAAAAGGTAGGCATGTATGATCTACACAGAGGAGAAGTAAGAAGAGTGGTCAATAGGGAGAACCAGATATAACATGGGAGCACAAGCAAGGTTTTTAATAGTCTCTAAAATTAGAAGTTCATCAGTCAAAGGTGTGTGTTTCAAGCTCCGAACAGTTGTTCTATCTGCTTCTCCATCCATAGCCCCGAGCAAAGATGTCAAATGCCTGGGACTCAAAATGTCTGGTAAGTTTCTTAAAAAAAAAAGAACAGCTCATTACATTGAAGGAATATGTGCCACGCATAATAGTGCAGATTGTGACATGAAGTGGCAACCTCACCAATATAAGGAGTGTATATATCTGTCTCTTCAATCATGAAAGTGAAAGCATTAAAAGGCCTAGCTGCTCAATAGATTGAGAATGGATGCAAGAAGTGCCTAAATGGAGGTTAGGTGTTTTAGGCTTATGTTACTATATTTTAAAGTTGCTGATAATTAAACTTAATTTATGTTCTGTCTCTGATTTCCCTGGTGTAGACCCATGTTTTCCACCTAAACACTTGTCATTGACAATAAGGCTATTCCTAGCTTTTTGGTGAGTAACTAATGCTTTGAGACTATTGTATTCCCAGGGCCAGATTATAGTCAGGGCGGATGGCCCCCACACTGCCGCAAACATCCAGGGTCACTCTGGACCTTGTCTAGCCTGCTTCCGGCAACTCCATCATTGATAGACTGAGGCTGATGAAGGAAGCCCTGCCCTTTTGATGACATAATGCTATGATTCCCAGGTGTATGCATAGGGGGTGGTGCCTAATGCCATGAAGTGCCTGCCCCATTAGAAGCCTGCTGCATGGGCCCCAATGCTGCACATCTTGGTAGGTAGGATAGTGTGTGCACACTCTCTCTCCCTTCATCCTTCTCCCTCTCCCTCCCACTGTCTCTCTCCCTTTATCTCTCCCCCTTTCCCCTCTCTCTGGCTCCCTCTCTCTCTCTCTCTCTCTCTCTCTCCTTGTCCCTCCTCTCTCTCTCTCCCTGTCACAATCCAGGGTTCTTGGCGTGTGTGTGTGCGCATGAAGTACTCAAAATAAAGGTTAATACAGCCATCAGGTGTACTGAAATAATAATTTATTAAACAACAAGGTTTACACATGATCCTGAAATTGTCAGGTTTGAACAGAGCAATGGAGACAGATAACCACTGGGATCAGAATGGAACTATAAACAGGGAGTCTATGAACACAGATAAACTGGCAGTACCAGATGGAACCAGACTGGATATGCAAAGTAAATTACTGAAGTCCAAGGTAGCAATGCACTGAATAAATAGATCCTGATGTGAAGCAAATGTGGTAATTGATGATAGCAACAAAGTCCAGAGTAACTGATATACTATTAAACAAGTCCAGGTAAGTTGGTGCAATGTAATAATAATGTCCAAGATAACTTACACAGGAAGCAGAAGAAAGCTTGGTAGAAGCAAGCCAAGATCCAAGGTAGTAAACAAGCAGAGGATATCTGGGAACCTGGAGCACAGTCACAGAGGTAGACTAGATGACTTAGCACTGATTGTTCAGTCCTGAGGGAATATAAAGCTAGTTCCCAGGTCCAACCCACTGCTGCTTGATTAGGGTAATCAAGACAAGCCAGAATGGAATAGACTAGACAGGCCTCAGGCAAGAGCGACACCAGAGGTAGGGAGGAAGAACTACAGACCGTGACAGTACCCCCTCCTTAAGGAGTGGATTGCAGATGCTTCACAAGTTGTTTCTTTTTCTTCTTTCTCCTCTTCTGAAAACCTTTAGACCCCTCTAAGGATGTTGAGATTTCTACAGAGGAGAAGACGTGACTTGGTAATACGGGACCCCCAAGTACAAGACCAGAATCATCCACAAATTTACTCTCAGAGTCCAAATCCATAGTTTGCAACAACCACTTACTTCCTTGGGTAACATCAGGACCAGGTAGCATTTTTGCAGAATCTGAATCCACCAAATGGTCAGAAGAAAAATCTAGTGAAGTATACCCGATTTTCATAGAAACTTGTGAATGATGTACAGGCTCTGCAGGCTTAGAACTATAGTATTTCAGAGATTTTATAGCAGTTGGACACTTGGAAGATTGGACTGCCAAAGGACACCCAGAGGACTGAACAGCAGGTAAACCAAACTTCTGAAATACCGCATCAGAGAAGTCTAGGGGGTCTTGAAGAATTGTTTCTTGTGATTCCATTAATGGATTGGCCCACTCCAAAGCTTCCCCTCTGAAGGCTAGAAGAAGATAACCCACTATCCCAGCTGGAGTGACAGAGCCTGAGGTTGGTTCTTGAAGGTACCTGATGCATTGGTGCACTGAAGTGCTAAACTGGCCAATATCCCCATCAAAGCAAATAGATGGCTGGGTTTTAACTGGACACTCAGGGGATTGAAATGTAACCTTAGATGAATTTGGAAGGGTAGCAGACTCAGCACTGCCCTAGTTGGGCAGGTGACATTGGCTGGTCTGGAATCTTAGATAGCTGGGGAGAAACCTTGGATGGCCTTGGCTTGGCAGATGCCTTGAATGGTTATGGCTTGACAGAAACCTCAGATGGACCCGGCTGGGGAGGAACCTCAAATGGCCCCAGCTGGGTAGGAACCTCAAACGGCCCCGGCTGGGCAGTTACATCAAACGGCTCCGGCTGGGCAGAAACCTCAAATGACCCTGGCTGGGCAGAAACCTCAAACGGCCCCAGCTGAGCAGGAACCTAAAATGGCCCCAGCTGGGCAGGAACCTCAGACAGCTGGTTGACCCTGAAATAAAAAGTAGAGAGAGCAGCGCAAGGACTGGCAACTGACACCACGGCACTCAAAACAGTAGATGAAACCTCATGCCCAAAGGCAAGGGCAGATGGGACCTCATGCCCGAAGGCAAGGGCAGATAGGACCTCATACCCAAAGACAAAGGTGATACTGTCAAGATCGGCAACCTGCTGATAAGATGACTCTTCCAAATATATGGGCAGATGAGAGTCTGCGACTGAGATGGACAGATTCCCTAAAGGCTGATGAGAACATGTGCCAAATTTCTTAAGTACAGTAGTGTTCTCATGATCAGATGCAGAGGCCATGCTGTGAGAAGCCAAGATGCTGGACTCCCCTCCTGAAATTGACTTTGTGCTCAGAGCCCCCTCCTGGGCACAGAACTTGAAACCCCTTCTTGGGGCAAAAGACTTGAGAACCCTTCCAGGCCTAAAGCACTGTAGACCTCCTCTAGGTCTGATGCACTAGAAACCCTTCTTTGGAGTTTGGCTTTTGAGACTCCTCCTGGGGTTTTGGCACTCGAGATCCCTTCTGGAGATTTAGAACTCTTGTGAGATGAATCAGGCTTCAAGTACCTTACAGGAGTGGCAGACAGAAGTCCCTCCTTGGGACAGGTAGGCTTTGAACCCCCACTTGGGGCTGGAAACTCGCAACCCCCACATGGGGCTGGAAACTTGGGACTTCCACTTGGGGCGACAGGCTCGGGACCCCCACTTGGGCCAACAGGCTCGGGACCAGACACTCTGATTCCTCACCTAGGATTTTGGCATGGGCAACCCTTCATGGGGCTTTGGCTCTAGTGATCCCTTCAGGAACTTTGGCACAAATGATCCCTCCCGGGATTATGCATTATGCCATATGGGAAACAGCAGAGGGTCTGATTCAGAGTTGGCAATAGAGAGAGAGATAGCACTTAACTGTGAACCTGGACAAACCATGTTGCAATGCAAGGGGTGTAAATACATAATTTTTATTTTGCTTGTAGTGTAAATACTGGTTGCTTTTACATGTAGCCCACAAATACTGCACAGCTTTATTATTACTCTACAAATTAGATGTCAGTTTGGACACCTCCCTCCCAAATCTAAATCTCTCTTCACATTTTAAATCTGCCCCAGCTGCAGTGTAGCATGGTTTCACCAAGATGATCAGTTCAGAAAGAGCTCTCTCTATTCCCAACTATGAATCAGGCCCAGAGTTTTGAACGCCATTCCTAGGCTTGCAAGTGGGACACCACTGATTAAAATGTCCAAATGCATCGCAATAGAAACAAAGTTTGTTATACTTTTGATGGTTTCATTCTGCTTTATAGAAACTAAGGCCTTCATTCAGAGGCGGCCGAACGGTCTACGACCGCACTGCCGCCTCGATGTTTGCTCCTTCGTGCGCATGCGTGAGACCCACTATGACCGACAGCGCCGGTCATAGCGGGTCTCTTCCCAAAGGGGGTGAGCTGTCGATGTTGATTGACAGCTCGGCCTGTTTGGAAGGCGGGCCGGGGGGGTGGCAGCCCAAACGGAGGCTTTCCCATGGGAACGCCTACCATTTGGGGGAGGCCCCACTGACATCACTAGTGATGTCAGTGGAGAGCTTCTGGCTCTGACAGAGCCAGAAGCTTTCTGGGGCTTACGACAAGTGATACCCTACCCTAGGGTCTCGTCGTGAGCCCCGATGGTCGCGATGGTCTCTGACCATCGCGACCATCACCCTAGTGGTCATTAGAGCTGTGGGTGTAAACCCACAGCCTAAAGACCGAAACAGAGGCGGGCGGTCAGGATGCAAGCTGCCGCCCAGTTTTTGAGCGACCGCTTGCATCCTCCGACCACCTCTGAATGAGGCCCTAAGTCTTGGAAAGGCTCTAAACTTGCCATTACTCTGAACAGTGTACATAGTTCCATTTTCACCGATAACATTTTCCTTTGACAACATTTTGATGGGGTCTGGTTTACTCCCCGAAAATTCAGACAGTGTAGAAAGTATATCAGCTGACAAGGTTTGCATCTGAACCAGTTTCCCTCTAAAATTAGCCAGTAGTCTAGAGTCCATGAATGAAGACATTTATAGCACTCTGAATTAACCTCAAAGCTTCAGCACACATTTTTTGGGCCACGTCATAACGTCACAATCCAGGGTTCTTTGTGTGTGTCTGCATGAAGTACTCAAACTAAGTTTAATACAGCCATCAGGTGTACTGAAATAATAATTTATTAAACAACAAGGTTTAAACATGATCCTGAAATTGTCAGGTTTGAACAGAGCAATGCAGACGGATAACCACTGGGTTCGGAATGGAACTATAAACAGGGAGTCTATGAACACAGGTAAACTGGCAGGACCGGATGGAACCGGACTGGATATGCAAAGTAAAATACAGATGTCCAAGGTAGCAATGCACTGCATAAATAGATCCTGATGTGAAGCAAACATGGTAATTGCTGATAACAACAAAGTCCAGAGTAACTGATATGTTATTAAACATGTCCAGGTAAGTTGGTGCAATGTTATGTAATACTGATGAAGAAATAAAAAGTCTAGAGTAACTGATATCCAGATAATCAAAGTCCAGGTAAGTTGGTGCAATGTAATAATAATAATGTCCAGGATAACTTACACAGGAAGCAGAAGAAAACTTGGTAGAATCGAAAAAAGATCCAAGGTAGTAAATAAGCAGAGGATATCTGGGAACCTGGAGCACAGTCATAGAGGTAGATTGGATGACCTGGCACTGATTGCTCAGCTCTAAGGGAATATAAAGCTAGTTCCCAGGTGCAACACACTGCTGCTTGATTAGGGTAATCAAGACTAGCCAGAATGGAATAGGTTAGACAGGCCTCAGGCAAGAGCGACACCAGAGGTAGGGAGGAGGAACTACAGACCATGACATTCCCTTTCTCTCCCCCCTTTCCTTACCTTCTCTCTCTCTCTCCTTCTCCCTGTTTTCTCCCTCTCCCTCCCTCTATTCCTCTATCTCAATCTCTTTCCCCCTCCCGCTTTAATTCTCACTCCCTCCCTTTTCTCTCTCTCTCTCTCTCTCTCTCTCTCTCTCCCTCCCAGTCCCTCCCTCTCTCTCTCCCTTTCTCTAACCCCTCCCTCCCTCTCTCTCTAACACCTCCCCACTCAAAATCCTTTGTTTTCCCAAGGCAGTGTACTAGATCATGTCCACTATGCTGCCAGGAGTCAGTTCCCAGCAGTGTTGCAGACATGAAGTAGTATGCTGGTACCTTTCTGGTCAGTGGACAGTCTGGAGATGAGGTAAGAGGCATAGTAGTTGCTGGGTGGGACTGTAGCAATTTTATTGATGGGGCCCCCACAATTTTGTTACCCTGGGGCCCCAACAAGCTTTAATCCAGCCCTGTATATTCCTTTGAGTCTCCTGCCATAATACTGTATTTGTAGTATTTGTCAGAAACGTCAAAGAGAACACTTTTTTGTTAAATAATAGCATATAATCCAGATTATTATTATTATTATTATTATTATTATTATTATTATTATTATTATCTTTACATATCCTGAATGTATTAAAAAAGAGATTGTGATGGTTACCAGGGTATGGATAAACAATAATGCCAAAGCCTCCTATTGCTCTTTACTACCGTTTTTCTAATTTTAACTTTTTACCCCAACACTCACTCAATATTACAGAGTAACACCATGTCCACTATGCTGCCAGGAGTCAGTTCCCAGCAGTGTTGCAGACATGAAGTAGTATGCTGGTACCTTTCTGGTCAGTGGACAGTCTGGAGATGAGGTAAGAGGCATAGTAGTTGCTGGGTGGGACTGTAGCAATTTTATTGATGGGGCCCCCACAATTTTGTTACCCTGGGGCCCCAACAAGCTTTAATCCAGCCCTGTATATTCCTTTGAGTCTCCTGCCATAATACTGTATTTGTAGTATTTGTCAGAAACGTCAAAGAGAACACTTTTTTGTTAAATAATAGCATATAATCCAGATTATTATTATTATTATTATTATTATTATTATTATTATTATTATTATTATTATTATCTTTACATATCCTGAATGTATTAAAAAAGAGATTGTGATGGTTACCAGGGTATGGATAAACAATAATGCCAAAGCTTCCTATTGCTCTTTACTACCGTTTTTCTAATTTTAACTTTTTACCCCAACACTCACTCAATATTACAGAGTAACACCATGATACTGTAAGATGTTATTGTAGGACCAGGGTAGCATGGAAAAGCTGTTTTTTTTGTGTTTTTTTTTCCAGGTAGTAACTTTGTTTGTCTATTCATTAATGATAAACAGCTAAAGCTATGACAATTTGTGCTCAAAGGCACTTTTTAAAATCTATTTTTCTTAATATTATTTTTTCTAGTAAAAACATATGCTGACAATCATATTTTTATTTAACCCATATGTAGACAGTTGCTGCCCCAAATAGGTTATCCAGGTGTTTGACCATATATTTCTGTAGTCCCAGAGGAGACACTTGAGGGGACAAATCAGTGGAAGAGCACTTGTGAGTCTTGTTGTATATTTATATCAGGACTCAAGTAGTTGCAAAAGATACATATTATAATCAGCATCAGACTGGCCTAGCTTGGAGCTGGGGTTATCTGTGGTGGGCCCCACCATCTGAGGGATTTGTCCCCTATTATGGTTCTATGTATCTCCAGTGGCACAGCCCTAAACAGCTTTCAGATGGCACCTACTAACCAAAGCTCTATGCAAAGCAGCTTTCTTAAGTTTTGCAGCATTATTATGTTAGGATAGCAATATTTTATAGAGCTGGGAACTGCTCTGCATAGAGGACAAAGAGCAGGGCCGCAACTAGGGGGGGCTGGAGGTGCACGTGCCACTGCCAGTGTACTCCAGCCCAGCGCTGCATGGAGGCTCCAAGCTGAACGCCCCCTGAGATTTTATTACCAGCGGCCACCCGGCTCCTTCCCTGCAGCGCCGCAGTAGCTAGAGCTGGAGTTCTCTCCTGAACTCCAGCTTCTGGCTCTCCACACAGGTTCTGTGGCAGAAACATCATGACATCTCTCCCATAGTTCCAAGGAGCAGCCAGGCTGACTGGATGGCAATGGACGCAGGAGCATGGTTTAAGGTAAGTAATGTTTTTGTTTTTTTGTTGTGTAAGTGGCACTTCAGGGGCATTACTATGGGGCATTACTTTATAGGCACTACTACAGGGGCATTACCATATGAACACTACTACTGGGGCATTACTATATTGGCACTACTACAGGGTTATTACTATATGGGCACTACTACAGGGGCATTACTCTGGGGGCATTACCATATGAACACTACTACTGGGGCATTACTATATGGGCACTACTACAGGGGAATTTCTATGGGAACATTACCATATGGGCACTGCTACAGGGGTATTACTATATGGGCACTACTACAGGGGCATTACCATATGGACACTACTACAGGGTCATTACTATATGGGCACTACTAGAGTGCATTACTATGGGGCATTACCATATGGGCACTGCTACAGGGGCATTACTATATGGGCACTACTACAGGAGTATTACTATGGGGGCATTACTATATGGGCATTACCTCAGGTGGCATTACTATAGGTGCACTGCTAAAAGGGGCATTACAATGTGGTCATTACTTTATGGGCACTCCTACAGGGGCATTACTATGGGGGAATTACTGTATGGGCACTACTACAGGGGCATTACCTCATGGGGCATTACTATAGAAGCACTACTGAAGGCGCATTACTACAGTGGCACTGCTGCTGGTGGCATTACTATGGGAGAATTACCAGGGAAGGCACCAAATTACTGTCTTGCCCCAGGTGACAAAACTCCTAGTTTCGGCTCTGCAAAGAGATACTTTGAAAAAGAAGAGAAAAGCACCACATTAGAGAACAGTACATTCATTACACTAGACAAGAGAAAGTACAACCACTACACTACAGAGAATATGAAGGAAAATTATGTATCATTATTGTAATAATGATAGCAATAAGTATTAAGAAAAGGTCATACATGTTATATTTTTATTTTACTGAAGGGGACACATATAAAATCTAATAAAGGGGGCACATATAATTATTATGCTAAAGGGGCACATATTATTATTTTAAGACTAAGAGGCACATATTATTGTTATAAGACTAAGTGGCACACATTATTGTTTTTACACTATTAGATGTAACACTTTAACACAGTTTATTTTTCAGATTTTGTGCCTTTTTATGCACAGATTTAGGTCTAAAGATGTGTCCTCATACAGTTATGGCAAACAGCCTCTCTCGGGAAACTAGGTCTTGTGCGACTCAACCAAGCCAAAAGTATAATCCTCTGAAGTTATGCATCTATGCACACAAATAAGACAACTGGAAACAACAGAACTACTCAGGAAGACTGCACTGATCTATTTGATGTGTGACATTTGTGCATCTATGTGCAAATTAATCTGAATCTGTATACTGCACAAAGTACTCTGATGCAGTCAAGTTCTGTTGTGCTTCATCTGCAACTTTGCATGTGTTTAAAACAAATTCATGGGTGGTTAAAGTCGCAGTCCATCATCTCGAGTGCACTTTCACTGGTGATTCGAGGCATCTATGATGAAAAAAGTTTTTTAAAAGTCACTACACATTCAATAAGTTACAGTTTCAGTTGTCATTGTCATGCCTATATAATGTTTTCAATATGACAATCAACAAGATTCTCACAGTTGATAAAGTACTAAATTTCCTAATTCAGTTTATTTGTCAAAATGTTCGATGGTATGTACCATATTCTTATGTATTTTACCTCTGCCAATTTTGTGAAATTTTAGATTCTTGGTGTTATTCTTAGAATTTGAAACACTCATTCTGAAACATAATGAATTTAATGTTTTCTTGCCCTTTCCCAGCTCCGTGAGACTAAGAGAGGTATTCAATATGTGAGCAAAAAGTCTGTGCTGGACTCTTATCTCCATATATTGGAGACTTGACAGGGATAAAGTATCGGGTGCGCGCCCGCTTTATCCCCGTATTCAATTTGAAAGCTGCGAAAACGGGACCCGGCGGAAAGGTAAGTATCGGAAAAAATTTAGGAATTTTCGGGAAATCATCCAGGGACCCTCCTAATGATGTCCTGACATGAGGAATCATTATGAGTACCCCTGTTTTGGCCTGCGGAAGGTAAGTATGGTTTTTAAATAGCCGCGGCAGGTGTTTTTTTCCGCCTGGGAAGAAGGGGTGAAGAAAAGCTCTTACCTTTTTTTTAAAGCTAGGTGCATCAAATTTGGGGTACATGAAAATGGGTGCAAGCATATTTTTAAGTCCCTATGGTGCTTTTTTAAAATTCTTTAAAAATGCACCTGCCGCTACCACCTGCATCCTTTAAAACACCTGCCGCATACTTGGGTACCCCTCCAGAATTTATTTTGCTAGTTTTAAACTTTTACCCCATATATTTTTTTCCCCAAAATTCAACAAATTTTTTGGGGGTGTCCAGATTTTTTTTTTACTTCTTTTTACACATATCATTTTTAGGGGCCATTCCCAGGGATGCAGGCTATTTTTTTTAAGCCTGCACCCCTAAATCTCAATTCAGCACTTTTTTTCGCCACCTAGTCAGTGGAGAAAACTTATCCCTCATTTTTTTACAAAGACTTTTTGCACCGGCAAAAAGTCTTTGTAATTGAAAACAGGCATAATTAAAATATGCAAAATGACGTCATCGGCAATATTTATTGCCGATTTCGCCTTTTTCGCAGCCAAATTGAATATGGCCCTAAAGTATCATAGAATCTTTGCAAGCGCTGTATCTAGAAGTAAAACAGTCCAGTGTTTGTGAAGACTCTGATCTATGTAATTCCACTGTTAATAAAATCCTTCAATAAATCTCACTTTTTCTTGCTTCTTAGACAAATTAGATTAAGGATAAATTAATTATATTAAATAATGTGTTTTAGCTACAGTATACTGTAAACTTAATTGCATATATATAACCTCTTTCAATTAGTCTTAGGGATAAACGTACTAATCAGGGTTTTTTTTTGCAAGCTGCCACTGCTAAGCATGTTTAACGTGAAAACAGCAATTACATTAAAAACAAAATAGGTTATGTTTTGCTTTTTAATATCATAGCTGTTTTAAATTTGTGGGTTAAAGATTCCAAAAACATGGTTTAGGTTTAGGTTAGTATATAGTGACTCAAAGTCACATCTACTATCCATAAATTTGCTTCTATGGGCTTAATTAAATCTTCTTACTCTTTCCTTGACCTATCTTTGGAAATTGTAATTTCAAATATGCTACTGTAGTTGTCTGAATAAAAACAACAAAAACAAACAACACCCAACCTGGGCACTCAACAGAAAAGCAGTGAGAATTTTCTCAAAAGCTAGTCACTCAAACTACAGTATATAAGTACTGTAGTTGTCTATCTAAAATCCTCACCTGTTTTGTAAAACTGCCAGATGTAGACAGACAAACTGTATTGGCCTTCCTGGTGGTGTTTTTTTAATTCTATGAACTTTTATATATAAGATATAAGAAACTTGAGACTCTATCAGCAATTTTCCATGGTATCATAAGTATAGATGTATAGATTCTCTATACATTTTACAGCATTTGAGTTTATTAGTTACAGTATAGACACATATCACTTGCACTATAGTTATTCTATATTATTATTTTATATTTTCTTGTTCAGAAGTAGTTAGAACCAGATGGCAATGCAGGTGTTTCACTACATCCTGGGCCAGTTAGACTGATGTGATTGGCTGCCACAATGCTTTGCCCATGGCCAGGTGCTAATCATTTTCTCATAATCTTGATGACAGCTTCTCTGGTTGACTAATTGGGATTGGTCACTGGTGTCTTTATAATGCAGACAGTTGCACTTAGTTCTTGTCTGTGATAAAGTTAACATTATGTTCTATATGTGTCGCCACCATCTTGTAATATTGGCAGCCATCTAGTACCATTTTGTGCTAAATGTTATTCATGAACCTATTTCACTGTCAGCTATGTGACTTGCAAGAGACAATACATGTTTAGAAATGCTTAGATTAGAGACTCTCACCCACTAACTTGGCTGTTTCTGAGAAGCAATCTCAAGGATAGTACTGCATGCACATTCCAATTCCAGGCTGTGCATCCCACTAGAACAACTTGTAGATGTAGCCTTCAGTTTCTAATTTTATTGCTAGGCAGAATATCTAGTAGGTGGGTGTATAGAGACTTTTACCAACTGCTACCAAAGTGCTATAAAATTTAACTGAACAAATACACTGCAGAGAATATCTTAACCTAGCCCTTGCCTGTGTATTTTTATTCTCTCCGATCTGGTCATAAACAACTGATTCCTGACACATACACAGAGCTCTCTTTGGACCCTGTGATAAAATTTAGTTCTTTGGATTTTGTGTTGTATTTGTCAGTTAAAGTACCTGCTCGTTACTGACATTGAATACCTGGATTATACATGTTTGATGCCTGCCTTAACCTTTCTTTAAATACTGTATAGTATTAATGTCTTCCAGCTGTCCTAAACTCTGCTTGGGTCCTAACCATATTTGTCTGCCAAACTATTCTTGTTTCATTAATATCCTTATTTTTGCTTTGTCTTGTTTTGACTTGATACTGTACTTGATCATTTGTTGTTTTCCTGATTTAACTTTTTTTATTCACATCCTAGTTATATACTACCTTGTACAGCTCCAAGTTTACTCTCTTACATATCTTAGTCTGCATCAGTACCTATGTAAACTTATAATACAACATTACTATAATGCTCTTAAAAATTGCTTGTAGGTGATGAAGGTAATTAATTTATAACAACATTAGTCATTTACAGTACCTATCTAAAAGCAATTAAGATACATTTATCTTTCAACTAGATAATAATAATTCCTCCTTAATTCAAAGGTTGTATCATAACACCATCATATAATTTAAATTAGCATAGGTAATTCTATTTACAATGATTTAAATTTCGAATATGGAAAATTATTTTGAGGCATGATTTTTAGCTCATATAAATATGAATATGGTAGTCCTATTTTTATCATTAGGTTTAAAGTGTAATTTCCAGGTATATCTAGAGGCCTAGGGTTTGAAAGGATGAAGTTGATTTTACATTTATGAAACATTTCAACATTTTCATTTGATAATTCTTTCAAAATCTTAACAAACTCTAAGTTTTATGAAGACTTTAAGGACCATGAAGAGGGTGGTATATTATATATTAAAGAAAGAGAAAGCAACTCTAAATCTACTTTTTTTTCTTTTTTGCATTTAAACCTATTAAACTGCTGTGCAAAAGAGATGGAAAGTTTTCTACTGAGATGATTATGTGTGTCATGATAACATTTTTATCTGCAGATATTAAACATTCTCAAAGAGAACTCAGGGGTATTTCATTTTTCTTTATTTTTTTGAACCTTCATATTGTATCTAAAATATGGCATTGGACATAATCTTTTCTCTCCCACAATTGCTTATTCATCTTGCATTCAATTAGGTTTCTCTAATTGTTACAAGTCTATTTTAGAATCTTAAAAATATGTTTGGAAGGATTATGTTCCTTCAAATTCCCAAAGAGTTATTTTAATATATTGTAAAAGTAATATACCAGTGCTAATCAAATGATAAAGAGCTAATAGTAGATTATCAATGGACAGTGGATGTAACACATAAATAATTTAATAAATTTCATCAATCCTCAAAAGGCATTTAAAGAGGCATAATAAAAGTACAAATAAACATTAAAAATAGCCACAAATAATCATAAGAGAACCATTTGTAAGTTCATTAGTAGGTACTCCCTCCAAAATGAAACATAGTCATCTGCTGGGTGAATCCAATAATTATTAAGGTGTCCCTTAGGCGATGATATTACCAGTTTAGGTCACAGACTAGTCACAGTCCTTGGTGGCATGCAGCTGCCATATCAGTGTATTTCAGTGCTGTAGTGTTCCACTGGAAAAGGATTGAGATTACAAAGTGAACAGGGGATGATGAATCCGAAGGATAAGGGCTGCCTGCAATAGGAGGGAGTATGAAGATATCTATAGGCTCAACGCGTTTCAGTGGTTAGATTTCCATCCAGCTTCCTCATCCACAAATGATCCATAGTGGCATATATATATATATATATATATATATATATGGTTCTCAATCAGAAAATGAGTGGCACATGTGAAAGTCAATCAATCAATCATGATCACGTTCTTAATACATGAAAATACAAACAATCAACTGTCCAATGTTTAATACACAAATAAAACTATATCTAATCCTACATGTCACATTGTATAAATAATAATGACAATAAGAGTTTGTTTACCTCATATGCTCCATGCTCTGGTGGGCCTCCGTGCCACATGACCAGTCACGTGACATGGAAGTCGGCCAGAACACAGAAGCACATACATCTCGGTTCATACAAAAACTTCACAGCAATATTGCTCATAAGATGTTCCAATGATAATAAACCAATTGAACGGAATCAGTCATAAACAGAAACTCACATGTGAGTACACCACATGGTTGTTAGAGTTACAAAGTGGATATATATTCATTGTGTCTGAAAACTGGAACTATAGCGCGGTGTCCGTACTTAAGTGAGATATAAATGTATCATCTGTCACTGCAGCCAATTACGGCTATCAAAGCAAGTATATTATATAAAATTTCAGTCCTATTCAAGTGGATTATCAATTACAGCATACCAGCATCATCAATTGATTTTTAACACTGGAGAACTCTTATAGTTACTGCTACTTTTCATATCAATACATCATTTACATGTGCGAGACTGATACACTGACAATATCTCTTGTGGAGACTGTATTGCCAACAAGCTGTGCCTTCCTATATATGTTTATGTCCAAATGAAATCCCGATTATGCCCTTTTTTTAGGGTTGCATACTTGCTTATCCTCTTTTTTACGTGCATTATGTGCTAGTTACTTAATAGAAGTGATCAAGTATTGTCTGAACTGGTCATTTTTAATCATCTATTATAGGTAGTTTTCATTATTTTGTATTTTATACCAGGTTGGGTCTATGTCTACATATATGTGATTAAATATGTGATTTATATTGTATAGACAGTGCTCCAATATCCATTTCTTGTTTACTTCTAAAGAGACTTATAGTTTTTTATTATCACCCTTTCCAGTCACTCCTAATTTTTATATTTTACCAAAAATTCACAAGTCTCTCAACTCACCACCAGGTCATCCCATTGTGTTGGGTATTAACTCACTTACATCCAATTTGTCTTTTTATGTTGATTCTTTTCTTCAATCATGGGTGTACACTTTAAAATCACATTTAGTGGACACTATACATTTTTTTAATAAAATCAAAAACATTGACTGGCAGGAATCATATGCCTTTCTGACCTTAGATGTAACTGCATTATAGACACACATTCCACACTGTAAATGGTTGAAGGTTATTAAGGAATGGTTGACATGAGATGGAGATCTTTCTGAGGCACATGAGAACTTTATTTTAAATTGTATCACATTTATATTATCACATAATTATTTTTTGTTTCTTGACATCTATTATTTACAAGTCATGGGGATGGCCATGGGGACCAGGTTTGCACCCAGCTATGCCAACCTTTACATGGGGGCCTTTGAAGAGACCCATGTGTGGGGGGGGTGGCTGGGATGTGAACCTGGTCTTCTATGGCCTGATATAGACAATTTATTTTTTGTTTGGAATGGGGATATCACTTCTGACACTTTTTTGTTGATTCTCTGAACACTAGTTCCTTTAATTTATCCTTTACATCCACGTTCAATAAACAGAGGATAGATTTTTGGATATCTCTCTGGAGATTAAGGAAAATAGGATTTGTACCTTGATTTTCACTAAGTCCATCAATATTAATTCTTATTTGCATTTTCAGAGAACCCATTTTGTCCCTTGGAAGACTAATATTCCCAAGGGGCAACTGATGTGCCTGCATTGGAATTGTAGCAGTTTGGATATTTTTTCTAAACAAGCTCTAGATATGATTGAAGCATTTAAATAATGTGGATATCCTTATTCATTATTAATAAATACCTATAGGGAAAAGTTGGACATGGATAGGAGCATCCTCTTAGACAAGAAGCCTACTAAACAAAAATGGAGAGACAATACAGAGAATAGGGAAACAGCCTTTATTTGTATTGATTATTAAGATAGGACAACATGTTGAAAGATATTCTTCCAGTGAAACCAGACATTGTCTTTAGGAAAAATAGAACCTTGAAAACTATTCTAGCACCTAGTCATCTTACAATGCAGAAGAGGGAGAACCAGAAGGGATCAGACTGGTTTACAGAAAAACCTTTGGGCTTTTTTTGATGCGGCAAAACACTCTGTACTATGTGCACTCATATGCCCAGGCACATGAAAGAGGTCTCCTTACCAAATAGTGATGACATTTATAAGATTGCTGCATTTATCAATTGTGACTCCAAATAAATAATTTATATGTTGTCCTGTCCATGTAAGTTATATTACGTTGGAAGAATGATGAGAAGTCTAAAGATCCGGTTTATGGAACACCATAGAAACATTGTCAATAAAAATCCACTACATAGTGTTTCATGCCATTTTTTGGACAAACATCTTAGTGACCACACACAGTTATCAATTGTGGGATTGGAACATATCCCACATTTAGATCGAGGGAGTAATAGATTTAATAAGCTGTGCTGTAGAGAGATCTTCTGGATGTTAAAATACAATTAACTTTTTCCTGATGGTCTGAATGAGGCGATATAACTCAATGTGGTGACATGACACATGACAACCTTGGAATTTATTCCCATCTTATTTTCATTAATTATATATAATATTTTTTTATGACATTTAGGTTGGTTTTTGTGCTTTGTTTTTATGTTTAGTGCCAACTTGAAGTCACCCCTCTCTCACCCATTTAGATATCACCATTTACACTTCATTCCCTATCTTATTTAGGAACACCATTCATTTATTTTAAGTATTAGTGCAAATACATTCATTTTTTCCTCCTTCATATGTATATTGATGTAGTTTGGTTATTGGTTTTTGACCATCTTGATTTCTTCTCACATGTCTTGGCATGAGTTTGAATTTTGAAGTTCATGATCATGTCATCAGAGTTAGTCATGTGATCAGTAATGAACATTCATGAGATTTTTAGTCCTCCTGCTTATGTAGCAATATAATGTTGAATAACTCTTTAAATTATACTCATTGGGTTTCATGAGAGTTTATTTTTGAGTCTAAATGTATACTGAATAAAATCTGGGATACTACATGAAATATATATATATATTTTTTATATGTTGGTTTTTAAAAGAACCGGCCCTCTGATTTTTTGGGAGCTGGATATATGATAATGTTTTAAATTAATAAGAGCCAATTTTCCCATTGAGAATATGGGTCAAATATTAGGTTTTTTGACCAGTAATTCCCAATCATGTGACATAAATAGATACAAGTGACCATTATTGAGACTTATGGGATATGCAGTCCTGTGTATGGTATCCCTGACTGGAATGCCAAAACTACACCCGATCTTCTGTGAATGTTAATTCTCACGTGATGAGATAAGCCCATGTGATCATAAGGGAGAACTCTGGTAGGAATCAGTATGAAATACTGCCGGCCGCATGGCGGTTTGATTCCCAGCAGTGCCTGGCCGACAACAGCAGAGTTCCTGGCAGCGGAAGCCCGACAGTGCTGGAAATCCCGACCGTGGTACTAACTAACCTAACCTAACCCCCTAACCCTTAACCTCCTTAGGGGAGCCTAACCCTAACTTCCCCCCCAAGTGCCTAACCCTAATCCCCCATATAAGTGCCTAACCCTAACCCCCACTTCCCCGCTGCCTAAACCTAAGTCCCCCAGGGGGTGCCTAACCCTAAGAACCCCCTGGGGTGCCTAACCCTAACCTTCCCTCCCCCTAGCCTAACCCTAACCCTCCCGGGGGGTGTCTAACCCTAAGTTCCCCCTGGGAGCCTTAAACCTAACCCTCCCCCCATGGCTGTCCGCTCGCGGTGCCCGGGATCTCTTTGATCAGGATGCCGGGCACCGGCCTCCCGGCGTCAGGGAAATGTCAGGCATCTACATTTAGATGCCTGACATTTCATCCCTCGCCGGGATATGACAGTCGGGAACCCGGCTGCCGGTATTAAGGCAGCTGGCTTCCCGATTGTATACTCTCTGGGATATGTAGTTTTGTATATGGTAGTAAAGCACTGGATGGATATGAAGCAATCTTAATCCGATCTCCATGTGAGTTTCTGTTTATGACTGATTCCGTTCAATGGGTTTATTATCATTGGAACATCTTATGAGCAATATTGATGTGAAGTATCTGTATGGACCAAGATGTATGTGCTTCTGTGTTCTGGCTGACTTCCATGTCATGTGACTGGTCATATGGTGCGGAGGCATATGAGGTAAACAAACTTATTGTCATTCCTATTTATACAATGTGACAAGTAGGATTAGATATAGTTTTATTTGTGTATTAAACATTGGACAGTAGATTGTTTGTAGTTTTCTGTATTAAGAATGTGGTCATGAATGATTGACTTTCACATGTGCCACTCATTTTCTGATTGAGAACCATATATATATGCCACTATGGTTCATTTGTGGATATGTTCCTGAGGAAGCTGGATAGCAATCTAACCAGTGAAACGCATTGAGCCTATAGATATCTTCATACTCCCTCCTATTGCTGGCAGTCTTTAGCCATTGGATTAATCAACCCCTGTTCACTTTGGCATCTCACTCCTTTTCTGGTGGAACACTACAGCACTGAAATACACTGCTACGGCCACTGCATACCGCCAAGGACTGTGACTAATCCATGACCTATACCGGTAATATCATTGCCTAATGGACACCTTAATATTAATTGGATTCACCCAGCACATGACTATGTTTCATTTTGGAGGGAGTACCTACTAAGGAACTTACAAATGGATCTCTTATGCTTATTTGTGGCTATTTTTAATGTTTAATTGTTTGTACTTTTATTATGCCTCTTTAATGCCTTTTGAGGATTTAATGAAATTTATTAAATTATTTATATGTTACATCAACTGTCCATTGATAATCTACCATTAGCTTTTTATCATTTGATTAGTGCTGGTATATTACTTTTTCTTTTCTTCTTACCATACTAGGGGCTTATATCCCCTACATATCGGCAGCTCTCTGACAGTGCTCAGTTTTTTTTGTATTTTATAGTATTTTAATATATTGGCCTAAAATTACATCTGATTTTCTTGTATAATGAGTAATTCCATAAATTTTGAACATTTCATTACTGCTGTTTCCCATTCTTTCCTCATCTATCTGTTATTAAACCATGTAATGGTTAAACCTTATGTCTAAGACCCTTTGTGTCATTGTGTGTTGTAGAAATTTTTCAATTAATATTTTATTTCACCATACTTTTGTCTGTTTGAATAAAAAATATTTTTAGCCTTAATATATAATAAGTCTATTAGCCTGAGTTGCCATCATTTTCTTAAATATTTTCTGGAATGATAGAGTACATAATATATATATATATATATATATATATATATATATATTACCCATCTATTAATTAATTGTGTAATTACATACATTAAGCAAGATAAATAAAAGAAATTAGATTTACAAATATCAATAAAAAAAGTTATTGTCTGACCATTTTGATGTAAAATAATTTCACATTACATAAAAGATTAATTATATGAAGGCACTTATAAAATATTTTCAGTAAATTGTTTCTTTGCTGGGTTGAAAACAAAACATAAAAGCCTTAATAGAATAAAATCACCACATGAAGAACTCCTTCACTCTGTGTATAAATACAGTATATATATATAAATATATATATATATATATATATATATATATATATATATAGCATAAGTTTATCCACCATATGTGGAAGGAATCACTCACCCATATATAATCTAAAAATAAGCACAATCAAGGGGGAACCCCATGGTGCATCAAAATATACATTTAATAAGCAGCTTTAAAATTACATAAGTCAAGTATGCATACCAACAGTGGCAGTCACAACCACTGCAAGTCAAAAGAACATAGAGTATCAAACATCTGTGGCATATTCAGCTGTTCCATGTTCAATCATCCATGCGCTAGGCCACACACCTATGTGTTTTGTCACAGGAACTTTGATGCACTATGAGGCACCCTCTTGATTGTGCTTATTTTCGGATTAAATGTTTTGCCCATGGAAAGTGAATATGGTATATGGAGGGGAAGATGCCGATGTATACATGGTCTGAGTGCATGCAGGACAGTGATGAAAATGTATTGCGATTGCAAAGACCCGTCTGCAATAATGTGACAGTTGAACCTGTGACTTGTTGTTCTACAAAAGCATCTGTGAGCTGGATAACACTTTACGCACTAATTCATTGTTGGTTGCTATATGTCGTAACTCTCGGGTAGATAATGGATGCAACCCGTAAATAAGTATTGATGTGACCTATTCCTGAGGTGTTCACCAGGAAACCTCAAAAGAAGGTGTGGACTTGGCTGCATCGGACCCACAGGTCGTGGCCCTCAAACTAGGTTCCCCCTATACAAGTACTGGTAAACTTTGGATGTAGTGAAGACTTTCAACATTGTTGACAGGCTGGGTCAGAACCAAATTGACAAGAGGGTACCAGGGAGCAGATGTATGCAGGTCACGGAGGATAGCCAAGATCAGGACCAGATTATCAAAGCAGACAAAGTCAGAGTCATGGACAAAGCTAAGGTCAGGAACCGGTAATGAGAAATGCACAGGAACACTCAAGTAATGTATTGGAGCCTATACTCTGGTACCTGTTTGGTGCCAAAGACTCCCTCTTATAGGGAGGAGTTAAAATCTTGCACCAAATGTGACTTTGCATTTGATGCATCTGTCCCTTTAAATTCCTCTGCAGGTTGGCGCACTCTCCTTGGGGAGCTGCATATGCCTGCACTTGCAGCTGCACAGTGAGGAGGACCTGGAGTGAACATCTCAGCAGCGGGTGCTGGGGACTCCCCACCTGCTGCCCACTGCTGACAAAGATTCCAGTGCTGTAGGACCCAGTAAGTAATAGCCTCTAGGAGTGGGCACTGAACACCCCACAAATGGTTTGTTAGGAAACTTCTGGTGGAACTTCTGAAGGAGCTGAGGTGCATGAATATCTGAGATCTTGAACCAGCAACGTTTCTCAGGGCCATACACCCTCCAATCCACCAAAAACTGAACAGCTCCTCTAGAAACCATGGAGTCTGAAATCTGTTCACTTCATATTCCTCCTGATGGTTTACCCGAATCACAGGGGGAGTGCTGCAAGGAGTTGAGAAACAATTAAGTACCAAGGGTTTAAGAAGAGAAACATGAAACACATTTGGTATTCTGAGAGTGCTTGGAAGTTTCAAATGATATGCCACTGGATTCATCACTTGTAGAATCTGAAAGGGACCAATGAATCTGGGAGCAAATTTCATAATTGCAAATCTTAATCTCAGGTGCTTGGTTGACAACCAGACTTTATCACCAGTACTCAGCACCAGACCCCTCCTCCTTTTCCACCACAAACAGTTTATACCTTGAAGAGGCCTTGCACAAATTCCTCTTTACCACCTTCCAGATCCTAAAGAACAGGTTCACTGTAGCACTTACAAATAGAAGCAATACTGATCGATGCCTGGAAACTCAAGTAACACTGGATGCTGACTGTAAAGAATAAAAAATGGAGAGTGTCCCCATGCCTCATGACACAGATTATTGTGGGCAAATTCAGCCCATGGCAACAGAGAGGCCAAGTCATCTTAATTGGCTGAGACATACATCCGAATGAATTTTCGGTTTTCTTGGTTTATTCTTTCTGTCTGGCCATAACTCTGTGGATGATAGGCCAAACAGAAGCTCAGATTGAGGTAAAAAGCACCTGCATAATGCTCTCCAGAACTTAGAGGCAAACTGTACCCCTTGGTTGATAAAAATGTCCTTAGGAAACCAGTGCAACCTAAAGATTTCTCTTATAAACACTTCCACCAACTTTGGTTCTCAAGGTAGACCTCTTAAAGGAACAAAGTAAGTGGAGAACATATCCATCACCACCAGAATTGTGTTGAAACCTTGGCATGAAGGCAGATAAGTCACAAAGTCCATAGAAATGTGAGTCCAAGGACAATCAGGCACTGGTAGTGGCAACAGGTAACCTGATGGAGAGTGCGGTGGAACCTTGTGCTGAGCACAAATATGACAATGTGCCATGTTGTCCTTAACATCTTGATGGAAAATTGGCCTCAAGTACCTCCTGAGGATCAGCTGCAAAGTTTTTTTGAGTCCTGCATGCCAACTGAAACGTGATGAATGTGCCCACCAAAGAAATTTGGATCTGAAAACTGGTTCTACAGTATAAATGTTTTCTAGCAGAATTTTGACCTTGTTGGTGACAGCTATGAAACAAGCAGGGTTTAGAATGGGCTTGTCCTCCTTTAC
Organism: Taudactylus pleione; assembly: GCA_031769625.1. Taxonomy (NCBI): domain Eukaryota; kingdom Metazoa; phylum Chordata; class Amphibia; order Anura; family Myobatrachidae; genus Taudactylus; species Taudactylus pleione. The sequence goes on along the minus strand of JAUIMM010000153.1, from coordinate 13,293,880 downwards.
TTCCTCCATTTCAATAGAGCTAAATGCTCAAGACAGGGCATTGGTCTTAATGTTCTTATTACCTGACCAGTAAGTAATCACTAGATTAAACCGATCAAAAAATAATGAACATCTGGACTGATGATAATTTAGTCAGTGGACTGACGTGAGATACGTCAAATTGTTCTGATCGGTATAGACTGTCACCGGAAATTTTGCTCCCTCTAACAAGTATTACCATTCCTGAAGAGCAAACTTGATGGCTAATAGTTCTTTATCTCTGACAGCATAATTCCTCAAAGGTGCAGAAAACTTTAGGGAGAATAACCCACAGGAGTACCCTCTGTGACAGTATCGCCCCAACACCAACTGTGGAGGCACCAAGAAAAAAGGTTGGTCACAACAATTCAGTTGTCTCATGATGGGTGCTGAAAGGAAACACTGATTTAAATGGATGAATGCCTCCTCTGCCTCAGTCAACCACACACAAGTGTCTTGACACTTTCTGGTAAGAGCAGTGATGGTAGGTTCGATGGACGCGTAGTTCCTGTTGTATTGTTTTCAACCCAACTGGGTGGGTCCAATTGACAATGGCGGCAAGCTCTGGGTCCATTCGAAGGCAGGAACCAAAAATGATGTACCCCAGAAATGTGAGCTCCTTTTGCTCAAAGGAGCATTTCTCAAGCTTGCAGAAAAGCTGATTAGCCCGGAGCCGTGACAGCACCTCACATTCATGTTGGCAATGACTTGCTATATCCTTAGAGAAAATCAGGATATCGTCCAGGTATACCACTAAATACTTATATAACAGATCCCGGAAGATATGATTCATGTACTTTAGAAAACCGCTGGGACATTGCTTAATCCAAAAGGCATGACTAAGTATTTGTAGTGGCCATCACGAGTATTAAAGGCTGTCTTCCACTCATTCCCAAGATTGGATTCTGATTAAATTGTAGGCCCCATGAAAATCCAGCTTGGTGAAAATCTTTGCACCTTTTATCCAGTCATAGAGCATAGAAATCAGAGTTAGGGGAAAATGGTCCTTGATGGTAATTGCGTTTAGGCCTCGGTAATTGATGCATGGTCTCAAACCCCCATCCTTCTTCTTAATGAAAAAGAGGCCAGCTCCAGCAGGTGATTTAGACTCCCTGATATACCCACATTCCAGTTTATCTGTAATGTATTCAGCTACTGCCTGGGATTTGGGATGCGAAAGAGGAAAAATTGTTCCATGAGGCGGCACTTTCCCAGGTAATAGGTCTATAACACAATCTCACTCCCGATGAGCAGAAAGCATCCCTGCGCCCTACTTACTGAACACATCTCTGTAGGACTGGTTTGGAGCTGGAAGCTGATCCTCTGAAGAGACGACTGAGCTTCGAATGGCGTGATGTGGTGGTTTAACAGATGATAAACCCATGACAGGATTTGAAGTTCTCTCCAGTCCAAATTATGAGCATGATTGTGGAGCCAAGGAGAACCCAGGATGACCGGACTCTCAGCTGATGAGAGGATATAGAATGTTTTCAATTCTTGATGAATAGCCCCTATTTGCATGGTGATTTCTGTCATCCACAAGTGAATGGTATCCATAGGAAGTTTATTCCCATCCACACTAATGATACAAAGGGGGATTTGCAACGGCACACTTGAAATCCTTAACTCTTGGACCATCTTAGCTGCAATGAAATTGCCATTGGCACCTGAATCTAAGAATGCCTTGACGACTTCAGTGGAAATTCCCATGACCAAAATTACATCAATGGAAAAGTGGGAAGTAACACTATATTTTGGGGTGTATTGACATGCACTTAACCTGACCACCCCTTGACCAGTTACGCTTTCTTTCCGGACATTTTGAGCAGCCAGAAAGAAAATGATCTGGTTTGCCACAGTACAAACAAATTTATTTGTGAACCTCCTTTCCCTTTCTGTGGCAGGAAGGCGAGATTCTTAAATCTGCATGGCCTTCTCTGGAGGCTCAGCTGTGCCATAAAATGTGGAGCAAACTTAAAGGTAAAGCAATGAGACTTTTCCTTTTCTCATGCTCTTTCTGTGTACCTGGATACACAAGGAGATCAAGTAATCCAAGGAAGTTGGCAATTCCCTGGATGCAAGTGCATGTTTAATTTGATCCGACAGCCCCTGCATAAATGTGGTGACCAAAGCTTCATTGCTCCATTCTAATTCTGAAGCAAGGTTTTGAAACTGCACAGGTTACTGTCCTGCAGGTTGGTTGCCTTGATTAAGCTGCAAGATAGCCGACCCTGCAGAGGATACTCGTTCAGACTCATCAAAGACTCTCCAGAAATCTGTTAGGAATTTGGTGCTGTTGTTGACCAGTGGATCATTCCTCTCCCATAACAGGGATGCCCAAGCCAACACCTGACCAGACCGTAGTGATATCACGTAAGCCACTTTTCGTCCTCTCGGAAGGGAAATTGGCCACCTGAACTTCAAACTGAAGGACTGGTTCAGGAATCCTTGGCAGAATTTCATGTTCTAGGTCCAGGGTTTTGGGCTGGGCATTGATAAGTCAGCCAGTCAGTCAGGACATTTGGGGAGAGAGAGAGAGAGAGAGGGGGGGGAGAGAGAGAGAGCGTGAGAGAGAGAGATAAAGGTTGGCATCATTCAGGTCACAGTATCAGCAAGAGAAACATGCAAGTTTGTCTGCAATGTTTTAGAAAAGTTTTACCTGGGAATGCTATAGTAAATTTTCCAAGTAATCCACTAAATTAAGGAATATACAGTATGATGCTGCTTTGATCCTTCATACAAACAGCCTTCAATATAAAGGAGCTTGGGCTTCTCATTACCAGATACTTTAAAGAGTCGTATCTGGTGATTTTGAAATACGTTATATTTGATCAAGTGATTGAGTCAGATCGTGGAGGGTTATTTCTTGCCAGTCCCAGCAGCAGTAATACAGTTTATTCCACTGTAAATTTATGTTCTCAAAGGTAATGTAATACCTTTTTATTTTGATTTATTTAGCAAATATTCTTTTGTCAAATTTGTACTTGTCAATTTTGTAAGCACAGTCTAATTTTTAGATATATTAAATTTAACTTTTATTTATTTTTGCTTAACTGTGCTAAGTTAATAAATTAGCCTACATAAAATAAGAAGATAAAGAATTTTTAGGTATGGCTACTGTTAAATGCTAGACTGCAAAGTATTTAACCAATTCAGTGCTGGTCAGAGAAACAGTCTTTTAACAAAATTGGATGTGACAATACTGATTTGGATATTACATCTAATCTGTACTTTAGTGAGAGATTGAGCATTTAAATATTTCCAGTAGACTCTATAATCCAGCACTCGCCAATTGTTTGTGTTTTCTGATAGGGATGTGTGCCAACCCCTGTGTTTTGGTTTTGGTGTTGGATCTGTATCTCCTTGTATTTTGGATCTGGATTTGGTTTTGCCAAAACCACCCCTTGCGTGTTTTGGATCTATGTTTAAAAAAACCCAGAAAAACAGCTAAAATCACATAATTTGGGCTTGTTTTTGTTCCTACAGTATTATTAACCTCAATAACATTTGTTTCCAGTCATTTCCAGTCAATTTTGACCTCCTCACAGCTCACAATATTGATATTTTTCTTCTAGTTAAGGGCCAAAAAGTTGCATCCAGCTAGTTGTCTGACTAAACTAAGCGACAGCAGTGGGTGGCACTTACATATAACAGTTCATCTGCCAACATGGCACAGAGTGGCATTGCAGTTGTAGACAGGGTGGCAGTTTAATAAACTATACAACCCTTAGGAATTTTGACTTAACTAGGTAAGAGGCCCAACAGAGTTGGAACATGTTTATGGACTGATGACAGGGAGAGGACGGAAGGATTGATTTATTTTTAATGTATTTATTTTAATGTTTTGAATCTTAAAAAATTTATGAGGGAAGATCAATCTAGGATCAAAGTCTTTAGTTCCTAAAAGACATCTTTGATCTGGAGGAGGTTTATCAATTTTTTACACATCTAATAAAAATGAGGTGGCCTTGCTTGTGGAGGTGTTGCTAGAACATACTGTAAACAGACATTTACTTTGTAATCAGGGAGCTTGTTTGGGATAATGGGACCAAGCCCTGCTGTTTACATCAGAGGAAAGTGCCTGAAGTTCTCCAGCTGAACTAGAACTCCCAGCATCTGTGATGTTTGCTTGGCCTACAGAAAGTTATATGTCAATAACAGGTAGCATGCTTCAGGTTACCTCAGCCTGCTTTATGCACTGTATGTACTATGTAAATATTTATATATGTATGTATGTATATGACCAATATACACAACTCATTTTTGTATTAAACATATTTGCACTTTATTGCACACATCATGTCAGGAAGAAGCTCTGTGCTGCTGCTCACATTTGCCCACCCCATCAATTTGGTGGTTCAGAATATTTTTAAGAAAATTAAAGGGGCATACAGGAGATGCTGTCTGTATCCATTACAATTTCTGGACATTCATAAACCATAACATTAAAAATGTCAGACAGCAATGCCCCAAACAGCACATAATGTAAAGAAAAGAGGTGCAAGAATTGTCCTTGGGACCTCTCACCCTCCCTTATGTTGTATACATGAAACAGGACATTCACACTTTAACAAACCAATCACTTCAGTGACAGGAACTGCCACTTGTGGCTGAAATGATTGGGTTTTTTGGACCACCACAAAACAAGCTGCCAATGCGTAGTGGACATAGGTGGCAATGATCCCATACACAATCTGGCTTTACAACATAGGTAAGATCAGATGTCATCATCATCATCATCATCATCATTCCCATCATGGTGTACAGCCTCTTTTTCACACAAAAAAAATTCATCCCCGCAGGAATCCACTATTACAGGTGCCTCTGTATTTTTTTTACTTAATTGCTGGTAAAGGTCTTCCTCGTGGAATTTGTAATTCATTTTGAATAACATCATCTTTTCCACATTTTGTGGAAGTAACCTCCTACACCAATCACTGACAAGGTTCCCGGCTGCACTGAAAACTCTTTAAGAGTACACTCTGGAGAGAGGGCAACTTTAGTAAAGCAAAACCAGTTTGTGTAAGGGACTCCAAATTGTCTCTTTTTCCTACCAGTAGTGAACAGACTGTCTGACATGCCTATTTGGATGCTATCCCTAAAGTAATCATCCACCATTCTCTGAATGGTGGCCATATCAGACAAAGTCACACTAGACATGTCACTAAATGTAGGCAGTTCTTTCAGACTCAACCAGATGTCACTGGGTTTTGCTGACTGATTTGCATCACCAGTGGGTCTCTTTGGAACATTTAGTTTTTTCCTGGCAGCCACAGAAACTGAAAGAGGAGATGCTGCCATGTCACGTGCTGCTTAAGCTGACAATTTTTCACCAACAGCTCTTTGCATCTCTTCAAACTTATGTCAATCAGAAAATGAAAGACACAAGGTTTGACTTAAACCTAGGATCAAGTATGGTCGCCAATATATAGTGATCTGATTTCAAGAGATTGACAACCCTTGGATCCTGGTGTAGTGAATTTAGGACTTGATATACAAGTCTGAAATACTTAGCGGAATCACTCCATTTCAGCTCCTCTTTCATTTTCTCCAGCTGCTTTTGCAAAAGTCTGATTAGGGGAATGACTGACTCAAGCTGGAAGTGTCTGACTAACTTCACATGTTTTACACACACAAATAAACAGGCGCTGGACTGTGTCCAACCAATTGGCTGGAAACTGGACTATCCCAACATAAGACAGGTAATCGAATATACACACTGACAGGTGCTAATATAATAATATTTAATATTAAGAATATAGACCACAACATAAATAAATAAAAATTGAGCACAAAAAATGCAATATGGATATGGAGCGACAGATACTAAAAAAACTTAAATAAAAATTGAGGAAAAAAATGGATTAGATGTAATAATACAATATGGTTAAATAAAAATATATACGACAATAAGAAATAAAATCCTAATAGAAGTACATAAAACCCTTTCTAGGCAGTGAAAAAATGACCTGGATGATTAAATATGTGGTAATCAATATAGCAGTATTTAACAGTGTATCAATGTCTTTACATATGCATAATAAATACAAAATACAATATAAAATAAATTGCTGCTCTTAAATAGTCTGTATAGGAAATGGTGTATATATATATCTCTCTCGCACATCTCATTAGACTCCAAGAGAGTACTGTTTAGTATGCCATGGTATAAATTATTTCAGCCTGTATTTGGCACAATCTTAATTATAAGTAGGGACTGCTTATGTCAAATAATATTCAGAAAAAAAAGTTAATTCCCATTGTAGTGGGGCTTAGTAATTGTTCGTCATGGAGCATAGGGCTGTTTCACTCATTTACAGCCACTCCTGGTTACGTGTAGACCACATAGCCGTGAATAATCTCTGTTAAATTGTATCAGAGAAATAGAGGAAAGTGTGCACATTTATGCATGCTTAATGTATGGTCACTCACGATCCGGTTGTAACCATATACCACACTGTGATCTTTACTTGGCTCTCACATGCAGTATCCTCACACTGAACCAGGAAAGGGAGGAATTAGCTCCAATGCAATCACCCGTCGGTGAGCAGCATGCGGCATGGTTTTTCCATCCTCCGTATAGAGCGGCCAGTAATCCACTTGCCCGGCTTGTGGTCTCACATCCCGTCCTTCTCTCTACACATTTCTCCGCCTTAAGAGTATCAGTGGCTTCCTCAGGAGACAGATTTGTATGGTGTCAGTGCAGTTCCATTTATATCAGCATGTCTCTCATTTGCTCAGCTGTTGTTAATTAGAGACACTGCTCAGATACCAGGTGTGCAGACTGCTGCTGCATTATAGACTGAAAACATCAGCCTTTAAAGAAGATGATAAATTTACAGAGGAATGGAATCTAATATTAGATAATTGTTCAAATAATCTAATGAGACTTCTTATTAGACATAGAGAAGCAAAAGTACATGAAATACACAATGAAATTGAAAAGACTACTGATCTCCTGAAAGTTTTTTCGGATGATCCAAATTTCTCAACACGAGATCAAAAAGTAAACAAAAAAGTAGTGGAATTTGAGCAATCACTGATACAAAAAAAAGATGAAAAATTAAGCAGAGATTGATCTGATTAAGCGAGAGGGCAAATCAGGTCTTTTAATAAGCAAAAAATAAATGAGTCTGGTTCTAGACACAGAAGTAGGTCTAATGAAAGATGTAAAGTAGATAAATTTAGGAATTATCAACCACAGTTTAGATTAGAACAACCTAGGACTTATCAAACACAAGGTAATAAACACCATATGTATCCACAGAGAAGTACCAGCTGAAAACAGCAGGAAGAGAGGCTAGATGGTATGAAGCATTCAAATAAATTTGATCCTTTATATAATGAGGACAAAAGCTCTGTTTGGAATAAGACTCCAGACTGAAGAACAAACCAGATGGTTAGAAAAAACAGAGATTACTCTAGCCCACCGCGCATGACCCAACAGAATTTTTTTGGGGACGGTCACAGGTTTTGAGACAATCCCAAAAAGAAACCAAAGGTTCACCTGGATAACAAACCGAGGTCGAGAAAGAGAAGAAGTGGAAAAAGAGCAGGCAGGAGGAAATCCAACCAAAAATCTACAGACAGATTAGGCCATAATGGGATATATAATCTATCCTCAAGAGCCCTTAAAGATGCAGAATCTCAATTACTAGGTAAAAGAATGAACTTTGCCCCTGCATCAAAACCTAATCTGTTTAATCTGTTTGTAGATTTAAACAGATATGTGCGAAACCTGAGTAGAAAAAGATTATTTGCAATCAAATCACTGAACCATCAAAATATGGATGGCACTCCCATAGTTTTAGACAAATTTGATGAGGATGCATTAGACATCCTAGAATCATTAAACATGGAAACATTAGGTGCTAGCAATAGCCCTGAAAGTGTTCATGTGTATGATATGAATAGGGAGTATATTACTAAAAAATGGTTAAAAAAATATCAGATTTTTATCTTCTCAAACATAGGGGCCCCTATGTTGAGAGTTTTTATAACTCTACATTGGAAGGCCTAAGAGCCTTATGTGAGAAAGCAGAAAGAGAACCTTTGAGAGATAACCTTACAAGGACTGAATGCAATGCTCTAATACACAGGTTCTCAAACTCGGTCCTCAGGACCCCAAACAGTGCATGTTTTGCAGGTCTCCTCACATAATTACAAATTAAATGGTTAACTGCACCTGTTGATCTTTTAAAACATGTCAGTGAGTAACAAATACACCTGTGCACCTGCTAGGCAACCTGAAAAAAGAGAACTGTGTGAGGTCCTGAGGATCGAGTTTGAGAATCACTGCTCTAATAGAATTGAGATCTGATCCCACAATCACCATTAAACCAGCAGATAAGGGCGGAGGGATTGTAATACAGGATACTGAAGTTTACATCAAAGAAGCATACCATCAACTTAAAGATGGTATGCATTACCAACTCATGCCTGGAAGTCCCACTGCCCTATTTCAGAAAAAATTACACTCATTGTTCTGTGATATGTTGGAAGATGGTGTAATAAATAAAGACACTTTTCACTTTTTGAATGTTACACATCCGGTAGTCCCCACTTTTTATTATTTACCAAAGATTCACAAAACACTTTCTTTTCCACCAGGGAGACCTATTATATCTGGTGTTGGTCACTCATGAATAATTTATCTTATTTTGTTGACACATTTTTGTAGAAACATGTCAAAATTCTTCAGTCATACATTAAGGACACTTCCCACTTTTTGAGGCTAATTCAAAATATTGAATGGAAAGAAAGCTATATCTTTGCCACTTGTGATGTAGAATCACTATATTCCAATATTCCACATGACAAGGGAATTCGGACAGTAGAATATTACCTAGAGGGAGATACAAGTATGACTGCAGGACTTAGGAATTTTATTTTGGCATCCATCAAATTTATCCTTGAACATAATTATTTCACTTTTGACTCACAATTTTTTTTACAGACACTTGGTACTGCCATGGGAACCAGGTTCACCCCGAGCTTTGCCAACTTGTACATGGGTAGGTTTGAGGAGGAGCATGTGTGGGGTCGGGGGCTTGGGGTGGGCCTGGTTCTCTATGGCAGATACATAGATGATTTGTTTTTCATTTGAGATGGGGATGAGTTATCACTTAACACTTTTTTGGAGTGTTAAGTGAGCACAATAACTTTGGGTTAAGGTTCACAAGTATCACCAATCTTCTCTCAATAAAACTCTTTAGACATTCCATTATCAATAGGCAACGACTTTAAGATTCATACACAAACCTATATAAAAGAGGTTGATCAAAATAGATACCTCAACTATGGAAGCAGCCATCTACGTAGATGGAAAGAAAATATCCCAAAAGGGCAGTTACTTAGGATAAAAATGAACTGCTCAGAGGGTAAGACTTATGAGAAACAGGTTTCGGCCCTTTACCGCTCTTTTTTAGAACAGGTTTATCCCAAACATGTGTTAGATGATGCCCATAGCTCAGTAGCAAATCTAGATAGGAAGCAATTGATGCAAGGTACAAATAGAGAGAAAGGAAATGAGGAAAAATCCTGTATATTTGTGACAAAGTTTAATTCATATTCACATGAAATAAAAAAAGTACTTAAAAATAATTTACCCATTCTCAAACTAGATAAATATATTGGTCCATCCATTGTACTCCACAAATCAATAGATTTTAGGAAATCAGCCAATTTAAAGTTGAACCTAGCACCCAGCCACTTTAAAAGGGATAAAAAGTGTACAGAAATCTGTAATACCTGGCTCCCCCCAAAACCATTGGGTTTGTGGCAGAGATGCATGTATAACATGTAAATATACAGAGAGGAAAATAGTAGACTTTAAGTCTACTACCTCATAGGAAATGTTCCAAATTAGAGATTTTTTGTACTATAGATCGACTTTTCTGATTTATGTGATCGAGTGCAGATGCGGCCTGCAGTATGTGGGCCGCACCATGAGAACTCTGCATGTCCATTTTATGGAACATAAAAGGAAGATAATTAACAAATTAAAAACACACACTCTATCTAGACATGTAGGACATTGCCAAGGGGTGGTATGCAGGGGATCACAGTGAAAGCTATAGATTTTATAAAACCGACTAGAAGAGAAGGAGATAGATTTAGTATTTTGCGTAAACATGAAGCATATTGGAATTTTCGATTACAAACTCTAAACCCTCAGGGACTAAATGATATAGTAGAATTAAATAATATTCATTAATTTCTTAGTGGTGTACAAGCGGTAGAATAAAGTAAGATTAACCCAGGAACTAGTATTTTAGTAGATATTTCTCCATATAGGGACAGAAGAGGACAATTGTCCCGAATGGCTGGGAATATATGGGGTAGGTTGATTAAGTAAATAATGATCTGTGGAAATATGACTATTGAATAGTTATGGTATACACATCTAACATCATTTCGTAACACAGGCTGTATAGATGAGTTATATGATTAGGGTTAGAATATTGATATTCCTCATGTTTTGATATGTGCCTCTTTATATAGGTATTATCTCTCTTACCTTATTTTTTCCTGTTGATTATTGATTCCTATATTTTTTATTTATTTACTATCAATATTATCATTGATATTGTTTTATATATTGACTACAGAGCGGATAATAATCATGGTCGCCCGGTTAGGTGGAGCACTCTAAACTGTGGTTGAACATCTGAGAAGATCTAGATTATGCAGATTAGAAAGGAGGCTAATCTTTGTATTAACATATTTTCATGTATTAGATATAGGGAAACTAATGATTTAAATCCATGTTAGAAGAAAAAAACAAGTAATGTGAGGATAATTATCTAATAAATGATGAAGACATTTTTATTGGTAATTTGATGTGTGTAAATATATGTTAGAGATTCATATATGTAAAGTGTGTTGATGAATGTAATGATAAGTGGGATATTTATTGATATCAGGCTGTGAATCAGTTCTAAATATAAAGATGCTGGACATAATAAATTGAGTATGCTGCTAACCATCGCTCCAATATCCAGTATCCAGTATGTCTGTGATTTAAACCATCTGATATTATATGCCCTAAAAGATACATTACAAAAGTGTTGGATTGTTGCAAACATATATATATATATATATATTTTTTTTATTTTTTTTTTTATTTAAATGATTGGTGGTTGTTTGTTCCGAATATAATTCTGATAAAACTGTTAAAGAATAAAAGTATAAAATATATGTCAGAATAATGAGGTCTGTAATGCAGACCTGGTATCTGAGCAGTGTCTCTAATTAACAACAGCTGAGCGAATGAGAGACATGCTGATATAAACAGAACTGCACTAACACCATACAAATCTTTCTCCTGAGGAAGCCGCTGATACCCTTAAGGCGGACAAACGTGTAGAGAGAAGGACGGGATGTGAGACCGCAAACCGGGCAAGTGGGTTACTGGCCCCTTTATACGGAGGACGGAAAAAACACGCCGCTTGCTGCTTACAAACGGGTGATTGCATTGGAGCTAATTCCTCCCTTTCTTGGATCGGTATGAGGACACTGCATGTGAGAGCCAAGTAAAGATCACAGTGTGATATATGGTTACAACCAGATCGTGAGTGACCATACATTAAACATGCATGCATAAATGTGCACACTTTCTTCTTTTTTCTCTGATACAATTTAACAGAGATTATTCACGGTTATGTAGTCTACATGTAACCAGGAGTGGCTGTAAATGATAGAAACAGCCCTATGATCCATGACAAACAATTACTAAGCCCCGCTACAAGGGGAATTAACTTATTATTTTCAGAATAATATTGGACATAAGCAGTCCCTACTTATAATTAAGATTGTGCCAAATACAGGCTGAAATAATTTATACCATGGCATACTAAACAGTACTCTCTTGGAGTCTAAAGAGATGTGAGAGAGAGATATATATACACCATTTCCTATACGGACTATTTAAGAGCAGCAATTTATTTTATATTGTATTTTGTATTTATTGTGCATATGTAAAGACATTGATACACTGTTAAATACTGCTATATTGATTACCACTTATTTCATCATTTAGGTCATTTTTGCCCTGCCTAGAAAGGATTTTATGTACTTCTATTAGGGGTTTATTTTTTATTGTCGTATATATTTTTATTTAACCATATTGTATTATTACATCTAATCCATTTTTTTCTTCAATTTTTATTTAATATGTTTTTTTAGTTTCTGTCGCTCCATATCCATATTTCATTTTTTGTACTTAATTTTTATTTATTTATGTTGTGGTCTCTGTTTTTAATATTAAATATTATTATATTAGCGCCTGTCAGTTTGTATATTCGATTTTCTAACTTCTCATGTGGCTAGTTCAAAGGGTTTGAGAACCTTGCACAACATGGAAGTTACTCTCCACTACACTTGACTAAGGTGCATTCCTGCTCCTTTCCCTATGTCATAGGCCATTGTGTAGCCTTGGATGGCCTTTTGCTGCTCCTCCATCCGCTGGAGCATATAGAGTGTATAATTTCACCTAGTTACTACTTCTTGCTTTCGCTGATGACAGGGCAAATTCAACAGTACTTGCTGTTGCTGCAATCTTCAACAGGCAGTTGCTAAATGTCAAAAATGTCACAAAATGTTTTTTGGGCCATCAAGAGCAACTCCGACACGACCCTGTAATTTTTTTAAAAATGTTGCACCACCAAATTAATTGTGTGAGCAAAACATGGGTTGTGTTCGAAGTTGCCCAGATGTAATACTCGCACAATATTGGTGGCATTGTCAGAAATCACAAATCCTGAGGAGAGTCCAAGCAGGGTAAGCAATTTTGCAATGATTTCCTTGAGTTTTTCTAAGAGTTTCTCAGCAGTATGCCTCTTAGTGAAACCAGTTATACACAGAGTAGCCTACCTCTGAATGAGCTGGCATTTGTTAGATTCTGCTGCTGCTGTTTGCACTGTTGGGGGCAATACACCTACCCAGTAGAGCTGTCACAGAAATGTAATCTTTAGTTTGCCCTGTCTTGCTTGTCCAAGTATCTGTGGTTAAGTGGACAGTGGGCACAATGGCATTTTGGAGGACACTAATAAGTTTTTTTTAATGTCCTTGTACAGACTGGGAATTGCTGTTCTAGTGAAGTAGAATCTAGAAGGGACATGGCAGCAGAGACACAGGACTAAATAAATTGTCTAAATCCTTTTGCATTAATGGTGGATACAGGATGCACATCTAATACCAGCATAGCTGTTATGGCATCAGTAATCCGCTATGCAACTGGGTGACTGCTGTCATACTTGTTCCCCTTTGCAAAGGATTGGTTGACAGTCAATTGTTTTGTTAAACTACTAAAAGTAGTCTTCTTCCTGGCCCCCTTCTGGGATGGAGATCCACTTACAGCAGCAACAGGCATAGCACTCAAGGATCTTTCTAAGGAATCATGTATAGGAGAGGAGACAGTCATTCTTATGAATTTGGATGCAGGACTACTTCCAATCATGATTGAGGATGTTGATGATGATGCAGATGCTGGTGGTGGAGATTGCAAGTGCTTGGATCTAACAGAGAGAAGGGATAAGCTAGGTGACACTGGACTTATTGTTACATTTTTAGTCAAAGTTTCTGAATTTGAAAAACACTTTTGAACTTGATGAATGCGCTGCAAGTGACATAACAGGGAGGAGGTTCCTAGATGGTTAAGGTCTTAATCTCTACTCACTTTTGCTTGGCAAATGTTACAGATGGCTTGACAACTGTTGTCTGGATTTGGGTGGAAATAATTCCACACGTGAGAAGTGATTTTTTTTGTCTTTTGCCTCGGCACAATGATGGACTTTTTCATATCATGGGCAACAACTGTTGCCTGATTTACACAAACAACATCCTCGGTATCAACATCCTCATTATCAACATCCTCATCATCCTTGTTAGTGCCAAATACAGAAATATCCTCCTCATCCTCCTGGTGCAATTGTACAAAAGCACCCTCAATTTCTGCATCAGCATGTTGACAGTATTAGAATGGTCAGGCTCACAACCACGGACACACTTGGACTCTCCTCGGGGATCTGTGACTTTTCTGAGCACACAGTTGGTTCATGTGCCTTAGCAATTTTTTGTTTCTCTGCAGCTACAGATGTGCCAAGCTAGTTTGTTGTTCATGGCGCATCATTGAGCACTCTGTGTCATGCCATGGAATGTTACGTGATGGCTGGACTTGTGGCATACTGTGGTATTCTTCAATGAAGGATATGCTATGGCATGTCATACAGCACTTAACCGCTGGGTGGTGAGTGCTCCACTATTGTAATTTGCAGTGAATACCATACTGTTAAATTGGATGGATATCACATTCATGCACTGTGCAGTATTTGTATATTCACACAACCAATTTTTTTAATATCACATACAATACATAGAGTAAGCTCTTAGAACGGGATGCAAATCAGTACACATATTGTACATAACTTTATAGTAGTGTAGTTGCCCGAGTTGTTATCATGGTATAACTGATACTGTAGCTTAATGGATGCACACACAGCTTTCAATGAGATGGGGTGAATTATTTTCTGATGGTGGGGTACTGTGTATATACAGTATGTACTAGTACTGTATAATATCTGGAAAGTAAGACAATTTTTTTTATTATTAAAAACAGCAGCGGGTGAGTGGAGATGAGCCTGCTACTGTATGTGCAGTTCTTCATGTACCTTAGCTGGCTTGTGGGCTAGTGTTTAGGTGATCACTTTGCAACAATGATTGTCCTGGGTTCGAGCCCTGCAAAAGAATATATTTTTTTTGGCACTGTTGGCTCTGGATAGTATAGTGAAACTACTATAGTAGTGGGCTTTTTAAAAGTAAGGCATTACAAACTGATTGTGCATTTAAAAAGTGAAAACTTGCTTCAATATCTGTGCTGTGGTGGCTGTCAGCTCTGAGGGGTTACAATGGGATCTCTGGCACATGCCCAGTAGAGGGGTTACAAAGGGGTTTGTGGCGCATGCCCAGTGGAGCCAAGCCATATGCCATGTAGCACTATGCCATGGCGTATGGAAGATCATTGCACTGCGCATGCCCAGTTGTCTGAATTACTGTGCAGTAGAATTTTCACACTTGTGCCACTCTCTGTGCTGTCCCAGACCTGTACACTATAGTGATTTCATGACTTCAGTAACTGGTAGTGGGCTCTGCTTGAGAGGTCTCTGTATTACAATCTGTGTGTTTAAAAGAGCAAACTTGTGTCAATGTCGATGCTGTCCCGGACTTGAACACTATGTATATTTCATGACTTCATTAACTGGTAGTGGGCTCTGTTTGAGAGAGAGGCCTCTGTATTACAAACTGATTGTGCATTTAAAAGTGCAAACTTGCATCAATGTCTGCACTGTGGTGGCTGCAATGGGATCTCATGCAGCGCTATACCATGGTGTATAGAAGATCATTGCACTGCACATGACCAGTTGTCTGTATTACATACTGACTGTGTGGTTGAATTTGCACACTTGAGACACTCTCTGCGCTGTCCCAGACTAGAACACTATAGTGATTTCTCATGACATCAGCAACTGGTAATGGGCTCTGTTTGAGAGTGAGCTCTCTGTATTACAAACTAACTATGCATTTAAAGTGCAAACTTGCATAAATGTCTGCAGGGTTTGCGCTGTGGTAGCTGTCAGCCAGCTCTGAGAGGTTACAAAGGGGATCTCTGGTGCATGTGCAGAGGAGGGGTTGCAATGGGATTTCTGGCACATGCCCAGTGGAGCCACTCTGTAGCTGTGGCATAAGGAGGCTCATATAGTATTAATGTGCATGCCCAGTGCATCAGGAGTCACACACAATGGAGCCACTCCATATGCCAGTCGAGCTACGAGGATGCTCACAGTACACATACTGTAATTCACAGCCGTCACATCACATACACAATAGATGCAGTTCTTACTAGGACAGGCTTGTGGGCAAGGGGTTAGGTGTACCACCTTGCTTACACTTCCTGTCCACCTGTTCGAGACCTTGATAATTGTTTTTATTTTTTAAATCTTCACTACAGTAGTTCAGTATTGTTATCCAACCCTTACTAAACGCAATACATTATATATGTAGATGTGCCCAACTACTGTAGTTTGTTGCTCCATATGCCATGTAGCGCATTGCTAGTCACATGATACACTGTGGCATATTGAGTCTCATAGCACTGCGCATGCCCAGTTATCTGTATTACTGTACATACTGTACTGACTGTTCGGTTGAAGTTGCACACTTGCTGTTAGTACTGTTGGCACTGTCCCAGACTTAGACATTGTAGTGATTCCATGACTTTAGGAACTAATGTAGTATAGGGTTGAGGCATGTGGGCTAGGGGGCCAATGCCTAGCCTCCTGCTTCTACCGTATTCTTGTTTGCGGGTTTGAGACCTTTAAAATATATATATTTTTTAAATCTTCACTAATTCATAATTCAATACCTTATCCACAAATTCTGGCATTTCTATGCTACTTTATGCCAATGTGTGCTCAAGAAAGGGGGGTATGGTGCACCATTACAGTAACCACGTACAGCACAAATCTAGTCGTGCTACAGTATGGTGTTTCGAGTCTATTTCTACTGTGCATGCCAGGAGTCACACGCTGTATCCCAGACTACTGTATAGTGATTTCATGACTTTAGAAATTAGTACTGTAGTAGGCTGTATAAAAGTGGGGTCTCTATATTACAAACTGATTGTGCACTTAAAGTGCAAACTTGGGATGTCTGTATTACAGTACATACTGACTATGCATTTAAAGCGCAAAATTGCATCAATGTCGGCACTGTTCCAGACTTGGACCCTATAGTGATTTCTCATGACCAGTAACTGGTAGTGGGCTCTAGGCCTGATTCAGAGCCGGACGCTATGACCAGAGCGCTTGTTCTGAATCAGGGCTGGCCTAGCTTAAAATGGAGCGGCCTCCTGGTGAAAAAAGATGGTCGCGATGGTCAAGACCATCGCGACCATCGGGCTTACGACGAGACCCTGCAGTAGGGTCTCGCTGCCGCAAGCCCAGGAGTGCTTTTGGCTCTATCAGAGCCAAAAACACTTCCACTGACATCACTAGTGATGTCAGTGGGGCCAGATCCAGATGGTAGGTGTTCCCATGGGAACGCCTCCGTCTGGGCAGCCACGCCCCCAGCACACCCACCAAAGGGGGTGTGCTGTCACTCACCATCGACAGTATGCCCCCTTTGGTGTGAGTCCCTGAGCGTCGGCTTCCCCGTCACTCACCGGGTCTCGCGCATGCGCAATACGGAGGCGCCTCCGTTGTGCACATGCACATTTGGGTAACATCGACCTGCTTGCAAGCGTACAGCGCTCAGGAGCGGGTCTGAATGAGACCCTCTGTTTCTACATTACAAACTGCATTTAAAGCGCAAACTTGCATCAATGTCTACACGTTTGGCACTGTGGTGGCTGTTAGCCAGCTCTGAGGGGTTAAAAATGGGGTCTCTGGTGCATGCCCAGTGGAGGGGTTGCAATGGGATTTCTGGAGCATATCCAGTGGAGCCCAGCCATACAGTACACCATGTAGCGCTACAGTATGCCATGGCGTATGGAAGATCACAGCTCTGCGCATGCCCTGTGGGTCAGGAGTCACACACAGTGCATCAGGTCCCTTCCTCCCAAGCAAACAAGAGACTTTCATTACCATAATAAAGGATGCTCTGTTAGCCATTTACTGTAAGCTGTCATCTCTGTCCTCGTGTCCTGAAAAGGCTACGAATGGTGACCATTGCCAAGGACACCATCCCCATCTGCTAGGACAACTAGTGTGCCGCTATGAATGTATCTGTACTGTACAATGTTTGCAGATGATTGATGAGCCTGCACTGAATGACTGCTTGTTCGGTGCAGGCTCATCACAGACTGACAAACGACTGCATGATTGCAATGTCGTAATTGTGCACTTTTCAGCGTGTCTAGTGGATGGGCAGCATAACTGTAATAAAACTGCAGTAATGTATATACAGTACAGTACTGTAGTAGATTCATGCTGAATACTGTTAAACTACTGTGTAACAGAATATTTTTTTAATTTACTGTACACTACTGTGTTTGACCATACAGTACTTACAGGTACAATCATTTGTGTTTACTTTTTCTAGTTGGCATCATGCAGTGACCATTGTCAAATCAATTTTGTTTTCATCTTATCTAAAAACATGTATTAAAAAGGTGTGATTAACTGCATACAGTACAGTATATTACAGTATGTTAGGTTAAGTAAAAATTGTCATTAATTTTTAAATTGGTGTTTTTGTGTATTATTCAGTCTTTAAGAGCATCTGAGACCCAACACATGCATCTGTCATTGCAAGGTACAGTTAGGGTTGTTGTGAATAATGTAGTGAGTTCAACACAGTACCCCAACAGTACTGAACAGGAATTAATCTTACTGTAAATCATTATGTGACATACAGTAAGAACTATCATGCATGGTTTTACTATTTTTATATTAGATCGTATGCAATAGCAGAACATGCTTGCAGCATGGATCAGGAAGATCCATGCTCCAAGTATTGGTGAAAAAAAACAGATTACAGATGAATGCACGGATCAGTGCATTACGTGTTGCAAGCGGCTACAGTATGATAACAAAAATTCAATAACATACAGATGCTGGGGCGTATCTTCCTATTGGCCAGGATTGCCATCATCAGGGGCACCAGACGATGGGGGTTGCCACCTGCAGACAGTTATATCCCTGTTGCCCTACCCAATGATTTCCCAGCTGCCCGGCACTTACAGTAGTATACAGAACACATACTGTACACACTGAGGGTCTATTTACTAAGCAGTGTTAGGAGACAGAGTGAAAAGTAATAAGAAAGTGATAAGGATCCAGCCAATCAGCTCCCAACTGTCATCTCACAGGCTGTGTTTTAAAAATAATAATAATAATAATAATAATAATAATAATAATAATAATAATAATAATAATAATAATAATAATTTTATTTATATAGTGCTTTTCTCCCACAGGACTCAAAGTCACTTTACAGACATCAGAAAACATGGTACATTGTACAAGGATTTTGTGTTGCAAAAAATAGAAAACCACACCGAGATAATTAAAATCAACCGAAACCTAGAGAGCACAATAAGCATATTGCAGGGTTGGTGCAGACATTTTGCGAAATAACTTCCATGGGTTATATATTCCACCCACAAAGGTACCAAATGAGGCAGCCGTCTTGGGCGCACTACGTAGGATTACCCTGGGTGGAATAGGTTACGCCTAGAAGAGATGACACAAAATGGTTGGTTGCAGCATCCTGATGCTAGAAGTAGGGTCCCAACATAATAGCCAGGTCCATATATTTTTCATCCCATCCATGAGTGTACCAGGTGAGGCAGCCATGGTGGGTGCACCATGAAGGTTGCACTGTGGGTGAAAAACCATACAAGGACCCAATGAATATATGGGAAAACTGACATGTGTGGCAGTATGATATACCCTTTGTGAATAGATCCACATGAAGTACATCCTGCCCTTGGAGGATGCACTTCAGTGGATGTACAGCAAACCAGTATATCATACAGTGGGGTGGAAGTACATTTTACAAAACAGGGAATAGTAAATGCAGGAAACAGAACTGCAGTTCGGGCATGAGATTTACGGGTGACAAACATTTGAAATATGAAATGCACTGAATTAATAGATCCATGTGTTTGTTCATCCTGCCCAAGAATGAACCATCCAAGGCTGCCATCTGGTGTGCACTGCGTAGGTTACATCTGGCAGGGTGTGCAAGTAGCGGATGTATAACGTTCAGGCGGAGAAAAAAATAAAGAATGGTGACCGCATTTTAAGTTAAAACCATGTTAAACTTAATCCGAAATTAAAAAATTATAGAGTGATCTGCAAAAAGCCACAGCATCTCCTTCGCTCGAGTGTGTGGGTTTGTCGCATACAGCAAATTGTGGAGTTCGATTTGGCTGCAGCATGAGACAGCAGCCGAACCCAGTCTCAGGGGACTGTAAATGAAGGTGGAGTGGCAGCATTCCTGTGTGTTCGTGAAGTTGTTTAAATTTTGGTTGGAAAGTAGTCAAAAGTCCAAATCCAGTTTGAACTCTGGTTCTAACTCCATGCTTCAGATGGCATGCTTAAGATGCAGGCTACAGTGGCAGGCCAAGCCTGTGTTTGCAGGCTTCAAAATGAGTACCTTTTGCAGGAGAAGCTAGGTCAGCTGGTACAGTGGGAGGGAATGTTTGAGCAGTTTGTTCAACAAGCTAATTAATGGTGCGGGAAGATTCAGCATCACAGTTGGAAAACAAACTTTCAAAGCAGACTATTCTTTTAATGAGAGGTATCAGATATGGAAGATGGAATTAGTTTACCTGGAAAGAGATGAAAGATGGTATTAAAACTCAGCTTCTGTTCTAATTCCATGCTTCAGATGGCATGCTTAAGATGCAAGCTATATTGGCAGGCCAAGCCTGTGTGTGCAAATGACAGTTGGGAGCTGATTGGCTGGTGCCTTATCACTTTTCACTCTGTCTCCTAACACTGCTCAGTAAATAGACTCCTCAGTCAGGATCTGGTAGTGCTGGTCGATGCGTGACCCCTTAGTGATGTGTGACATCACACACCATGTGTGCTTTGATAGAGAGCACACATGCCTAATGGCAGCATCTACTGTAGATGCCCTTAACAGCAGGGGCAGGGAACAGACAGGGCACATGCTGCACTGCTGACTCCGTCGGCTGGGACTTGCACACTACAAGTAGCTGGGCACATCTAGTATATCTAATGTTTTCAGTTTAGTAAGGGTTGGATAACAATACTGAACTAGTGAATTAAAAAATTTTTTTATTAAGGTCTAGAACAGGCGGGACAGGTAGGTAGAAAGACAGAACACATAACTGCTTGTCCAGAAGCATGTCGTACTGTAGCAAGACATGCACCTGTCGTGTATTGTACATGATATGGCAACTGCGAATTATGTGTACTGTGAGCCTCCTTGTAGCTTGATTTGCTCCATTGTGTTTGACTCTCGACCCACTGGGCATGTTCAGTGATGTGATGGCATAGCGCTACATGGCGTATGGCTTGGCGCCACTGGGCATGCGCCAGAAATCCCATTGTAAGCCCTCCACTGGGAATGCACCATAGATCCAATTTGTAACCTCTCGGAGCTCACAGCCACCACAGCACCATTGATGCAAGTTTGCACTTTAAACACACTGTCAGTTTGTAATGCAGAGACCTCTCTCTCAAACAGTGGCCCTGATTCAGAGACAGACGCTCTGACAGAGTGCTCGCTCTGAATCAGGGCCATCCCTGCTCCTTTTTGGAGCGGCCATGATGATGGTCGCAATGGTCAAGACAATCGCGACCATCGGGCTTGCGACGAGACCCTGCGGTAGGGTCTCGCTGCTGCAAGCCTTGGAGTGCTTTTGACTCTATCAGAGCCAAAAGCACTCCTACTAACATCACTAGTGATGTCAGTGGGGCCGGCTGCAGATGGTAGGTGTTCCCATGGGAACACCTCCGTCTGGGCAGCCACGCCCCTGGCACGCCCACCAAAGGGGGCGTGCTGTCAATCACCATCAACAGCATTCCCCCTTTGGTACGAGACCCATAGTGAAGGCTTGGCAATCGTTATTCGGGTCTCACGCATGCGCACTTGGGCACCATCAACCCGCTTACGAATGCTCAGCGCTCGCGAGCTGGTCTGAATCAGGCCCACAGGCCCTGATTCAGAGCCAGATGCTCTGACAGAGTGCTCGCTCTGAATCAGGGCCATCACTCCTACTTTTTGGAGTGGCCTCCTGGTGGTTCGCATAGCTGTGGGTGACCACCCACAGCTATAGCAAGCGGCCAAAATGATGGTCGCGATGGTCAAGACCATCGCAACCATCGGGCTTGCGACAAGACCCTTGTGGTAGGGTCTCGCTGCCGCAATCCCTGGAGTGCTTTTGGCTCTATCAGAGCCAAAAGCACTCCAACTGACATCACTAGTGATGTCAGTGGGGCCGGCCCCAGACGGTAGGTATTCCCATGAGAATGCCTCCATCTGGGCAGCCACATCCCCGGCACGCCCACCAAAGGGGGCGTGCTGACAATCACCATCGACAGCAAGCCCCCTTTGGTGAGAGACCCATAACGACAGCTTGGCCATCGTTATTCGGGTCTCGCGCATGCGCACGGTGGAGCCGCCTCCATCGTGCACATACACACTTGGGCAACAACGACCCACTTGTGATCGCTCAGCGCTCGCGAGCAGGTCTGAATCAGGCCCAGAGTCCACTACCAGTTACTGGTCATGAGAAATCACTATAGAGTCCTAGTCTGGGACAGCACCGATATTAATGCAAGTTTGCCCTCTAAAGTATGTACTGTAATACAGACTTCCCACTTTTGCTGTGTTTGACTCCCGACCCACTGGGCATGCGCAGTGCTGTGATCTTCCATACGCCATGGCATACTATAGCGCTACATGGCATACTGTATGGCTTGGCTCCACTGGGCATGTGCCAGAAATCGCATTGCAACCCCTCCACTGTGCATGCACCAGAAATCCAATTTGTAACCCCCCATAGCTGGTTGACAGCCACCACAGCGCCAACCGTGCAGATATTGACGCAAGTTTGCAATTTAAATGCACAGTCAGTTTGTAATATAGAGACCTCTCTCTCAAACAGAGAGCCTAATTCAGACCAGGACACTATTTTCGGCCGCTTGCTGGCTAAAATCATGCGCTCGCACTGCGTCGCGTAAAGTCGCCCACTAAGTATTAGCAAGCGGCCACACTATGCACTTGCACCTGTATAAAGAGGCCCCTTTGCCACTTGCAACACATGTCATCTCCGGCATTTGAAGGATTAATCGGGTACATCGAGAGCCATCGAAGCTGCGCGCAGCGCTTGTGGTAGCCTTTTCCCACCACAACATTGCGAGCAGTTCAGGCTAAAATACAACCCAGTCATGTGTATAATGACGCTATTTTGATAATTATGCACACCCATTAAACTCCATTATGACGGTCGGGCATGCCTGCGTTCGCACATCCACACCCCCGTTTACAAGCACCTTCCCCTGTTACCACCCACAAATGGCACATTCTGTCACTCAAAATAGTGGCCCTTCTGTGGGCTACGGGCGAGCACTTTCCCATCGCATTGACCGGTTCATGCATGCGCACTGCGGCTTATACGCATGCGCAGTTTGTGAAAAATTGCTCATTGTGTGTGGCCGCTGCTTTGCGACTGGGTCTGAATCTAAATTCATTGGCGCAAGTGTGCAATTTCAACCACACAGTCAGTGTGTAATACAGAGCTTAATGATTTCACTTTATTAGACATTATTCTACAGCTTTATTATACATTCCTGATTCCATGGGGAAAACGCTGTACTACTGTACAGTGTAACGAATCACCGCTTCTGTCAGCCAATCATCGGGCAGTGATACAGAACATGTTTTGGTAATCAGATGCATGCGGTGTGTAGTTTTGGAAAAGTGACACCTGGTGGACAAAAAGTTATATTACACATTATGACTTTTTTCCAGCACTACGCTACATTATGAACTTTCTGTGTGGCGCAGCTCATGGCGTGGTGTGTGGCACACCTTGCGTGGTGCACTACATAGCATATGGAGCAACAAACTAGCTAGGCACATCTGTAACTTAGCTTTTAATTTTTTTTTCTTTATCACTGTAAAATATTGCTGGTTTGATTTTGACTTAAGCCCTTGGGCATCGGCCTTCGTAAATGACTTTGATGGCCTTGCATTATCATGAATGCTAGCAGCAGCTACAAGACTGATATGTGGTTCCTGTTCTCTCATTTGATCGTCCTCCATACCAATAAACTTACACTGTGATCTTACCACTAGTGTCAAAGACCAATATTTTTTTTTACACTGGGGAAGAGCACCCCTGAATGAGGCAGCAGCCCTTTGAAGGACACAGACAGCACCTCTTTTTTATGGACAACAAAGCACCCCTGCTGATGGGGACAGACCATTTGCAGAGTCACAAATATTTTAACGATAAACTGCAGCAGTGTCACCACACAATAATAATGCAGCTAAGTTGCTAACACACACACACAAAAAAAAAAAATCTTTTTTTTTGTGGATTTGATATTAATTTCATTTATTTTTTTTACTCTGGGGATGAGCACCCCTGAATCAGGCAGCAACCCCTTGGTGAACAACACAGACAGCACAAATACATGGACAATAAACTGCAGCAGTGTCATCATACAATAATACTGCAGCTAAGTTGCTAATGTACAAAACACACAAAAAAGCACTTTTTTTTTACAATGAGGAAGATCAACCCCTGAGTGAGGCAGCAGCCCCTTGATGAACAACACAGACATCACCCCTTTTTTATGGACATCAAAGCACCCCTGCTGAGTGTGGACAGACCACCTGCAGCATCACAAATACGTGGATGATAAACTGCAGCAGTGTCACCAAATAACAGTAGCGCAACTAAGTTGCTAATGCACACACAAATAAAAAGAAAAAAAGCACTTTTATTTTTTTTTAAACTGGGGAAGAGTGTCCCTAATTGACAGAGCACCCCCTTTATGGACTGCGCCCAAGCCTGATGGATAGGACAACAACACAGCAGAAACCACAGTTAATTGACAAGACAAGTGACACAGCAGCTGCAGCACCCACTTAAGGAAGCCCTCCTTTATGTATGGCAGCCTAAGACCCTCTATGGACAACACAGCAGCTGCCTTCAGCTCAAGACCTCGACTGGACACATACGCTGAGTGACTGACAGTGACTGACTACACGTCTGCTAGCTTCTCTCTCCACAGCCAGAGTGAAAATGATACCAATAGCAGGGACCTTTAGTAGTTACAAAACCAGCGAGAATCTGACAGCAGGAGGATGATGTTTTGCCATGTTTTGATATCCGAGTCATGCAGCAAACCTTGAGCCACGTTCAGATCTCGGTCCAGATCTCAAAGTTCGGGTGGGTCCGATTCTCGGAGAAGCGGACCCGCTCATCTCTAGTTTATGACAATTGCTGTTTATTATGGCAGAAAGGATTAACTATTTGCAGTGTCTTTCAGAATCAACATTTCCCAACTCCAGTCCTAACAATGCAGGTTTTCCATTTTCTGTGCTGAAGCAGAGTGTTTTTATTACTGACTGACACATTTATAAAGATCCATAGGTGGTACAGTACTAATGTTTTCACTTGAGATTCTATGAAGAGGCCTGCAAAATATGCAGTGTTTGGGTTTCCTGATGACTAGCATTGGGGAACAGTGTTCTGGGCTGTAAAAATGCAGTGTGTTATATTTTATGTGTTACATTTTTTACATTGAATTAGAAATGATGGGTTTGGTTTTGCTGAAAACACCCGAACTTTGGGGTTTTAAGTAAAACCAAGTCCTGTTTCAGATCACTTTGGGGTTCCAAGTAGAACAGAGTCCTGACTTGGGTTCTCTCACTAAGTTAGAAATTCAGATCTAAAAACCAGATCTCATGTATTGTGGATTGCATTTAAGTCCCTCCCTTGTGATTTTGAGTGCTGTGAGGTGGTCAAAATTGACTGTAAATTAATCGTATTGATGTTAATAATACTATAGGACCAAAAACAGGTCCATGCTGCATGATTTTAGTTGTTTCTATAAATTTTTGAAGAAATCCAAAACCAAACTCAAAACCAAACTAAAACACTTGACAGTGGTTTTGCAAAAAAAAAAAAAAAACATGGGGTACATCTCTACATTGAATTTAATCAGAAGGTTTTGCAGATTACAGCAGTAAGTAATGGAAAGTTTGGGATAAAACTGAAGTTAAAGTTACTTACAGCCATTTATTATTAGATATTTATTTTATTTGCTTGGTTAACACTGTCATTAAACATGTTATATATATTTTTTTTAAAAGTGCATTTCTTCTCTGTAGATTCAATGCGAATTATTAGTAAATGAAAAATGGAAATGGATGAATACAATTATAATTTAGTACAAAAATTATGCAAATAGAGATCAATCAGTTTTTAAAATGGGATACTGTAATTTTATAAAGCAAAATTACAGATGTGATATTAATATAAGTGATAATTAAGTAAATATGGAGCTGGGGATACCCCCAATAAATGGATCCCCCTCTAAAGGTACCCCAGACCCAGGCTGATAGCCTGTGGCTATCCCCAGCACCCCTGGGAGGTGGGTGCCTGGTTGATTGTGTAGTGTTGTGCAAGTAAAGTTAAAATATTGTATTTTGCTGTAGAAACTACAGTTCCCAGCAAGCATCCCCCGCATGCTGTATCTTGGAGAACCATAAGTATCAGCATGTAGGACATTACAGGCCTGCTGGTACTTGTAGTTCCACAGCATAAACAATATTAAAAAACACAGAACACACACACCTTTGAAAGGTTTTATTAAAGCATATATGCACACACACATGTACTCATATATGCACACACTGTATCACATATACAGCTGTGTATACCTGTAGCCATTCTGTCCTCTTCTTCTCCAAGTAGATAATCCTATGGAGTACCTGTAACAAAAATTCCATACTCCTATTTGTGGCTCTGTCCTCTTCAGGCAATCCAGGGTCTTGGCAAATAAAAACAACCAAAGTACCCAGATCAACAAACATTAGTAGTGACCTCTAATGACACCACTACCCGAATGACAGCTCTGCATTTCAGTTTAGAAATCCCGGTGCGGAGTGCTCATTGGCTGAGAGAGGTGAGCCTTCCGCCTCTCTCAGCCATCTGCATCTCAGCCAATGAGCTGTTCTCACCATTGAGAAGCGAGCGTGCCCTTTTCAAAAACGACACCTCAGCACCATTTTTGAAATTCAAAGATGGTCACAGCAAGCTAATCATGGCTCACAACATCATCTCCCCACCCCCTCGGATGGCTTAAATACAGCCAGCGTGAGGTGCCATCTACTCAGTTATTGGTGAGGAGGCAGCAGAGTAGAGCTGCTGAAGACTGAAAATGCCGCAGAAGCCCTGGATGGGCGGCACCCTGGAAAAAGAGCTTAATTGCCGCCACCCTCCAGGTGAATATGCTAAAGGTCATGGGGGAGCGGCAGCCATGAAAAAGAGCTTAAAGGCTTCTGCACCCCAGGTGAAGGTGCTGCTAAATAAAATACTTTAAACAAAAACGATGTCTGTTTGATTTATTTTAATATTTATTTTGCAGGGGTACTATGGTTACCAGCAGGCCCTTAGTGCCCTGCCTGCTGGTACTTGTGGTTTTTCAAGTGCCAGTATGTGGGGATGCCTGCTGGGACCTGTAGTACTACTGCAAAATACAATATTTATATTTTCATATGCACCACACAACACAATCAACCTGGCACCCACCACCCAGGGGTGCTGGGGATAGTCCCAGGCTACCAGCCTGGGCCTGGGGAACCCTAGAGAGGGAGACCCCTCTATTGGGGGGGTCCCCAGCCACACAGGGATCTGCAGCCTGGGCTGTCTAGCAGTCAAGGGTGATGCTGCAGCTGGGGGGCCCAGTGAAAGGGCTCCCCTGGCTGTGGCATCACCCCCCTGCTAGAAAGAGTCTGGTGCTGGTTCTGGAAAATAAAGGGGGACTCTATGCAATTTCTCTCTGTATTTTCAGAACCAGGGCCGGCTCAGAGCCCAGAGCTGGTTGTGCTGAAAACGGGGGACCCCTACGTTATTTGTCCCCCATATTTTGGCAACCAGGACTGGTTCTCCAAAGCCTGATGCTGGTTGTGCTTCATACAGGGGACCCCTATGTCATTTGTCCACTGTATTTAGCACAACCAGTACTGGTTTTCTAACGCTCGGTGCTGGTTGTTATTTTTGGGGAGGGGCCGCACCATTTTTTTTTACACAAGTTTTTTTATTAAACAAAACACAGAAGCACAGCCGGGCATCACTGACCTGTCCCTGCTTCTGTGTTTGTTTGTTTTAAACACAGATGCAGGTATTACGGATATTCTAGATCTGAGCCTGCATCTGTGTTTGGCTACCTACCCCGGGTCCTAATGCCTGCTACACTGCCGCCCTAATGCCCGCTACCATCTCCGGTTCCCGGCCACAGCTACCACCTGCTAACCCCTACCCACACTCCCCCACATCCCGGCCACAGCACACTTTACACAATCAACCCAGCACCCACAGCTCAGGGGTGCGGGGGATAGCCCCGGGCTATCAGCCTGGGCCTGGGGTGCCCTGGTGAGGGGGACCCATTTATTGGGGGGTCCCCAGCTAAAAATGGATCTCTGGCCTGGGCTGACTAGTGGTCAGGGGTGATGCTTCGGCTGGGGGGGACTAGTGAAAGGGCTCCCCTGGCTGTGGCATCATCCCTCTTCCTGAAAGAGTACGGTGCTGGTTCTGGTAAATACAGGGTGACCCTACACATTTTTTCCCCTTTATTTCCAGAACCAGGGCCGGCTCAGAGCCCAGTGCTGGTTGCACTGAATACGGGGGACCCCTATGTCATTTGTCCCCTGTATTTAGGCAGCAAGGGCTGGTTCTGTCTAGCCTAGTGCTGGTTGTGCTTAAGTACAGGGGACCCCTATGTCATTTTTTCCCCTGTGTTTAAACACAACCAGGACTGGCTATTAAAAGCCCGGTGCTGGTTGTGCTTGGGGGGGGCACATTTTATTTTACATATTTAAAAAATTTTCACATGGATGCGTAGATGGATCTCACTGCTGCATTTGTGCATCTGTGACTTATTTATTTTATTATCTCAGGTGCATGCACACTACCAGTGAGCCCTCTTTTGCCTGCTGATGCTTCCTTTGCACTGCACGCTGCCACTGCTCGCACTCTGCACCTCCCAAACCACCTCCTGTGTGCTGGCTCCTCTTCCACCTGCATTACTGTATGATTTTGTTGCCTTTCTCCCCAGCAGGTGCCCCAGTTTGCTCATCCAAACCCTGATAGTTAATACATTTTAAAAAAGCTATGAAATTCCATAGACAAAAAACCTTACGGTTTCACATGTCCCATAAAGGCTGCTTAGACATGATCTGAAAATTCACAAAACCTATAGAATTGCTGCCACTTAACCTCCAAAATGCAATGAAGTTATGATCATTAAGGCTGATGCCTTAATGGACATGTTCCTTTCGTAATACAGATATGGTATACCATCACACCATGTGGTTAACTGCAGATTCAGCATTCTTACAGAGTGAGATTGCTTTCACTCACAAAATGGTGGAGCTGCTAATTCACAGAATTGTGTACTCATTGGCATACACATGTGAAGTCTTTACAACTGAGGTCTGAGCAGTTATGTGGCACACACATCCCACTCAGTGCCCACAATCTTCCCATTCAGTTCTAACATCCTTTTCACTCCATACATCCATCTTATTCATTATACACATTCAGCTTCCCAATTGGTAAAACTATCATACTCTATACATGTACACTATCTTCACATCCATGCTGCTATAAGTTCCCCAATCTGTTTGTGTTCTCCCAACTGTACTAGTCTGCAAGACCTGATCCACAACCAATTTGTCTTTCCCAATGTGCACCACACTGTCTTCCTGCATCCATACCACTGTGTTTCCTTCCATCTGCACCACGTCACTCTGTCTTTCCCTTATCTCTGCCACTCTTTATTCCTCCATTTGCACCACTCTGTCCCTCCCAACTGTGTCACTCTGTCTTTCCCCTCACACCCATACCACTCTGTCTTCCCACCCATTTGCACCAATCTGTATTCTCCAATCTCTTCTGTTGTTTGTTCTCCCATTGTGCTAGTCTGTATTCCTCATCCACACCAATCTGGCTTTACCCAAATGCTCTGCTCTTTCTTCCCATATCCATGCCACTCTGTACCCCCTATTCATGTCGCTCTGTTCCCCAAAACTGTGCCACTCTGTCTCCCCTCATGTACAC
Organism: Taudactylus pleione; assembly: GCA_031769625.1. Classification (NCBI taxonomy): domain Eukaryota; kingdom Metazoa; phylum Chordata; class Amphibia; order Anura; family Myobatrachidae; genus Taudactylus; species Taudactylus pleione. Next base: position 13,264,032 of record JAUIMM010000153.1, on the reverse strand, counting down.
CATTTCCCACCAATCTGCATCACTTTGTCTCCCCCCCATATGTACTGCTTAATCTTCCCCTCTACAAACATTCTGTCTGACCCATCCATACCGAAATGTCTCCTTCTCCCACAGTGGCGTAAGTTCATCCCAGACACCCGGAGGGAAGTTTTAATGTGGTGCCCCCCCTAAAAAAAAGGAAAAATATATATTTTGCATATCTATCTATCTATCTACGTATAACATATGCACAAAAGCAGTAATATAAAATAGCCTTAAGTGGGATGAATATATTATGGGCAATGGAGGAGGTGCCTATCAGTGCTGGTGCCCAACAGCAGGTGCATCCATTATCTCCCATAGTTCTGCCCCTGTTCCCCGATCCACTATACTCTTATCCCATATGCACAGCTGTATGTTCTGCTTAGACCCCAGTTGCATAGACTGCATGTGTGTATTCCAATGAGCAAACAATTATGGGAATTAGCATCTCCACCATTTTGTGAGTGACAGCAATCTCACTTTGTGAGAGTGCTGAATCTGCAGTTAACCACATGGTGTCATGGCATACCATATCTGTATTACGCAAGGAACACTTCCATTAAGGCTTCAGCCTTAATGATCATAATTTCATTGAATTTTGGAGTTTGAGTGGCAGAAATTCAATACTTCTTGTGAATTTTCAGATCATGCCTAAGCAACCTTAATGGGACATGTGAAACCGTAAGGTTTTTTGTCTATGGAATATATATATATATATATATATATATGTATATATATATATATATATATATATATATATTGTGACACAGTCCGATTAGGAGGTCCCTCTCCTGGTTAGGGGACTCCTTCCTTACACACACACACACAGCAGCAGGGAAGCAGCACACCAGTCTGGATGCAAGTAGAAGCTGGTCGGCGCCAGTCTTTATTGTACAATGTCAGAAACAACATAAAGAAAACATAAACATAAATCCTAGCCCTGTCGGGGCACTAACTTCACAGGTAGTTCCCTCACTACCAGAACCTGGCAGGGCCTAATGCCCTCGCCAGCAACAAAAGCACAGCACAACACTCACAGTTAGATATCCAAGTGTCTCTGAGCAAACTCCCTGTCTGCTCTCCCAGGTGAGACAATCAGCCCTAAACACACTAGGCTTATATGGGCCACTCTCAGGTGAAAAACTAACAAGCCTGTTACCAGGCTGCGAGAACCAAAACCTGGAGGGGCCGTGGGTGGAGCCCTCCCTCTCCTCTCACCCACAACCCCCAGATCCCAAACCGGCTTTTCAAAAAACCGAGACTCAAGCCAGCTACACTGCAGACTTTCTCCTGGAGGTTTAAAACACATAAGACAGGAATCTGGGATAAATGTCCCTGTCACAGACCACTTTACCAGTGATCCTATCACAATATATATATATATATATATATATATATATATTATCCTTTATTCGGCACTCCAATGATTCATTTACATCCACCTGGGTGCCCCTGCTGTTTTCTAGCCTGACCTCTGCAGAAATACTCATATGAGCATACCAAACATGGCACTCCAGGACTTTTTTAAAAAATAAAATATTTTATAAATGCTGTTGTAGTTCACTTTACAAGGTCAACGTTTTGGGATTCACACAACACCCCAACGTCAGGAAACACAGCAAATGCAACAAATAGTACAAAACATTAATTACATGTGCTTACCTTAATTACCCTCTAAAGTTTAGTTGTGGCTGACACCAGATCATGGCGCCCATCCCAAGGTGCTCCCAGGATGATGTGGCTGCTAGGCATCTGGTGAATGCCATGAAATCCAGCGACCCTTGTTACATGCTCCGGCTGTCTGCTGCAATATAAACATGATATAAATATTTGTGCAATTAAGTACATATCCGGTGATTAATATTCTGTCCTCTATGATTATGTTTCTAAAGGGACTATACTATAATAAAGATAAATATAAATGTAATGAATTTAAGCTTGTTCATATTTACATTACCATTAGTCTGTATGGCTAATATTCTCAAAGAGTATTTAGTATACATAATAGGATCATATTTTCATAGATAACAGTAATGTCTTTCAAGTAAAGACTGACATTGGAAACAAGCTTAAATTCATTAAGTTTATATTTATCTTTATGATACTATAGTCCCTTTAGAAACAAAAGCGTAGAGGACAGAATATTAATCACCGCGTCAGCACTTGTTTGTACAAATATTTCTATCATACTTATATTGTAGCAGGCAGCCAGAGCACGAGACGAGCATCGCTGGTTGCCATGGCACCCACCAGACCTAGTCGGAATCCCAGCTCCAGAATTCTGACTGCTGACATCCCAATGGTAAGTATTAGGATTAGGGGCAGAGTCAGGTTTAGAGTTTTGGGTTAGGGTCAGGCACTATGGGGAGGGTTGGGGTAAAGCTGCCAGCAGGGTTAGGGTTAGGCTGCAGGATGGGAGGGTTAGAGTTATGATGTGGGAAAGGTGGTTTATGGTTAGAGGGGTTATGGTACTTATCAGAATGACTGTCAGGATGCTGCTGTTGGAATTCTGACTGCCAGCATCCAGGCCTCAGGGATCCCGTACCCAACCCTTGTTGTTATACTATTTTAACATTTCTACATTCTACATTTTAGCTGCTTACAGAAACATATGACAATACCATGTAACCTGGATCGTATTCTTATTTTTCAAGATTTAACAGTTAGCATGCTCAAAAAAAGGCATGACTTAATCTCAGTGACAAAGGCTCTGTACAAATGGAAAGAAAAATACAGATGGGGTTTCAGCTTGAGTTTGACTTTTTTCTCACAATGGGAAAAATATTCAGTTAATAACTGTCAGGAATGGATCTTATCACTAAATTGGGATCTATGTGCAATGAACCACCATGTTATCTTCCTTCTTTTGCTCCAGCACTTACTAGAGTAGATATGCAGTGCCAGATTAATATCTGGCTCTAACTGTAACCTAGCACTTTAGGACTAGGTTTGTGACAGTTTCTTCATAGAAATTTAAGTATGCTCATCTCGATTGGAATCCATGGTCAACTCATTTCCTCGAGGAACTATTCCCCTTTTTTTATTTTTCTCTTTGCTTCTTTTTGATGTCTCTCCAGAATAATTAAGGAGCTCATAAGTTATATGGATAAGTATTTTAAATGCTGAGAACATTTACTTACCTGAAGTTAGGATAGTTTATTATTACTTATATCTTGGACTGGATTCAAATCTGATCTTGTCCAGTTGTGGACACCCCATGTATTTACATGCTTTTGAAAATGTGTTATACTGTAGGCCTAGTAGGCAATAATATTACTACAGGTTATCTATGAAATGTCACATCGGTTATTTTTACAGCTAACATTTATTCATTAGGTACTTTATTTTACATATAGATGTATTGATCAATCTTATCCGTCCATCTCTAAAGTTATATATACAATATAATAATTTATATAAAAAATATATACAGTGCAGCAGGGCTTGACAAATTTTTCTAAAATCTAGGAGCCAGGATGAAATTGTAGGAGCCAGACCACTGCCCCAACAAAAAATTACAGGAGTGAGTAAGGAGCACAGCTCTGTGTGTTATGCAACCTTTATACACACTATACTAGTCCACAAAATGGTCACAGGTGAATGGATACAGTAAAATGGAGGCTACCTCACTGCTCTGCACAGCTCCCCTGCTCCACCCACCAATAATAATGGACCACATTTCACACCAAACAGTGGTGCCAGAAAGTTCAACAAAACCCCCCTCCCCTCATGGTCACACCACTTTTCCTCTGAAGCCGCTCTGCAATCCCTGGTCATGCATAGACCCTACTACTGGAGAGCTCTATGCAGCTGGAGATAGCAGACAGTAGACAGTTGTGATGTACTGGAGGATCAGCATAGACTGGGACAGATAACAGGGATCAGAGCAGGCCAGGATGGAGAGCAGTCATCAGTGCAGGCTGGGATGGACACAGGCACAGCAGTCACCATAGGCGACACTCAGCACATGCACTCCTGTGCATGATATCAACACCGCAATACTATAGGCATGAATCTCCACCAGAGCTGATGAGGATCTGCTTCCTCACTACAAAATCTTGTAGCCATGGCGACCTGGCCCCTGGGATTTGTCGACCCCTGCAGTACAGTATAAAGAGTGATTATATTATAAACAAACATGTCTGGAATGAGGATGTGTCCTGTGGTAAACTAATGAAGACATTTTTGAAGGGCTAAAAATTGGAAGACTTATAATTTTTTTTAAATAGATATATATTGTACAGCACAAACAGCCTCATAAACACAGTCAAATAAAGATGTTGGAATACTGTATTGACAGTGGATGTGATAGTCAATGTGGAAATAGCGCTACAGGTCCCATTTCTAGGACAAAAGCCATTATAGTGTCAAAACAAATATTTTATAAGTGATCATTAGAACTTTACCAGGAGTGGAAATAAGGTGGTTTGTCGTTTCCTTCAGATAGCTGTGGATTATTTTGTTTAAAAGTAAAATCCTCATCACATCAAGTTTAACATACTGGATTTTCCCTAGGCAATGAAAAGTCTGTTTAACCTTTTGTTTGTGAACTACAGCTCCAGTTTGTTAGTCAAACTGTTACATGACTAATTGGCAAGAAAATGGGAACCAACACAAACATGGAGGTCCCTTCACTCCATGTTTTGTCCTAATTCTTACAGTATATGCAAATAAAGTCAGTCAATTACCAAATAAGATCAATATTTATATACTTACTATCTGAAGTACCCTGGCATTGCCTGAGTTTAAATCTTCAAGTTATTGAGTTTTATTATGTGATGTCATCCAAATCCATCCAGTGGAAGGCCCCGAACAGGCTCCCTGGGTTAAAGTTCTGCCCGGCACACTATGCTGTGAGGTCTGTCTGGGACCCCAACCACTCCACTAGGCATCACCGATGAATTGCAACCCATCTATGAAGTTTTCATCCAAATCCATTCAGTGGAAGGCCCAGAACAGGCTCCCTGGGTCAAAGTTCTGTCCAGTATAAACCAATTGGAGCCCCCGACTGGCATCTAAACCCCTAGTATGTCTTATAGCATCCAATGTTTCCATGCTGTGAAGTTTTCATCCAAATTATGTGATGTTGTCCAATCCAGTGGTAGGCACAGAAGAGGCTTCCTGGTGAAAGTTCTGCCAAGCATACACCAATGGATGGTCCGACCAGGACCTCAACCCCCTATTATGTCTTATGGGATCCAATGTTTCCACTCTGTGGTTTTCATCCAAATTATGTGCTGTTGTCCAATCCAGTAGTAGGCCCAGAAGCGGCTTCCTGGTCAAAGTTCTGTCTGGTGCACTCCACTGTGAGGTCCAGTCAAGGCCTCAACTACACCATTAGGCATCTCAGACCAATTGCCACCCATCTATGAAGTTATCATCCAAATCCATTTAATGGAAGGCCCAGAACAGGCTCCCTGGGTCAAAGATCTGTCCAGCATACACCAACAGGAGGCCTGACTGGCATCTAAACCCCTACTATGTCTTATGGGATCCAATGTTTCCACTCTGTGAAGTTTTCATCCAAATTACATGATATCACCCAATCCAGTGGTAGGCCCAGAAGATCAAAGTTCTACCTGGATCAATGTTCTACCAGGCGCACTCGGCTGCAAGGTCCAGCCGAGACCTTAACCACTCCATTAGGCATCTCAGACCAATTACCACCCATCTATGTAGAATCCATTCAGTGGAAGGCCCTGAACAGGCTCCCCGGGTCAAAGATCTGTCCAGCATACACCAATGGAAGGCCTGACTGGCATTTAAACCCCTAATATGTCATATGGGATCCAATGTGTCCACTCTGTGAAGTTTTCATCCAATTAATGTGATGTTGTCCAATCCAGTGGTAGGCCCAGAAGAGGCTTCCAGGTCAAACTTCTGCCAAGCATACACCAATGGGAGGTCTGACAAGGACCTCAACCCCTAGGATGTCTTCTGGGATCCAATGTTTCCACTCTGTGAAGTTTTCATCCAAATTATATGATGTCATCCAATCCAGATGCTTCCTGGATCAAAGTTCTGCCTGGCAGACTCCGCTGTTAGGTCCAGCCAAGACCTCAACCACTCCATTAGGCATCTCAGACCAATTGCCACCCCTCTGTGAAGTTTTCATCCAAATCCATCTTGTGGAAGGCCCAAAACAGGCTCCCTTGATCAAAGTTCTACCCAGCATCCTAAGGGTAAAAGTTCTGCCTAGCATACACCAACAGGAGGCCTGACTGGCATCTAAACCCCTACTATGTCTTATGGGATCCAATGTTTCCACTCTGTGAAGTTTTCATCCAAATTACATGATATCACCCAATCCAGTGGCAGGCCCAGAAGATCAAAGTTCTACCTGGATCAAAGTTCTACCAGGCGCACTCGGCTGCAAGGTCCAGCCGAGACCTTAACCACTCCATTAGGCATCTCAGACCAATTACCACCCATCTATGTAGAATCCATTCAGTGGAAGGCCCTGAACAGGCTCCCCGGGTCAAAGATCTGTCCAGCATACACCAATGGAAGGCCTGACTGGCATTTAAACCCCTAATATGTCATATTGGATCCAATGTGTCCACTCTGTGAAGTTTTCATCCAAACTATGTGATGTTGTCCAATCCAGTGGTAGGCCCAGAAGAGGCTTCCAGGTCAAACTTCTGCCAAGCATACACCAATGGGAGGTCTGACAAGGACCTCAACCCCTAGGATGTCTTCTGGGATCCAATGTTTCCACTCTGTGAAGTTTTCATCCAAATTATATGATGTCATCCAATCCAGATGCTTCCTGGATCAAAGTTCTGCCTGGCAGACTCCGCTGTGAGGTCCAGCCAAGACCTCAACCACTCCATTAGGCATCTCAGACCAATTGCCACCCCTCTGTGAAGTTTTCATCCAAATCCATCTTGTGGAAGGCCCAAAACAGGCTCCCTTGATCAAAGTTCTACCCAGCATCCTAAGGGTAAAAGTTCTGCCTAGCATACACCAACAGGAGGTCTGACCAGGACTTCAACCTCCTAGTATGTCTTCTGGGATCCAATGTTACCATGTTTTCATCCAAATCCATCCAGTGGAAGGCTCAGAACAGGTTCCCCAGGTCAAAGTTCTGCCCAGCATATGCCAACAGGAGGTCTGAACAGGTCCCTAACTCCACTAAAACTCTATGACCTGGCCGGGATCCAACTGACCACCTCGCATGTGTTTTTTCATCCCAATCAGTGCTAGGGTGTCCAAATGCATAACTGTACAGACAACAAACAGATATTTTATATATAAGATTACATTATAGTCATTGGGGAAAAGATTTTAAAAAATAAATAAATAGAGTTTGTAAGTAAAATATTGTCCTTTATCATATAATCCATTAAATTAAAAACTGGTCTGTGCCCAGATGTACATAAATGGCACAGACCACTGTCATCAACAATTTGTTAATGGAAAGTTATCCACATTTAATAAGAGATGTAAATCTCCCATTCTGGACCTTTCTATATGTCCATTACAAAAATAGCATAAGTGTAAGGCACACAACATAGGATTGCATATACCTGGTTTGTTAGCATAATGTCTGCTATTACAATAACTTCATTTGTGAAATGTTATCAGGTATTGCATGATTTATTAAGCAGAAAATTACAAACTTGTGAATTTATTATTACAGCACACAGAAGTGCTGGAAACAGCACAAAGATCAGTTGAAAACAGATGACTTTTTTATTTTTAAACAGTGAACTACTGTATTGTATAACATTGCTTAATGCATTTTGTGATCTTCTTTTTAGTTTTCACTGATGGTGTACAATGCAATTTTAAGCTACACATTTTTTAGCTTTTATTAAGTGTGCAATATAATACTATTATTGTTCTAATAAATCTGTAATATCAAAATAATAGAATTAATACCCTGTAGGTACCAGGTGTTCTCAGCAAGCACATAAGGCCTACAGATGGTCAAGCTACTGTAGGTCTGGGCAGAAAATAAACTTACTATTACCTTGGAATCTTCACAAACAGCTTCACATGCAAATGTTTATAGTTTTTAATGTTTTTGAGCGCAAACTGAAGGTCCTTGTCCTGAAAGTACATGACATTTAGTTTTAACCAGATTACCTAAATGCTTTCACTGACACAGGTTTCCAAAAAAACTTTAAATTCTGGAATTTCCCCAACATTATCAAAATGATACTCAAGTATTCAACAAAGGTGAACATCACCATACATGAGAGATAGTGATGGAACTCCTGGAGGCAGTGGAGTCACTGGTCTCTGGGTGCAGCTGTCAGAGTGGCACCAGGGAGCAGGCCCACTGATAGAGGAAATAAGGGACACACAGGTAAATCCATCTATCTATGTATGGATCTATCTGTGGGATTCGGGGAACCACTGTCTCTTCTCTTCAGGCACTGGTGGCAGTGGCTGGTGCAATAAAGTATTTTTTGTTCTGCGACCTGCAATATACAAAAATGTTTATTGCACCATCTGCTGGTGGTACCTGAAGATTTGCAAAGTCATGACATCGTGCCACACCACTGAAAGGCACCACTGTGCAAAGAGGAGCAGGCACCGCCAGCAGATCCAAAAGAATGTAAGTGTCTGTGGGCAGAAGCTGGGGAGAGAGTTCATGATGGCTGTAGAGACAGAAGGGAGCTGGTTGGAGAGACAGTGGGGAGGGGCACTGAAGAGACAGAAGGGGGCTGGCTGGAGAGACTGGGTAACTGGAGAGAAACTGAGGCTGGAGTAAGCGGGATCCACTAATTTTGCCTCTGGGTATCTGGCATGAACTTAATCCCCGATGAGAGATATTTAATGTAGGAAATATGTGTTTTTATATACAGCAAATTACAAAGTATAGACATTACATAATTACATAAAGGATATTTGGGAATTATGTAGCTGAAGGACTTCCGAGAAGATTTGTTAAGGGCAACATCTAACAAGAAAAGGAAAATTACTCTCTGGCACTGATAGAAACATATTTCAATTTCATCAGAGATAGTGTCTATTTGGAGTAATGCCCCTGGTTCAAATGATTAATGAAAGGGCTATCTGGAACACTGAAAAGCACCATCAGACACAAACCTTACTCACATAAAGTGAGCTAAATAAAAAAGGGAATGTCCAAACAGAGGATAAAAGTTGAAACAGTTTATTTATGATCAAAGTCAAGGGAATATACAGTACCTAGTTATTTTTAAATATTAGCAAATGTCATGGAGACAGGTGTACAAATACCACAATATGCACTCTTCTTATTATTTCAGATAGTATTTCATCAAAACAGATATTGGATAAGAAACATTAAACAATAAGATGGAAATAAAATGACATTATCAAATAGTAAAAAAAATAGCATAATATGCAAAAAAAAAAAAACCTTTTAAAATCTGGAAATGGCCATCAGCATTCTGGAATTGGGTACACCTTGACTTTGCTTGAACATTCTTGAGAGTTATATATTTGGACATGATGCACATTCCAAATAGAGAGAAATATTTTGTATGAATTCTATAGCAAGTTTACATAAATTGTGTGCAAAAACTGGTTTGTTGTAATTAAAAACTTGTACCAGAGTAATATGTTGTTAATCTACTGTACCTTGAGCAACTAATGTTTATTTTCTTGTCTGTCTCTCTATCAGTCCCCTTCTTGTCTATGTGTCTGCATTGATGAGTCCTGTTTGTTATCCCAAAAATAATCCTGAGCCTGTGACTCTGATAATTGCCTGCATGTAGTTTTAAAACCAGTTCCTATGCCTCTGAGATCTTCCCACATCTGACCATTCTCTGAAGTAAAGTATGATTCTCTACCTTCCATACTACCCTATCACCATATAGTTCCGCCAAACGTCATTTTAAAGGGGAAGTCAGGCTCCTAACAGTGAAGCTATGGAACCCATTAGATTCTGTGCTTGATCAATTAGAGTGCTCCCATTAATTTCACTGAAAGTGTCCAGAAGTGACTTTCATTCATTGTGGGCTCTCTGAGGGGCCCATTCATCATGCAAAAATATGAGCCATTATAATTAAGTTTTAATCTCATATCGAGTTCCTTATCATGCCTCAGTTACTAATTATCACTACCAAATTGCTGCTTTTTTTGTGGAAACAGCTTTGTTTTAGAAGTGTGTTCCGTATCACTACCTCTCCCCATCCTCCTCTCCACAGCACCTTACTAACATACAACATATATGGGCAGGCATCAGAAATATGGAAGAGAGTTGGGGTTCAGTTTTTGATAACTGGCAAAAAAGCCACTCTTATTAGGTGTCATGGAAAAGAGTGCCACATACCATTGTCCTTCTGCATACACAGTGAATATTTGCCAGTCACCATGGTCTGGAGCCTACCACCAGTGTGGGTAGGCTTGCTAAGCTCAAGCTACACTGAATGTCTTGCTAGCCATGACTCAGCTGACTACAACAGTAGCAATGGTGCTTGCTGCAATGCCACCGCCACTTGCTGCAATGTAGGATCAGCTGTCACTTGTGGGTGCCATCCAAGATCACTGAATGGGTAGTACTAGGATTACGTGGTAATACAGGCTTCCTGGGTTGCCAGCATATTAAATGGCATCAGCAACAGGTGCAGTGCCACTTGCTGCAGTTCAGGCTCAGCAGGCACTAGCAGCACCTCTCTGATCCCCTCATAAAGGTGCTGGCAGAGTTCCCAGGATAAGGCTGATTAAAGCCAATGCAGTTTAGTATAACATTTGCAGCTGCAAAATGATTGTCTGATGTCTGTCTCTCACCAACTCTGCCAGGATCAGACACTCATGCCCCTTCTGGGCAGGCTTCTCTAAGAGTACATTATAACTTCCTTACTAGATTGTAGCTGGTAATTAACACAGTTACACTGACACTGCTTTGGCTTTAGTGTCAGCCTGCCAGGTGCCGTGTATAGGAGGAGCTGGTAAATAAGTGGGGACTCAACAGGGAGGGATCTGAAAATATCCCTTTCTACTGCACAAGCTGCTGTGTACAGGAATACAGGGGCCTCATCTTCATTCCATGCAGGCATCCAATTGACTTGATAATAATAAAAATCATGAATGAGTCTAACTGGATATGCAATGTACTGTAACTCTTTCAATAAAACCATTAACCCTGCATTCATTGATACAAGGGATGCAGGGAGGGAAGACCCCATTTTATATTTTGGGTTCCCACTTACCAAGGCATCCAAGTCCTTGGCTTTCTAGTATGGGGATGGTTCCCCTTATGGCAGGGGGACACCACTCTGTGTTTATCTGCTATAGCATCAGCCCCCTGGCTGGTTTAGCATGGTGCTGGCTATTGGTGAAGGGGTGAACCCCACACCATATTTCTCCTTTTTCCCAATATCAGACCATGCTCAGAGGTCCAGGGCTGGTTATTGATTGGGAGCATCCATTTTATTTGTTAAATTTAACTATTTTGCTGCTATGTGCATCCACTAAACTATATTCTTTTAAAGAGAGAGGAAAAAAAGGGGAGGGGTAAGGGTGCTTCAGTTACAGTCTTATTATAAAGTATCCCTCTGTGAGCAACTCACCAGAAAGGGGAGGCTGGCCCCTTAAATGGACATGGACAAATGCAAAATACTGGGAGCACTGACAGATAAGGGTGAATCTAATTTAATTAATAATTGTAATAATAGTAAAAACCATATAAAATGTATTGTTTAATAAAACAAGTGAGAACCTGCAGTCAATCAAATACATAGTGACTGAGAAGATCAATAACAAATGTTGCAGATAAATATATTAATCTATTGCCTTGTATTGAAAAGATGAATGTTACAAATGAATAAATTAATTTGTAACATTCACTCATTCTATTACCTTGTAACAGGAAAATAAAAAAAATTAAATAAATAACTTCACAGCAAGTAAAATAATGTATACAGCATTCTTAATCATATGTAAATAGTATCCAGATAGTGGTATCATACAAAAGAATATAGAGAACTAAGTAATAATAAATATCTTGCCCGGCCGAATGAGTCTTTGCAGCACATACAGTCAGGTGCATAAATATTGGGACACTGACAGAATTTTCATATTTTGGCCTCTATTCACCACCACAATGGCTTTGAAATGAAACAAACAAGATGTGCTTTAACTGCAGACTTTCAGATTTAATTTGAGGGTAATTACATCCAAATCACGTGAACGGTGTAGGAGTTACAATGGTTTCTATATGTGCCTCCCACTTTTTAAGGGGCCAAAAGTAATGGGACAAACCAAACAATCCTAAATCTAACTTTCACTTTTTAATACTTTGTTGCAAATCCTTTGCAGGCAATTACAGCCTGAAGTCTGGAATGCATAGACATCACCAGATGCTGGGTTTCATCCCTGGTGATGCTCTGCCAGGCCTCAACTGCAAATGTCTTCAGTTCCTGCTTGTTCTTGGGGCATTTTCCCTTCAGTTTTGTCTTCATCAAGTGAAATGCATGCTCAATCGGATTCAGGTCAGGGTACTGACTTGGCCATTGCATAACATTCCACTTTTTAGTCTTAAAAACTCTTTGGGTGCCTTTGCAGTATGCTTCGGGTCATTGTCCATCTGAACTGTGAAGCGCCGTCCAATGAGTTCTGAAGCATTTGACTGAATATGAGCATATAATATTGCCCGAAACACTTCAGAATTTATTCTGCTGCTTTTGTCAGCAGTCACATCATCACTAAATACAAGGGAACCAGTTCCATTGGCAGCCATACATGCCCGCGCCATGACACTACCACCACCATGCTTCACTGATGAGATGGTATGTTTTGGATCATGAGCAGTTCCTTCTCCATACTCTTCCCACCACTCTGGGACAAGTTGATCTTTGTCTCATCTGTCCAAAGGATGTTGTTCCAGAACTGTAATGGCTTTTTTAGATGTTGTTTGGCAAACTCTAATCTGGTCTTCCTATGTTTGTGGCTCACCAATGGTTTACATCTTGTGGTGAACCCTCTATATTCACTCTTGTGAAGTCTTCTCTTGATTGTTGACGTTGACACATATACACCTACCTCCTGGAGAGTGTTCTTGATTTGGCCAACTATTATGAAGGGGTTTTTCTTCACAAGGGAAATAATTCTTCTGTCATCCACCACAGTTGTTTTCTGTGTTCTTCCGGGTCTCTTGGTGTTGCTGAGCTCTCCGGTGCGTTCTTTCTTTTTAAGAATGTTCCAAACAGTTGATTTGGCCACACCTAATGTTTTTGCTATCTCTCTGATGGGTTTGTTTTGATTTTTCAGCCTAATGATGGCTTGCTTCACTGATAGTGACAGCTCTTTGGATCTCATATTGAGAGTCAACAGCAACTGATTCCAAATGCAAATGTCACACCTAGAATCAACTCCATACCTTTTACCTGCTTAATTGATAATTAAATAATGAGGGAATAGCCCACACCTGTCCATGAAATAGCTTTTGAGTTGATAGTCCCATTACTTTTGGCCCCTTAAAAAGTGGGAGGCACATATAGAAACCCTTGTAATTCCTATACCGTTCACCTGATTTGGATGTAATTACCCTCAAATTAAATCTAAAGGCTGCAGTTAAAGCGCATCTTGTTTGTTTCATTCCAAAATCATTGTGGTGGTGAATAGAGGATAAAATATGAAAATTCTGTCAATGTCCCAATATTTATGCACCTGACTGTATGAAATTAAATGCATAAGTATATTGTTGGATAATGTGAGGCCCGAATCGCTTAATGGTTGATTCAAGTGATCTTATGGAGACCCTTTGAAAACTGTAAAATTACTGTATGTTTAAACCCCTTACCTGAATATGTCTCCTGTGCGCAGGGTTTTTTTTCTCTCTCTTTTCATTTGAAGGCTTTGTTTGGGCTGCATTAAGGTTTCTGTCTGATTTTTGTAGTGAAACAATAAAAATTTCTCTCAGATACACAGACTGATATGTTTCAACTTTTTAATAAATTAAAGGAATTATCCTTATCAGAGACAAGACATTGGTGGGATAAAATCACATTGCAAAAATATCTAGACTTAAATATGATCCCCAGAGATCAAAGAATCTTTAAAACTTTCTCTTTCAAGGATGATCCTGCTTTTTTAACTGAATGGGATGCAATATTGGACCATTGTTCTAGGGCTCTTGTGTGTCTGCTAATTAAACATATGGAACAAAAAGTGAATAATATACAGAATGAGATTGAGAAAATACAATCATCTTTGTTGGCTTCTTCTAAACATCAAGAATTTGAGAATAGAGAACTCCAACTCAACAGAAAAATTGAGCATTATGAAAAATCACTCATTCAATTGAAAGATAAAAATTACTTAGAGGTAAGGAGGATAACGATAAAGATCGGCTTCATATGTTTAATACTGTAGGATGCATAGAACTCCATCATACAACCATGAGACCCCTTAGAAATCCCGTAAACCCTCTACTTATTTTAGGAGACAGACCAATAAGGTTAAACATAAATACCATCAAGGTTCTTTGACAACCGTAAGTGACTATGTTTAAAGCCCTGTCTCCTGTTCACAGTGGGGTGATGCCCACTGAACTCTCCTTCAATCACCCTGGCCGGATGGGAGGACTAGTGGTGTGTGTCAGCTACAGGCTTCACCTCCTTGTGAGTCAGTGTTGAGACCACAGATCCATGCTACTGCTGTATCTGTGTAGAGGAACCGTAATAGGTGATGTCATTAAGTATTTAGTTTGAATTTGATTAGATGATAACAAGGCAATCAAGGTAAGATAGTGAAAGTCCCACTAGTCTAATGGTCCAAAGTGAAGGCTCCTCCTAACACATTTTTCAGCCAAAATTTCACTGGTCATTTCCTCAGAGGTAATGAATCTCCCTTCACAGGAGCTTCAAGATATACTTTGGATAATTAAAATGATTGGTGCATATGTTGCATAGCACCTGCAAATCTGCATCAGTGTAACTTAAATTAAGAATCCAGCTTATACTAAGAAGACACTTAGATACACTTAATCAAAGTATTATAATTATAACATACTGTACTGAACTAATAAGACACTATATAGAAAAAAGATCTCTTAATGCCTAAAAATTAAAAAAAAACATTGCAAATACTGAATAAAATCACAAATAATTAATTATAGTGAATAGAAAAATATACTATAATATAGGGCCTGATTCAGACCCACTCGTGAGCGGCTGTCCGCTCGCAAGTGGGTCGATGTTATGGACTGAGCATGTTCACAACGGAGGGAGCTCCGTCGTGCGCATGCGCCAGACGCGACGAGCGAAGGAAAGTCCTTCGCTCGTTGTGTCCGATCAAAGGGGGCGTGCTGTCAATGTTGATTGACAGCACGCCCCCTTTGGTGGGCGTGCCGGGGGCGTGCCTCCCTGACAGGGGCGTTCCCACGGGAACGCCTCCCATCAGAAGCCGGCCCACTGACATCACTAGTGATGTCAGTGGGAGTGATTTTGGCTCTGATAGAGCCAAAATCACTCCGGAGCTTGCGGTTGAAAACCTCAACCGCAGGCTCCGGCTCGCAAATTCGATGGTCGCGATGGTCTCGACCATCGCGACCATCACAATGCACGCTTGTATAGCCTGTGGGTGGTGACCCAGAGCTATACGAGCGTCCAGGAGGACGCTCCATGAAAATGGAGCCCGGCCCTCATTCAGAGCGTGTGCTCTGCTCAGAGCGTACGGCTCTGAATGAGGGCCATAATTCATTAATATAATAGAAATATATCTTTATAATTTATTAATCAAAAAGATTGTCATGAGTTAGCCAACATTGTTGGTAATTAATGATCCCTAAGGACTAAATAATATAGTCAAATATGGGAATGTAAGAATGCAACAGTAGACCTAATCGCTCAAGGGTAAAGAGTAATAAGTATAAAACTAACATAAATTAATAAACATAATGGGATGATGATAGAATATTGACAAATGTGAAAAATTAAGAAAATTGCCAGGTGCAGCAATAATACACCTTTCACAATGAGATATGTTTAAACTCGAATTGTGCAGACGAAGTAGTGGTGCATCCAACAAATCATAATGGTAAGAGATGGATGTAGGTGCAAAATAATGATAGATTAAGCATATGTTTGGGTCTAATAGGTGAGTCCCTGGTAATTAACCCCTAGGGAGTCAATCTAACAGAGGACCAGCTAGGGGACATCAACAATCATTTAAGCTCCACTGTATCATTGAATATCCAAAAAGTTTCACATTTGCAAAGCAGACTATGGGCCAAATGTAATAGGGTGTCAGTTTTAGTAACAGTACAAACTCGCACTTTCTCGCACTTTTAAAAAGTGCAAGTTTGTACTGAAACTCGCAAATTCAATAGCCTGCAAACTTTTCAGCTCGAGGCTACTGCATTTGCGAGTTTAGGACTATGTAAACTGAGACCTTTTAATGCGAGTAGCATTAAAAGGTGCGAGTTTTAGAGAAGCCATCACAGATCAGTGAGATCTGTGATGGCTTCTGTGTGTGTGTAAAAAAAACTAAACGTGCACCCCCTCCCCAAAATCATAACCAGCCCCGGGCTTTATAAAGCCTGTTCTGGTTCTAAAAATAAAGGGGCCAAAATGCATAGGGGGCCCCTGTATATTAAGAACCAGCACAGGGCTTTGTTGAGTTGGTCCTGGTTCTGGAAAATCAGGGGATAAAACGAGTAGGGGTCCCCTGATAATTCCAGAATCAGCACCAAACTCTTTCTAGCGGGGGGATAATGCCACAGCCAGGAAAAACCTTTCACCGGTTTCGCCGGCCAAAGCATTATCCCTGACCACTAGTAAGTCTAGGCTGGGGATCCCTGGGGAGTTGGGTACCACTCCAATAAAGGGGTACCCCTCTCCAGGGCACCCCAGGCCTAGACTGATAGCCCGGGGCTATCCCCGGCACCCTATGGCCAAGGGTGCCGGGTTGATAGTGTTAGTGTAAAGTGTAAAAATGAAGTTTCCATATTGTCTTTAGTTGTAGAACCACAAGTACCAGCAAGCCTCCCTTGCATGCTGGTATTTGGAGAACCACAAATACCAGCATGCGGGGCATTACAGGCCCGCTGGCACTTGTAGTTCCACAACTAGCGAAATACGTAAATAAACAAACATACACAGTGAAAGTAAAATTTTAATAAAACATACATGCACACTCACATTCACACCTACTCACCTAGTATCCGAACTAATCCATAGGGGTGTACCTAAAAAAAAATCCATACTCACCTCTCCTATGCGTAGATTGCGTCCACTTCTCCAAGTAGGCAATCCAGGGGTTAAAATAAAAAAACGCAAATAACCCGATCCATGCCAGACTGAGCAAAGGTATGTGTGTACACATAAGTTTGCTCCGTGTAAATGACCGGGGCAGACGTGTGCCCCATCAGTGAAGGGGCCGCCAGCCAATCAGGGAGCATCTCCGTCAGAGCAGCTCCCTGATTAGCTGAATGTGGCCAGCCTGTGTCTACCATAGACTTCTATGGTGAGAAATCCCCATTGAAGTCTATGGTGGGAACCGCTACATCGTAGCCGCAAGATTAATTGAAGTTAATCTTGTGGTTACATCAATGATACAATGTCGCGACATTGTATCAGTGATGTAACCATAAGATTAACCTCTATTAACCTCTATTAATCTCTATTAATGCGAGTTTTAGTGAACAGACACCCTATTACATTGGAGAATTGTGAAAAATTGTGAGTTTAGCACCAAACTCTCAATTTACCAAAACAGACTATTACATTTGGCCCCCTATCTGTATCCGCCTATATTAGTGCAATTTACAGTATCTTCTCAAGAGGCATCATTGTAATGACATTTGAATCGTTATTAAGGCACCTACTGATATGTTGTGATAAACCATGTAATTTATAACTCAGGAGGTTTCATCTATGCTACAAGAATCTTACATGTACTGTAGACTGTGGGTGGTTCTCCCAGCATACTGTATCCCACATCTACACTGGATTACATAGATTATATACTTAGATGTACAATTGAAAAAACTAGTAATGTTGAATTTTTCACCCGTGTTAAAGAAGAAATTGTTGTGCTAACCACATGTTTACACATTAAACATTTATCCCTACCACATTTAAAAAACTTTGGGTTTGAGTGGCAACCAATTTTTGATGTTCAATGTCTTGTAGTGCCGTCATATTTCTGATGGGAAAAAAACTTGGAGCCAGCTTTTTTTGTTGTCATTGCACTCCAGAAGACCACATGATTTTTCTTTTTGAGGGATGGGCCCAGAAATCTATAGTGATGTAAAATTGTGGAATTTTGGTAATGATTTTATTAATAGCATTTGCAGCTGAATTATACTGAGTTATAAAAGGTTAATGTTCTATCAGATGCTCCTTTGGTATCAATAGAAGTCTTATGATTCATTTGAGAGTTGTTTTGAAATAGAAGAGAACCTCTGGGATTAGATTGTGCTTCATCCAGAGCTTTATCAAGGATGTACATGAGATAGCCTTTTCAAAGAAAAGCCATATACTTGTCTTGACTTTGAGTAAAGAAAAAAAATTGGAGGATGGCGGAACTGTCCTTTTGATATGTTATCTTTCAAAGGTCTGTATTGACTGCTCTTATAATGCAGATAATTCTGACAATCCACATTCTTGACAAAAGTGGAAGAATGTAACTTCCCATCAGAAAAACTAACAGTTATATCTAAATAATTGATTGTAGTAAAATCAAATGTGTAAGTGAATTATAAACCAAACATGTTGCGATTTAAGTGATTAATAAACAAAGTGAGAGCATCCAAACCTCCATCCCAAATAATAAAAACATTGTTGATATAGCAACCATAGAGTACCAGGTTCACCTCAGAGTCACCCGCCCACCATGATGTTCCTCAAAAGGGCCCATGTATAGTTTGGTATTACAAGGGGCAAACCTGGTCCCCACACTAGTTTGGATGTAAAATTGTGCATTAAAAGAAAAAAGTTGTGCTCTAAAATAAAACAGATAGATAACAGCAAAAAGTTTCCGAAATGCACACTCATCCCTGTGTCAGAACTCAAATAGTGTTTAATTGCTAGTAAACCAAACTCTTGTGGGATATTTGTATAGAGGGAGTCGGGCTGTAGTCAGGAAGCCGATGGTCTAAATCCCGACCACCGGCTTCCCGACTTTGTAATCCTGGCAAGGTACAGTACTAATGACAGGGGTCAAAATCCCGATGCCTATCATTAGACCTATGCCAGGAGCCCGACACCCGGCTTACCGATCGAAGGTAAGCCGGGCGCCAGGTTCGGACAGCCGCGGGAGGGAGGGTTATGTTAGGGGCTCTCGGGGGGGAATTAGGGTTAGGCACACCCCTGGGAAGTTAGGGTTAGGCTAGGGGAAGGGGAGGTTAGGGTTAGGCACCCCCAGGGGGAGGTTAGGGTTATGCACCCCCCCGTTAGACTTAGGGTTAGACTAGGGGAAGGGGGGGTTTGGTTTAAGCACTTAGCGGGGGGATAGGGTTAGGCACTTGAGGGGGAGGTTAGGGTTTGGCACCCCTAAAGGAGGGTTAGGGGGTAGAATAGAGTTAGTTAATACTTACCTTTTGACATTCGGAATCTTCAACCCTGCTAGGCTTCCGCTGTTGGGATTTGAACCACCAGCTGTATTACCTACTACACCAAGGGATTCAACATCACATGTCAATAATACATATGTATCCTTCCAAACAACTGTTTCTATAATACATAAAAAAGAGAACAAACATAGGGCCTAATTCAGACCCGGTCGCTCTGACAGAGCGCTTGCTCTGAATCAGGGCCAGGTTTTCTTTTTCAGAGTGGCCCCCTGGCTGCTTGCATAGCTGTGGGTGACCACCCACAGCTACAGCGAGCGGCCATGATGATGGTCGCGATGGTCTTGACCAGTTGCCTTGCGACAAGACCCTTGTGGTAGGGTCTCGTTGCCACAAGCCCCAGAGAGATTTCGGCTCTAACAGAGCCGGAATCTCTCCACTGACATCACTTGTGATGTCAGTGGGAGTGCCTCCATTTGGGCAGCCACCCCCCCGGCCCGCCCACCAAAGGGGGCTAGCTGTCACTCAACATCGACAGCTCGACCCCTTTGTTGCGAGACCCAGAGCGATGGAGTGCCAGTCGCTAGCCAGGTCTTGCGCATGCACATGACGGAGCCGACTCCATCGCGTGCATGCACTGTGGGCCACCATCGACCCGGTTGCAAATGCTCAACGCTTGCGACCTGGTCTGAATCAGGCCCAGAGTTCTGTAGATGTGTATCTACATAAGCAAAAAGGTTTGCTGTAAGTGAGCCTTCCCCAGAAATAATTGGGCATCCTGGAGGACAAACCAATGACTTATTCCCCATGACTAAGATTTTCGAAAGGTCCATAAGAGCTTTGATGGTAATTATGGTTAACCACATTAGTCTGTCTCCTAAAATTAGTATAGGGTTTACGGGATTTCACAGAGGTCTCACAGTGGTATGATCCACTGCATCCTATTAAACATACAAACACAATATTTATTGTAATCTTCCTTATCTCTAAGTAATTTTGTAACTTTCAATTGAATGAGTGATTTTTCATAATCCTCATTTTATTCTGTTGAGTTTGAGATCTCTATTCTTAAATTCTTGATGTTTAAAAAAAGCCGCCAAAGATGAATGTAAAAAATCCATTCAATATTTAGTAAAAAAAACCTCTACGTAACATCAAATGTAATTCTCCTTCTTATGTATTAATTAACGTAGGAAACAATTCAAAAATCCACACAAATTCATATAAAATAGGTAAGCCAATAAGAAGTGGCTACCTAGTGCTGGCTATGGTCATTACCATCATTGTATTACTATTGACAGGCCTATCTACTGTAACACCCCCAATTCACATCTGCTTCAGTTTGCATTTATCCAATTATTCCTTTACAGTAGTCAGACTGCATTTTTACATCTGTTCCTCACCTATTTCTCTTATCCAAATGACAGGATATACATCCAATCAGTCACAGTAATATAATATATATACAGGGATAGGGCATATATATATATATATATATATATATATATATATATATATATATACTATAATATTGTGCACAGTTTTCTTTTTGTATTTTCAAGCTTCTGTCCTTTGAAAGTCTGCCCACCAACTAAGTTCTACCCTCCTCTAAGTGCATATTCTGATACTGTTTTAGAACAATGGGTAATATTACATCTAACATAATGGTAACCGCCAGTGCACTGGTAGCAGAGTTGCTAAAAATTTTGATACATACATTAGATATAGCGTTTGACTGTTTGCTATCCACTTTTGATCATGCCCTAACCCCTTTATCTGATCTTTCCACCATACACGTACACTGGATCAGGGGGTTGTTGACTCTGATGTTCCTCTTTCTCCTCCTTCTAGTTCAGTATGTGTACCCACTGCCTTCATACCTGCTTTTACAGGCAGTGGGAATGTACCCATTGCTACATTATTATCTTGCCTCTTTCTTGCTAATTTAGATAATACCAATCCGTAGCTTGCAACAGAAATATTTTTAAATTCAATCTGTCTCAAAATCCTGTTACATACATTTAAAAAACAGGGTGAAATACAACCATATCTTAGACAAGACACTGCAAAAACTCTAATCAATGCACTCAATATTTCCTATATTGGCTGTTGCAATAGTCTCCTTACTGGTCTTCCCAAAAACAGACTCTTGTCATTACAATCCATTATGAATGCAACTGTGAGGCTAATCTTTCTCGGCAAACATTCATTGTCTGTTAATCCACTCTGTCAGTCCCTCCATTGGCTACTGGTCTTCTACCGTATTCAATATAAAATACTTACAATCATACATTAAGATATTAACCAAACTACACCAACATACATCTCTTCTCTCATCTTAAAATCTCTCAACCTGACCTCTTCGCTCAGCACAAGATCTGTGTCTCTCATCCCCATGCATTACTTCATGATTACAGGACTTTTTTCCAGCTGCACCCACCCTGTGGAATGCTTTCCCATGCACAATAAGACTTTCCGCTAGTCTCCAAACATTCAAGCATTCTCTGAAAACTCACCTTTTCAGAAAAGCTTATCAGATTCCAGAATTGCCTACATAACCTTCATAGCTTCCCTATCCAATTACATCCTTTTACAGTCCACACATAACCTCACATATTTTCTATTTATTAAATTTCACATCCTCCTAACCCTAGGCCAATGTTCCTGTATGACTGGATCATACAGCTCACCAAGAACTTCTGCAACTTGGCTGGACCAATTTGGCAATATGTAGCACCTATCTTTGTATAGGAAATCCTTGTCTTTCCCTATAGATTGTAAGCTAGCAAGCAGGGCCCCCTTTATGTCTGTCTCTTAAAACCCAGTCTTGTTTTATTAATGTTGTTTCAAATTGAAAAGTGCAATGGAATATGCTGCTCTATATATGTAACTGTTAATAAATAAATAATCAGACCATAACAAACAGCCCCATGGTTTACCATGGTACTCATTCCCTTGCACTGACCTCCCAAGCATTGATGGTCTACCCAGATTTTTCTGATTTAGTTGCCCAGTTGCGCAAGGCCTTCTCTATGGTTTATAACTGTTTATAGGAGTGCACTCATACACTTGACCATGTCGACAAAGTTAAGAAACTGTATTTGACTGTTAACTCCACTGTCTTGACTAGCTTGCTGTGGGCACCTTTTGCTTGTTTAGCTTTGGGTCACTGCCCATATTACCTTCAACTCTGTGACAGGTACAGTGTATATTGATTTATTTTCTTTTGGTATACCATTTTTTTACCATTGGTTAGCTGGACAATTTTAAGGTCCATGTTGCTCTCATGAACTTTAAAACATATTAAGCATGTTGTGCTAGAATTATTATTCTATGTTGGTAGTGGTGAGGATCCCCTCTTGTGGATAACTTACCTTTTGAATGTACAAATTCCAGATGTGGGCAGCACTAAAGTGATGGGTCGTGTCTGTCTTGATTTTTGTTGGATAATTAGTAAATAGAGGTGTTAGAAGCATTGCACCACAAATTGTGATAGATTAACATTTATTTTTTCTCTTTCTCTTTATTGTTAATTTATATGGTTCATACAACTTTGTTGGTTATGGTTCACATGTTCTTGAGTACTATTGTTATTTTTCTTTACTCCATATCCTCATGTTGTATGTCAATTATTGTATTGTATATTTCATAAGCTGTGTCAGCTACATACTGACTGCTTTCAAGCTGCTTTGATGTGCACCTTATTATGTGTTGCATAGTATACTTCTCTATTGTAATCTTTATTCGAATGCATTTGCTTCGATAAAAAAGTATTAAAAAGTCTGAGTGTGTCTTAATGGTCATCCATACATCAAAGTCTGTAAGAGTGCATTGTAATGTCACAGTGACTCTGCCATAGCAATAACAGGGTGGCCTCTTTAATATAGCAAATTCAGTTACTGTTGGGAAAGTGTGTGAACAGTTTGTGCTCTGGATTTCTCCTAATGTATATACATTAAACAACACTTTCAATACACCAGGGGCTCTTTAACAAAAAAGAAGAAAAAAGAATCATAGCTTCACATATATGTGGCAAAGAATTTTATAGCTTATGAGAGGAACCAATTTATTTTCAGGCTACAAAATTACATTATTAAAAAAGTAATAAAACCACTGAATGAACAAAATGGGACAAAGGCATTTCTTTGTTTCATGCCATAATGCAATCAGGAGGATATTGCAACACTTACACAGGCACTGCACAATTTAAAAAATCAAATTAAATTGATTTCATATTGATATCAAGTAACATGAAAGTATTTACATAAAGCAGTGTGGCAGAATAATGTAAGTAAATATCTACACATGTGTTCTTGTACACTATGGCTTCAGTCGTGTCAAAAAAATCTTTCTTGCTCAAAATTTGCATCTTATTTGCATAAACAAAACAACTAGGAGTGACAAAACTGTATTGCTAGATTACACTGATCAATTTGATGTGCATTGTTGTACATGAGTAAAACTAATTCCTGATTGGTTAGTGTCACAACCTAGTGTCTCTAGTACACTTTAGATGGCTTTTTGATGCACCTGCAATGTATGTAGGACATAAAATTGAAAGAAAAGTAAGGTATCCTATTCCTCTTGGAGCATCTCAGTTGCACCATGCATCTCATGCCTTATGTCAAATAGATGCTAATTGTATGAGATACATCAGTATAGCAGTAATTTGAATTAAAATATGTCAGCCATTTCAGTGGTATGTGAGTACCTTTCTCAATGGCTGTCAAACATCCACATACTTACAGAAAACATCCTAAATATACCTAATGATTCTATACCAAATTAAGACCTGTGAAAATAGTTACTTGAGCAACCAGAAGTGTGACCAATACCAGCATTTGAGCAGCAGCCAACCCTCTGTCAGAGCCCTGTGTGATACATCATCACACTACATGGTCAGCATGTAATACCATACACTCTTGCGGATTACCGTAATCATAATTGCAGTAAACAATACAAGATGGTGCTGCTGCATAATCAGGATGAAACACATCATGATTATAATCACACTAATAGGAAACCAGAAAACATAAGGATCCACTCCCAAGTGGCCATAGTACTAATAACATATCAATATTGCCATAAGAGTATAAAGGATTCAAAAACATTTCATATACAGCAACAATGGAGCACAACATAATACCAAATATATCATGATTAAAAGACATACAGTGTGTATCTAGAATAATATAAAGTAACAAATATAAGAATATGAGGCAGGATCAAAATAGAAAAATTATTAATGTGATACCATCAAAAATAGCAAATTATATTGAATCTATAATTTCAACTTCAAGGTGCTAATATGTTTAAATGGTAGGTCCAACTAGCTTTGGAGAATGCATTTATTTAAATCATCATTGCTGTAATCTGATCAATTGGCATACAGTTAAAGTCGAGTAACTTGTGCCTGATTGAACAAAGTGTCTGGCAACATTAGGTGTTTCACTATCCAAAAATGCTTTCTTTACTTAATGACCTGTGTAAGGCAATTCTTTCTTGACAATGCTAAGTTGCACTTTCCCTCATATGGTTGAATATTATGCAACCCTGTCTTGAATGCCCACCAGCAGCTGGTGAAAGGTAATCTTCAAGCAGGTGCGAAGCTCAGGAGGCAGAGCTGGTCCCTCTGCTGACTCAGATCCACCTCAACCACCACCTCCTGCTCTGTCAACAATGAAGAGCAATCACCCTTCACCTTA
Organism: Taudactylus pleione; assembly: GCA_031769625.1. NCBI lineage: Eukaryota > Metazoa > Chordata > Amphibia > Anura > Myobatrachidae > Taudactylus > Taudactylus pleione. The sequence goes on along the minus strand of JAUIMM010000153.1, from coordinate 13,238,853 downwards.
CTAACAAAATTGTCCAGCTACAGCTCAAGGAAAACAAGCTTCCTGCAACCCGACCTCCCAGGGCTCAAGGCAGCCATGGCTGCTAGCACCACTCTACACTGCTAAACCAGACTGACAACAATGATCCTAACAGGATATCTTAAAGAAAATGTGTTTTAACCACTTTCTCTTTCAAAGAATCCCATGAGAAGTTTGTTAGTATACAGCATTAACAGGTCATCAATGTTGCAAACATAAAAAAGTTAATTTTTTTTTTAGTTCCCTAAATTAGTTTTATTAATGCAGAAACATATTCACATATGTAAGGGATTTAGCATCAGTGGGGGTGGGAATGGTGTAATATAAAGAATAAAGAAATTTATGAGACAGGATGGGGATAAATAATAATAAAAAACATTGGTCACAGGGTAGAATGATGAGAAGGGAGAGTGCAAAAAACTGTAGCTTTTACAGGGGGTGTAGTTGGTTTATAAAACAGATTTTTTTTTTTACTACTAAGAGGGTGTAAGGGGTACTATTATTAGGATTTATGACCACTGTGGTGTCTATTGCCAATGGGGGTATGGGAAGGGAAGTTATTTTATAATGGAGGCCCATGGACATGGGGAATGCAAAACACTCCCTAGACATATTTTTTTACATAAATCATTTAAATATAATAAAAAATACTCTTTAAACTTTATTATATAATTAAAAACCCAACATTTTCTGAGCAGTTTTATGGGGAAAAAATTGACCGTTAAGTGGTTAAAGGTGAATTATTAATTAATTGATTAATGGTGTTTAAAAATATTCTTTTTTTATAATGGGAAAGCTTTTATTACTTCATGGCTGTATAAATGGTGCCCTCATCCAAAATAAAAAATTCCTTCTTGTCATTACAAACTTTGTTAAACACCATTTAAAAATGAATTAATATTGCCCCTTTAATATCATTCATAAATAATATTGATCTCTTAATAAAATTAAACAGTAATTTCCCCTCTTAAATATTAATAAATTAGTATTTCCATCATAAAATAATTATCAATGTTATCTGCCTCCTTATTCAAAATTGGATTATATTCTAAAGTCTGGATTCTCAGTGGGGCAGTTTTGGCTTTAGTAAATCAACATGATGCGATTATGCCTGAAATGTACCAGAAATGCACTAAAATATAAAACTTAGTAAATATACCCTTATGTGTTTTCATCTCCTTAATATTATGACTGGAAAATTAGATCAATCCCTAAAAAGTGAGAGTGAAACTAGTTTAAAAAGTCTAAAAAGCATTGAACTTTATATATAAAACAGTTTTTTCACTACATTTTTTTCCATGTCTAGCAAAATTCTTTATCAATTTTAATTGTCTATTACATTTGTATAGCTCTGAAGAGTTTTGTTGATTAGTCTTTACAAATCAAAACCCTTTGTATAGTACATTTCAAACTAATTGGTGTATAATTACTATTATTCTTTAATTTAATTCTTTAATTGTAATAAACTGAAAACTATTCTTTAGAGTTAATTTTACTTGGACCATTTACAGCACTTACTTGACCACCTACAGAACTTTTTTATTTAAAAAGAAATCAAAGATACAAATCCAGAATTGTCAGAGTCACTTATAGAAGTATGGGAGTCATTATTCATAAATTGCCTATTTTGTCTAGGGTATCTACATTTATTAGTGGGTGGATAATAATTAATTCCTTGAAGAGAGCATCCCTCAGGTAACTGGTAAAGGAGCCCACTCGTAAAGTTGCAATATTAGACATAATATTCAAAATAGTGACAGAATAACAGATGTAAATGTTGGAGAGAAGCTAGGATCCAGTGATAATCAAGCAGTATAAATTGGTATAAATACAGAGACCAACTCTTACCACACAAAAACATGTTTTAGATTTTAAGAAGGCTGACTATGTAGAGATGGGAAAATGTGTAAGTGATTCTTTAAAAGAGTGGATGAACTTGAAAAGTGGGCAGGAGAGGTGAGATACATTTAAAAGTGCAATTCTAAAAGCTACAGACATATGTATCAAAAAGGGTTAGAAAAAGTACATGTTAAAGAAAGGTAGTGTGGTTTGAAGTACTGTAGCAAGTACTGTGAAAACAAAAAAGATGGTCTTTAGGAATATAATCAAACAAAGTATAATAAAGACAAAAAAGTACATACATACATACAGATAGACATACATACAGAAATAAGAGCAGACGTGTGGCTGTTGAGGCACAGATTTTAAATTTAAATACACTAGGTAAAATTATTGCCTAGTGCCATAACAACAAAACTGTTTTTATATTTAAAAAAAAAAATCCAGATACAAAACCTCAACACTTGAGGGTGTTTTTTGGCAAAACCAAAACCTTTGAGGGTGGTTTTTGCAAAACCAAAACATGGAAGTCCACACACATCTCTAGTTATAATGTCACTGTATAGGTCATTGGTACAGCCTTATCTAATATATTGTACTATGTTCAGCTCTGGAGGTCATTTCTCAAGCAGGATAAAAATACATTAGAGATTGTAGAAATAAGGACAACTAAAATGGTGCATGGCCTACATCACAAACTTTACTCGGAGAGACTAAAATATCTTAATATTTATGGTTTTGAGCAGCAAATGGAAAAGGGGAATATGAAAGAAACATTCAAATATATCAAGGGTTCTAACAAAGTACAGGAGGGAAACATTTTTTAAAAGAAGTGAAGTATTAGAACATGAAGACATGCGCTGAAACTGGAGGGAAGTAGGTTGAGAGGAAATATGAAGACAAATGACTTCACAGAATGGGTAGTGGTTAAGTGGAATAACCTCCTATCAAAGATAGGAGAGGCTATACAATACAGCAATTAAACATGCATGAGATAGTCAGACAGTATCCTTACAAATAACTTAACAATTGAATAGCATATGAGGATACCATATGATTAAAATAGGGTTAGATTAGATGGGTCAAAAAGTTCTTATTTGCCGTCATATTCTATGTTTCTTTGTTAAATTTATATTGTCATTACTAAACCAGCAGGGACAAAGCCTGTGTTCCTTGTAGTCTACTTTCTCTTTCTTTATCTATCTTAAATACCTGCAAATCTGATTTAAATAGTATCACAACAGATTGTTCAACTTTAAGTAGTGTATCGAAGTATCTGATTTCAATACTGGTATACCAGACTGTTACAAACTTTGACTAAACTTTGTAACCCTCACTATCTCAGTTTTGTCTTGTTGTATAAAAAATATCATTAGATCTAATGAATGGCAATTTAAAATGTAGCAACAATTCTGATTGTTCCATTCAATGATAGGTGTTTGTTAATACGGAAACTCCTAGGAATTATTATTTTTTATTTAGTTAAAATACGATTACTGAGATTCAAGCAAATAATTATATTCAATAATCTAATTATATCATGTTAACCTGTCAATATCAACCAATACCATTTCTGTATTATTAAAAAATAATCTTTCATATATCTTTCTCTAAAAAATGGTTGTGTTGGTCAAATCATCAAAATCCCAAAAGAGAGGGAAATCATATACTGTAACCTACATAATACATAAATCATAACCTCTGTTATCCTCCTTTCTACAGTAGATAAGTACAAATAATATTACATACAATTCATAAAAATCCGTAGAGTGACAACAGTTTAGCAAATACAACTGTATGGTTAATTTCCAATGGAAAATTGTTATCCTTCAAATAAGTGCAATCTTATCTGATGGACAATCAAATTCAAAATCCAGTTCAATTACACAAATTCCAATAATATAAAAAAAACATAACAAATGAAATGGTAAAAGGTAAAAAAAAAATAATAAATATGTCTCACTTTTAAATCAGCTACATGTTTTTATGAAACTACTATTTTTTAAAAAATATATTATTGGGATTTGTGTCACATTATTGCATTTTAAATTGAAATCTACACACTCATTTGTAATAATACTTACTGGATATTTTTTAGGTATTTATGAAATTCTCAGCTATGAAATTGTCTGCTTTTACATTTGTTGATATGTGGTCTCCCATATGTGGGACTCAAATGTCATCACTTACATTTTCATTATAAATTTATTTAACCTGAAAATCAGATGGACATTTATTTATGACTGTATGGTTCATTTGACAAAGTAAATTCAAATATTTTCTCTAGTTAGGATTACAATAATATTGTATTTATTAATTCCTAACAAACCACCAGTTATCTATTTGGATCACAATATATCAGATTCACGCAAAGAGTACATTTTGGCAATAGCTGTGCTGGAGATTTTTTGTCTCACTCCATACAGTATCTATTTTACAGCCAATTGGGAAGCTATAATTCTTTCTAGGAGCAGCAAATTTACCTGACATAGATCTAACTCCTTTTTTTCTGTAAACCTCTTCAAGTATTGCTACAAAAACTGAGACTATGGAAACATTCAATTCCCAAATGTTAACCCAGAATTGGAAGTTACTATTGAATGGGATAAAATAAAGACATGTCTAGACATCAGATACAGTGTGTCAGTGCACTAAAAGCATGTTGGAGACTGAAATTTGAAATACATCACCAGTCTCATTATAATGAGTTTTTACCTGTGCACCAATAAGACAAACATTCAGTTTATTTTCAACCTGGACAAGAAGTGACATATGATGTTGTTAACCCGAATAAATATAAATTATTATTTTTGTTTACATTAATCAAATAAAATCCTTAAGTCAGACAGTATTTCTACACTGAAATTTCAGAGCTCTATAATTTAATAAAAATAAACCAATTTCTGTGATTCAAGTGAATGCTAGTATCTCTATATGTATGTGTATAGAGGACACCACATCACTTCCTGTCCCCGGGCCACTCCCCTTTTTTGTCCTTAAACTGGCACTACGCATACATGGGTGCCATATTAATTTCCAATGGAATTCTTTACTGCTCTGTGACAATAATACTACCCTGCTTCCAGTGTCATTATGCATCCACTGTGATAGCATGGCTGCCATTTTGGTTTCCAATGAAATTCTTTACTGCGCCTGTGCCAATAAAGATAGGCTTGAGAGTTGCCTTTGGACCACATCCATCACATCTGATTAGTGGAAATCAGAAGTGGAAAGCTATTCAACGGTCTTCATTGGAAACCAAAATGGTAGCCATGCATGCACAGTGGATGCATAATGACACCGGAAGTAGGGTGGTACTGACGTCAAAGCACAATAAAGAATTCCATTGGAAATTAAAATGGCATCCAGGCATGCATAGTGCATGTATAAGGAGGAACTGATATTGGTAATTTAAGTATCAAGGCAATGACTTAGATACACAATGACTGTGAAATAACACCATCACTTACTGCTGATTGTAACCAATTAGCCAGTTCTTTGCTAAACATCGATTTAGGATCATTATCAAATAATCGGCATACATTAGAATCAGAGACATTACGGGTCATTCTACTAAGGATAATGAACACTTTCTATTAATTGCCTCAGCTTTTGCCATCCCTTTAGCAGTAAGCAATTCTGTGTTCAACATAGATTAACTTGTACAACTAAATAGATGATTTTATTGATTACATGTCCATGAGCATTATGTTGGCAAGACTGACTGGACTTTGCAAGAACAGATGGCATTACATTGCTCCGCAATCAGGTCTGCCACTAAGATGGGTACAAGTGAACAGCCTGTGTTTGCCCTGGCAGGACATAACTTATCCACCCTTAGAAATATGTTAATTGACCATATTCCAGCTTTGACTAGGAATGGTAACAGATTGTTGAAATGATTCTGGTGCAAATTGCAGTGGATTTGCAGATTGGGCATCTTGAGCCCAAAAGGCTTAAATGAGAGCTTGAGGTTACATTGCTTCATTTGAGTTTGATTAATTTATGTGGTATCAAGTGAACAAAGTATTGGTGATGAGGTGTGTATTGTCAATTGTCTACTGTCAGGGACAATACACTCTTCTATTGCTTTGTATCTCTCACACTAGTACACCTTGCTCCAAAGTTTAGACCTAATTACCCCGGTGGCCTATGCTGATATTATACTACTTTATACATGATCAATATTGATTGGTTCCTGATAATGTATTGTTGCAAATGTTTTTGATGTTAAGAATTAGGTGGTCCTCATATTTTCTAATGCATTGAGCTGGTTCTGATTCAGGGTTTTAATCTTATATGTATTTATTTGCACAGTTAATTTGGCATGGGACTAATGTCATTTGTTGGTACTACACTTCCAGACCCAGTTGCCGCAACTGCACGTGGTGCATGAGAATGTATAAGGTTAGTGTGTGTTTGTTGTATTTCATACCCTTATGACGATGCAAAAAACAGCATGGAAATGTTGACATAAACTACCTGTATCTATGATTAATTTTAATATATACAGTATATATATATATATATATATATATATATATATATATATATATATATAAAGATCTAGGGGTTCTGCACTCACGTCACAGCCAATACAGCAGAGGGGTGCTGCCTGCCAAGACCACCTTGGTAGTCCTGATATAAATCCAAAAATTGTCCTTATAAGCCAGGAACAGAGGTCACTCACCAAAGTCATATACTTAGTTTTTTATTCCCAACAGGTCGCATGGGTGAAAAAAGTCACTTAGACGACTTTTCGATCCCGGAGCGTAGGGCCATTCTTTCATCATTGGTCAGATTATCAAATATGCGGGACCCTTGTTATTCCTAACATCATGCTAATCAATGCCTGCAACCAAACTGATGCCCAATATTCTACAATCCTCCACCTATAGCTAGCGAGGGACAGAAGTTAGTGAGCAACCCACTCGTTTGGTTTTTTTTGTTGCGTTCTTAGGGTATTTTTCCCCAGCAAACATGTCATGTTTCGATTGTCTATCTGTTTATCACACAGCATAGGTTAATCAATTGATGTTAATTATTTAATTAATTAACATAAGTGTTGGCCAAATGTTGTCTTTATTTCCTTTTTTTATGTAAATCAACTTTATTGTCCAAATGTTATTTTCTTTGCTTTGGTTTTTGGTTTAACCCTTCGCTGTTTTTTTGGTGTGGTTTGGGTTTTGTTATTTTATTTAAAATGTTTTCATGTTACTAAGAGTATTTTTTAAATTGTTCTGTATTTATATGTATGGGCATTTTTGCCCTTAGCTTTGAAATTGCACCTAAACGCATGCAGCCAATCATAACTCACAAAATTATGAAATATTAGTGTCACATGACTCATGCAGTATCTAATAGAAGCTACCATATGTGACCTATGAAACTTAACTAGCCAATCATCTTTTTTTTGGTTCCTATCTAAATTGTGTTTACTGATAAAATCCTCATTCCCATCATGAGAGCGGCAGCTTTCACATGCCGTGAGCTGGTGATTTTGGTCCAGATAATGGACTGTCGCTTGGGCACTCTAGTCCCCCCATCCCCAACCGTGCCAAAATAGAAGTGACCAGGAAGGTGCACCATCAACTGCGTATGGCGGGGTACAGGAGGACAATTGTGCAGCTGGAAAGTCGGTGGTAGGACTTGCGCTGCCGCTCACCTGACCTTCTGGCTTCTTTACGTCTGCGGATTTGTTTGCATAAGTATGACTTAAAATGATTAATTTTAAATTTAATTATTATGGCCTTACTGTACTTTTATTAACGTTAGAAACAGTAATGTATGTGCAACTATTGTACAGGTTGGCCCTACTGTACTATAAATATGATATTAACCATTAATGTATGTGCAACTATTGTATAGTATGGCCATACTGTCCTGTAAATATGATACTAATCATTAATATATGTGCAACTATTGTAAAGTATGGCCCTACTGTACTGTATATTATGTACAGTATGTAACCTAAAGAAATTTTACTAAAAAAAACAGTGTCTACAAGAGAAAATATGAGTATGGTAAATTCATGTTTAAAATCATAGCAAACAATCAACCAACAAAATTTAAACAAATATATTCTTCACTTAGGACAACAGCGGATACGTAGAGCGAGAAGGAGGGCAGGCTGTCTCGCCATTCAGGGACCCATTCAGCAAAGCCCCACCCCTTCCCACTCCTCCCAAATGTCTCCTCCCTCCCCTGCCCACTCCTCCCAAATTACCCCTCCCTCCCCTCTACTCCCAAATTACTATTCCATCCCCTGCCCACTCCTCTCAAATGTCTCCTCCCTCCTCTGTCCACTCCACAGAAAATGTCTCCTCCCTCCCCGGCCCACTCCTCCCAAATATCTCCTCTGCCCACTCCTCCGAAATGTCTCCACCCTCCACTCCCCTCTCCTCCCAAATTACCCCTCCCTCCCTAGAACACTCCTTTAAATTCCCCCCCTTCACTTCCAACAGATGGTAACATGTCACTGTATCCATTTTCAAGGAATGCAGGTAATATTTTCAAAAATGTTAAAGTATTTATAATATGTCCTTATTTGTAACTATCATGTATGTGTGTGGGGCTACATGGTAATGTTGTTAAGGGTGAGCATATAATATTAAAAATTGTTGGCCTTGTTGACATAACCACAAGTGTTATTTTTGCTTCATAATAATGTGTACACTAATATTGTGGGTATTTCTTGATGGTGTGTACACTACTACAGGATGTCTATTTTTGTGTTGTTTTTTTTGCTATGCCTACACTGTTTTGAGCTTTCAAACAATTAAATAAAAACATATAAGCCAACCTTGTTTTTGGTGCATGTTGAAGCATACTTGTGGTGTCACCATGTAAAATTTAGACCTGAAATTTTTGTTTTTCAAAATTTTTCCACATTCCAAAAAAAAAATGTTTGTTGATGCCTTTACAAAATTAAATTATTTAATGTTCAAATTTCATCAAATTCGACCATCAACATCATATGCTCACTACTATTATATTTTGTTGTTGCTAAATCATAAGTACACATTTATGGACAACATATCCTTTTAAATAAAAAAAATAAAAATTGTGTTGTAGGTGTGAGTTTAGACACATATAACTATTACACATTGTTTTTTGCACTAATTATTGGTTTTTTGGCTTCCGTATTTGAAAAACAAACATAAAAATCCAGTTTTACTAGATTAATTCTGTGAACAAAGTAGCTAATGTGAGCTGTGCCATGACACAGGCCAACACATACTTTGTGTCGCTGTTACTATTTGTGACATTTGGCCTTAGTAACACTTATATATCTCTTCTTTAATAAGCACCATATAGTGCCCTACCCTCTCTTACCTGTCCCTTTATCATGAGCCCATGGCACTTTCTGTTATTTCCTTCTTTTCTGTCTGCTTTTTTCAAATTAGCAAGGGAGGGCACAAATGCAGATTCGGCCACTGATCAGCAAATTCATTTAATTATTCTCTGGGTATGTTACCATCATTTTCATGTGTAGTTGTATGTTTTTTAAACATCATATCTAGCACTGATACATTGTAGTGTAATCATTTTTTGCTATGCATGTACGGATGTGTACTTATCTTTCAGCTAGAGGTCAGCTTAGTGCCCACCCCTGATGTTTTTTTTATTGTTTCTAATACTTTTGTATTTTTGGTCAAATTTATGAAATAAATGTAATAATTTGTTACATTCCCAACGGATCCCCGGATGTTGGTAGAGCTCATGATTCATGAGCTGGAAGAGGCCGGCTTCCATTTATACCATCTGGATGGCTGCTTCCGCAACCTCATATATTTGTTGAGGAACAATTGACGGGCTCATTTTTTTTTAAGTTCTGGAAATTTACTTTGTTTTGTTATTAAAATTCGGTTTGGTTAAACCACAGAGTCATTATTCACTGATAACCACATTCTGAACCAAGGTATACAACTGATTTTGTATGTTTTGCAGGGTAAACAAAATATTTTTTTTAAGATTTATTTTATTGACATCCATTGTCATTTCAATGGGTAACAGTAACACCACATTTCTACTGGTTTTTAAAAATACCTAGGCCAGGGTTTTTTTTCTTTAGTTTAGTTTTGAATTGTTAAGATTTTAAAGGAAAAAGCTTAAACAAACCAAAAACAAAAAACATTGCAGGTCAGCCCTACTACCCATATCTAGCATATGGTATGAACGCATTTTGTGGACATTGGGCCTAAGGGAAAATTAACTTTAAAAAACAATAAAAGATGTATACATTTTGCTGCACTTCTTCAAAAAGTGCAATCTTGATTACCTCAAACACACATTCGCACACACAATAATGAAATGGATCTGTATGTTGTTTTGGTTTAAACAGCAAAATTAAAATGTATGTGAGATAGGAATGTGCACTGGCTAAAAATTTAAAACAAAAAATATATTCTTATAGAACAAGGAAATTTAATTACAACAAAGGAAAACACAAAACAAATATTGGAAAAAAAACATCAAGAACAGGGAGAAGATGGAGCATCACAACATGCTGACCAAATCCATCCAAAGTGTGGTATTTCCAAATGCAACATGCAATGGTATTGATAATGTGGCGAGCATGGATTTTGGAGGGGAAGATAGGTTTAAAAAAAAAAAAAAAAATGAGCATGCATGCCATCATTTCAATATTAAAACATTGGTAATCATCTAAACATATATGGTCTAAATATGTCCCAAAAAAAAGAATAGATACGCCACTAATAAAAAAAATACCTGAAGAAATGAGCAACCACAGCATTACAGATGGCCCCCCTGGACACTCCCACACCACCTACCTCAGGGAGGCCATCCTCCAGCAAGGCATCCTCTGGCTGCTTTGGGACTTGACTGCTTATGGCAATGTTATGAAAAATCCCACACAGGACCAAAATCTTGGAAAAAAAACTCCAGCGAATAAATGATGTCGCCACCAGACTGGTGGAGGCATCTGAATCAGCCCTTTAACAGGCCAATACAGTGCTCCACCACCTGCCTGCTGGCAGTAAACGTGACATTATTTTGTGTTTGTGGCCCTGGTGTGGGGACAAATAAGGAGTCAGCAACCAGGGCATGCAAGGATATCCAATGTCTCCTGCACAAAATGATTTAGAAAAATACATATCAGAAAAAAACAGTGACATCAAGTTAATTTGAGCAACACATCAACATATTTTACTTACCCAGAAGCCACGAGTCACCAGCTTGCAGGGTGGATAATTTTTGCCAAAGCCCTGATTGCCAAATCACAAATGTGTCATGGGCACTACCTGTAAACTTGGCATTCAGGGATAGGATCTGGAGAGATGCATCACATACCACCATTACATTCAAAGAATGAAAGTGTTTTCGGTTCCTGCATTTGCAATGCAGGAGGCTGAAGTGGTATGTGAGTGCCATCCACTACCCCTATGATGTGTGGAAAGCCAGCAATTTCTAGAAACTGCTGCTATACCACACCAAGGGCTTCCATATCCAATGGCATACTGATAAAATTACCATTTTTTAAAGAAAAGGCATCTATGATGCACCTCAGGATCCTCGAAAAGGATGGCTGTGATATCCCACCCACCATACCCACTGTGGTCTGGAAGGACCCTGAGCTGTAGAAATGTAACACTGACAACAACTGCGCTAGTGGTGGGATTGCTGTAGGAATGTCAACTTCACTTTCTAGATCTCTCTCTATAGAGAGTGTCTAGGATAATGTTGGGTGGGAGCCATAACCTTCTTAAGACAACATCATCTGGCATTCCAAAAAGGGTGACACATGCTTTATATATCTGGGGCCTTGCACGCCTCCTCTGTCTATGCCTTGGAGGATGAACAGGTAGGTAGGGTGTGAGAGCATCACCACAATCAAATCTCCAACAGCTCTTTGAAATTTAAACAAAAATTTTAAATTTTGGAGATATTTTAAAAATGTAGAAAAAAAACTTCAGCGGATGTAGAATAATCTTACAGGGTTAGGAAGGGACATCTTGGCTTGCTGATACATGTTTTTTTTAAAGTAAAGAAAAAAAAAACTAAATTATTATTATTTTAAAAACAGGGAAAAGAAAAGTAAACCAAATAACAAATAAGAATACTAGACATTTTAGATAGTAAAAAACATGGCCTGCTAATAAAGAAGATTAAATCGAAATTTCAATAGTGAGAAACATGGCCTGCTAATGCAACATAAATACAAGAGCAGCATGCAGTACTCATATGTACTTACCTTGCCAAAATAAAAACAGAATAATAAGAACAAGAAAGGGGAAGTCCTCCCAAGGCCAAACTAAATATAAGGCACTCCTAAAATATAAAATAAACAAATACATTCAGTCAATGGTAAACATGGCCTGCTAATAAAGAAGATTACTAGGCATTTCAATAGTGAGAAACATGGCCTGCTAAGGCAACATCAACACAAGAGCAGCATGCAGTACTCATGTACTTACCTGGCCAAAATACCAAGGAGATATTGTGCAGAAACTAATCCTTTCAACCACCAGCCACTAACCAACAATAAAGCACATCTAATGGCTGAAACACCTCAACCTTAAATAGCGTGCAAACTCCCGCCAAAAAAAAGTATGCGTACGCACAGCCTATGATCCGTAGGCATCTATAAGTACTGTGCATACTCCACTATTACTCATGTTTGGATCAGTAGTGAAACATGACGGACTCTGAGAAGCACACCCCAATTAAGTTTAAACGTCAATGTTTTCACTTGTACCAAAAATGAATGACAGTATGAATTATGCATGTTTCAAAAGGAAATCACAAATATACAAATACAATGTATAGACCCTCAAGATGCACAAGGCAGTGATGAGGAGGCTGGTCCAATGCCTAGGCCAGAGCCAATACCATCCAGCTCTGGCCAGGCCAGTTGGCGTGTTACATGCCAGTTGACTGTTGCCGAGTTTGCCCTTCAGCCGAGGCCTAAAAAAGGCAAAAGATAGTACTGGCTATCTCATCCTTCATCCATTCCTGTGCAGTCCCCATATATTGCAACCAAAACCTCCATCTCCTTCCTCGTGAATTTTTTAATGATTTAAATTTGTTTTATATATAGTATTTTGTTTTAGTGTAAATGTCTTTTTAGCCATGATTTTAAATGGGTAAAAAAATGAAAAAGTTCAAAAAATAAACATTAAACACCATACATCTTTGTCTACATTTCATTTTCTTTTAAATGGAATAAAAAATAAACACAGGTTTAATAATCCCAGGTAAAAGGTAATTGCTTACAAACAACATTTACACAAAAGTATCAAAAAATACTAGTTTCTGGATAATTTACAAAACAAACATGTTTAGAAATCCAGCAGCAGTAAATGGTTTAATTAAACAAATTTCCTCCTTCAAACACACCTGAGCAATTGGGCATCCAATTAGCCCTGTTATTACCAACAAGTTTGCAGACTAATAGGTGTTTGCATTGTGGGCTTCAAAATACTGTCAGGAACATCACTAGTAACATCGGTTACATTAGGTAATAACGAAAATACTATCGATCTTGTGGGAGACCAAACCCTACCATAAACTGGATGATCATCCTGACCTGAAACCTTCTTGCAGAGTGACGTATTACTTCTTCTGCCCTTCGTTCTCTCTCACAGCAGATAATTTATGTACGCCCCTAAAACATTGTGCGAACACTGTGGCACGCCTGTGTTTTTAGACCACCCACCCCCCGTCACCACCCACAAACGGCCCTTCCTGTCAATCAACTATCGGGTGTCACTTCCTGCTCGCAGTCCGTATGAGCAAACAAATATCTGATCGCAAGGACTCGGTCACAGATTGCGCATAATGGAGCATACGCATGCATAGTCGCAGAACATTGGCCACGTATGAGCGAGCGGAGGCTTGCGAGAGGGTCTGAATCAGGGCCTAAGTCTCATATAGTGCATCTATCTTTGCCAGTGGGACAGGCAGTGTTATAGTATTGTGGACAGTGTGTAATAAACACAGGATGACAGCATTTTGCTGATTACTTGAACTGCAGCCGGTGGAGCTGGATTATGCAATACCACAGATTAACGTGGCTGTGTATTTGAAATACTCGCACATACTATATTGCTGCAGCTCCTTTAGGAACATTGGTTCAGTGTACTTTAGACTTCTGTAAGAGCCTAAAGAGTCTCCGCCGACAGGGAGGATTTGTGCAAAAGTTCTAGGGTTTGTATCTTGTGCAATAAAGCTTCCCTCGCTGCTAGTCGTTGCTTATTTAAGTGAGCCCCAAGCTGAATAAGTTTACCCCGCACACACTTGGGATTCTATAAGTGATTTAATATAGTGCGGATTATATACTACTGAGTCTGCACACTAACAGATGCCCAAGGAATTTTTCCTACTGTCTGGGACTTCCATATACTTGGCAGTATTTTGGGACTCTATAAAATAAACTGGAGAACCAATTAATTCTTATTAATAAAAATCAACATGCTTTTTTGAATAAGCTGTCACTTTAAATTCCTTGGAGTGAGCATAAAAGAACACATCAATATACATAGTAATTCTTTATTACATATTTGTGTGGTTGCAACATTAATGCAACATTAATGTGTTAGTTATATAATTGAAACAAACTTTAATTGCAGAAAGTTTATCATGTGGTCAACCGTATGTTTCCTATTAGAGAATAATTTGTTTATCCGGTTTAATTGAAGTTGTTATGCTTCAGTTGAGTGTATAATTATTAGATCGATTACACATTAATATATGTGATTTTAATAAAAATATTTTTATAAGTATTAAGGTTCTTACCTTATTTAATCTCTGAATACATTCAAGCAGAAATGTCTACAAAGTAATCGTAAAACACCAGTGTGGGTAGTAGTATTCACACCAATCAGCTAGAAACATAGAAACATAGAATTTGACGGCAGATAAGAACCACTTGGCCCATCTGGTCTGTCTCTTTACATTAATACGTTTGACAACTTCAGCAATATTTTTTCCTTACGCCTCTCTTAAGGATATTCTTATGCCTATCCCAAGCATTTTTATATTGTTACACCATCTTAGCTTCAACCACATCTGATGGGAGGCTATTCTACTTATCCACTACCCTTTCTGTTCCTCAAATTTCCTCTGAGCCTACCTCCCTCCAGTCTCAGTGCATGTCCTCGTGTTCTTGTACATCTCTTCCTTTGAATAATGCTTCCCTCCTGTACCTTGTTAAAACCCTTCTTGCATTTGAAAGTTTCTATCATGTACCCCTTTCCCTTCTCTGTTCCAAACTATACATACAATATTAAGATATTTTAGTCTTTCTGGGCTGTAGGCCATGCACCATTTTAGTTGCCTTTCTTTGGCCGTCTCTAATGTGTCTATATCCTTCTGGAAATATGGCCTCCAGAACTGAACACAGTATTCTAGATGGGGCCATACCAAGGACCTAAACAGTGCACAGTAGGAAGGGTGGCCTCATCTTGGGCTATATAGGCCATAAACTTACCACTGTAATTCTTTCAGTCTGCATATAGTGACCATTGACAGAAAAGAGGAGTCTATGCGTTGAGCCTTTAGTCTCTATCAGCAGCCAACCAGATCAAAACATACTTTTGCTACAAGTTCCGGTTTCTCCATTGCAGATCCACCTCATGTTTTTTGTGAAAAGACTTATTCTGAGCCACCTTAGAAATTAAGGTTCTCCAGAGAATAGCCTTAAAGGCATCCCATATCAGTGTGGGAGTTAACCACACAACAATTATCCATAAATAAACCATACCAAGCAACAAACAAACCTCTCCCATCTTTGTCAGCCAATAGTGATAAAGGGTTTTATTCAGAGATGTCTGCAAAACAATGGATTATGTGCATCTTCAGCCCATTTTCGGAGTGTGCCAAGGCCAATGTAAAAACACAGACCAGAGGGCTACTCAGATGGCTATCAGAGTCACCAAAGAAGTCCAATGCTCTTGAACAGGAAAAGTGTTGTCCTCCAATGCAGATATTTCAGTCTCTCCAGTACGTTCTTTAATTTATTGCATATCTTGTCTTAATGAAAAAGTGGTTTAGTTTTGGCTCAGATCATCTTGCTAAGTTTGGATCCCAACACAACGTGTCAAATAAAACAGCCACTAAGAAAGATGCTTGTATATAGATGTCATTTAAACAAGCACATCAGCATGTCAGGCAGTACTTTATTAGTCAGTTCATAGAGCAGCATGGAAATTAAATGGTTCATAGAAATAATATAAAGTTCAGCTGCCAGCAAGCATCTACAATCATACTAACAAGCGTGATTGACTTACTAATTTTTAACTACAGTTTCTGCTTGGTTAAGCAAATGACTTACCATATGATTTTTTCTATGAACCACTTACTTTCCATGCTGCTTTATGAACTGGCTAATCAAGTACTGCCTGAAATGCTGATGTGTTGTTTAAAGTATATCTATATACAAGCATCTTTCTTAGTTGCTGTTTTATTTGACACTGTTGTATCAGCTTAATAGTTAATGGATTACTTTTAACAAGTGTTATTACTATAGTTTCCTACCATCTCATTCTTGTGTGGGTTTATGTATTCACTTATTTTAAATACATTGATATATTTAAATAAGCATTTTAATTTTAGTTATTTAATACCTTCTGTGATTTGGCTCCAGTACTCTCTTGTATGTTTTAGTTAAGTTGGTAGAAGAATAAGCATTTCTTCAATAGTACATACAGTAGGCCGCAGTATCATAGTTTTGGTGTTAATATACTGACATTCAATTAGCACCACACTTTTTATTTCCTTATGTATATAAAAGTTTTCTTATATCTTTATTATTGTAGTTTGAATATAAATATGGTAATAAAAAGTCTGCATTGAATACTAACACACACACACCTACTTCTTACCCTTCTGTCAGCTATTCGTTCACACACTGGTACACCTGTTGTACTGTAAGTACTCTTTTAGGGGTTTATTCATTATGTTAATTATTGTGGTTAGGACAAACCCCAATAATTATCATTCCTACTCTCTATGAGCACCAGAGCAATTCATCATTGCTCCAGTGCGGAGACAGCTGATCTGAAAATCATGTTTTCACTCCTACAAACAGCACTGCCAAGTCTAACTAGAGTTTATGCAGGTGTATAAAGCCAAAGTGTCTGGCAGATGGAGCCAAACAAGGGCGCAACCCAAGACTCTTTCCATAGGGAGGAACAAGTTGCATGAGCAAATGCCAGCTGAAGATGGTAAATGCTCCTGAGATCAAACTCTGAAAATATTGTATTTTCAAAACTTGATGAATTTAGGTCCCCATAGGTGTATGGGGACAATAGGCCACATAGGGAGTGAAAGGTAAACAGGAAATATCTATGCTATCTCCTGCTTTACCTTTTTGATGAATGACCCAAAACTTAATTTCTTCAAAAGCAGATGATAAAGCTAATTTTCACCTGCTTATGTAGAAATTAAGTGATAATTAATAGACCCCTTAGAGATGTTTGTTTAACAAGCCTACATATAGTGTGGCTGACTCTGAGTTTTAAACAAAGTAAAAAACTTTGCAGCTGGGCAAAACCATGTTGCATAGCAGGTAGGGCAGAAATAAAAATGTGCAGAGAGGTTTACAGTGGGCTATGTGCAAAAGCAGCCAGTAATTACCCTGTATTTAAAAAAATAAATGTACAGTAATAGCACCCCTTTCATATCAACATGGTTTGTCCAGGTGTAAACTAATTTGTATGCTTTGCTCCCTTCTCAGAATCAACCCAATATATGCACCTCGTTCCTGATAACCCCAATGCTATATTTGTTTGTACTTCTAAATGAGCCCCTTTATGTACATTATCAATACTGAGGTTCAGAGCAGAAATATTGGAATACACTGGCTCTGATTTTTATTCATTCCGAAAATCTAGTAATGATTGTGTTAGCAAGAGATGCGTAAAATGAGTCAATATTATCAAATGTATCTAACTATTGTATGTGTCCCACAATTCGTTGTAGACAGGAATTGATTTGTTATTATGTTTTCAAGAAATGTACAAGCTGTGTTATTATGTGGACAATAGACCTGTTTAATACCGTAGATTGATATCAGTCATAAGAACATTGTAGGGAAGAAGTTGGCATATTGACAAAATAAATCTTTCAGGGTAAACAATATTGTTATATTATTTTCTAACAAAATATTGTAATATGTGATTATTGTTACAAAGAAGACATCACAATATAAATATATTTAATCTGTGAGATAAAAATCTATATTTTACAGAGTGAAATATAAACATGGTAAAATGAGATAGAAAGATGACATTGTCTCTTTTTATAATACTGTATATATTTTCTATTAGTATTAATATTTTTGTCATGATATAAATTGACCATTAGTGTTACGGAAAATGCATAGGCCCCAGAAAGGGGATTGGAAAATCCATGTCCAGCAAATTAGCTAAATTAAGTAGCATTCCACCCTGCAGCAATGCAAAGCATGCACCTGGCAAAGATGATGGTTAAGATGCAGATTTTTGAATATTAATTAACCACATCCTCCCCAGTTCAGGTCTATAAAAACCAAGCCATCATACATGGATAGAGGACTTGATCTCCCTCTTTATATATATATCTATATCTATCTATATATATATATATATATATGTAGACTTAGGCCGCACACAAAACTTGTTATCCACAATAGCGGGTTCCAGGATGCTGTATAATATAGGGTTAAGTCCAACCAAGGACAAAAAATCAAGCACACCATTTATAGTCAAAAAAGATTTTTTAGATAGTACCAACAGGGTAATGAACAAGCCATTTGCGATAGTATATAAAAAATTATACTCAGCACATATTCAATGGGTCAAGCATAGTCTGGGGAGCCATGCTCTGAACCCAGTGGGCTCAAAGCGTGGCTCCCCAGACTATGCTTGACCCATTGAATATGTGCTGAGTATAATTTTTTATATACTAGCGCAAATGGCTTGTTCATTAAACTGTTGGTACTATTTAAAAAATCTTTTTTGACTATAAATGGTGTGCAGGATTTTTTGTCCTTGGTTGGACTTAACCCTATATATATATATATATATATATATATATATATATATATATATAAATATATATATCTTGACCTCACCAAACTAATTAAAGGAACTGCTTCAATGAGAGACTCAAGATAATAAAAAAAATCAGTACAGACTATGTAACAGACAAACAACCCACTTAATAAAAATAGACATATCAAAGAGATTAAAAACATTTACATTTTTTTATTCCTTTTTTAGAAAGTAGCAATCATACACTGTTTTAAATGTGCCTTATTTTAGAGGGATCAACCACTGCTAAATAAAAGGTTTATTGCCATATGTGTTGTAAATACTTTTTATAATTCCTTAAGCTTTCTTTCTGAGCCCTAATTTGGACTGGACATGACCTACAATACTTGAACTTATAAGTGGGTAGGAGACACACACTAAATTGCAAAGCAGCTTTCCTTCCCCCTTCCCCACATCCCACCACCTGAAAATACACAGATATATCCCTGTGACCAAATGCAGAGAGACAACCTGTAAACATAAGCTGGTCCCCTTGATTGTAGATCACTGCCATACTCTTCTCCATCTGCACAAAGCACAACAGTGCCAGTCTGATATACTGCTATGCTAGCTAATAATATGTTCAAGTCACTTTACCCAATAACAACAAGTACAATGACCTAATAACATTAACTGATTACTAACAGCTGTGCAAATTATGGTATTGTATAGTGTACAACCATAACTCATTGGCAGTCATACCACAATCTCAGATAAAGTACAGAGCAATCATATACAAAACAATGCAGTAGCAGAGGTGACAAAGCAGAGCAGTTTTAATGTGGATGCTAGAAATTATTCTTTTAACAAAAGAACAGGATTCCTTTTGTGCAGAAAAAAAAATTCAGGTAAATAATCAAGACTCTCTCCTGCACACATCATTTTTTTAAGAATGAGCTGATCCACAAAAGCAGGTAGAGAGATTCTGGACCTGATTAAGCAGCAATAGCAAATGAAACTACAAACGCAGATAGAGTAATTGTTAGCCATTAAGCCTGCGTATAAGCCACACTGCACATGTGCTACGATTGCACTGCAATTACACATGCACAGAGGAATCCATTGCAGATTGAGTGGCAGGCTGTTAGCGCTTGGTGGTGGTGATGGGAGAGTGGTCGGATAAACTCAAACGTGCCTGTCCGTTTGAACACCATTTAATGGGCGTGCATAAATAAGCCACTGCAATTCATATGCAGCATGAGAGCTCTCTGTGGGCGGCGAGACTTGCAGAAGCTGCGGCTCGTCAGACCTGGTGTAAATGTTGCATGACTGGTCGATGTGTGTCGATGGTACCAATGTTTATGCAGAAGAGCAAGGTTGGATGGATATAAGAAAGCAGCAGTGGGCGTCTTTATGCCGGTTGTGCTTTGGCAGGCATTAGCATATTTTCGCAGCTGTGTTCCGTTCAAAATTGTAGCTGTGATCACATTAGTGATCACTATTGAATCAGGCCTTCTGTCCAGAGTTATCCTGAAGTGCAGACAAGTGAAGTATAAGACAGATAGCAAATCCGGTTCAGTCCAGGGTCTGGTAACAGAATATTCAAGTGTGCGGGACAAAGGCAGGAGCAGCTCAGGTCTGGTCCAAGATCTGGTAAGAGAAAATCCAAGCATGCAGGGCAATGGCAGTGGCCAGTACAAGGTCTGATAATGAAATATCCAAGTGTGCAGGGCAAAGGCAGGTAAGGTTTGGTCCAAGATACTGTATTGTAACAGTGGGGGAGATGTATTAATGGCCGAAGTGGCATCAGTGCACGTTATGTGCGGTAATACCGCTTCTCCCCATGTATGATAGGGGGTCTGGGCGGTAAATGAAAGGGGCGCTATGCACCCCTGTCATTAGTAGCATTGCTATCTACAAGATAGCAGTGCCAATAGGCAGGGCTATGTATGAACGGTCAGTTCGCCTGACCGTTCCGCCTGCTGCAGCTGTCGCTTTTGACAGCTACAGCCTGGCGGTGCCCTATCTGCACGCGGGATCTTGCGATACTTGTGAGACCCCGCACATGCTCAGTGGAGCCGGCTGGGACTGAGACACAGTGCATTAGCACTAGGCTGATGCGCTGTGGGCTCTAGCAGGTATCGCCGGAGGAGGGAGTTATCACTCCCCTGCTCTGGCTGATGAGATGTTAATACATCTCATCTTTATAGCATCTTACATCGCCTCTGTAAAGAGGCGAAGCAGAAAGCATTATATCGGCACGTTAAGAACCGCTGTGATTCATCTCCCCCAGTGTGCAAGGCACTGCTGGCAAGCACAGGAGTTAGGAGGCAAGTGTCCGTGAAAATAAAATAAGTTTATGGTGCACTGGTAACAAGGATTACATATTTCTATTGATAAATACAAATCTGGTCACTCTCAACTACTAAGCTTTAGAGGTATTAGAAATGTGCGTAGACCCCTGTGTTTTGGTTTTGGTTCTAACTGATTGTGATGTTTTGGATTTGGCAAAATTGCTCTAAAATGTTTTTGGTTTGGATTTCCTTCTTAAAAAAATAAAAAAAACAGCAAATTCATGTACTTTGAAACTGTTTTTGATCCTACAGTATTATTAACATTAACAACGTAAATTTCCAGTAATTTCCAGTCAAATTTTACCACCTCAGAACTCACAATATTGTTTGCACCAATCTTTACCGAAGGCCACAGCAAGCTGGTTGGCTAGACTAAGCGACAGGCAGCAGCACAAACACATGGCAGTTTGAAAGAATATAGCACATCTACAGGTATGAAACATAGTGGCAATGCAATAGCAGACAGGATGGCAGATTACTAAACTATATGACCCTATAGAATTTTTTCATTAATCACAAATAGCCTAAAAGTGAAAGCCAAGCAAAACAATTAAATATAATATATTACAAAATTTAAAGGCCTCATGCAAATAGAAATTGATAATTTTAGAGCGTAGAATGTGATACTTAATAAATAAGTTAATAACAACTTATCCATCCAGCAAATCATAGGTCACAGGCCAATAGATATTGATAATTGTAGAAAGCAGAAGTTGATCATTAATTAATACTGTAGGTTAATAACAAACTTCTCAAACCATCAAATCACAGGCCCAACCAAATCAAACCAAATCAAATGAAATCATAGGCCCAATGAAATCAAAGAGAGACTCATCACTATAGGATGCCTATTAGTATTTCCATAAATTTGGTTTGGCTGAGATAATCCACTGCCTTCTTTTTCTTCTATAATAGTTTACACATGTTGATACTGTTACTATTCACATTAATTGTATGGGCGCATAGTGATGATAATTGTGTGGAGACTTGAAGCCTTGTCTTCAGGTGGTAATATAATTTTAAATTGTGCCAAAACCCAATGAATGTACAATAATATATGCTGCTTGTCAAACACACACAAACTTGGCAAAGTCAATAATGAAAAGTGGTGCACGATGGAATTATCTTGGGCCCTCCTACCCACTTTTATGTTGTATATTATAAAAAACATTCACATCTTAACAAACCAAGCACTTCAGCAACAGGGATTGGGTAATCACCTGACTATAATCCTACAAAATCCCTGACTTTGTACAAGTGTACCTAGAAGAATGTATGCTGTTTTGAAGGCAAAGAGTGGTCATACCAAATATTGATTTTTCTACTGTTCATTTTCTTTGCACTTTGTTAATTGATAAAAATAAACTATTAACACTTCTACTTTTTGAAATCATTCCTAATTTGCAGCATTTTGTACACACCTGCCTAAAATTGTGTGCATGTACTGTGTATATATATATATATATATATATATATAAATAAATTTTGAATAAAGTATATTGTAATCATTGAAGATGAGTCATTATCTTGTTTTTGAGCATGCTTAGCACTTAATGGGAAGTTATATTTGCTGAAAGAATTAAGAAATGAACACAATATAGCATGACTTTCTGGGAAATAGAAAAATCCTTTTTGCTGCTCTTTATACAGAGCCAATACCCCCTTCTCCCTCCTCCCTATAGACTATATTTAGAATCAGACTATCCATTGTTAGTTTTCTAGAGACCACTTCTATAGGAAAGCTGTCTAGCAAATTGAAATGTTCAGGAAGAATTCCCAAAGATACAGTATTTATATATATATTATATATATTATAATTATTTATATATATATTATATATATTATAATTATTATTATTTATTTTTTTTTAAAAGTAAGTAAGTATATTTTTGTTATATTTATATTGCTTAACTGCTAGTAAATATGTAAAAAAGCTAAGTGGTAAAAAATAAACATTTCAATGAAATATAAATATATATTTATTCATTTATTTACTAGAATAGTTCTTGCAATGCATGCACTTTTTTGGTACATTGCAGGCCTGTTTGTGTGTATGCATCTGTGTTTGGTATATAATGATTATCTTTAATCTCTCATTTTATTTTAGGTATCTGCAAGAAATGGAACATTTTGTATGTGATTGGACTCACAAAATGTAACATAACTCTGCATATATGAAACATGTCTAGAAATTGAGTTTCATGTTGACACTTCTAAATACTACAAAACTACAGTACATTAGCACACTTCATTTTTGTGCTCTTTTCAGTTGGTAACAGTTACTGATATACAGCAGACACAAGGGGTCAAATGTAATAAAGGTGAGAGTTTAGAAAATGTGAGAGTTTTCTCACACTTTTTAAACTCAGCCAATGTTTTTCAGACTCAAAAAACTCACGATTAAAAATCTCATCCAGATGTTTTCCCATTTTGAAGATAAAACTCAACCAATGTGAGAGTTTACTGCTAAACTCTCACATTTTCTAAACTCTCACCCTATTACATTTGGCCCTAGGAATTTGGTTACTGGGAGGGACAGTTCGGTCATATGATATCAACAATAATAATGGGTTGGGTACAAGATGCTGGCATCCGGGTTTTGCCGGTGGTCAGAATCCCAATGCTGGCATCCTGACAGGGTTAGGACCCTACCCCTAACCCTCCCCATACCCTAAACCTATCTCTACCTTAGTGCCTAGACCTAACCCTGCCTCCCAGTGCCTATCCATCCCTGCAGTTCCTAACCCTAACCCTTCTAATTACTGTCAAGATGCCATGCTGGGATTTTGACTTGTGTCAGGATTCCGGCGCTGGCATTGTGAGCATCTGCATCCCAGCTGTCGGGTTTCAACTACCTCCCATTATAAGACCATTGAATATAGTTCAACAAGTTAATTGAAACAGTGTATCTTTTTTTTGATACATTATCCACTCATGGTGCAGAGTTGACTACTGGGAAACAATTGTGAAGTCCATAGTCTAGGATCCTGAGATCCTATGGTTGTCACAACTAAACAACTGAATTAGAATTATGAAACTACCCCTAACATTAGGTAGGGTGAAACACAATTCTCCTTATAAACTTAGCTAGAATGGTATAGTACCAGAGAATATTACTGCACAACATTCAAGTTCATTGGTGTGTGTGTGTGGGGGGGGAGTTCCCTCATAGTTCATAGCAAGATATACGGTGTCTATAATAAACACCAACCTATAATGGTGCTATACCAGCAGTAGTGGCAAATCTATCCCTGGGAAATCATCCTCCCATTCTAATGCCAAGTGTCGGGCAGAACAGCTCTAGAAAAGATCTAGCTGATGTACAATGTACAAAATTTTAGGCTGAATTTGGAATACAGCAAAGCATTGTCCTCCAGCCAAGTACTAGAAGCCCTATTTGCCCTCTTTCCTGCTGAAAGGGGAAAGGCAGAAGTATGATCTACAATGACTGAACAGCAGGTCGACATGCAGTACATCATCATTTACTGTAGTAAGAGGCTCTAATTACTACAGTTTCTGTAGCAACCACCTGTTAATTGTTGTTTCTCCTGCTCATCATCACTATATGCTAATGATGTTTAACTTGCTGCTAATTGCTATCTATTGCCGATTATTGTAGTGGTGCTATGTATTATAGTAAAGTACAAGGCATTATATTGAGCTAAGCAGTTATGCAGTGATCAGCCAAAATATGCAATAGGACAAATTTGCAGATTAGTAAATTTGCACTATACATGGAGCAAAGTTCACATGAATAATTTTTTTTTTAATTGTAATATCAAGTGCTTGTTTTTTTGAAAACTATATTCTAATTCAGTCATATGAATTTGTAACTTTTCTGTACAGGTGAAACATAACAAAGACTT
The DNA here is from genome assembly GCA_031769625.1 of Taudactylus pleione. Taxonomy (NCBI): domain Eukaryota; kingdom Metazoa; phylum Chordata; class Amphibia; order Anura; family Myobatrachidae; genus Taudactylus; species Taudactylus pleione. The sequence continues at coordinate 13,213,800 of JAUIMM010000153.1, read as the reverse complement.
TCGGGGTTGGTTTACGAGGTGCGTGGGTAGTCTAACTTTGCAGAATGTTTATAATGATGATTGACAGCTAATGTCATTTCTTGCCTTCCCATGCAATTTTTGTTTCTTTTCCTAACGTAATTATTGCAAATTAAGATAGAGCTCATTCCTTAAGTGCAAATTATAGCACTTATAATTATGTTGCAATAAAGAATTTCTGAAATTATGCTAAATAAAGTACACTAAATATATTTATTCTGGATATTTTCCCATTAAATAATGTATACATTGGCATACATACCTATTGGATTTAATTACATTACAACTATATTCTGAAAGTATACTTTATTGTAGATTTAATTATGTGAATATTTAAAGCCAAGCTGTGAATAGTGTATTTAGGGAATGTACCCTGTAACTTGCTTAGATTGCAATATTTATAAGTGCTGTCCAATATTTGATAATGTATTCCTGTAGACACTGTTTTTCTGTTTATGTAAATATCAGTGTCTTGGGTATTCTACAACTAAAAAAAATGTTTTAAATTAGCTGTATGGCAAATTTAGTACATAGGGACATATTACACATTTTAAAATGTATCTGGCATAACATAAAATGTTTTTTAATTTACTAATTTGCATACTTAATGTAGTCAAAAGCATTACATGATCATGCATTTATATACATATAGAAGGCTCACAAATAACTGGGGATATTATATAATGTTTTTTAAATGACTGCACATATTTAAATAAATAATGGTTTATGCATGCTATACTGTACTAAAAGATACAATTTAATATTTTCTGTAATTTTGCAGCTAATTAAAACAGCAATTAACAAGGAAAACAAACCTGATAGAACATGTAAATGTTTCAATTGTAAAAATATGCACAGTAATAAAATACTTATCTACTGTAGATTTGGTTGCATTATTTATAAAAGAAAAACAATGTATTACTATAAATGTACATTTTAAAAATTGAGCCATAATTAGTATAGACAAATACTTTCAGGAAATACCAGAATGCAGAATGTAGGGAGAACAGGAGGGAAATAACTCTTTTCACTACTCTTGTTTCTCTGACACTATACAACTTAAATGCAAAGCAAAATGAATCAACAAAATAATCTTAGGAAATAGAAAATGTTTTGGAGGAAATAAAAGAAAACATATAAAATGGTTATAATTGTTGTTAGTACAGTATATTAGGAATAATGTATACCATTATTGAGTATACCATTATATTAAGTTTTCACTTTCCAAATTAAGAGCCCCAATTTAGCAGCATTAGGTAGAATTTAACATATGGATCCCTGTTAGCATCCACCATCTACATAAAACATCTCCATAACATAATTTACATTTTATACCATTCTTTCATAAAGAGAGCTTTATTGTGCTTCTAGAATGTAGGGATTTGATTCCTTGCAGTTTTGATTAGGCAGGGACTAGTAAGCCCATATGTTTACCTAAATACAGATATGAAGATTTGTGCCATGGAAAATCCTAAAATAAGATAATTTTACAAATCTTCAGTATTTCTATACACTACCATTAGATGACTAAGCAGAGCCACCAAATGAAGACAAAAATGCATTGCCTTCAGATCTCCTCCAATAATACAAACAGGGGAAATCACTTTCAGTCAGACTAGGGCTCTATGCTATCTTTCCAATAATGTGTAGCTACTATCCTGTATCCTAGAAATTCATGGAGAAGACATGGGCAAATCATTTTTGTTCAAAGAAGTTTAATTTTACATATCTCAGTTCAACATTCTATTAAAATGTCTCTTGTAGTTGAATTACAATGCGCACCATTTGAACAGGGATAAGATTTAATATTTCTAACATACAAAAACATCCTGTTCACCTTACCTGTTGGTCAATCTGCCTGTGCCAAAAAATGCTTAATGCTGTGCCCTTGGCTGAAAAAAGAACATTGGAATACTATAATTGTTTTGGTGAATACTCCATGGGGCTTATGTAATAGGTTGCGAGCTACAGCCGATGCCGGAAATCCAGTAAATCTTCCCATATTGGTAATATTTTTATAGGCAAAACTAGCTTGGGGATGGGGATGCTGTAGAAAACCTTGTTATGAAATAATAATGTATCCCTGTTTATCACTATTTTTTAACTTAACTGCTGGTTTTCTGTTTTCCATTTACACAAGGTAATTCTAAATCTGATTGTCTTGCTATTTATGTCACCAGAACAGGAAAACTTTTATGTAAAATATAAATGTTTTCTCATTATATCTAATAAATATATCTTGTTATTAACCTCACATAAAGGATCATATGTAATTATATTGAGAACAATGTGCATGTACTTTTTGTTTCAAACTGTAATGCACATTGTCTTTCAGTGAGTAAACATTGAACCTGTCATACTACTTTGAAAAAGGACTTTGCATTTGTCCTTAAATGTGGACTTATATGATATCTAGATTCCACAAGGCAAGTATATAATTTTTGCTACCTATTTTTTATCAATGTCTACTTTTCAGTTAAAATTGATAGTGTGGCAGGATTAGCACATAATTGACAGAGATGTAAGAATGTAGGGTGTCAGATCCAGGCCAGGTATTTTGTGTGCAAGTCTGAGCAACAGGCTTGATTGCAAGCACCTGTCAGTGGATGGTAATAGAGCTTCAGACACAAAGAACAGTGGGTCTCATTCAGACCCGATCACGAGTGCTGTACGCTCGCAAGCGGGTCGATGTTGCCCAAATGCGCATGCGCACGATGGAGGCTGCTCCGTCGTGCGCATGCACGAGACACGGCGAGCGACGGGGAAGCCGTCACTTGGGGTCTCGCACCAAAGGGGGCGTGCTGTCGACGGTGAGTGACAGTATGCCCCCTTTGGTGGGCGTGCCGGGGGCGTGGCTGCCCAGACAGAGGCATTCCCATGGGAACGCCTACCGTCTGTGTTTTTGGCTCTGATAGAGCCAAAAGCACTCCGGACTTGCGGCAGCGAGACCCTACCACAAGGGTATCGTCGCAAGCCCGATGGTCATGATGGTCTTGACCATCGCGACCATCTTTTTGGCTGCTCGCATAAGCTGTGGGTGGTCACCCACAGCTATGCGAGTGGCCAGGAGGCCGCTCCATTATTAGGTAGGAGGGCCCTGATTCAGAGTGAGCGCTCTGGTCAGAGCGTCCGGCTCTGAATCAGGCCCCGTGTTCCTGATGCTGGACAAGCCGGCCAGGCAATAGGCTGGGGTTTGGCTACGTTAAGGACCTTAGGCACTCTGTGCTAACTTTGCTAAGAAGATTGTAACATGTTATACTGTGACTTGTGTTGCTGTTTGAAGATGTTGTAAACCTGACCTGTGAAACCTGCAGTGTCCTGTGCAACTGGCCTATGGTGGAAAATAAAAGTGAGTTGGATTCTACTCTGTCTATGTGATCCTTGTAACTATTCTTTACTGCTGCCTATCTATTTGCTAATTTGTTGTTATTGGGTGTCTGTGAAATATATACATTACATTGATTATTATCAGGTAGCATGATTTTGCTCAAAATTACTGGGGAGTGGTTAAACAATTTTCCCCAATATCCAGGTGTTCATGATCCTTTGTATGAACCATAATGTTTGACAATAGATACTACCAGACAACTACAGACATTGGTATCTATAATTGGTGTGCGGTGCACTTACACACAAAACTGACAAGCATAAAAGAGACATCTCCCTGGTACCCAGCATACGTAAGCATCCACACAGGCAACATACTGTATGCAACTGGTGTATGACATACTGTATCACAGCAGGTACAAAAGATACTCCATCTAACAGGCATATACTTGCTTCATCAGGTTTGATTGAGCTGCATTTGTGTAAACTAGAGACGAGCGGGTTCGGTTCCCAGAGAACTGAACCCACCCGAATTTAGCATATCCGAGTCGGATCCAAGCAGGCTCGGAGGTTCCCACCTTACTCGGTTCTCGAAACTGAGGTAAAACCATAGATGGAAATCTTGTGGTTCGCGAGCTTTAGTCTCTATGATCAATGTAGTGTATAAGGGACCACGCGACTGACGCCATTTCCACTCTGGCTGTGTAAAGTGAACAGGGAGGGTGGGTAGTGTAGGGCTGGGAGAGGTGCTGGTGCTATATGCTGTGTCCTGGGCTGGTGACTGCTGATCCATTCTGGTCTCTGGTCATGGTGCTGTCACTGTCACTGTACTGTCTGCTGATCCATTCTGGTCTCTGGTCACGGTGCTGTCACTGTCACTGTGCTTTCTGGTGATCCATCTGGGCTGTCTGCTGTGTCCTGGGCTTGTGCTGTGTCCATCTCTGGGCCCAAATTCTGAACTCCAAAAAAAAAGTATTTTTATATTTTTTGCAACCTTGTGCTGCCCGACACCAGTCGTTCTTAAAAAAAACAAACAATAAAAGTGTCACTTTCTTAAATATTTTTTTATTCTGTGTGTGCGTGGGTGTTACCAGTACCACAGTAGCGCACAAGATCAAGTGACTACAGTCGTGTTCAATCAAATAAAACTATACAAGTGTCACTGTCTTATATATTTTTTTCTTCTGTGTGTGCGTGGGTGTTAGGCTTAACCACAATAGCGCACAAGATCCAGTGACTACAGTCGTGTTCAATCAAAAAAAAAACAATACAAGTGTCATATTTTTTTCTTGTTTGTGTGGGTGGGTTTTCGGCTTAACCGCAGTAGTGCACAAGATCCAGAAAGTAACGTAAGTTGCAACCTTGTGCTACCTGACTCCAGTCATGATCAATCATTATTCTGGGTCCAAGTTCTTCTGGAGCTGACAAAAAATATAAATCATCATTTGTCATTTTTCCTAATATTTTTGTGTGTGTGCACGACTGCACGTGTGTTAATTTTGTAACCGCACCTTGGCTACATTATTGGTAATTGTGACACTGTTTCTAGACTGCAGAAAAAATATGGAGGGCTGTCACATGACAGGAGAGCGAGGCCAAGAACCACATGTTGTAGCTGCTGCCAGCAGTGCAAGGCTATCAACTTCCTTGACCTCTAGGAAGGCCCATGCCCCAGGGCTTAAGTCACGCCATAGATATGGTACTAGTAGTAAAGCAGGTTTTACTGAAATGAAGAAAAAAAAATTGAAAGGATATTTGACTTAAGATAAACAAATAATTGGCAATATGCCATTCACTACACGAAGTGGCAAGGAAAGGATAAGGCCTTGGCCTTCTTACTTTATGAAGAATACTGCTGATTCTTCTGAGCCCTTCTGCTTGTAGTAGTAATGGTGGTGGTCCAATTAAAAATGTGAAAGTTGTTAAGACAGCTCCAGAAAAACCAACTGTGTGCCCTGAGAAATCGGAATCACAAATCCCTGAGGAGAATGCAAGTGTGTCCGCGGTTACCATGTGTGAGCTTGACCTAAATACTAGTGTACTGGAGGATCCTCCAAGTTCCAACATTTGTGTGCCCTCTGTAAATGTGGGGAAGGGCAGTCAACATCTTGCACATGTAGTCATTGAGGATTCTTCTGTGGAATTGCACATGGAGGAGGATATTTTGGTTGATGAAGGCACTAAGGATGATGAGGATGTTGATGATGAAGGTGTTGGTGAGGAGGATGTTGATGCAGAGGATGTCCTTGGTGTAAGTAAGGCAACAGCTGTTGCCCATGGTTTGAAAAAGTCAAAGCCCATTGTTGTCATGCCGGGACAAAAGTCAAAAAAATCTTCTTCTCACATGTGGAATTTTTTCCATCCTGATCCGGACAACATTTGTCAAGCCATATGTGCCCATTGCCATGCAAGAGTGAGTAGAGGGAGGGACCTAAACCACCAATTTGCCTCTTTTTCACAATTAATTTGGTGGTGCAACATATTTTAAAAAGTGACAGGGGCGTGCAGGAGATGCTATCGGGGGCAAAATATCTGGACATTTTAGACATTTGGTGACCGCTTGTCAAAGATTGCATGACCAGCAGGTACAGTTAAATTTGCCCTTCCATCCGCTGAAGCAAGAGGTAGTAACTCGGTTGAATTCTACTCTCTATATGCTTCAGTGGATGGAGGAACAGCAAAAGGCCATCCAGACCTATACAGCGGACTATGACATAGGCTGTGGAGGGGAAATGTACCTTACTCAAGCGCAGTAGAGAATAATTTCCGTATTGTGAAAGGTTCTCAAACCCTTTCAACTTGCCACACGTGAAGTTAGTTCAGACACTGCCAGCTTGAGTTAGGTCATTCCCCTCATCAGACTTTTGCAAAAAAAAGCTGGAGAAACTGAAGGAGGAGCTGAAATTGAACGATTGTGCAAAGTATGTCGGACTGGTGGATCAAGCCCTTGATTCACTTCACCAGGATACAAAAGTCGTCAATCTATTGAAATCTGAAAAATATATTTTGGCCACCATTCTGGATCCTAGGTTTAAATCCTACCTTTTGAGTTTTTTTCCAAAAGACCAAAATCTAAAACTATGCAAAGAACTGTTGGTCAAAAAATTGTCAGCTGCAGCCACATGTGAAACGCCTTCATCTCCTCCTTCAGCTTCAACAGGTGCCAGGAAAAAACTCAATTTTCCTTACAGAATGCCTGCTGGTAATGCAGATCAGTCACCAAAAAATTACATCCGGTCGGGCCTGAGAGAACTGCCTACTAGTGACATGTCTTCTACCGTAACTATGCGTGATACGGTATCCATTCACAGAATGGTGGAGGACTATTTCAGATATAACATCCTATTAGATATGTCAGACAGTCCCTTTCAGTACTGGCAGGAAAAAGAGGCAATTTGGAGTCCCATTACTTAAGTTGCCCACCATCCAGTGTGTACTCTGAAAGAGTTTTCAGTGCAGCTGGCAACCTTGTCAGTGATCGGTGTAGGAGGTTACTTCCTCAAAATTTGGAAAAGATTATGTTCATTAAAATGAATTACAAATTCCACGAGGAAGACCTCGACCAACAATTACATCAAAAAATGACAGAGGCCCGTATGGTGGAATCGAGCGGGAATGAATTAATATTGTGTGAAGAAGAGGATGTACACACTGATGGGGATGATGAGGACGAGGATGATTTGTAATGTAAAGCCAGTTTGTGTATGGGATTATTTTCTTTTCCATGTCCAAAGCACATTGGCAGCTTGTTTTATGGGGGTCCAAACAAACCAATCATTTCAGCCACAATTGGCAGTCTTTGTCGCTGAAATGATTGGTTTGTTGTACTGTCCTGTATCGTATACAACCTAAGGGTGGGTGGGAGGGCCCAAGGACTATTCCATCTTGCACCTTTTGCCTTTCCATTATGTGCTGGTTGGGGCATTGCAGGCTGACATTTTAAATTACTATTATGTTTGGTTTAGGAACCAATGATTTATTTTTAAATTAATGTATGATCAATTTAACAGCCAAGGGCTACACCCAATGGATTTTTTTTAAATTAATTTATGATCAATTTAACAGCCAAGGGCTGCACCCAATGAATTGTTTTTAAATTAATTTATGATCAATTTAACAGCCAAGGGCTGCACCCAATGAATTGTTTTTAAATTAATTTAAGATCAATTTAACAGCCAAGGACTGCACCCAATGAATTGTTTTTAAATCAATTTATGATCAATTTTACTCCTGGCCATCACTGTCATCGGTGTAGCTGTGCAGGGGTGCTGTGCTTCTGTCTGTCAATGGGCTGTTGCCCAAAATAATAAACAATTTTTTTGTGTGTGCATGTCAGACACACATGTCATCGGCATAGCTGCACATGGGTGCTGTGCTGCTGTCTGTCAAGAGGCTGCATGAATATTGCAATGAAATTTTTTTTTTAAGCTATTTGGTTACAAAAAGTTTTTTTTTTTCATCTTAAACATAGCAGAAATGTTATCCTAACAGCTTATAAAGTTATATGCTCTAAAAAACTAAAGCCTATATTTGTAAAAAAAACTAAAGCCTAATTCAGCCAAAGGAGAGACTGACACCATGGCAAAATATAAGAGTCACCTTCTGGATGTGAATTGTTTCATTTGCATGGGAAAAACACAACCCTCATATGAGATGGATCTCAGCCAGTGGACAACATTGAAATCACCATTAAAAAGTCACAATGGAAGACTACAGTGTGGAGAATCTTTCTTCACAGTCAGGAGAGGCCTCAGAGTACATGAAAAAAAAGATGCTCTAGGTGCTGAACTTCAAGGGATTTCTCCATCATATTCTGCAGTGTGGAAAGGTTTCATTCACATGTTTTCTAAAAAGCAGTTAAAAGTTACAAAGTGTCTGGCTATAACACCCACCTTTGCCTGGAATTACCAAAGATTATTTCAAGCAAAGGATTCATCTGTCCGGAATCTGTTTGGGAATTCATGGATCATATTTGGCCTGAATGCACTAAGACATCCAGTGATTCTGTCACTGTGTTCTGTAGCCCACTTTATTCCTACCTGAATCGCAAACTGAAATACGAAATAGTAAGCACAGACAACATGGAGGCCTTTGTTATTCCGCTGTCTGCATGCCAACCAATACCTCCCAGACTACACCCACTGGGGGGACCAGGTCTTGATAATGACCATCCGCATGTGTTGCTAGGCCTTCTTCTTCCAAACCATCCATCCTGGACTTCCTGTCCAAAAAGGGTAAGCAGGGTGCAGAAAGAGGAGCTAGATGTCCCCAATTACATGTTTTTTCTTCTACCATAGATGATGTGGAGAGATAAGAGCTTCAGATGTTGGAAGTACAGGGGCTCCCACCTATTTGGCTTCCCTCCAGACAAAAGAGCTCTGTTCCTTAGGAAGTGTCTATGCCTGAGCTGATAGGTAGGTAGTCTCTGTCTGTTGGTAAAATAAACACCCTTCAGGAGATGGCAACCCAGAATAACAACAATTAATGTGTCCACTGATAACCAGCCTGATCCCTTAAGAGCAACATACCCCATATGGCCAACTCATAACATGACACCCAGTTAAAAAGCCTCCTCTTCCTTATGACACTAATTCAGTCGCCATGGCTGATCAATCAGCCATGTGTGGCCCACCCAATTTTTGGCCTCCCACATCACATTCAAATATCTAAGAGGAAGTGGACCATGGGAACAATGGCAATTTGAAAGCCACTAACTAACTCTATTTTTTTTAATGTCCCTGTACAGATTTGAAAATTCCGTTACAGAACAGAAGGTTTGCAAAGAAATTATTTAAGTCAATTGTCTATTTAATTTTGGAAAGCACGCTTCCTGGTCCCCTTCTTGGATGAAAAACATCAACTCCCAGCAAGCAGGCATGGTGCAGTTGCACATCGTAATACTTATACCTTAGGTCTGAAATGTTGCATTTGCTGCTCAGTTCCACTTGTTCAAATCTCATATGGTTAAGTTCTCAGTGGGAACAACGGCAGTTTGAAATAACTATGTTTTTCTTTATGTCCCTCTACAGGTTCGGAAATACCAGTTTATAGAAGATTTGCAAAGCACTATTTAAGTCATTTGTTTATTTATTTTTGGAAAGCACACTGCCTGGTCCCCTTGTGAGCTGTGGGGTGGTCAAAATTGACTGGAAACGAGTGGAAATAAATGTTATTGAGGTTATTAATACTGTAGGAACAAAAAAGGCCAATTTTATGTGAGTTTAGCCATTTTTTATTTTTTTTTAAGAAAAAATCCAGATTCAAAACCAAAACACGAAAACAAAACACAGAGGTGAGGTTTTGGCAAAACCAATCCAGATCCAAAACCAAAACACGAGGGTCGGCACACATCTCTAGTGTAAACACACCATTTCTGTACTCGCCTACATTTTGCTTCCCATATCTTAACTCTCCAGACATAGACAGGTAAAAGTTGTAGAATTACTCAAATCTGCATAAGTGTATTCAAGGTATGCTATGTACTGTAAATGGCTTACTACTGGCTCATCATCAGCCCCATTGTCTGCAAAGTGTTACAGTCTTTCAGCATGTATGTTTTTATCAAGACACTTTACTAGATGACCTTATACATGCTAAGATTAAAAGGGTGTGTTTGGTTGGTGTATAAAGTTGTCTAAAGGTACAAGTCAGCACAGCAAAAGAGCTAACCATAAACTCTGCATCCTGGCATAATGTACTTGAAACAAGCATGTATTTAATTGTAGCATTTTCTAATAGAAGTTATTCCATCTGTGACATCTGATATCTCAAAGTAATTTAGTTTGCTAGTTTATTATATCACTTTCTATTTTACCGTTGTTTTTCTTTATTACAATGTACAGTACTTACTGTCCTGAAAACTTTCAAACATTAATATTATCACATGAGACATTCTAAATCTAAATTAAAAAAAAAATGTTACAGCTAATTGTGGGGCCCTAATAAGTTTGTACATTTAACTAGAAAATTCAGCCATGAAGACAGATAGAGACCCTCACAAATTGCCTTATAATTTCCTTGTTTTACTTTTACTTTTAACTACTGTACTTAACCTGAATTATGAAAATGACAACACAATTATTAATGGGTTTCCACAAAATGTAAAAACTATTAGCATGCGGAACATAGGAATAAAATAGTACTCACCCCTATGTTCCAATGCCATTTCAGTACCATTCACTACTCCCATCATATATGTATTCCATGCACTTTGTTTTCTGGCCTCTCAAATTAAAAAATTGCATTATTCTATAAGGTAGTGGTCCTCAAATGTGGTCCTCAGGACCCCACACAGTTCATGTGTTCCAGGTCACCTGTGAATCTTTAAAATGTAGAAAAAGGAGGGGGGGTTAACCCCCCCTTGTTGTTCCTCAGCACACTGAATAATACCTGCAACAATATATGAAGACTATATGGTCATAGAAATTCAGAGATATTAGTTGCATGCATTTGCAAATACATGGGAGGCTGCTAGGCCACGTCATGGCTTTTCTGTTTCTAGCAGTCCTTAACACTAAGGGGTTCATGTCTGGGGTGCAGTGCACCCCCCAAAAATAAAATGTCCAGCCCAGGACCCCCCCCCCAGGGCATCACACAAAAATGGAAAAAGTGTGACAGTGCAGTGTAAAGTATAGATGTGTGCAAGTAATCAATAAGTGTGGACTGAGAGGTTAAAATATATGTGAAAAAATACATGAATAATAAACAAATATAAAAGGTTATGTGAAAAGCAACTATGTGTATTAAGTGGTGATGCCCTGAGGAGGCTCAGCCAGACCAGCCCCAGGGCCCCTATGCCCAAACGCTCACCCCAAATGTAAAATATACCAATTATAAGGCCTCATGATAAAGGCAGATATATATTTTGTCAAATGTAAGGCCTCATGATAAAGGCACATACATAAATGCATACAAATTGAGAGCCAGCTTACCTTGGAGTCACCCCTGGGAACTCCAAATAGCACTACTAGTACCAGCATGCCCTACTAATACTGGCTCCTTCATGCAACTCATAACAAACAAACAAAAATGGCCGCTGCTCAATCAATCTAGCAGTACTAATCAGATGCATGAAAGGGAGGGGTCACACTAAGTAGAAAAAGGAGGTGGGTTTAACCCCCAATTGTTTGCAAATGTATGCAACTAATATCTCTGAATTTCTATGACCATATAGTCTTCATATATTGTTGCAGGTATTATTCAGTTTGTTGAGGAACAATATGGGGTTAAACCCCCCTCCTTTTTCTACTTAGTATGACCCTCCCTTTCATGCACCTGATTAGTACTTCTAGATTGATTGAGCAGCTGCCATTTTTGTTTGTTTTTTTGTTTTATTGTTAATCTTTAAAATGTGACAGTTGATCATACATGTGTGCTCCGCTACAGTAAGTGGTCTGGAAAATGTGTACTGTTAGGGTACGTAAAGACCAGTGTTGAGAAACACTGCTATAAGGCATGTAATGAAGGGAAGCATGATAGATTTTAGTACAATATGCACCTTGCTCTGCTAACTTCTGTAAAGCCCAATGTATAGGGGAAGAGAGGTATCAAGATGTTGAAAGGCACCATTGTTTCAACAATTGGTGTTCATATCAAAGGTTACACTAGTAGGACTTTTACAATAAGGTTGAACAAATATGGCTACTGCATCAGAACATTCTATATTAAAAAGAACAAAAGCAAGTCCCAGAAACAATAAATGATGATGATAATAATAATAATAATAATAATAATAATAAAAACCTCAAATGCATGCTCCTACTGCAAATATTGGAGGAGTTTATATTATATGTAGGTTATAAAACCTTGACAGTCCAATTGTTTCAAAGAAGAGTGTGATTTAAGAACTTAGCACTTTACAATTTAAAATGAGCGCAAAGAATTTCAATGACATTGCTGATTGTTGAAGTATTGTAACTGTATGTCTACTTTTGTTTTAATCAGATAACACAATATAATTGTAATTATACTGTTCAAGTTTATTTTGTATTTTACTTTTTTAGAAGGAAACTTGCAAAATGAAAATTACATAGCTTGTTTCACAATTCCAAGCAATGAAGTTAATTGTTATGATTATGCTCATGTGTTGTATGAATTTCTAAAATTATTTCATGTATAATATGACCTACATATTATGCTTTTTATGTGACTTTGTTTTTAAGTACATGTTGTGCAAGTCCATCACCACATAATTAATTATTTTAAATGATTTACTTATCACTGAGTTATTATTAGTATTATAGTAGAAAGGAATGGCCTGGGCACTGGCACCTATCCCACTGAATCTGCGTGGTAATAAAGTGTAACTGGTAATTGGTTAGTTTCTCAATATGATAGGAATTTCACTTAAACGAATAAGCTTATTCTTCTAACCGGTGGTGCACCCCTTTGAGTTAGTAAATCAAATAATCTGAAAACAGAAGAGAAAGAGACTCATTGTGTGGGGGCACTCTAAATGATTATAAAACTTAACTTTTATTAGATCTGTCTAGAGATCTGACACAGTTACTCACAACAATTAACACATAATCACAGACAAAAAAAAAAAGTGTTGTTTGTTATGACCTGAAAATGCTATAGGTAAAATCTTTGCTTTAGAAAAAATAAAAATATAAATGCTTATAATACATTATCACAAAATGTACATTACTTGGTGATTCTGTGTGAGATAACAATGAACTGATAGTGCATACAGTTTTCTAACAGAATAGATGCACATAGTCTACTAGCTGGGATACCCGGCATTGCCCGGGTTAAAAACTGGACCCTGAAGTACAGTACACTTTCAGCCTTTATTTGTTTACATTGGCCTTGCCTATAACCCCATTCCAATTATCTTGAAAAGGACACCACTGTTTGTTAACATGCATTAAAACAGTGTTGTAACTATCGCTGGTACAAGGTGTGCAGCTGTTTCTGTGGCCCACTGCTCCCCCTGCACCCAGTCATGAACATAAGGTGGGCCAGTTCAGTCAGGGCCACGAGGGGAGCCTGGGTGTCAACATTGTCGATTTGGTGCTGGCCTGCAGCTGATCATAGCTGGTGCACCAGCAGGCAGACATGGAGAGTCAGTGCTGCCAATCAGCAGTGGTCACTCCTGATTTGCTGCTGGTCCACAAGCTCTGATTGGCTTGCATCCATCACCAGATTCAAATTGAGCCATTGCTGTCTGTGAATGTCTGCCACTGCCGGCCAATAGTCAGCTGACAGCCTGGCCCCAAATCTATCCCTGCTGGCTGCTGATAGCACACAGGGGGAAGTAAGAGGATGCTGGAGGGGTACGGGGAGGAGAGATGCTGGGGCGCCATCATGTGTAAAGGGTATTACCGTGTGGCTTAATGTTATAAGGGGCATTATTGTGTGGCAGTATGTGTAAAGGGCACTATTATTTTGTGGAATAATGTAATAATGTATTATATTGGGCATTCCTACTATTTGGCATAATCTGTAAAGGGCATTTCTCTGTGGTATAATGTGTAAGAGCCATTAATGTGTAGTGTAAGGGGTATTACTGTGTGGTATAATGTATAAGGGGCACTGCTACTGTGGGGCATAATATGACTGGGGTCTGTGTAGGGGCAAATGTATGTTTTTTTTACCTTTTGGGGGGCCCTTTAAGATCTGGCTATGTGGTCCCCAAAGTTCCAATTATGCCCTTGCATGCAAATACAGGGGACTGACTAATTAACTGTATATAGTCACTTTAAAAAGAACTATCATGAGTCATAAAGTTTAACAATTGCCCAGACTGTGAGATTAAAAGGATACTTTTGTAGCTTTCACACAGGTTTTTGGCAGACTGTCAATTTCCACTTGAGCCAGCCCCTGAACCTGTGTAATTTACCTTGACAAAGCTATTTTGACATAGTGAAACATATGTTGGTTTTAACTGGTATGTCACTGATGTTGTATTGATACTGAAAATGTGTATGTGTGTGATCTTCCCAGCATAATGAGTAAGTGTGTTCACTCTGAGAGGTATATTTACTAAAGTGCTGGTTTTTAGAAGTGGAGATGTCTTCCATAGCAACCAATCAGATTCTAGCTATTATCTTCTAGAGGGTGCTAGATAAATGTTAAGTAGAATCTGATTAGTTGCTATGGGCAACATCTCTACTTCTAAAAACCCACACTTTAGTAAATATACATCTGAGAGTCTCAGTTAGAAACAGTATGATTGCTGTACAAGCTAACATGTTGAAATATACTGCTATTCTGTTTCTGGAGATGTAGTCAGCATCCCGGCATGCGGGTGCCTAGAGCTGTTGGCAGAGATGGGCTGACATGATGACAACATCGGGCAGAAGTCACTTCAGGAGGGGCAGAAGTTAGAAGACTCAGCGATGAGAGGCATTGCCTAGAGCTGTTGGCAGAGAAGGGCAGACATGATAACAACATCGGGCAGAAGTCACTTCAGGAGGGGCGGAAGTTAAAAAACACAGCCAAGCAGAAGTACCATTTATACTCACTATTAAGACCCCCTTTTACCACACCTCGAAGGTGTATATGGCACTATGGACAAGGACTTAATGGGCAACATGGCAATTTCTATGAGGAGTTGTTTTAGTGGAACTAAGGGCAAAAATTTGGATATTGGAAACCGGAAGTAATATCACAAGTGAGCATAACAAGGTGTAATCCAGTCCTGATTGAATGGTGTACAAAGAGCAGTCACCCCAGGATAGCAGCACCCCTTGATGAAGTACCAGGTGAATGAAACACATTGGGAAGCTGCCTCTTGCCTAATGAACTATTAAGATAAGCACTATATGAATTATTGCATTTTTTGGAATCTTTTTTTTTATTTTAGAAGTGTTTTTAGAACATTTTAGAAATATTCTTATCAATTCTCCTGTGTCTATATTATCAATTGCATTATATCGCTTTTAATTTATGTTTATATCATATATTTATTCAGTATGCATTTGTAATATTTATAGCACTTTGCACTTCACTGTATGCATCTTTTGGAATAGAGACTATACAGACCTTAGGGTCGTTGGTAGAGCCCATTTGAGCAGGTGGAGGCTCATTATTATATGTTATATGATTTTGTCTTATTGAATAAAATTAATAAATAGATACTGGATTGCTTTGGTTGGTCTGCTTCAGGGCATCACATTATAACCCTTTACCTTTTTTGCACATTTTAAACACTTTTACTGTTTGTTTTTACTATATTTGTATTTTCACTTTTCTATCCTATACATGCAGCAGCAGCTGCTCTTACCCTTCTTACTTTACACTTCACTTTTCTCCTTAGAGCGATGCACTGGGGTGGCTCAGCTGAGCTGGTTTGGGGGTGTCCTGCGCTCTGGATTTAAACACCAGTATGTTAGGGACCTACCCTACAGAGGTTACCTGGATATGGTGGGTAGGCCCATAACCTTGGCCATGATTATGCTAAAAACCTCTATTCATTGCAAAATTTTATTGCATAATGTATTTATATATAATCAGTAATTTGGAGTTGTGAACCTGTGATCTGTCTGTTTCTCTGCCTGGTTTTTATTAGAGCCTAATTTATTGCTTGGTTTTTATTATAACCTAATATAAAAACATGGTTCAGATAAGATCTGGTAATTAAGCAATTGTCCAACAAATTCAGAATTGGTACATGAAGTATACTACCTAACACCTATATACACAATAAGGGGTAAATTTACTAAAGTGAGAGTTTTTAGAAGTGGAGATGTTGCCCATAGCAACCAATCCGATTGTAATTACCATTTAACTAGCACCTCCTAAAAAATAATAGCTAGAATCTGATTAGTTGCTATGGGCAACATCTCTACTTCTAAAAACTCTCACTTTAGTAAATTTAGCCTTAAGGATAGAACGAAAAGCAAGTTACATAGGTGAATTTTATTCTTCACAATTTTTTTTATTTTGCACATCATTCACTACTAAATGTGTTATTCTCACAATATTTCAATTTTGTCACTATTTTAAATGATATTTTAAAGAAGTGTGCCTTCCAAGGACTACATATTTTCTTCCTCTTCCTCTCCAAGTTTCTTCTCAGTAAAGACCCACACTGATATCCATCTCCCGCTCTCCAAATTCAAATATAAATGAGCCCAGCACTGTCACATAGTAGGTGTCTCTTTATTCACAGCCTTTATGAAGTGAACTGGGGGCAGGGATTGAGTTCCATTAGAACTGTCCTAGAAAAGGCAGAATGTTGAAATAAATATCTCCACTTAAAATGAAATGTCCTGCATTAGGAGATATCTCAATCATATAGGAGCTGGTCCATGCCCCCTTGCCCCTATTATCACACTCACTATACACTGTAATCTTCTCAGCCCAGTCATAAGACTGCCATGTAAGACTCAAAAACTTCCAATAGGGATGAAGCACTTAAAGTGTCACCAACAACAAATAAGGTGAGATAAAATAAGAGGTTAATAGGGTATAAGCTCTTATCAGACTTCTATGTAGGATAAGGTTGCTTAATGAAATTATATTTCATTTTCAGTGAGTTGTGTGTTTAGTGAATACTATACTGGTAAGGTATGTGTATGAAGTGGATGTTATACTAGTAAGGGAGGGTGTGTGTGGTACATTATGTAATGCACTGGGGCACTGTAATATGGCATAATGTGAAGTGATGGCACCTTAATGTTCCACACCAACTGGAAGCACTACAATGTTTTACAGTTGTTAGAACAAAAAGAGAAAAAATAAAAGTTGTTAGACATGCCAACAAGAGACGCTGGTCACATTAACTAAAACAAACATCTTCATGCTCCCAGGTAATAAGTGCTGTTTTGATCAGAGCCTCCAGCATATGACTAATTATAGCAACGGCTGGATGAAAAGTGACCACTGCTTGCTGCAGTGTACAGTACTAATTGTAGATGTTAAAATATGCTCCATACAACTGATCCTCAGCAGTAGCGGCTGAGAGAAATAATACCACTAACTGCTGCCAATAGAATAAGGGCACGGCATACTGCTAGCTGATGATAACAATAATGAGAATGCTACAATAAAATGTGAAATACACAGTGAAAGATATGTATTTAATTTGACATTAGTATCATTAGTGTATGTCTGGCTAGAGAAATTTTGAATGCTGGTTAACTGCAGTAAATAACGAATATCATATTGCATATGAGAATACAGATAATATGATATAAACTGAGTATCCCTCTCTGTGCTTCCAAATAAACACACTAAAATCTTCAGCTAATTTGTATTCAAGAATATACATCTACTGCTAAGATATAATTTGCAGTGGCTGAAAGATATATAGATTATAAGGAAAAGATGGGATATATCTATTCTATGATTAATTCTCTGAGACTATATATAAACAAGTTCGGATAATCCTATTCAAACAGAAGGACGAGTGATTCAATTGTTACATATCACTACTGGAGGGAAACAATGGAAGCCTAGAAGGATTACAATTTGGGATACATATTGTTACATACTAGCAATTTGAAACTAGCTAACCCTATGCAATATTGTGACAAGAGATATTATTTACACTGTATCATATCAGTCAGTGAAGTATGCTCAACTAATAACAGCCCTAATAAGGAACACATTTATTGAAGGAATTGATAATAAATAGTAATATACAGCCACCGCTCACAGGTTCCGAGGCAATGCACTACCACTAGCTGCTTCCTCAGGAAGTGTCCCAACTTCCTTAACATACATAAATAAAACTAGGGTGGATGGTAGCACTCTGTGGCATTTGGGGTGTTATTACAACTGGTATATTGCAAGTATATTCAATATTTCAAATATACTATATTACAGTTAATGCGTGGACCAAGTCTTGTGAACCTCAATATGATGGTTCACATATACTGATGTCCTTAATTATATGTTATTTACTTCTTGCTTGTATACACTATTTTAAGTCCTAGTGGGCAATAACTGTTGGCTGTATCTTGATCCAATTATGACAGAAATTCAGTCCAAAGTAATTATAAATCGGGGGGGCAAAAACTGTGGGCAGGAAGTTGGTGTGATGCTGGAGCCCCCTTTCTTATGTTATTCATACAGCTGTGCCCACATACATCTATCCTCCGTGCACTAAAAGTTGTGCCACAAATAACACAGCAGCTCAGTGTAACTCAATAGTGCTGAGCGACTTTTCGTGCATCTTTTTACCTTCCAATGCTTCTAATTTGCACAGCTTTGCCAATAGATAGCGCAAGCAGTTCCTGCTGATTAAAATGATATGCAGCATGCCTATGTTCTTTTTGTGACTATGGGTGTATCTGCATGCTAACTACTACATTACAATGTTACAGCCACTGACACTGTAACGTAGCATTTCGCATGCAGATACACCCGCACTCACTCAGAGAACATAGGCACATAATTTTAATCAGCAGAAGCTGCTTGTGCTATCTTTTCACATCATTGTGAGAATAAGATGCATTTGAAGGTAAAAAGTAGAGATGTGCAGGCACGGATTAGTTTGGATTTTCCTGCTAAATTCAGATTTTTCCCACCAAAACTCGGGTCTCAGAAAGAGGCAAAACGTCATCTTTCATGGACAAACATCATCTTTCATGGACCTTTGTCCGGGAATGATGATGTTTGTACATGAAAGATGACATTTTGCTTCTTTCTAAGACCCAATTTTTTGCTGGAAAAATCAGAACTTGGTGGGAAAATCTGAACTAATCCAAGTCTGCACATCCCTAGTTAAAAAGATGCATGAAAAGATGCTCGGCACTACTGAGTCACACCACAGCATGGCATGACTAGAAGCAGAGGCGTATTTACTGCTAGGAATCACAGGCACACACTTTGGGGCCGGCGGGTCCCATGGGGCATGGCTGCCTGAGCAGGGCAGAAGGTATTTTTTCTGCTGCCAGGCTCCAGCAGGCTGGATGGGAAACAGCTTAGCCCCGCCCCTGTGCATTGTAGTGCAGAACTCTGTCTACTATAGTGTCTCCTCCTCTCCTGCACTGTGTGCACATGAGACAGGGGGAGTGAGAAGCCAAGACAACAGACAGGAAGACAGAGAGATGCTGGTGAGCTGATGTATAACAGGTGAGGTTACTGCCTGACAGTTCTGCTGCCTTGCCTTTACTATCTTGGGCAATAATTATCACCACCTCCATAAACTGGGGGAGGGGGTGGGGGGATGGGAATGGGGACTTGCTTAGGGGAAGGCCAAGTGAGGTGCCTGCCAGTGCCATTACTGTTTGTAACAAGGGGGAGGGGGGCTAGGGGAAGTGAGGTACCTGCCAGTACCTTTACTGTTTGCAGCAAGGGGGATGGGGGCTAGGGGAAGTGAGGTGCCTGCCAGTGCCTTTACTGTTTGGGGGGTTAAGAGAGGTGAGGTGCCTGCCAGTGCCTTTACTGTTTTGAGGGGGCTAGGGGAGTTGAGGTGCCTGCCAGTGCCATTAATGTTTGGATGGGGGCTAGGAGAGGTGAGCTGCAAAGATCCCTCATTGCTGTGTCCTAATACCTCAATAATATCTCCTAGAGCAGTCCTTCCATGAGCCAAGGCCAGGTGAGGGCACAGCAGTGGCAAAAAAGCAGCAGGTCTAACTGGGGGAGGAGGTGGCAGGCCAAGTCTCCAGTGGTGGAGGATGCAGGAGCATTGCAGAGGATAAAGGGGGTTGTCAGACAATGCACATCCATGTGGGGGACCATGGCTGCAGGTCTGAAGTAGATGGAGGGCCACACTCTTTAGTGGTGGCAGCTGCAGCAAGGATAAGGGGGACGGGATTAACAGACACTGGTGGAGTTGGTGGGTGGGCAAACAGGCAGGGGGAAGGATGCCTCTTCTGCTGTGCTGCTGCTCAGTCTTTGCAGCCTGTCTTCAAGCTGCACATGCGCAGCTTCAATAGAGGCAGTAAAAACTGACCAGTTGCAGGAGAAAAGTTTCTTACTTCTGAAAAACAGCTTCGTAGAAACAGCAGTTTTTCTAAACTGACAGTTTAGGGCAGGAGGCATGATGAATGCCTCCTAAACTGTGTTTGAACTTGCAGCGATTATTATGTTTTGATGAATGGGTCCCTAAGGGGTATATTTACTAAAGTATTACATTGTTTATATATATATATATATATATATATATTTATATATACTGTATATATATATATATATATATATATATACATATATATATAAATATATGAAAATAGTGAAGGAACGGCACCTTCACTGTGCCAGTTCTTTTTAGATATTTAGCAACAACACTGATCATACAGAGTCCATATATTCTTTATCCTGACGGGATCCCCATGTATAATGTCCCAGGTGTATATCTAAAAATAAGAAGAGAATAAAAAACAACATGGTATAACTGATATAAAGTCTTAATATAAGATATGAGACTGTGCTGATTGCACAGACTAGAAATGGTGTCAGAGAAAATGAAAACCAGCAATCACCAGCACCCAAATAAATGCAAGCCTCGTACTGGATAACACATTTTCATACAGCAAAGTAATTAGGGTCTCTTCTCCTTAAGCACCAATCCGCTCCAAGGTAGATATGTAAATATAAAAGAGAGAGCCTCCAGATCGTGTGATATATTTTTTAACATACACAATGTGTCAAGAATATAGAACTGTGCTGATTATACAGTTATACCAAAATCAAAATGGTGTCAGAAAATAGCAGTCACCAACACCCAAAAAAATGTAAGCCTCGTACCAGATTACACTTTTCATACAGCAATGTAAATAAGATCTCTTCTCTTTAAACATAAGTCAGCTCCAAGATAGATATGTAAATATAAAAGAGAGAGCCTCCAGTTCGTGTGATACGTTTTTTTACATACACAATATTTAATCAGAAATACAAAAAAGACTCGTACAATATAGATATTAAAAGTAAGCTTATCTGTCCAAAGTGTTGTGGAGGTAATTTACAGGTGGTCCAATCTCCCACTCAAACTGTTTCGTCCCGCTTGTAGTCTCTGGAAACTTCTTCAGGAGTAGATTTGACAGGAGTAGAGTAGACCATTTGCAGTGTGTGGTTGCGCTGATAAATGGTATGCAGTCGGGAAACCAGCTGCCTTAATACCAACAGCCAGCTTCCCAGCTGCTTTATCCTGGCATGGGATAAATGACCGGCGTCTATATCTAGATGCCAGTCATTTACTCAAAGCCAGGAGACTGGCGCCTGGCATCCCAATCGAAGGGATGCCAGGCACTGCGAGCGGACAGCTGCGGGGGGAGGGTTAGGTTTAGGGCACCCGGGGGTACTTAGGGTTAGGCCCCCCCTGGGAGGGTTAGGTTTAGGCCTGGGGAAGGGGGGGTTAGGCACCCCCAGGGGAAGGTTAGGGTTAGGCACCCCCCGGGGGACTTAGGTTTAGGCAGCGGGGAAGGGGGGGTTAGGGTTTGGCACTGATAGGGGGGATTAGGGTTAGGCACTTGGGGGGAGGTTAGGTACCCCTAAGGAGGGTTAGGGTTAGGGGTGTTAGGTTAGGTTAGTTTATACTTTCCTTGAGGACAATCGTGATTCCCAATGATGTCGGGCTTCCGCTGCCGGGCTCTGCTGATCTGTTGGGCTACCGCTGCTGGGAATCGAACTGCAAACCATGCGGCAGCCGGGATTCCATACCAATTCCCTGATAAACGCATGCCAAGTCATACATAAATCAACACAAGCACACACCAAGAGTGGTATATCCATCAAATGGCCCCTGTTGTGATAAAATAAGTCAAAGAATGGAGGCCCCAATTCGGTGTCTTGCTTAGGGGCCCATTAGGCTTAAATCCACCTCTGACTAGAAGGGCTGTTTAACGTGCCAGAGGGTATATTTACTGTGGTTCAATTTTGTTTTCTGTTCGATTTTGCTTTGATTATTTTATGAAGGGATTTACTACAGACCAAATCGAATGTCAAATAGAAGAGAGAAAAGAATTTGAAATTAAATAGAATTTCTGAAAAACATCAATGTTTTCACATAGAGGACAATAGGATCCCTTCATTTACTAACATTTAATTTGTAAATCAAATGACAAACGAACTCAAACTCGAACTGCAAATTCCCAAATGAACAGAAGAACTTCATGAATTAGTTTTCAGCATGATCAGTTCGATTTTACACAGAAACATGCATATATCAGTGAAATGCATGAATGATTTTTACTGTAAAAAGCTAGTAAAGAGTTAATGTTTAAAAAAATAATGTGGGGTCCCCCCTTAAAACAGAACCAGCCCCAGACTTTTCCTAGCCAGTCCTGGTTGTTTAAGTAGAGGGGAAAAAAAGCGTAGGGTTCCCCTGTACTTAACACAACCAGCACCAAACTCTGATCCGGTCTTGGATCTGGAATTATATGGGAAAAAATGCGTAAGGTCCCCTGTAATTTCCATAACCAGCACCAGACCCTTTCTAGCGGATGTGTAATGTCATAGCCAGGAAAACTCTATCACCAGGTTCCCCAGCAACATTACTCCTGACCGCTAGTCAGTCCAGGCTGGGGATCCCTGGGGAGTCAATAAAGGGGCCATCCTCTCTAGGGCACCTCAGGCCTAGGCTGATAGACCAGGGCTATCCCGCCACCAGTGGGTGGGTGGATGGTGGGTTGATAGTGTAAGTGTAGTGTAAAAAAAGAAAAGTAAACATTGTCTTTATGAGTACACCTGCAGGTCCCAGCAAGTCTCCCCTGCATTCTGGTACTTGGAGAACCACAAGTACCAGCATGCAGAGCACTAAGTGCCCCTTGGTACCTGTGGTTCACCTGTAAAGAAAGGTTTCAATAAATACAATACACACACACCGTGACAGTATACATTTAATACATGCATACATACATACATACATATATACACACTTACACATACTCACCCACATTACCTGGACATTACCTGGACTGGACCCCTTCTCCCTGTAGGCATCCTAGGTCTTCATAATATAAAAAAATGAGAAAACCCAACCCACACAACAGGTTGGGGGGTCTCCAACTCCCCAGGGATCCCTGGCCTTTGCTGATTAGCGGTCAGTAGTAATGTTTCAGCGGGGGGCGAGAGGGGTCCGGTGCTTGGTGTGAAAATTACAGGTGAACCCTATGCATTTTTTCCCCTGTAATTCCAGGACCGGATCAGAGCCTGGTTCTGATTGTGCTAAGTACAGGGGAACCCTGCACAACTTTTTTCCATCTACTTATACAATCAGGACTGGCTATGCAGTCCAGGGCTGGTTCTGTTTTAGGAGGGGACCCCACATCCTTTTGTGTTTTTTAATATTAACTCTTTACAAGCTTTTTACAGTAAGATACATGAATGCATCTCACTGATGTATGCATGTATCTGTGTCAAAACTAACTGCTTGTGCTCAAAACAAAAGCATGAAACAGTTCTATTCATTTGGGGCTTTGAAGTTCATTTTGGAGTGGGATTTTCTGTTTGAGTTGGACATGAACATGCAAAATCAAACAGCAAATCCCTTCTTAAACTGAACAAGATTGAATTCAAGTTGAAAATCGAAAGCAAAATTAATTCTTAGTAAATTTGAGATTTGCTAAGGGATTTTGCTGTTCAAGTTCAGTTTGATCTTAGGAGATTTTCGAGATTCATAAAAATAAATATCTAATCGAACTTTAGTAAATTTACCCCCAGGAGGCTAGATGTTTGTGGAACTAGGTAGTGTCCCTTTGTCCCAGCCCGTAGATACCTTTAGGAATAATGGGTGCAGTATAAGGATAATGTGGACACTATATTGCACATACAGTATACTGCCAAAGGCCATAATGAAATGTGGTGCAGGATGGAAATGTCCTTGGGCCCTCCACCCACCTTTATGTTGTATTTTATAAAAGACATGCACAGTTTAATAAACCAAGCACTTTAGCAACAGGGACTGCCACTTTTGTGGCTGAAGTGCTTGGTTTTTTAGAGTCCTCACAAAAGAAAACATCTTGGTGGTTTGGTTAAACCAAGGTACCAATGAGCTTAAGGTAGCTGACAGTTTTGTTAAACTTCCTCACTGTTGGAATATGTCATCATCCTCATCATTATCCTCATGTCTTCTGTAAATATCATTATCACAAAATCTTAGCTTAGTACCACTGAAATCCACCTTTATAGTAGTCTCTGTTTGTTGTAATTGGTTGTCAACAAAGAAAAACAATATTGTGCAGAAACATCAAGTCAGCTGCCAATTGACAACCTAGGGAAATTTACCACTTCCCAACAAATTAGCAAATGAAATAGAAAAAAGGGTTTCAATACAGCACTAATAGGTTTTGCATGGGATATTATGAAACCAAAGGTAAAAAGTGGATGCAATGAAATTTAACATAATACTAGGAGAAGAAAAATTGCTTTCTTATGTTCAATATAACACCAAATGTAGATTAATTCAGTCCCATAAGGTGAGAAAATCAGTCCTTTTTCTGTATTTCAAATACAGTTCCAATGGTGCTGATTGGCAATATATAGACTAACTTCACACTCTCCTTATAACCTTGTCATTTCAAAGTAAAACAACAGACGGCAGTAGTGCAATACCATTGAAAAAAGTAATAACAATTTGTACAACACTCACTTTTTATTAAAAGTTAAAAGCATATAAAACACACATAGTGGTACCCCCAAGGATAATGGCTTGCATTACAGCACACTGAGCCTACCAATCCAGGTGGTATATAGAATCTCAAAAGGTCCCAGAAACCAGTGATCCTTCTTAATATTCTTCTAAAGAACAACCTGCGTGTCCGAAATGTCATCATCAGATGATGAGAGAACAATGGATTGACTGCACGATCTGTGCCACTCTTAACCCACATAGGATCGTTGGTTTCCAGGATGTTTCTCTTATATCAAGAACTGCTGCAACTGGTACCTAACTTATTTTTAATGCAAACATCATCATCATCCTGAGTTTTATCAACGTGTTCTTGTCCAACACATTCGGCATCAACATCCTCATTATTGTCATATACACAATTACCCCCCTCATCATGTTGTACTTCCAAAGTAGTATCCTCTATTTCTAAACCATCAACATTATTACTTTTACTAATACTCATTGTGGAAGGAGGATTCTCTGAGATTACACTGTCAGAAATGTGAGTCTCAAACATAGCACCCATTGACACTCCTCAAAAATCTGTGAACTTTATAAGCACACAGTTTGTTCTTTAGTCTTAGTGTACTTTTTGTGCACTGATTTGCTTGTTTTATAGGTGACACATCTAAACTAAGAGCAAGGTTGTGCATGCAAGGATACAGAAAGTGTTATGGCCCCAACTTCCGCAATAGGCATTTTTGTGCATGAAAGAGCAGTAGCAGGTCCACCACTTCCAAAGAATGGTCATGGTCTGAACCTTTCCTTGCCACTATGTGTGTTGTATAGAATGTTGGTAATTTTACATTTTTCAGCAGTAACTTTTCCCTTCATATTTGAGTTTGTTAAAATTGTGAGATACTTTTTAGATTTGAGATGCCCTTTTTTAATCCATTGTTACCCTTGACCTTCTTTAAAAATAAATGTTGAAGTACTATGACTGCCAGAAATAGTTCTGAGTTACTCTTCTTGTATAGACTGTTCAACTGGACCCAATTCATTCCTCCTCTAGCTGGCTATATTACACAGAAGCTTCTCTGTCTTGGCAGGTTGGCTCCTTGAGTCTCTCACAGTCATACACTCCCCACTTGTGCAGCTTGGGAGTGTATGACTGTGAGAGACTCGAGGAGCCAACCTGCCAAGACAGAGAAAAAACATAAAAAGGATGGCCTACCCAAGTGTCCTTAGGCCAGTGATGGAATACAACAACAGATTGAAAATAAGCTTCTATGTAATATAGCCGATGGGAGAAGGAATGAATTGGGTTTAGTGAGAGAACAAGAAGACACTACAGATAATTTAGAGTCAGCCATGGAAAGTGCGCATTATTTGAGAAGAGAGCACACTCCATGTATATAATTTGAGAAGAGAATACACTACATGCAACTTGGGAAAGATTCCTATTTGAATAGCTACTTGATCCTTGTATTCTATGGTATAAAAGAGGACTTTTAATATCATTCGAAGGACTTGTATATATTATTTCAAATATTTTAGTGGACTTATAATTTGTTATAGGATCCAGTTTATTAAGGTGGCAACATAGTAGTGCCCTGAGACATTCCCTTATTAATTTTTTTACGTTGAAATCCCACGACCTATCATAAGCTCCACAACGAAATCCTGATGCCCGACATACTGAATGAATGTAATCCGGGTGCCTTAGATTGTAGTCATGGGGGGAGAGTTAAGTTTAGGAGCCCCTGGGGGTACTTAGGGTTAGGCATCCCCTGGGATAATCAGGGTTAGGCTAGGGAGAGGGAGGTTAGGGTTAGTCACCACTAAGGAGAGGTTAGGGTTATAATAGTATTGGTGGCATTCTACAAAGTTTTCCAGTCAGAAACCAGCATTACTAATTTAACATTTACTTATTCTGTTATAATACCTACTGTAAATTGTTATCAGTGGAGTTACTATACATGCATCTATTCCTGGTGGAAGCCAGAGTGCAAATTTATACCCTTGTTGCATTATTTTTCATATTATCTCCTACTGCCATTCAACAGGGCTGGTATAAGCAATCCACTTCATATAATGCAACTTTTATATAATTAAAGCATTTCTCAGTTAAATTATTAGGCAATGTCCAATTTGGTCATCTTGTTAAATTTCATCTGTTGTATAACCACATAGAGCAATGTCTCTGTTGTAATAGGTGAATGAGAACAAATCCAGCGAGACAAGAGGTTTACAAGTAACCCTAAGAGCAATGCTCTGAACCAACTAGAAAAATATGGCATCGCTTAAACTCTACAATAAATATATATAGTCAGTATTATACTAAAGCTAAAAGTCTCCAACACACATCGGTACCAATATAAACAATTGAATATATACATAATAGGTACCAATACATTAAAAACTAATAACAATACAAGAAAAAATAACTTTAAAAAGATGTACAGTAATGACTAAATAAGACAATTAAATTCAGGCAACTACTGAATCTGGATGCAAGTGCCTATAGATCATAAAGCACACACAGATATAGGGGACCACTCATGTCCTAAAAGATCACCAGCCACAGTTCAGTTCCAAATTGCCTGGGTAGATGTAGAAATGAGCCCAGGTAGGTTGCTAATATTGAAGTGCAGATGAACACTTGTGTGAAAAAAAAATCAACAACTTGATAGGACTGTCACCTGTGAGAAAAAGATGTGTCTCCCTAGCAGCAAGGAACCTATAATGATGTTCTGTGAGTTCCATCAGAAAATGTGCTGCGTAAGCCTAATACAGTATAACAATGGAGCTTTGTTTTTGCAAAGTTGCACACTAAGGGGTATATTTACTAAAGTGCAAGTTTTTAGAGTTGTTGCCCATCAGCTAGAAGCAGCATGGATAGATAAAAGCAGATGCAATATCCACTGCCAACATCTTCATCATCAATCTCCTCATTAATAATTAGATTCAATTTGCAAAGGCTAACTAACTCCTCCCCTATCCCAGATTCCCAATAATAATCTATTTGCACTATGGCTGCTGAAGCTGGGAGTGAAACTTCATCAGAGAAGTGAGGCATGAAAACTAGTAGTTTCAAACAACAACTGACTGTGAAATAGTCATTTGCAAGAGGCAGCAAGTACGAAAGCAGCCACCCAGTTGTTGTGCAGATCACTGAAGCCATAATGGCTATGCTAGCATTAGATCTGCGTCCAATATCTGCCATTAATGCATCTAGTTTTAAACAGTTACTTGAGGTCATGTGTCCCCACTACCATCTCAACTCCATTTTATCAGAACCGCAAATCCTCATCTGTACCGTGAAGTTAAGAAAAACATATTCTTGGCCTAGAAAATGCCATCATGCTGAGTATCCACTTAATCAAAGATATGTGGACAAGCGGAA
Organism: Taudactylus pleione; assembly: GCA_031769625.1. Taxonomy (NCBI): domain Eukaryota; kingdom Metazoa; phylum Chordata; class Amphibia; order Anura; family Myobatrachidae; genus Taudactylus; species Taudactylus pleione. The sequence continues at coordinate 13,185,604 of JAUIMM010000153.1, read as the reverse complement.
CTGCTCAAATGAAAGATTACATGATTGTGACAGACCACTGAGTGGATGTATAGCCTTTAGCAGTGTCAGTTTCTAACACAAAATGCAAGGTCATTCAAAGGATGCCTACTCACTTTATCAATGGCTTCGCTAAGAGGCATACCATTGTCAACATGTTTGAAAAAGCCAAGAATGTCATGGCAAAATTGCTTACTCTGCTAAAACTTTCCTTAAGATTTTTTTTTTCCAATAACGCAATTAACATTATATGAGCATTACAACTGGATGCCCACATAATAAGCTTGTGGTACAGAATTATTTAAAAAATGACAGTGCATGCAGGACATGCTCTCTGTGGCCTGTATAATTTCTGGTAATATTTGTCATTCCACTGCTACAATAGATTGCAACAGCTGCAAAAATAGTTCAATTTGCCATTCCACCCTTTATATGCTTCAGCGACTGGAGGAAGAGCAACAAGATATCCAAATCTACACAAGCCATGAAATAGGTTGAGGAGGGAAATGTAATTTACTCCAGCACAGTGGAGAATACTCTCCATTTTATGCAAGCTACTCAAACCTTTTGAAATAGTAACCAATAAGTCAGTTCATGCACTGCCAGCAAGTAATTTAGTCAAGTAATTTAGTTAGTTTATCTGAATGGGGAGATAAAAATTAAGCTAAGTATGATGGATTTGCGGACCAAATGATTTGCAACATCTTTCAATTGGATCACTACATTTTGGCAACCTTCCTTGATCCTATGTTTAAGTCATGCATCATGTCTTTCTTTCCAAATGAAACAGAACTTAAGAGATGAAATGAGCTCCTTGCAAGTAAAGTTGTCAGCTCAAGTGGCATATGACATGACAATGTCTCTCCTGCAGATGCTACTGCCAGGAGAAAACTGATCTTTCTCAAGAGACCCACTGGTGATGAGGATGAATCACCTAAGCACACCAGAGTGAAACACCATTATGCCATCTGGTCTGGCTTTAAAGAGTTGCCCCAAATTCTTAACACCTGTACTGTGACTTATTTTAATTACAATGTATAAATTATCATGTCATAAAGTCCCTTTGCAGGCTGGGAGGAAATAAAAGTAGATTTGGAGTCCCTTGTACAAACTAGCTGTGCTTTACCCTTCAGTGTGTACTCAGAAAAAGTGTTTTGCACAGCCATGTATCCTTGTGAGTGAACGTCTTAGGAGGCTTCTTCCTAAATTTGTGTAAAAACTGATGTTTCTATGAGGCAGACCTTTGCTGCCAATTATAACAATGTATAGAGATTTCTGTAAGAGTGGATTCCAGTGGATCTTAGATAATTTTATGTGATGAATGTATTAGCAACACTGATGAAAATGAGGATGATAATGACATCTTCGGACTGTAAATATGATTAACAACACAACCTTAAGCCCATTGGTAGCTTGTTTTGTGGGGACCCAAACAAACCAAGTACTTCAAATACAAAAGTGTTACTCCCTGATGTTGAAATGCTTGGTTTGTTGAACTGTGCATGCCCTTGTTAATATACAACATAAGGGTAAATGGGAGAGCCCAAGGACAATTCCATCATGCACCACTTATTATGGGCTTTGCCAAGATTATGCGTGTTCAACAGGCAGTGTATATTACTGTACTTTACTTGGGCATTCATGTTGTTTTGTATCTTGCAATACCATCCATCACCAGCTACTCATCCAGATATATATAAGCCCCGATTCCTGCAGTTTCTTAGCAGATACAGACTATTATCATCATATCATATAATTATAAATTACTTATTCAAATTGACTAGTCTGTTAACTCTGACTTTGATTCTGAGGAATCAATCTCATAGGGATTTTAAATGTTTGTTCATTAATAGCATTTTCCATTTCTCTGATTTGTTTTTAGTATAGTTAAATTATTCTTAACACTAATCAATGAATCAATAAATCAATCTCATTTGGATTCTTGTTTAATGGTTTGTACCATTTATCATTATTTTATTTCTGGTTATAATCTGTAATAAATTAACAAAATCAATTAATCAATGTATTCCTGTTTTAAATAGTTTGTTCTATTTATCAATCAATCAATCCTTTACCTGGCTTCCACTAATACTACAAACTCCATTTACCTGTGCTGACCTTGGGCCTCTGATCCATTTCCAGACTAATGAATACATTCTATAACATCATATAGTTTATAAGAAACTCCCATCATGTCTGACTCTGCAGTGCCACTATGTTTCCAAGATGTGCTATATTATTTTTTTAAACTGACATGCATTTGTGCTGCTGCTCTGTTGCTAGTCAGCTCACTGCAGCTTTTTGCCAATATGGATCAAAACTGAAAACAATATTGTGAGTTGTGGTGTGGTAAAAATTGACTGGAAATGACTAGAAATTAATGTTATTGAGGTTACTCAAACTGTAGGAATAAAACTGGCCATAATTATATGATTTTAGCATTTTTTATCCATATCAAAACACTTGAAGGTGGTTTTGGCAAAATCAAAACCTTTGAGGGTGGGTTTGGCAGTTGTACTCACCATTAAATAGCATGAAACATTACTGTAAGACAGAATTTACCAACTTAGAAAACATTGATTCTGTCTGAGTCTACAGTTGCCTCTTCCTCCACTCTCTCCCATTACAGTTTATGTAAACAGTGCTGTCCTCACTACAGGAGGTAATCAGCACAGTGCATTAAAAGTATGAACACACACAGAAGCACACCAAACCGCCAGGTTTCAGGATATTAATAAATTTCATGAGAATTTGTTTATATAAATATAGATTATATATACGACATGTACATTTATTTAATTTGCTGGTTTTGTATAATGTAACAGAATAATATCATTGTCTGTGTTTGCAATACTAGAATGAAAATGAATGTCACGGTTTGTATTTGGATTAAAGATAATAACTCTGCAGGGTAATGGAAAAACATTTAAAACAGTTGTTTGTGTCATTATCCATTTGCAAGTCTAATTGACTTCACACTGACCCTATTACATGGTCCCATATCCTTGTTTCTCATAATAACTTTCCAGATCATTTAACAGTCGTATGAGCACAAAATGAAGATAATGTTGTTTATCTATAAATTGTGCATAATAAGATTGAGCAAATGGTTGCCTGCTAATAAATAACTAAGGTATATAAATCTATCATTTTTTTTAAAAGTGAAATTCACAAAGCAAGAATATTTATTTTGAATCAATAATCACCACATTTTTAAGTATTTTACCATGTATACTTTTTTGTAAATTTCTCAGGTTCAAAATGCAGGTCAGTGTATAATATGTCATTCAGCCATAATATTCCAGGCATTCACTGAAAATATAAGGTGTCTTTTGCAACAAATGAATTCAGTGCAAAAGTGTGTACCTTTTTTTTTAGCATTATTGCAATATTTGTATTTGACATACAGCTTCTTGCAGTGTGCCTACAATTGCCGGATGCTCCTTTGTGGAGTGTATCTATGAACATACTTTAAGGGGTAAATTTACTAAAGTGAGAGTTTTCAGAAGTGGAGATGTTGCCCATAGCTACCAATCAGATTCTAGCTATTATGTTCTACAAGATGCTAGTTAAATGTTAAGTTGAATCTGATTGGTTGCTATGGGCAACATCTCCACTTCTAAAAATGCTCACTTTAGTAAATATACCCCTAGGACAAGGTGTATGCAACTATGGCAATGCAAAATCGTAAGCATTTCGGTTGCATCTCCACATAGACAGCGAAGGCATGTCTGAGCTGTAATAGAACATTCTCACGTGGGCAAAGCTCAGTGAGGGCATGCTGAGGCAACTGCTGACTGTGCAGAGTTGTTTGAAAGTGTAGATATGCAAGTTTAGGCTGGTGCAAGTGCACACTGATAAAGATGATGAGTAGCAAACCAAGCATATGGATAGGAGCCGGCAGATTGTTTATATACATGCAACTCTGCATATGAAGAAAAATACACATTTATTTAAATGTACACACTAAAGGAGTATCTACAACTGATTTTGTTCAAATTAGCATCAGGTCCAATATGAGTAAGTCTGTCCAATGTCAATGAGGGATTTGGGACCTTAAAAGTGGTCCTGCAAAAGTTGATGAAAGTGACCTCATATAACCAGAACTAAATCAACTGCAGACAGAGTAAGCAAGAAAACAGATGGGATTAACATAAAATGTCCATGCAAGTGTAAAAGAAGAGACAAATCACATTTCCTCTGCTTACTTATTCCCAAAACTTTGAGAATCTTAGTGACATTCAGTGCAGAGAGCATCTTAGTGACAATATGCAATATAGAGAGCACAACAATACAGATAACCTTCTCATGTAAAATACAGACTGCATCCTACTGCAGCCATACAATACAAAAAAAAATCCTAGTTGCCATCGAACAATACAGACAGTGCCAAATTAACAACTGGGCAGACGGGTAGTCACAAGGGGCCCCCACACATAGCTACATCACCAGATTCAGACTGGATCATGGGAAAGCAAGCAGCAGGCTGCAAGGAATTACACAGTGAAGGTAACATTGTCAGAATGCACAGGGGAGGGAGGAAGATGAGGAGGAAGAAGGATCCAGGTGATATCAGTGGTATGGTCACAACATAGCAGATCCTTCAAAGATCACGCTGCAGCCTGCTGGTTCAAATATTTGAGATCACAGAGTGGAGAGTAGCAGCGAGGATGCATGATGTAGACTGGGGCAGTATATGGCATGTATTGAATGGTTCTGATGTGATGTATTGTTCTGATGTGAATTTGGGTTGGGCACTGCATGGTATGATGTGAACTGGAGGCACTGTAGAAAAATGTGAACTGGAGAATATGTGTGGTATAATGTGAACTAGGGGCATTACAGTGCATTCAACAAATTTGTGGAGCTGGGATTTACACTTTACACTTTATATAACATTGCCCTCTATATAATTTTTATCATTTTATTTGTAGGGACCCACACAAGTTAGCCAAGGTTAGCCTAGGTACCCCACAAACCTAAATCCAGACCTAAATACAGAGTGAATCTTAGTGCCCGTTGTACAACAAATATTGAATCCTAGTGACCATTATACAATACAGACAGCATCCTAGTGATGATATACAAAGACATCCTAGTTAAGATATACAGAGAAAAGCCTAGTTACAGATATACAATACCAAGAACATCCTAGTCTCTGCGTTATATAAAACTTCCAATCATACACTGGGACAGATTTCCATCTTAAGAACTCCACGTGCTGCTCCTCAGTCTGCAATGACCTGTAACTGCCGAGTCTGACTCTTTTAGGCTGGGGTTAGTCCCGGACAGCCAATCTGAGGATTCCTTAGCCTTGCACTGCATCCCTACAAACCCTTGATGTGCCATATTCCCAGATCCAAACTCCATTTCTGCCTGTTTAAAAAAAATTACAAAACCCGGACAACGGGCATTATACTGTATTCCACATCTAATTAACATTTCTGTTTTCATATTTACAGTAAGTGACATTTTGTTTTCTACATCCCACTGCCTGCTTGTATTGATTCTGACATTGATTTTGTCATTATGCTATTAGTGGCTAATTATATTTCTCTACCCTTCACTGAAGTGTTAGCATCATCCTGTTCTCTTTCCTCTCACGCTGTTTTCGACCCTCTTCAATCTGATTTCTGCACCCACCTCTCCATTGAAACTGTCCTCACAAAGACCACCAATGAGCTTCTCTCAACCAAACCCATGTATTAATTATTTGTCCTCATCCTCCTTGAACTGTTTGCTACCTTTGACACTTTTAGCCATCCTCTCCTCCTTTACACCATCTGCTCCATTGGCCTCATTAAGAGTTCATTCATCCCTCTTTCTTTTCACACTACACGTCCTCTCTTGGAAATCTCATTAGTGCCTTTGGCCTTCAGTACCATTTATATCAGGCTTCTCCAACCTGTGGCTCTCCAGATGTTGTAAAACTACAAGTCTATGCATGCTTTACCAACTAGAAGCAGTTTTACACAAGCTGTAGATTCACAGCTTGGCTAGGCCTGATCTATATGGCTACAGTCAAGGCTGCCCTTCCATCAGTGATCTATTTTCCTCTGTTCTATCTTGTGTCTCCAACTGGCAATTGCCAATTAATATGGCCAAGACCAAACTGTAATTTTCCCCTAAACTCCCCACTTTCTCTATGTTAATAATATCTCCCACTCTATTTCCTACCAAGTCCACTTCCTCTTAGTCATCCTTGACTCCATTCTCTGCTTCACTCTCTACAAACAGGCCCTCTCTCAATCTTTGTCACTTTCATCTACAGAACATCTCTAAGTGCCAGTACATCCTTACCGCTAATGCCATCAAGACTCTTCCACACTTATCATCCTACCTAGACTACTATAAGCTTCTCTATTCTGTCATCCTTCTCAACCCTTTCACTTGAATCAATCATTACCACTGCTGCAAATCTCAATTTAATCTGCTGTATTTATGGTGTCTGAATCAACTTCAAAATGTTTCACTGGCACACAAACCAACTTAGAATCCAATTCTCATGTTCACAAATAAAGCCCTAAACAACTCTTCCCCCACTACATCTCTTACCTTAGCTATGTCCAAACTCCCTCCCACCCTATGTGTTTCACCTCTGACTACAACATACCTCCACTTGATGTCACTTTCTCTAATGCTTGCCTCCAAGTTTTTTCTCAATGTGTCCCACTTCTCTGAAACTTACTCCCTGAACTTTTCAGAATGTCTACTAGTAACATCAACTCTAATGTCAACTTAAAAAATGACCTTTTACTTAAGTCTTAGCAACCTTCACCATAACTCAATTAATCTCCTCTATCTATCCACCATATAAACTGCCCAGGTCACTCTCATCCAAATGTTTACCTCTTTCCTTTAGTATGTAAGTTCTTATTGACATGGCCCTCTTGTTTTCCACCTAGCACTATACAAATCACCAATGCACTGCTGTCTAGTATCTTATGCCCCTTCAGTTCTTATGACACTGTGTGCTCACTATCAGATTCAGGTAAAGATAATTAACACCTATCCTGTGATTAACTACCTCTTTTTCATTCAAACTGGTGCAAGTTGCCCTAACCGTGCCCCTGTTTTTTTGTCTTACCTTTTTACATTATAGCAGTGTTTTTACCTGTGATATGTTCTTATGTTATGGTTACCTGTTGTATTATGTTTTGTATGATTAACTTCTGCATGGCACGGAACTTTATAGAATCTTATAAATAAAATTTTAATCTACTACCACTACTACAACTACTACTACTACTACTACTACTACTACTACTACTACTACTAATAATAATAATAATAATAATAATAATAATAATAATAATACTCTGATAGTGAATTCCTCAAATGTTTGTGGGTTACTTTGCAGAACCTTTCAAGTCCTCAGTTCAGGTGATCAGGTGATCTATTTATATAATCTATTTATATAATCAATTTATATAATCTATTTATATAATCTTTAGACTTGCGCTGTCAATTTAGCTTCTGGTTGAAGGAAAATGTTAAGAAATTTAGAAAAATCAGACAGCTGTGAACTAACCATTTTCTCTCTCCAATCTTGACTCTGCTGATTCTGATTCCAATGAGAGTCAATATCTTTGCTATACTGTAAGTGTGGATAGTCCAGAGCCTGTATTTCATCTAAGACCACATTATTTTTTTTTCTGTTTCACCACCCTACTAAGGTGCTAACATCTCAGATCAACTCTCCAGTGCTATTTTACATGTTTCAGTTTTTTCAATGTTATCCACTGGCATAAATTTCTGCAGAGAATGCTGCTTCATCTTATTCTGCTGTTTCTGTAATGATGGTTCATTTGTGCAGGTAAAAGTCTAATGGTCTTTTTATGTGCCTGAGCTATTTGCAACACCTGTGGCTGGTATTAGACAAGCCCAACTGTTCTTTGTGACTTGTTTAAATCCAACCTCACACTGAAGTGACAGCAATAGCTCCTCCAAACAGGTCACTTCCTTTGCCGTTATAGATGTGTGGATGTATAGATAGATAGATAAATATCAGGTCTAATATAGCCTAGATATAAATGGTGGCTTTGGCTTCTCATATTTTATCCATAAACCTAGAGATGTACGTGGACCCACATGTTTTGGTTTTGGTTCTAATTCATCATAATTTTTTGGTTTTATCAAAACAATCCACTAGTGGATTTGATGAAACATCAGCACAGACAGTGTAATGGTTAGCATTACTGCCTCACAGCGCTGAGGTCATGGGTTCATATCCCACTATGGTCTAAACTGTGGGGAGTTTGTATATACTCCCTGTGCTTGTGTGGGTTTCCTACTGGTGCTCCAGTTTCCTCCTACATTCCAAAAATATACAGGTAATTTAATTGGTTCCCAACAACAAGAAAAAACCCTAGGGTGTGTGTGTGCATGTAGTAGGGAACATAGATTGTAAGCTCCACTGGGGCAGGGACTGATGTGAATGCCCAAATATTCTCTGTAAAGTGCTGCAGAATATGTGTGCACTATATAAATAACTGGAAATAAATAAAAAATAAATAAATAAGTGTTTTAGTTTTGAATCTGGATTTTTAAATGATAAGATCAGCTAAAATCATTAAATGTGGGCCTGTTATTGTTACTACAGTATTATTAACTTCATCAACAATAATTTCCATTCATTTCCAATTAGTTTTCACCACCTCACAGCTCACAAAATTGTTCACCAGTATTGGCCCTAGGGCCCAATTCAGACATGCTCGCTTGATGCGTTCGCATGCAGCCATCAGCTGCTAAAGTATGCAAATCATGTGATTGCACGGCAAGGCATTAGCATGCCCACTTTGTCTTGGCATGTGATAATGGTGTGTATTTAGATGCCCAGCAGCCTGTCTTAAGATGCCCACTTTCCCTTGGTAATACACGTCATCTCCGGGAAGTGTATTCAACAATTGGTAACATCGGACCCATACGCAGCACTTGTTGCTGACCATACCCTACCAAAAGTACTTCAGTGTGTAATTCAGCCATGAGACGTGTATTATGATGCTGCATCCTAATTATGCATGCCTCTGAAATGGCGTTAAGATACACCTGCATTCACACCACCACAATCCCATTTCCATCGATCACCCCCTGTCACCACCCAAAAATGACTCATCCAGTCACTCATTCTAGCAAGGATTCTATGTACAAGGGTTGATCGCTTTGCGATCGCATGGACTGGTTCGCGCACTGCATCTTGTACGCATGCACAGTCTGCAAACATCAGCAGGATACATGCTAATGCAGCCTAGTGAGCGGATCTGAAGAGGGCCCTTAGTCAGCAGCAAACTGGCTTGCTAAACTAAGTGACAGAGCAGCAGCACAGACACTTGGCAGTTTAAAAGAATATAGCACATCTAGGAAACAGCACTGCAGAGGCAGAATGGATGGCAGTTTAATAAACTATACTACCTCATAGAAAGAATGTTATCATGAAATAAGAACTAGATCAGACACACTTTGACAAAAGAGCAAATTATTAATCCAAAATAATCTAAATGTGAGTTTTCACTCTGCAATTGCAAACTGATTCATGCAGTTAATCACAGGCGTCAGGAATCAGGTTAAGAGATTCAAATGGCCTTGCGAGAAACAGGAGATCATCATCAATGCCCCCCAAAAAACAGCCCGTAATGAAAAGAAAAGTGGTGCACAATGGAATTGTCTTTGGGGCCTCCCACCCACCCTTATGTTGTATATAAAAAGGGCATGTACAGTTTAGCAAACCAGGACTATTTCTTGGCTGAAGTTTTCAGGGATAAAAAAAACCAAGCACAAGTTATCAATGGGCTTAAGGCAACTAAGAGTGTTGTTCATCAGTTTTACAGATGAAAGATGTTATTCTCATTCTCACCCTCATCAGTGTTAATATCATCATCAACTGTATTTGCTCATCCCCATTGGATTACACCATAATAGATGTATCTGGAAGCAACGATCTTCCTCATGAAACTTGTAGTTTGTTTTTCTGAATATCAGTTTGTCCACACATTTAGGAAGTAGCCTCCTATGCCAAAAGTTCCCAGATGTGCTAATCACTCTGAGTACACACTAGAGGGTGTGCAGCTTAAGTAAAGCAAAGGTGCTCCAAATTTTCCTTTTTCTACTCCTAGTTTTCAGAGTAGAAAAACTGTGTGATATCTTAATTTGAACTGTGTGACATGTTATTTGTACATTGTCATTAAAATAATCTTCTACCATTCTATTGATGTATCAATTCTGTATCAGATTGAGTTATAGTAGAGGTGTCAATCATTTTGGGAAATTCATTTAGGCCTGTCCTGATGTCAAAGTTTTTCACTCTAGTATACTGAGTTGACTCATCCCCACCACCAGTTTTTCCTGGTGAGCAGCATTTGCAGGAGAAACTGAAGCAGGATACATTGTCATGTCATGAGTCCATTGAGCTGACAATTTGCTTGCAAGGAGCTTTTTGCTTCTCTTAAAATCTGTGTCAGTTGGGAAGAAAGACAATACATATGACATAAACATAGGATCAAGCAAGGTTGTCAAATGTAGTGTTCCAATTGCAAGATGTTGACCTTTTCATCCTGGCAAAGCAATAAAAGAACTTAATCTAAAAGTCCAACATACTTAGGAGTAATTAATTTGTTTAATTTACTCCTTCAGTTTCCCTAGCTGCTTTTCCAATAATTTAATTAAGGGAATTGCCTGACTCAGGCTGCCTGTGTCTGAACTCACAACATTAGTAACTATTGCTTTTCGTAGCTTCCATAAAACATAGTATTCTCTAAACTGGACTAAGGTACATTCCCCCTCCTCTCCCTATGTCATGGCTTGTTGTGTAGGTTTTGATGGTTTGTTGCTGTTCCTTCATTCACTGAAGCATACAAAGTGTTAAATCCCACCTGGTCACTACCTCTTGCTTCAGCTGGTGGTATGGAAATACCGGGTGGTTCAAGCACTTTCTATGATCTATCCTATAAATGTGTTTGATGGTGTTCTCGATTTATTCAGAGATATGTAAAAAAAACAGAATGGCAATATCATATAATAACGTCAAAATTTTTTTTTATTTTTTAAGAAAGATAAATGCACTCACCATTTACCAGTGGGTGATAGGTGTTGGACACAATTTTCACCGTGGTCCTGCAGTGGTTACAAAATGCAATGTAGAGCCGGACACCTTTGGGTCACTCCATAGATGGGGGAAAACACATGACAAGCTTCCATAGTGCAAATCAGTAAACCCAATGCAAGGTCCTACAAAGGTTAAGTAGTATACTGACCTTGAATGGGGTGTGATGGAAGCCTAGGACATTTTTATTTTAAAACCGATGTCCGTCAGTTTAATATAGAGTTTGTTGCACTTTGTGTAGATATTTTAATCCCAAAAATAATTTTGCTTGCAAAAGTCCAGTAATGAAATGATTTATAGTTTATTAGTCTATAATGGTGTTATCTAATTATACCAGATGATAATAAAAATAATTTTCATTGTAAGTAGACATTGAAAACAATTATTACAATGAAATAAAGCAATTGGGATTAAAAAATATGTATTCAAAAAATAGTCTAAAATAAAAAAAAAAAGTTTAACAAAAAAACAATTGTTTAAAAAACAAAATACATAGTTCAGAAATGAAAAAGTGGAGAGAACCAATGGGTGGTTACCTAGCAATGCGTTTAACAGAACCAACATCTGCTTTCTCAGGCTGGTAGTTGAGGAATGAACATCCTGGCCTTTAAATAGGGAGCTGGGAGTTAGTTAATGATGATTGACATTACCCATGTGATGTGATTTCATTGAAGAAAAAGAAACACATTGTACAGAAAAAAGTGCTAGTAATGTGATAGGGACATCTTAAAGTGATGTTATTTTTAATGTATAAATGGATGGATGTTGTATAGAATGATATATATGTGTGAGTTTTAGAACTTCAATAAATAAAATAATATATAGATAGAATTGGTCTCTAATAAGTGTGTGAATATAAAAAATGTGTTGTATGTAAATTGTGAATATTATGGTCACCCATATATTGATGTGAACTGCAATTGGGTTTGTGCCTTCAGGGGATGTAATTGTGCATATATTTGTGACATATGGGCAATAGTGTTATGTTAAAATTAATGCATTCTACATATAGACAGGCAGTGTTAGTTATATGAGCAATCCTATATACAGTGTTCAAAATGTTTCAGAAAGTGTAATACATTTCTTTGAGGATAGATGTAAAAATCACATTACTAGCACTTTTTTCTGTGCAATGTGTTTTTTTCTTCAATTTAATCACATCACATGGGTCATGTCAATCATCGTTAACTAACTCCCAGCTGCCTATTTAAAGGTTATTCATTCCTCAAACACCAGCCTGAAGAAGCAGACGTTGATTACGTGAAACGCATTGCTAGGTAACCACCCATTGGTTCTCTCCACTTTTTCATTTCTGAACTATGTATTTTGTTTTTTAAACAATTGTTTTTTAAAAAAAACTATTTTTTAATTATTTTATTCTATTTTTTTAATATATATATTTTTTAATCCTAATTGCTTTATTTCATTGTAATAATTGTTTTCAATGTCTACTTACAATGAAAATTATTTTTATTATCATCTGGTGTAATTAGATAACACCATTATAGACTAATAAACTATAAATTATTTGATTACTGGACTTTTGCAAGCAACATTTTTTTTCGGATTTAAATATCTGCACAAAGCTCAACAAACTCTATGTTAAACCTATGGACATCGGTTTTAATATACAAATGTCCAAGGCTTCCATCACACCCCATTCAAGGTGAGTATACTACTTAACCTTGTAGGACCTTGTATTGGGGTTACTGATTTGCACTATGGAATCTTGTCATTTGTGTTTTCCCCCATCTATGGAGTGACCCAAAGGTATCCAGATCTACATTGCATTTTGCAACCACTCCAGGACCACGGTGAAAATTGTGTCCAATGCCTATCACCCACTGGTAAATGGTGAGTGCATTTATTTTTCTTAATAAAATAAAACTTTGTTTTTTGACGGTATTATATACGATATTGCCATTCTGTTTGTTTACATATCTCTGAATACATCGGGAACACCATCAAACAAATTTATAGGATAGATCATAGAAAGTGCTGGAACCAACCTGGGTTTCATAACTGTCTTTTGGGGGGCATTGTTGAAAGGCTCCTACCATTCCAAGCTCCACATCTGGATCTACCATTGGATCTAACAGGGAAATTGGTGCCAGGCTCACGGATCCCTATTCTACATCAGTTGGTGGTATGGGTACTTGAACTGTTCTTGCAGCCACTGCAATCTTCTACAAGTTGTTGCTGATTACAAGAAATATCCAGAAATTATTTTGGCCATAGACAGCAACTCCTGCATGCCCCTGTCATTTTTAAAAAGTCTGAACCACCAAGGTTATTGTTTAGGCAAAACATGGGATGTGTTTAAATTCACCAAGATGCAATGCTCTCACAATGTTACATGCATTATTGGAAATTACAAATCCTAAGGAGAATCCTAGCTGGGTAAACCATTTTACTATGACATTGCTACATTTTTGAAACAGGTTAACACCAGTATTCCTCTTAATGAAGCTTGTGATTCACAGAGCACGCTGGTAAATGCACTTGCATTGTGTGTTAGTTGTTCATGATGAAGTTGATTCAACCACCCAGTGGGCTGTCACAGTCATGTAAACTTTAGTTTGGTCAGGTCCTCTTGTACACACATCTGTGGATAGTGAGTTCAATGCTGTTCTTGTAAAATTGAACCAAGATGAGATTTGGTAGTAGGGAAACAGGACCTCAATTACCTGTCTAAAACCACATGCATTAACGGTGGATATTGGACACAGATTTAATGCTAGCATAACCAACATGTCTTCAGTGATTTAATGTGCAACTGGATTGCTGTTTTCATACTTGCTTCCTCTTGCATAGTATTGTTTCACAGTAAATTGTTGTTTGAAATTACTAGTCTTTTGGGTCCCCTTCTGTGAAGATTCACCCCCCAGCAGCAGCCCTACTGGTCAAGGACTGACTATTATTTATAGGACTTTTTAAATTTTTCCCAAGTAATTGCATGAACTCACTGCAAATGTCCCTACCTCTACTTAATATAGATTCACTAGAGGTGTGGATGGCTTGACAAATGCCAGGATTTGGTTAAATATAATTCCACAAAAAAGAGGTGGCTTTTTTGGTCTTATGCCAAGGCATGACAATGGCCTTCTTATCATAGGCAATAACGGCTGCCGATGTTGACTGACTTACTTTCACACAAACATTATCCTTATTATTAGCATCCTTAGTGTCAGATGCACAAATATCCCCTTCATGCTGTTGTACTTCCACAGTAGAATCCTCCATTTCTAAGTCACCATCTTTACTTTTACTGCTGCTCATCCCACATTTTCAGTGTTAAAATGGTGGAAGGAGGAATCTTCTAGAGCACAGTGCTAGAAATTTCAGACTCACACAACACACTTAGGCTCTCCTCAGGTATGTGTGAAGTTTATTCTTCAGTCTTATTTTTTTTGGTGAACTGATTTTCCTGTTTTAAAGGTGACTTCTAGAGTCAGAAGGTATTGCATGTGAGGGTTCAGGAGATGCCTGACTGTGTTTGGTCCCAGCTTCCATAAAAGGCATTCTAGTGCATGAAACAGCAGTAGCAGAACCACCAATTGAAAAGGAAGGCCATGACCTGAGCCTTTGTTTGTCACTGCATGTTGTGTATGGAATGTTAGCAATTTAAATTTTTTGGCAGTACATTTTCAATATTTTATTAGAGGTAATGTTTCTTCAACATTGTTAAATATTATTTAGACTTCAGGAGTCCTCTCTTAAAATTTATTTCACTTGGAACCCCTTTAGTAGATGCTGAAATACTACAATGACTGGCTGCAGTACTATAACTGGGTTGCTGCTCCTGCTTCAACTGATCCATATCGACTCACAGTGCCCTTAAAAATGGCACCTTAATGACATTATTTATTAATACAGTGCTTGAACACAACAGTTTTATTTAAATATTTTTTAAATGTGTCTGAACAACACAGTGTCCCACAGCGCTAGTAGTAATGGCACCCAAATGACGTCATTTTTTAACAAAGTCCACATATGTGTTTTATTTAAATTTTTATTAACACAGTGCATAAACACAGAGTGTTGTCCTAATGTCTTTTTTAAGACAGTACTCCTATGGCACTGGCACCCTATGGTATTGTTGTAAATAACACAGAGGGCCTGATTCAGAGCCGGACGTTCTGACCAGAGCGCTCGCTCTGAATCAGGGCCATCCTAGCTGAAAATGGTGCAACCTCCTGGCCGCTCGCACAGCTGTGGGAGACCAACCACAGCTTATGCGAGCGGCCAAAAAGATGGTCGCGATGGTCAAGACCATTGCGACCATCGGGCTTGTGACGAGACCCTTGTGGTAGGGTCTCATCTGCCGCAAGCCCGGAGTGCTTTTGGCTCTATCAGAGCCACAAACACTCCCACTGACATCACTAGTGATGTCAGTGGGGCCGGACCCAGACGGTAGGTGTTCCCATGGGAACGCCTCCATCTGGGCAGCCACGCCTCCGGCATGCCCACCAAAGGGGGCGTGCTGTCGCTCACCATCGACAGCATGCCCCCTTTGGTGCGAGACCCCGAGTGACGGCTTCCCCTTCGCTCGCCGGGTCTCGCGCATGCGCACGATGGAGGCGCCTCCATCGTGCGCATGCGCATTTGGGTAACATCGACCTGCTTGCGAGCGTACAGCGCTCGCGAGCGGGTCTGAATGAGACCCAGAGCCCCTTTAAACACAGTACTCCAGATAGCTTTTTCTTACTTTTACACAGTGTTTTCTTAACAAGTGCCTGAAGCCCTGAACACAGTGCCCCTTTTACAAAGTGCTCCTAATGACACTGCTTTTTTTATAACACAGTGCATCTTTAACACAATATTCCTAATTGTGTTTTTAGTGCACTGTGTCTTTCCCTGAACAAACAACACAGTGCTGCAGCTCACAGTTCACACCTTCTCCCTTCTGTGTGAAATGGCAACTGATCACCTTTTATATGGATTCTAAAAAATGCAAGATCCAAAGATGATGCAATCCAAAACATGCAAGATCTGGTGCCAGGAAATGTTTATCCTCATTTGGGGATCTGAAGTTGGCAGGAAGACCCGGGCAAGGGCTCAGTTTGACTCCTAACTACTAAATTTGGGTGTGTTTTATTCCAGGAATCCAAACACATACATCTCTTACATTTAACAATATAATTCACATAATTCACTACGAATATCTGTATTTTGCGTATGCACACAGTTCAACTGTGATAGCAAGCCAAACCACTACTATCGTAATGCAAACTCAGCACCACATAAGAACGCCCACTTTACCTAATGCACATCTTTAATGTTTAGCAGAATAGCAAAACCATCGGTCCAACTGAGTACCAACGGAGCCATACGCACACTTGCACAAGCCCTGACCTTACTCAGAGATTGCTAACAGCCATACATGCTATGAGATCTCATACTGTTTATTGCTTCACAATGGCTACTTTATGTATGCCCCTGAAACGTCATGTGAACGATGTGGTATGCCTGTGTTCAGGTGACCCCCCCCTATCACCACCCTCAAATGGCACTTCCTGTAAATCACTCCGCGATGGGTCTGCATAGCCTCTGCGATCGCAGTCCCGATCACAGTAACTGGCTCGTGCACTGCGATGTGTACGTATGTGCAAAATGTAACAATTGACTGATTGCGTGCATATTCGCAACTGCGATCCAAGCTGAATCAGGCCCTTACAACATTAAAAAGTTGTCTTTAATGATAACATGACTAACTAAACTAAAGTTGTCTTTATTGATAAATGTAGACAGAACCAGGGTTGACCCCAATCACATCTGTTGTGCTTGAAACATAAAGGTACATGAAAGGTAAACTGATTTATTTCTGCTCTCAAATATAAAGCCTGAAATTTCTAGCCAGAGAAATAAATTATATTATTGTATACAAAGTCATGCTATACATCAGTGTGGACTTTTACAATGCTGTCAACTTTGATTACTGAAAGACATCCTTGATTGTATGGATCTCCAGGATACATTTTAAATCAATTGTGATTAAAATAAGACCATTTTGCAAAAGTGTGCAGAGGACAGTGCAATTTAAAAAAAAAGGTTTGTTTATAAAATGAGGAGTCACAGTTGAGGCTGTTGACAGCATAGAGCTGATGATGCCAGCATAAAATATGAACAGCTGAGAGAAATAATTATAAGAATGGGGAGAGAAATAAACAGAAATATGCAGCAGAAAGACTTAGCAGTGTGACATAACAGTGAGAGAAACAATCTAAACAGAGTGAAACTGAGATTTGCATTACAAATTGTAATCCTTCTAACACTCTCAGAAAAAGCAAGTGACAGTGGGCCGGATTCAGAGCTGTACAATAAAGCTGCCACTGCTGATCACAGCTTCTACAGCTGATCACTGGAAAAAAAAACCCAAACACTTACCTAATTCCAGGGACTGCAGATCGGTGCTCCAGTGAGGTCATCTGGGGCTCTGGTCTCCGGGCTCCTACACTGTGACCCTGGTCATCTACTGCATAGAACAGCTGACCTGGGTCACAGTGCAGTACCCATGAGACCAGCTGAATGGAGCCCCAGAGGAAGGACTTCACCAGATCACTGATCACCGAGGTAAGTGCCTGTTTCCATTTTGCCCACCTCTCTCCCTCTCATCGGGCACTGTCCCTTCTGCATTCAAACATGCCCTTATCTCACCCATTCTTAAAAAAGCTACCCTTCATCCTAACACTCTCTCCAACTACCATCCCATCTCTCTCCTTCCTTTTGCCTTAAAGCTTCTTGAGCGAATTGTCTACAACTGCCTTCACACATTTCTTTCCTCCCACTCCCTCCTTGACCCTTTTCAGTCTGCCTTCTGTTCTCTCCACTCCACTGAAACTGCCCATACAAAAGTCAGCAATGACCTCCTTGTTGCCAAATCCAATGGCCACTACTCTCTGCTCATTCTCCTTGACCTCTCTGCTGCCTTCAACACTATGAACCACCCTCTCCTGCTACAAATCCATAACTCCCTTGGTCTACATGACACTGCCCTCTCCTGGCTGTCCTCCTACCTCTCTGACTGGTCCTTCTCTGTCTCCTTTCAGGACTCCTTTTCCTCTTACAGCCTCTTACAGTAGGTGTTCCGCAAGGTTCTGTTCTTAGACCTCTATTATTCTCCATCTATACGTCCTCTCTAGGTGAACTCATCAGCTCTTTTGACCTCCATTATCATCTCTATGCTGATGATACTCAGATCTAACTTTCCTCCCCTGACCTCTCCCCTGCTCTCCTCACTCGTATCTCCATTTGTCTCTTTGCTATCTCTTCCTGGATGTCCCAGAAATTTCTTAAACTTAATATGTCTAAGACTGAGCTGATAATTTTCCCACCCTCCAACATAACCTCACTTCCCACTATTTCTTTGACAATCGATGGCACAACTATCTCCTCTAGCCCCAAAGTGCACTTTCTTAGAGTTATCCTGGACAACTCCCTCTCCTTCAAACCACATATCCAGGGCCTCTCACAGTCCTTTCATTTCCATCTCAAAAATATTTCCAAGATTAGACACTTTCTCACCCAGGATGCTACTAAACCCTCATACACTCACTGGTCATCTCCAGATTGGACTACTGTAACCTCCTCCTATCTATTCTCCCCAACTCCCATCTCTCTCCTCTCCAGTCTGTCCATAATGCTGCTGCTTGGCTCTTCCTCTCCAAAAGCTCTACATCTGCCTGCCCTCTCCTACAAGCCCTCCAATGGCTCCCCTTCAGTTTTAGAACCCAATTCAGGGTCCTCACACTCTCTTTCAAAGCCCTCACCCATTCCTCTCCCATTTACATCTCTGATCTCATCTCTCTTCACTCTCCTGTATGCCCTCTTTGCTCAACAAATGCATGCCGCCTCTCATGCCAACTGATTACCTCCTACTCCTGCCTAAAAGATTTTGCCCATGCTGCCTCCTATCTTTGGAACTCTCTCCCTCTCCCCATCAGACTCTCCACCTCTATACAATCCTTCAAATGGGCTCTTAAGACCCATTACTTCATCAAAGGCTTCCAGCTCCCATCCAAAGATGCTGCAACATCAGTGGCAAATGCAGGATTTCTAGAGGGGGGTTACCAAATGTTTGATATTATAGTGAGTGTGGCCAGTCCATGAAGAGGGCAGAATTAGTAATTAACCAGCTTTAATATGTGTCATACAAGTGTATTGTGTGTCATAATTCCAGCATATACAGGACCAGTTAATATATATTATTCCTTTCTGCATGTTATAGTGGGTATCCTGTTTCTATCACAAACATTAATTCATACTTCAAGTGTACTAGGTGTTGCAGGAATACTGCCATTATCAGGTAGTACTCATATTCCTCAACATAGATTTACTATATTCTGCATATATTCCACCGTAGTAAATCATGAGTAAGAGCTTAATACTTCCACCATGTTTCACTCACTCCAGCTCTCAGCCAACCATCCCAGTGGTCCCAGGCCCGTGCCCACAAACAAAACAGAATTTGACAGTGCAGTTCTTTTTTTCACCAGCATTGCTAACTTATTTTCATTAAACACTAATTTAAATAAATAATAAATAAATAAATAAACTTCTTCACTGAATACTTGTCCATGTTATTATATTAGATAATTTATGTTTGTTAACTATCTGGGAAGTGAGGCCAAAATCAGACTGTCAGGATCTGCTGCAGTACCACTGTCCCACCAATGCTGCTGCTGTGTTTATTGGTGCTACTCTGCTATGCTCCAGTCAGTCTGGTCCCATATTCTGTTTGGTATCTTGCAAATCTGTGTTAATTATCTGACTAAGCAGCTATAGGCTGCAGCTGTGAATGCTCCACAATTCCATCTGGGCCAAATCATTGGATCAGATTCCAGTGTTATTGAGAAATCTGCTTCAGTATTGTGTCACAGCATCCTACTCCAGTGTTATCCCAAAAACCTGCCCCAGTATTGTTTCACAGCATTCTGCTCCAGTGCTTTTCCGAAACCCTGCACCAATTTTTCTTTACTCTACGGCCTGAAAACCTGCACAAGTGTCCCTCCACTGGACATCCTGAAAACCTGCACTTGTGTTGCTACATTGATCATCCTATAAACAGCATCTGTCCTTGAATGTCTGCATACATATATCTGAACATATCTCAAGCAGTGAGTTGTGTTGTTCCTGTGTTTCTCACCTCACTGCTTACAGGCAGCTCAACATTGTATCATTACCACTGTTTCTGAACTTTCACATACAGGAATATGTTACATTGTTTATATATATATTTCCTGTCATTATCTATTCCCTGCTACAATTTATGTTATTGTCTTGGATTGCTGGACATTCTTATATTAATCCAGAGTGCATTCTGACTGATCCATACCTAAACTATGCTCATTGCTGGTTCACTTAAAGCCTGTGTAATCATCCTGCTTCATACCTGCTTAAGTATCATCTTATTCACTGAACTATACTGTGTGTTAATAAACACCACTATTTCACCTATTACTTCAGTAGTGCTTGTCTCATTTCTTGCAAGCACACACACAGGGGAATTGCTAATGACCTGACACAGCTAATAAGTAGTGTAGTGCAATGGGATTAAAATGCATACTACTTCACCCGTACTTGTGTGTGCAGAATTCTGAATTATAATTGTATGTAGAAGGGATGGGAGATCAATGGGAAATAAAAGATAAAGAAAATGTTTATCTTTTAAGATCTATACTGGTGTACTATTAATTTTCAGACTATATATTTGGCTTTAAAAATCTAGTACCTATAAAATCTAATACTGTGTTAAAGTAACAAACTGAAATCTTAAATAACTATATCGTGAATCACTTGTTGCATCTTTGAACTGGTGCTAGGTGATTCAGATTTAAAATGCACATGTATACTTTCATTAATAAATAGATAACATTCTGAATTACAATTTTGAATAAAAAGAGAAAATAATTGGTATACAGTATATGAAATTCAGACAATCAAAACAAATTCTACATAGTGTAATTGTTTTTTTTTTAAAATATGCATTTATTTCTTTGTCAATTAAACTGTATTTCCTTTGAGGCAGGATCCATACATTTAACAGAATTTCACCAATTATGTTGTTTTATGTCATAATGAAATGTTTAATTCTGCTAAATGAAAATAGATTGTGTCAATTATCTTATTTATTGCTTTGTTTGTAACTATACAAAGCAAAGCTGACAATATGCTTGTCCCCACTCATTTTTCCATAATGTAAAATGTGTGCTCTTCTTCCTTAGCTTTCTTTTGTTACCTTTCAGGAAAACTCTTACTTCTACTTCTCAGTTTTATTGTACAATGGTGTGATGAAAACATTTTTGCTTCATCTGCTAATAATGCTCATTGCCACAGACAAATAAGTACATGGATAAAGTACCTCATACACACAGACAAATACATAATTTTATTGTAAAATAATAATTATATATATATATATATATATATATATATTAGTAAAGCAAAGAAGTGTCACTCTCTGGATTTGGCAAAAGAACATCACAGTCTCGTCACATGCGTCAACGTTTAGAGTTTAATCACAACTCGTCATCAGGACATACAAGTTATACAATGAGAATCTTACCTTTATATCCCTCCCTCATCGTGTGTGCTGACAAACAGCAGAGCTTCCGGCTCACTTGCGACACTCGGCACCTGTCGATGATGTCAGCATGAGTCAGAGCATTGCCTCGGCAACCACACGCTCAGTACATGTAACACCAATTATAAACAGTAACAATGTGAAAGACAGACTAGATACATAAATGTTAAATACATCAATATTAAAAGACATATATAGTGGTCCAAGCTGCAAAATTAGCTATTACCCAGTACTCCAACTTATATCAGAACAGGTAAGCTACCACAAAGAAAAGAAAGAATATCATTAGAATATTAGAGTAAACACTCTCTGAGACACTTTTATGAGAATAAACACAATATGGCTAATTTGAGACACATGATAATCAATCATGTCCCTGAAAGTCCATGTGGAGGTGACCGACATAGGGCCCTATTACGTATGGAAACTAGGTGGACACTATTGGACACAGTGAAACCTAAAGGCCTTAATGATTAGCTCTCATTTTCAGCATATGTGTGATTCACACTAATGAGATATTTTTTAAAGGCCAATTAGTATGCATAATAATAATTGGTAGGCTAGATAATTTTTCTATATCTTGCTCTATGTGTTTTCTGACATCCCTACATATTATAGTTTACAACAGCAATGCAATATGCTCTATATTGTCTAGTTCTTTTCTTTAGAGTAGTATCTAATATATAAGTGAGACTTGTTCTTTGATACCGAATATATATTAACTATGCAGTTGACAATGTCTACTGCTTCTAAGTGTATCATGTATCAGTGGAGATTGATTCTATCTTTATTCTAATGATATTCTTTCTTTTCTTTGTGGTAGCTTACCTGTTCTGATATAAGTTGGAGTACTGGGTAATAGCTAATTTTGCAACTTTAATCACTATAGATGTCTTTTAATATTGATGTATTTAACATTTATGAATCTATGTAGTCTGTCTTTCACATTATTACTGTTTATAATTGGTGTTACATGTACTGAGCTTGTGGTAGCCTAGGCGATTCTCTGACTCACGCTGACGTAATCAGCAGGTGCCAAGCATCGCGAGTGAGCCGGAAGCATATCTGTTTTTCAGCACACGTGATGAGGGAGGGATATAAAGGTAAGATTCTCATTGTAAAACTTTGCATGTCCTGATGATGAGTTGTGATTAAACTCAAAATGTTGATGCATGTGACAAGACTGTGATGTTCTTTTGCCAAGTCCGGAGAGTGACACTTCTATATTTTACTATTGATTCTTTTAAGTGAGTACCTCGGCCAGAAAAAATTTAATGGGAGTGCCTGTATATATACAAAGGCATTTATTTTCCTAATATATATATATATATATATATATATATATATATATACTAACAGAACATTTTATTAGTATCAATAGAAAATGTCATGAATGACAACTAATAACCCACAACTCAAAAAGGTTTATAATTTAAATAAATCAAAGAATGATGTTCATATAGTAAAATATTACCATTATTACTTTTTACCAACAAAAAAAGAAAATGTAGGCATGCAAATATTTAGTAACTTACCTTATTATAACATAATATAATACAAAAGTAATCTTTGGTTACAATATGAAAAAAATGATTTATCACAAAGGGCCTGATTTAGAGGAGGACACAAATCCCATACGCAGCAGTGGTGAGAAATAATGCAAATTTTGTAGCTGTCGGGGTTTGTATTCAGATGTCCACTAGTGGCATCTCAAGTTCACCTCTTACATACAAAGATGCACCTTCTGTTGCATATTTGTTGTGTATTGGTTGCACCAGCCTTTTGGTTTCATTATTGAAGACGAACATTGGGGCTTTATTATTTACCATCGTTACTATTACCACATCATTGGAATTTTTATAAATTGTATACTGTTACTTTTTTCATATGTTTTTTGTTATATATGGTATATGTATTATTAAGAAGAGTGCTAGTAGGGGTAGTCAAACATTGCTGTTTTATATGGCACGAGATGTCTGGCGCAACAGAGTGTGGCATATATTCTTTTTCATAACATTTTTTATTCACATCGCAGATGCAGCAAAACACCAATCAAAGCATGCTGGAGATGCTACGCAGCAACTTTAGCCACACAGAAATTAATTTTTGTTTAATTCATACAAAGTCGCAGCTGAAGCACAATGAAACTTACAAATAAAGAGAAGAAAAAGAACTCTGTTGTGTGAGCACTCTTAGAAATGAAAATGTATTATATTTCCAACATAAGTTTTAATACATCATGGCTAATATATATCTCTATTGTACTTTCAAGGCACAAATTAAAATTTTTAATGCACACTACTTCCAAAATGTTAGTCCCCTTTGGGACAAAAGACACATATGCACAATATATATAAATATATATATATATATATATATATATACTGTATATATGAATAATATAATTTAAAAATGAGAAACAGTAGTTTTAACTCCTAAATGTCAGCAATCATATGGTTGAAAGTTTGAACAAATAATAAATGGAGCGATATCATAGTAGGCTATTTCCTATGTAATTGGCCAAATAATTTCAGACATCATTAAACATTATTTCAAGGTAGGAGATACCAAACCCTCCTTATCTTATATCCAACGGTGAAATATCCAGTCAATGGTCTCAGATACGTGTTAGGCTTTGATTGCACAATGCTAACACATCAGTTTGCCCCCATTATATGGTTATCTTGATATTGAAAAATTAGGAAGGTCAGGGTAGATAAACTGCTATTTCTCATTCGACTGCTCCTCACTTTGGCCATTTGGCTATCTATGAGGAGTGAGAGATTACTGGAAAGCAGGGAAACCTTAGAAACAACAGTATACTGTAGCTGCGATATTCCTCAAGTTTTAATTTCTGCTGTCAAGGGTCTTACTAATTACCATTGGACCCCTAAAGAGAGAATTACTTAACTTTAGATAACCATCAGTTAATAGAGGAATAGGGAAGAAAAGAAGACCAATGACACAAGTAAAGGTACTCTTAGATAAGCAGACAATTAATTATTCCTAATTTGCCTGAATAGAGGTCACACTTTCCTTATGCTGATGGATTTAGCCAATAACTGCATCTATTAGTATTGTTAAACATCAACTGTCTCTATCTCTGTATCAACAAGTGCCATCAGGCATTCTCATTTGCATGACCACAATATAAAATTTTGACATTTTACATTTTTATACAGACATGTGCAGAACATAGATATATGAGTAATTTCTAATTTGACATAATTCATTACAACATCCCAAAGGACATATAATAAATTGTATAAGAAACATGAATATAATGAAAAAAATGTGTTTCACTGATCTGGCTTGTTCATGGAGGAAATAGTATGATAACAGAGTTCCTAATTAGTCTAGGTAATAAGCTGAGAAGAGTCCAATCATCTCCTGATTGGCTTTGATGACATCCCCTCCAGCCAATGATATTCCCTACCTATACGGGTACTGTTGCTAAGGGAGGTAAGTATTTAAACCTCTCTCTCGTGTGTTTGACAGGACTGCAGTCCTACAGGTTTACTTCATCAGGCTATATTTAAGTCAAATGGCATGCTGTTGTTAATTCAACAGCGTGCCTGTGTAATCATGTTGGGAAATAAAGAGAGATAAACTCATTGGTTGTTATATAGGAGTGGATATAACTCATAAGCAGAAGAATGGAATATTCCAATAAAGAAATATAATATTATAATAAAGTAAAATAAACTAAACTAAAGGACGATGGGGAGGAATCACTTGTGTCCCTGACTTACGAAGTCCTGAATATAATCTGTTGTAGTGTAAGTGCTATTGTTGCAATTTCTTAATGTTATATTGCTGTTATCCCATTGAGCAGAGCAAAATTAAATTAGATTATATATATATATATATATAGTCAAAGTATGTCCACACTCACATTTTTGTAGTCCAAGAGTGCTGGGGTAGCTGCCCAAAAGGGACCTTCAGGTCCTTTGTATAACCTTTAAAGAAAGGGGTGCACTCACCAGTCTTCTAAAAAAGTCCTTTATTCCAACATTTAAAAGTAAATACAGGATCAACGTTTCGGTCCCAACCATGGACCTTTGTCAAGATAACAATACAAGCAACTAACATCCCTTATGTACCCCCCTTACTGATTGCTAAATCAACCCACCTGCGGTGGGAGTGTACCTATTAGGATATGCATCAGTATCTGACTCTACAATACACATTATACAAGTATCTATATTGCAGGCTCCTGTGTGAGTAAAGGAGAAACTCCTTACCTAGTCTGAATTCAGTGGTTTCTATGCGATGGATCCATCCTCCTCGCTGTTCTGGGAGTATAATGGAAACCATTCGCGTGCGTGTCACTGGCTTCCTACTTATTAGCTATTGAAACGCACTCTTGCGTATCATCATAACCGCTCTGTTCTCATTCACAGCGAGCTGCGGGATCACGTGACAGTTGCTAAGCAACCCCCGTGCATGTTATACTGTTAAAACTTGTGGAGGATTTCAGTCTCTAGGGTCAATAGCTGAATGGCAGAAAATAGATAATCCTCAAATCACTATCAGAGGAGGGTAAATAAATAGGGGAAAGAAGTTAGCAAGCTATAGCTAGCTGTTAACTATTCGCTGACCAAAAGTACTAGTGCATAATAAAATACATAGAAACCTCTCAACTTTTCAAAATTTCATAAACCTGTCCAAGAGGCTATGCCACAACAAACCTCTATTTATTTGCCATACTGACCAGAAAAAATGAAAAAATGGAAATAAAAATAAAAATAGTGAAAAAATGAAAAAATTAAAAAAATTAAAAAAATATATATATTGTTATAGGTGGTGCACCCCTGGATTTAATATTTGTTGGGTCAATCTAAAAATATATCCAAATGTATTGCCTCTTTAAGTCCACTTGGGTAGATGGTATCCAATTTGTGTATCCACAGTGATTCTTTACGTAGGAGCATCCTGGCACGATCACCTCCGCGTCTCGGGGGGGCAGCCATTCTATGATCATACATTTCAGCGAGGCTAAGGCATGTTGTGCCTCCTGAAAATGGTGAGCAACGGGTTTATCCGAGGATCCAATGGTTAATGCATTCCTGATGGAGGATCTGTGGTTAGCCATCCTCTCGCGAAATGGGCGGATGGTCTTACCCACATAATATAATGAGCATGGGCATATCAGGATATAAACAACATGGTCAGATGTACATGTAACTCGATGTCATATTTGAATTTTTCGTCCTGTATGGGGATGATGGAAAAATTGTACAGCCATCATGCTTCTGCATGTGGTACAGTTCACACATCTGTAACATCGTAGTTTAGTTACATTAAGCCAAGTTGATGTATTCTGTGGCATGATCATGTCTGGTCACATAAGTATATCTTTAAGGTTACGACCCCGTTTATAACTCATTAGAGGTTTGTCAGGTAGTCGTCCTTTTAAAATTGGACCGCTTGTCACTGTATGCCAATGTTCATGCGCCGCTTTGTTGATGAATGGTCCTGCTGTGTCGAATGTCATGGATGTAACAAAAGGATTAGCCCTTTCTGTCTTATGTTTCTTTGGATTGCCTTCTAAGAAGATCTTTCTTGCCTTTGAAAGGCAATTTTCTATGGTTTTTAAATTATAACCTCTACGGAGGAATCTTTCTTGCATTTCCCCAAGCTGGGATTCAGCTGTCTCAAGGTCAGAATTGTTTTGAAGGACACGTAGAAACTGAGAGGCTGGTAGATTGCGTTTTAAGGACTCGGGGTGATGGCTTTTAAAATCTAAAAAGGTGTTGCGGTCATTCGGCTTTCTATAGAGGGTGTAGCCATAGCCCAAATCAGTGGTGTATATGGATACATCCAAAAAATGTATACATGTACTATCATATGTCATCGTCAATTTAATTGGAGTGTCAAGGTTATTCAAATGATCTAACATACCCAGGAGTGACTCCTCGGAACCCCTCCAAATGAGTAAAATATCATCTATAAACCTATGGTAAAAACAGATACCACCTCCAAACGCCGGGAACACATGATTCCTCTCAAAGGCATCCATGTAGATGTTCGCATATGCCAGTGCAATGTTACTTCCCATCACTGTTCCGGACGTTTGGAGGTAGTATCGGTCACCGTATCTGAAATAGTTGCAAGTCAACGCAAGTTCCAATAGTTCCATAAGGAACTCAATAGGTGGCGGTCCAGCGTGTGAATTAGAAAGAGCTCTTCTGACTGCCGCCATGCCCTCCTCATGGGGGATCACCATATATAAAGATGATACGTCTAAAGTTACCAATATACCATCGTTGATCCTAGGTAAAGATCTAATCTTATCAAGTAGATCACTAGTGTCTTTAAGGTAACTACCTATCTGTGTGACACTATTTTGAAGAAAATTACCAAATATTGGGCCACTGGAGCAAATAAAAAGTTACGGGCAGAAATTATTGGTCGGCCCGGGGGTTTATCAAGTGTTTTGTGTATCTTTGGTACTAGATACAATATGGGACAAAAGGGAAATTCTGTTTTCATATATCCATAAGTTTGTTGATCTATCCAATTGTTATTTAAGGCTAGGTCCAATAACACATCCAATTTGTTTTTAAACCCAAAAACCGGGTCTCCACTTAATAATCGGTAGGTTTTAATGTCTGAAAGCTGTCTCTTGGCTTCAGTGTCATAATCTGCAGTATCTAGTACGACCAAGGCTCCCCCCTTATCTGCTGGCCTTATGGTAATGTTGTTATTCTTTTTTAATTGTTTTAATGCAGTTCTTTCTAACGATGATAGATTGTGTCTAACTTTTTGTTGAGTTTTTATAGAATCTTGTACACTTTGATCAAGTAATCTGGTATAGGTTTTTATGCTGGGATTTTGTGAAGGCGGGTCAAAGGAGCTCTTATTTTTAAATTTATTAATTTCTGAGTTAGATGTATCACTGAATCTTTCTTTTAGCCTTAACTTACGATTGAGTTTGTAACTATCCACCGTCCACATAAATTTATCATGATAGGTGGTGGGCACAAAGGAGAGTCCCCTAGAAAGGAGGCACATTTCTGCTTTATTCAATGGATATGTCGACAAATTAATTACCAATTCCTCTGTGTTTTGGTTGGCTTTCTCCCTTCTTTTGAATTTGCCCCGCCTCGGGTGGGGCCTTCTATGTTTAAAGGAACATCGGCTTGAGAGTGGTAATGGGGGTTTGGTGCCAACTTGTGTATCAGAGGAATCCCTATCTGAGGATGTGTAACTATCTAATTGAGACTGATTATTCCTAAATCTAGTGTTTCTAGATCTGTAGGTCACATTATCACTCCCAGTCAACCATCGGTACACCCGATGTTCTAAATAATCACGATTGACCTTCTCAAGTTTTGCTCGCTTGAAAGATATCAAATCTTTCTGATAGCGATCTATGCTAAATTTAAGTTTTTCCAGCCACTGGTCAGTAGTATCACTCTGTAGTGAAATAACAGCTTGCGATTTAAAGGCAGTGATCTCAGTTCTGATTTTTTTAAGATCTGTACCTACTTCTTCTATTACCAATAGTAGTAAATCAAATGAACATTTGTTCAAAACTGAACACCATTTGCTGCAGAATACAGGATTGCTCCTGCCTATCGTGGGGATGTTTTTTAATCTAAAACCACGCGGTATTTGCTTTTTCCGATAGTAATCGGATAAAAACTGACCGTGTAGTAATAGGTCAACCTCCCTTTTCTCTAGATGTAATAATTCGTGATACAAATCAAGGGCACTCTCAGCTGGTAATTGCCCAAAATCATTAGTCTCAAATAGAACACGCTCAGCATCCTCATCTGTTAGTGCCAATTGATCATGTTCAGCATTAAATAACAATTCTGCAGTAACCAATCCATCCTTGATAAATCATACAATATCCAACTAAGGAAGCAATACACCACTGATTTGAAAAAATAAATAAAAAATAAAAAATAAAAAATGTAAATAACAAAAATTAATAGTAAAAAAATGTCAATCCATATGTTGCTTGTAGAAATTACTTAATAATTTCTTGATGCTTATAGCCAAAAATATCCACTTGTCAAAGTGCTACGGGTGCAGGAGAAAATTAGAAGAATACAGTCAAAGTATGTCCACACTCACGTTTTTGTAGTCCAAGAGTGCTGGGGTAGCTGCCCAAAAGGGACCTTCAGGTACTTTGTATAACCTTTAAAGAAAGGGGTGCACTCACCAGTCTTCTAAAAAAGTCCTTTACTCCAACATTTAAAAGTAAATACAGGATCATCGTTTCAGTCCCAACCAATATATATATAAACGACAGGCTCAATCCACGGCACTCGACCATCTGGGGTGCCCTTGGTATGTGACCACACCATCTACATAAAAAATATCATACAAACTCGACACTCACATGCTTTTCAAACTGCAACTCCTTTGAACATAGGGAATGTTGCAATAATTTGTTAAGCTGGCCACCGCTTCATGGTCATTCCCATCTAGCAAGTCCCTACACTGATTCTCAGACAAATGAACTTGATCTGCCATCTTGGCCTCAAGCTTGCATACATTTATATATATATTTATATATATATATATATATATATATATACATACATGATAATATAGCCCGGCACCCTGAGCGTAATAAATGCTTTTTCAAAAAAAGATTTCAAAATACCTTTAGCTGTGGTACTTTCCTTGAATCCATACTCGGAATCCACATATCCAGACAAAGTGAGGCAGCACTCAACAGGTATTACTAGTAAAACCGTCCTTTATTGAACCGACATGTTTCGGGGATATTCCCCGTCCTCAGGGTCAAAGGTATACTAAACACATGCTAACACCATCCTTATATACCTGCACCAAAAAGTGTACAAATTATTTATTGGGCTCACCTGACCTACACATACCCAGATGCTCAAGCGGGACCTAGCGTCGCTGCCACAGAGCACATCAGATTGCGTCAGGCAGTCAAGCACATAAACAGAGCAATCAAATGGTTACTAAGGATGCTCTACAGTTACTTTGTATCGTCACACTGTTAAAGAGAATACGCTGTATTCATCTATATGGCCGATGCTGGTAGGTGTCCAGAATATGTGGAGACAAAGTCCACTCAATAAATTAGACGGTCTGTGGTCTGGAACTCACACCTTGTATGCCATTACAGTGAATGCTGGGGTGATCCTTATCATATGGGTAACCCAATAATAACCAAAGGTAACTCCATGGGTTGCGGAGATTAAGGT
Organism: Taudactylus pleione; assembly: GCA_031769625.1. Classification (NCBI taxonomy): domain Eukaryota; kingdom Metazoa; phylum Chordata; class Amphibia; order Anura; family Myobatrachidae; genus Taudactylus; species Taudactylus pleione. The sequence goes on along the minus strand of JAUIMM010000153.1, from coordinate 13,154,730 downwards.
ACTCTCCAGACTTGTTTATTCACAATAATAAATAAGCTTTATTAGCATGCATAGAAATAATTGCCAATGTTTTGGTCCACCTTAGAACCTTCAAGGCATAGTACAAAAAGAGATACATTTAGCTGTAATATTAAATCATTAAAAGCTGAAACCACTATGGTCTTTTTTCACATGCTCCTGAGGCTTAGACGTCGAGAGACCAATTTAATCCTTTATGGTCAGTTCTTGTCCTATTACACCAATATAAGCATAACAATTGCATTGGAATACCCTGGTTTAAGTCACCCAGGCCCCCTGAGTTGCTATATATATATGAGCCCACATCACACATTGTACTATTATGTGTATACTAAATTAATTGAAAATTACATTACATGTGGTTTATTACAATAGACAGTAAATTCTGCGGTGTTCATCCATTTGTTTTTTATTTACTGACATTTTTTTAATTTATATTTATTTCATTTTTTTCTTTTTTATTTGTTTATTCTTTATTCTGACTATACTTTTGGCTCCTTTCTTTTTTTCTGATTTAACATGTAGCATATATAATCTCAATTCTTTTTATTACCCTACCCCACTTCCTCTCACTTAGTTTGTCTTGCCACACTTCCTGCCATTTTTCAGGAGTTATGCCACACTTCCTGTATTTCACTGTCATGGTGACTGCCCTACTTCCTGTCAAGGATATTTATGACAGTTTTTCAGCACTTATACACTCTGTTTTTGCTCTCTATGAGCCTTTAACAAGTTAACATACTGGCCACACACTCCTAATTGCTTGTGTGATTGGTATTAAAAGTATACACCTAGTTTTTACAAACATAGGGGGACACCTCTGGTCCTTTGTCACTTCCTGTCACTGCTCATAAATACTGCATATGTCATAAGCATAAACACAAAGGCATGTGTTTTCTCTAGCCACTATGTCTTTCGGTAAGATGTACATTTGCTTTCATTATTTATTGCATTATTTTCTGCTTATTCCTTGGTGCACTCTGCACATGTAATTGTTTTATATGTTAATGACTGTCCACTATGCACAAAGTATAGGTTTATGCCTTAGTACACTCTGCACATGAAGTTGTTTTATATGCTAATGTTTGTTCATCATGAACAAGTCCATGTTTAGTGCATTTTGCATATGTAGCTGCTTTATTTGTTAATGCTTATTTACTAAGCACAGTGTGTATGTCTATGTTTCAGTACACTATGCACATGTAGCCTCTTACCAATAATTAGCCTATTTATTTCTATGTAGATTAGCAATATTATTGATCAGTTGATTAGTACTGTTATTGATAATATAATACTGTCAACACCATGTTTCTTGAGATTAATGAGTCTATATGTCCAACCCTGGTATATATTACTACCTTTAATATTGTAATATGTAGAGATGATTTTTAATATTAGCAACCAGATTAAGGACCAGGGAGGCATGTCTGTATTTTCTGTAACCCTGTTTGTCTTCTAATTTTTGTTTTGTTTCTTTTCATATTACAGCTATATGTATCTCTTATGCCTTCATAAAGGTTCTAATGTGGACCAAAACATTGGCATCTATTTCTACTCATGCTAATAAAGCTTATGTATTATTGTGAACAAACAAGTCTGGAGAATGCCTTAATCTCTGCAACCCATGGAGTTACCTTTGGCTGTTACAGGGTTACCCATATGATAGTGGGAACTCTAAGGATCACCCCAGCATTCACTGTAATGGCAAACAAGGTGTGAGTGCCAGACACCAGACCGTATATATATATATATATATATATATATACACATACAGTCAGGTGCATACATATTGGGACATTGACAGAATTTTCATATTTTGGCCTCTATTCACCACCACAATGTCTTTGAAATGAAACAAACAAGATGTGCTTTAACTGCAGACTTTCAGATTTAATTTGAGGGTAATTACATCCAAATCAGGTGAATGGTGTAGGAATTACAACGGTTCTATATGTGCCTCCCACTTTTTAAGGGGTCAAAAATAATGGGACTATCAACTCAAAAGCTATTTCATGGACAGGTGTGGGCTATTCCCTCGTTATTTCATTATCAATTAAGCAGGTAAAAGGTCTAGAGATGATTCTAGGTGTAACATTTGCATTTGGAATCAGTTGCTGTCGACTCTCAATATGAGATCCAAAGAGCTGTCACTATCAGTGAAGCAAGCCATCATTAGGCTGAAAAATCAAAACAAACCCATCAGAGAGATTTCAAAAACATTAGGTGTGGCCAAATCAACTGTTTGGAACATTATTAAAAAGAAAGAATGCATCGGAGAGCTCAGCAACACCAAAAGACCCGGAAGACCACGGAAAACAACTGTGGTGGATGACAGAAGAATTATTTCCCTGGTGAAGAAAAACCCCTTCACAACAGTTGGCCAAATCAAGAACACTCTCCAGGAGGTAGGTGTATATGTGTCAAAGTCAACAATCAAGAGAAGACTTCACAAGAGTAAATATAGAGGGTTCACCACAAGATGTAAACCATTGGTGAGCCACAAAAACAGGGAGCCCAGATTAGAGTTTGCCAAACAACATCTAAAAAAGCCATTACAGTTCTGGAACAACATCCTATGGACAGATGAGACAAAGTTCAACTTGTACCAGAGTGATGGGAAGAGAAGAGTATGGAGAAGGAAAGGAACTGCTCATGATCCAAAACTTACCACCTCATCAGTGAAGCATGGTAGTGGTAGTGTCATGGCGTGGGCATGTATGGCTGCCAATGGAACTGGTTCCCTTGTATTTATTGATAATGTGACTGCTGACAAAAGCAGCAGAATGAATTCTGAAGTGTTTCGGGCAATATTATATGCTCATATTCAGTCAAATGCTTCAGAACTCATTGGACAGCACTTTACAGTGCAGATGGACAATGACCCAAAGCATACTGCACAAGCAACCAAAGAGTTTTTCAAGGCTAAAAAGTGGAATGCAATGGCCTAGTCAATCCCCTGACCTGAATCCAATTGAGCATGCATTTCACTTGATGAAGTCAAAACTGAAGGGAAAATGCCCCAAGAACAAGCAGGAACTGAAGACATTTGCAGTAGAGGCCTGGCAGAGCATCACCAGGGATTAAACCCAGCGTCTGGTGATGTATATGCATTCCAGACTTCAGGCTATAATTGCCTGCAAAGGATTTGCAACAAAGTATTAAGAAGTGAAAGTTAGATTTAGGATTGTTTAGTTTGTCCCATTACTTTTGGCCCCTTAAAAAGTGGGAGGCACATATAGAAACTGTTGTAATTCCTACACCGTTCACCTGATTTGGATGTAATTACCCTCAAATTAAATCTGAAAATCTTCAGTTAAAGTACATCTTGTTTGTTTCATTTCAAAGCCATTGTGGTGGTGAATAGAGGCCAAAATATGAAAATTCTGTCAATGTCCCAATATGTATGCACCTGACTGTGTGTATATATATATATATATATATATATATTATTTAAAAAAATATAGATACTATTATAACATTTTGCTCTGATCAATAGGATAATGGCAATATAACATTCAGGATTTCCTAAGTCAGGGATACAAGTGATTCCTCCCCGTCATCTTTTAGTTTAGTTTATTTAACTTTATTTTATTTTAATTTTATATTTCTCTCTTGGAATATTACATTATTCCACTTATGATTTATATCCAGTCCTATATAACAACCAAGAAGTTTATATCTCTTTATTTACCAACATGATTACACAGGCACGCTGTTGAATTAACAACAGCATGTCTTGTGACATCAATATAGCCTGATGAAGATGATCAGGTGATGATTGGCCACTTCTCAGCTTATTACCTACACTAATCAGGAACTCCATTCTCATACTATTTCCTCCAAGAACAAGCCAGATTGGCAAAACGTGTGTCGGCAGCGGTAGCAAGGGTTCCGTGGTTGCGCATCATGGAATACCCCATCATCAAGTTTGTATCTCTGTGGTTTTACCTATTAGAACTGTGGCAATTTTTTCATGTGTTAACACTAAGCCCTGTATTTATAAAACAGCATGAGGCTATTAGTTCATTCCAAACATATGAGTATATGCATTTGATTATTATTTGCACTAGCACTTTATATTTATGCTATGGACTGCACTCAGTGACTTTAGTTCATTATTAGTTGTTCAGCTGATGATTGTCAGCAATATAGTTATGTCACAAACTAATACTAATATAATAATTATTATTATTATTATTATTATTGTTATTATTATCCTTTATTTATATGGAGCGCCTTACAAAGTACAAAAGCAGAGTACAGAAACAGTTGAACAGAACAAGAAAACAGTGACATACAGTACAAGACAAGTACATGGCATATAAACATTGCTGCAACAGTAGCAGGGAGTCAAGAGTTAGGTGCTGTTGTAAGGAGTATAGAGTAGATAATATAAGTAAAGGAAGAAAAATCACATGAGAGAAGAGGGCCCTAATCGTGAGAGCTTACATTCTAAAGGGGAGGGGCAGACAGACAGGGGTGACACATATGGTGTGGACAGAGGGTTTGGATGACATATGGATGGATTCCTATTTTACTTTAAGTGAGTAAGTCATATGGAGTAAGATTTACACCACTGACATTCTACTTTACGTGACAGTATTTGTAGGTGTCTGGAGAGCCATGGTTGTTATTCCAGTTTATGTGAAGTTGGTAGCTGAAGCCACTTCATCAAGGGCTATTTAAAGAGTTTGGTTAAGGTGTGAACCAGCAGTCTCAGGTAAATGTAGAAATTTGTGAAAGTAGTTCTTTAAAGAGATGTTCACATGTAAAATAATGATAAGTTGTAATCGAGTGTGGATTCCATAAGGCACACTTGTTGATTTGGAGGGTGATGGGAGACACGTGATGTGTATGAGGTTTGCAGGATATTTATTCCATAGTAAATCAGCTGTATGTGTGTGGGGCCTGGATTTGGTGATATGTCACCAGCTAATAAAATCAGGAGGATAGAGAAGTAGATATAGTTGTAGGTGTTGTGTAAAAGTTTTTTAAAGTGACACAATGAGGTTGTAATAGTCAATGTGTGATAAAAAGATAGCTCCTGAGTTTTTAGAGGGGGTGAGCGAATCAATAGGGCTGCAATGAGCACAGAGAGGTGAAATGCAGAGAGAGTTAAGGATGTTATAGCCTTAGAAAAAATAAGGAGTGTTTTGATGAAAAGAAATGTGTAGTACATGGTGAGATTTAGGTAAGTTGCCTTAGAAGTTGGTCAATGTTTGTTGAACTGTTTGATTAACTTTAACACACTTTGTGATTTAACACTTTGTGCATTTAACCCCAGCTGCTAACACAGCCACAGATGTCCCTATACTGAATATAAAGGAATGATATCAGGCTGCATCTGAGTCAAATGGTCTGCTGATCAAAGGAGATAACTTGCTCTGAGTTGGAGCAAAGACCAAGCCAAATATATACCATAAACTATGCTTCACTGACCAATATAGACTATACAGATAAAAAACAAATCTATGCAGGAGATTAAGTTACATACATTTAAAACTATACAGTATTGCATTAAGGTCTAAATGTACAGTATAGATGCAGTGAGTGGGATGAGAGATTGTCACATACATTTAAAACTACACAATATTGCATGAAGGTCTAGATGCACAGTATAGATGCAGTGAGTAGGATGAGAGATTGTCACATACATTTAAAACTACACAATATTGCATGAAGGTCTAGATGCACAGTATAGATGCAGTGAGAAGGATGAGAGATTGTCACATACATTTAAAACTACACAAGGTCTATACCAGCTAACACAGACACAAACAATATTTTGCATAAAGCACTCTCTTTGATGCTGCCAATGACCAAGTACTTTGTAATTATTTGTTCATCTGATGATTGTCAACAATAGAATTATACTACAAGTTAATACTGCTATACCAGATAACACAGACACAATCAAAATTTTGCATAAGCACTTTTTTTGGTGCTACCAATGCACATTGGTGTTATATTGGATTGATATGTATGATATTTATTTTTGAGTTGTTACAAACTAGTCTCTTATATTAGAGAACTCCTTTGAACTTATAGTACATACTGCTATTGTAAATATTATAAAATAATTGCCTGTATCATTATTTGCACCAGCACTTTTTATGGTATCATCATTGCATATCTTTCTCATTTCCTAAATTTTTTTCATTATATTCATGTTTCTTATACAATTTATTATATGTCCTTTGGTATGTTGTAATGAATTATGTGAAATTATAAGTTACTCAAATATCTATGTTCTGCACATGTCTGTATAAAAATGTAAAATGTCAAAATGTAATATTATGGTCATGCAAATGAGAATGCCTGATGGCACTTGTTGATATGGAGATAGAGACAGTGAATGTTTAAAAATACTAATAGATGCAGTTATTGGCTAAATCCATCAGCATAAGAAAAGTGTGACCTCTATTCAAGCAAATTAGAAATAATGAATTGTCTGCTTATCTAAGAGTATCATACCTTTACTTGTGTGATTGGTCTTCTTTTCTTCTCTATTCCTCTATTAACTGATGGTTATCTCAAGTTAAGTAATTCTCTCTTTAGGGGTCCAATGGTAATTAGTAAGACCCTTGACAGCAGAAATTAAAACTTGAGGAATATCGCAGCTACAGTATACTGTTGTTTCTAAGGTTTCCCTGCTTTCCGGTAATTTCTCACTCCTCATAGATAGCCAAATGGCCAAAGTGAGGAGCAGTCGAATGAGGAATAGCAGTTTATCTACCCTGACCTTCCTAATTTTTCAATATCAAGATAACCATATAATGGGGGCAAACTGATGTGTTATAATTGTGCAATCAAAGCCTAACACATATCTGAGACCATTTCCTGGTTATTTCGCCTTTGGATATAAGATAAGAAGGGTTTGATACCTCCTACCTTGTAATAATGTTTCATGAATGTCTGAAATTATTTGGACAATTACATAGGAAATACTATACCGTGCTATGATATTGCTCCACATATTATTTGTTCAAACTGTCAGCCATATGATTGCCAACATTTAGGAGTTAAAAATATTGTATCTTCTCTTGTAATGATGTTATTCACATATATATATATATATATATATATATATATATATATATATATATATAAATATATAATTTCAAAAATTTGTTCCGGAACTCACTATTTTTAATGAAAATAACTTGCTCCGGTGCCCTCCTTTTACAGGAAACAGCATCCCCACCATATGCAGATGAAAGAGGCAGCACTCTGAAGTCTTGTTAAACAAGTGAAGCAGTGCTGCGCTTTATTTACATCTTCATCTCATCAATGTTTCGGGGCCATCTGCCCCTTCACAAGATGTCATAAAATTATAACATTGATAATAAGACATGCTTTTATAATTCACCCTACTGAACGTAACAATATTCTCTAACCCTCTGCGCAACACTGTGTCCCGGGACTCAGTCAACATGCACGCAGGTAATCACTGTGTGCAGCTGATGGTCATGCGGCCACGCCAGGCGAATAGGATGACAACACATGAAGGGTGGTGATTCAGTAGTCATGGCAACTCTGTATAACAAACATGGTGACACATATATAGATAAAAGTGTACTTTACAATAAACACACGTGGTTATATATGAAAACAACCAATCAATATATAAAAAAGTGAAATCAATCTAAATCTTATATGTATAAAGAAAACAATGTGTGTGAAAAATGAGTGTGTGAAAAAATAAATGAACTAAAAAAATCCATGATAATGAATATACTTAAATCAATTTATAAAAAAATATGAATATAAAAAAATGTGAAGTGATAATGTTGCAATGCCAGGTCGCACGCAACTCAGGCCAATAAATATATTATGATAATGAATGTGACTCTGATAAATATCTAAAATCCCATGCCGTTGCCAGACTTTTGAAAACACCATTCGCTGCATGAGTGAAAAATACCCATGTAAATACAAAAGTGCTAAAATTAAAATTAAAACAAACTTCAAGTTTGAGAAGGATACAAATACTCCTGCTCAAATGGAAAAGATACACAACTACCATGTGGGCATTATATTCTATAGCATATATAGAAATATAAAAATAATCCAATGCTATAAAGAAGCTTCATCTAAGTTAGGGTTGTTACGGACACCAACTAAGATACGGCATTTTAAATTAATTGAATACAGACAATACAACAGTTTTGACAGACTGCAGGTAAGAAAAAACAGAAACATCATAAGAAATATCATAAAATATATCATAATAACTGATATGAGCTGTTAACTTTGAATATGTTATTATATGACTATTCTGTCTGTATTCAATTAATTTAAAATTGCTGTATCTTAGTTGGTGTCCATAACATCACTAACTTACATGTAGCTTCTTTATAGCATTGGATTAATTTGATATTTGTTTATATGATATAGAATATAATACTCACATAGTAGATGTGTATCTTTTCCATTTGAGCAAGAGTATTTGTATCCTTCTCGAACTTGAAGTATCTTTCTATATACAAGGGCATAACAATTTGTTGCTATGTTTGTAGAGTACTGATATGGTCATTTAGGGGATGTGAGTTGATGTATGATGCATGTTTTAACATGATGCTTATAAGATGTATATGTAGTTGTTTTTGCCCTATGAGTACAGTAGGAATGGGCAACATCTTTATGTGATAACAATCTTCATCTTTTTTTATGTGACTAGTAGCTCATTATTAGATTAGTAAAAGACATGAAAGTAGAAACATATTGTTTATATACATACATCATTTCAATGGTTTATTTTTGACAGTTATTGACATACTTTGTTTGTTTTAATTTTAATTTTAGCACTTTTGTATTTACATGGGTATTTTTCACAAATGCAGCGAATGGTGTTTTCAAAAGTCTGGCAATGGCATGGGATTTTAGATATTTATCAGAGTCACATTCATTATCATAATATATTTATTGGCCTGAGTTGCGGGCGACCTGGCATTGCAACATTATCACTGCACTTTTTTTATATTCAGATTTTTTTATAAAGTGATTTCAGTATATTCATTATCACAGATTTTTTTAGTTCATTTATTTTTTTCACACACTCATTTTTCACACGCATTGTTTTTCTTTATACATATAAGATTTAAATTGATTTCACTTTTTTATAAATTGATTGGTTGTTTTCATATATAACCACGTGTGTTTATTGTAAAGTACACTTTTATCTATATATGTGTCACCATGTTTGTTATACAGCGTTGCCATGACTACTGAATCACCATCCTTCATGTGTTGTCATCCTGTGCGCCTGGCGTGGCCGCGTGACCATCAGCTGCACACAGTGATTACCTGCGTGCATGTTGACTGAGTTCCGGGACCTGGTGTCGCGCAGAGGGTTGGAGAATATTTTTACGTCCGGTGGGGTGAGTTATAAAAGCATGTCTTATTATCAATGTTATAATTTTATGACATCCTGATGAAGGGGCAGGTGGCCACGAAACGTTGATGAGATGAAGATGTAAATAAAGCACAGCACTGCTTCACTTGTTTAACAAGACTTCAGAGTGCCGCCTCTTTCGTCTGTATATATATATATATATATATATATATTTGTCGTAAGTCCCAAAGGTACTAACGTTTTGGAAATAGTGTGCATTAAGAATGCTAATATGTGCCTTGAAAGTAGTCAAGTACGATAGAGCTATATATTAACCATGATGAATTAAAACTTATGTTTTACATACAATATATTTTCATTTCTAAAAGAGTGCTCACACAACAGAGTTATTTTTCTTCTCTTTCTTTGTAATAACTTTACCAAACTCTAGTGAGCAACACTGCTAACCAATGTATGACCAGCAATAGCATAAAGATTAGGGAATAGTGGCTATATCATCTATCTAATTTTTCTTAACCTTGCTTGTGCGACAATCTCTCCTTTCCCCTTTCTAAATCACACAATGGAACTTTGTAATGAAAAAAAGCTGTGGCCAGACATCATACTTTATATACAGATTCAGATTAATTTGCACATAGATGTTCAAATGTCGCACATCAAATTAATCAGTGTAGTCTAGCAGATTAGTTGTGTTGTTTCTTGTTGCTTATGCAAATAAGATGCACATTTTAAGCAAGAAAGTAGCTTGGCGTGGCCATTTCAACCCGGGATCGGGTGTACCAAGATGGGCTGTTTGGTATTACTGAAGCCAAAGTGTATGAGACACATCTGTATTTTTAATTGTACTGTACATTAGTGGGTGAGATAGCAAATAGATAAAAACCTAATGCCAATTTTTTATTATAGAGTAAATTGATCAGACTCAGTCTAAGACCAAATATGTATAATTGCAGACAGGAAAAAATAAAGACCAGTCACAAAGATAATTAACCCTTCTAATGTTGCAGCAGCTTCATTGTCCCAAACATAGTGTATCATTTTTATTAGTTGTACTATGGAGAAGGGACCTCAAAAGGGACAAGGGAACAATGAACAGGACCGTGGTGATTTAATTTGATGAGCCATTCTGTCCTCTTGTAGGCAGCTCTACATTGATAATTATATAAGTATGATTAGCCAGCTGCCAGACATCTGTTATTATCATCATGAAAAACCAGAAAATATTATCAAGCCTGATTTTCACCTAAAATAAGTTTGTGAAGATTAACAACTTGTATATTTGGAGGCAAATTTAAATTACAGGGACGAATAGCTGACTTGTAATTCTGATTATTTGTGCAAAAAAGGGAGTAGATATATAAAGTGATCAGTATCAAAATAACAAATGTGCCAAACTTATCTGTGTATAGTATAGCCATTGACTTAAATATACTCCACACAGTATGTTGTTTTAGGATTACAGGATGTAAAGAGCTCAATATCACTAATACTTTGGTACATGGTGTAATAAAAGAAGGTAAAAAAGAACAATGTGACAGAAAGCACTGCAAATTGGATAGATTAATCACACATTTGGTTCAGATAATTCTAAGATGTTTAATAAGATTAAAAAATAAAAATGGCCATAGATTCTCCAAAATAGACACTATATTGGGATATACCCCTAAAAATGACAACTGCAGCTCACATACATACAGTGATGGCTCAATCTAGTTGGTAATATATTTGAACTGCTATTACTTCTTATGACCACACCATCAATAAAATAACTGCAAAATTGTTAAATAACAGCTCCACACTTCACAATGAAAAACAAGCATACAGGTTTAAATTGCAAATTAATATGTTTCCTTATTTGACTGAAGAGAACCATACAGTCACTTCTCCATTAGTCTGGTAACTACTTGTTGTAGATAGTTTTTCCTTCGAATGGATATAACTTATTTATTACTTCAGTATAAAAACCATACTGTATAAACAGTGCCTTTTAAACTGCTAGATGTTTTCAGGATTTTAACACTCCTTCTCCCCTGTAACCCACTTATTAAGTGGAGAGCCACACATAGAATTGTTTCATCAGTGTTTTCACTGGCAATTTATGTTTCAATTACTTCCCATTTAAAAAAGGGCAGTTAGCAGTCTGCTCCTTCTATTTGGTGTATTGATAGTATTATACCAGTGGTATATTGCCGATAGTCCAATTCGTCAGCAGAAACTTTTAATGGAATACTTAGCTCAGTCCTCTAGTGACCTCTGAGTCACTCAATATTGTTACTCACTAGTAACCCTATGAAGGAGAAATTATTAATCCTTTCTGTTCTCAGCAGCAGCGCACTTTCAGCTGAATGTTCCTTTGCTGCATGCAGCGTGGAGCCATACACTTGTGGGAGTTTGTAACGCGTTTCCCCTCCTCTCTTTTAGTCTCAGAGGCTTCCTCAGACAGAGGAATCTGTATGCTTGTTTTTCATTGCTTTTGCATAAGAAGTGTGGAGCTGTTAATTAACAATTTTGCAGTTATTATATTGATGGTGTGGTTATAAGAACTAATATATTACCAACTAGATTGAGCCATCGATGTATGCATGTGAGCTGTAGTTGTAATTTGTAGGGGTATATCCCAATATATTGTCTATTTTGGAGAATCTATGGCCATTTTTATTTTTTATTCTTATTAAACATCTTAGAATTATCTGAACCAAATGTGTGATTAATCTATCCAATTTGCAATGCTTTCTGTCACATTGTTCTTTTTTATCTTGTATTACTAAGAGGGGTCGCAATTTCCTCTAAACAGTTAGCTGCAACAATAATTGGATAAATTAAATACAGGTGTTTGTCAGACTAGGCGCCAGCTTGTTTTCGGTTCTATATAATAAAAGAAGGGACTACAATATTGCGACACTATATTGTAAAATAGTTGAGTATGTGATCAATTACTAAACTACTTACTAAAAATAATAAAATATCTACTAAATTGTTTTAACATTTGATGTAATTGAGAACCCAACAGAAAACACAGCGTATTGAAGATGGTTGTCATGTCACATTGCTAGCAATTACTAAAGGCCGGATATGATGTCATAACATAAAATGATCCAAAGCATACATCCAAGTTGTGTACTAATTATTTGCAAAAGAAAGAAGATGCTCAAGTCATAACAGAAATGGAATGGCCACCTCAATCGCCAGATGTTTCACCCATCGAGCTTTTGTGGGAAGAACTAGACAGGGAAGTCCGAAAACAGATGCCTACCAACACTGAGGGCCTCTGGGAGGCTCTTCAAAGCTGCTGGAGCCGAATGGATTGCCAAAAGCTGGAAAAATTTGTAAATAGGATACCAAGGATATGCAAAGCGCTTATCAAAGCTAAGGGTTGTCACTTCAATGAAAGCAGACAACCTAAAACTACCTAAATAAACTTGCCTAAAAGTAAAACCAAGTATTTTTTTTTGTTTCCTTATTGATCAAACAGTTGTGTGTTTTGCAAACAAAGCCAATAAAACAGGTTTTATTTAATTACTGTGCAGTTACATTGAATTTCAGGGGGTGTGCTCAGACTTTTGACAAGTACTGTAGCTTATAATAACTTATCAGCAGTGTGGGCTTAATGAGTGAATTCACCTTGGTCTTTTTCACTGTAAAAGTCCAGTGTGCACCTGATACATTCAATTCTTGGTAGCATTCGCCGTCCACAGTCCCGGGTATTGAGCTGGGCTGTCCAGGTGCAGATTAGTGTGGCCGGCTCATTACCTGGCTCAGTGGGGGACTTGTAGCAGTGCAATAGCAATACAGGTCACCACATATAATTCGTAGCAGGCAGCTGATCAAACGAACCCCCAGTGGAGAGAACAGCAATGTGCATTTTGGCTGCCGCTGTAGCCTTTTTCAAGCTTTTTTCAGCTGTTTATAAAACCACCACAAAACTGCAGCAAAAATGTTGACATTTACAACCTACCTCTTAGTAAATTTAGGCCTTCATCTTCATTGGATTCAATGTATAGTGTATTTTATCAAACAATGGAATAAGAGAGTCATTTGCATTATTAAACTTCTATTTCTGGATGTCCCTCTGTAACATGTAACAAACCTTAACATGTTAAAAATTAATTATATTATGGAGGCATATGTACAGAGGTGTGTTCACTTAATAACTCTTCAGGCCAGACAAACAAAAGGTTTTTGTCAGTGGTGTTAACTGGGAGGTAGGGGTGTGAACCACACCAGGTGTCACCCTCCAAGTGACACAAAAAATGCCAGGACCTCCTCAGTGACAGGGAGCCGTGCACTACACACTAACATCACAGTGCAGCTACCGGTCACTGAGGAGGAGCCTGCAGTGCAGGGAGAGTCTCTGAGGGCATCCCAGGATCTCTGACAGTGTTAGACATGCACCATAAGTGATGTGAAACCCCCAGCGAGGCCATGCCCTCTTTTCAGCTCTTTCCATTGCCATTATGCATTGCCTCATTGGGTGTTACCAACCCCAATGCTGCCACTGTTTGTCATACATTTTCATCAGATGTCTGGCATATCACAAGCAGCAAAATAGAGTACTATAGAAGGTTACTTAGATATGACCCTTTATTACTTATATCATTCAATGTCACTTTAAATAAGATATATATGTATACTATGTGTGTCATTGCTGGTACTTCCTGCATTGCCCACTCTTAAGGACAGTTGGATATACATTTATGACAACAAACTTTGACCCATAATGACAAACAGTAACACATAACCAGGATCAGATCATACCAACAGTGGAAAAATACATATTTGGCATAACCCCTAGGAAATACACCATTTATGGAACAAAAGCTAAACAGTATAGTTTGGGCATTGATTTAAATATGGAGTGGTACTTATGGTCCATTATATATTACCTGTTCCTATACACCAGGCATGATGCACCAAAGCAAAGACACCTAGCAACCCCATAGTCAAGAATGTGAATGAAATCCTAAATCTCAATAAAATAAAGGAGTGAGGATGTAAGGCAGGAGGAACAAGGCTAACTCCATGTCAGTCTTGCCAAGCAAGGCACCCCTGGCAAATGTCTTAACCTGAAATAAGGACCTCATCAAATGATTGGCAAGAGACTTTATAGAGTTCTTCCAGTATAGACAAAATTCAGTGCAGTTAGATCTTGCTAAATGAGGTGGAATATCCTAATCTCCTTCTCTGAAACATCCCCAACTGAGGACAAGAACAAACCTGAGATAAGGGATGCAATGAAGTGTCAGTACCTCTTACCCAAATGATCCTAATCATATATTGAAAATATGTATGACTGAGTCCTAAGGCATTTTATTATTATGTAAAATGCATGTCTTTTTTGCTGGGCCATTGCAGTCCACTGGGGGAATTTGTGTCTTGCATTTTAGTGATTATGAAATTGCAAAGATTTTGGTTGTGGATGCACAGGTGAAAAAAATGCAATATGAACCAAAAAAACAAACATTTTTGCAACTTATTCTGTGTTGGCTGCAGAACCGAGATGCGACCAACTCTGCATAGGTATCAAATGTGTCTCTCTCCCTATGTAAGTAATAGGAGCAAATGTGCCATGTCAGTAGCAAACGCAGGATTTTGAAAGGGGGGTTTCCTAATACAGAACCAATGTAAAAACTATTAACCACAATAATATATGGTCGTTGAACTTATTGTTGACTTCTAGAATCCCGCCGGAAGCACACATTAACCTCAATAGGAAAAATTAAACACAATGGCCCCCACAAGCAAAAAACACACACATTAATCTCCACAGAATAAAGAGAAAATATATTGGCTACAATAGGACAAAAATGAAACTGGAAAACACAGGAAAATAATACAATTCATTGGCCCCCACAAGAAAAATAAATAAAATTTGGGAGTGGGTAGGGTGGGTAGTGTATATCCCTGGGGCCGGGGAATGTGTGATATGGTGGATAGTGTATGTTCCTGGTTTGGGGGGTACTCTGTCTAGGTAGCCAAAGGATAGGTTGGGAGTGTATGTTCCTAGGGCCAGTTGGTAGTTTAGTAATATATATATATATATATATATATATATATATATATCAGAATGTGAAAGATATAGAAGAGTAGGATAGTGTGTAACAGAGGGTGATGTAGCAGAGGAGGATAGGGTGTAACAGAGGGTGATGTAGCAGAGGAGGATAGGGTGTAACAGAGGGTGATGTAGCAGAGGAGGATAGGGTGTAACAGAGGATGATGTAGCAGAGGAGGATGATGTTGCAGAAGAGGATAGGGTGTAGCAGAGGAGGATAGTGTGTAAGAGAGGGTGATGTAGCAGAGAAGGATAGGGTGTAACAGAAGATGATGTAGCAGAGGAGGATAGGGTGTAACAGAGGATGATGTGGCAGAAGAGAATAGGGTGTAACAGAGGAAGATGTAGCAGAGGAGGATAGGGTGTAACAGAGGATGATGTAGCAGAGGTGGATACGGTGTAGCAGAGGAGGATAGTGTGTAACAGAGGGTGATGTAGCAGAGAAGGATAGGGTGTAACAGAGGATGATGTAGCAGAGGATAGGGTGTAACAGAGGATGATGTAGCAGAGGAGGATAAGGTGTAACAGAGGATGATGTTGCAGAGGAGGATAGGGTATGACAGGTTGACAGATGTAGCAGAGGATAGTGTATAACAGAGGGTGATAGATATGGTAGAGGATAATCTTTAACAGAGGGTGACAGATGTAGCAGAGGATAGTAGGATAATGTGTAGTAGAGGGTGATAGATGTAGCAGAGGATAGTGTGCAACAGAGGGTGATAGAGGAGGATAATGTGTAGGAGAGGGTGATAGATGTAGCAGAGCATGGCAAGAGCTGAGTTGAGTGTGTTGTAATCCAATTTACTGCAGTGGTCTTGACCAGAAGACTTACATGAAAAGGGCTGTGCATATCAGATCGTCTCCTGTGTGTGTAGGTGTTCGGCAGCTCCATTACACGTCTTCCTGTTAAACAGCATGTGCCAGCTCTTGCATGCTGCCAGGTCCCAGAGCATGCTGGGAAAGGGAGTTTCCCAAGCTACACTCAAACACTCTATGGAGTAAAAAGTACACTTCAACTCCCATGAGTCACCTTGCATATGGTGAGTCAAGCAGACTGCTCTGCTCCTGGAGCTAGCCGATGACCGATTACAGCTTCCTGATTACGTTCCACTGGGGAGCGCAAATTCTGGAAGCTTTGCAGCCTGCCCGGCTGATTTACAAATCAGTCAGGGACAGGTGAGCCGACTGTGATGGGGGATAATGTGACCGGCCCAGCGGGAACTCTCCCACTGTCCTGGCAGCACAAGCAGCCCCTGCCTGTCTGAGCTCCAGTATTTGATGCACGGCAATGGATTGATGGACAGGGGGGGTTTCTGGGTACTCGGAAACCCCCCCTGCGTGTGCGTATGCATGTATAGGACAGGTGGTTG
This sequence comes from Taudactylus pleione, assembly GCA_031769625.1. Lineage (NCBI taxonomy): Eukaryota > Metazoa > Chordata > Amphibia > Anura > Myobatrachidae > Taudactylus > Taudactylus pleione. The sequence continues at coordinate 13,137,938 of JAUIMM010000153.1, read as the reverse complement.
GCTTCACTGTGAGGACAAAAATGTTGCAATTCATACACATTAAAGTAATTGACAGGAAAGTGTATATACTAAGTATCAAAGTCATTTGGATCCTGTGAAATGCAAAATTAACAAGGTGCAAATATAAAATAAACACTAATAAACATATGTGTAGGAGACATACATAGTGTTTATTACAATGTCATTCTGCTTTTAAATCACAGCAGCATTAGTTTTACTTCTTTTGCATCATTGGATAAATCAGTGACAGCCTGCAGCTGTTATCAGCAGCAGCAGCAGCAGTTTGCAACTAGCACCATGGTTTAAGTACCCACAAGCACTGTCTCTCCAAACAGGTGTTGGAATACAGAGTGCGCTACTGTGCTTCCCTCCATATAGCTTCATGCCTGACGTATTTGCCCATACCTAACCGAGATGGCCACCGTGATTGCGCATGTGTGTTGCCATCCTGGCTCTTTACTGTGTTTTAGTACCATAGTGGTACACATCGGTGTACCACTTAGCTCCGTGGTGGGACCTATGAATCCTGCTGCATGACCAGCTGGTATACTGTATGCCCCATCCACAAGCCATACGTATATATGTGAATACAGTCAAGCATAAAATAGTACCTTTGCACTTACCAAAAAGGGGCATGGCCTCACAAAAATAGGCCATGGCCAGCACCCCACAGATTGGCCCCCATAAGAAAAAAATAAAATACTGATCCTGATAGGAAAGCAAACACATTGGTCTCCACAGGGGAAAAAAAATACACACTGACCCCCAAAGTAGAAAAATAAACCCTACATACATTCCGTTAACAGCTGCTCTTTTTCTTTTATATAAAAAACACATTTTAGTGAAACATTGCAGACATTCCCCTACACTTAAGTCAGTGCTACATTTGTTTTTCAATAGTCTAATTAATTTAAACTGGACATTAGATAGATAGAACATAGAGGAAGAGTCGGAGCCAACAAATGTGTATTTTTCAACCCCCTTGCCAACATTTTTGAACTAGACCTGAACATCTCACACTTCACAGAAGTTTTTTGTTGTACTGCTATAAATGATCCACACAGTACCTATTCTACTCCAAAGTCTTGCAGCATTCATATAAAAGATTGCAGAGTTACTCATCAACAGTTGGTTAACTAGAGGGGGATGATTGGGGCTCGTGCCCTGAGTGTCGTTGGACCGGCAGGGCAGGAGGGCACCACCACCTGTGGTCCGGATCCATTTCAGTTAGTGTAGTGTGGACTTCAGTGAGTGCAGTCTGCATTACACAGTATAACAAACAATCCGGCGGTGATGTGTTTGTTTTAGAAGCCAATGATAATCAGACAGACTCTCATTGGCTGGAGCCAGGCTGGAGCTCACTCATGAACTCCACCTGCAGGCTCCCGCAGTGGGTGAAGGGAGAGACATAGTACATGGCAGGAGGATGGTGGAGCATATGGTGGCAGGCGCTGGAGCGGGGATTCAGGTAAGTTGATTGTTTTGTGTGTGTATGTCTGTGTGTTATATATATATATATATATATATATATATATAAGGGGCACGACTGGCTGGGGGCACTGTATAAGGGGCACTACTGGCCAAGGGCTCTGTATAAGGGATGCACTTCTGGGGGCACTGCATATGTGGGAGACCACTATTGGAAGCACTGCATAGGCACTAGTGAGGGCACTAGTGGGGGCACTGCATAAAGGGCACTAGTGGGGGCACTGCATAAGGGGGACTACTACTGGGGGCACTGCATAGGGGGACCACTACAGGGGGCACTGTAAAAAGGGCACTGCATAGGGGGTACCATTAGAGGCACTGCATAGAGCAGACCACTACTTGGGGCACTGTATAAGGGGAACTTCTGGGGGGCACTGCATAGGGGGACCACTATTGAGAGCACTGTATAAGGGGAACTACTAGGGGCACTGCATAGGGGGTACCACTAGTAGGGGCGCTGTATAAGGGGCACTACTGGGGGCACTTTATAAGGGGCACTACTACATGGGACATTGCATAAGGGCACTACTACAGTGGCCATTGCAAGAGGGGCACTACTACTGGGGGCATTAAGGTGCATATGGAATGACAAGGAATTTTCCAAGTATGACAAGAAATGGTGGTGTGTCATGTTGACACACTCCCATTATTCAGTGGCCCTGGGATACTAATATCCTAGTTACACCACTGCTCATCAATTCAATTAAAAGCTTTAAAGTTCCATTACCAACTATTATTAATATACCCCTGTCAATTTAACATCTGTAGCAATCTTACCATGCTACCAGGAAGAATAGGAAAAGCTCTATTGCTATTTAGCATTGTATTTCCCTGAGACAGGCCTAAATTATTTGGATTTTTTATTCATCTTGTTAATTAAACTTCATTCTGCACAGCCTAGGGCTGGTTCATATTCTGCCAGACAAACCTCATGAATAGCCTGATGCTGGTTTACGACCTTGCTGGGTAATTGCAAACGTTTGTCTACTTGCAAAAGCAGTAACAAGCCCAGGATATAAGCATTTGAACAATTGCTGTGAGTTCCATTTATTAATTTATTTTAAATGATTAACTTAATTTCATGCATGCATTACTTTTTTATAGTCAGTTATTATTATTATTATTATTATTATTATTATTATTATTATTATTATTATTATCCTTTATTTATATGGTGCCACAAGTGTTCGGCAGTGCCTTGCATAGTACATAGAACTAATAAGTGAACAAGAAACAAGTAACTTACAGTACATTACAGTGCAGGACAAGGACACAATTTATATACATTGCTGCAATAGCGATTAAAGCACTCACAATAAGCAGCCGGGAGTTGGAAGTCACGTGTTAGGTGCCCTTAAGGGGAGTAAAGAGTATAAGAAAATGTAAAGAGAAGCACATGAGGGAAGAGGTCCCTGCTTGTGAGAGCTTACATTCTAAAGTTCTTAAGCTGCTACTACTGGCACTACATGAAAAACAATAATGTTACTCAGCGGTGGAGCTGTTCACACATCCCTACGGCCCTGATGTTACTCTGGACAGTTATGATATATTATTGCAAAAATAACTTCAAAATAGCGAGACCAGATAAAATCACTGGGTGTCTTGTTAATGCTTCATCCATCTGCCTGCTGGTAGCTGCTGATCAAATAATTATTTTATGCACTTCATTAGCAGCAACTGCCTCAGATAACCCTCAATATTGATATTGAAGTAGGAGGAGTATACTATACATAATTCTTCACTCATTACTTCTTGACATTGGCTTATTTTCTATTAAGAAATAATGACAATGTAAAATATTATACAGTACAGTATATATTAGTTTTCACCTAAGATAATATTCATCAAATTCTAGGACTTGCAAAGTAGATGGCTTTGAATTATCTTCTGATATAACAAACATTAACTTTATGTGCATGTTCTCAAGTTAAAATACTAATGGTACAGGTACAAATTTTACCCAACTCTACTTTTTTCCAGTCTACTTTATTGCTCGAGCATACTAAATGTAGCTGCAAACAAACTAAAAATGTACTAATGCGCTTTTAAGCTGCCTACACACATAGCAATATTCTACACGATATGGCCAATTTCATTGAATCGTGATGACAAATCGTGTAAAATATGCCCAAATCGTGAGTAAATTGTGAGTCCCCACTAACGATCACGAAGCGATGCGCGTCCCCACAGGTCGTACATCGCATCTTCAGATCTGCCATGCTGTAGGGCAGATTTGCCAATCTGGGACACAATGCACTGAAAAAAAAAGTTAAGATGCACAATAGATCTTAAGTCAGATTTGGATGCTTTTTACTCCAAATCGTGTGTAGGATTGCCGGTAAGCTGCCGAGAGTTCAAAGGAAATCTTACACAATGTCGGATCTAGTGGCGTATCTATAATGGGTGCAGTGTGTACAGGGCACACAGGCCCCGCAGGTCCAGGGGGGCCCTGCACCGCACACACTGCACCCATATTATTTTAGACTTACCTGTCTGTGGTCCCACGTCGCATGTCTGCGCTGCTCAGAACACCGGAAAATGGGCGCCGTGGCCATTTTCCAGTGCTCTGCGCATGCGCTGTAGATTCTGGGCACTGGAGTGTGCCCGGAGTCTACTGCGCATGCACAGAATGCTGGAAAAATGGCTGCCACTGCTATTTTCCGGCGTTCTGCGCATGCGCTGTAGACTCCGGGCACACTCTAGTGCCCGGAGTCAACTAATGCTCTGGTGGCTGGCTAGCCACTTCAGTTGGCTGCCGGCCACCAGGGAGAGAGTAGGGGGCCCCGCACAGGGAGTGCACACGGGCCCCCCTCCTTTCTTAAAATGCCCCTGGTCGGATCGTGAGCACATCGGTATGTGTGTGGGCACCTTTACACCTTTGTCTTTCCCATTTTATGAGTCTAAAAGCAATGCAAACAGAATTAATAAAAATTTGTAATTTTGATGGAAGATTAACCATTATTGTTTTAACTATGGCTCCAGTGTAATCTCTTTTCTGAATATTCTATTGCAATATCCACAAAATATAAATAAACACAGATGGTGTTTATATTCACTGCAATTAAATTAAGCTAATGATGCATTAAAAAAACTGCACTGCTATCACTGATTCTATTTGTAGTGTTTTTGCTAGACATGTGTGCAAGACTATGTAACATCACATCACAATACAGTATTGACAATAAACAAATTAAAAATTATATATTTATTTTGCAATTACATGACACTGGTAACCTTAAGAACTATAGCTCACTTAAAGCAATTGTCCAATTTAATACTTCACCAACTGCAGCTCAAGTCCTCTAACTCTCAGCCCTAAGTTAATTTAAGGTGTCAGTTATATTCTAAATTGTAACTTATTATTATTATTATTATTATTATTATTATTATTATTATTATTATTATTATTATTATCTTGTATTTATAAACATGTGAAATATTGTGAAGCACGGTACAATAAAATAATTATGTTATAAACGAATAGCAAATTCTTAATCATGAATGAAGAAGTTAAGGATGGCTTTGACCACCTTAGCATACAGTCCTAGAGACTTGGGACACATGGTACATATGATAGTGGAATATAATTTGTTGCTGCTGATGGGGAAAGTGCATGTGGCTATTGTGAGACAGAAGTATTGTCATCTGTCAATAATAAAGCAGTCATTGGCAACTCATATTTTTGTGCTTCTACCAACAATGAACTACTGTGTACATGTGGATAGACAGAGGAAAGCAGAGACACAAAACATGAACCAGTCACTGCAGACGGAATGGGATTCATTCCGGCGTCGGGATTATGATAGGCGTTGCTATTTTGACGCCTATCATAAATCCCTAGCCGGCATTCTGCTGTTGGGATTGCGAGGCCGCCAGTCACATTACTGCAAAAATCTATGTCAACTGATGTCAACCATAACATTCCTGCACTATTTATCCCAGCTGATGCTCCTTCCTCTTCTGGTTTTCAAAATTGTTTTTTGTTTTCATGTTTCATGAGTTCTCTTGTAGTAATAAGCCACTTTGGAGAAGCTATATGTTTGGTGTTTTTAGATAATTTCAGTCTCACTGCTGGCAATGCCAGGATGGTTACTCCTCATATTCAGTGTCAGTTCCTATCAGCAAAGTGGCAGTGGAGATCACTTAAGGAGGGGTTGAGATGGCAACAGCAGTAACACTTGATAGTAAGACAGTTGAGCTGCTAAACTAATATGGTATTTTAGTAGATCTTCTAAATAACCTGGTCCTCCTCAGCACTAAAATGTCATTTTCCACTGCCTTAACAAATTTTTAGCTGTTTTAAATTTGTGGTGTGATTATTATGTGGAAGAGAAAGCCTCCTTAGGATATGAACATGGATAGAAACTGTGATTGAAAGAGATAGAAAGGGAAAAACAAGTACAGTGTTAAATGATGGAATTTGCTCTGAATGTGTAATTGAAGCCTAAATGAGGATCATTAAATATGTCTGTAACTGAAATCCTGGCTTTATGTTTTTCACCAGCAAATTTGTGTGGAGTAGGGTTGATAGGGGAACCAGTTCCATTCAGTTATATATTGGCTGTAGTGCACTTAGCAAGTGACACCTGCTATGTTTGTATTGGGTACCACTGACCTGGACAACATAAGTTTCTTTGGGTGGACATCTTTTGTATTGTCATACCACATGGGCTGTGCATATTGGGCAGTATAACCAGTGTGAAGTGGAGCAAGTTGGTGAACTGTTTTGTCATAAAGTGTCATAATGTGATTTTTCATGTTCTTACATACTCATCAAGGCACCTCATACATTTGTATCAAATAACTGTTTTAACTGGTGCTAAATTACAAGGAACATATTAACAACAACAACCACTGAGTTGCTACTGTCTAAAGTGAAGATATAAGTTCCATAACAGGTATTTAATTGGTACATTTTATTGAGAATATGGCTGTTTCTATGTAGTACACTGGTCTGAATCCTATGTATGACGAAGTGTCTTTTGAGTTTGGAGATGATTAATGTACTTAGTAAGGCAGGTAATTGCTTTCAAACCAGCCATAATTAAGAGTCAACATGTACCTAGTGTTCCTTAATAAAGCTCTGAAAGATAACTCCCTCTCAGCGCTGTAGGTTGTGTTCACACTAATCATATAATGACCATTCATAAAATAAAAAACATACATAGTGTAATATAATATATAAAGAGTCCTCCCTAATATGGGAAAACACACAGACGAAGGTGTTTATATAAACTTCTCCCATGGAATAAAATAGCAGAAAATTCAGATTGCCAATTAGCTTTTCTACTCTTTCTTATGTTAAATAGAATTGAAACATATCAAAATGTCTAAATTTTTGGAGAATATCTTTGCATGCATAATACATTTCAATAATGTAAAATAATAGGTAATCTCATGCACCAGTGCTAGAGAATATAATAAATTATATTTTAATTGTTCCACTAACATGGTAATAACAAAAAAGCAAAAAAATATCATCCTACACTCATATCAGCCTAACAGGATACGTATCAGAACCTAGAAGAAATGGAGCTTACAGTATAACAAGTCTCAAAAATAAGTTTCAAGCAATTCTTGTGGTATCTGCTTTTTTTCTTGCCACTGGATTGGCCCTCTGGTTCTGTGATAGAAAAACCTCTTAGTTCTGAACATGTTATGGAACAGGTGTAACTTGTTAAACAGGAAGAATTGAGGTCCTAGCAAAACTTCATTTTAAATGAAGGCTGCTATAGTCAGTGTTAGAATCAAAGTGTTAGAATATAAGTGTAATTAGAATTTGATAACTATGATGCAGGAGTTAAACTGAAGGACAGTGTACAACATACTTATGTGAGTTAGCTGAATTGCCATCACTGACACCTGCTGTAAACATATCTAGGAAACTCCTTACTGCACTCCCTGCTTTTACATTGCAAGTACTTACCACTTTGCTTGCTACTCTTATTGATTGTTTTTGTTATTCAAATCACATCTGATGAAATAAGTTCTGTACAATGTAATTTTACCTTCATAATATGGAAAATCCTCTGTGTATTGCCTTTTTCCATTGTTTCATATCTATCCACTTTAAACATTCTTTATTTTAGTATATTCCTACACCCACTACTTCTCAAACACTTCTCATTATATTTCACTGTAGCTGTGTTCATACGTTTAGCAGCTCTGTTCTTTTACCTGTGTATTCGAACAATTAACAACACTGTCTCTATATCACACAGTCTTCACTCCATTTTCCATCCCATTGATTCCTTCATCAACACCATGAACACCTTTACTTCAACCATTGCCTTTATTCAGTGTCTACATACTCCTTTACCTACTTTTCCACCCCTATCCTCCCCCTCTAGTCTCCTCCATTTGCTGTTACCCTTTTCTCCCCTAATCAGTCTCCCTTCCAACCATCTGCTTCTCACCTTTTCTATTCCTCCATTCTCAACCACCTCCCTCCCTTCATGGCCTTGCTACCTCACCACTAAGCTCCACTCCCTCCTGTCTCTCTCTATCATATCCATGGCTGCAAAAAGAAATCCTGGGCCCCGGTACAGCAACTTCCTGGAGCCCCTCCTGGAGGTGTTGTGGCCACAGCATGTTGGACAGGATTGCACCTCTTTGGGGGGGTGTCTAGCATGTCAGAAGCACCCATTCACAGAAGCATGGCATAGCACTCAGCAGCTGGGACAAAAGCATTCACTATTAGGATAGTGGGACAGTCCCATAAAAGCTGAATTCTTACCTGAATGTATTTAGATGTTATAATGAAGCAGACAAAAATTAAAGTGCAACAACTATATTTTTTACATCTCTCATGTAAATAACACATACAAAAATAAAATGCAATTTTTGTTATACAGCTAGATGAGCTATTACCTAATCTAGCTATTACCTTAATTGTCACATCAGGTCATTTTAAAACACACACATTCCACAGCATAAATATATACGTGTGTATATATATATATATATATATATATATATATATATATATGTATATATATATATATATATATATATATTGGCATTATTTAATGCTTGGATTGATAATGAAGTTGCCTCTTTTCTCAGAGTTGATTCCCCGATTTGTCCTATCTTATATACACTCCCAAAAGTGCATAAGTCGATGATAAATCCACCTGGTAGGCCGATCATCTCGGCGAGATGGTCTATTTTGTGCCTATTGCACAGTTTGTCGACTATCATTTGCAGCCATTTGTTTAAACTACCGATGCATATATAAGGGACGCTGGACATTTTTTGTCAGATCTAAAAACCATGATTGAATTTCCAACTGACTATGTATTGGGTACCCTTGATGTGTGCTCATTGTACACGGTGATTCTGCACGAGGCTGGTATTGAGGCCGTAAGGGAAGCCTTACTCTTATGCCCTTATGCAGGTCCACCTATTGAATTTATTTTATCATTACTCAGGAAAGTTTTAGAATCTAACCACTTTATGTATCAGGGTCAGTACTTTCTGCAATTAGAGGGAACCGCAATGGGTTCAAACCTAGACATATTTGTCCTATGGAAGGGTGACACTGAGTCCTTTGTTGAAATAGCACAATGTTTGAATAAACTTGACGGCCCAGTTCGATTCACATATTCATGTGATAACTTTGAAATCAACTTTTTGGATGTCACTGTTTTTAAGGGTCCAAATGGTTTAGAATATACTCTCTACACAAAAGGAACTGACAGAAACACACTGCTATGGGCTATGAGCCATCACTCAGTATCTTTGAAATCAAATTTACCTATTTCTCAGTTCATCAGAGTATTGCGCAATAACTCTGTTCCTGAGCGAGCTGAGATACAGCTACAGGAGTGATAGATTTGCAGCATGTGGATACTCCATGACAATAAAAGAAGCCTCACCAGGGCTAAAAAGATCTTTTCACAGGACTGTCCTACCCAGCAGAAGACTGACCCAAATACAGTGATTCTGAGCACCAGGTGTGATTCGAATTTACAGCACACACAAAGAGTGTCAGATCCAGCATTTAAGAAAATTTCAAAGAATCCTCCCCTGTTAAGTGTGAGAAGGGGCCCAAATCTTAAGGATGTCTTGTTACGTCCAGATATGCACGTGAATAAAACTAATGACATTCGTTGGCTACGTAAACCTAATGGTTGCTTTAAGTGTTTGAACTGTACTACCTGTAGAGCATTGATCACAGGACAATTTTTCTGTCACCCACAGAATGGGAGTAAAATTTTCCTGCACCACCATCTAACATATTTACTGGACCATGTGATATACTATTGGGTGTGTCCATGTGGACTATTTTATGTGGGGAAAACGATACGTACATTCCGGGAACAGATGTCACAGCATCGATCTTCTATCAGACTGGCATATGCCACAGGGAGTTCTGATAAACCAGTGGCTAAAGGTGAAACATCAAATTTCAACATTACGATATATGATCATCGATTGGGTCACACCGGCACCTAGAGGTGGGGACAGGGGTCTGATGCTCCTAAAAAGAGAAGCAAGATGGATCCATCAATTAGGCACACTGGTGCCCAGGGGCTTGAATGAGGTAAATCCTCTGAATAATTTTCTATAATTTTTTTAGGTTGCCCTATAAGGGCTAGTGACTGGTGTTGTAAAACCTCTTAATGATCATAGGACATTATGATATTTTTTGGAAGATGATTTATTTTTTTGGACCTGTTGACCTAATGTATAGTGAGCACATCTTTTATTCATGTTTAATGTGGTTTGTCTAGTTCGTTGCTTTGTATCTGTAATGGTGATGATGTTATTTCTATGTTTCCATGGTTACTCATGCTTGAGATTTTGCATAACCTCCCAGACACTACAGCTGCAGTCTTACTATGGTGTAACATTATTGCTCTCACCTTCTAGAGAGAGTTTTATTGTTCCTTTTATTAGGGTAGGTCTTTATTATGCCCCTCAGTTTGTGCCAGTACTTCCAGATTGAATATATTTAAAGTTATGCATATGGGATTCTTTGACTGCGCACAGAGGGTTACTTCCGGTATAGCGCAGTGGTGCATTCCACAGTGTGGAATGCAGGCACATATTGTCATGCCAACCAGTGATGCTGGTGGGCCATTTCCTGTTTCCGTGGCATGTGACTTCTGGTCTGTGTGTCAGTGGAGACACACATGGAGGTGTACAATGGCGCTGAGCAGTTTAGGAGTAAGTATGAGGTCATAATATGACCATGAGTTAAATTAGTAATTAGACATAAGGTTTGGCGCAAATAGCGCTGTGTTTGGGGGCGTGTCTGGTCTCATGCATGGGTATTTATGGCGGCACGGTGGTGGTGGCTAGGTATGGCTACGTATGGTTCTCTCTTCTTTTGGAGTCTTGGGGTCTTGAAAAAGATCCTGTTGTGGGAATGAAATGTCAACTTACACCATGGAATAAATACTTGAAAGGAAAACCTCTCTTCTGCTGATATACTAGCCTGGTGAGTGCTCCCTTACATGGAATATATATATATATATGTATATATATATATATATATATATACATCAATAATACTAGAGGGTGCTCATTCCTTTGTGATGCACATTATTCTGAGTTTTATCATTAATTCACACCAAAATATGTCTATAGTAACCCCACTTCAGGGAAAACGGTGTTTCACAAAGCTTCTTTCACGATTGGATCCCAATTGTGGAATGATATTAATTAAGAAACCCGGTCACCGAAAAATTGCCCAACACATATGGCCCAATGGCCATGTATTAGTATGAATTTTTACCGTTTATTTCTTAAAAATAAATCTCTTTCAAAAATTGCTTACATTAAAGTGCATAAGACCCAATCATTGCAGCCAATGAGAGAAAGATGTACTAACCCATCATCACCCGGAGGTGTGAGCTCAATGGTGGGGTCCACTCAAATGGCTACTTATTTGGACACGTTGCTGACAACCCAATGCGTTTCATCCTTTACAGAGGACTTCTTCAGGGGTACTGTCTTAGATGACAATAATAATAACAGTTAAACAATTGGTGGATGGTAGTTCAATAAAACAAACAATCACAACATATAAATATAACAATTTCCAATATACATACTAATGTTCATATAATGATAGTTGATCAATATTGATATCTCATCCCACTGAGTATATTTAAAAATGGTCCATAAAAAAAGCCTAATAAGAACAATAACAATAAATATATAATACAATAATAGATATATAAATGTAGAGACCGTCTAATTGGGCACAATCTCTACATATTATCTTTCAAAAAACCTATATACAGTCGTAAATTATAAATATTTATAGAACTAAACTTATATCATATTGTCTGTTCTGAACTGAAATTATTCTCTAGATAGAATATAAATATTAGTCTAATTCATATTAGCCCAAATTTAAATAATAAGATTTTCAATCCCACAATAAATAAAGAGAGAAACAAACTTGTCTCCATAAATATATCCGTACATAATGAATTCGTATTATATATACATAATGAACTAATTTTTTTAAAACTAATAACAAACACAGAAATCTTATGTATGAGTTTATACATCAATTAGCTAAAATTAATACAAAACAATAGCCAGTAATGTAGCCGGGGTCCCAACAATTAATTACTTTGGCTTACCTAGTGATAACCTCTATAGCAGGGGTGGGAAACCATTTTTGCCCGAGAGCCATTTTAATATATATAACATTATTCGAGGGTCTGGTGCAGACCACGCTCCCTCCATATGATGTCACATGGAGGTGGGACCACAATCACCGGTGATCACATCAATGCCCGGAACATCCTGAGGATGCTCTGGGGAGCTGTAAGGGCAGCAGTGTGACCATCTGATGAATCCTAAGGATGTTCCAGGTGACACTACTGCTGCATAGATTCTCGCAGCAGGGTGCCAATCTAGGCACTCTGCCTGCCAGATGAGGCTAGCAGAAAATAGCTTAGAGGGCCACACCAAATGATTCCAGGGGTCTTATACGGCCCTCGGGACTGAGGTTCCCCATCCTTGCTCTATAGGCATCCACCATACACCAAAGCAAGTAAATAATAAGCAAACAAACATGAAGCCTATTTATGTGCGGAAGCGATGATGTCACTTCCACATTAGTAATTGTTAATTCCCCTTTTTTTAGGTGCCAAATCTCCCCCTATAGACAAAAAACTCACCCCATAGAACAAGTGAATTCCAGGGTTAGCATAATGGTATAAAGCATCTTAGGCTCATACCTAAAATGGCATAAAAAAGCCGTAATTGCTCCTCGGGACCTTCATACCTTGTTCCGGGAGTCCTTCCTGTTTTGCGTTACAAAAAGCTAAGCAGAATCACGTGCTGCGCTCCACATAGCCTTCCCATTGTAATACCGTTGGTATGGGAGATGGAACTCAAGCTCAGTGACTTCCATTTTCCATGCAGCCAGCTTAATCGCGGAGACATATATTCAGAAACCCCTCCTATATAGTGCGCACCTCTAAGGTACCAAATTCATATGACTTAATTTACCTAATTAGAATTAGCATAATTAAACTACTATCTTAAAGGGTGAATATGTAAACCTATAGTAAAACAATACAACCACATTAACTCATACAGCCTATCTTCCATAACTATAATTAACCACTTAGTGTGACATTACATGAAATTAAGTAATAAGCTTTCATTCATTGTTAGGACCTCCAACTTTACATAACTTCCCTTCTTATGTAATATATGAATACAGAATTACAACCACATTCACATATACACCAATACACATACCCTAATCTATGTAATGATAAAACTTTTAATTCATAATCCTTATTCTACGCAACAGCTGCTTATAAATCTAGATTAAACTTTTGACATGTGACCTTTAATTTAGTCTTTTTACTACACTCTAATTAAAATATCCCTAATAAATCAGTTAACAATTTCCTGTTTTCCCTTTCATAAATAGGAATCTAAAGGAAGGATACTATATCTATACCCTCATATAGACCCATGGAGGATATGGTGTTTAAAGTGTAAATTAAACAAATATAAAGATGGCATAGTCTTCGTTAAAATTGTAAAACTTTTATCTAAATATAAGAGCGTCTTTACTGGAATTGACATACCTAAGCCACTCCCAGATGCCTTAATATATGCATTCATCTGAGTGTGTTATAGTTAGTCAACATTCATCATGTCTTCATTCATAATGTCAACATGAGAATGGCAACATTGTTGTAAAGTCAACATGATTAGAATGTCAATAAAACATCCCTTGTGATCTAGTGGTGACTTATCAGTTATGGCGAGCATCTCCAATGGTCTCTTCCGGGTCTGATGGTGATGTCCCGATGACTGTGGTGCTTCCAGTGGTAAGTACAGATGTGTCCTCTTGCATCTTTGCTGATCATGCTACAAATGTGTGCATGCATCACACCATGTGATTAGCTGCGTGCACGTGCACCATGCTATGCCATGCTGCACCCTACGTTTGCATCATGCAATCCTATGGAGTCACGGGTGCGCATGCAGAATGGCATACCTGCTCATGAGTGCCTGACTTGCACCATGCATGGCGCGATTTGCCACAAAAGCAGCAAAGCTTTATAAACCGTTGGAGATGCATCTGTATATCCCTAACCTCTAACCCTCCACCTAGTGCTTAACCCTCCCTTCCCATAGCCTCTCCCTAACCCTCCACTGCTGCAACCTAACCGCCCAGTCCATGGGGAATGTTAATATTTCAGATGTTAACATTGTAAACATTTCAACACTCTGCAGATACCATGTTCAATGTCGATATTTCAACAATGTTGACATCATAACTGCTGACATTGTGGTGTCAATGTTATGAATATCAACACTGGAAAATGTCAATATTATGATTACATATTGCCACATAGAAAGGGAACTAAATGTGTCCCGTACACTGGAGCATCTTTACCATAAGTAACATAGACACAAGTCACCTCCGAAAGTTGGAACTAATGCATTCCACTTGTGTAATATATAAATGAGGTACGAAATGATTCATATAAATGAAAAGTGACAACAAATAAGATCTTCCTCCGGATAAATGTGTTATGTTTGTGTTTCAATTTCAAAATTGAAAACACAACATGGATGGTGTAATGGTTACCATTACTACCTCACAGCACTGAGGTCCTGGGTTAAATTCCCACCACAGCCCTATTTGTGTGTCGTTTGTATTTTCTCCTCATGCTTGCATGGGTTTCCTCTTAATATTCAAATATATACTGGTAGGTTAATTGTCTCTAAACAAAAATTAACCTTAGTGTGTATGTGTGTATGTATATGGTAGGGAACACTGGGGCAGGGACTGATGTGAATGGGAAAATATTATCTGTAAAGCGCTGCAGAATATGTGTGTGCTATATAAATAACTGGAAGTAAATAATAAATAAAGCATACATATAACTTGAAGCAAATATAAAAAATAAAAACATAATAATTTCTTCTATACATGCTTTTTATTGAATATTATACAACAAAATAACAATGAGACTTTATGACAAAACACAATATGTACATTCTGATAAATGTTATTTTGCATAGATCACAAAAAATCAAAACATTACTGTGAAATTATACAATACTATTTCTCCTTTTTTTAATTTGTCATTGATAGTTTGTTTTAATAATGAATAATTTCATGATTGAGTTCATATAGATTAAGAAAAAAAATTTTGACAGCTATTTTAAACAAATAATCACAAAAGCTATTTTATTTCAAACTCAGACTTAAGGCTTTTTGGAATAAAGGTTGAAAATTATAAATACATTTCAGAAATTGCCAAATGAGTTGCTATGCTGGGGTCTAATATGACAAATGCCTCCAAATTATTTTACTTAATTGACTATTTACTTCTTTGACTATCGATTACAATGATGTATCTCCCCAAAATTGGCAGATAATGTATATTTTCAAGCCTTTTTTAAAGTTGTTCATATGCTCTGACATCCTTATCTTCAATGGACATGATATAGAAAATATTACTGGTACAACTAATATAATAGACCACATTCTTAGAATGGCGTGTGATACATTTTTTAATTACTGTATCACATTTTACCACTTTTAATTTCAGATATTTTATTTTCATTATTTTTAACATTTCTGCACATCTATAATTTTCACATCTAAAAAACCCCTTACTTTCAATATGATTTTTTATATAAAGATTGCCCATTCAGCTTTTAACTAAACTGTCCTTTAAATTTTTAGCTCTGCAATAAATACATTTTTTGAAGCTGTATGTTTAGTGGGAATTTAATCTGATAGAATTTTCTGATTATATCCCAGTATTTTGTAATGATTATTTTTAGTTTTCTATGTCTATGATAAATAGTTATAAAAGACCAATTATGATCATCTGATCTTTTCTTGTGAGAGATCTTCCCATTCTATTTTAATTAACCGCTTTCTGTAGTGCTATCTTGAGTAGTTCATCTCTATAACCCTTTTTCTTAAAGGAATCACTTATGGTGGATATCTGAATTTGATACATTTATTTTTTGTACAATTTCATTTAACCCTATGGAACCTGCCCAAAGGAATACTTTTGAACCAATTCCAGTATTCCTTGTTATGTGACTGGATATAATTATTTCTATCTGTGGGTTTTTTTATATACTTTATTTGAAATTACTAGATTTGCCATAAATGGTATTATATAGAAGGATAATTTCAGTTTGATTTATAGCAAATATTACTTTTCTTTTAAAATGATTTACAGTAACACATTCATAGTTGGTTATGAGGTATGAATAATTTCAATATTTATCGGCTCACCTGATTTCAGAGGTATATAGCCAGTGCATGATAGTCCCTCCTGGTGAGATTTTTTAGTAATTAACCAATATACAGAATAAAAAAGCACAATTTAATGTTAAAAATAGTAGCAATAGTGATGTTACAATAGTATACAGTATGTCTTATCAAAATTTACATATGAAAAACTACTAGATATATTCACAAGTTTAAGCTTGGAACAAAGTACTGTTTAATTGGTATAATTAATCAGGAGAGCAGATACATTTTGAAAATTACAGGTTAGCAAGATACTTTATATTTCAGGATATCCAAATAATTTATTTCTGCACCTCACTGCTCATCAAAGCACATAACTAGGGTAAATCTTGCTGCTCATGGTAAACTGTAGCCATATATCCAATGGCTGTAAAAAATTTTACTAAACAATACCTGTTATAAGCCCTTAAAATTTTAATTGTTGATGAAGATGTATTAGTGGGTCTAATCTACAGTTTAAAAAGATGATATTATTGTTGGCCACCTGTGGTTTCAGGAAATTAATTTTTTAAAATCAATTTCCTATTTTTAGAAATGTGAGACCTCAATAAAGCCAAATAATTATCGTAGGTCCAGATAAACATTTAGGGCATCATGCTGAATTAAACAGAAATTGGATACATCTCCTCAAGCCTTGTGTGAACAAAAAAAAATGGTAAATTCAAACATTCCAAGTTGAATAATTGTTCTGCAGCACCTTCCTCCTCTCTATTTGCTTGGTTTACTACTAATTATCATCATCACAGCACACTTGCACAAGTCTATACCTTGTACAATTTATACACCTATAAACAGTAAATGTATGCTTCAGTGGACCTCTGCATGGTCAGCAGTTGTGTTTACATTACCTCACTGAACTTTGCCTATGTTAGGATGCCCCATTAGAATGCACATGTGCTTGAACTGCATATGATGTCAACACGTAGGCATGCTTATTTCTGAATCATGGACAGTGTAAAAATATGCAAGACACTCTATACCAACAGATTTACGTTCAACTCAGCATCAGCCCCATGGGTGATGATGCTGATTTGAACTTAAACCTGTTGGTAGTTCCCAGTATAACTGTCTGACTTGTGAACAGGTAGAAGGTTTAGCTTTTAGATTGCTAAATAAATCACATGCTAGAAAATGAAAACTTTAAATGAAAAGTGATAACATTGATGCCTCAGTGAGTAACACGGTTGTTAGTTTGCTTAGCTTTGGAATAATGAGAACATGGGTGTAACTACCATGGGTATGGTTGCTATGGAGCCCACAGCACCTCCAGGGCTTACCTACCCCAGACACCTAGCTCACCTTAGCAACATTACAAGGAGAAAAGCCGCTTATGATCCCTTCTGCAAACTGCTTTATAGTCACAGGCATACTTTAGCCTCCAATCAGGAAGCAGTTTGCTGCACGGATCATCAGCGCCATGGGCCCCCCTTCTCTGACTTGTCTCTTACTCACAGATACTGGGAGGAGGTGTGGCTTTGCTGAGCCTGCTAGGACATCCCTTTACCATGGCCACACCTCCTCCCAGCTTCAATGAGAAGAGATGGCATGCCAGGCTAAGGAGGTGAGTTGTGCGGGGCTGGAGTGCGGGGGAGGGGCAGTGAAAATTTTGCTATGGCCCCCATACCTCTAGTTATGCCCCTGAATGAGAATCTATGGCTGCATTTACAGTATTTTAAATTGCCTACTGGAATTGCATAATTGGTAAATCAGTGCCTTTTTGCAAAATAAACATATCTTAGCTTGATTAAATGTACAGTACAATGGATATAATGACCATCTGGAGTTTAAATAAAGTACTTTTGCAACTTATATTATATACTTTTTGATATTTATTTTACTATCATTACCCTTTAAATTTAATTTTAATAACTCATAGCAATGTTGTCTCTTTGTTTCTGGATTCCAATGAGTAAGCTGTCCAAAAATAAGATTGTCAGAGTTACAATTCATAGATATATTTCCACAGGTTAACAGTTACATGTACTAAACTCATAATGGCTGCTAGGCAATACCAAACTAATGTATTACCTATGTCTATGCGTTTTCTTCTTTACCAATGTACTCATTATTTGTTATTCCTATGTATGGATATGCTGCAGACAAGGTTTGCATAAGGAGATAAGAGAACTGGACAAAATTTGATGTGGAACTTTTTTCCTGTATTTAATAAATCCACAGATTGATTTGTTGATCTTCTTGTGTTTCATACAGATAATGTGGCATATTTACTAACTAGGAGGTTATGAAAGCTGCCAATCATTATAGATTTAAAATGGCAATAGAAATAAATGCTAACTCATGCTCTTCAACTTTGACAACATGCTGGCTAGTAAATATACCCCAATGTCTCAGTTTCTCTCTGGAAAAAAACAACATATCTAAAAAGTTCCAGGAATTTTAAACTAGATACCCAATTAGTAAATCTTATTTTCTCTATCATTAGCTCTGTTTGACATTAAATGCTTATGACTAATGGTGTTTATTGTTTGAACGCTTCTCTTCATAATTGATTGTTACACAGTATTTTGTTTGTAGTCGAAAAAAGCTACAGTACTAGTAAGCAAAAATTAAATTTAGTATCTTAAAGTATTATGCTGAAAAGCAATAAATAACAATTTATAAAATGAATGATAATTAATGAAAAATGTAAATATATAGCTTACTTAATAAAAATGAATTTTATATTTTGTATATGTGTGTGTGCGTGTAATGTCATAACAGAGATACCCTATGGTTACTGGCTTCATTGTGGAGTTTGTCAAAACAAATATGCTCTACATGTATGCACAATGAACGTATAAGGGCCATTTTAATTAGTCATGAGAACCACCTGTATGGTTTCCTTTGAATTTGCAGGATATGTCTTCAGAGGCTTATTTTTGCTAGCAGCCTCTAGAGCTATGAGCAGAGATCAGCCTACAGTACCTTAATTGTGGCAATGCTGTAAGTGTAGCAAGAACTGCCAGAAGCAGCTTATGTGTAATTGAATTGTACAATTATTGCAAGGTTGAAAAATATTGGTATATTATCTATTATTCATTTCCATAAAATTGACGGAATTGTTACATTTCAACTTATACTATAAACATGTATATGTCATTTACTACTGCAACCAGTAAAAAGTATATTTCAATCATTTAAACCAAGTATATTGTGATATTTAGCTAAAGTAAAAAAGGGTCATTTCTAAAATAGACAATTATTTGCACAGTTGTTATAAAATATATTGTAAGTAAATGAGCAACTCCTAAGATATATTTCAATGGTAGAGGTATTTTTATACTTTAGAACAGAATGTTTTTCACTTTTATTACTGCAAACATAGTACTGTATATGTTAACAAATTCAACATTGTCTACTGCAGTATTTGTTTGAATTAACTTTTTATGTAGATTATGTAAATTCCGTAAATTACAGTACATCTGGAAACTTGTCGCTGCAGCATATCAATTTAAGAAATAACTACACACAATACTTTTTTTAACTGACAAAGTTGTACTAGGTAAAATGAACATTTTAGACAGTGATGTATGTGAGGTTAGCAGTAAAACTGTTTAATACTGTAGAAAGAGCTTGATATAAGTTAAGATTCATGAAACTACATAGGGCATTTTGAACTAGAAGTGTTCTGCAAGAGAAGAACAAGGTCAAATAGAGTAAGAACAAATTAATTTCAGTCACACAAAATGAATTTGAATTATACTTAGATATGACAAATATTAAGTTTAGGTCTATATATTAAAATAGCACAGTAAAAATTGTAATACAATGAAATTCTCAAATATATTAAATAGAGATGAGTGGTTTGGAATCTGTGGAATCTGAACTGCTCCAAACATCAGGGATCCGGGTTGTTCCCATCTGACTTGGATCCCACTTTGAGGCCGAACATCCTCCAGATGTCGGATTCTCATAAGAGTTGGTTTCTATATAAGGCGCCGCGGCCAGGACTCGGCTCCATTTCACTCGCACACTGCGCACTGCTCTGCTCATAAAAATGGCTGTGTCCAGACTCACAAGTGCTTGTGCTGGTAAAGTGATTGTAGGGGGCATACTGCATGCTGATGTATGCTGCACTATACTCTGCTGATTAAAGTTGCTGTGTCCAGACTTACAAGTGGCTGTGCTGTTAAAGTGACTGTGTATAAGGGGCACACTGCATGCTGATATATGCTGCACTATACTCTGCTGATTAAAGTTCAGATTCACAAGTGGCTGTGAGTACAAGGCATGCTGATGTATGCTGTGCTGTACATATGCCCATCTGCTCCTGTGTAAAAAAAGTAAAATAATATTTTGAAAAAAAGTTTAAAAGTAAAAAAAACAACTGGTTTTTTTTGGAGCGTACCCCACTGTGTATACAAGCACCATTACTCACTGGTCCGTAGCCCACTGTGTATACAATTACTGTGACTCTGTTGGCTGTTCCCCACTGTGTAAACAAGCACTGTGACTCTGCTGGCCATACCCCACTGTGTATATAGGCACTTTGACTCCTTAGGCCGTAGTCCACTGTGTATAGTACTGTGACTCTGCTCTCCGTACCCAACAGGGTGGGTGGGAGGAAACAGGGCCCAAGGACAATTCCATTCTTGAATCTTTCATTTCTGCCCCTGCCGTGTGGCAATGTTTCATAGATGTGCTTTAAACTGTGGTGTCTGTGCCGCTGCTCTGTCACTTAGTAACCAGCCAGCTTACTGCAGCCTTTGGCCAATAATGGTGAAAACAAATTTGTGAGCTGTGAAGTGGTCTAAATTGACTGTAAATGGCTGGAAATTAATGTTATAGAGGTTAATGATACTCTATGAACAAGAAAAACTAAATTATGTGATTGTAGCTTTTTTGTAAATTTTTGTAAAAAATCCGAATCCAAAACCAGTCACAACGCTTTGGCAAATCCAAATCCGGATGATGAACCAGAGCCAAATCCAAATCCTGCAAAAATGGTACGGGGCATATATTTAGTATTAAATAGAGTGAGCAGAATACTTTTGACCTAGAAAAGTTCTTAAAAAGAAGAAAAGGGACAAATGCAGTTATAATTGTCAAATTCTTTCACAATGTTTATCTGAATTAACTTCAATAATTAAAAAATATAATTTCAAGTATTTTTAAAAATCAATACATTATTTTACTTTTGTTATTATTATTGAATAATAAATATGATACAGTGAGCACAATTCAATTGCTTTCACCGGCAGCTATTTAATAGCTCCATCGGTTGTGAGGGGGTCGCGCCCGATGGAGCTATTCAATTGTTGCTCCTGTCAGATGGGAAAAGTTGCTGGCACTGGCATTGCAGCTTGCACCCCCCGGGGGTGGCGAGCTGAAATGCATGAAAAGTTACCCATTTGGGTGCCCAAACAGCACTTTTCATGATCGCGCCCAGCACTTTGGTCATGTTTAGCCATTTTACGCAGCTAAACCCGACCTCTTTGTCCATGATTGGCACGATAATCTGAAACAATTGAATATCACCCCGCTATCTCCCATCACTTTGGATGGGAGATCAGACGCGATAAAACAATTGAATACCGCCCAGAATGTTTTAAATTCAAATTCCCACATACAAAATGTCTTAGTATAATAGAAATACTATGATGATGCTATCAAGTGTATCAAATATAATGATTGCGTAGTTAAGTTTTCTATGTAATGTCAGCTCATCACGATAAGTTTCTTTGTTTCTGTTGATAATGATAACAGTTTATGTGAATAACTGGAACATAATCAAGAAGTCTATGGTCCAGCAAAAGAAAGTTTGTTGATGAGGTCCCATGGGAAAAGTATAGGTGGACTACAGACTTTATATCTACTGTATGCTGCTCCATTGTTTGGTGAAACTTTGCAAAAATCCGTGAGGGAAGCAATGATTTTCTTGCATGGATTATGGTTGATACACTAAAATTGAAAAAGCATGCATCCCACATCTTCAGTGGAATCTTGCATTTTGGCTAAAGTGTAGAAGTAATATGTTTGTGGGTTTTGGGGAGTCCCCACACAGATCTACCCATGAGGTAGTGCCAACAGAGGCGAATGTCTCCTCTATTTGTGCACAAAGAAAGCCTAAATCAAAAGTTTACCATCTGGGATCCTTCTGCCCCCGGCAAAAATATATTTCATGGGTCCTTCACAATCCATTTAAGTCTAGAGAAGGCTTTATGCATCTCAGAATGTAGGACAGCTACCAGGAAGATCTGGCAATAGTACAATATATTAAGGAAGATATATAGTAAGGGTTTCCAATAGGCAATATTCTATGTTTTGCAACCTTGTACAAGAGATGGGAATAATTCACTTGATAGAGTGGATTGTAAAATGAGGCTATGACATTCCAAAGCATTTGATATATATGGAAAGTTGAGATAATGGGCCTGATTCAGACCCACTCGCGAGCGGCTGTCCGCTCGCAAGTGGGTCGATGTTATGGACTGAGCATGCGCACGACGGAGGGAGCTCCGTCGTGTGCATGCGCCAGATGCGACGAGCGAAGGAAAGTCCTTCGCTCGTTGTGTCCGATCAAAGGGGGCGTGCTGTCAATGTTGATTGACAGCACGCCCCCTTTGGTGGGCGTGTCGGGGGCGTGCCTCCCTGACGGGGGCGTTCCCACGGGAACGCCTCCCGTCAGAAGCCGGCCCACTGACATCACTAGTGATGTCAGTGGGAGTGATTTTGGCTCTGATAGAGCCAAAATCACTCCGGAGCTTGCGGTTGAAAACCTCAACCGCAGGCTCCGGCTTGCAATTTCGATGGTCGCGATGGTCGCGACCATCGCGGCCATCACAATGCACGCTCGTATAGCCTGTGGGTGGTGACCCACAGCTATACGAGCGTCCAGGAGGACGCTCCATTTTCATGGAGCCCGGCCCTCATTCAGAGCGTGCGCTCTGCTCAGAGCGTACGGCTCTGAATGAGGGCCAATGTGTGTGTGGGGGGAAATGAAGAGTTAGAGCTTCTAACTTTGTAATGTTTATCTTATGCTGTGAGGCTCTACTATAATAATCAATAGTTTATACAGGATAGGGGATATGATATGTGGTTGAGTGAAGATGAGTATTATGCATCTGCAAAAATGCATATGTTATATTTAAAAGTGCCAAAACTTCACTTCCTGGATATCCTGGCAAGCTATTATAATTGCTTCCACATGTTCTTTTATCAATGCAAATACCAAAGGAAACAGTTGACATCTCTGCCTTCTGCCATTGTTCATTTTAAGTACAGTAAGTTTGCAAAATACCTATTTGACAGTATTCTGGCCACTGGGCGAAATTATAATGATTTTAATCCAATGGAAAAGTCACAAGTGAAGCCAATTTTTGTATTAATTGCTACAAAATACTGTTTCTCTTTCTCTGGTTTCAAGTGACAGGATAACTTGGTATTGTTAACAATTTGTTTTATGGTGAATTAGGGGGTCATTCAGACCCAGTCGTTAGCGCCGATGCGCTCGGACCGGGTCGATGGCCCCCCACAGAGCATGCGCACGACAGCGCCGGCGCTGTCGTGCGCATGCGTGAGACCCACTATGACCGACAGCACCGGTCGTAGCGGGTCTCGATCCAAAGGGGGCGAGCTGTCGATGTTGATTGACAGCTCGCCCCTTTTGGAAGGCGGGCCGGGGGGGTGGCAGCCCAAGCGGAGGCGTTCCCATGGCAATGCCTGCCATTTGGGGGAGGCCCCACTGACATCACTAGAGATGTCAGAGGAGAGCTTCCGGCTCTGACAGAGCCAGAAGCTCTCCAGGGCTTACGACAAGTGAGACCCTACCCTAGGGTCTCGTCGTAAGCCGCGATGGTCGCGATGGTCTTGACCATCGCGACCATCACCTTAGGCGGTCATAAGGCTGTGGGTGTTAACCCACAGCCTTACCACCGCAAAGGAGGATGTCTTGAAAATTCAAGACGTCCTGCCCTCATTCAGACCGACCGCACGCTCTGTGTGACCGGCTCTGAATGAGGTCCTTAGTGTGGTCAGGACATGATTAAAATTTTGAGTTAAAGCTTGACATAATTATTTAATTGCAAAATGGTTCTGCACTACGATATGATGGGGATCATTTCCCTTTATATGGATGACCACAATCTGAGCCTTTAGCATTGTGTTTCAAAAGGGTGTCACCTAAACTTTTGCCTTTTCTGTTTACTGTTTCTGAACTACAATGGTATAACATGTTTAGGGTATAAAGTTTTAGTTGAAAAATAAAGACAGCTAATGGCTTGGTATGTCTATACTGCTCCAGACATAAATTTCCCAAATTACACAGACCATCAAACTTCAAAAGCATAATTTCCAAAGCTGTAATTTTTACTTAGTGTGGGAGAGTGTGAAGTAGGGAGTGTGCTCTGCATTATGTCTGTCTGTACATTTCCTAACTATAATACTTTCAACACAGATTGTTGACTCCATTTAGTTAAGTGAAAATTCCTCTTTATCATCACTGCAAGATACAAGTTTTCAAATTTCTGAAAATAGGTTGTCCAATTTCACTCCATTTTAATGAGGCTATGTCACCAAAACTATGCAAAACTGGCAACTTTTTGCTCCAATAGATTTTTTTTAAGGCAATATACATTTTTATGACGAAAAAAATGCATAGGCACTTTATTACCAATTGCACAAGCATTTATTTTTTTCTAGTACAATGTGCTTAGCAGTATAATATAGGGATGTCTAAACACTTATGAGAATTTTGCAGCTACCAAAATTTGTGCTTAACTGTTAAGTCTTTGATGGCTCCTCTTTTTTCTCTTGAAATAGTCTCATGTGTCAGGATGTCCAATGTAAAAAAAATGAAATGCAACATGTCAATCTGTTTAGACATGTCTATGAGGTTTTTAAAGGTATTTTTTTCCCTTTTAGTTTAAGATCATATGACATAATGTCAAATTTACAAAAGAAAGAAAGAAAATACAACAGTGTTAGTCTATGTCATCATTCACCAAATGTTTAGTAAAACTATGAATGTGTACCACAAAAAATACATCTAGAATTTTTCTGAAAATCTTTATTCACAAGTACCACATCTTGTGACATCTAACGGCCCAAAAACCCTTTCAGCATATAATCACAGTACCTGCTTGTAAGCAATAGAAATACAAGGACCACTTGTCTGTGTATGTTTGCGCCTTCTACACTATATCCTGGAACTTTGTATGATTCAGAGTCTCAAATAGAAACATAAATATGTAGGTCAACCATATAATGTATTATTTGTCATGCAATTTCTTTAAGAAAAAAAATTTCAAATACAATATAAATAGTAAATCTTTGCTGAATATTGGGGTAAATTAGTTAAGTAGTGGCTTACAAAAGCTGCTACTTCATAGGATGTTCAATATAGGACATAGTCAAAAGGTTGATAATGACAATATCGACAGTTAGGAAGTCAACATTGTTCAAATGAAGACAGTCAATGTATTAGTATTCTAAGAATGTTGACATGTGAAATAGCTACATTGTCAGAATTGGTTAGGATGCAGGCAGGGGGGTTAGGGTTGGCTGTGGGTGGGAGGTTAGGGTATGGCTGCAAGGGGAGGCTAGGGGTAGGCACAAGAGGGAGGGGTAGGCGTTTGGGTTAGGAATAGGGAACAAATACTCACTGGAATGCTGGAGGATCACAGCTCTGACCCAGAAGTAATAGTCACATGACTGCCAGGACAAGGAGGCCAATAAGAGCATGTTAGTCACTGCTGGGATACCAGGGATAATATGTTGATGTTCCAACATGTCAACATTTCATCACTGTCTATATGATGTCGACATGGTCAACATCAACATTATGGCCATGTTGACTTTCTCATGCTGATGAATGTCAACATTATAAATCACCTATCCCCGCTGTCACAGCATTCTACTAGCTGGAGTGCACCTAGTACTATGAGTGATGCTGCTCCCATGTGATGAGTGGCCCACTCTGCACTGCATGAGCAGGCGGGCAGTTGGACATTGCATTCAGATGGTACATCACGTATGATGTTGTATTGGGTGATGTGCATTCCACAGGATGGAATGCATGGTATTTCCAGTTTGAGACCACGTTGTTAGTTTTATGCAATTATGTAATTTCTATTATGACTGGTTCCACGCTCGCCGGGTAAGTAATATCCTAAGCCACTGTCAAAACCGGATAATTGGCGAAGACAGAATCTGTTTGCAATTGGAATCTGCGCAATGCTGTCTTGTAAAGGGCCAAGACTCCATACCTGAATAATAATCTTTTAGCGCTTCGGACCGCTATTCAACTGTCTCGGTATTTCATTAATGGTATAATCAAAATAGCGACATCTTGTGGTTTTAGATGGTATAGGCAGGGTTTTGTCTTAGAGGTTTTTAGGCAGGGTTTTGTCTTAGAGGTTCTAGGCAGGTGAATCTTAGAGGTTTATAGGAAGGAATCTATTAAAAGGTTTATTTACAAATTTAACAGTGGAGGCTCGCATCGGTTTATCACACTATCTGATACACGATAACAATCGGTCAGTCCTCTCTCAGCAAAAGGGTGGAGGCACCTTTTGAGAGACGCATTAGTCTCTCATTACCACAGTGTTGCTGAGAGCGTACTGCCGGTTATTGTAGAGGAAGCGCTTATCAGAATTCAGGGACAAAAGAGAAAAAAAAAGTTTTTTTTTCCTTTGTTGATAGAACCTTATGTTTAGAGGGGTGCCGCAGTATTGAGTATGCGGCCGAGATGCATTTTTGCATACGCAGTTAAAAAGTCATTATACGGTTGTGTGGTAGTCGCATAATTGTGTATGTGGCCATTTGCACAATAGCATATACGCACTTCCGGTTCTGCTGCCACATGTTTGAACAAAGCCATTGAGGTTTACATTTTTTTTTCTATCTACCAATATCTGGGTTAAACGTTTATTTTCTGTGCAGAGAAAAAAGTGTGTAACAGTGTGTGTATTGTTGATAGGGGTAATTTATTCCCTAAAGTTAAGGGTACCGTATGATCCTTAAGGGCTAGGTGCAAGGGTTAGCCTAGTCGCTCGGTAAGCAGCTTTACCGTTCTAAACACAGAGCAGGTGTATGGTTTGTTATTTTTGTTAGGGACCGGCTCTCAGTGTGACAGCAATGTTCAATAATAATAATTGAGCATTATAGTTGAGCCGCACTAGGTGTGATTGTGAGCTGAGAGAGAACAGGTGAGTGAAAGCATCTAGAAATAACTTTCATAGGTGAGCTAGGCGCATCTAGAAATAACGTCTGTAGGTGAGCGAGGCGCATCTAGAAATTTCGTCCGTAGGTAAGTGAAAGTATCTTGATTGTCTTTCACCGGCTTAAATCTTTATTGAAAAGCATAGGAGTTGTCTCAAAATGGGAGCCACGCAAACGGTAGAAATGTTAGGCAATGATGTGCTGCTAATGGAGGAATATGATGAGAAAGAGTGTTAGACCGTTTCCCAGAATTGGTGGTTTTGATAAAAATGTGTTAGATAATGTCCAGGATCACATCAGTATGGTGCGATCCCGAGAGAAAAAGATTAAGTATTTTGAATGTTTAGAAAAAATATGGCAGCATGAAGGGGATGCGTGGCTTAACAATGTGCAAACGACGCAAACTAGCGTCGTGAGCACATTACCAGAGAATAAACCCGCAGCGCTGAATTGCACTGCGTGCGAGCTGCGAAAAAGCATGCACGTGCGGCACGGTAGCATTGTGGAAGGTAGTACAGATGGTTCACGCGCACCACCACCGTCATATGCTGATGGGGGTGTAGGTACAGTCAATGTGAAAATCCATAAAAATGTAAGAGATCCAGAGTAAGGTAGCTTAACTATTGTTTATTTTCTCCCTCCCATACCCCAACTACCAGTGCCCTCTTGCTTCCATATAAGGGAGAGGTACACTGCACATAGACACGAAAGCCTCAGGGTCCCAGGGACTAACCTAGTATTGTTTGTCAAAGCTGTATAGAACTGTTATGTTTAAATGATATTAAACTGTTGTGCTTTATCTTTCACATACAGGACGCAAGGCTGCCAAAGACATACGACAATCATACCCGGCTAAGGTTAAATATTTGAAGTACTGCCCTACTCAGGGGACAAGGAAACAATAGAACCATAGACATTTATAACAGAATTTTTTTATTGCAGGAATTTTGTATCAATACAGAATCCTTAGAATTAGTGATGGAAGGGATACTCATTTCACAAGTAATATCTTTTACAACATGTGTAAGGTGATAGGTACTAGTATCAAGATCATCCCAGACCACCTGTCTGTCTCCCGTTGAGATACTGTTTGCCTGGTAGCCTCATGTGAAAATATTATGAGGTTACTGTGCAGGTTCTCATGACAATGTGTAAGAACAACAGGAATTGAAGTGTTATTTACTAACATGCCTGAAGCAAACTGTAATGATGTTAAACCTGGAGAAAAATTCATTTGATCTAATAATTTCTTGTGTTCAGATTGCCTGATTGATCGGGGGATAGAACCATATCCGATGTGTTAACTAAATTCTACATCCTCAAAGAGTGGCCGACTAAGATGCCAGAGTCCATTCCACCAAATACAGGGAGGATTAATCTACCGGGGAGATGCACGGCGGAGACGAGGCCGATAGCATGGACCTGTCGATCGCGAGCTTGTGCCGGGAAGATTAAAAGGTGATTGTGAGCTATCTGAGCTAAAGAAATTGCAGATCAGTGTTGGAGCAATGGACCAGTCCGCTGTGTTCATTTTTGTATTCTTTTTCAGAGTTTTCACCATCCTGGGTTGCTCGGGGATTCCTGGTTTCGGTGATAGGGGACTGATACAGACAATGGGAGCTGATGTCGGCATTGATGCAGAGGAGTCGAAATGAGGAGTGCTATACCAAACCAGGGGAGTGCCGGTCCAATATGTATTGTATAATAATGTAGCCTGAGTTTGAGTGGTCATGCATGGATATAACATTTATGTTGTTTTAAGTCATCTCAGGTAATGCAGTCCTAACCCCTTCCAAGGCTCTCCTTATAGGATAGGTGCATCCCAACATCTTTCCCATGATCCCTTAAGGATCCGCGGTGTGCGTATAAGGACAGTTTCATGTCCCTCCCGGAGACGCATTATCTGAATGGTTCAAATGACCATACCATGTCATACCATAATAACATTGAACGGTATATTCTCATGCATGGCTAAACAGATTCAGAACAGGTTGTGATAGCGCTTGATTGCTATCAAAGGGTGGACTGTCAAAACCGGATAATTGGCGAAGACAGAATCTGTTTGCAATTGGAATCTGCGCAATGCTGTCTTGTAAAGGGCCAAGACTCCATACCTGAATAATAATCTTTAGCGCTTCGGACCGCTATTCAACTGTCTCGGTATTTCATTAATGGTATAATCAAAATAGCGACATCTTGTGGTTTTAGAAGGTATAGGCAGGGTTTTGTCTTAGAGGTTTTTAGGCAGGGTTTTGTCTTAGAGGTTCTAGGCAGGTGAATCTTAGAGGTTTATAGGAAGGAATGTATTAAAAGGTTTATTTACAAATTTAACACCACTATACATGAGCGCTGTTATCTACACTACATTATACTGACTATATCTGTCTTATTGAGACTATTAAATTTCTTGGGTCAGAAGCCTAGACAGGAAGTGACACTTGATTGATACCACTGTATAATCTGACATCTGATGATTGAGCTGACTATCTATGTGGATTTGATACTGTCTTGACAAAAGTCCTCTTGTGGGACTGAAACGTCCACCTTTATTATTATGTGAGTAAAATAAACTTTGTTTGGCCTATTGGATGAAGACTGGTGAGTGCCCAATTTTATGTTTGTTTCTTTAAATATAGATAGATAGATAAATAGATTTATAAATAGATAGATTTAGAGTGATGTATATAGATGTATATTTATTGTGATAAAAACAATGGGGAAGCTATTCATGGGTGGTTTAAATATCCCAGGTTCTTTATTGCTGTTTGGTAATCATCCTTGTAATGAGCAGTCTTGATTGTTACACCACATGTGAGAGGCTGATAAAAGGTGTGCCAGTTTCTCTGATCAACCTCTCAATGCCTGGGGAAGCAGGCTGGAGGCCTGCCGAGAAACACTGTTTTTACATTATGTAAGTGCTGTGCTAACTTGATATTTTGCTTGTGAGTAATGCTGGCCATACACTAGTACGACTTCGGGATGATTGTCCGATTTTAGACACTTTGTATGATGAATTGTGCTGAAATCATGTAGTATTTAGGCAGGATACGATCCAATGCTCACTCCCGCCACTCTTAAAACATATCATATGATCAGATGTGCAGCCCATATTATCTAACGTAATCGTATGCAGATTGTGCCATGTATTTGTGCATGTGATGCATTGTGCGTCCAACCGGCATTGTTTCATTGACATTTTGAAGAAGTGTGTGTTCATTCAATGACTTTCCCTCCTAAACTGTAGATCGATCATATCGTGAGATCATTTGTACATCATGTGGCAATCGTGCGGCCAGGACTGCTAAGCTGCCGGGGAGTTCAGGGGAAATCGGAAGATGAATCTCATCTTATGCTGGTCGTACTAGTGTATGGCCAGCATTAGACACTAGGGACCTCATTCAGACCTGGTCGCAAGCGCTGCACACTCGCAACTGGGTCAATGTTTTGGTCCTACGCATGCGCAGCGGCCGCACTGCACATGTGCAAACCCCAGAGCGAGAGAGAAACTCTCTTGCTCCGGAGCTCACTACAAAAGGGCTGGCTGTCGATGTTGATCGACAGCTAGGCCCGTTTTGTAGGTGGGGCAGGGGGTGGCTACACAAATGGAGGCGTTCCTAATGGAACGCTTGCCGTTTTGTGGGCGGCTGCACTGACATCAGAAGTGATGTCAGTGGGGAGCTTCCTGCACGATCAGAGCAGGAAGCTCCCTGGAGGCTTGCTGTTGCCGAGACCCAACCTTAGGGTCTTGGCGCAAGCCCCGATGTTTGCAAGGGTCTCGTCGCAAGCCCCGATGGTCGCGATGGTCCTGACCATCACGGCCATGACCCTGGTCAGTTGCTAAGCTGTGGGAGGTATCCCACAGATTTTATCTAGCGAACCAGGAGGCCACACTAAATAAAAGAAGCGGCCGCCCTCATTCAGAGAGAGCGATCGCTTCTTGCGACAGCCTCTGAATGAGGGCCAAGGTCCTTCCACCTGAAAAGAGGGAACTTTATGTTATTTAGAATTAGATAATCTAGAATGTATTTTTATGTTTTTTCTTTTTCTGCTGCAAAATAAAACTGTAGCTACTTGTACTGAGGTACTAGACTGGTGTGCAATGTATTGGCTGCTGCATAAGTCCTGCAATTTACTCCCAGGAGACCGTGTCAAGAGTTTGATTCTCACTAAGAGGGATATTTATCAAAGCTGGGAGAAATATAAAGTGGAGAGAGATTAAGTATATTAACCAATCATCCTATAAATATAATTTAACAGGCTGTGTTTGAAAAATTAAAGTTACTGTAGAAGTTGATTGGTTGTTACTTTATCTATCTCCAAGCTTTGATAATTCTTTCTCCCTGTCCCTATCTATGTAAGACCCTTCTTAGTACCCATGGAGATGAGTGTTATGCAGTCCAAAATACAGATATGGTAACTCAAATATGAAAACAATTAACTTTGTATTAAATGCTTTTGTATTAAGTGTACAACCTAATAAATAATCAAGTCTATCTTGG
This sequence comes from Taudactylus pleione, assembly GCA_031769625.1. Taxonomy (NCBI): domain Eukaryota; kingdom Metazoa; phylum Chordata; class Amphibia; order Anura; family Myobatrachidae; genus Taudactylus; species Taudactylus pleione. Next base: position 13,106,015 of record JAUIMM010000153.1, on the reverse strand, counting down.
ACATTTGAAATGTAATGTGAAAGTCTGGGGCATTTCTAGAGAGGAGGAGGCCCATGTGCAGTCTCTGTCACAGGCCCCCTCCTCTCCTTTCGGCAGCCGGCAGCGCTCTGAGCTGTGCGTGGCCAGTGCTGGAGTTATAGACTCTAGCGCATGCACAGGTCACCGGGAAAATGGCCACGGTGGCCATTTTTCCTGTACTGTGCATGCTCAAACGACCCATTATAGATACACCCCTGGTGAAAGAAACTAGCATTATAATATACTTGCGGCTATAAGCTAAATGCAAAATAAGTAAAATGGAGACAACCCACACAAAAAATAAATGTATATCCCCCACAAGTCCACAATTACATTATTTTTCTCTACCAAATATATTTCCTGACATTTGTTCAGCAAAGGAAAAAAACAATAAGCATGAAATGAGCAAAGCTTTGCTATGTTTATTTAGTGAAACTGTACTGAGTCTACGTTCAATTTTTGATCAAAGATACGCTTTAAGACATATCTTTTAGAAAGTGTATCTTTGTGCATACCATGGGCCTGGTGCATGTTTACGTTGATTATGATGATTACTGTCACAGCTATGCTCTGGATACATCTGGATCTTCTATTTAAAGTTGTACACATTATAAAATATGTTTCTACATGTATTTTTGAGGCTATGGCCCGTATTCAATTTCAGGTAAAAACCCGTTATCGGCGATAATTTATTGCCGATGATGTCATTTTTGTCATTTTCATTATCCCCATATTCAATTACAGAGACTTTTCGCCAGTGCGAAAAGTCAATGTAAAAAAATAGGGATAAGTTTTCTCCAGCCTTTAGTTGGTGAAAAAAAGTGCAGAATTGGATTTTAGGGGTGCAGGCTTAAAAAAAATAGCCTGCACCCCTGGGAATGTCCCCTAAAAACAATGTGTGTTAAAAAAAAGTAAAAAAAAAATAGGGACACCCAAAAAAAATATTTAAAATTTTGGGGTTTAAAAAAATAAATAGGGAAAACACTTGTAAAATAGCTAAATGAAATCCAGAGGGTTTCCAAAGTATGCAGCAGGTGTTTTCTTCATTGCAGGTAGTAGCGACAGGCGCATTTTTGAAGAATTTTTAAAAATCATTTTAGGGACTTAAAAATATGCTTGCATCCATTTTTATGTACCCCAAATTTGATGGGCATAATTACTTTTCCCCCAAAAAATTGCTAAATGCTCTTCTGCATCACCTTCTTCAAAGCCACATTTATTCACCTGCCGCGGCTATTTTTAAAACCAGATTTCCTTTCAGCAGGCAAAAACAGGGGTACCCATAGTGATCCCCCATGTATGGACGTCTTTAGGGGGATCCAAGGATGATTTCCCGAAAATTACCATTTTTTTTTCACCGCTTCATGTTTTGTCAGGTCCCATTTTTGCGTCCTTTCAAATTGAATACGGGGAATATCGGGCACGCGCGCGATACTTTTCCACCTGGAGAACCGGCGAAAGGTCCAGCAGGTGAAAAGTCTGGACTTATCGCCTCAAATTGAATATGGGCCTATATTGTAGTCACATTTTAGTGTTAAAATGTAAGTCAAGCACCTATGTAAAGACATCACACCCAAAATGCTAAGTGTTTGACCAATATTACCAATGGTAACCACCACTAAAAAATGTGCCTTTCATGAGGTTTTGCATTCCACCATTTCATATATTGCACTGTTTGTATGAAACTCACATTACAAAAATTGTTATTGCCAGTTTGAAAGAAATATTTGGCATCATGTATGCCTGTACTTCGAAAACCTAACAACATATGCATTTTAATTATATTTGGGAAAAAAATCTCAGTCCAAATTCTGAGATTTCACTTTAAATATGTCCTTCAAATTGCATCCAAATATCAATCATCAAGTCATTCTTAATTATACAGTAGTGCCATGGAATGAGCTGCAACAAATGTATTCCTTTCAAAAGGATAGACTTCTGGGTTTCTATTGAATAATGGTTTACAATGACACAGAATGTACTGTTTTGTTTTTGCAGCATAGGATTTTCTTGTCAGGATATGATGGGTTATAGAGATAGTCTGACTGAAACAATACAAAAGTTAGGGAAATGTTTAATCTACACATATATATATATATATATATATATATATATATATATATATATATATATATTTACTGTATACTTTCTATATATATATATATATATATATATATATCGTTTTTATTTTTTTTCAGCAAACTATATTCGTAGCATTCTTCATCCTGCATTGAGGTGGTTTTTATGTGTCAGTATTGATAAAACAATGGACTAAGAATTGCCTAAAAGGACTGTTATATACTGTAAATACCTTTATCTGAGAATCTGTTTTTCTTAGGATTCTATATTTTATATGATGATGCCACATAACAAAGTGGTGAAAACGTCTCTATAAGAAGTCACTATAGCAATCCGTACATAAGAATGCCTTGGTAACTTTGTGAGTGAGACTTTTATGATATATTACCAATGTGGAGTACCGCTAATCAGTGAAAAAGTGGTCATTTAAAGCAGAACAACATTCTCTGTCAGTAGCCACTAATTAACTGTGTAGTGCAGCTCTCATTATATGAGTGATATATTGATATTGCTAATTAAGTGAAGTAATTAATCAATGCAATAAATATTATCAGTAGGACCTGACAAGCTGCAAAGTGCAGTTTTCACATGTGGCTACATCAAACTTCTGAATGAGGAGCGATGTAATGAAATCCTTCTGCAGCCACTAATACATGCTTCTATTGAATGTTTACATCTGTTCATAGAGATAAGATACTTTTTTTAAACTGATTACATTAATGTTGTTCTAGTGAATGGAGTTTTATTTTCTTTACTAATCTTTATTAATCCTTCGTGAGGTTGTTTTTAAAAGTATAAACCTAGTACATGTCTGATAGCTAGAAATCATTATTTCATGCTATATTGCAAATCAAGATCATTATTGCTTAATGGAATATCCATGTGCACTTTCCATCTATTGGAGAGGGACTGTTTAACCACTTAACTGACAATTTTTTTCCCCAAAAAGCACTCCAAAATTGTCAGATTTTTTTATGAGTGAATTAGGTAAGGAACATCCATTTTAACTTATCCAAAATGATTTCATAAAATTTTTTTTTAAGATTTGTAAAAAAAAAATAATTTTTTAAAATAACTGAACATTGAAAAAACTATTGGAAACATCGGACACAATGCGACCATCATGACATTCAATTAGAGACCAGATACAGGAACCAGGTATGTCAGGGGCATTAGGGGGAGGTTAAACTTACTTTTCCCCAGCGGCTGCTCAGTTTTGCAGGCACTGGGTGGGGGGTCCTGCTTTGCTGACCGATCAGCAGTGATCAGCAGGAGACAAGGGGGAGAGGGTGCTGGTAAGCAGTGGGACCGGAAGATCCCTATGAGAGCAGCATCTGCGGGAAGATGTTCTTCCTGCAGCCACCCTCATGTTTATCTGTCTGGATGAAATTTTACGTCCAGTACAGATAAAGAACTGCCTGGTGTGGACAGAAAATTACATCCATGCCAGGCAAGTGGTTAACTGAGGTCCAAATGTGTTCTGCTATCAGCTGGTGATTGTTCTATTTTATGTTTTGCTAAAATCTGTGATGTAAATAATGTTTCCAATGCCAATGATAAGTGCAGTGCTGTTATGCCTGGCCAAAAGGCCAAAAAATCCACTGCTCAAGTGTGGAACTTTTTTTACTCCAACCAAGGCAATGTTTTTCAAGCCATTTGCATCCTTTGTAACACCGTCTAGGCACATCCTCACTAATACATAACTTCCAGCATAATCATGCGAGTGGTTCATCCCAAAATGTCAAATTATGTGCAGTAAGCAGACCAGTAACAGCTTCTAGCAACATGGTTAAATTCCTCAAGCAAACATCACCATCAACACCCTTATCATTGGCCACCTCATGAACAATAAGTAGTCCTATATCGAGGGCTGGCTCCACCATTAGGCAGCTGCCAAAGGGTGCTGGACACTGGAGGGTGCTACTGAGTCTAACAAAAAAAATAATAGAGAAGGATGTCTTTTTCAGTCCCAGCCAGGATTACTGATGACCAGGGTCAATACTGCTGAAGCTGCAAGACTCTGGAAGTCCCCTAGCCTATGCACTACACTGTGCAGGAGAGTCATCAGCAGTGGTGGCCACCCCTTCCCTCTTCTCTAGTCCTCTAATTCTTTCAGGTGTCAGCCTGTCATTCACAAAAGAAGCTCTGCCCCCTTAGACAAAATGAGGAGCTGCTGCTGGATGGAGCCTGGTAAGGCATATATGTTATTACTTTTTGGTGAGGAGAAAAAATTAATGGGTGGGTGAGTGTATGTAGGGGGTGGGGAGCTGGTGTGTGTTAATAAATGCTAACAGAGTTAGAGTGTGAGGGGAATTAATGAGTGCTGGTAGGATGAATGTATGTGGGGTAAGGTTTAATTGGGGCACTGGTGTGTGGAATAATGTATTGGGGCTACAGCTGCATGTAATATAAATCATTTTGTGCTCATATGTGTGGCATATGTATTGAGGGCATTGTGTGGCATTATTATGAATTGGAGCCACAGCAATGTGGCATACAATTAATTTTGGGCACAGCTGTGTGGCATACATTGTGTTGGGACATAAATGTGTGGCATATTATGCATTGGAGGCACTGTGTAGCATAATTATGAAGTGGTGATACAAATGTTCGACATATAATGCATTTGTGACACTGGTGTGTGGGATATTATGAACTGAGAGCAGTGTTATTTTGATTGTGGGGCTCAGCTGTGTGGCATTTTGGGGCATTTCTTCATAGCATGTTATGAATTTGGGACACTGATGTGTGGCATATTATAAATTGGAGACACTGATGCATGGTATATTAGGAAATGGAGGGGCAAGAGTGTTGGGTGAAATGTTGCCTAGGGGGCCCAGAAAACTTGCACTGACCCTGCCTATATCATTGGATCAAATGCAGTCTGACTCCTGAAATCCATAATTTTTAATAAGAATCTCTGAGTTCTATGGAAGATGCTGTTGTGGGTAGATTAAAATCTAAAAAGAGGAACTATAATTAGCCTAGTTCCATCAATTGTCTGGCAAACAATTGTTTGAAAGGAAGTATGACAGCCATCATCCTGTTGCACAACAAATCACCAAAGCTATGACAGTCATGTTAGTGGATCTGCATCCAATATATTCTATAAACACAACAGGTTTCAGCCAATTAGTAGGGGTCATGTGCCCATGCTACCAAATTCCATTTCAGTTCTACTATATTTCTCTTGAACAGCAATCCACAGATATATAGGGGGGTCAAAGCCAAAGTAATTATTTACCTTGAAAAGAACATTGGGCCAGATATGTATGGTAATCAATCGCAGCTGTAATCCCGTAGGCATATGCTGTGTATTAAATATGCTTATGCATGCCGCCTGGAAATTGATCAAGACTCCCACCGGCGGCTTCGCAGATCCTAGCAAGTACATGCAAACAATCAGCGGTGGATGCAGATTCTTTGATAATCAACCAATTGAGTAATCCTAAGGTCATGTAGAATGGCCATGGAAATTGGGACGCTGGTGCTATATTTTCTGCATACAGGATTGTAGATATAGGCAGATCACTGCAGAGAGAAGCACACACAGCAATTTTTCACTAATTATCTGCATTTGTTATTAAGATACACTTCATACTAGTTTTGTGACAGTTCAAAGAGATAGCAGTAAAATATATTTATCGTCCATTTTTCATCTATTATTTTGATGTACAGTACCCCTGTTGTAGTCTTGTAATGGGATGAAACACATAGAGAGGTATCCAATTAGCCATGGAAAAATACCATGGCTACCCAGGGCTCTCCAATTAGCCCCAATGTCGGCACTTATCAGGGATTTTGTTTCATCTGCCTCGGGCATGTGAAACCAAATCCCTGATAAGAAGCTGTTTTTCTCCCGATCGTGGCTGTGAAAATATTTAGGTCCACGACTTTTCGCAGATACTAAGTCTTTTCGTGAGAAAAATATAACATTTGCAGGCGTAGGAAATGGGATTTAATTGGATAGCACGAAAAAAAACGTATAAAAAGACACGAACTTCGGCAAAAAAAACTGTTGTTTGCACCCAAAATTTTTTTCTGAGCTAATTGGAAGCCCCCGATAGGGTGAAGGTGTTGTATTGACCTACCATTGAGGCGGTTACTTTTGTGAGCTCACACCCTTTTAGGGTTAACTCAGGAAATTGGTGAAATCTTGCTCCTAGTTGTGGTAAAAATACTGCATCTCTAAAGAGTGTGATGAACGCACATTTTAAATCATTGTAAACATTTTTTATATCAATAAACATAGTAACAGTAATTAATGAGTGGCATTTCTGCCTTCTGTTTTGGGTGATTTGTTGGTATGAGGGTTTCTATCCAGAACTCTAAAGAAGCAACCATGCATGATACAAGTACAATCCAGGTGACTTTTAAATAAGAATTGACATTTAGGAGAGGACTTGGACGTTCTCTGTGTTTAATTGAAAATTGGATAACAAGAATTTAGGTGTTTCCATTTATATTTTAAAGGACCCTTGTATAATTATCTGTATTGAGTAACTGAAAAGTTGACAATAAGATTTAATCTCTTTCACATTTTATTTGTGAACTGGTGTTTTTACGGATACATATAGGACTATACCAGGGGTTATTTTTTTTGGTAACGCACTCTTAATGGTTGTTGTATACATTTTTGTTCAGATCTCACTAACAAGGAATCTACTGGGGGGAGCAGTTTGTTTATCAATATTTGAAGTTTTCAAATACATTAATTTAGCGCAAGATAAATGTATATATATATATATGTATGTTCATGTTCAGAAGTTCTATTTACAGATCCTGTACACATACAGGAAAATAATATTCGTCTTTGGATATTTCAGATTATTCAATTTATATCTGCTAAGTACAAATTAGCATGCACTTTGTTCTTATGTAGCTGTAACCAGAAAATGGTAAAAAAGGTGTCTATTTATAACAGTATTAATTTCAGTTCACTCAGTAAGTTTACTCAGTCAGACCATATGGTATTTTCTGAAACACCTGAGGAAACACACAATGTATCATTCACTAAAAGCCAAGGTCAAGGTAAATTCTCTCGAAAAGTTTGTCTCACCATCTTTACAGCTCCTCTACCTCTAATATTAATTTAGGATTTATGAAGAGCTAGCTCCCATAACTCCTCTGTCTGAGTGTTCAATGAGCTGGGAAACTATTTGGCTGTTCCCTCAGTAATAGAAATAAATATATCGCAGTACTTGGCATGTTCAATTGCTGCACTGGTGATTTACAGTATGCAGCAGCATGTGTTGAAATCAGTGCACATGTGCTATTTAAAGAAGTGCTAAACTATGACCTAACAAGATAATTATTTCACATGCTGAAAATATTTTGATCATACTGTATAAATATTAGACAGTTGAGCAGATTTACAAAATATATTCAGCACAGCATGGCAATAATGTTTTGCCATTTGTACATTAATAAACCATACAGCAGAACTAGAATTGTGTATTAACGCTAATCCATGGATCAATTGATATTCTGTTTTGCCAATGTTCATTGCTAGTTCTGTTTTAACACTTACATTTCTAAACTTCTAATGTGTTTTAACACTATTACATGGATATACTGCAGAACAGTGCTATATTGTTTTTACCACTATTACATTGAATAACTACTATCTACTATTCTCTTTCACTACTGTTACAAGGATACACTACATAGCACTGCAAATATGTTTAACAATTTGATACACTGTGTAGCACTGCATTAATATTTTACTGTTTTTACTTCAATAGACAGCACAGCACTTTTCTGTATAGTGTTACATTGATGCACTGCTCTGTTGCCCTTTATTAATGCTATTACATTGACAAACTGCACTGATTTGACAGAACTGTAAAAAGGTTTTACCACTTTTAGGTCAATAGACTACTTGAACTGCTATCCTTTATTAATGCATTATGACTGATACTGCACACTTCGCTGCAGTTTTGTACCATATTAAACTGTTATAGACTGCACTGCACTCTTGTACTTTACTCATGCTATTAAATTGATAAACTGCACTAAACTGCTGTTCTGTATTAATGCTTTTACATTAATACATGCACAGCATTACAATAATGGCCTGATTCAGAGATGATCAGTATTGCATGGCTGCTGGTTGTCATTGCATGCAGCAGCTGTGCTAATATATGTAAAAGCAGCAGGGGGCATCTGTAGTAGAAAGGCGCCCACTGCATGCTTTTGTGATCCACTGCTGTGTCTGTAGATATCAGATCATCTGCATAAACATTGGTCATCTTATTAACCCTCGGGTTACTAAGCATGGCCGTATTTTCATGCTGTTGGTGCCAGTGAAGCTGGATCAGAAGATGTAGACCCTATGGTTTGGTTACACCTACTAAACAGGGCTAACATGGCCCATGCTGTAAATTGCTCCCTGTTGATGCCGCCTCCCCACCCCTTAAATGGCTGCAGACTATCACTCACCTGACACCTTCAGCTGCACTATGTTTGATGACGCAGGAGCCAATTTGCTCATGCTCAGTTCAACAAAACTATTGGAAATGTACATAAACCATTGGGTCTGTATACATCTTTGAATTAGACCCAATGTCTTAAAGTTTTTACAGTACATCAGACTTATCATCTTTTTCTACATCCACTTCCTCCTTTACCCTCTCCAATATGCTTTGTTATCTCTCATTTCTACCAAAACTGCCCTCACCAAGTCATCTAAAAATCCAACATGCAATACTCTATACTGATTGCCCTTAACCTTATGGCAGCATTTTACACTGTGAAACTCCAACTACTCCTACAAAACCTCCACTCTGTTGGCATTCATTTGCCTCTGTGACACCACCCCTTACTGCTTGTCCAATTACTCTTTCAATGTGTTTACACCTGCCTCCATCTTCCCCCTTTCCATTGCCTTCCGGCAATGCTCTGTCCTTAGTCTCTTCTTCTTCTCACTCTGCACTTCTTCTCTTTGTGATATTATCAGCTCTTTTGGCTTACAATATCACCTGATAATACACATATTTATTGCTCCTCCTTTGACCTCTTTTCTCCTGTCCTTTTCTGTGTCATCTGTTGTAAGTTAGCAATCTCCTCTTGGTTGTCCCACCACTTCTTTAAATGTTAGTTCTCTAAAACTGGTGCTTTTGTATCATCTTTCCACTGCAATGCCCCACTCTCTTTTCAACTTCTCTCCCTCTCCATTCATTGACAGTACCTCCTGTTACCCTGCTACCCAAGTTTGATGTCTAGATGTCATCCATGACTATGCCGTATTTTCCCCTATATTCAGTCCCTCTCTAAATAATGTACTTTCCATATCTGTACTATTTTTAGTATCATGCTACTCTGTACCTTGGAAGCCAGTAAAACCCTTATCCATACCCATATAAGCTCTTACAATGATGACTGTTATCTACTCTTCACTGGGCTACCTATCTCCCATATCTCTATCATAAAATATATCCTATTTTATTTTATTAAGTACTGTTCTATATTGAAACAAATGGAGTCAAGGTGATCCCTCCACCTCAAGACTATGGGTTGGTTATTTCATTAGGCTTCCACTACATTATAAATGAAATGTCATATATATGTTTTTCTTTATTTTCCAATGAATTTATTTATTTATTTATTTTAAATTAGGCCTCCATACTATCCCTTTCACTGCAGCGGATGAGAGACACTTGTCATTAGCATTTACATGGAAACTGCTGAAACTCTGAGAAAAAAATAATGACCACATTGGTCTGGATCATTGTGGGAAGATGCAGGAAGTGCCATATACTATAATATTAAAAAAAATATGAATGTGGGAGGAGTGATTTTAAGTCTTCTTCTCTCCCCAAAGTATAACATAGAAAGATAACGGCACCCTCACTTTAAAGAGGGGAGTACCTTATTTAAAACTATGTACACTCATAGAAATATATCCTGGTGATCAGTGTGTTCACTGGGCAAAAGCCCTGCACTACAAAAAAATCATAGAGACCAGGGATGGGGGAATATCTCCTCTAAAGTGGCATCCATAAAATCAGGGGCACCAATATTTGGAAGAGGGTGTTTCCTCTTTCAAATTATGCAGACTTCTAGTAGCTACAGTATTGTCTGATAGTCATCAGATCATATTACCTGTGTTTTGGAAAATATAAATTTTCCGTATATGGGGTGGGGGCACTATGGGCCTGATTCAGACCCGGTCGCAAGTGCTGAGCGCTCGCAACTGGGTCGATGGTGGTACAGAGCGCATGCGCATGACGGAGCCGGCTCTGTCGTGTGCATGCGCGAGACCCGGATAGCGATGGGCAATCCGTCGCACCGGGTCTCACACCTAAGGGGGCGTGCTGTCGATGTTGAGTGACAGCACGACCCCTTTGGAGGGTGGGCCGGGGGGTGGCTGCCAAGATGGAGGCGTTCCCATGAGAATGCCTACCGTCTGGGGGCGGCCCCACTGTCATCACAAGTGATGTCAGTGGGAGAGCTTTCGGCTCTGTTAGAGCCAAAAGCTCTCTAGGGCTTGCGGCCACAAGACCCTACCACAAGGGTCTCATCGCAAGTCCGATGGTCACTATGGTCTTGACCATCGCGACCATCATCCTGGCCGCTCGCATTAGCTGTGGGTGGCAACCCACAGCAATGCGAGCGGCCAGGAGGCCGCTCCATACAAAAAAAGATGCCCTGATTCAGAGCGGGCGCTCTGTCAGAGCATCCAGCTCTGAATCAGGGCCTATGTTCCCTATCACTTTATATTGTTGCTGACACATATAATGGCACCCTTGTTTAATGGAGGGGTGTTCCCTCTTTCACTTGATGTGACCCTTTAGCAGCTATTGTCTGATGGTTATGGAAAAAAAAAAGTTTTCCATACATGGGCAGAGGACACAGAGTGAATTATATCCCCCGTACTGACCTGCACACACATGGGTGCAGCATTGGTTGAAAGGTGTCTCCTCTTTCAGTGAAGTATCCCCTTAGTAGTTATTGTATAAAAAATTAAATTTTCGACAATGAGGGTGATCTAACGCCCAGAAAACCTCCATATTGTGTCAAATAAAAAAGGTCCTTCATTTAACGCAGTCATTTTCCTAGTTTAAAAAATGGTAGGCCTTGTTGGTCAGCAACACAAAGTGAACTTTTAATGGAGATTACAAAAATGTTCAGAAAAATTGTATAATTATTTTAGTGTACTTTTTTTTAAAAAAACTACATGTGCTTGCAAATTTAGAACAATGGATTAATGATGAAGCAAGAGCCATAAAGTATTTATTTGTGGTGTTCATGAAAAAAAAAATCAACGTTTTCTTTTGGTTCACTTATTTGGCCAATTTAATTTATTTTTCAAATATTATTTCATGTCTTACAATAACTAAAAAGTAATGGTGTTTTTAGAAAGTGTAAAGTATTTTAAAATAAACAAGGTATACTGTAAGTTGCATGGGTACTGTATTAAAAAATCAAGATATTGATATTGAAATGTGACACATGCAAACTGGCATGTGTCATATTTCAATATCAATATCTTGATTTTTTAATACAGAACCCATGCAACTTACAGTATACCTTGCTCAGCACAAAGCTAAAGGGGGGTATCCACTTAGCAATTTAACCAAGCGATTGCATGATAATGACATCGTTATCGTGCAATGCCTTGAAAATCGTGCATGCATCGGGCATGTTTTGGTCGGAAGTGACCAGCGATGCGCATGCCCGCTTGTCGCTTCTGACATCTGACATCGCCCATACATGCTGGTCAACCTGATGATCTCGACAGGTTCAGCATGTGCGGGGATGAGGGATGTGCCTGGACTGAACGAGTGAATGTTCAGTCTAGGCACATCACTAGATATACAAACGAGAGCATGATTGCAATGTCGTAATCGTGCTCTCGTTTGCATATCTATAAGTGGATACCTGCCTTAAGAAAACCCTCAGCAGTGAGGGTTCAAGGGTTACTATTAGAATGCTAAGGCTACTATAATGGAATTCATCAATACTGAGCAGCAATGACCAGCTACAGAAATTATTGCTGGTCATCTTAAACCTCTATTCCACCAAAATCCTGGGTCAGCCCGGGAAACTGAACACAGATTTCAAGCCGTGTCACAGCGTGTTTAGACTGCAGGCTGGACCCAAGATAATGCCAGGGTTTACCTCTGCCAGCACTTGGAGATTACATCATCTCCAAGCATCAGGATATGCGGCTTTCCTCATGTTGTGGACAGGACCAAGGTCGGATGACCCGGGATACCCGTTTCCACTGAGCCTTACCTGTTCTTACCTGCGTTAAACCCTGCTCGAGACTCAGGAAGAAATGCCGGGTTGTTTGACCTGGGATTTTTTCCAAGGAGCCTTTTCTACTGAGCCACTACCCGGATTGACACAGCAATAACCTGGGTTTTAGCGGCAGTGGGAAAGGGGTATTAGCTTAAACAACTGGGCTGTGGGTCCTGATTCTGGCTTTGATATAAAATATATGTGTATACAGTACTACTGCCATCTCATTTTATTACTGACAGCAAGGTTAATACAGCACAAGATCCTAGAACTGTATTTTTCTAATCTGTCCTAACTGACAATTAACACAGCATGCTCTGCTTCATATAGTTTTACATGTTAATTTTCATACTTAAATAGCTGTCAAAAAAGGTACATTCATGATGTCTAGCATAACAGCATCATTCAATTTCATTAACAACTGTCTTGTTTGTCTTTAATTTGTCAAGGTGAAAGTAATATTCATAACTTAAACTATATAATATTTCACCTGAATTGTGGTTAATCATATTGAAAATGAATACATGTTGATTTAAGACTGATTGATGTTCTCATATATTATAAAATTGCTGGATCTCACAATTTACCACATTTCCAATGAATGAGTGATAGCATGAATTACAATGATGTTGATAACTTAGTTATACAGTATACAACGCATACCTGTACCAGTATTAGTAAAAAAAAATGCTTAGACATGCTACAGCTAAGTTAAAGGATTCCATACTCTCTATACTGGCACAAACATCTTCTGTCCAACCCAACTGATAAAGGCAGTCTTTGCAAATTTGAAAAACAATTGTCCTGTAAGCTTGAAAATAAATCCAATTTACAGAATTTAGTTCTCTAATTTAAAGCATTTAATTTTTTAACCTTTATATGTTGCTTGTTACATTGGGCTCACTGGTATAGGAGAAACGTGGTTGATCCATAAAGTTTTCACCACTTCCAGGAGTCATGAACTACTTTAGCAGACATCCTACAGCATAATTACCAACTGACTAGAACCAGGATCTAGCACAGAGACATAAACATGTTTCCCCATCAACAACTACAATAGTTTTTATGCTACCTTAAGTATTAAGGGGCATACTTATCGCAAGAGATGTGCAGTTCGGTTCTTCAGAAATCTGAATCCACCCGAATTTTGGGGATCTAGGGCAGCACAGATGGTGTAATGGTTAGCATTACTGCCTCACAACACAGATGTCGTGGTTTTTATTCCCACCAAACTGTGTGGAGTTTGTATATTCTCACTGTGCTTGCATCGGTTTCCTCCGGGTACTCCAGTTTCCTCCTACATTCCAAAAATATACAGGTAAGTTAATTGGCTCCCAACAAAAAAAATTAACCTTAGTGTATATGTGTGTGTGCATGTGATAGGGAACATAGATTGTAAGCTCCAGTGGGGCAGGGACAGATGTGAATGGCCAACTATTCTCTGTAAAGCCCTGCGGAATATGTGTGCGCTTAATAAATTACTGGTAATAATAATAATATTAACAATAAAATTTGAGTTGTGGTTTCTAACTCCTGAGGAGATCCCGGTAAATCCAGGTCGCGGTTCTGATTTTTTTGCTGTCGGAATTCGGATTTTAAATCCGAATTTCTGGTTTTGGATTGCATAAATTACATGATTTTAGCTGTTTTTAAAACTTTTTATCTATTTTTTATTAAAAAATCCAGATTCACAACCAAAACACTTTAGGGTTGTTTGCAAAACCAAATCCAGATCCAAAACCTTGAAGGAGATACAGATCCAAAACCAAAACCAAAACACGGGGGTCAGCGCACATCCTTACTTATCACAATCCATATTTTTAATGCAGAGGTGATAAATATTTTTCATCCAAATCACAATGTGAAAATATGGAGATGGCTTTATCCTATCAGGGCTAAGTTATGGAATAATTGGCATTCTGAAGCTTAGTAAATTCAGCAGCACAGCAGCCCCCACAGCAACCTATGGGGGCTGCGGCTGCTGTTGGAAATGGAGAGACTGCAGCAGATATCGGAGATATCTGCTATGGTCCCTGAATGGTATGTTATGGGGAAACTTAATATTTGTGGATATTACCCATAAATGGGTGTTTTCTGGGATTATCCCACAAATATTATTTGATAAATAGTCCCCTAATTATTGTCCACACCTCTTACATTATAAACTTGTTAGACAATGGCCATATTTACCTTCTGTTTCATGTAATTGTATTTAATTTATTTATTTGGTACTCTATGAAAAAAAGTTAATTATGTTAATAACAAACACTTTTGACTTATAATTTGAACACAGTATTTAGCTTCAAGAAGACTTTATTTGTACAGCAGCTGATCATAAATCAGACAAACCTGTCTAAAACATCAGGTTACAGTCATTATTTTTCAAAATCCAAATTTTTGTTCCCAAGGGGGTAAATATGTGACCAGTAACCATGAACATTGGTCCCAAATAGAATTGTCTCCAATATTAATGAGCAAAGGCTTCTGTGCCTCTTGTAGATAATATACAGTATGTATTCATTGGCTTTTCCGATCAGCTGCATTTCACAAAGTGTACGTGGAGATAAGAAAACAAAATTAGATTTTTTTTGACAGAATAATGGCTACATCTCTAAGAAAAGCAAATTGTTCTATTTTGTTGCGTAGGGGAAATGGAAATGATTGAATTGTAATATTTTAATTTGCCATTGTAAGTTGAAATGTGAAAAGTATATTGCACCATTGCTGAAATGACATTTAAGAGCTTCCTATTATCACATTACCTGTCATTCTGTAACACTTTTTTCAGTGCCTTCAGAAAGTGATAATATGCTGCAAAGGGAATTTACTGTAGATGATTTGTTCTGGTACGCGGAACTGCTATCCAGTACATTGTTTTAATATATATTAAAAGTTAAATTATGAATGTTCTCTTACTTTTACTTTGAATTACTTCAGCCTAATTTTATTTATTTTATTTTTTGTATACTTCAGAAAATCCAGGTGTCAGGAATATAAAGAATTCATTATACATTATATTTTTTCTATGAAATGAAGAATACAACAATTTATCATGCAAATGGAATAGTGTATACACCTAAGGGCATGTTTATCTTTATTCACATTTTAGCCCCGATAAACATAAATTATTCACCACATTTTGCAGCAATATGAAAATTATTATTGGGAAAATGTGTTAAAAAAACACCTCCAGGGACAAAGGGGGGCATTCAATTAGCTCAGATAACATAACAGTGGTGAAAAAGGGTGGTAGCCTCTGGCTTTATCGCCCAAGGCAATTCTATCAGGCTCCTTTTTTCACCCGATACCTTTGTTAGCAGTCATTAAATTGATGTGTTAATGCGTGTTAACATGAGTTAATGGGTGATTCAGCTGCAGATGCATATGCTAATACAACTGCTATCATATTAGCAGCTGCGATAGCAGTAACATAGTAATGGTGTCACGCCTCCTGTATGCATTACTAATCCAAGGATGCAGCATCTGATCATCTGAGTGACCAAGGAGGAGTGAAAGAGGCCAGGAAATCTTCATCAGCCAACGGAGATCCTGGCCTCTCCACTCCCCCTCCAATGGCTGTAACACACCTTCATTTTGAGAAGTGGAGGCTGTCGATGCTTCCTCTCCACCCAGAAATGACAGCAGACTGCCAATTACTGACAGTCTACTGCCAGACTGCATACATGATTGCAAACCCATTCTGCACATCAGCAGAACAGCAGAATAGGTCCTGCGCATGCACAGATTCCCGATCATCAGGAATAGGGGGAAATGGTATTCTGTCTGAGGGTAAGGGGGAGTTATTCTGTACTGGGGGAGATGATCTGTCTACGGGGGAGGGGGTTATTTAGTACTAAGGGGAGATGATGAGCTATCTGGGGAGGGGCTATTATGTGCTAGGGCAGGAGGATGGCACTGGGGAGATGCAGGAATATGGTGCTGGGGAGATGAAGGATAATGGTGCTGCAGAGATACAGGGTGCTGGAACTGCGGAGATGCAGGATGATAGTGCTGCAGAGACTCAGGGTGATGGTGCTGCAGAGACTCAGGGTGATGGCACTGGGGAGGAAAATGGGGGATAGAGCTGGAGAAACACATTAAGGGGAGGCTGTAGACATACAAATTGGATGGTGGGATGGTGGTACTATTAGAATAAAACACCGGGGGACAGTAATCTTCAGTAAGGCAATAATTCTAATGGAAACATATTACTGATGGAAATGGTACCAAATGAGCAAATATATTTTATTAGTATAAAATTATTTGATAACAGAAAATCACATTTTGTCCTACCCCAAAACTTCTGTTACAGTATTATCTGGTTGAACCTCTATTGCATGATGATGACATTGGCTTTATTGCTATGCAAACAGGCGGCTTCCAGACCTTGTGATCTCCTGCATGAATAGTGAATACCAACCCTTAACATGATAAAAATGGGAGGTGTGGTTTGTGGACATGGCATTTCACATGAGGTCACACCCCTTGCCACAAGGCTATGCCCAAAAGTTAGGCATGCACACATACATTCGGGCCACTTTCAGACTTTTTTCCAGGGCCAATTTAAATTCACAATCTGCCGCTGTCTGCAGGTATCTATTTTCTTTAGGTGGTGGTGTATTTTTGATATACTTTTACACAGTTCTTGAGTGACATAATGTTTTCAGTGTTTGTTTGATTACTGGCTTTTGGAAAGCTGGTGTTTCATTAATATGGCTGACTGCGCTGTGTTTCTGAGCAACTTTCCTTTTGTGAAGTGCTTCCTACGTTCGGTAACCCAGGATACAGTAGATATTGCTTTCCACCACTAAAGTGAGGCATGAAGGGCTTTACCTAATTTTGTCTCCTGATTGGCTGTTAGTAGTGCAGTGGTTTTTAATGCAGTGATATTTAGGATTTTTCACCTTCTGAATGCTTCCCCCTTCCTATCCATCCCTTCTTCTGCATTGTGCTTTGGTTTGTTATATGCAGTGGAGTTTATTTATCTTTATTTTCCTTGTTATTCAAATCTCATAAAAAGTTTGGTCAGCTTACAGTTTTTCCCTAGGTTGTCATATTATATTGGTTTTTAGTGTTTTATGGTGGGGCATTGATTTTAGATAAAAGGCTGTCAGCCTAATTAGGAGGTTGACATGGGCAGTTTAGAGGGGTTTGTAGTTTTGCCTGAGCAATGTTATTTTGCATGCATATGGTATACTCACAAACACTGAGCAACTTTATTTTTACTCTGCAATCAATGCCCACATATTTGCACCATATGTGCCATATGGTGCAAAGTCTAATAAAGGTACTACATATTACAGTAATAAATAATCTCTTTCTAGCTGGATCTATACATCATTAGTTTGTATGATGTTTATTTGTACTTTAGTCAGCTTTCAATTGATTATCTTTGCTTGACATTAGTGTTCTCCTCTTATAGGCTTCACAAACTTTTTTTGGGATATTACTGCTTGTGCTTGAGCACATAGTTAATCTCTGGATCAATACTTTTGATTGAAATACATGTGCTGAAGCTAGAAGCTATAATTACCTTATAGGCTTGGAAAATGAGATCTATGGAAGAATGGTGCAATGTTAGGAAAATATAAAATAGTTTCTAATAACAAATGTAAAGTCTTATTTCTTTTGTGTATTTTGTAAATTCAATTTATTTTGTGTATTTTGTCCATTAAATCAATTTAACCAAATGGGTAGTATGTGTTAATATGTCCTGCTCTATTAAAAATACCATATATTTTATGTCATACATTAGCACAGCCAAGACCAGCATCTATGGCCTTGCTGACTGACCAAATATCTGTGATAGACAGGATAATGGTTGTTTTGATATAGTAAATATTTATCTTAAAAATACTCAAGACAGTCACACGCACTGCTGATGTCGGATGCAGTGGAACAATGTTTTTCTACTGTGCATGCATCTAAGTTACACTGCACATGTGTCCCAATTGTTAGCGTAGAAAGTCACAGTACTGAATCAGAGCAGTGATAGTGGGGTGGCTAATCAGACATATGAAGACGCTACAACTTATGGGTCCACAGCTCTTGGAGGGGGAGTGTTTCTGTGATGTAGAACACAAGTCGCAAAGTATAGGTCTGCCCTTAGCAACATATCAAACAGATACCTGATTAACCAACTAGAAAGCCCCCCTAATGTGTCACAAGAGACCACTTGGATACAGTATGTAACTGCTTCCACACATCCCAGGACAGGGGATGAAACCAAGTCAGTCCACTTAGGCAGTAATAGATGGCACAGATGTTATAATTCCTGTTGCAACAATTCTTAGTAGAGCAGTCAATCTATGATCAACAGATGGTTTCTTTATGACAGAGCTGGTGGATAAGAAACATGCACCCCAATCCCGTTATTTTGCCTAATTGAAATGGTGCCACTCTATAAAAGCCAATGTGCAGATTGATCTTATCAAGTGCCTAGTGATGAAAGGGTTACCATCTTTTCCTTTTCAGTTTCCCAGACAGGAGAGGTGATCATGGAGAGTGAACGGGCCATGGCCAATACTTTAGTATGGTTGCAATCTTTTTAGTTGTCAGTTTTCAGGCCAACATTTAATCCTTATAATAAAGAGCCCACTCCTGTCCTTTTACTGCCTCAGAGTCAATTCATGTCCCTTTATATGCCCCAGTGTCAGGGGCAAGTTTAAGAGAGAAGGGGACAGTGTCCCTCTCTAGCAGGGTCACTGACGCGGCAACCGGAGAGTGCTGCATTAGACTCTGGCTTAGTTCCAGAATCTACTGTGCATGCGCTGGTCTCCATTAAAATGGCACCCGTGATGTTTTCCTGGGGATAGCAGTACTGTGCCAGCCTGCGTTACTGGGAAAATGGCACCATTGATGTTTTCCTGGGAATAGCAGTACTGCGCATGCCTGAGTCACCAGGAAAATGGCGGTGCTCATTTTCCCAGTGACTCACGCATGTGCAGTACTGTTAACCATGGGAAAACATCATGGGTGCCATTCTCCCAGTGATTTCTGCTGCTCTGCAGCACCAACTTGCATCTTTATATTTCCCAGAGCCCCCTCATTCCTTATATATACATCAGACCCCCTTCATGCCTTTAATGTTTGATTTCCTGAACACCACCTGTCTGGGATAATGTAGCTCCTGCTCATCGTCAGCGACATCCTCCATTGGCCCTACATGCAGGGCCTACAAGGGATATCGCTCATGAGGGCCATGCTGCCGAATGTAGCATGACCCCAGCCATCGCTCCATCACTGCCGGCATTGGCATGCTTGATGTCTTTTCCCATGGGTAAGGAGCAGATTTTTAAAGAGAGGAGGAGAGCAGATTATAAAGAGAGAAAAAAGCAAATTATTAAGGAGGAAGGGGACATATTAAAAAGGGGAAGAGGTATTTGTAATAGAGATAAGTGATTTAGAATAGTTAACAGATGTGATTTTAAAGGTCAACTGTACAAATGCACATTTGCCATCGAATAGCAATTTTTTGTTTTTATTATTTTCTTTTTGTCCTAAATTCTCCCCAAAGTTGTATTGTTTTTTAATGCTCATTTCTTTTGAGCAAAATCAATATGTATGTTTTTTTATTTTATTTGACTGCAGTATGTAATTTTGATTATCAGTTCTGTACTTTTCTACAAATAATCTCCCTGTGTATTATGCAAATTTGTTTGAAACACACCATTATGGATTATAGAAAACACATAGATCCATCTGATTTAATCAGTATACAATTGGGAAACCGACTGCCTTAATACCGACAGCCGGCTTCGAAGGGATGCCAGGCGCCGCGAGAGGACAGCCATGGGGGGGAGGGTTAGGTTTAGGGCACCTGGGGGGGACTTAGGGTTAGGCACCCCCTGGGAGGGTTATGGTTAGGCTAAGGGGAGGTAGGGAGGGTTAGGGTTAGGCACCCCCCTGGGGGACTTAGGTTTAGGCAGTGGGGAAGGGGGGTTAGAGTTAGGCACTTAGATGGGGTTTAGGGTTAGGCACTAGGGGGGTAGTCTAGGGTTAGGCACCCCTTAAGACGGTTAGGGTGTTAGGTTAGGTTTGTTTATACTTACCTTAGCGATGATCGGGATTTCCAGCACTGTCGAGCTTCCGCTGCTGGGAACTCTGCTTTTGTCGGCCAGGCGCTGCCGGCAGTATTTCATACCAATTCCGATTTTATCGCACCCTGCTGATCATGCTGAAGGCCCTGGTGATGGATAGGAGGAAGACTTTATAAGTTTACACTTTTTATGGGCCTATTTATTATCCTATATGTGTCTTATACACATGTGGAAACACTACTGTTGTTTTCGCATGTTTTAAGTAACAAGCCCATTCTTTATTAGAAGCCTAATGTGGACTGCCTACTTTGCCTGTGGGAACCAATGCCATCTCCAGGGAAGGAGTCTGGGGTTGCAAAGTGGAATCCAATCAGATCCTTCTGCCACCTCCCCAATCTTGGCCAGTGGCAATGCACATGTGTGAAATCAGGTCTTGGCCTACTCAGGAATGGTAAGTATCATTGAAACTGAAGTAGCAGTATCAGGGATTACTGGGTCAGCTTCTTTTTGGAGCAGCTATCCCCACACTAGAGAGCAATACACAGAAACTCGTGGCAAGATCGATAATTAATCATTGGGGGCCATCCAGCCCCTGATGCTGAATAGGCCTATCAGACATCCCACCGCCAACTCCACCAAGCCCTACACCTCCAAGACAGCAGCTGCAGGTAACCACTGCCACACCTGCTACAGATCCTGTGGCTCAAATAATGACTGCTATTTCTGCATTTGACGAAAGACAGATAGAGAAAATGGGATCCCAAATATGCCAAATAAGACACCTGTCTATGTAAATGAGGTATAGGAACCATATTGTCTGCCATTAATGTGAAAATTAATAGGTTGTGTTTATGTGTAAATAATCAAAATATAAATGCATGATTTAAATCTTAGAATGCAGGAAGTATATCTTAGGATTCAAGAAGAATTTCATAGGATGCTTGTTTCTGCCCCATCAACACCACCCAGGTATGGATTCTGAACTAGAGGTGGATATGCAAGGAGCAGCTCTGAAGTACCACCTCATAGTGAAATTTGTAAGAGGAGAAAATAAATAATTCAGTACACAGACATAATTAGTATTTATTTTTTATCATAGATTTTTGCAAATTATAACGTTGCTATTTTTATTGTGATTGTAGTGTATGATGTTTGCACATAATTTTTTTATAATTGTATGGTATATACTGTTGCATTCTAGTGTGAAAAATATCTTTATTTTGTATACATATATAAATAGTTTAATTGTGTATGTGATTACAATAATCATGTGTTCATATTGAGCACATAATACAAATATTGGAATGAAAAGTTGTTTACAAATGTAATTACAGCAACACTACATTATGGTCCAGACACTACAACTACAAATACTGCATAGTTGCTACAGAATAACTTCTGCTGCAAAGGGAAGTAAGACTTGTAGCACATCAAATTAAACAGGATGATTTTGAAAAAATGGTAAATGCATATCTTTACATATGACACCTTAGTTAAAGGTAATTTGTAGGGTTATGCGTACAAATAAATATTTGAGAATTTTCCATACAAAAGCTTTTGAAAATTATGGTTTTCAACAGAATACCTGAGGGTGTGAAGTATATATGTATATAGGTATATAGGTGAAAAAGTTGTTGATTAGAGTCCACCTGACCTGAATCCCACTTTCCATGTACTAAGAGTTGCTAGTTCGTAAAGATTCCTGCCTGCTCACTGTATATTGTGTCATCTGGTAAAGTAGGTTGATGTAGTGCCAGATTATGCAAGAGACAGTAGCAGAGCACATTATTGGATACTTTATCCAGATTATATAACAATGCACAACCAAACTTGTTAAGACACAAGACCTACATTTACATAGCACAAAAATGAGTTAATAAACTAATTTAGTAGATATGTGTGCCTCATTATACTAATGTTCTGTAGGTATCAGAAGCCAGAAGCAATAGCCATAGTCAGAATCACCTGTAAATAAAAAGTTAATTTGGTTAAAAAAACTAAATATTTGTGTGTGAGTTTAGAGTGAAGGTTTCACAAATTTTTTCACATAGCCAGCAGCCATGACTCTGGAATTTGTTCAGCCTCAAACTTATCATGGAGGAATGACTGACTGAGGATAACTGCACTGTGGCACAAGCAAGCTACAATACTCATTATTTCTTGTTTTGCATCACACATCACCTGCACATTCATGAAATAGGCATGACCTTGCATCAGACACTGCATTGAAATATAACTGCTGACAGAAAAACCTAGGCCTGCGTAGGCTCTTTGGTACATCATGAAGCTGCTGATCCTCTTCTGCTTCTGTATCCTGTCAGCTGTTGAAGTGCTGTGTATCTCAGGTAAGTGGTGAGCACTGACAAACTTCCTGCTGCAAACAGTAAAAGAGGTAGGCAGGTGCACAGGTTTCACTATGAAGTGGCAAAAAATATATAACCAGTATATACTGAAAATTAAATTCATATAGTATCCCTTACACAATTTATGGATAGGTGGAGAATAGAGAAGACATACAGTAATGTGACTGGCATTGTTCCAAAGACCTGTAAAATGTACAGTAAGGTAAAGATTAGAGAAAGAAAGCTCTTTTACTGGAGCACTCTTCAAAAATTGCTAAAAACTTAACTTTTATTCAAGACAGACAAAAACACATAATACCTATTTAATATACCAAAACAAGAGAAGTGTTGGATGTATAAAATGATTTTAGACTGATATGAGACTGCTGGTAGTGTAGTGCAGATCACTGTGCTATGATAATATCTCAATTAAAGGTTGAAATAAATCTATTATCTCTATTGTACAACACCTACATAGATATCCTTGTATAAAAAACAAAAGTGTTGGTAATAAAATATTATCATATCAATACAGAGAGAAAGATCATAATTTAGGGCATGATTCAGCAGAGATTGCAGCTGTGAATTTGCTTGGAGTGCAGATGCAAAAACATTTTAATGCTTGCCAAAGCTCAGATGGCATAAAGGCGCCCATTACTACTTTATCAAATCTATCTAATGTCACTCTTCTGCATAAATATTGGTACCATCGATGCATATTAGGCAGTTACACAGCATTTACAACAGGTCTGACCTGCTGCAGATAGTGCAAGTCTCCTCGCATGCAGAGAGCTCTCATGTTGCATATGCAATCGCAGTGGCTTATATATGCACACCTGAGAAATGGAGTTCAAATGTACAGACATGCCTGATTTTTTCTGACTTCGCCCCTGTCACCTTCCCCAAATGCTGACAGCCTGTCACTCACTTTGTGATGGAAGAACAACCCGCAAGATGAACACTCGCTTTTTAGAACATAAGCGAGTTTGTTGAAGAATTTGACCAGTCATAATGCACCACAACATCTATCTTCCTGACCTGAAGGAGGCATTGACAAGTTGAAAATATCGGCTGTTGAACAAATTAAAATCACTAACAGAAGAGGAGATAGATTTCAGTGCCTCTGCAAGAAGGAAGCATTTTGGATTTTTAAACTAAACACACTAATCCCAAATGGCCTTAACGATACTATAGAATTAAATAACATCTAAATTGGTCCTCCCCTTCTTGACATGCCCTCCTGGTTTGTTGGTCTCTTTTTCTTGTATTCTTCTATTATTTGGGTATGGTAATGTACAGTATGGGGGCTCAGCATCCTCCTTAATACACTTCAGGTCCCTGTAGAGATACTAAATGGAGTTTGGTGGATCAACCTACATGAGCAATCCCTATAGGATTTGTATTAGGTTAGTCACCTCAATACAGTTCCCTATATGGTTATCATCAACTAAGAACTTTTTGTGATCATGCAGTATTACTTAATGTTCTTATTATGTATGAATTGTATATGTTTAAATATATATTTTTTTCCTCTTTCCCCCTCCTCTCTTTTTTCCTCTTATCCGATTGAGCATTTTGACCTTTGAGCTATCATTTTGGAGGTTTAAAATTTATGTATTGGGTGGTTAATACAGATATAGCAAAATGCGGGATATAGTCAGAATCCTGCATCCCGGCATGCTGGATGCTGATGGGCAAAATAATGGCACCAAAATCCCAACAGTGTTGGGATCCCGGCACCAGAATCCTGACTGCTGGCATCCCGAAGGTAAGTATAGGGCATTAGGGGGAGGGTTAGGGTGCAGGGTTAGAGTTAGGCATTAGGGTTAGGGTTATGGTTAGACACTAGGGAGAGAGGTTAGGTTTAGGAACCAGAGAGGGAGTGTTAAATTTAGGGTGCATGGAGGGAGAGGTTAAGTTTAGGCACTAGGGGAGGGAGTGTTAGGTTTAGGGTGCAGGGAGGGGGAGGATAGGTTTAGGCAGTAGGGGGGAGGATAGGGTTAGGCACTGGGGAGGGAGGGTTTGGGGTAGGGGTAAGGGTTAGACTTACCTTCTTTCCTTATGGGTGTCGGGATTATGACTGTTGGGATGCCATTGTTGGTATTCTGACCAGCGACATTCCGACCGCCGGGATTTCATACCCAACCCCAATATCCAGCTACAGTGCTGGGTCTGTATTATCATCTTTTCCTTTTTTGATCTTATGAAATATGAGACTTCTGCAGTACTTTTGAGCAAGAAAGATTTCATACACTTATGTTATAGTTAAGAATTTATTTTTAAATACAAGAGTGTTGTTGATGCTTTTAACACATGAAGGTTACTATATATACTGAAGCATATGCTATGCCTTTCTGTATTCTCTCTGGGTTTACAATATATGTCTATTTATTTATTTGTTTATGTATAATTGATGTATTTACTATATTCATGGTCTAGGTCTTTTTCTGAGTAGTATACAAATCAATATGAGTGCATCAGGACTTGATACATCACTTTATAATGCTTACAAAGATCTGCAACAGATGGAAATAATTGATTATCAAATCAAGATACATTTCTGATTGACTGTTTGTAGAATATTAGGCAGAAACCTGGAGAACAGAGGACATAGCTTTTGAAGAAACAGCAAGCTTGCCGAGAAACACGTCAGCCATACTCCGATCACATCAACAGCAGTCTATGCTCCACAGCTGATCACACACCTCTCAGTAATCAGCGCTCAGCACACTGACCACTGCTACACCACTTACCAACACACAGACCTGGAGTTTCACCCGGTGTCATGCCGCTAACCAGCCTGGGAGTTAAAGCAGGTGGACAGCCACAGCTACATGTGCGCATATGAACGATTAATGTTCTGACAGGCTCCAGGGCTCCTGATCATTACCCATGGAAGGAGAGGTATTTGCCTCCTGAGGTATACATAGTAGCAGTCTCTCATCAGAGACCTAAGATGTTTAATTTATTGCTACATTACTATCCTAAATGTCTAAACCGATGTGAGGTAATAAGCGGTGTTATTGGATTGAAGCCTGATTGAGGGCATGCATGGAGTTGGTATTTATTACTGTTATATACAACACAATCAAATTCCATCGGCTCACTGTTGGTTAAGAACTGTATAAAATACAGATAGAGGTGTGTGGACTATTAAAGGACTTGTGGATACTTAATGGTTATTTTATTTTAACTCACATGATATGTACCTTGAGGATTTGGATATCAGTACCATACTAACTTTTAGTAGGACTTGAGCTGCTTACATTTGAATTTGTATTTTTAACATTTTATTTTTATTTTGATTTCATGGTCTATTTTGTGTTTCTTGATATAATTATGTATGCAAATTTTTATTTCATTGAACAGTGTTAATATTTGGTCTGAGATCTATTTAATCTGTATTCTAACAGCACTCCATGTTTTCATGATTCCTGTTTTTTACACTAGAGAGGGTAAGCGCCTCTGTGCATTCGTAATTGCAATGCAATTGCTGCACATGCACAGTGCAGCATGCACAAGGCCAAACAATTGCTCAATGTGCGTCCATAATAGCAATTGTGTTCACTTCTAAATCAGGCCCTAGATACGGAAGTGGTACATCAAGTACAGACTCAATGTCCACACAAATACATCTTGAACTTAGACACAGTAAAAACTGGGGATAATTTATCTCTGCTGATCAAAAAAAATGCACTCTAGAAATAAAAATTCAATAGAGGAAGAAAAAACTCTATTGTTTGTCATTCCATGTAAGGTGATGCATATAGGGTAAAAGAAAGGTCTCAGCAGTACAGTTTACATGTTATTCAAATAATCATAATCTTTAAAAAAAAAGATGTACAGTAATTTGGTGTTTCTCTAAAGGGGGGTATTCACTAGACGATAAAGTTGAACGATTGAAAGATAATGATAAAAGTGTTCGATAATCATTCGATAATCGTTCGAACATCGTTTGAAAATCATTTGAAAATTTGGTCTTTTAGACATCTTTTAGACATCTATCATCGTTCAAACATGCTGGTCAACCTAACGATATCGTCAGGTTCAGCATGTTTGCAGATGATTGATTGTGCCTGCACTGAACGACATATCGTTCAGTGTGGGCACCCTGCAGTGTAGTGAACGATAACGATATCGTTATCGTTCAGTCTTTTCACTGTCGGGTAGTGGATACCCGCCTTTAGCTTAGTGGCAACTCACAGCAGCAAAGTTTACATATTAATTACATAATGATCATTAGGTTCCAATAAAACATTATCCATCTAATCACATTTGCATAGCTCTGCAGAAAAGAAAGGTAAATTGGATATACTGTGTGTGTGTGTATATATATATATATATATATATATATATATATCTATACATACACACACACAGTGTCTGACTGGGGCATGAAGAGCCCATGGAGGAAATGCAGTAGTGGGAGCCCATGCTAAAGGGGTGTGACCAGTACTCAGAGTAAATACTGATTGATGATAATATACCAGATTGATAATAAAAATGTTTTGTAGTGAATACACCATAATCCAGGGAATGCAGTATAATGTAACATATACACAGACTAAAACCTGACCCTTAGTGGAGGGGGTGAGGCTTTCAGGCAGTGTGGCCCATCGGGGATTTACCCTGTACCCCTGTAGGCCAGTTTAACCCTGTGTATACATATAGATGGATATTGTGAATGCCAAGTTTTTGCTTTCTAATGTTGTATTAATAAACAATGGACATCTAATGAGAGAGCCTATAACATGCATTCTGTATTTCTAGAAATAATTAATCTGTTTCTGCTGTTAACTCCAGTGTGTCTCCAGGGAGTGACCACTGAGGGTCAATTAAAGTATATATGAAATAAGTAAAAACAATGGAGAAATATATATATATATATATATATATATATATATATTAGGGGTGTGCACCGGCCACTTTTCGTGTTTTGTGTTTTGGTTTTGGATCTGGATCTTTCTTCGTGTTTTGGATCTGGATTGGTTTTGCCAAAACCATCCTTCCGTGTTTTGGGTTCTGGGTTTTGGATCTGTATTTTTTTTTAAAAAAGCATAAAAACAGCTAAAATCACAGAATTTGTGTGTTTTTCTGCTCCTATGCTATTATTAACCTCAATAACCTTAATTTACACTCATTTCCAGTCTATTCTGAACACCTCACACCTCACAATGGTGTTTTTATATCCAAAAGGTTGCACCGAGGTAGCTGGATGACTATGCTAAGGATACGAGTGGGCGGCACAAACACGTGGTCCATCTAGAGTGACACTGCAGTGGCAGACAGGATGGCAGTTTGAAAAACTAGGCCCCAAACAGTACATAATTCAAAGAAAAAAAAGAGGTGCAAGATGGAATTGTCCTTGGGCCCTCCCACCCTCCCTTATGTTGTATAAACAGGACATGCACACTTTAGCAAACCAAACATTTCAGCGCCAGGGTCTGCCACACGACTGTGGCTGAAATGATTGGTTCGTTTGGGCCCCCACAAAACAAGCTGGCAATTAATCTGTCCCTGCACAAACTGGCTCTACGGAGGCAAGATGTCGTCCTCATCCTCCTCATCCACCGATTCCTCACCCTCTTCAGTGTTGTGTACATCCTCATCCTCACAGAGTATTAATTCATCCCTGCTGGAATCCACAACCACAGGTACCTCTGTACGTTCTGGATGCTGGTCTCCCTGGAAGAGTTGATAATTCATTTTATGAACATCATCTTCTCCACATTTTGTGGAAGCAACCTCTTACGCCTTTCGCTGACAAGGTTCCCGGCTGCACTAAACACTCTTTCGGAGTACACACTGGAGGGGGGGCAACTCAGATAAAATAGAGCCAGTTTGTACAGGGATCTCCAAATTGCTTCTTTTTCCTGCCAGTACAGGTACGGACTGTCTGACATGCCTACTTGGATGCTGTCACCGATGTAATCCTTTAACAGACAGACGCACGCTTGTTGCTGCTGCTTTAAGGAAGCAAGTGCATCTACAGCCCACACAATTCACAAAGACAGAAAAAAAAAGAAGAATTTTTTTATTGTTTGTGGAGCACACTTTGAGGGTTACACCACCCTTTAACAGACAGATGGATGCTTGTCGCTGCTGCTTTAAGGATGCAGGTGCGGCTACAGCCCACACATTTCACAAAGAGAAAAAAAAAGAAGAATTTTTTTAATGTTTGTGGAGCGCACTTTGAGGGTTACACCACCCTTTAACAGACAGACGCATGCTTGTCGCTGCTGCTTTGAGGATGCAGGTGGAATCTAGACGGGATTTGGAACCGGGGACACACTACCTCCATCAATTGTCTAAATTCCACTGCACTAATGGCGGCTACCGGATGCACGTCTAACACCAACATAGCAGTCAAGGCCTCAGTTATACGTTTTGTTTCAGGATGACTGCTGTCGTACTTCATCCTCATCGCTAGGGACTGTTGGAGGGTCAATTGTTTAGTAAAAGTAGTGGTGTTCCTACTTCCTCTCTGGGATGATGAACAACTCCCAGCAGCAGCAACAGCACTAGGAGGAAGTGGTTCTTGATCTTTCCCTATTTTATTTTTATCAGAGAAAGTTTGGTCGTCCATTTATGTTATATTGATATATACGTGCGGCTAAGGCGCACATAAACACAGAAAATATTTTTTTATTTTTGCTGGAGAGTAGTGCACTTTGTGGGTTACACCACCCTTTAAGAAATGAGCCAGCCGGCTCTTTACTTATGGGACACAGGCGCACGCTTGGCACTGCTCCTTTGTTGATGCACGTGCAGCCACAGTGCACACAATTCACAAACACAGAAAATATTTTTTTATTTGGTTTGGAGTGTACTTTGGGGGGTTACAGCACCCTTTAACGGTCAAGCCAGCCGGCCCTTTACTTATGACACAGGCGCACGTTTGGCACTACTTTGTTGATGCACGTGCGGCTACAGCGC
The DNA here is from genome assembly GCA_031769625.1 of Taudactylus pleione. NCBI lineage: Eukaryota > Metazoa > Chordata > Amphibia > Anura > Myobatrachidae > Taudactylus > Taudactylus pleione. The sequence goes on along the minus strand of JAUIMM010000153.1, from coordinate 13,076,356 downwards.
ACACAATTCACAAACACAGAAAATATTTTTTTATTTGGTTTGGACTGGAGTGTACTTTGGGGGTTACAGCACCCTTTAACGGTCAAGCCAGCCGGCCCTTTACTTATGACACAGGCGCACGCTTGGCACTACTTTGTTGATGCACATGCGGCTACTGCGCACACAATTCACAAACACAGAAAATATTTTTTTATTTGGTTTGGAGTGTACTTTGGGGGTTACAGCACCCTTTAACGGTCTAGCCTGCTGGCCCTTTACTTATGACACAGGCGCACGCTTGGCACTACTTTGTTGATGCACGTGCGGCTACTGCGCACACAATTCACTAACACAGAAAAAAAATATTTTTTTATAGCACTTGGGGGGAGCACCCCTGATGGACAGAGCACCCTCTGGACAACACTACAGCACCCCTTTAGGACTGGGACACTGCACAGGACTTTGGAGTGGACACAGCCCCTATGGACAACTGACTGCACAACACAGTCCAGCCAGCCCCTATGGACTTTGAAGTAGTGGACCCAGCCCCTATTAACAACAGCAGTACAGCACAACACAGCCAGCCCCTATGGACTTTGAAGTAGTGGACACAGCCCCTATGGACAACAGCAGCACAGCGCAGCACAGCACAACACTACTCTGCACTACACTACACTACACAGCCCAGCCAGCCCTAACTCCCACCCTCCCTCTTCACTGTCCACAGCCGAGTGAGAAAATGGCGCCGACGCGGGTACCTTATATAGGATCCAAAACCCGCGAGACCCGGAAGGCGGGATGATGACGTTTTGCCTCGATTTCAGATCCGAGTCAGGCGGGAAAAGTCGAGCCTGACTCGGATCGGCCTCGGATCGGGGGGGCTCGGGGGGGTTCGGATTTCAGAAATCCGAACCCGCTCACCCCTAATATATATATATATATATATATATATAAATAAATAATTATATATATATATTTATATATATATATATATATATATATATATATATATATAAAGCACTAATCCACGGCACTCACCATTCCTAGCTTTGGGGTGCAACATGGTATGTGACCACATTGTTTAAATAGAAATCACAGGGGGTCTGCACTCTCCATAACAACTAATAATAATAATAATAATAATAATAATAAACAGTGGGGTTTTGGTTCATGAATTGATCAATGCATTTAAGCTTGCAGCCCATCGTCACGGGACCCCACTTTACTGCAAGTCTCTACTCTATTGAAAATGTGATCACAAAAATGATTAATTATAAAAATTAATCATAATAAACAAAAAGCACTAATCCACGGCACTCACCATTCCTAGCTTTGGGGTGCAACATGGTATGTGACCACATTTTTTAAATAGAAATCACAGGGGCTCTGCACTCACCATAATAACTAATAATAATAATAATAATAATAATAATAATAATAATAATAATAATAATAATAATAAGTTATTATGGTGAGTGCAGAGCCCAGGTGATTTATATATATATATATATATATATAAATATATATATATATATATATATATATATATATATATGGGAGATTATAGCGCCAAAGAGAAACGAGATCCCTTCCCAGTTAGAGTTTAACCCGTAATTCAGGTAATCAATATATTAAAATGTTATAACAAAGCACTCCCCAAAGGTGTTGGTGGCAGCTTATCAGTAAAATATTAACAATGGTGATTTGTTAAAAGAAAAATGTGTAAATAGCAAAACTGATATAAAGTGCACTGTGCTAAGTAGATGCAACCATAGTGTAAATAGTATACTTGATGATACCAATAAGAACTAGTGATCTGTGTGCATATATACGTGTATACATACACATTTATGTAGACGTAAAGTGCAAATATCACAATATAAAGTGTATAGCGTGCATATGTGATAAATAAGGTAAAAAATCAGATTATTATATCATAAAAAATATATAAATTTAATTACAAAAATTCCCTGAACATACAAGGCAACAACATACAATTGTAATAAATATGCCACTGACAGTTGTTAAAAAACAGTGAGCATAAAAAAAGATTAAAAAGGGGAGGAAATAAATAGGGAATGGCTTATCTGGATATTAAAAGGTAAGTTCATGGAAGGTGGAATCAGGAGTCTCCAACGCATTCCGTCCGGTTGCTGGACTTCTTCAAGGGATGTGTAGCTCCTGTGGGGTGCCTGGTATAAATACCCACTTGCTGGAACCAACTGAGCAGTGTTTTCCAATTGGAAGTGACCTCACTTCCGGTTTCGTTAATTAAATATTTGTTATATTATATAAATTAAAACCATTTAGTAACCATCTATTAGTCATATTGCTAAATAGCAGAATCACCATTATTTAGAGGGGATTCTGTTCATGTCCTCAATGGTTTTTATCTATATAGATAGTCATGTGATATCTCCCTGGCGTCAAGTGGCATCACGTGACACCCGTCTTTTTATTTCCTGTGTATTACTTCGCCCACACGGGTGCTGTTTGCGAAATCTAGTGAGGTTTTTCCGCCCTTAGGTCTAAATCAGGTGACTAAGAGATCAGCTGCATCAATAGTCTCCATCCAGACATATTAATGGCCATCTTGGTACTCATCTTTCAAGCGGTGGCCATCTTAATACTCATATTAAGCTACAGTCTCCATCTTGATGTTCAATAAGAATCGACGTTCAAGCGTCGGCCATCTTAGTGCTCACATTGAGCCACAGTCTCAATCTTGATGTTCATTAGGAATCAACAGTAGCCATCTTGGTACTCCTATTTTTTATGATTAATGGTGGCCATTTTATGATTCATAATTCCGCAATCAGGTGTCTTTTGGTGGCCATCTTGATACTCTCCTGGTGCTGTATGTACAACTTCCTTGTGGCCATCTTTGTATACCCAGATCCGCAAAATATTCGATAGGCATCTTGAGATATAAAGGAAGCATCTGTATAATTTCCATAAATGCTTGCTCCTAAAAAAAAGGTGTTATTAATATTTATATCTAAATAGATATCAACATAAGTTCCCCTGTTAACATGAATATAACTCAATCTGAAAGATAATAATATCTATAGTAATATTTAGGAAAAGAGGGTCCAGTAAACTGGTGAAGAAATAAGAAATATAATAAGCTAATATAACCGGTCTTTAAAGGGATTTATTTGGGATAGGGGGAGGAATGTATATCTTATAAGGCTATCCATCTATACTAAAGTCCATTCCAGAAAATCGCTATTTCTTCTTCTATTTCTCAGTAAATGATTCTTCTTATAATAAAGTTAGTTCCAGAATAACACTATCTATTCTTTTAATATTTTTCAATTAATAATTCTTCTTGTGGTAATCCATCTTTTCTTTACTTAATATTCTTCTGCTGTATAGCAGCTGCAGTTTTATGGTGCAAAAATTGTGAGTCCTGTAACATGCTACAGTTCCTAAACTTCCCTGGTGGTCTCCCACCCAAGTACTAGCCAGGCACATCACTGCTTAGCTTCCAAGATCTGACGAGATTGTAGCATGTTACAGGACTCACAATTTTTGCACCATAAACCTGCAGCTGCTATACATCCCTTGAAGAAGTCCAGCAACCAGACGAAACGCGTTGGTGCCTCCTGATTCCACCTTCCATGAACTTACCTTTTAATATCCAGATAAGCCATTCCCTATTTATTTCCTCCCCTTTTTAATCTTTTTTTATGCTCACTGTTTTTTAACAACTGTCAGTGGCATATTTATTACAATTGTATGTTGTTGCCTTGTATGTTCAGGGAATTTTTGTAATTAAATTTATATATTTTTTATGATATAATAATCTGATATTTTACCATATTTATCACATATGCATGCTATAAACCTTATATTGTGATATTTGCACTTTACTTCTACATATATATAAATGTGTATGTATATATGTATATATGCACACAGATTACTAGTTCTTATTGGTATCATCTAGTATACTATTTACACTATGGTTACATCTACTTAGCACAGTGCACTTTATATCAGTTTTGCTATTTACATATATATATATATATATATATATATATTGTGACACAGTTAGGTTAGGGGGTCCCTCTCCTGGGTAGAGGACTCCTTCCTTACACACACACACAGCAGCAGGGAAGCAGCACACCAGTATGGATGCAAGTACAAGCTGGTCGGCACCAGTCTTTATTGTACAATGTCAGAAACATAAAGAAAACATAAATATAAATCCTAGCCCTGTCGGGGCACTAACTTCACAGGTAGTTCCCTCACTACCAGAACCTGGCAGGGCCTAATGCCCTCTCCAGTAACAAAAGCACAGCACAACACTCATAGTTAGGTATCCAAGTGTCTCTGAGCAAACTCCCTGTCTGATCTCCCAGCTGAGACAATCAGCCCTCAACACACTCGGCTTATATTGGCCCCTCTCAGGTAGAAAACTAACAAGCCTGATACCAGGCTGTGAGAACCAAAACCTGGAGTGGCCATGGGTGGAGCCCTCTCTCTCCTCTCACCCACAACCCCCAGGTCCCAAACCGGCTTTTCAAAAAGCCGAAACTCAAGCCTGCTACACTGCAGACTTTCTCCTGGGGGTTTAAAACACAAAAGACAGGAATCTGGGACAAATGTACCTGCCACAGACCACTTTACCAGTCCTATTACATATCCCCCCCTTTGTTTCGACCTGTGGGGCGGAACAACTGAAGCCCCCAAACAATGAACGCGTGACAACGCGTCAGCATTGGCCAGCTGGCTTCCTGGCCTGTGTTCCACTGAAAATTTTAAAGTTTGTAACGCCAAGAACCATCTTGTAATTCTCGCATTACTGTCCTTATTTTCAGACATCCACTTCAGGGGGGCATGGTCAGTGATCAATTTGAACTTTCTTCCAACCAAGTAGTACCTGAGAGCCTCTAATGCCCACTTTATGGCCAACGCCTCCTTCTCCACTGTGGCATAGTTTCTCTCATGTACATTCAACTTTCTGCTAAGATAGAAAATAGGGTGTTCCTCACCCTCCTTGTTCTGGGACAGGACCGCTCCTATACCTACTTCTGATGCATTGGTTTGTACTATGAATTCCCTTTCAAAATTAGGAGTTGTCAGGACTGGTTGGGAACACAACAATACTTTCAACTCCTGAAAAGCTTTCTCTGCCTCAGGACTCCATTCTACCATGCTTTTTGTTTGCCTTTGGTCAGGTCAGTCAGTGGGACTGCCATGGTGGCAAAGTAGGGTATAAATCTCCTATAGTACCCCGTAATTCCCAAGAAGGCTCTCACCTGCTTCTTATTCAGAGGCCGTGGGCCAGTTTTGTATGGCATCAACTTTATTGAGCTGAGGCTTTATCAGGCCTCTGCCAATGGTGTATCCCAGATATTTTACTTCCTCCATGCCTAGACAACACTTTTTTGGGTTGGCTGTCAAACCTGCCTTATAGATGGAGTCCAACACTGCTTGTACCCTGGGTAAGTGAGACTGCCAATCAGGACTATGAACGACCACGTCATCCAGATAAGCAGCTGCATACCATCTATGGGGCCTTAGAATCCTGTCCATCATTCTTTGGAAGGTAGCAGGTGCCCCATGTAGCCCGAAGGGCAACATCTTGTACTGAAACAAGCCCTCTGGCGCTGAAAAAGCTGTCTTTTGTTTGGCGCTCTCGGTTAACGGTACTTGCCAATACCCTTTGGTTAAGTCAAGAGTGGTTAAATACCTTGCCGTCCCTTGTCTCTCAATCAGTTCATCCACTCTCGGCATCGGGTAGGCATCGAATTTTGAAACACTGTTCAACTTTCGGAAGTCATTGCAGAAACGCACACTGCCATCTGGCTTTGGAATCAACACAATGGGACTTGACCATTCACTATGTGATTCTTCAATAACCCCTAACTCTAGCATATTTTTAATTTCTTTTGACACCGATTCTCTTTGTGCTTCTGGTAACCTTAAGGACTTTAGATTAACTTCAACCCCTGGGTCAGTGATGATGTCATGTTTAATGACCGAGGTTTTCCAAGGTACGTCAGAGAACAGCACCCTATTTCTAATCAGAAACTCCTTGACCTCTTGTTGTTGAATTGCCGACAGGGTTTTTGCCACTGTCACTTCGGGAACTAAGGGCCCTGGACTTACTGGAGGGTCTCGGACGGCCGACAGTACCGTTCTATCTTTCCAGGGCTTTAACAGATTTATATGGTATATCTGTTCCGGCTTTCTTTTCCCCAGCTGGTAAACTTTGTAATTGACCTGCCCCACTCTTTCTAAGATTTCAAAGGGCCCTTGCCATTTAGCCAAAAGTTTATTTTCCACAGTGGGAACCAATACTAACACTCTGTCCCCAGGAGCAAAGCTGCGTAACCGAGCATTGCAGTTGTATACCCTCTGCTGTGCCTGTTGAGCCTGTTCTAGGTGCTCTCTCACTATCGGCACTACCACAGCAATTCTCTCCTGCATTTGAGAAACATACTCAATCACCGTTTTGTAAGGACTGGACTGCCCCTCCCATGTCTCTTTGGCAATGTCTAGTAACCCCCTTGGGTGTCTCCCATACAACAAGTCGAAGGGTGAAAACCCGGTGGAGGACTGGGGAACTTCTCTTATGTCCAACAATAAATACGGCAATAAGTAGTCCAATCCCTACCATCCTTGTCGACCACTTTCCTAAGCATGTGTTTTAACGTCTTGTTAAACCTCTCGACCAGCCCATCGGTTTGGGTTTGATAAACCGAAGTTCTTAACTGTTCGATTTTGAACAGGCGGCATAACTCTTTCATGACTTTGGACATAAACGGTGTCCCCTGGTCAGTTAGTATCTCCTTAGGTATAGCAAGCCTGCTAAAGACATGAACTAGCTCTCTGGCAATGGTCTTGGTTGATGTATTGCGCAACGGGATCGCTTCCGGGTACCTGGTAGCGTAATCCATTATGACCAGAATATACTGGTGTCCCCTGGCAGACTTCATTAAGGGTCCAACCAAATCCATCGCTATTCTTTCAAACGGCACCTCTATGATAGGCAATGGAACTAGTGGACCCTTAAAATGTGGCCTGGGAGCATGATACTGACACTCAGGGCAGGATGCGCAAAAGTCAGATACCTCTTTATGAAGCCCGGGCAAGAAAAACCCCTGCATTATTCGCTCAGTGGTTTTCTCTACCCCTAGATGGCCTGCCGTTATATGACCATGGGCCAGATCCAACACTGTTCTTCTGTAGGCTTTGGGAACTATTAGTTGTTCCACAACATCTTCCCCCTTCTTAGTCACCTGATATAACAAATCCTGACACATTGCCATGTGGGGATACGACAATGGACTATCAGGGTCTACGGGTTTACCATCAACTACTATTACATTCTCCCTGGCTTTTACCAAAGTAGGGTCATTCAACTGCTCGATGGCAAAGACCTCTCTTCTGACCTCTAAATCTGGCAGATGATCACCTGGCCCAACAACACTTCCCACCTCAATGGGAGGCACATCAGTTGGTGGGCCACCGTCACGTTCCGCATTCTCTAGTTCGCCAACCATAGAAGAAAAAGGGAATAACTCTGACTCAGAAGAAACTCCCTCCTCCGCTACATCGATAACCTTCTCAAATGGATCGGGGTTGTTCACCTCTGGAACAAAACGGCTTTCCCACAACTTCCAGAAGTGAGCAAAGTCTCTCCCCAATATTGCATCGTACACCAGACCATGCACCAAACCCACAGAAACTATAGCAGAGCCACATGGTGTCTCGATGTTCACCTCGGCCGTAACATAATATCGAGTATCCCCATGTATGCAGGTCACACCAACAGTTTTCCCTGTATGCCTCAAGGGGTTCACCAGCTCAGCTTTTATAAGTGCCACCAAGCTACCAGAGTCTAACAGTGCCTCTACTCGGTTGCCATCTACAGTGAGTGCACACATGTGTTTATCAGTCTCAGCCTGCCGGTCAGCCGTACAGGCTATCTGTGCAAAGAAAGACCCCCTGCGGTAGACATGAGCAGGATCACATTGCACAGGTTCAGTTGTAAGTGCACAATTAGTGGCAATATGGCCGAAGCCACCACATCGGAAACACTGAGTCATATTAATGTCTAGTCGTTTACGGGGCAAGAACCTTCACGGCCTGGCAGGCCTGTCTCCAGGTTCTACACCCTCAGTCTTAGGTACATTCCACCGCCCAGCACCCTTCTCCCCTGGAACAGTCTTACCAGTGTCTCTGGGAGTTCGCCGGTGTGCCATCGGGGCTCGGTGGGGCATACTCATCAGCTCCTCAGCTGCCACGTACCTCTCCACCAGCTCGACCAACTGGTCCGCGGACTTATGGTCTGCATGGCTCACCCACTTGCACAGAGTCGCAGGTAATGATCGCAGGTACCGGTCCATCAGGACCCTTTCCACGATCTGTGGTCCCGTCAGCGTCTCGGGCTGTAGCCATTTTGAGGACAGATGGACGAGGTCATGCATCTGTGAACGTGGAGGCTTGTCCATATGGAACTCCCAGCGGTGGACCCGTTGGGCACGAACAAAGGTGGTGACTCCCAAGCGAGTTAGGATCTCCTGTTTTAGTTTTTTATAGTCCTTGGCATCAGCCAGGCATAAGTCAAAATAGGCCTTTTGTGGCTCCCCAGACAAAAAGGTGCCACCAGACTGGCCCACTGCTCCTTGGGTCAACTCTCCCTTTCGGCCGTTCTTTCAAATGCGGTGAGATAGGCCTCCACATCATCGCCTGAAGTCATCTTCTGGAGGAAGTGACTGGCTCGTACGGAGTGAGTGGTGGTGGGAGGACCAGTACCAACATCTCTGGGCCGGGCGATCAGGTGCTGTACCACCTCTTTTATGGCCTGGCTGTTTTCCGCTAAGGCACGGTGGGTTTCCTCAATGGCAACCTGTTGTTGCCCCTGGGCCATCTCCAAGGCCGACAGTTGCACCCTGGTGGATTCCTGCAGAGCCCTGGTAGATTCCTGCTGAGCTCTGGTAGATTCCTGCTGAGCTGCTGTAGCTTGGAGCAGGGCTTTAATAATGTCCTCCATTTTGTCCTGGGGTGTAGGTTGGAAGCTGAACCTTGCCTCTCTGAGCATAGGGTGACGCCTCCTCTATGGGACTCCAAGGACACAGCGTTATTTCCACACTCACAAATTGGGTGTCTGTCCCTTTAATTTTTAAACGGAAAGTTTTCCTCTTGCTGCAACTTCAGTGTGTGTGGGTACCCGCATTCTCCACCATCTTGTGACACAGTTAGGTTAGGGGGTCCCTCTCCTGGGTAGAGGACTCCTTCCTTACACACACACACAGCAGCAGGGAAGCAGCACACCAGTATGGATGCAAGTACAAGCTGGTCGGCACCAGTCTTTATTGTACAATGTCAGAAACATAAAGAAAACATAAATATAAATCCGAGCCCTGTCGGGGCACTAACTTCACAGGTAGTTCCCTCACTACCAGAACCTGGCAGGGCCTAATGCCCTCGCCAGCAACTAAAGCACAGCACAACACTCACAGTTAGGTATCCAAGTGTCTCTGAGCAAACTCCCTGTCTGCTCTCCCAGGTGAGACAATCAGCCCTCAACACACTAGGCTTATATTGGCCACTCTCAGGTGGAAAACTACCAAACCTGATACCAGGCTGCGAGAACCAAAACCTGGAGTGGCCATGGGTGGAGCCCTCCCTCTCCTCTCACCCACAATCCCCAGGTCCCAAACCGGCTTTTCAAAAAGCCAAAACTCAAGCCTGCTACACTGCAGACTTTCTCCTGGGGGTTTAAAACACAAAAGACAGGAATCTGGGACAAATGTACCTGCCACAGACCACTTTACCATTATATATATATATTGCCTGAAATAATACCATAAATCAATACTGTTAAAGGTACTGTGTTCTCTGTAAATTGCTGTGGAATATGTGTGAGCTACATATATAACTGGTAGTAATAATAATAATAATAATAATAATAAAATAAAACATAGGCAAAATGTAAAAATATAATTGTAGCCATTAAATTCAAAATAATAGGTAGCATATAAAGCGCCCTGAATATAAGCAATTATCCACACATAACAATAATAATAAAAATAATAATAATAATAATACAAATACAGTATCCGATAAACCAAAATATTACAAAGATAGATTAGTTAGTAGAAAAAGATCCTGGCTTCAACTATCTGTCGTGTTTCACATGGACAGTGAATGACCAATGAGAGTGCCAGTAACAGCGTAGCTGCATCGATGTGATTGACAGACAATGCTACCCAGCCACTTTGATTGTGTTATAAATAAACACAATGGGAGCAGATGCAGAGCACTTTGCCCCTGTTGCCCAGCCATCAGTCATGTATGTGTAGTGCACATCTGCAGCCCTCACTGACACAAAATTGTACCAGCCCAGGGGGCAGATACCACCCTGCCCTTGGCCCAACCCACCCCATGCATTTTTCTCTAAAAAGAAAGACCAATAAATGCAGTCAAAAAAATTACTTTATAATAACAAGAATGATGCTAATACCATACTTACAAACAAATAACACAGATATGTTTTAAACAAAAAATAGATATTAAAGGGTAAATTTACTAAAGTGAGAGTTTTTAGAAGTGAGTCTGCTTATAGCAACCTATCAGATTCTACTTAACATTTAACTAGCACCTTCTAGAAGATAATAGCTGGAATCTGGTTTCTGTGGGCAACATCACTTTTAAAACTCACTTCTAAATATTCTCACTTTAGTAAATTTACCCCTACAAGAAATTAATTCACCATCGGCTCAAATTGGAAGCACTTTTCATTAATTTCTGCTTAAATTGGGAATTTTCCATTATTCATTTTGCTATATTAGGCCGTTTTTACAGCCATATCGGAGAGTCAATAGAAGTTTCAAATGCAATACATCCTGAGCTGCGAGTTGCCATCAAATATACACAAATCAGTGTGATTTGTGTATGTTTACTAATGATTAGTGTGTTTTTAGGGTTAATTTTTTTAAAAGATTGATTTGGGGTCCCCCCCAAAAGCCTAACCAGCCCCGGACTGCTCAGCCAGTCCTGGTCCCTAAAATTATGGGGAACAAAACTTGTAGGGTTCCATCATAATTTAAGAACCAGCACATGGCTGCAGAGCCAGTGCTGGTTTTAAATATAGGGGGGGAAAATGCATTTGGGTCCCCCTATATTTAAAACCAGCACTGGACCCAAACTGACCAGGTTGTAATGCCACATCCAGGAGAGCCTATTACCGGGTCTCCATGGCCAAAGCATTCTTCCCCGCACCCTTGGAGCAGTGGGTACAGGGGTAATAAAGTGTTAAATTAAACTATTGTATTTTACAGTGGAATTACAGGTGCCACCATGCCTGCCCTTTGGCACTTGTGGAACAACAAGTGCCAGCAGGCGGCCGGCACCCGTACCCCCACTGTAAAATAAATAGTTACATAAAGACAGTACACACACACCGTATATAGTACAAGTTTATTACATACACCTATCCCATTCACACATACTTACCTGCTGCCAGATGTTTCTGTTCCCTTCTCCCATGTAGAAATCCATAAGGATGAACCTGCAACATAGATCCTATAGTCACCTCCATCCTCACGCTGGTCTCCATAGCATCCAGCAAAACAATAACATGAATACCCAAACCCAAATGGACAAGTATTGGTATGTGTGTTGTCACACATACCAATACTTCACTAATGAGATTATAATGGAGCGTGTTAGATAATAAAAAGCTTCTTTTAAAAACTGCACATTCATCAAACCATTTGTGGGTTTGGGGTTTTGGACAGCTGCACATCATCAGCAGTTTAAATTTCAACCCTCCAAACTGCTGAATAGTAAATCATGTTCAGAGCAAAAAAAAAAAAAAAAAATTCTGAACAAAAATTAAAGCAGTTAATGTTCTGGCTAGGCTGTGTCAGCGAGGCACTGCACCCTGCCCAGTTATAAAATGACAACATGCACCCTGCCCTTATGACAGCACCCCATTGAAACAGCCTGGCAGGTCAAGGGGTCCTGCGGGTGGGAAAAGTTGCAGTTTAGCACTCATGTCCAGTGAATAGATGCCACGTGCATGCACATGTCATCTATTCACAGTGAGGGGAGATATTGGGGGCAGCCCAGCATCTCCGTAACTCAACAGTGAACACTAAACATTAATCAATTTTCCACCAAGCTTTCGTTCAGTCTGTTTGAAAATAAGAATTATTACTCTAATTGAGAGTTAAAACTAGTCGGCATACTGATATGCCATTCAACCAGCATGGGAAACCCTCTTCTTTTAAACACAGAGCTGTATGTTCAACACAGAACAAATCTCTCTCTTCCTGTTTTTTAGATATGCAAGGCAAGCCTAGCTGGACTAATATACCAGGAATGTCCCATAAAAATTATTTCAACCTTCAATATTCATATCTTTTCTGTTACTTCATTCTTTTTCACTAATCTCCCAATACAATTTCATAAAGGTAAGTTTCCTTGTAAAATTCTTTAGGTTAACATAAGTCTCAAACTTACTCAGTGCATCATATGACACAAATTCCAACCCTTTATTTGAAACACTAATATAGTGGGAATTACTTAACCACTTAACTGGTGTGGTCACATGTGATCACAGACAGCTGTTCTTCAACTGACATGATTGCATACCATGCTCACAGCCCTGCTGCATCCTCTGCCTTTTAAATAGATCCATACTCCTCTGACTCCCCGAACCACAGGCAGTGATACAGTTGCCCGTGACCATAGACATCACTGCCGGATAGTGCTCAAGCACTATTTGGCTTATCTCACTAATACCTCTTTTCCACCAAAAACCCAGGTCTGACCTGGGTTTTTGGACATGGTTCCAACCCAGGTCAGACCCCATTTACACTGCACCTTTGATCTGCGTAACTCCCAGGTCAGCCCTGTTCACACTGAACGCAGGTCAGCCCTGCTAAACCTGTGAGATCATAAAAAGTGGGAGGTGACTGCTCCACAACCACCAATTAGCTAATTTTAGGCATGACCCAGGTCGGATAACCCAGGTCGCACCATTTATATTACACCATTACCCGTGTCCATCCTGGGTCCAACCCTGGTAGCTACCTGGGTTGGATTGCTGGGTCACTTGACCCGGGTTATTTTTCAGAGACCCTTTTACACTGAGCTGAAACCCAGGTAGACCCAGCAAAAACCGAAGTTGCTCTGGACTGATCATTAGTCCTCCCTGACACATGTTCCACTTAACACCACTGCACTCTGCATGTGTGAATAGGGCTTAATAAATAATGGGAGTGGTGGTAATACCATGGGGTGGGGACTTATATCGGAGGATGGGTAAAATAAAGTAATTTGATGAAGGAGGGGGTTAAATAATGAGAAAAGACTCTGGACACAGCGGAGGAGGGGGCACAAAAATAGGGCTTTATCTACAGGGGTGGTTGGGTTATAAAACAGTGTTGCTTTTACTAATAAGGGGGTGTGGGTGGAAATGGACATGAGGGGGTGCGAAATACCCCCTAGGCATTTTTTTCTATAAAATATTTAATTTTTTAAACTTTATTGAATAAAAATCCCAACAATCACTAACCAGTTTTTTGGGGAATAAATTGTTAGTTAAGTGGTTAATTTAAAATTGACTTCTGGCTTAACTCTTTATTTTGCCATTTTTCTCCCTCATTTGGTATTTCTGATAACTCTAAGTTCCTTTTCTTGTTTCTTACACGGTATTTCTCTTCTGGCAGTTTGGACTGACATTGAATTGTTCCTAAAAAAAATCATCTGATTCATCTCTATTTTGAGAAACATTGAAGTGCAATTCTAACACTGTTATCTGATCATCAAACCTACTTGTTTCATGATTGGAGTTAACTTTGTGAATCAATGCTGTTATGGCTTGTTGTGCACCTTTTTATATCTCTTCTCTTTCTCACAGGCCATAGCTGTCACAGCTGCATAGCTACTACTCATATGAACTGAAGTTGAATTGTTAAAAAAAAAATAATAATCTGACTTCATTATTTTTAGAAACATTAATGAATGATTCTAATACAATGATCTGATTGCCAAATCTACTTGCTTCATGATGGGATTAATTTAGTTAATTAATGCTGTTATGGTTTTGTTGTGCACCTCTCTGTATATTTTTCCTTCATATAGGCCATAGTTGATTAGCTTCTTTTATAAGTGTTGGGTATGGAATGCCAATGCTCGGGATCCCGGTGGTCAGAATTCCGATGCCAGCATCTTGACAGGGTTAGCATACTGACACTTGTTGATTGGTATGCTAACCCCATCTCCCAACCCTAACCCTCCCTCCCTGGTGTAAAATGCTAACCTCCCCCTAGTGCCTAAACCTAACCTTCCCATCCCCGCACCCTAAACCTAATCCTTCCTCTGGTGCCTAACCCTAACCCCTAAACCTATCCATAACCCTTCCCCCAACCCAGCTACTTACCATCGGTATCCAGGCGGTCGTGGATTCAGGCACCAGAAATCTGACCAGTGCCAGGATTCTGGCACTGGTAAAGTAAGCATCGGCATCCTGACCGCCGAGATGCCGAACGAATCCCCTTCTATATATATGGTTGGTTTCCTTCACCAGGCTACTCATTTTTTTCTGTTTTAATAAATTATCCTTGAACTTTAAGGTTTATTCTTCTAAAATTAGACTTAATTTTCTTAATAACAATATCCTTTATTCTCTCTACCTTAAGTGTCATTCCAGGACAACTGTATTAACATAGGAAGTCTGTTAGAAATTTCCAATAGCACATTTTCTAACAATAGTTGATAATATAATTTTATCTGCCTCTTAGGAAATGTATATGTAATCCTAAACTCTCTATAGTGAGAGGCCAACTAAACACAGCACAGCTATGTGGTGGCAGAAGAAAGAATGGCAGACCTTTCAGTGTCCATTTGACTTACAGAAATGACTACACAACTCAAAATAACCAACTATCTCAATATCAAAGTCAATTGTGAGGTGACAACTTGCAAGGATTAACTATCCCTTTCTCTGCAAGTGGGCGGTATCTGACACCCATATCAATACACCATTCAGGTCCACTCTGGTGAAAAGTACTGCAGACCCCTGTAGGGTGAAATCAGCCTACCCCTGCTCCCCCCACACACACTGCAATAAGCTGTACTTGACTGCTCATCTTTCCCAGCATGCAAGGTAGAGAGCCAAGCCTGCCACAATACCAAATATCTTAACCCACTTAACCCTCTAGAACAGAGAAAATATCTTTTAGAACTAAAAAAGTGCCCTCATTCAAAAGGTGAACACCATCACTCCTAAAGAGATGGTCATCCCAAAACTATATCTGGATGATGCACCTCCAATCCATTCAAGGCAAACACATACCTAATTGACCTTCTTCCTGGACTGCTCACTGAAAGCACCACTTATCCTACAATGCCAAGAGAAGCTAGCAGTGAACCAAAACAACATACAATCAGGAAAAAAAACATACAATCCCTTCCAAGTCACAAGCAACAGTGTGACACAAATTCAACTAAGTCCATTGACAAATATCATTGTCTCATAGATGTACAATTAAGATGAGGGGGGCACCAAACTCAGAAACAGAACTATAAACCCTTAGGCAACAACAAACCCCACAACATACCACAAAACCCAAGTCACCTAACACATATCTCAAAAAAACAGACAGATCTACCGCATAAGGAGACCATGAAACACAAAAAATTTAATAATACTCTGAAAGCCAAATAGGCCTAGATTTAATGAATAGATAAGCAAAATAGGAAATTACCAGAGAGGATTGGGGGAAGGGATGACTTGAACCGATAGGTAAAATCCTGACAAAAAAACTGTATGACCTTTTGAATATATACTAATATAATGAACTATAATATTTATTTTGTTTTTTCTCTTGTTTTTTTCTAGTTAATTGATTTCCTAAAGAAGGGGGGAAAACAGGCCAAAATCTCTTGAGACCCCACTGCGGATGGTGATGAGTAGTTAAAGCTCTAAAGTTAAAAATAAAAATACACATCAAATAGCATCACATCAAAACAAATGTATAATTTATAAACATTTGACTTCCTGTAAACAATGCGTGCTGACACGGGAACCCCATGATGCAAGATGCAGCATTGGGAAACAAAACAGAATTGGATTTAACAGGCCAATTCCATTCATCCAACATGGGAACCATCCTAGCTCAATCCCAAAGAGCCCTTTGTGACATATATTGGCAGTATGATTTAAGGAAAGACCAGCAAGCTTGCAGGCTACAAAATACCTTGACCTGGCTAAAATTCCCCAAATGAAGGACAACAGGAAGTGGTACTTCAGTTTGTCTGGGGAACTTCAACTTTGCAAAAAATGCTCCCATTTATGCCATGATAGCTGGTAATCCAGCAATGTCCAAGGGGTCATGGATTCATTTGCTAAACCCTCCATTCCGGATTTGTAATCTACCAACAATGTGAGGGACAATCATCACCAAGCAATGCTGCAGCACGAGCTAACTTCTGAAAACTAGCCCATTGCTGCCTAGGAAGCACATATGTGATCAAGTACCCCAGGGAAATGGCAGACCAAAAAGTATATGTTAAAATGCAAGCAATGCAGCACCAGCTGAGTCAGGATGCAGAGATGGCACCACAGAGATAGGGAAGGAAACAAAAGTAACAGGTACTAGATAGTACACAGGCCTCAACTGCACTTGCACAGTGGATGTAGTGTTAAAGGAGGAGGAAGCCCCTGCACCAGCAGCATCCAAGTGCTGTTGTGTCAGCAGCAATAACGGAGCACCAACTATTGACACCTGCAACCCATCAATAGCCAAGTGGTCCATCGAAAGGGAGCTCCCAGGAAATGTACTCCATGTTCCAGTTAGGCACCCCTTCCTGGCAAAATAACCCTGCAGCCGATGAACCTAAGTTCATCCACAGCCATATCTTGGTATACAAGAAATGACCATGTTTAAAGAAAATTGAGGAGAGCAAAGTGTTTAAAATCAGTGAAAGATGAGTGTATGGATGTATGGGTGTGGTTTGCAGTTATTGTAAGCATCATGATATGCAGAATGGAAGCAGCTAGTTACTGGAGGCAGTGTGAGATATAATAAGTGGCAGATTAACAATAGTGTAACCAGGGCTGCCACTCAGGAGCCCCCACACATGAGGGGGCCACTACACCGAGATGCATCACCAACATGTGAGGCATTGTTGCATAGTTTGAACTGAGGCCACTATAATGTGCTCAACACATTTACCCTGAGGTCCCTACAAACCTTAATCTGACCTTAGATATAGGATATAGGGGGGAATAGGATTTAGTTAATTCAGTACATCATACTGGACCTAGATATTTTGCAAGTTGCAGGAGATGGAGAAGCAGTGTAAAGAAAAAGGATGAACATAGAAGTTACTGGAGGCTGTATGAGATGTACAGTATTGAAGATGGTGGCAATAAATAGAGGCAGTGTGAGATACATTACATACTTTAAGTATAGTACATTAAACTTCCTTTTTGTTATCGGGTGTATTAAGATACAAAGTGTGCGCATTTGACACATTTTTTATAAAGTAATTGATAGTTACCAAATCATAAATAAGCCAAAAGTGCATTCTTGTATTGCTGACCATAGCTTATTAAAAGTACGCTGGACTGCCCCATCTACATTATGCACATCTACATGAGCCTATACATTTTTGAAGGCTCTTTTCAAATTATCCTCATATTTGCTAATCGTTGCTAGTCGCTTAAGAAAGAATTGCTTCCCAATCCAATTGTGTGGTTCCAAAGCACAAAGAGCTACTTATGTGAACAGGGAAACCTTTAACAATTAGAATAAAAAGCAATGAAAATAGTACGGCCGATACATATGCTTTGCGCTACTGGTCCCAGTATGCAGTATTTCAATCCTGAACCCTGCGGTCACCATCACCCAAAGAAATGGAGAAATGACTGCCTACTGAACCCAGCTCACAAGCCTATATTTGGTACAGGTTACAGAGACAACAAAGGCACGTAATAACAGATTCTCATTGGTTGTTGCTTCAGGTCACTCTGGTCATTGGTTAGTTCATATGGTGTCATTAGGGGTATGTCTCAGTTCTCCAACAGCGTCTTTGTGTAGTTTTCCCACCGAAGAACTAGTTAAACTGGCTACAGACACTTCATACAAAATGGTAACATGCTAACCAATAACTCCCAATGATCCATAACTAGCGGACGCATGATGCGATCTCCTTGCGGATAGAACCAGAGATTTGCGAATAAAGAGGGATTTAGTATAATACCAAACATGACCTGTCAACTGTATTGTGAACCTCAGATCTCATTTAAGTACATATTATATCTTAATAATTATCTCACAATTCTTTAAATAACTCTGATTATTAACCGTAGTGAATGGGAACCATTCTATACATATGCGTTTGCATATCTGCGTCCATGTAATGTTCATATGTATGGATGTGAGTATGCATGTAAGCGTTTATGTGTGTTAGTTATGTCCATCAGAGTATGTGTAATGGATTAATATATTTATATATATATATATATATATATTCCTAAATTTCATCCATTTCTTGCATATTTGACAGTGTATTCTTTATACTGATTTTAGATTAACATACTCATCTAAGTGCTCAGCAGTTTTTTCTCAAATATGATTTAATTTCATACTTTCAGTGTGTAATACTTACTCCACTACCCTTCTGAAATTAACTCTTAGAATTGCCACACCAGGGACCTCATTCAGAGCTGCTCGCTCTGAATGAGGGCGGCCACTTTTATTTTTTTTTAGCCAGCCTCCTGGCTGCTCGCTAAGCTGTGGGTGATGCGAGCGGCCAGGTGATGGTCGTTATGGTCGCGGCCATCGTGACCATTGGGCTTGCGACTAGACTCTTGTGGTAGGGTCTCATCTGCCGCAAGCCCCAGTGAGCTTCCTGCTCTAATAGAGCAGGAAGCCAACTACTAACATCACGAGTAATGTCAGTAGGGCCGCCCACAAATGGCAGACATTCCTTAAGGAACGCCTCCATTTGTCCAGCCACCCCTTCTCCCCGCCTACAAAACAGGGTGAGATGTCGATCAACATTGACAGCCGCTCCGTTTGTAGCGAGCCCCGGAGCACTTGCGAGCGGGTCTTAATGAGGGCCAAGGATCTTTGGAAACTGTTCATTTCTCCTCCCATATCAATGTGTGCCTCCATCACCTTAAGTGCTATGCTGTCTCCTATATTCACAAATATATTACTACTGTATATTTACATGCTCCTTTTAACCCAACTTAATAATACAGCTCCACATTGTACTGGTTTATTACAGCCATTTCTAAACTGCATCACATACACAAACATTCATTACTTATATCTAATTTCTTTCATTATTTGGTGACCCTGGTATTTGATTTTTATTTTGACTAGTAATTTACTTCTGATATCCTGAACATTTTTTTATTTTACTGTAATTCATTCATTCATGTACAGTATGTCATTCATTGTCTGTAATGATGAGAGTGTTTTTCTGTTATAGCATTATGAATTTATTTCTCCATGACAATAGGTTTAGCTGTAAGGGTTTGTTTTCATTTAATCTTACATTAAATAAAAATAAATTTAGTTACATATATTGATTGGATATTTCTATTTAACACAGAGCTCACAATATTGGTAAGGAATATTAATCCCATGCACACACTTGGGGCAGGGGCATTTCTAGAGAGGAGGGGGCCCATGTGCAGACTCTGACACGGTCCCCCTCCTCTCCACCCAGCGGCTGGCAACGCACTGAGCTGTGCGCAACCAGCGCTGGAGTTATAGACTTTGGGCACTAGAGTGTGCCCAGAGTCTATAGTGAATGCACAGGTCACCAGGAAAATGGCCACGGTGGCCATTTTCCCTGTACTGTGCATGCGTAAATGACGGGAGAATGGCCGCCGCATCCATTTTCCAGTAGTTTTACAGTGCCTGACCCCCGCGCCAATATGGGACTCCAGAGAGGTAAGTGTCAGAACCGTAATATTATGGGTGCAGGGTGTATGTTGTGCGGGGCACCCTGCACCCATTAAAGATACGCCCCTGACTGGAGGTGATTCAGAGGTGGATGCAGGGAAGCCAAAGAGTGTAAGTGGCCAACAGTTTCCTCTGAGCTACACTTCACATTGCCCTTTGGTTACTGCACAGGCACAAATTGCAGATGCATGAAGATCCTTGGAATTTTGATGGGGGTTTCTGGGTGGTATCCCAGGAGGGGATGGCCATCAAATGCAGGGCTATCAGAGTCAGTGACTGTATCTAAAAATAAGAAGAAGGAAAAGGAGACTGGTCCTGCTATTAAAATTAGTGTAACTTGTACCCTGGGCTCGTGTCAGTAGTCTAATTAACATAACTTAATGTAACATGGACATCTTAGTTTCATAGTGGCTATAGTGCCCCATCAATATATATGTAGTCACTGATCAAAACAACTTTGGAAATGTGGTTTTCAGTTGCAATGCTTTAAACACAATGCAATGCAAAATCTCAATGGTTATTTTGTGCAAAGAAGCCTCAGTATAAAATACATTTTAGCAGGAGCACACTTTTATGTGATGAGAGAAATAAAAACATTATAGGAAATATTTATAAAACCTATTGCACATGTAACTGTGAAAAATTATCTTGATACTACAATAATAAATCATGTTTGCATTTATTTTAAAGAAGATGCTATCAACAATTTTATCTTTTCTGCATATATACCTATGAACCAGCTTTCATAAATGTTTTCCATTTCCTATTTATTTTTTTCATCATTTGCTTGCATCTGCTTGTTGTAATTCACTGTTCCCTTGCTATTTTTAATTAGTTTTCATTAACATACATAAGCTATAGTGCTGTATATAATTTACCACATCAACATTAATATACAAGAAATGATTTGACATGCAGGGTAATACATTAAAAAAACAAATTTAAGAGTGCATGTCATTTCACTAAATGCAGTTATTAGATACAATTATGTCTCCTGAATAAATTAAAAAATCCCCAGGAGAAGGATTTTTATAAAGACAAATTCTGTGTTTTAATTCACTATGAAATGCCCAATGATCTCAATTTAATGTTACTCACTATTAAATGAAAAAACAGAACATAATCAACTGATAATTCACTAAGCTACTAAACCATTGGTGGAATCTTTTTTTTAATTTTCGACAAAACATTGCTTGTAAGTTGCTATGTTAGTTACTGTTTTGTTACTGTGCAGAGTATAATTTAATTCCATACATTGGAGAATTACATGAATATTAGCACTACAAACATACATATACCAGGGTAAAGATATTTACCATGGACTTTTCACAAATTCGAGATCGGACTGCAATGTCAAGAGCTAGTTGTGTACTACAAATTAAGCCAGCACTTCCTATTGTCCACTACCAGAACACTGGCATCCAAAGGAATGTAAATATTTATTGCTGCAAGGTTAATAAAATTTGCATTGCAGATGTACAATAACCCCTACACCATAGACAATGGAAGAGTTAACTTTTAGGTTCAGTGACAGTACAGGGGAATTTGTGGTTGCATGGTGATGTATGCCCTTAAACACCAAGATAAGCCAGCAAATTTCAAGAAGCATCATGTGTTTAAAGTAGGATAGAGAAGAGAGCACAACAACAAGTCTATTAATAGGATGATACCTCAGATTTGAATTTGCTGAAGACTGTATAGTAGAAAAGGAGGCTGCTAGTGTTATTTAGTTGAATCATTGACTCCCACCTCTTTGCAGGTGATTGGGAAGTACTTCAACACAGAGGCTTTGAGTGGCTATGATTAGTAACCATTCAGAGGGGGCTGGCGATACCTACTGCTATTCAAAAATATAATGACTGCCAGTCTTTGCCTGTGCAAATGTCTGCTCCTTAACTAATGCCGCCATCTAGTTCCATAATTCCATACACCTCAATTGAAATCTAAGCAAATTTACACAACTTCAGACACACAGCATGCCAAAGCTGGTTTTGCACATACAGTAGGAGCAGTTTTAATTTGTTTCTTACATAACTTCCAATGAATTTCTTTAATATGGCAGCTAGACTGAATGTCTGCCTGACTACCGAAAGTTATATATGCCTCTAAGGTTTGCGAATAGCCAGGTTCAGATGGGATTATGCAGGGATATATGCAATAACTGCTGTCTATCATGTAACACTAAAGAGGTTGTAATTTGAGCAAAAGTAACAGTCACCAATGACATAGAGGTAGTTTTATTGGATTGGGTAAGGGATGCCAGCGCTCAGGATACCGATGCTGGGAATCCCAATGCAGGCATCCCAGCTGGATTAAAATACTGACATTGGCTGGTAACTACCCTAACCCAATCCCTACCCCTAAACTTAACCCTCCCTCCTTGCACAGCCTAACCTTAACCCTAATCCTCCTCCACATAGCCTAACCCAAACCATCCCCCTATCCCCAATACTTATCATCGAGATGCCGAAGGTCAGGATGCTAGCATTGTGATTCTGACTGGTGTCGGGATTCCAGCGCTGTCATCCCATTTTGTTTTTTTATGCAACTGCATTTTAACACAACCAAAGTAGACATTATCCAAAAAACATTGGATAATGTTTCTTATATAAAATAAATATTATTCTATTAATTATAACTAGATGCACATACTTTAGATCATGTAATAAACTTTAGTAAATATTTTGAAGTCAGTTAGATGCTAGTTCATCATATACTCCATTGCAAGTATTTTTATTTATATACTGTATGTTAATTTCCACTGCTTTCATTTGTGTAGCCTTTAATAATACATTAAACTTGACAACATACTGTAAAGGTAAAATAGCTTCCTGTGAACTGGCATCACTGACTTCCCTATGATCAAGAACAAAGACAGATCGTATAATATTGCTTACAACTTGACACTATGTTTTTTTTAAGTTTCATAAACTGATTTTCATGCAAGTAATCGACAAAAAAAAATCTAGCTGTTCTGCAGTTTAAGAGTTCATCTGTTTCCATGGCAGCATCCACAACCTAGCAACAGTATATTGGTACTCAGCTGGTGAATAGAGGAAAGTAATGGTTCCAAAAGTGGGAAGATCAGAAGAGGGAATACGTTTAAATAGATTACGCTTCAAATAATTGTCAAAACATTTTTAAATAAGAAACTTAGATGACATAAGACTAATATTTCCCATCTACAATACAAAATAATGTATACAAGATCATTTGTAAGTGTTTGCAGTTTAATGTATGAATACTGTAGGAAAATTACATATTACAGTATTATGTTATTGTATTCTTGAGACAGAATAGGTAAGTGATAAAGCAGGTCACAAACTACCCAAAGTTTCAAGTATCATTCTTGCTTTTTTCAGGCAGTACAAAATAAAAGACACTTTTTCAGCAGTTTGTATAATGTGGGGTAGTTTATAACTCTTTGAGTATTCCAATAAATAGTTTTAAGAATATACTTAATTCTTTATGAGTTAATAATCCTAACAAATTGCTTTCATGATTTAAAAGACAACCTCCATTAGCACGTCATTATTAAATCTATAGCTTTTGTGTGAGTCAGTGAAAAAAAATTAGATTTCTGTCTCATTGTAACATATTATATTAATATTAGACTATCAATTTTTAACTGACATCCCCAGTGCTTTCAGAATGTGCAATCTTTCCTCTAAATGATGATTTCTGTGCCTACCTACACAGCCATTCAGTAGATTACCCAAGCTTATTTCACGGGAACCAGACACTATTTACAGATAATGTATTTTGTCTACAGTAAAATTACTATACTACAAACAATATATACGTATGTCATTTCAATTTGATAATTTTGTAAATATTAAATCATACAAAAAAGCAACAAAAGAAAATAGATTTTTTTTTAATGTACTATACTACACCAGTGATTTTCAAACTTTGCAAACTCGAGTACACTACGCAAGATTTTAAAATTGCTAAGACACACCATCCAGCGATATGACATGCACTACCTATGAAAAAACATACATATTGTCTCCCACAAAAAAAACACACTCATTGGCCTCCATATGAATAAAACACACTACATTGGCCTCCAAAAGGAATATAAACGCAAATACATTGGCCCAAAAGAAATAACACACACATACATTGGCTCAAACATGAATAAAACACACAAGTTGGCCTGCACAGGAATAAAATGCACATGCATTGGCCCTAGATAAATAAAACAAACATACATTGGCACCCACAGGAATAAAACGCACATACATTGGCCCCAGAGAAATAATATGCACATTCATTGGCCCCCACAGGAGTAAAATGCACATACTTGGGCCTTAGAGAAATAAAACACATATACATTGGCCCTCACAGAAAAAAAATAACATTGGCTGGCCCCCACAGAAACCAAAAAATGCTGACCACACAGAAAAAAATATAAACCACATTGCTCCCCACAAAAAAATAAAACCATTGGCTGGCCCCTACAGAAAAAAAAACACATTTTCCCCCACAAAAACAAACCACACTGGCTACAACATAAATAATATATTTCAATTTTCTAGACATACCTACCTCATCGGCTGTGTGTTCCCACAGTGCAGAGCTGTCAGCAGTGTCCATTAAGGGATGGTTGGCTGGCTAGGTTAAGGGCTGCATGACTTAAGGGCTGGCTGGCTGTGGGTGGGAGGGAGGGAAGCACTGGCTGGCCATGGTTGGGTGGGAAGGGCAGGCTGGGTAACTAGCTTAAGGGCTGGCTGGCTGGTGTGCCGTGATATGGAGGGAAGGGCTGGCTGAGTTTGGTGGGGCAGGCAAAGTAGGTAATGCAGCATGCGTAACCTGTGATATCATGCCACTGTGTTAGGCAGGTCACAGCCCAGGCAAGCCTGAGCCTCCCAGAGGAGCTCAGCGACAGTGCTGGAAGATCCGTAGTTCTTTAATGTGTTTGGCGGCTCACTTGCCGCGGCACAATTCACAACCGCCCACTGCACACTGATTGAAAACTTCTGTAGTACACTATAGAACTTCATGACTTACCTATGATGGCTAAGTCATGGAGTTAACAGTATAAATGACAAAATTACAGTATACAGTATAAACGTCAAAATTCAAAAGGTCGACACCAAAAGGTTGACTGGTTCTTAATGTCGACAGCAAATAGGTCAACATGGTTATTAGCTTGACCATCACTATATAGATATGTATTTAGATCGACATTGTTAAGTGGCCGACACAGGCAAAAGGTCAATATTTAACATGTCAACACTAAAATGTCAACATATGTTTTTTGTTATTTTAGCCTAACCCTAAACCTAACCCTAAAAACCATGAAAAAAACATGAAACATGTATCACCATTTTAGTGTTGACATGTTAAATGTTGACCTTTTGACTGTGTTGATCATATAACCCTATCGACTTAAATACATGTCTACAAAATGATGAATGTTGATCTTTTTATTATCCCCTATAATGGCTGCAGGAGAAAAGGGATGGAGCAATTGGTAATGATGAGGAAGGTGTAGGAAATCAGTGAACTACATTGCTTTTCTACCCTGCTCTTCTACCCATATGGGATAATTTTACCACATTATCCACAGATGGCGTAATGAAATTGAGAAAAGGAAATAAGACATTTATGTTCTTTTCTGAATAGCATACCTTAGTTTTTACAAAATCTTTCTTAAATCATGGCATCCTAGAGTATCAGCATTTTTTTATGGCGCCTCTAGACCAAAAGTTTTTTTACTGAGAAATTTAGCACATTTTTTTAAAGTTTTAAGTAAATTGTACTTATATACTGTATCTTCCATAGGTTGCACTTCTGTTTGTCCATATATTTTATTGGCAGCTACCAACACTGGAATTGTCTATTACATTGACCATAAATAATTTGATTTGGTTCTGGACCACCAACCTGTTGCACCCCTACAAGTGCCTCAAGGCACCCAGTTTGTGATCCACTGGCTTTCCTCATAGTACTGTATGGGGAAACAAACATCCCAGCAAATTATTGAAAGTTTAAGGAAAATTTATAGAAAAATATTCATCTAATAATTCTGCAAGGTCTGTCCTGTCTCTAACATGCATGAAAACCAGGGTGTGTTCCCCAACTACTCCCACTGCTAGATGAGATGGAACAAGCTTCAACCTTGGTGGAGGACCCGGATGACCGCTGGGAATGGTAGTAAGTATGGGTGTGGAGGGGGGAATCGAGAGGGTGCAGGATAAGTGGGACAGAGCAGCAAAGAGGGGTTCAGAGCAGTGAAAATACAGAGAGGGCAGGGCCAGACCGAGTAGCAGAGGACTATATAGAGTTGCACAAAGGAGTCAAATAAAATTATTTTTTTAATAAAAAAAATAATTTCATGAAATTATAAGTTTTGTTTCAATAATATGGTCTGCGTCCCCACATCTAAATAATTCACCTTACTTTTCATTCTGGTTGTCACATTTTACAGTGGTTGCACCCCATATATTTCAGTTTAAGACTATTGTAAATTAAATCTGGGCCATTTTTAGAGGTTAGAGCTAATGGAGGGAGAGACCATGGAAATAATACAATGGTGTATAATCAAAACTTCTGGTGTTGGATAACCTTATACGTCTTTACTAAATGATTCTCACACTTAATGCTATCTCTGAAGTAATTTCATTTATACTTAATGATGTCTTGCACTTTTTTTAGATAATTTTGACTTACAGAACTAACTCACAGCAGTGAGGACAATGTTGTAACAATTGCTGTAATGTAGCTCTGAGGTCATGGGCTCAAATGTGACCTAGGCTCTCTCTCTGTGGAGTCTGTATGTTCTTCCTGTGTTTTTGTGGATTTCCTTCAAGTGTTCTGGTTTGCTACCTAAAAATTAACTCTAGTGTGTATGTGTGTGGCAGGGAATATATAAATTGTAATCTTCCTTGGGGCAAGTATTGATATGAATGTCTATATGTTTTCTGTAAAATACTGTGTAATATGTAATCACTATTTTAAAAAAACAGTTAACTTAATATGGGTAGTTGGAAAAAGAAATATATGTAAATAGTCCTATTTTGCAATCATATTAAGCTTTATAAAAGCTTTGAAATTAGTATGTTGTGGAGTTTGGTAATTGGATACTTTCATTGAATCATACATTAATAATGAACAAAGAATATTTATATTTGTGTTTAATATGCAATCTGAACAAAGTTATTACTAAAATGTATATAAAATCAGTTGGTAAATTTATATTTTTTTTAAAAAGTGAAAATCTACTTTTCCTTTTCAGTTGTCATATCAAAAGTTATTTCAGCATGAATAAAATATGTGAAGGACAATTATTTGCATTTCTATTCAATTACAATTCAAGAGATGCTATTATTAATTAATGCATCTGGGTAAACATGTAACGAAAAAAAAACAAGTTGAAATGAAAAGCTTTTTTTAGCATACCAAGAGGAACAGACTACTAAGGAGTTGATTCTATTCTATGCAGTTTAATTATTATTACAAAACACTAAAAAGGTCATTACAAAACACTGGGGTAATCTGCAGATGGACACAATCATAAAACATTTTCTTCTTTGCAAACCTGACAATTTTTAGGAAATCTAAATATGGAAATTATATTTTGTCTCCAAGTATGATAATACAGTCTGTCCTTCCCCCCTTCAAAGAAATCTACTGGGAAATAAATCTATTGACTTCAGTAAATGTAAACATAGTAATATGTAAGAGGTTGGTGTCTTGGAATGCACACCCTAATTTTAAACATAATAAGAAGTGCTATCATGTTGTGAATCAGGGAAAAGAAAATGCAGGGCCACACTCTTGAAAAAAATTATAATAAGCTCTGCAATTAACATAAATAAATAAGGTTTCTATTGCATATATTCCCAAACATGTGAACTCATCCACCATGTCACGGTCAACTCCATAAGATGGGTCCTTACCATTACCAATACATAAGATTTTTCGATCGAACCATCAAAAAGCCACAATGTTTTTGCCAGTTGAAAACCCAGCATTGGTGGTATACAAATAATATATTTTTTAAAAAACCTGTTTATTTGCAGGCACATGGATAAATAATTTGCATAAGTCCGCCCACAAGGATGATGAGGTAAACATTAAAATAGTAGTGCCCATTCTAATATGTAGACAGCAATACAGGAACATGTGCTGATGAATATCACCTAAGGGCAGATGGGATTAGCATTAGTTCCAGGTAGAGGGAGTTTCAAACTCCAAGTGTACTTATTATACACATATACTGAGAAACACAATAATAGTTGCTACCATGTAAAGAACTTAATCTATAAATCCAACATACTTAGTGGAATTGCTCCTTCAGTTTCTCTAGCTGCTTTTCCAGTAATTCAATTAAGGGTATGAACTGACAGTGTCAGAAGTCACTAAATTGATTATAATTTAACATGCTTTCATTAGCTTGCATAAAACTGTGGTAGACTTAAGTAACATTCCCCCCTTTCCCCTTCCTATCTCATCATTTGATATTTACTCTCTGATGGCTTGTTGCTATTCATCCAGTCACTAGCGCATATAAAGGGTGAAATTCTACCTAGTTACTACTGCTGACTTTAGTTGATTTCATGGAAAAGTATACAGTTGTTGCAGCCACTGCAATCTTCTATGTGCAGTTGCTATATTCCACAAAGGCTCAAACATTTTCTGGACTACAATCAGCATATCCTGCATGCAACATTTTTTAAGAAACTCTGAACCACCAAGTTTATTGTGTTCGCAAAATATGGTACATGCTAAAAATCACCCAGTTGTAATGCTCCTACAATGTTACTTGCATTATCAGAAATGACAAATCCTTAGTAAAGTCTTAGCAAGGTAAATAATTTTGCTATCACATACCTTAGTTTTTACAAAATCAGTAGTCACAAATTTGCCTCTTAGTGAATCTGTTGATAAAGAGAATAGCATGTCAGTGAATGAGCTGGTGTTGTGTGCTAGATATAGTACTGCTGCTGCTGAAGGTGCCACACCCACCCAGTGTGCTGTCACAGTCATGTACACTTTAGTTTGCCCAGTACCACTAATCCACATATCTGTAGTTAAGTGGACAGTCAATACACTAGCATTTTCTAGGCCAAGAATAATTTTTTGTTTAGCATCCCTTTACAATAGAGTAATTGCTGTTCTGGTAAAATAGAATCAAGATGAAATTTGGTAGTGTGGACTTATAGCCTCAACTAACTTTCTAAAACCAGATGCATGGATGCTGATCTAATGCTAACATAGCCATCATGGCTTTAGTGGTCTGCTGTGTTTGAAAAACTCTCAGTTGATATCAACTTGAAATTTATGCCAAGCCGACAAAGCATTAGCCACATTGTAGCAAAAATAGCGATACTCATGAGTGTTTGCATTTGAACTGAAAAAAAAAGCATTTAGTGTCAAAAGTAAATTCAGTTTTCTCTATACAAATACATGTATATATTTCAAGTAGTTTGGTAGTATGAATATATGATGAATTGCAGGGGAAGATCATCTCTTTAGAGATGAGTTATTTTGTAGAAATTCTAAAATTTTGTAAAATTTAGAATTTGTCACCAAATAAAGTGTATTCCAATAGATACAGGGAATATGTCTGAGTTAGGAGCTGTGCAGCACTATTCCTACATAACAAGCATTGGAGTTCCTGCAAAATAAACAGATGTATCTTTTGGATGGTGTGTATTATCTAAATCTTAACATAAAAGTTTATCTTTGAAACTGATATATTGTAAGAAGCTGTCTATGTCCAGTATTTGTTATGACCTAATTTATCTGAGTGATAATTTATTTTACCTGAATAAATTCATCTTAAAAGAGTTATATATATTTTCCACTGGGATTATCTTCCTTAACTCTGTGAAATAAGAAGATTACAAGAAACAAAACAGGACAGATGTATTCAGTCCTAATTGATAAAGTATGTGAACAATTCAAATTAAAACTCCTATACACCAAGAGTTTACTATATACAGTAAAATATTGTGAAATAATGTATAGATTTAGCGACCAGTTTGCTGTTAAGAAATAAATGTGACTGCAGTGTAACAAGATACTAATACATAGAAATTATGTGTATACGAAAGAGTACCACTTATTCTTGCATCAGCGTAATAAAGGGTTAGATGAGGTTTTAAACAAAAACCAATACTTATTCAAAATAACAGTGCCATCCTTATTAGGCAGGTATTGAAGGCCAAAAAGTGCTAGTGCAATAAATAACAGTGTAAAGAATAAATATATCTATAAAATAACAATTTATTGTGAACAATTATAGGATTTCCAACCAAGAGGCTAATAAAATCCCTTAAATTACATAATAATGAAAAAAGGCAATAAAAAAGACAGTAAAAAAAAATATAAATAAATTTTTTTAAAATTAGCAGCTTATCTGAATGAGAAAGAGAAGTAGTAGTCCAAAGTGCATGAAGTAGCAGCAGACACTCCCAACACGTTTCGTCTATGACTTCATCAAGGGGATGATGTGTGAGTGTAAAGGTTCACTTTTTATAGCCCACTAGGGGTTCAAAAGGTCAGGAATCCGCGTCACATCCTGTGTGATCCTTGACCCTCATATATACTAAATATCTTGTTAGTATCAGTTCATCAGTTCCTAATAAGCAGGTTCCAGTAGTGTTTTAATCAATTCATAAATAACAGGATGTTGTTCAGTGTTCTAACATTGCGGCAAATCTTTGCCCTTACTAACAGTACTTCCGCCCTCACTCTGGCGCGACACCTCAATGGTGAAAGACCCTGTCCGTCCAGGTTACGTGGCGCCCTTGCGTTCACGTCCTCTCCATTTGGTGTGCACGTGTCCCATGACGATGCACGTCTCCTCCGCATCACCGTACGTTGCCGCCTGTCTCCTCCTAGACTCCCGATCATGGCCACTCGTGTCCCGGGCCAGGCATCACTTCCGCCCTGACTGTGCATGCGACTATGCATGTGACCGCGATGTTCTTCCACCAGTACATAATTTCCGCCCTTCTCTTGTACATGGTGGGGATAACTTCCGCCCATCTTTATGAAATAAAAAGGGAAAAGTCTCCAGTTTCTTCTAAAATAGAGAATTAATATTAGAGTTGGTATCAAAAGTATAAGGTTATGAATGGAAATATATTCAGTGGCACATTTTGATTGTTTTAACAGAAATATAACGCCATTGGAGATCCACTATAGGACATAGATGAAATAAATAAGAATGAAATAAATAAGAGAAAAAAATAAATTATATATAGAGAAACAACTTGCATGCTAGTGCATATTATGATATAATATAATGTGAAATGAGAGGGTATTTATGCATATTAGGGGTTGGGTCCATTGCAATAATTGTTCACAGTAAATTGTTATTTTATATATAGATTTATTCTTTACACTGTTATTTATTGCACTAGCACTTTTTGGCCTTCAATACCTGCCTAATAAGGATTGCACTGTTATTTTGAATAAGTATTGGTTTTTGTTTAAAACCTCATCTAACCCTTTATTACGCTGATGCAAGAATAAGTGGTACTCTTTTGTATACACATAATTTCTATGTATTAGTATCTTTTTACACTGCAGTCACATTTATTTCTTAACAGCAAACTGGTCGCTCTATTGTCAATTTACACTTTATCTATGGTTTCCAAAATACTCACACTAGTATTATATCATTGACCCTGAGCTGACGCCTATAAAATTGAGGCTAAGTTGCTGTATCTATACACTACACGTATCTCTTTTTCTCTAACTTATTCATTTACAAGTTTTGGCGCTTTATCCACCATTTTCTCTATATCACTGTTTTGTGTCAATCGGATTATTAGCAGCCGTTACTTGTTTTAACTATGTTTAAAAATAGAGACCATATGAGCAAAAGAAGTGACCTATGCCAACGAGTGTTTAATGAAAACACTCCCACCCATGAAAGTTTCCCAACTGAAAATATTGATAACATGTTTTGGGAATTAGAAAAAATGTTATCAAAAGAAGTCAAAGCATGGTGGGACATTAGGGGTCTAGAACATTATGTTTCCGTAAACAGAATCCCTAGAGGATTGAGACTTATTAAGAACCCCACATTTGGTCTTGACAATTCAGACTTCCTAAAAAAATGGGATGACATTTTACATCAATGCTCATTGGAGCTAATTAAGTTAATTATAGAAGAAAAAAAGACAGCACTCTCCAATCTGGAGAAAGAAATAATGAGAATGGAACCACAGATGGA
This sequence comes from Taudactylus pleione, assembly GCA_031769625.1. Taxonomy (NCBI): domain Eukaryota; kingdom Metazoa; phylum Chordata; class Amphibia; order Anura; family Myobatrachidae; genus Taudactylus; species Taudactylus pleione. The sequence goes on along the minus strand of JAUIMM010000153.1, from coordinate 13,044,223 downwards.
AGAGTTTAAAGAGAAAGAGGAGTTTAAAGAAAATGAAAAAGTGTTAATGAAAAAAATTGATAAAATAGAGGAGTCAGTCATGAAGAGCAAAGAAAAGAAGTTCATCAGAGATAAGAAGGATTATGAGTTTAATAAAGTCAAGAATTGGAGTAGGTTCCAGAAGCAAGAAAGGACTGTTAACAGATATGAATTAGGAGAAGGACCCAGTTGGAGATCAGGCAATATGAGAAAAACTAGTTATAGAAGAAATAAGGATTTCAACACACAATATGCACCTATTGAATCCAAATCTAAGAATAGGTTCTCTGCACTACAACGTTTGGATTCTAACAGTGACAACGAACTTTTTTTATTACCAGCCCAAAATTACACAAGCAACAGGAAAACATTGTTCCGAGAAACTACAAGAATAGCCTCCCCCCTGAAAAGAAGGTACAGAGAAGAAGAGGAAAACGGGGGGGCAGGAGGAGGAAGAAACCTAAAAAGGCATACACTAAACAATTCTGAGATAACACTACTAAGCAGAGGATTGAATTTTGCACCGACGAGAAACATGAACAAATTCGACACATTTATTGATTTAAATAAATTTGTGAGGAATCTCACATTAAAACGACACTTTCTAAGGAAGGAATCAGCTCCTCTTAAGAACTATAGTGCCCCAATTTTGAAATCTGGTCTGAAGGGCAAATCTGTTTACTACCCATTAGAATCAAAAGGGAACCATTTAAATATTTTTTATGAAATGGTGAAAAAAGATCTTTGCAGTAATGAGGCAAAGTATCCAACTATTAAGAAACAGAACCTCAGTAATAAAGAAAAAGAAGCCCTGAAGAATCTGAGAGAAAATCAGTAAATAGTTCTAAAACCAGCTGATAAAGGGGGGGTTTGGTTATCATGGACCGTACATACTACCTCAAAGAAGCATGTAGACTCCTTGATGATGCAAATTCCTATGAAAAATTAGAAAAAGATCCAACAGAAGAATACACAGAAGAATTGAGAACTATTCTACTGTATGGTTTACAAAGGAATATTATAACAAAGGAAGAATTTCAATTTTTAATGAAATCAAAACCCACAACCCCGATTTTTTACTTCCTACCTAAGATCCACAAATGCATGACGGAACCTCCTGGGAGGCCCATTATAGCGGGAATTGAATCGCTTACCTCCAATCTCTCTAAATATGTTGATATCTTTCTCCAGAAATATGTTATAAAATTGGAATCTTATTTGAAAGACACTACAAGAGTCCTACAATACATGGAAGGCTTTGAATGGAGACAGACCTACAATTGGATAACTATTGATTTCCAATCTTTGTATACGTGCATCGAGCATTCCAAAGGTATCAACGCAGCAAGGACATTTTTAGAGATGGATGAAGAAATTGAAGTTCCCCATAAGGAATTTTTATGTGATCTTATGTCTTTTATTCTCACCCATAATTATTTAAAATTTTTAAACCAATTTTATCGCCAGACATGTGGAACGGCGATGAGGACCACTTTTGCCCCAAGCTTTGCGAATTTGTTCATGGGATGTTGGGAGAAAAATTATGTGTATAATAATAACAACCCTTTTAAAGATAACATTATCTTTTACAAGAGGTATATCAACGATATTTTAATCATCTGGGAAGGATCAGAAGGAAATTTTAACTATTTTTTATCACATATCTTAAATAACAATATGAATCTTAAATTTACATCGAATTTTAATAACACAAGTATTGAGTTTTTAGATTTGGTTTTAACCGCCACAGAGGATAAGATTTGTACTAAGAATTTCATTAAAGGAGTGGATGCTAACAGTTACCTGCATTTTAAAAGTTGTCACTTAGATAAATGGTAGAGAAACATCCCATACTACCAGTTCTACAGGATCAAACGCAACTGTAGTGAAGTTACAAGCTGTAATGAACAACTGGAAGTATATGCTAACAGGTTTAGAGAGAAAGAATATCCTGAGTCAACAATTATGACAGCAATGCAGAAGACTCGACAATTAGAAAGAAGCAAGTTACTCCAATATAGAACTGAGAAACTTTTCCCTTTTTATTTCATAAAGATGGGCGGAAGTTATCCCCACCATGTACAACAGAAGGGCGGAAATGATGTACTGGTAGAAGAACATCGCGGTCACATGCATAGTCACATGCACAGTCAGGGCTGAAGGCGGAAGTGATGCCTGGCCTGGGACACGAGTGGCCATGATCGGGAGTCTAGGAGGAGACAGGCGGCAATGTACGGTGACGTGGAGGAGACGTGCATCGTCATGGGACACGTGCACACCAAATGGAGAGGATGTGAACGCAAGGACGCCACGTAACCTGGACAGACAGGGTCTTTCACCATTGAGGTGTCGCGCCAGAGTGAGGGCGGAAGTACTGTTAGTAAGGGCAAAGATTTGCCGCAATGTTAGAACACTGAACAACATCCCGTTATTTATGAATTGATTAAAACACTACTGGAACATGCTTATTAGGAACTGATGAACTGATACTAACTAGATATTTAGTATATATGAGGGTCAAGGATCACACAGGATGTGACGCGGATTCCTGACCTTTTGAACCCCTAGTGGGCTATAAAAAGCGAACCTTTACACTCACACACCATCCCCTTCATGAAGTCATAGATGAAACGCGTTGGGAGTGTCTACTGCTACTTCATGCACTTTGGACTAGTACATCTCTTTCTCATTCAGATAAGCTGCTAATTTAAAAAAAAATTATTTATATTTTTTTTTTACTGTCTTTTTTATTGCCTTTTTTCATTATTATGTAATTTAAGGGATTTTATTAGCCTCTTCATTGGAAATCCTATAATTGTTCACAATAAATTGTTATTTTATAGATATATTTATTCTTTACACTGTTATTTATTGCACTAGCACTTTTTGGCCTTCAATACCTGCCTAATAAGGATTGCACTGTTATTTTGAATAAGCATTGGTTTTTGTTTAAAACCTCATCTAACCCTTTATTACGCTGATGCAAGAATAAGTGGTACTCTTTTGTATACACATAATTTCTATGTATTAGTATCTTGTTACACTGCAGTCACATTTATTTCTTAACAGCAAACTGGTCGCTCTATTGTCAATTTACACTTTATCTATGGTTTCCAAAATACTCACTCTAGTATTATATCATTGACCCTGAGCTGACGCCTATAAAATTGAGGCTAAGTTGCTGTATCTATACACTACACGTATCTCTTTTTCTCTAACTTATTCATTTACAAGTTTTGGCGCTTTATCCACCATTTTCTCTAAAGAATAGATTTATATATCTATTCCCAGACTAGAATTTCTTTACTGTCAATATGATTGGAGCTTAAAACTCTGAATTGATTACCAGAATTTAATAATACCCCTTTTCCACTAGCAGCAATAACCCTGGTCCACCCGTGGACCGCCCCTCCTCTCACTCACTTTGTGGGCCTGCGTCCTGGTGGCTCCTTTTGAAGCATGGTATATGTGATGTCATGATGTCACCGTGCTGCATATTTCACAGAGGGGCTGTAAAGAGGAGCAGGGGTTAGGGCCGGTACAAAGGAGAGCTGCTGCTAAAGGGACATGGGAGGGGGGAAAAATGCTGGTGGGAGAGGAGACACAGGGACATGGAGCTGCTTCTAGAAGGACAAGGGGGGATAAGCTGATAGTGGGATAGGAGACACAGGGGCAGGGAGCTGCTGCTTCAGGGACATGGAGGAGAAACCTGCTGGTGGAAAAGGAGATACAAGGGCAGGGAGCTGCTCCTAGAAGGACCCAGGGGGTTATAAGTTGCTGGTGGAAGTAGACACACAGGGACAGGGAGCAGCAGGGGCAGGGAGCTGATGGTGAAGGACAGAGGGGCAGGGAGCTGATGGTGAAGGACATCTTGGGGGTAAGCTGAAGAGACACAAGGGGATGGAGTTGGCATGAAGACATGAGAATGGCACTGGTGAGATGCAGAGAGATTAAGCTGGTCATACACAAGTGGTATGAAGCTAGTGAGATGTAAGGGATGGTACTGATGAGTAGCAAGGGAGGTGGCACTGTAGAGATGCAGGGGGATGATGTTGGAGAGACATAGGAGGATGTCTTTCCATGATGTTTGTTCAGGGAAGTTCACATTTTGCCTTACACAGTTAAATATTGTGAAATAATGTACTGTAAAGTTTTATCTATCTCCCAGACTAGAACAGGTTGACTGCCAATGTGTTTGGAGCTTGATACTGTGGTTTGATTGCCAGAACTTAATAATACCCCTTTTCCACTAGAAGCAATAGCCGGGGTTATTGCACAAGAGCTCACAACAACTTGGGTTGTGACCAGGGATGAAATGTCTGTGGATGTATTGTGAATTGGTATCCAGGGTCAATGCGACCAGGATCCCGTTCTCTGCATAGGAATAGCCTGCAATTGGAGATAAGATCATATCCAAGCGCTGGTTCATCACATGATGGCGATGGTGTCATCGACCCAACATTAGTTGCGGGTCACGCCCAGGATGAGCTCAAGAACATGATCCCGGGTGCGACCTTGCAATCTAGTGGAAAAGGGGTAGAAATTACATTAGAGAATTAGTGTCTGTTTTTCATTTCTTAACTGATTTGTTAATTAGAAAAGTCTAGTTTTATACCATGTTGAAATTTACAAAATTGGTGGTGGCTAGGATATATGGAAGATGACATGTAATACTCACTGTGAGCTGCTTAAATATTTGATATGCTGCTAGGGCTAAGCAAAACCTCAGCTGTTTTTAAAAAAATCTTTTCTGAGATTTAATTGACTGAACTGCCTCAATCTTTTTAAGCAAAATATTGATATTCTTTCAAGCTGCTTCAGTTTCTTTCTACGTTTCCTGCAGAATATGTTTTCCTCTTTCTTAATCTTTCTTTATTCTGTCCATCTTTCTTCAATCTGAACTACACATTTCAATAGGTAGATATAAAAATTGTCCACCAGTGGATCATGTATTGGTTCGCAAGGTTAAACAAAATTTGCAATGTGATGCTACTAAATTTGTTTCAGTTATACTGTTCGGCATGTAAAGGTTATAGTCATCCTGATCATATACACAAAGTACAGCATGCAGTGCATTCAAAGTTGCATTTAATGTTTACATAATAATTGAAATTGAAAAAAATGGAAATTGAAATGGAGAGAAAAGGGAAACAGAGAAGTGTAATTATGCAGCAATGTGGTTGAAAGAAAAGAGATCTGGGTGGTGAAAATAAATTGGGCTCATTGATCTGTGCTGGTAACTGTGTAGAGGGCTCACAAGGGAGTGAGTTGATTTATCAATCAATCCATACTCAGACAATCAAAATCAATTCACAAATCAGGCTTTATTTATAAATAATTTGGAAAAGAAAAACATTCTCTTCAAAAGTGTAGGTTTAAAAACATTATGGTCATTGAAAGATTTTTTCTTAATAATTGTTAATTAACACTTACTTTTAGTTAGTGGTCTATCTGTTATTTAATCTAAACTGTCAAACAAATTTTTTGAGCAAAAATATGTGGTGTCAATTAAAATACTGTGCATACAGTATATCATGTTAGAATTAAGACATCATAACTATCCTTTTTATGGCAGTGAAAGATGGATTTGCTTTCTAAAATCAATATTCACAATGTACTAAACTGGAAATGTCCACCTTATACTGTAAGATTGCATTTCAGTGTTTTAATAATTGTAACTGAAACAAGTCAGTTATATGTTGAAATACAGAAAAAAAATTGTCTAATAGAGACAACCTGGGTTGAAATTTCCATGTCTTTGACCCTGGTAAAAAACCAAGGTCAAAGTCCCAGGAATTTTGATCTGCGTTGACCCTTTCACACAAAAAAATGACCCATGTTTATCAGCAAATTACCCAGTAGAAATGTTTGACCTGGTGATTTGGTTTTCTGTCTGAAAGGCGTATTATCAACATTAGCATATAGATAACTTTAAAGCCATCTTGAGTAAATATTACATTACAAGCACATATACAGAAGTAATTTCAATAAAATCAACCATAGTATTTAGAAATGGTCTAAATGTGGTGACTATTATTGTCTTTTCAGGATTTCCTATATAATGTAGCAGGCAGATGGAGCAATGTTGACAATACAGTTGAAATACTGAGATGGAGTTCACCAGACAATGGCCATGAAACTGAACAGTTATAAGTCAACATAAAATATATACGGTCTGAGGTGAAGAAGAACAAATGTAGAATTAACTGAAATATTTCTTCTGATAACAGAGATTTTAGACATGCAGTAAATTTAAAACAATGGCAGCAGATGGTAATTGACAAATGTCAGTTGATAATTACAGTATAGGCATGTTTTTAACTGGTGCTCCTCTGAAAAGGAGAAACTCTCATCCAGGGGTTAAAGTGGGCAGCAATGGGGTGAAACTGGGTTCTATCACCTCTAATGGTAGGCAGAACTAGTTCCACCTTCCTGCACAAAAGTCCCACAGACAGAGAGTCACTCTGTCTGGCTGCATCCATGTCCCCTTCTCGGTTTCTGGCTCCATGTTCCTCCTCCACCCATGGCCCGCCCCTCCTGTCACTCACTTTGTTGGCCTGCATCCGGGTGGCTCCTTTTGCAGCACGGTGTTTGTGACATCATGCCATCACCACTGCTGCATAGTGCACAGCGGAGCTGCAAAGAGGAGCAGGGGCCAGGGCAGGCACAAAGGAGAGCTGCTGCTAAAGGGGCATGGAAAGGGTAGATAAGCTACTGGTGGGAGAGGAGACACAGGCAGTGAGCTTCTGCTAGAGGGACATGGGGGTGATAAGCTGCTAGCAGGAAAGGAGACACAGGGGCATTGAGCGGCTGCTAGAGGGACATGAGGGAGATAAGCTGATAGTGGGAGAGGAGACACAGAGGCAGGGAGGTGCTGCTAGAGGGACATGGAGGGGTAAGCTATTGGTTTAAAAGGAGATACAGAGGCAGGGAGCTGCTGTTAGAGGGACCAAGGTGGGGGTGATAAGCTGCTGGTGGAAGAATAGACACAGGGACAGTGAGCAATAATCATCTCCAAATGTGTCTGCCAGAACTTTAACAGACCCAACATATGATGGCAACATACCAGTGCCAGGCATTAGTAAGATGGAGGCATATCAAAGAGGCAATGTCCCGATTTCATAGTAGGACAAAGTTCAAATAGATCATGGAATGATCTGCTTTGAAATTGCAAAAAAAGTTCATTCAGTGCAATGATGTTTGGTAGCAGACTCAGGACCAGACTTAAACCAGATCTGGGTGGACCATTGTCTAATCCTGCCCAAGGCTAGTTCCTGGCCTGGCAGGGCACAGGTTGACCTCTTCGGAGCTCGCACTTGCACCAGGTAGTCTTTTTTTTATCTCCCTCAGAATTTGGAGAATTTTTTTTAGTACAGAGGTTCTCTCTCGCATGCTGGTCCAGATTGAGTCATGCATTGACTCAATGGCTGCAGTCTGTCTCTCCACTGCCACCCTAAGTCTATTGATGATTTCTTCTAGGGTGGCAGTGGTGGATGGGGGTGACATTGATGGTGGACATTGTGTTTCCCCCCCATTTGACTGCAGGCATTAACTGTGGTCGTCTCCTAAAAAATGAAAGAAAGGAAGAAACATGTTTACAATTTGTAAGGTAAAAATAGATAAACTTTAAATATACACAAGTACCAGACAAAGCATGTGGGGCATCAGTGGCAAGTACCACCAGATGTTGTAAGTGGGCCTCTGCCAACAACTCACATTCTAAGGTCCCCACAAATTTAAATCTTGTCAGGTCAATTCCAAGATCAGAGGGAATAAACCACCTGGCACTTTTTTGGGCTTGATCCAGGATTTCAATTTGCTCCTGAGTCTGCTGCATAGGTCACTCCACCTAAATAAAATATTTGAGATGAAAAAAAAGTTTAAAAAAATATTGAATATGTTATTTTTTGTCACTTGAAAACATTTTACACATATCTATTGATTACAACAAAAGCGAAACTCATGTTAGACAAATAGACTGTACACAGGTCGTAAACTTAATATCAGCTCACACACTATAGTTTCAATTACTTAGTTTGTTGTGTTTTCTAACATTTTACATATTTTTGATTATAGGATATTTAGTAAATGCTTACCGTTTTCCCAGATATGTTGGGGAACAATAACTAGTTCACAGAATGAACTTTTTTGGCAATTTCAATCTAGATCCTTCCATGATTTATAGGCCAAACTTTGGTCCCACTATTAAATCTGGATATTGCCTCTTCTTGAAGGACCTAATTTTCACTGTTACTAATACGTGGCACTCGTATCTTGCCATTTGCTGAGTCTGTTGAGTCTCCTTCAGTTCTAACAGAACCATGTGGAGGTGATGTGTGAGGAGGAGCAGAAGGAGGAACATTTGGTAAGGTAACAGCAACAGCAGGATCACCATCAACATATGCAAGTCCCTTACAAATCCTTCCAGAAATTCTTGTAGACAGATATGGTGGTCCTGTGCAACTTGTATAAATAGGGACAATTTATATAGGTGTGCCACTGTACTAGAGGATATCTGACTTCATCCAGTACTGTAAGCTCAAAAAAGAAACTAGATACTGCACACAGCCTATCTTATGATATGTTCATGGTAGTAGTGACCATATTAACTGTTGAATCTGTGTATCAGATCAAAGGTGTAGACTGAGATTGAACTCTGTACCTGTATAAGGTGTGGTGCAGGGGAAAACAGATGAATTTTGCCAATGGATATCTAAAACTTAATATCTTTACTTATGATAACAGACATACAAAATAAAAAAATCACATCAACATGAGTGTAACTAAGTATTGGGAAAAGACTAATGCTCAGCACAGTCAGATATCACAGTCCAATCTGGTGTAGATTACAGTGCTGGAGATGGGGGAATGTACAATTGGTTTGTACATAAACATATATATGAAAAGGGTTCAATAAGAGAAGTCCCGTGGGTCACCCAGTCCTGAATCGCACCAATAAGTAGCAATGTCCAGTAATGATATCAGTTGTTATTTGTACCAAGATAGTGTAGTGTCCCGCTAGTCTCAGTGCAGGTACCCTGTGACTGGTGGGGACCAGTATGTGTTCGTACGTTGCCCGGGAAGTTCTTTGTGAGGTCCAGGGATGGCTGGCTGGAGCAGGCATCGGGGATCACTTAGTGCTGTGGTGCTCTGGGTAGCATGACCACCGGTGATAAACCATGTACAAGGGATCAACAGTTTCCATTTCCACCTAAAGAAAGACCCTGATGTACCCCAACAACAACTTCAGTTCATTCTGAATAGTATAGAACATATTCTTAATCATAATTATGTCTGGTACAATAACGAATTTGTCTTACAAACCACTGGTACAGCAATGGGCACAAGATTTGCCCCAAGTTACACCAATCTCATCATGAGTTTGTGGAAGAAGCATAACATCTGGCATACTTTGGAACTTGGGGCAAGTCTCGTGCTCTGGAAAAGATACATTGATGATGTGCTATTTATATGGCAAGGTGACGAAACACTCTCAACGACTTTCTCACTAAAATCAATTTAAATCACAATAATCTAAATTTCAGAGCTAATTGCAGCAAAGCTGATGTCGTGTTTCTGGATCTTAACATCTTCATACAGAATAGACAGATACATACCAACATCCATAAAAAACTAGTCGATGTAAATAGCTTTATTCTTTCAACAAGTTGGCACCACCCGAACTGGCTCAGCGCCATACCCAAGGGACAATTTCTACATTTAAAAATAAATTGTTCCAAACAATCAGACTTCCTCAAAGTGAAGATCTCTGCATACAATTTGAAGAAAAAACTATTCACACACCCTAGTACAACAATCACTAGAGGCAGTACAACAAAGAAAAAGAGAGGACCTACTTGTACACAAGGAACTCAGTGTAAACCAAAATAAACAGAATGAAGAAGTACAATTCATTACAAAGTATTCTAGACAGAGCACACAACTGGAAAATATACTGTTGAAACATTAGAAACTACTCCAGGAGGATGACATGTTAGCAGGATTCCTATCCAACAAACCCAGAATGACATATAGGAAAGCACCAGACCTTAGGTCCAAACTGGTCAAAACCATATTCCACCTAAAAGCTTACAACAAACCACCCTATGTACAGCACAAAAAGTTTTTTTTTCCATTGTCATTCATGTTCCGGGTGCAAAAGCACTGGTGCCATAAGCACCAAACCCACTAGGACATTTACATCTTGCACCATAGGAGAAACACACAAGGTCAAAGAAACACTGATGTGCTACCATAAGTATGTAAATTACCTCCTACAGTGCACATGTCCTAAGCAAAATGTGGGAAGAACACATATGAGAGTCACAATCTATCTAAAAACTTTAATGACTATCACAATAGTAATCCAAAAGACCTCAGTTTCATAGCAATACAAACAGACAAACCAAACTGGAGAGGGGGTGATTTTGACCACCACATAAACAAAATAGAACTAGAATGGATGTACAAGTTACAAAGCTTTCACCCAAAAGGACCTAAATTGAGATAATGAGATAAAATCCATAATATGCAAAAAATAAAGAAAAGTCACTATTCTATTTGTATGCCTGGAGAATATATAGACGAGCAATGCCATACCTTCACGATATAAGTGTATTACATAATGAATTACAGAACTTTACATCTTGATTAACCAAAACAGTAACTTCTTGTCAATATACTAACCAGGACATAAGCAGCATAGGTATTAAGCTGTGATTCTATAAACAATTGTTCCAGTGCGCATTTTAAGATTATCTACAAAACAGTAACCTCTTGTAAATATACTAACCAGGGCACAAGCAGCATAGTTATTAAGTTGTGATTCTGTAAACAATTGTACCAGTGCGCATTTTAAGATTATCCAATTAATATGTAATAATTTTTGTTCCATTCTAATTACATTTGCTATAGGGTTTCATATATTCATTTGACATATAACAGCACAATCACTGTATAAATGAATATAAGCAGTATAAGGTCAGCAAAAGCCTCTAAGATACTAATACTACAAATATCCATCTTCCGGATTATCACCATGACAACCAAGGACAAATCGAATAGACCATGATGCCATCAATTAACCAATCATAAGAAAAGAGGCTGTATTTAAAATTTCTCAAGCAACACAAAGAGATATTTCATGCTCCCAGAAGAAGACCACACAGGTTGAAATGTGTTGGTGAATACACCCCTTATCCTAACTATCACCAAGTGCCTCACCCATCCTGTACCCACCTCCCGCTGACTGGTAAAAAACCCACTACCTGCTGACTATTTACAAGTGACACGTGATCGGGAGAACCACCGGGTGCGGAAGTCTCCAGCAAGCACGCCTACACAATCTATGAGAGGATCACAGGGATCGGAAGCTGAGCTCCTGTGTAAGTATCTCTTACAGTGGATTAGTGTCTGCGGCACCCAGCTCTCACTGGCCAGGATGGCCGGTACCTCCTCCTGCACCTGTGAGCACGCTCTGATGCAAACATGGACTTGCCCCTGGTTGCAGGGGCGCTGCCTGTGGTCACGCTACCCAGTGCGCTACAGCACAAAGTGTTCCCCGGTACCTGCTCCAGCCAGCTATTCCCGGACCTTGCAAAGAATATCCCGGGCAACGTACAAACACTTACTGGTCCCCATCAGTCACAGGTACCCTGCACTGAGACTAGCAGGATGCTGTACTATATCGGTACACATAACAACTGATATCATTACTGGATATTTGCTACTTATTGGTGAGATACAGGACTAGTTGACCCACAAGACTTATCTTATTGAACCCCTTTCATGTATATGTTTATGTACAAACCATTTGTACATTCCCCAATCTCCGGCACTGTAATATACACCAGATTGGATTGTGATATCTGACTGTGCTACGCGTTAGTCTTTACCCAATACTTAGTTACACCCATGCTGATGTGATTTTTTTTGATTTTGTATGTCTGATATCATAAATAAAGATATTAATTTTTTAGATATTCATTGGCAAAATTCATCTGTTTTCACCAGCACCACACTTTATACAGGTACAGAGTTCAATCTCAGTCTTCACCTTAGATCTGATACACAGACTCAACAGTTAATACGGTCACTACTACCATGAACATATCATAAGATAGGTTGTGTGCAGTATCTAGTTTCTTTTTTGAGAAATTCTTTTATGTCTATATAGTTTTCACCAGGGGAGAGTAATGAATTTTCTTTCAACTAATATGTTGATTATATTTTCCATATTTTAGATTATCTGTAACATGCTTGCCTACTGTTCCCAATTTGATTATCAATACTCACTACTATATGCAAAAGTCTATAGATAATAGAGCTATAGTACATGCTTGTGGGGTCTGAATAACAGTGTTTCATCATGTATGGAACCCAGAATATTTCATCAGGACGAGACATCATTGATTTATGAAATTATTTCTCTGTGTGTTGAATTTTTATTGTATTTTGTGTGAGCTCTTTTTCTCTGATCTTTTAAACATATTTTATTCAAAGTTAAGTTTTATTCACAATTGATATCAACATATTACATATGATGCGTTAGTGCCCCACAAAGTAGAGTACTGTCTTTCTTCCATCCTCTACACCCATATACTGTATGTCTGAAAGATTGTCTTTCCTCATGTTTGTCAAAGTTCCAAAACCATCTGAGCCTTTATATGCCCATGCATACACTGGGTGTTTGTGGTGTGTCTGCACGCAACCAGTACACAATCAACATTTGGCTATAAAACCACGCTGCCAAGGCAGACATACCATTTGTCACTCAGGTCTCCTAGATGCTGCCCATGTGTAGAAATGCACAGGCATCTGGTAAGACACCTGTCCATGTGTTGAGTGGTGTTATGGATTTAAAATAGAGAGTGCTGTAGCCTGTCTAAATCATAACCAGTGAAGTGTCATAATCTGCCATTCAGATAGCCAATCAGAAAGTACCAGAGCCTTTATAAAGTATGCTTGCTGCAATAATCACAATTGCCATCATTAAAGCTGCATGTTTCAGCCGGTGGGAGCTCTGCATCCTAACTGAAGTCATGGACCACCATCTTGGGCATGCAGTGCCCTATGTGGGCAATACTGTATCACTAAATTCGCAGCCTACCGTGAAGTGCAGAGTTGCCTCCGCAGAATGGGGTGCAGGCGCACCATCGTTCATTTGGAAAGGCAGTGGAGTAACTTGCGGAGGTGGCAGCCTGATCTTCTGGCCCGTCTGCAGACCCCTATTACTCAAAGGAAGTATGCATAACTATGCATATAAGTGTATAGTGGTATGCATGTATGTAAATGCAAGCACGAACCGTGTTGGCGTACTGCGGATTGCCTGTGACTACACATGTATGATGCTGGAGCTGTTAATGTGGTGCTTCCATTTTATACTTTGTGTGGCCATTTTTAATTATCTTGTATTTTCTGTACTATGTGATCCAAATGCATTCTCTCTCATAACACATTTGTTTCAGCTACAAGCATTTTAATTATTTCTATTATGACCAATGATGTTGGAGAAATTACTACATTTTTGTTAATTCATTCCTAGGACAACAGTGAGCACTTCATCAAAGGTGTCGGAGGCAAACAGCAGTGCCCATCTCACCCATTACTGAACCCTCTCCTTCCCCTGCCCACTCCTGCTTCCCTGCCCACTCCCTCTCTTCTGTCCACTCTAGCTCCCCTGCCCAACCTACTACACCTGCCCACTCCCGCTCTTCAGTCCACTCCTTCTCCCATGACCAACCTACTACCCCTGCCCACTCCCGCTCCCCTGCTGACTTCTGCTCCCATGCCCAACCTCCTACCCTTATCCATTCACCCTCTCCTGCCCACTCAGCATCATCTGGCAGCTCAAACTATGCCGTCTCCCACCCCAGGACAAAGAGACATTTGGGAGGCATCCACAGATCTAGGTAAATTAAAAAGCATCACACTTTACAACACATGCAAATATTTTTTTTTGCAGCGCTTACATTGGAACATGTATGTTGAAGATAAAGGGCCTGATTCAGAGATGGACGGATTTGCACTGCTGCACACAAGTAGCTGTGCTAATCCATCCATCATATGCAGAAGGAGATGTCAGACACCTCCTTGCTGCATCTACGTAATCCCATTGCTGCAACCGAGGTTGCAGCCTGGTATCACCATTGAACAATTACAATCATCTATTGCAATTGTTGTCAATTTGGCAAGGCTGTGGGAGCTAAATTTTCCAGCAGCCTGGCCCGTGCCTGGTCATACAAGAGGCCAGAAATCTGCCTCCATTGACACAGACCCTGGTCTCTTCCCTCCTGAAAAATGGAGGCATCACACCTCTATTTCTGTGATTGGGCCCCAATCAACCCCCATTCAGAAGATGAAACCATCATATGTATTGTTGATAGAGAAATGCATAAAGTCCCCCACTAATACAGGTGCTTGGATTTCACCTCATCACCTTTTGTACACACTTGCGACTGTAGAGCTTTGCATGAATGTGGAAAAAGAAATGTGGATGTTGGCCAAGTAACATTGTTGCCGCACTTCATTTGGAAGTATGGCATATAAGCCCTAATTATAACTGCGGTAACTCGGAAAAGACTCAAGAGAGGTTGAGCATAGCGTCAGGTTTTTATGAAATAGAGCAGGCGCTCTCCCTCTTATTAACATTAAGGACAGATTTATGTATATGGTACCAGCAATAATTGACAAGGGTCGAGTAAAGCGCATCCATGACAACCAAGGACCAATCGAATAGACCATGATGCCATCAATTAACCAATCATAAGAAAAGAGGCTGTATTTAAAATGTCTCAAGCAACACAAAGAGATATTTCATGCTCCCAGAAGAAGACCACACAGGTTGAAATGTGTTGGTGAATACACCCCTTATCCTAACTATCACCAAGTGCCTCGCCCATCTTGTACCCACCTCCCGCTGACTGGTAAAAAACCCACTACCTGCTGACTATTTACAAGTGACACGTGATCGGGAGAACCACCGGGTGCGGAAGTCTCCAGCAAGCACGCCTACACAATCTATGAGAGGATCACAGGGATCGGAAGCTGAGCTCCTGTGTAAGTATCTCTTACAGTGGATTAGTGTCTGCGGCACCCGGCTCTCACTGGCCAGGATGGCCGGTACCTCCTCCTGCACCTGTGAGCACGCTCTGATGCAAACATGGACTTGCCCCTGGTTGCAGGGGCGCTGCCTGTGGTCACGCTACCCAGTGCGCTACAGCACAAAGTGTTCCCCGGTACCTGCTCCAGCCAGCTATTCCCGGACCTTGCAAAGAATATCCCGGGCAATGTACAAACACTTACTGGTCCCCATCAGTCACAGGTACCCTGCACTGAGACTAGCAGGATGCTGTACTATATCGGTACACATAGCAAATGATATCATTACTGGATATTTGCTACTTATTGGTGAGATACAGGACTAGTTGACCCACAAGACTTATCTTATTGAACCCCTTTCATGTATATGTTTATGTACAAACCATTTGTACATTCCCCAATCTCCGGCACTGTAATATACACCAGATTGGATTGTGATATCTGACTGTGCTACGCGTTAGTCTTTACCCAATACTTAGTTACACCCATGCTGATGTGATTTTTTTTGATTTTGTATGTCTGTTATCATAAATAAAGATATTAATTTTTTAGATATTCATTGGCAAAATTCATCTGTTTTCACCAGCACCACACTTTATACAGGTACAGAGTTCAATCTCAGTCTTCACCTTAGATCTGATACACAGACTCAACAGTTAATACGGTCACTACTACCATGAACATATCATAAGATAGGTTGTGTGCAGTATCTAGATTCTTTTTTGAGAAATTCTTTTATGTCTATATAGTTTTCACCAGGGGAGAGTAATGAATTTTCTTTCAACTAATATGTTGATTATATTTTCCATATTTTAGATTATCTGTAACATGCTTGCCTACTGTTCCCAATTTGATTATCAATACTCACTACTATATGCAAAAGTCTATAGATAATAGAGCTATAGTACATGCTTGTGGGGTCTGAATAACAGTGTTTCAGCATGTATGGAACCCAGAATATTTCATCAGGACGAGACATCATTGATTTATGAAATTATTTCTCTGTGTGTTGAATTTTTATTGTATTTTGTGTGAGCTCTTTTTCTCTGATCTTTTAAACATATTTTATTCAAAGTTAAGTTTTATTCACAATTGATATCAACATATCACATATGATGCGTTAGTGCCCCACAAAGTAGAGTACTGTCTTTCTTCCATCCTCTACACCCATATACTGTATGTCTGAAAGATTGTCTTTCCTCATGTTTGTCAAAGTTCCAAAACCATCTGAGCCTTTATATGCCCATGCATACACTGGGCGTTTGTGGTGTGTCTGCACGCAACCAGTACACAATCAACATTTGGCTATAAAACCACGCTGCCAAGGCAGACATACCATTTGTCACTCAGGTCTCCTAGATGCTGCCCATGTGTAGAAATGCACAGGCATCTGGTAAGACACCTGTCCATGTGTTGAGTGGTGTTATGGATTTAAAATAGAGAGTGCTGTAGCCTGTCTAAATCATAACCAGTGAATTGTCATAATCTGCCATTCAGATAGCCAATCAGAAAGTACCAGAGCCTTTATAAAGTATGCTTGCTGCAATAATCACAATTGCCATCATTAAAGCTGCATGCTTCAGCCGGTGGGAGCTCTGCATCCTAACTGAAGTCATGGACCACCATCTTGGGCAATACTGTATCACTAAATTCGCAGCCTACCGTGAAGTGCAGAGTTGCCTCCGCAGAATGGGGTGCAGGCGCACCATCGTTCAATTGGAAAGGCAGTGGAGTAACTTGCGGAGGTGGCAGCCTGATCTTCTGGCCCGTCTGCAGACCCCTATTACTCAAAGGAAGTATGCATAACTATGCATATAAGTGTATAGTGGTATGCATGTATGTGTAAATGCAAGCACGAACCGTGTTGGCGTACTGCGGATTGCCTGTGACTACACATGTATGATGCTGGAGCTGTTAATGTGGTGCTTCCATTTTATACTTTGTGTGGCCATTTTTAATTATCTTGTATTTTCTGTACTATGTGATCCAAATGCATTCTCTCTCATAACACATTTGTTTCAGCTACAAGCATTTTTATTATTTCTATTATGACCAATGATGTTGGAGAAATTACTACATTTTTGTTAATTCATTCCTAGGACAACAGTGAGCACTTCATCAAAGGTGTCGGAGGCAAACAGCAGTGCCCATCTCACCCATTACTGAACCCTCTCCTTCCCCTGCCCACTCCTGCTTCCCTGCCCACTCCCTCTCTTCTGTCCACTCTAGCTCCCCTGCCCAACCTACTACACCTGCCCACTCCCGCTCTTCAGTCCACTCCTTCTCCCATGACCAACCTACTACCCCTGCCCACTCCCGCTCCCCTGCTGACTTCTGCTCCCATGCCCAACCTCCTACCCTTATCCATTCACCCTCTCCTGCCCACTCAGCAACATCTGGCAGCTCAAACTATGCCGTCTCCCACCCCAGGACAAAGAGACATTTGGGAGGCATCCACAGATCTAGGTAAATTAAAAAGCATCACACTTTACAACACATGCAAATATTTTTTTTTGCAGCGCTTACATTGGAACATGTATGTTGAAGATAAAGGGCCTGATTCAGAGATGGACGGATTTGCACTGCTGCACACAAGTAGCTGTGCTAATCCATCCATCATATGCAGAAGGAGATGTCAGACACCTCCTTGCTGCATCTACGTAATCCCATTGCTGCAACCGAGGTTGCAGCCTGGTATCACCATTGAACAATTACAATCATCTATTGCAATTGTTGTCAATTTGGCAAGGCTGTGGGAGCTAAATTTTCCAGCAGCCTGGCCCGTGCCTGGTCATACAAGAGGCCAGAAATCTGCCTCCATTGACACAGACCCTGGTCTCTTCCCTCCTGAAAAATGGAGGCATCACACCTCTATTTCTGTGATTGGGCCCCAATCAACCCCCATTCAGAAGATGAAACCATCATATGTATTGTTGATAGAGAAATGCATAAAGTCCCCCACTAATACAGGTGCTTGGATTTCACCTCATCACCTTTTGTACACACTTGCGACTGTAGAGCTTTGCATGAATGTGGAAAAAGAAATGTGGATGTTGGCCAAGTAACATTGTTGCCGCACTTCATTTGGAAGTATGGCATATAAGCCCTAATTATAACTGCGGTAACTCGGAAAAGACTCAAGAGAGGTTGAGCATAGCGTCAGGTTTTTATGAAATAGAGCAGGCGCTCTCCCTCTTATTAACATTAAGGACAGATTTATGTATATGGTACCAGCAATAATTGACAAGGGTCGAGTAAAGCGCATCCATGACAACCAAGGACCAATCGAATAGACCATGATGCCATCAATTAACCAATCATAAGAAAAGAGGCTGTATTTAAAATGTCTCAAGCAACACAAAGAGATATTTCATGCTCCCAGAAGAAGACCACACAGGTTGAAATGTGTTGGTGAATACACCCCTTATCCTAACTATCACCAAGTGCCTCGCCCATCTTGTACCCACCTCCCGCTGACTGGTAAAAAACCCACTACCTGCTGACTATTTACAAGTGACACGTGATCGGGAGAACCACCGGGTGCGGAAGTCTCCAGCAAGCACGCCTACACAATCTATGAGAGGATCACAGGGATCGGAAGCTGAGCTCCTGTGTAAGTATCTCTTACAGTGGATTAGTGTCTGCGGCACCCGGCTCTCACTGGCCAGGATGGCCGGTACCTCCTCCTGCACCTGTGAGTACGCTCTGATGCAAACATGGACTTGCCCCTGGTTGCAGGGGCGCTGCCTGTGGTCACGCTACCCAGTGCGCTACAGCACAAAGTGTTCCCCGGTACCTGCTCCAGCCAGCTATTCCCGGACCTTGCAAAGAATATCCCGGGCAATGTACAAACACTTACTGGTCCCCATCAGTCACAGGTACCCTGCACTGAGACTAGCAGGATGCTGTACTATATCGGTACACATAGCAAATGATATCATTACTGGATATTTGCTACTTATTGGTGAGATACAGGACTAGTTGACCCACAAGACTTATCTTATTGAACCCCTTTCATGTATATGTTTATGTACAAACCATTTGTACATTCCCCAATCTCCGGCACTGTAATATACACCAGATTGGATTGTGATATCTGACTGTGCTACGCGTTAGTCTTTACCCAATACTTAGTTACACCCATGCTGATGTGATTTTTTTTGATTTTGTATGTCTGTTATCATAAATAAAGATATTAATTTTTTAGATATTCATTGGCAAAATTCATCTGTTTTCACCAGCACCACACTTTATACAGGTACAGAGTTCAATCTCAGTCTTCACCTTAGATCTGATACACAGACTCAACAGTTAATACGGTCACTACTACCATGAACATATCATAAGATAGGTTGTGTGCAGTATCTAGTTTCTTTTTTGAGAAATTCTTTTATGTCTATATAGTTTTCACCAGGGGAGAGTAATGAATTTTCTTTCAACTAATATGTTGATTATATTTTCCATATTTTAGATTATCTGTAACATGCTTGCCTACTGTTCCCAATTTGATTATCAATACTCACTACTATATGCAAAAGTCTATAGATAATAGAGCTATAGTACATGCTTGTGGGGTCTGAATAACAGTGTTTCATCATGTATGGAACCCAGAATATTTCATCAGGACGAGACATCATTGATTTATGAAATTATTTCTCTGTGTGTTGAATTTTTATTGTATTTTGTGTGAGCTCTTTTTCTCTGATCTTTTAAACATATTTTATTCAAAGTTAAGTTTTATTCACAATTGATATCAACATATCACATATGATGCGTTCGTGCCCCACAAAGTAGAGTACTGTCTTTCTTCCATCCTCTACACCCATATACTGTATGTCTGAAAGATTGTCTTTCCTCATGTTTGTCAAAGTTCCAAAACCATCTGAGCCTTTATATGCCCATGCATACACTGGGCGTTTGTGGTGTGTCTGCACGCAACCAGTACACAATCAACATTTGGCTATAAAACCACGCTGCCAAGGCAGACATACCATTTGTCACTCAGGTCTCCTAGATGCTGCCCATGTGTAGAAATGCACAGGCATCTGGTAAGACACCTGTCCATGTGTTGAGTGGTGTTATGGATTTAAAATAGAGAGTGCTGTAGCCTGTCTAAATCATAACCAGTGAAGTGTCATAATCTGCCAGAAAGTACCAGAGCCTTTATAAAGTATGCTTGCTGCAATAATCACAATTGCCATCATTAAAGCTGCATGCTTCAGCCGGTGGGAGCTCTGCATCCTAACTGAAGTCATGGACCACCATCTTGGGCATGCAGTGCCCTATGTGGGCAATACTGTATCACTAAATTCGCAGCCTACCGTGAAGTGCAGAGTTGCCTCCGCAGAATGGGGTGCAGGCGCACCATCGTTCATTTGGAAAGGCAGTGGAGTAACTTGCGGAGGTGGCAGCCTGATCTTCTGGCCCGTCTGCAGACCCCTATTACTCAAAGGAAGTATGCATAACTATGCATATAAGTGTATAGTGGTATGCATGTATGTAAATGCAAGCACGAACCGTGTTGGCGTACTGCGGATTGCCTGTGACTACACATGTATGATGCTGGAGCTGTTAATGTGGTGCTTCCATTTTATACTTTGTGTGGCCATTTTTAATTATCTTGTATTTTCTGTACTATGTGATCCAAATGCATTCTCTCTCATAACACATTTGTTTCAGCTACAAGCATTTTTATTATTTCTATTATGACCAATGATGTTGGAGAAATTACTACATTTTTGTTAATTCATTCCTAGGACAACAGTGAGCACTTCATCAAAGGTGTCGGAGGCAAACAGCAGTGCCCATCTCACCCATTACTGAACCCTCTCCTTCCCCTGCCCACTCCTGCTTCCCTGCCCACTCCCTCTCTTCTGTCCACTCTAGCTCCCCTGCCCAACCTACTACACCTGCCCACTCCCGCTCTTCAGTCCACTCCTTCTCCCATGACCAACCTACTACCCCTGCCCACTCCCGCTCCCCTGCTGACTTCTGCTCCCATGCCCAACCTCCTACCCTTATCCATTCACCCTCTCCTGCCCACTCAGCAACATCTGGCAGCTCAAACTATGCCGTCTCCCACCCCAGGACAAAGAGACATTTGGGAGGCATCCACAGATCTAGGTAAATTAAAAAGCATCACACTTTACAACACATGCAAATATTTTTTTTTGCAGCGCTTACATTGGAACATGTATGTTGAAGATAAAGGGCCTGATTCAGAGATGGACGGATTTGCACTGCTGCACACAAGTAGCTGTGCTAATCCATCCATCATATGCAGAAGGAGATGTCAGACACCTCCTTGCTGCATCTACGTAATCCCATTGCTGCAACCGAGGTTGCAGCCTGGTATCACCATTGAACAATTACAATCATCTATTGCAATTGTTGTCAATTTGGCAAGGCTGTGGGAGCTAAATTTTCCAGCAGCCTGGCCCGTGCCTGGTCATACAAGAGGCCAGAAATCTGCCTCCATTGACACCGACCCTGGTCTCTTCCCTCCTGAAAAATGGAGGCATCACACCTCTATTTCTGTGATTGGGCCCCAATCAACCCCCATTCAGAAGATGAAACCATCATATGTATTGTTGATAGAGAAATGCATAAAGTCCCCCACTAATACAGGTGCTTGGATTTCACCTCATCACCTTTTGTACACACTTGCGACTGTAGAGCTTTGCATGAATGTGGAAAAAGAAATGTGGATGTTGGCCAAGTAACATTGTTGCCGCACTTCATTTGGAAGTATGGCATATAAGCCCTAATTATAACTGCGGTAACTCGGAAAAGACTCAAGAGAGGTTGAGCATAGCGTCAGGTTTTTATGAAATAGAGCAGGCGCTCTCCCTCTTATTAACATTAAGGACAGATTTATGTATATGGTACCAGCAATAATTGACAAGGGTCGAGTAAAGCGCATCCATGACAACCAAGGACCAATCGAATAGACCATGATGCCATCAATTAACCAATCATAAGAAAAGAGGCTGTATTTAAAATGTCTCAAGCAACACAAAGAGATATTTCATGCTCCCAGAAGAAGACCACACAGGTTGAAATGTGTTGGTGAATACACCCCTTATCCTAACTATCACCAAGTGCCTCGCCCATCTTGTACCCACCTCCCGCTGACTGGTAAAAAACCCACTACCTGCTGACTATTTACAAGTGACACGTGATCGGGAGAACCACCGGGTGCGGAAGTCTCCAGCAAGCACGCCTACACAATCTATGAGAGGATCACAGGGATCGGAAGCTGAGCTCCTGTGTAAGTATCTCTTACAGTGGATTAGTGTCTGCGGCACCCGGCTCTCACTGGCCAGGATGGCCGGTACCTCCTCCTGCACCTGTGAGCACGCTCTGATGCAAACATGGACTTGCCCCTGGTTGCAGGGGCGCTGCCTGTGGTCACGCTACCCAGTGCGCTACAGCACAAAGTGTTCCCCGGTACCTGCTCCAGCCAGCTATTCCCGGACCTTGCAAAGAATATCCCGGGCAATGTACAAACACTTACTGGTCCCCATCAGTCACAGGTACCCTGCACTGAGACTAGCAGGATGCTGTACTATATCGGTACACATAGCAACTGATATCATTACTGGATATTTGCTACTTATTGGTGAGATACAGGACTAGTTGACCCACAAGACTTATCTTATTGAACCCCTTTCATGTATATGTTTATGTACAAACCATTTGTACATTCCCCAATCTCCGGCACTGTAATATACACCAGATTGGATTGTGATATCTGACTGTGCTACGCGTTAGTCTTTACCCAATACTTAGTTACACCCATGCTGATGTGATTTTTTTTGATTTTGTATGTCTGTTATCATAAATAAAGATATTAATTTTTTAGATATTCATTGGCAAAATTCATCTGTTTTCACCAGCACCACACTTTATACAGGTACAGAGTTCAATCTCAGTCTTCACCTTAGATCTGATACACAGACTCAACAGTTAATACGGTCACTACTACCATGAACATATCATAAGATAGGTTGTGTGCAGTATCTAGTTTCTTTTTTGAGAAATTCTTTTATGTCTATATAGTTTTCACCAGGGGAGAGTAATGAATTTTCTTTCAACTAATATGTTGATTATATTTTCCATATTTTAGATTATCTGTAACATGCTTGCCTACTGTTCCCAATTTGATTATCAATACTCACTACTATATGCAAAAGTCTATAGATAATAGAGCTATAGTACATGCTTGTGGGGTCTGAATAACAGTGTTTCAGCATGTATGGAACCCAGAATATTTCATCAGGACGAGACATCATTGATTTATGAAATTATTTCTCTGTGTGTTGAATTTTTATTGTATTTTGTGTGAGCTCTTTTTCTCTGATCTTTTAAACATATTTTATTCAAAGTTAAGTTTTATTCACAATTGATATCAACATATCACATATGATGCGTTAGTGCCCCACAAAGTAGAGTACTGTCTTTCTTCCATCCTCTACACCCATATACTGTATGTCTGAAAGATTGTCTTTCCTCATGTTTGTCAAAGTTCCAAAACCATCTGAGCCTTTATATGCCCATGCATACACTGGGCGTTTGTGGTGTGTCTGCACGCAACCAGTACACAATCAACATTTGGCTATAAAACCACGCTGCCAAGGCAGACATACCATTTGTCACTCAGGTCTCCTAGATGCTGCCCATGTGTAGAAATGCACAGGCATCTGGTAAGACACCTGTCCATGTGTTGAGTGGTGTTATGGATTTAAAATAGAGAGTGCTGTAGCCTGTCTAAATCATAACCAGTGAAGTGTCATAATCTGCCATTCAGATAGCCAATCAGAAAGTACCAGAGCCTTTATAAAGTATGCTTGCTGCAATAATCACAATTGCCATCATTAAAGCTGCATGCTTCAGCCGGTGGGAGCTCTGCATCCTAACTGAAGTCATGGACCACCATCTTGGGCAATACTGTATCACTAAATTCGCAGCCTACCGTGAAGTGCAGAGTTGCCTCCGCAGAATGGGGTGCAGGCGCACCATCGTTCAATTGGAAAGGCAGTGGAGTAACTTGCGGAGGTGGCAGCCTGATCTTCTGGCCCGTCTGCAGACCCCTATTACTCAAAGGAAGTATGCATAACTATGCATATAAGTGTATAGTGGTATGCATGTATGTGTAAATGCAAGCACGAACCGTGTTGGCGTACTGCGGATTGCCTGTGACTACACATGTATGATGCTGGAGCTGTTAATGTGGTGCTTCCATTTTATACTTTGTGTGGCCATTTTTAATTATCTTGTATTTTCTGTACTATGTGATCCAAATGCATTCTCTCTCATAACACATTTGTTTCAGCTACAAGCATTTTTATTATTTCTATTATGACCAATGATGTTGGAGAAATTACTACATTTTTGTTAATTCATTCCTAGGACAACAGTGAGCACTTCATCAAAGGTGTCGGAGGCAAACAGCAGTGCCCATCTCACCCATTACTGAACCCTCTCCTTCCCCTGCCCACTCCTGCTTCCCTGCCCACTCCCTCTCTTCTGTCCACTCTAGCTCCCCTGCCCAACCTACTACACCTGCCCACTCCCGCTCTTCAGTCCACTCCTTCTCCCATGACCAACCTACTACCCCTGCCCACTCCCGCTGTTCAGTCCACTCCTTCTCCCATGACCAACCTACTACCCCTGCCCACTCCCGCTCCCCTGCTGACTTCTGCTCCCATGCCCAAACTCCTACCCTTATCCATTCACCCTCTCCTGCCCACTCAGCATCATCTGGCAGCTCAAACTATGCCGTCTCCCACCCCAGGACAAAGAGACATTTGGGAGGCATCCACAGATCTAGGTAAATTTAAAAGCATCACACTTTACAACACATGCAAATATTTTTTTTAGCAGCGCTTACATTGGAACATGTATGTTGAAGATAAAGGGCCTGATTCAGAGATGGACGGATTTGCACTGCTGCACACAAGTAGCTGTGCTAATCCATCCATCATATGAAGAAGGAGATGTCAGACACCTCCTTGCTGCATCTACGTAATCCCATTGCTGCAACTGAGGTTGCAGCCTGGTATCACCATTGGAACAATTACAATCATCTATTGCAATTGTTGTCAATTTGGCAAGGCTGTGGGAGCTAAATTTTCCAGCAGCCAGGCCCGTGCCTGGTCATACAAGAGGCCAGAAATCTGCCTCCATTGACACAGACCCTGAAAAATGGAGGCATCACACCTCTATTTCTGTGATTGGGCCCCAATCAACCCCCATTCAGAAGATGAAACCATCATATGTATTGTTGATAGAGAAATGCATAAAGTCCCCCACTAATACAGGTGCTTTGATTTCACCTCATCACCTTTTGTACACACTTGCGACTGTAGAGCTTTGCATGAATGTGGAAAAAGAAATGTGGATGTTGGCCAATAACATTGTTGCCGCACTTCATTTGGAAGCATGGCATATAAGCCCTAATTATAACTGCGGTAACTCGGAAAAGACTCAAGAGAGGTTGAGCATAGCGTCAGGTTTTTATGAAATAGAGCAGGCGCTCTCCCTCTTATTAACATTAAGGACAGATTTATGTATATGGTACCAGCAATAATTGACAAGGGTCGAGTAAAGCGCATCCATGACAACCAAGGACCAATCGAATAGACCATGATGCCATCAATTAACCAATCATAAGAAAAGAGGCTGTATTTAAAATGTCTCAAGCAACACAAAGAGATATTTCATGCTCCCAGAAGAAGACCACACAGGTTGAAATGTGTTGGTGAATACACCCCTTATCCTAACTATCACCAAGTGCCTCACCCATCCTGTACCCACCTCCCGCTGACTGGTAAAAAACCCACTACCTGCTGACTATTTACAAGTGACACGTGATCGGGAGAACCACCGGGTGCGGAAGCCTCCAGCAAGCACGCCTACACAATCTATGAGAGGATCACAGGGATCGGAAGCTGAGCTCCTGTGTAAGTATCTCTTACAGTGGATTAGTGTCTGCGGCACCCGGCTCTCACTGGCCAGGATGGCCGGTACCTCCTCCTGCACCTGTGAGCACGCTCTGATGCAAACATGGACTTGCCCCTGGTTGCAGGGGCGCTGCCTGTGGTCACGCTACCCAGTGCGCTACAGCACAAAGTGTTCCCCGGTACCTGCTCCAGCCAGCTATTCCCGGACCTTGCAAAGAATATCCCGGGCAACGTACAAACACTTACTGGTCCCCATCAGTCACAGGTACCCTGCACTGAGACTAGCAGGATGCTGTACTATATCGGTACACATAACAACTGATATCATTACTGGATATTTGCTACTTATTGGTGAGATACAGGACTAGTTGACCCACAAGACTTATCTTATTGAACCCCTTTCATGTATATGTTTATGTACAAACCATTTGTACATTCCCCAATCTCCGGCACTGTAATATACACCAGATTGGATTGTGATATCTGACTGTGCTACGCGTTAGTCTTTACCCAATACTTAGTTACACCCATGCTGATGTGATTTTTTTTGATTTTGTATGTCTGTTATCATAAATAAAGATATTTATTTTTTAGATATTCATTGGCAAAATTCATCTGTTTTCACCAGCACCACACTTTATACAGGTACAGAGTTCAATCTCAGTCTTCACCTTAGATCTGATACACAGACTCAACAGTTAATACGGTCACTACTACCATGAACATATCATAAGATAGGTTGTGCGCAGTATCTAGTTTCTTTTTTGAGAAATTCTTTTATGTCTATATAGTTTTCACCAGGGGAGAGTAATGAATTTTCTTTCAACTAATATGTTGATTATATTTTCCATATTTTAGATTATCTGTAACATGCTTGCCTACTGTTCCCAATTTGATTATCAATACTCACTACTATATGCAAAAGTCTATAGATAATAGAGCTATAGTACATGCTTGTGGGGTCTGAATAACAGTGTTTCAGCATGTATGGAACCCAGAATATTTCATCAGGACGAGACATCATTGATTTATGAAATTATTTCTCTGTGTGTTGAATTTTTATTGTATTTTGTGTGAGCTCTTTTTCTCTGATCTTTTAAACATATTTTATTCAAAGTTAAGTTTTATTCACAATTGATATCAACATATCACATATGATGCGTTAGTGCCCCACAAAGTAGAGTACTGTCTTTCTTCCATCCTCTACACCCATATACTGTATGTCTGAAAGATTGTCTTTCCTCATGTTTGTCAAAGTTCCAAAACCATCTGAGCCTTTATATGCCCATGCGTACACTGGGCGTTTGTGGTGTGTCTGCATGCAACCAGTACACAATCAACATTTGGCTATAAAACCACGCTGCCAAGGCAGACATACCATTTGTCACTCAGGTCTCCTAGATGCTGCCCATGTGTAGAAATGCACAGGCATCTGGTAAGACACCTGTCCATGTGTTGAGTGGTGTTATGGATTTAAAATAGAGAGTGCTGTAGCCTGTCTAAATCATAACCAGTGAAGTGTCATAATCTGCCATTCAGATAGCCAATCAGAAAGTACCAGAGCCTTTATAAAGTATGCTTGCTGCAATAATCACAATTGCCATCATTAAAGCTGCATGCTTCAGCCGGTGGGAGCTCTGCATCCTAACTGAAGTCAGGGACCACCATCTTGGGCATGCAGTGCCCTATGTGGGCAATACTGTATCACTAAATTTGCAGCCTACCGTGAAGTGCAGAGTTGCCTCCGCAGAATGGGGTGCAGGCGCACCATCGTTCAATTGGAAAGGCAGTGGAGTAACTTGCGGAGGTGGCAGCCTGATCTTCTGGCCCGTCTGCAGACCCCTATTACTCAAAGGAAGTATGCATAACTATGCATATAAGTGTATAGTGGTATGCATGTATGTGTAAATGCAAGCACGAACCGTGTTGGCGTACTGCGGATTGCCTGTGACTACACATGTATGATGCTGGAGCTGTTAATGTGGTGCTTCCATTTTATACTTTGTGTGGCCATTTTTAATTATCTTGTATTTTCTGTACTATGTGATCCAAATGCATTCTCTCTCATAACACATTTGTTTCAGCTACAAGCATTTTTATTATTTCTATTATGACCAATGATGTTGGAGAAATTACTACATTTTTGTTAATTCATTCCTAGGACAACAGTGAGCACTTCATCAAAGGTGTCGGAGGCAAACAGCAGTGCCCATCTCACCCATTACTGAACCCTCTCCTTCCCCTGCCCACTCCTGCTTCCCTGCCCACTCCCTCTCTTCTGTCCACTCTAGCTCCCCTGCCCAACCTACTACACCTGTCCACTCCCGCTCTTCAGTCCACTCCTTCTCCCATGACCAACCTACTACCCCTGCCCACTCCCGCTCCCCTGCTCACTTCTGCTCCCATGCCCAACCTCCTACCCTTATCCACTCACCCTCTCCTGCCCACTCAGCATCATCTGGCAGCTCAAACTATGCCGTCTCCCTCCCCAGGACAAAGAGACATTTGGGAGGCATCCACAGATCTAGGTAAATTTAAAAGCATCACACTTTACAACACATGCAAATATTTTTTTTTGCAGCGCTTACATTGGAACATGTATGTTGAAGATTAAAGGGCCTGATTCAGAGATGGACGGATTTGCACTGCTGCACACAAGTAGCTGTGCTAATCCATCCATCATATGCAGAAGGAGATGTCAGACACCTCCTTGCTGCATCTACGTAATCCCATTGCTGCAACCGAGGTTGCAGCCTGGTATCACCATTGGAACAATTACAATCATCTATTGCAATTGTTGTCAATTTGGCAAGGCTGTGGGAGCTAAATTTTCCAGCAGCCTGGCCCGTGCCTGGTCATACAAGAGGCCAGAAATCTGCCTCCCTTTACACAGACCCTGGTCTCTTCCCTCCTGAAAAATGGAGGCATCACACCTCTATTTCTGTGATTGGGCCCCAATCAACCCCCATTCAGAAGATGAAACCATCATATGTGTTGTTGATAGAGAAATGCATAAAGTCCCCCACTAATACAGGTGCTTGGATTTCACCTCATCACCTTTTGTACACACTTGCGACTGTAGAGCTTTGCATGACTGTGGAAAAAGAAATGTGGATGTTGGCCAAGTAACATTGTTGCCGCACTTCATTTGGAAGCATGGCATATAAGCCCTAATTATAACTGCGGTAACTCGGAAAAGACTCAAGAGAGGTTGAGCATAGCGTCAGGTTTTTATGAAATAGAGCAGGCGCTCTCCCTCTTATTAACATCAAGGACAGATTTATGTATATGGTACCAGCAATAATTGACAAGGGTCGAGTAAAGCACATGCAGGAGCAGCGCTCTCCCCTGCATAAAGTATCCAGCGGAGAAGGAAAAACTTTTCATTTAAAATTTAAAGGGACATACACCTATAAACTGAAGTCCCAATTCACATAATTCCTAGAAGCTCTGTCTGACTAATATCTACTAAGGACTAATACAGTCAATATTTGAAGGACTGGAGACAAGTATTGGCAATATTATATGTAAGTGTATAGTAATTTATCTATGCTTATGGTTTTAATAAATATGTTATCCTTGATAAATGGTATGATGGTTGATATCAAATGCGCTCCCTAAAATGGAATATTCCACTATATCTTTTCTAATATTCTTGATTAAATTAATCCAGAATTAATGAAAGGGTAGCAGCAGACGTATATATTTTTTTCCCAGATCAGAAAGTAAACAATTTATTTTATTATTTTTTAGATAAATTAATAGCACCTGAGAAATTGTTTTTGTATTGAATGGTATTAGTAGATGGTACTTGGATGATGTACTAAGTACGCACACTGTGGCTTCAAATGCAGCACTGACACAGGAAACTGGTATCACGAGATGGATGCTGCAGAACTAGCATAGGAGATGACTTTAACAGAATGTACTCAGAAGACGTTCTGAGTACACACACTCTGGAAAACGCTAGGAACAAGTCACTAGAAGGTACAGAGCTTGGAACCTAGAACACTGCAACAGCAAGTTTACACTGAAAGTAACAACATTGTACAGGTAACTTTGTGTTGTCCAGAGCCCCATATATATACCCTAAGGTAGCAGTCCATTGCAGGACACAGTCAGCTGACAGCAACCAGTGCTACCATTGGGTAAAGTGTTAGTCATGTAAATACAGACTGTCATGGCTACATCCATGCTGGTAACCACAGAAACCATCACAAAGCAAGCAAATGGATGCAGAACCCAGGTATAATCCTTACTTCATCACTCACCGCCACACCTGGCATCTGACTGCTCTAGAGATCAGGGGATACCAGCGCTGAGGTGAGTAACAGCAGATCCTAGGCTGCAACTTGACACAAGGTATACACAAGTTTGCCCACAATTGTTATATATTATTAGGCATACACAATATGTAATATCCCACACAATAGAGGGGTTGAGTACAGTACATCTGTACATCTGTTTGTAATTTTCTGTACAAAAGGAGGACAACCTTTTAATACTAGCAGCCCACCCCACACAATTCACTGATACCCAGTGTGCAGCAGTACAGTAATTTTGCATATGTTAATAATTTCTTGTCCAAGCTCCTGCAGCAATGGGCAAGCACACCCATGACATGTAGTACTTTCATATTATTTTCTCAATTTAACAAATCAGATGCTTTCAATTTTGAAGTCAGCATTTTCCAGTTTCTTTAAAACTTTGAACAGTCTCTGGTAAGACACTCAAATGATACCTAACCAACAAGGTAGTACCTCAGGGTCTGAAAATCAAAAATACACTTTCACATATCAACCAGAATACCACATTTATAGATGAATGGAATGATATACTTTCAGAATGCTAATATCAATTGATACAGTTGTTGATTGACACACAAAATGAAAAAGAACTTAACACTCTAGACAATGAAATAAATGAACTGAACTCCACACTAGCACCATACAAACAAAACGAGAAATTTTGTATTCTGACTGAACTAATACTCAACAAAATAAAGCAAGGGGAAGAAAAGATTATATCCACTAAAAAGAACAATGTCCTAAGAGACAAATTCAGTATAAAGAAAAACTCATCCAAAAACAACAAAACAACAAATGAAAAGGCAAGCAATTCCAAAAAAGTTCCAATCAGAATATACCTCAGAATAGGAAAAACACCCTACTGGAGTTACCCAAGACCTCCATATACAAAAAATTAAAATTGACTTATCAAGAGTTTATTACAAGAATACACACCAGCAGCTCCAACCCAATTAAAGTCAGTTCCAATCTTCCCTATCTCCACTAGCAACTCCACTTTTAGTACAGACATTGATACATCATTCACTATACACGATATAGTGGAAGAACCAGACTACGGCCTAGCAAAGCAATCATTATAAAAAGGCTGGAAAAACAATTAACCAGAACTAGGTAACCTCAGCACACACACAGCAGGACACAGTGGTCAAGAATCAACCACACTGAACAAAGTAGAAACAAAAAGAATAACCACTAAACATAAAGGAGTAGATCCAAATCCATCATATGCCAATCATTTTTAGAGCACGTGACAGGTCTCAGTCCACAACAAACACCTGTCCACACCCAACAAGGCACTAAAAGAAAATTAGAAGAGGATATAGGGGAGGACAGAAAAGCCAAGCAAGACTCAAGACAATGAATATTACAGAACAAGGCATATTTAATCTCAGTGACACTAAACAAGACAGATCACATTAGCATGTTAAACAAAGGACTAAAGTTAACCCCCATTAACACTATGAACAAATTCAAAACCTACCTGGATTTTCAAAGATTCACTAGAAAACTTACCCTAATTTGTTTTTCCATAAGGCACTGCTACGACAACATAAACCAGCAAGCACTGACATCTACAAACATACAGAACATAAACCATCACCCAAATTCAATCCTAGTCACTTAATGTAAAACCATATAAGTACTTTCACTAGCATGGTTGAGAAAAACATGTTTAAACTAAATAATAATTTAATGCAGCACACTAAAAACAATATGACAAAGGCAGCGTTAAATGCACTACAATATCTGAAGAATAACAAATCAATTATTGTTAAACCTGATAATAAGGAGTTTGTAGTCATCCTGAACAAGAATGATTATGTTAAGGAAGCACATCGGTTGCTTGATGACACCACTACAGAAAGAAGGCCTGGACAGTGGAATATTGACAACCCAAGAACATGCATTCTTAGATGAAACACACCTTATCTTCCCAGTATATTACTACCTACCCAAGATACACAAAAAACCTATAAAAAACACTCAGTAGACCTATCATTTCTGGCATTAACTAACTAACCTCAAACATGTCATAATATATGGACACATTCTTACTACTGTCAAAAATCATATCTAAGAGCCAGGATCAAATTCCTCAAGAAACTACAACATATAACATGGGATGAGGATCTCTGGTTGGTTACCAGTGAAGTAACATCACTCTACTCAGTAATTAACCATACAAAAGGTGTAGCAAGTGCATATCATTACTTGACAGAAGACCCTGATATTATGTCTCAAACCTAGAGAGACTTCATTACAAAAAGCATACTTTTCATACTACCCCACAATTATGTGTGGTTTGACAACAACTGCTGCCTCTAGGTCACTGGCACAAAGATGGGGATGAGATATGCACCAAGCTATGCAAATCTCTTTATGAGCTATTGGGAGGACAACTCCATCTGGTTCATGCAAGTGCTAGACACAAACCTCATCCTCTAGAGCTGATTCATAGATTATATATTCTCCATTTGGCACGGTGACCTGGAATAATTGCAACAATTTCTAGAATATATAAACAACAACCAACACAATCTAAAATTCACCACTAGATTAAACAAATCACAAGTTGAATTCCTGGACTTGAACATAATCATTCTGAACAACTACATACATGCTAGAACATTCCATAAGACTGCTGATGTAAGCATCTTTATCCTAGCTTCTAGCAGCTTCCAGCCCAACTGGCTAAGTAGTATCCCAGTGGGACAATTTAAAAGAATAAGAATAAGATGGAACTGTTCAAGATTGAGTAACTTTGAGATACAGGGACAACACTTAAGATCACAATTACTGGAAAAACAATATGATGTAATCAAAATACAGTACAGAATGCTTTCAAAGAAATAAACAAATCTATTAGAATACAAACAAAATCCAGAACACAAGGACAACACAAACGATATCTATTTTTTCACATAAATACACAGAACAGGCCAACCAGATCAAAAAGATTGTAAAAAAATATTTTCCCATCCTGTTACAAGATGAAATACTATCTGACATCCTACCAACACAACCCAAGGTGGTATTCCGTAAGGCTCCAGATCTCATAAATAAACTAGTAAGAAACCATATTGCACCCTAAGAATAAATACAAACCATCCTAAATGCAGTAAAACCAAAGGGGGGCTTCTTCTACTATGGAACATTCACAGCATGCATCACCACAAAGAACAGAAGCACTAAACCCAAACATGAAGAAACTTCAACTGCAAACAAAATTATATTTGCAATTAGAAAAAGTTAACATATATACAACACCAAAGACATTGTTTACATTCTAGGATGCCCCTGCAGCAAACAATACATAGGAAGAACCATCAGACCACTGAAAACTAGGATAAGTGAGCACATACAGTATGTAATATCAAGAAAGACTCAGAGGAACATCTACTGTCTGCACACTTCAGAAAGTTCCAACAACACGATCCTACTCCTACAATGGAAACACTGGTGCCTAATAGACCTGTATGATACATTTATATATAACCATGCATGTACCCTTTACACATGTATATATATATTTTCTTCTGCTATACTTTATTTTGTTATGTAAACCCAATCGAAAGATATCAACAATAGCTATATTCTATCAATGTAATAACAAATTATCATGTCAGTATTGATGTGTATGTATATACCTATATCATATCAATGTTTTACAATTTACCATCTTTCAGATTATGTATCATAGATATTTTGTAGAATATTGCCATATTATGTAAGAAGTTATGTATCAGCGTTAACACCAGCACTTACAATTACCATTGAAGATACAACTTAAATGATTCCAATAATGTAGGAAAGTGTCTTTAAATACTACAAGGATTTCAAGTCAGGCCAATAGTTGAATAAAACTCCCACACTTATATTGTACTATATCCACCATGGACAAAATCTTGGATTAAAAGATGTGGACAACACTAAGGGGAGAATTTAAGAAGCAGCAGATTCTGTAAGCCACTGCTACCCGGTGGGTTGCAGGTACATATTTAAAATGGCACCTGGAGTCAATGTAAAGCATGTCGGGCTTTACACTGACTCTGGGTGCTGTTTTAATTATGTACCTGATTCAGGTGGGTCGCGATGACCCACCTGAATCAGGGCGGCAACTTTTTTGAAAACCAAAAAAAAAGCGGCCAGGTGATAGCCATGATGGTTGAAAAGTGGCCAGGTGATAGTCGTGATGGTTGTGACCATTGGGCTTGCGACGAGACCCTTGTGGTAGGGTCTCATCTTCCGCAAGCACCAATGAGCTTCCGGCTCTAATAGAGCCGGAAGCTCACTACTGACATCACTGGTGATATCAGTAGGGCTGCCCTCAAATGGCAGGCGTTCCTTCAGGAATGCCTCCGTTTGACCAGCCACCCCCCCTCCCCACCTACAAAATGGGGCGAGCTGTTGATCAACATCGACAGCTGCCCTGTTTGTCGCGAGCCCTGGAGCGAGTGAATTTCTCACTCGCTCCGGGGCTTGTGCACGCTGCGCGCGCGTAGTGCCCCACCATCGACCCACTTGTGAGCACATAGCATTTGCGACCAGGTCTGAATCAGTCCAGAGTCCCTGTTATAATCCCACCAGACCAACTCCCATCCCTTAACCCCGGGTAATGGTCTCTACCATCCAAGTTATTAACTATACAACCTGTCAGAGCAGTGGGATGCCACAGTACACTGCAACAGACACTACTAGATATCCTGTCAGGTTCACATCGTTTTTTTTTATATGGATTGTCATTAATCAAGGCAGCCAACCACAGCTGAGCTAACAGGAACCATAGGCATTGGACATGACTGCATCAAATTTGCTATTGGAAATGACTGGAAATAAAACTGTAGTAACAAAACACATAAAAATTTAATGATTTTAGCTGTTTTTATAATTTTTTAAAGAAATCCAATCCAAAACAATTGAGAGCGGCTTTGCCAAAGAACACAACAATAATTAGAATCAAAACGCAGGGGTCTGCACACATTTCTTAAAAGAAAACACTCAATCATATTTTGCTTCATGTAATCAGGATATATTTTCTTTAGACATACAGTTTTCAGTTTTAATAGATGCAACTGTACAAACAAATCCTATATCTGACTTTGGATATATGAATGCATTACATACAGAGCTGCCATCAGAAATTTTGTGGCCCAATACTGACAAAATAGGCAGACCCCTCCACCCCAGGGGTATGGGGCAGACGTGTGCATTTGGTCTAGGGGGGGCAAAAGGCAGGTAAGGCTGGCTGAACTGAGGGGGAAGGGCAGCTAAGGCAGGCTGGCTAGCTGGACTGGGGGGTGCAGGTAAGGCTGGCTGTAATGGGAGGGCACAGGAAAGGCTGGCTGGACTGGGGTGACAGGGCTGGGAAGGCAGGCTGGATGGACTAGGGAAGGGTGGGACACAGGGAAGGATTGCTATTCAGGGGTGGCAGGGAAGGCTGGATGGACTAGGGTGGTGCAGGAAATGCTGGCTGGACTGGGGGCAGCAGGGCAGGGAAGGCTGGCTGTCTGGTCTAGGGGAGGGGGAATGCAAAGAAGGCTGGCTAGACTTTGGGTGGCAAGGCAGGCTGGCTGAACTAGGGGGGCATGAGGAAGGCAAGGCTGGTTGGACTAGGGGTGGCAAGGCAGTAAAAGCAGGCTGCCTGGCTGGACTGGGGGGCACAGGTAAGGCTGGCTGGACTGGGGGAGAGAAAGTGCAGAAAGGCTGGATGATTTAGAGATGGGCACAGGGTAGGTGAGCATACCTGGTTTCTTCTGCTGGTGGCGGAGCATGGGAAAATGACCCCTCTTCAATTGGTTTCCAGGGTTGCAGGGTAGAAGGCCTTTGTCGTGGTCCTTGGATGTGGCCCCTGGTCCATTGAGGACAGGGCCAGGGGAGGTGAGAGTGTGGGTTGATGCTGCTGATTGGGAAGGAGGGGTCCATGCTGGACCATGGAAGAGACTGGATGTGCTATTGTCATCTCTGATCAGGACCCATGAACTAATACCCACCCACCCACTGACTGCTGCAAGTGCAACTGCTGCCCC
Source organism: Taudactylus pleione (assembly GCA_031769625.1). Taxonomy (NCBI): domain Eukaryota; kingdom Metazoa; phylum Chordata; class Amphibia; order Anura; family Myobatrachidae; genus Taudactylus; species Taudactylus pleione. The sequence continues at coordinate 13,007,806 of JAUIMM010000153.1, read as the reverse complement.
TATTTACCCAGCCACCAGAACTGCTGGGAAAAGTTCCCTGTGGACCCTGCTGGAAAGACCTACGACATCCACTGGGAGGACCTGATTTGAAGCCAGACTGCTGAAGGAAGGGCTTTGTGGAGAAGTCTGTTGCTGACTGCCAGGAAAGAAAAGGTCAGCGCTGTGGAGAAGGACTGCCTTCAGCATTGCCCTACCAACAGGACCCCAGTGTGGATTGTGACCTCCTGGAACAACCAACAGAGAGGATAAAAGGGACCTAGAAGGAGCCTTGCCCAGTGAAGTCTCAAGGGGTGGTGCGGCTGGGTGATCCAATCCATGATGCAGAGGCCATATAGGATCAGCCAATGGCAGGTCCCCTGGGAAAAGAAGCTGGACCCAAGTGACTGGATTTGGATTAAAGAAAGATGCGCAAGTCATCACCAGGGAGTATTTGCTTGTGCTGGTAGGAGCCAGGGTCAGTGTCAGTATACGGCAAAGGGGCCCAGTCTCTGCCAAGAGCCACCTAGGCCCTTCTCTCTCTGGGCCCAGACCTGGAGTACTGGAAGTCCCCCCTGTTGGCCGCCCTAATTACATATGACCATTACTTGTTATGGGGTTTAGCATTCACATTAAACACTGCTGTGTTACCAAAGTAAATAAATCCATGTTGAGAAACATCATTATACATAGTAGATATGAGCCAGTTTTGTCTTACATTGAATTAATTAATATTACAATAATCCACTAATAAGGTAATTGCTTGAAAACACATGAATACTGGTTACAACTCTAATGGGGGGGTATCCACTAGCCAATATTAATGGACTACTGAACGATAACGACATCATTATCATTCAGTTGTCCATTAATTGTGCAAGAATCATGCACTGAAATATTGTTAACAATCAGCGATGAGTGTTCATGCTGGTCATTAACGATATCACTCATCGCCCAAACTATATTGTCAGGTTGACCATGTTCGGGGATGAGGGAGGGTGCCTGCACTGAATGACATATTGTTCAGTGTTGGCACCCTGCAGTGTAGTGAATGACTGAATGATAATGATATTGTTATCGTTCAATCTTTTCACTGTCGGGTAGTGGATACCCGCCTTAAGGTCACCTTGAAACCAACTATGGAGCTTGTTTACATGATATATAATTACATATTAAGCTTTATTTAATGCTAAGTATTTTTAGGATATTGGGCCTGATTCAGAGATGAATGCTAATGCAGCCAAGACTATGGCCCTGATTCAGACCCGCTAAGAGCTGCTTGGCCGCTCGTTGGGTCTGTGGGCATTTTTTTTTCTCCGGCCACTCGCAAAGCTGTGGGAGACAATCCACAGCTTGTGTGAGTGGCCAGGAAACCATCGAAATTATCGCGACCACCTACAGGTACTTCCCTATCCCTCTACTAGCGCTCTCTCATCTGAGTCTGTAGCGCTAGACTCCCCCTGCAATTCCTGGTGGTATCAGGGGAGAGACGCAGCTGCCTTCTCAGATAGCAGAAACGCTGTCTTTCATTTCATCTGGCATACACGCTGTAGTCACTCTCTCATCCCCCATCTGATCTAGATGGGGGAAAGCAGAAGTGACTGCATGTTCATTTATTCCAGACCTTACTTTTTTCATCATCACTATTAGATTAACATCTTGCTTCATTTGCAAAACTCGTATCAATTGAACTTTATTGGTAATGCTCATTACATCACATATGAACAATGTCTAATTATGTCAATATATATCTAAACCAGTGATCTCACTACTGGGAAGTTATACGCTCTTACATAACTTTATTTCCCCTTTAGGTGACCGAGATTCTTCACTGGTGTATTGATTCAATAGGTGCAATATAACACTTTATAATTCCTATTTCTTACCATTATTTGTTAATTAGTACCTTCAACATGTTCAGTGTTGTTTATCATTATAAGTGATTTATGTCATAGATGGAATTGAGACGCTGATCTGAGACCAATTTGGGAAGGTTGATTCATGTACCTTTTTCTGACATTTTATGATCCAGAAATCTGTCTAATGAATAATAACAAATGTATGATTTAACTCATGATTCTTATTCTGTCAGATGTATATAATTAGACTGCATACAAATGATTATATACATACTTATTTAGGTTCCCCTATCAAGATGTTTTAGAATCATTCTCAATTGTATTCAATCTCTATTTGAGGTGTATCCTCTTAGTTCCTCTATGAATTTTCATTTGAGGACTGGGGTCCTGAGGTCTGCTGTATATTTTCGCCTTTTGTCTTATTAGACAATACATAATTTCTCTATTTAGACAATATTCATTTAAATGTTTAAATTATTCATGAACGGTCGCATCATACATTAATCCAATGATGGGATGATTGAATCTTGATCTGCGACTTCCTTCTGACGTTGTATATAAGGCTGATTCACCGTTCTGATTTATATTGTTTGTTTTATTGTTTATTTTGTCCACTTCTTCATACACTCTTTGTGAGTGTTTATTTTTTTGTATGTTATTTGTTCCTTATTGGAATTTACTCTCATGAGAAAGCTTTATTTTAGATCATAATAAATGTTAAGTTTTAGCTTAATTTTCACCATATCATCTACAATTCACTGATATTATTTTTCAAGAGTGCCCCGCGCAAGGCTAATTTGTTCTTTTCTTGGTATATTTCCTTGTTTCTTACAAGAAAGTATCTCTATTTTTTGTTTCATGTGTTTCACACAAATTTTGCGGGTGCACCACCAACCAGGAGTCATCCAATGAATTTTACAGTTAGGATAGACCAGAATGTTGGTTTTCTGTATTTGTATTTTCATTTTGTATCTTCTTGTGTTATCATTTCAAATATATCTTTAACTAGTGCGGACTCATACTTTATCCTAATTCCTAAGGGAATGCCTGCGTTTGTCCAGCCACCCCCCCTATCCACCCACAAAATGGAGGGAGCAGCTCTGATTGAGCTCCTATGTCTTTTTAAGCAGTGTGATTTTGACTTTATACTAATGCCACTTCTGATGGCATCCAACAGTTACATCTACTGGCAACATTGCAAATCTGTTGCTTTTTATAAAAAGACGCACCATTGGATGCACATCAGTCACACAATCCGACATTAGAGTAACCCTGTCCCTCAGAACATTAGCACTTGTACCAGTGCAACTGGAAAAAAATACAGTCCCTGGTCATGAATTGACCATGACATGCCCACATCTAGCTAGCTATCCCCCATTCCCAGGAATGCCCACTGAAATTGTCTCTCTCAGCATCCAATTTCATTCAGTGTCCACCAGTGGAAAGCATCGGGGTGCATGCACAGTGTGACTCGGACATGTGCACAGTACAAAAAATCAGACAACTGTGTAATTATCTGCACTGCATCCACCTCTTGATCATGCCTGTAGCAGAAAAGCATAACCACATGATATTGGGTTGGTAGAAACATGTAATTTTCCCTTGTATATTTATAATTTGTATGTTAAAATCTTTTGAACTAGGGTCTGTGTAATCTAGGAGGGGTTGTAGGAAGGTTGGTCATCCTGAACAGCCATAACATCGTCATGCTGTATATGACAAGATATATGTCCATGGAAATTATAGGACAGCTGGCCAGACCCTTGATAAACCAGTCATTAAGAGACATGTGTCCTGTTGGGGCCAGCAATCAAAAGATAGTTGTAAACACAGAAAGAAAAATATAAGATAATTATTACTGCACTCACCCCTATATATCTGTGGGTGTTTGTAAAATATAGATGATATTTGTATGATAGTAATGGTTTAACCTTATGCATCTGAATGTGAGTACAGTAAGAATATGCCAAATATCACAAGACTATATAAAAAAAAAAGCTCTACTATTCCAATAGGAGCAATGTAAAACAATCAACATATAGTAGAATGAATGTGGGTACCAATACAGGTCAAAAAACTTCAGTCAGCATGTAGCATCTATGCCGGCCCTACTGTCAATCTTTGCATGTGTCGCATGCAGCACTGTTACTAAGTGATCACAAAGTTAGCAATTGATGGTTGTTGGTGTATCCTGATACAATCTGATTGCTCAGTGTCAACACCTTGTAACTAGCTGTACTAAATTCTAATTTTGATCCTTGTAATTAGTATAAAGATGATGTCCAGAATCATAAAGGTATGTCCACAGCTGGAGCAGATCTGTTACTTGTAAGTAGTTATATGTGAAAGTGGTGTACCGCCTGTTATTAGAAAGTCTGTGCACAATGGTGAGTATTGCAGTTGGTGAGTCCCTGGTGTCATGGAGTGATGGCGAGGGTTGGCGGGGGGCTCTGGACAAAGCTCAGATCCAGATTACAGACACCTGAGGTTCATAGTCTTCAGACTGTTCCCCAGTGCCTTTTTCTCACAGAGACTTGCTTGTGTCTAAGGATTGGACAGTCTGGTTTGGGCTTATGGGCCAGGTACTGGGTATCCACTCCACCTACTCTCCTGCTCAGCAATGCACCATCTCCAGGTTCTTCTGCATGCCTGATATTGCTCGCTGTCCAAGCGTCTGCTCTCCTCTCTCTTCCGGGTTTCTCAGCGTATGTCTAATCATGTGATTGCTGGCACGTGTGTCTGTCTCCGGCTGTAATGTGGCTGGTTTAAACAATGTGTCCCAATGTGTTTCAGCCCTTGGGCCTTCCTCTGGGGGTGTATAGCTATCACGTGATTGGACATAAGCTGGGGAGGCCTCTTCCCAGAACCATTTAATCCAACTGAGTGGTTTGTTTCTCCAATTTTGTTATTTTATTTTCTGGAAATTGCAATTAACTGTGTGATTCTCTTTAACATTATTATATTCTTTGTAACTTTTTGCACATAGGCTTTGAAGATATTATTGAATTAAATATTAATTCTAGTTCTGGATCTGTGTTTTTATTACCCAAGGCCTCATATGGCTCATGTTACCTATTTTTGTAAGTATTGATAATTATGTCTGCAGGTGAGAGCAGAAGCTCACCCTATGCTTTAGCATTACAGTTTTCTTCTGCTGGTGGCAGTTACCAGGTTTAGTTAACCACACATGCTTAGGTAACCTGTAAAAGTCACGAGCGGTGATTCTCAGATTGGCATATCTGGAGTTCTGGCCCACTGGACTGTGAGAATTTGAGAACATATGCCTTTGGAGTGCTCCATATGTAAGTAGCCTTTGATACTGTCCTTTAGTCTTGAAGTCTTGAGTTTATCTCTTTAACAGATGTTGCAGTTTTACTCTTAAAAGGAAGCATCTAAACCCTACTCCTCAAAGTAGCATTTGGAAAGTGCTTCAAATTCAAACTGAAAGGTGTGAGTTCAATGTTGGCAAAAACACTGGGGAGAAAGCTGCAGTTAACAAATGCTACTTTCATTATTGGTTAATAATTGCATTATGAATCTTGCACATGAGGGCCACTGGCATAATAAGAACATTATGTGCTGGAGTTACAGAAGTAACTCCCCCATCAATATAAATTATTTTGACACATGGTGTTGGCAGCCAGAGGTCTCTTTGCCTTGGCTTGGAAAAAACAGAGGCCCCAGCCATCGGAGAGGGCTTAGCTAAAATCTGGTGCATTCACTCTATGGAACAAATGACTAATATCCTATGGGGTTCATCTATGAGTTTTACTAACATATGGGAACCTAGGACCTCCCATTACCAGGTCCCCCCTACTTTTCATTGACTTTTCTAAATTGGCCTACACATTTACATCTCGTATTCTTTGCTACTCTTGTATAGGTGGTTCAGCTGAGTACACCCCCCTTTATTTTTCTCTCCTTTTTTGATCTTTCTTTCTTCTTCTTCATTCTCCTCTTTACATCTTAACTATTTTTGTTTGTTTGTTTCTTCTTTTTTTTCTTTCCTGCTGTTAGCCTCTAATTAAAAATATTGTTGAGATTGCATAACTGTGGATTCTCATTTATCAAGTTGATTTTCCATGTTTCACTCTCTCTCTTTTGGATTTATGTTTAGGTCATTTCTGTACCTCCTCTCACCTTTCCAATAAAAGTTGTTTTTTTTTAAAAACAAGAACATTATGTGCTGGAATCAACCAAATCTTGAGCAGATATCATAACATCACTAATCATAAATTCTCCAAAAGAGAACACTGCAATATCCACGCAGGACAAAGTGAATTCAGAATCATTGGAATCCATCTTGTCCAGCATTTTAATCAAAGCCTGAAAAAGTACCTGATCTACAGCAATTTGTGGTATGGAGATCAAGGCTACCACGTGGCATGTTACATTATTTTCTTTCCTTCTCACTTGGCCAAAAACCTCCGTCACCTCAGTGGAGGCCATTTTGTCCCCATTTTTGAGCAGACTGTTTTATATGTAAAAGCTAAAAATGTAAAACACTGTATGATACTACACTGCTCTAAAAATTGAGCACTGTTGACTCAATAGGGTATTTTGCTTTTAATACGATTGCCTTTTTAATTTTTTTGGGTTAAACACTCCGAGAAGCAGCTACTTGCAAAAGTCATTGTTTAGTTAATTTATCACTATGTATTTTACAGACCGTATTACAAACTGTAGAGAACTAATGTTTTTTATTATTATTCACTACTTCCAGTACTGTTTTTACACATTTATATAATGTCATTTATTTTTTAAATGCTGTTTAAAGATTTGACGTAAATTAATTCAAAACATAACTCATTTCTTCTTTTGAAATAATTAATAGATGTTTTGAACTACTTCATGTTTACATTAGATAATTAACAGGAACATTTTTACTTTATTCAGGCTAGCCATTTTTCTAAAATAAAATCCATTATACTTGCAAATATCTCAGTTTTTAGATACTGCAATTAAAATAACATTAGCTTTCTGTAATTGATACATTGCCATATACTGTAGAAGAAAATCACTCCTGGCACATCCTATTGAAGATAAAAGCAATAATGAACCATTATTGAACCATAAATTTAGTGGAAGAGTTTTGTCACATTAGCTGTTCTACCACTTAATATTTTAATATATTATATATTTTTTAATACATGATTTATTTCTAGTTTCAGGCAATGTTTATTATGAATAGATATGGAATAATAGTTAAAGGAAATAATTAAAAAAGCTCGAAATCTAAAGATACATTCTCTGGGCAGTTTTTAAACAGTGAATGTAATTTATCTAATTACAAAATATGTTAAGTCTAATACATTTAGTTTACCTAATTGATCACTTTGTGCATTAAATTGCTTTGCAAAGTGTAGTGAAATATGTTGATGCTATATAAATTATTGTTAATTAACAATTAAACACATACAGTAGGTACATACCTGATATTTACTTTTGTTTGGATAGTTACATAGTTAAAAGTTCAGATGGAAAAGAACACGCCAGGGAGATTAAAAATGTCATGTTAAGTGGCTACAGTACCTAGTTTTGGACCAAAATGTTTAGCTAATTACAACTGTTGCATTTTGTTAAGGGTCTATTAAAACCAAAAACTCATGGACTACCTGAGGACATCAGTAATACAGGCAAATTACAATTCAGCTCCTAACTGTCATGTGTTTGAAAAATAACAGTTAGGAGTTGATTGGTTGGAGCACCATTTAATACTAGTAGCAAGTGATAACAAGAATATCACTCATTGATAAATCTGAGCCTATGGGCCAAATGTAATAGGTTGAGAGTTTAGAAAATGTGAGAGTTTAGCAGTAAACTCTCACACTTTTTAAACTCAGCCAATGGAATAGAGTCCAAGAACAAGCAAACTCATATGTTTTTAGACTCAAAAGACTGTTACAATTTAAATTCATCCAGCTGTTTTCCCATTTTGAAGATAAAACTCGACCAATGTGAGAGTTTACAGCTAAACGCTCACATTTTTTAAACTCTCACCCTATTACATTTGGCCCTACATCTTTATTGATGTAACACCTCACATTGAAATTTCAAAACAAAATTTTTGAAAATAAACAATGGCTTCATAGATCTTGAATATACGTCAGTCTAATTAACTTATCACTCACTCAGAATAGCACATTAAATTATGCTTGGCTATTGAATAGGAAATAATAACATACAGTAATTAAAAGATATACAAGGCCACCACTAATTTTGTTTAATGCTCCAAATCTGCAAGACGAGATGCTTTATGGATTGTGAAGTGCTCTTGTGTATGCTGGTGCAATATGAATAAATGTTAATAATATATATTTCTAATAATACTCTATTATTTCAATAGAAAATATGCCATCTGAAACTTCCAAGGCCACAGTATCCTACCCCTTCATTTTCCATTTATAACATAAAATACCACCCAATTATATCTGTTGAGAATGAAGTATCATTTTTGACCATGGTAGTGAGGGTTGAGGGCACATGTGGGAACGGGAGTGTTGTCATCCAGTACTAGGAGCTAGGGGTGTGTCAGGAGCTCAAAAATATTTATGCTCTGCAGTTGACGATATTGACAGGCAATTATAATACTGAAAGAAGAAAGCTGGGGCTGGGTTTTACTATAGAAAGACTCATAGAAGCAGATTCTGAGTTGAGAACAAGGCAGAAAGATCAAGTACAGTAATTGTGCACTACAGTAAAACCATGTTCCACTGCAGGTGGGGCAGATGTAAGATGTGCAAGGAGATTTAGATTTGGGAGGGGTGTGTACAAACTGTAATCTAAATTGCAGAGTAAAAATGAAGCTATGAATACCAAAAGCAATAAATGTATGTACCCCTTTGATTGCAACGCTGTTTGTTACAAAGTTAATTGATTTATATTGCTTTGCTATCTACTCAGTATCAGTCCTATAGTTTCCCTAATAAAGTGTAAAGCAGCCCAGGCAATCAAGTAATGGGGCTGGTTTAGGAAAGGGGGTATGGAAAATGCATATATTTTAAAATATTTAGTTATTTATTTGTACACAGGGATTATTTTTTTTCAGGTGGACAGTACATCTACAAATACAATTCTAATCTAAGAGACCCAGTGGAGGTGTAATTGTGCTTTCTTTAAACAGAAATTCTGAAACTTAAAAAAACCCTATTAGTTAAGCGGAGCTCTGGATGATATCTATTAGTTTTATTAAACACACCTACTAGGAATGAAAAGTGGTCTTTGTGTAACTCACCACAGTACTGTGGAAAGCTGCAGAAGCAGTGGTGTAACCTCATCTCAGGTGCCCATAGGCAAGGTAAATGTTTGTGACCCCCCACCTCCAAATTAAAATTTACCACCCCCCGCACCTATGCCAGCCCCAGCTGCCACTGCCCCCCTATGTAGTCCCTTTTATACAGTGCCCCCAGTAGTGGTCCCATTATGCTCTGCCCTCAGTAGAGGCCCCCCTATGCAGTGCCCGCCTATGAAGTGTCCCCCAGTAGTGATCCCCCTATGCAATGCCTCCAGTAGTGGTCCCACTATACAGTACCTCCAGTAGTGGTCCCCAAATGCAGTACACCCAGTAGTGCTCCCCCTATGCAGTGCCCCCAGTAGTGATCCCCCTATGCAGTGCCTCCAGTAGTGCCCCTTATACAATGCCCCCAGTATTAGTACCCCAATGCAGTGCCCCATATCCAGTGCCCTCAGTAGTGGTCCCCCTATGCAGTGCCCCAGTAGTGCCACTTATACAGTGCCCAGTAGTTGTCCCCCTATGCAGTGCCCCCAGTAGTAATAATGCCCCTGGTAATAAAGCCCCTAAAAGTAGTGCCCCCTGTAATAATGCCCCTTGCAGTGCCCCCAGTAGAAATGCCCTTGTAGTGCCCACAGTAGTAATGCTCCCTGCAGTGCCCCAGTAGTAATGCCCCTTGAAGTGCCCCCTGTAGTAAGGGCCCCTGTTTTGCCCCAGTTGTAATGCTCCCAATAGTGTCCCCAGTAGTAAGGCCCCTGTAGTGCCCCCATATGATACCCCAGAGGTAAGGATGCTGTAGTGCCCCCATAGGATGCCCCCAGTAGTAAGGCCCCTGTAATGCCCCCTGTAGTGCCCCCAGTAGTAAGCCCCCCCGCACACACACATTCACAACTCAACACTTACCTTAAACCCCATTCCAGTGCCTGCTTCCGCCCATCCCCGGCACCCACTGCTCAGAACTATGGGAGTCATGTCACGACATTACTCCTATAGTGCACTGTGGGACCATGAAGCCAGAGCTCAGGAGTGAGCTCCATCCTCCGGCTGCTGCTGGCACTGGGCGGGGGGAGAGCAGAGGGAAGGAGCACTGTTCAGTGGCGCTCCTTCTCCATGCAGCTCCTCCTCAGCAGTGCAAGGAATGGCTGGCGCCTGGCAGCAAATGACTCCATTGTCTCTGGGAGTTCCACCACTGTGCAGAAGTGTGTTTTTTTATTTACTACAGTAATCCTGAACAAAGGCTGCAGAGGCACTTCCTTAATAGCAAGTAGATTGCAGTGATGCAACTTCCGCCATCCACGGCAACACAGCATGCATCTACTGTACATCTCCCTTTTTAAACATAAAGAAATAATAAACAGGTGTCTGGGTGTAAAACAGTGTAATAGGTGTTAGATACAGGGACAGTGTGCAACAAAGAACAAACATCAACTGAAAATAGGAGATTAAGGGCCTGATTAATTAAAGATGCAAATGTGATTATGCACGCATTGCACGATTGTTGCAAACTGAGGGCCTGATCCAGAGCGCTCGCTCTGAATCAGTGCCCTCCTACCTTTTTATGGAGCGTCCTCATGGATGCTTGCATAGCTGTGGGTTACCACCCACAGCTATAGCGAGCATCCATGATGATGGTCGCGATGGTCTTGACCATCGCGACCATCGGGCTTGCGACGGAGACCCTGCGGTAGGGTCTCGCTGCCGCAAGCCCTGGAGTGATTTTGGCTCTATCAGAGCCAAAATCACTCCCACTGACATCACTAGTAATGTCAGTGGGGCCAGCTTGAGACGGTAGGCATTCTCGTGGGAATGCCTCCATCTGGCAGGTATGCCCCCGGAACGCCCACCAAAGGGGGCATGCTGTCAATCAATGTTGACAGCACGCCCCCTTTGGTGCGACACCTGGAGCGATGGAGACCCCGTCGCTCGCCGGGTCTCACGCATGCGCATGACGGAGCTCCCTCCATCGTGCGCATGCACAGTGGGGGAACATCGACCCGCTTGTGAGCGTACTGCCGCTCACGAGCGGGTCTGAATGACCCCCTGAGATTGCAGTGACTACTCAGACCCATCACAGAGTGATTGACAGGAAGTGAGCATTTGGGGGTCAGCAAAATGCAGGCATGCCAGTGTGTTTGAACGCTGTTACAGGGGTGTGCATAAATTAGTCACTGCGATAGCATACGCAGCTTGATATTTCAGTGCATGCAGTGAAGTTGGTAATCAATGTTACCGATGGTTTTGCAGACTTGCAATGTATTAAGGATGTGAGTAGGGGGAAGTGGGCATCTTTATGTTGTGCTGATATGCCATAGCGATTGCAAACATTATCATATTTTCACATTGGGTCTGCGTGCGTAATCACAGCTGTGATTGCAGTGTGCTAATTCATTGCGATTTATTTTCATTTTGATGATGACTGTGGCACTTGATAGTTTAGAAAGATTATCTATCTCAAACCAACGGATTATAAATCTACCAACACGAGTTGCTCTTTCCCCCTCCAGTCAAAGAAATAAGAAGCAATGAGGGACCAAGGGATGTCATGAATCTCATGGAGAGTGAGCAGTTTCTTGGCATGATGGACCCATGAAGCATTGCAGGGGGCACAGGCAGCAACAACCAGCTCAATATTAGCAGCCATAGATGGCCACAACAGGCATCCTTTTGGCCTCATGCAGGGGTGCTGCTGGTGGTCCTGCTCAGCATAGAAGCCTTAGAGGGCATAAGATATCACAAAATGCTGCAGAATTATGTCATCTGAGTAGGTCAATTCATCACAGAAGGCAAAAAAACACTTAAGGTCACAAGACAGTTCCTTGGAGGAAGTAGGCTAGCCATGCAGGACAACATGAGACAACTACTAGAAGAGGTCATCCCTGAGTATGGCATCACATTACTGACAGGGTCTGAATCCTCTCGGGTCCAGGCCCACTGCCAATGCCCTCACCACTGCTGGACCCTCCACCGCCACCGCCAGACCCTCCGCCGCCTACACCGGCACCCCCACCGACACCCGCTTCCCCTGCTGACAACCACGACCCACCACTGAGGTCCCCACTGCTGAGGTCCCCACCAATGCATCCTTGTCCCCGCTGCTGCTTTGACCGCTACTGCCCACAAACGACGGCCATCTTGCTGCACCCAAGGGAAGCAACTACGACTGCAACTGCCTGAAGCTTGTACTGCGACTACAAGTTGAATAGTCCTATCTTTATAATGGAGCATTCTTGAGGTAATAGTTTAAAAACTGTCACTTTTGATACCCGAACATGCGCTGGTCCAGCAGCTGCCATCGCCGATGACGTCGCGAGCTGTGATTGGCTTGCGGTGGCCATCTTTGATTTTCAAAGATGGCCGCCGCAAGCCAATCATGACTCGTGACATCATTGGAGGTGGCAGCACCTGCAGAGGACCATAGAAGCCCTGGGGAGGTTGCAGCCACCCCCAAGGTGAAGACATGGAAGCCCTGGTGGGTTGGCGCCCGCTGGACGAAGACACCATAAGTCCTAGTGGGTGGTGGCCTTGCAAAAGAGCTGACACAGGCTGCCACCCACTAGGTGAAGAGGCCGAAGCCCTGGCAGATTGGCGCCCACCGGGCCAAAATGCTGAAGGCCTGGCAGGTTGGCACCCGCTGCACGAAGACACAGGAAGTCCTAGTGGGTGGTGGCCATGCAAAAGAGCTGACACAGGCTGCCACCCACCAGGCAAAAATGCCAATGCCCTGGCAGGTTGGCACCCGCCGAGCAAAGGCACCAGAAGTCCTAGTGGGCGGCGGCCGCAAAAGAAAGCTCTCACAGGCTGCCGCCCACTAGGCGAAAACACCGAAGCCCTGGCAGGTTGGCACCCACCAGGTGAAGACACCGGAAGTCCTAGTGGGTGGCAGCCATGAAAAAGAGCTATCACAGGCTGCCGCCCACTAGGTGAAGACGTTGAAGCCCTAGCGGGTTGGTGCCCACCAGGTGAAGATGGTATAAGTCCTAGTGGGCGGCAGCCATGAAAAATAGCTGACACAGGCTATCGCCCACTAGGTGAAGTGGTGGAAGCCCTGGTGGGTTGGTGTCTGCCAGGTGGAGACTCCGAAGCCCTATCGGGTTGTCACCCGCCAGGCGAAGACACCAGAAGTACTAGTGGGAGGCAGCCACACAAAAGAAAGCTATCACAGGCTGCCACCCACTAGGCGAAGACACCAAAGCCCTGGTGGGTTGGCGCCTGCCAGGCAAAGACACCAGAAGTCCTAGTGGGTGGCAGCCATGAAAAAGAGCTATCACAGGCTGCCGCCCACTAGGTGAAGTAGTCGAAGCCCTGGTGGATTAGTTCCTGCCAGACGAATACGCCGAAGCCCTGGCGGGTTGACGCCCACCAGGCAAAAACGCCGAAGTCCCAGCGGGTTGGCACGTGCCAGTCGAGGATGCCTAAGTCCTGGGGTGGCAGCGGCCATGCAAAAGAGCTGAAAGGCCACCGTCCCACAGTTGAAGACCTGTAAAATACAATATTACAATATTAAAATGTGTTGTGTTATTTTAATATTTTTTTACAGGTGGACTACAGGTGGCTGTGGCCCCTAATACCCAGCATGCTGGTACTTGTGATTTTCCAAGTAGCAGCATGCAGGGAGGTGTACTGGGACTTATAGTTCACCTGCAAAAGAAAATATTCTTTAAAATGCACCACACAACATAATCAGCCTGGGCCTGGGGTTCCCTGAGGAGGAGGACACCTTTATTGGGGGGGTTCCCAGCTCCTCAGGGATCCCTGGCCTGGACTGACTAGCGGTCAGGGTTGATGCTGCGGCTGGGGGGCCCAGTGAAAGGGCTCCCCTGGCTGTGGCATTAGCCTCCCATTAGAAATAGTCCGATACTGGTCCTGGAGAATACAGGGGGAACCTACTCATTTTTTCCACCTTTATTTCCAGAACCAGGATGGGATCAGAGCCCAGTGCTGGTTGCATAACTTACGGGGGACCCCTACATCATTTGTCCCTCATATTTTGGCAACCAGAGCTGGTTCTGACTAGCCCAGTGCTGGCTGTGCCTAAATATGGGGGAACCCTATGTTATTTGTTCCCTGCATTTAAGCACAACCATGACTGGCTGCATGTGTTTAAAAAAAATGGCGTGGCCCCACCACCCAGAAAACAACCATCCCTGGGCTTTGGAGCCCCAGTATTGGTTGTGTAAAATACAGGAGACAAACAATGTAGGGGTGCCCTGTATAAAGCACAACCAGCACCAGGCTTTTGAGATCCTCTCCTGGTTGCCAAAATTCGGGGGACAAATGATGTAGAGGTCCCCCGTATTTACTGCAACCAGCACAGGGTTCTGATCTGGTCCTGGTTCTGGAAATACAGGGGGAAAAATGCATAGGGCTCCCCCTGTATTTCTCAGAACCAGCACTGGACTCCGTCTAGTGGGGGGGTGATGCCACAGCCAGGGGAGCCCTTTCACTGGGTGCCCCAGCCGCAGCATCACCCCTGACTGCTAGTCAGCCCAGGCCAGAGATCCCTGGGGAGTTGCGGACACCTCAGTTGCGAACTGTAATTCCACAGCAAAAGCCAATATTTATATTTTCAAATGCACCACACTTTACTGGGGAGCTGGAAAGACCAGCTGAAGAATGAAGATGACGGGAAGCCCTGGATGAGCGTCGGCCACGCAAAAGAGCTTACTGGCTGCTGCACTCCAGGTGAAGACACCACAGAAGCCCTGGATGTGGGGCGGCTGTGCAAAAGAGCTTACTGGCCACCGCTCTCCAGGTGAAAACGACGCAGAAGCCCGGGATGTGGGGCGGCCGCGCAAAAGAGCTTACTGACTGCCGCGCTCCAGGTGAAGGTCCCATTAAATGAAAGATTTAGAAGACTGTGTCTGTGTGTTTTATTTGAATATTTCTTTTGCAGTGGTACTATAGGGGCCAGCAGGCCCTTAATACCCCGCCTGCTGGTACTTGTGGTTCTCCAAGTACCAGCATGCGGGGTATGCCTGCTGGAACCTGTAGTACTACTGCAAAAGACAATATTTATATTTTCTTATGCACCACACTACACATAATCAACCCGGCACCCACCGCCCAGCGGTGCCAGGGATAGCCCCCTCCTCAGGGCACCCCTTTATCCCTAACTGCCTGGGGATTCCCGGCCTGGGCTGATTAGCAGTCAGGGGCTGGGGAGGCCCAGTGAAAGGGCTCCCCTGGCTGAGACATCACTAGACGGAGTCCGGTGCTGGTTTTGGGAAATACAGTGGGAGCCCTATGCATTTTTTCCCACTGTATTTCCAGAACCAGGACCGGCTCAGAGCCCTGTGCTGGTTGCACCAAATACTGGTTACCCCTACGTCATTTGTCCCCCATATTTTGGCAACCAGGACAGGTTCTCACAAGCCTGGTGCTGGTTGTGCTTAATACAGGGGACCCCTACATCATTTGTCCCCTGTATTTAGCACAACCAGTACTGGGGCTCCAAAGCCCAGGGCTGGTTGTTTTCTTGGGGGGGCTGCGCTTTTTTTTTTTTTTACACATTCAATTTTTAACAAATGCGTAGCTCTCACTGCTGCTTTCGTGCATCTGTGACTTATTGATTTGATTTTCTCAGGTGTATACACACTACCAGTGAGCCCTCTGTCGCCCATTGATGCCACTTTTGCACTGCACCGCTGCCACTGCTCTGCACCACTGCTGCTGCCACTACCCCACACGCCTACAACCATCTCGCACTCTGCACCTCCTAAACCCATACCTCCCAACATTTAAAGATGTTGAGGAGGGACCGGTTGTGTGCCCGAAAAGTGGGCGTGGCTTGCTGTAAAAAGGGTGGATCCTTGCGGCTTTCCCCATTTTCGGAACTTTGGGGGCATGCCCAGCACTCTCCGAGATGCTGCCCAGCCCCCAGCCTCTCCTTACACAAGAGAACAGATGCCATGTGCATGAGCACAGCATCTGTTCTCCTCCCGCACACCCGCTTGTTGTAAAAGGGGTGGAGCCTCGCATTTTCCCCTGTTTTCGTCACTTTGGGGGCATGCCCAGCACTCTCTGAGATGCTGGGCAGTCCCCAGGCTCTCCCTACACAAGAGAACAGATGCACATGGCATGTTCTCCTCCTGCACACCCGCTGCTCTGCTTTGCAGAGCAGCGGTTGGTGCTCCCCCCAACTACCCCCTCACCACTGTGTGTATTCCAATGAGCACACAATTCTGTGAATTAACAGCTACACAATTTTGTGAGTGAGTGACAGTAATCTCATTCTGTGAGAGTGCTGAATCTGCCATTAACCACAGGGTGTGATGGCATACTATATCTGTATTGCGCAAGGAACACATCCATTAAGGCGTAAGTCTTAATGATCGTAATTTCATTGCTTTTTGGAGTTTGAGTGGCAGAAAATCAATAGGTTTTGTGAATTTTCAGATCATGTCTAAGCAGCCTTAATGGGACATATGAAACTGTAAGGTTTTTTGTCTATGGAATAGATAGATAGATAGATATCCACAAAAAAAACATCATAAATATATATACAGGTTGAGTCTCCCATATCCAAATATTTCGAAATACAGAATATTCCTACGGAATATTTTTATCATGACTAAGATAGTGAAACTTTTGATTTTTGATGGTTCAATGTACACAAACTTTATTAAGGCACACAATTATTAAAAATAAAGTATAAAATGACCTATAGGCTTTGTGTATAAGGTGTATATGAAACATAAATGAATTTCATGTATGTACACAAACTTTGTTTGAGCCACAAAATTATTGAAAATATTGTATAAAATGATCTCCAGGCTGTGTGTATAAGGTGTATATAAAACATAAATGATTTCTGTGTTTAGATTTGGGCCCTATTCCAAAGACATATATATATATATATAGCACAAGAATGGCAGCACTCTGTGGACATCAATGAAATAACCATAGCACCAAGCTTAATATTAGTAAAATTATGCTTTGTGCAGTGTGCTGTTGTCATTTCCTTTAAGTCAATGGAGTGCTGTGCTTCTGCATTTCACTAAAGGATGTGCACCCTTACCATTTATATTTTGTGTGCCAGCCTCTGTCCGTATAATATATACATATATATATATATATATATACATATTTATATATATATATATATATATATATATTAGGGATGAGCGGGTTTGGATTTCTTAAATCTGAACCTCCCCGAGCCCCCCCGATCCGAGTCGTATCCGAGTCAGGCTCAACTTTTCCAGCCTGACTCAGATCTGAAATCGAGGCAAAATATCATCATCTCGCAGGTTTTGGATCCTATAAAAGTTCCCCGCATCGGCGCCATTTCTCACTCCGGCTGTCTACAGTGAAGAGGGAGGGTGGGAGCTAGGGCTGACTGGGCTGTGTTGTGCTGCTGTTGTCCATAGGGGCTGTGTCCAATCAGTCCATAGGGGCTGACTGGGCTGTGTTGTGCTGCTGTTGTCAATAGGGGCTGGCTGGGCTGTGTTGTGCTGCTGTCATAGGGGCTGGCTGGGCTGTGTTGTGCTGCTGTCATAGGGGCTGGCTGGGCTGTGTTGTGCAGTCAGTTGTCCATAGGGGCTGTGTCCACACCAAAGTCTATATGGGCTGGCTGGACTGTGTTGTGCAGTGTCCCATAAAAGCTGTAGTCCTAGAGGAGTACTGAATTGTTGTCCAGGGAGTGATCTGTGCATCAGGGGTGCTCCCCCAAAGTGCACTCCAAAAAAAAAAATTTTTTTTTTCTGTTTGTGAATTGTGTGTGCAGTAGCTGCACGTGCATCAACAAAGTAGCACCAAGCGTGCGCCTGTGTCATAAATCAAGGGCCAGCTGGCTTGTCCATTAAAGGGTGCTGTAACCCCCAAAGTGCACTCCAAAGAAAATAAAAACATTTTTTGTGTTTGTGAATTGTGTGCGCAGTAGCCGCATGTGCATCAACAAATTAATGCCAAGCATGCACCTGTGTCATAAGTAAAGAACCAGCTGGCTTGACAGTTAAAGGGTGCTGTAACCCCCAAAGTGCACTCCAACAAAAAAAAACATTTTCTTCTGTGTTTGTGAATTGTGTGCACTGTATGTGCATCCTCAAAGCAGCAGCACCAAGTGTGCGTCTGTCTGTTATTAGGTGGTGTAACCCTAAAAGTGCGCTCCACAAAAAATAAAAAATAATTTTTTTTTCTATCTTTGTGAATTGTGTGTGCAGTAGCCGCATGTGCATCAACAAATTAACGCCAAGCATGCGCCTGTGTCATAAGTAAAGAACCAGCTGGCTTGACCATTAAAGGGTGCTGTAACCCCCAAAGTGCACTCCAACAAAATATTTTTTTTTTGTGTGTGTTTGTGAGTTGTGTGCACAGTAGCCACACATGCATCAACAATGTAGCACCAAGCATGCGCCTGTGTCATAAGTAAAGGGCTGGCTGGCTCATCTGTTAAAGGGTGGTGTAACCCCCAAAGTGCACTCCAAACAAAATAAACAATTATTTTCTGTGTTTGTGAATTGTGCGCACTGTGGCCGAACGTGCATCAACAATGTAGTGCCAAGCATGTGCCTGTGTCATAAGTAAAGGGCCGACCGGCTCATCTGTTAAAGGGTGGTGTAACCCCCAAAGTGCACTCCAAACAAAATAAAAAAATATTTTCTGTGTTTGTGAATTGTGTGCACTGTGGCTGCATGTGCATCAACAAAGTAGCGCCAAGCGTGTGCCTGTGTCATAAGTAAAGGGCTGGCTGGCTCGTCTGTTAAAGGGTGGTGTAACCCCCAAAGTGCACTCCAAACAAAATAAAAAATTATTTTCTGTGTTTGTGAATTGTGTGCACTGTGGCCGCACGTGCATCAACAAAGTAATGCCAAGCATGCGCCTGTGTCATAAGTAAAGGGCCGGCTGCCTCGTCTGTTAAAGGGTGGTGTAACCCCCAAAGTGCACTCCAAACAAAATAAAAAATAATTTTCTGTTTGTGAATTATGTGCACTGTGGCTGCACGTGCATCAATAAAGGAGCAGCGCCAAGCGTGCGCCTGTGTCCCCTAAGTAAAGGGACATCTGGCTTGTCCATTAAAAGGTGCTGTAATCACCAAAGTGCACTCCAAACAAAATAAAAAAATATTTTCTGTGTTTGTGAATTGTGTGCACTGTGGCTGCACGTGCATCAACAAAGGAGCTGCACCAAGCGTGCACCTGTGTCCCATAAGTAAAGGGCCGGCTGGCTCATCTCTTAAAGGGTGGTGTAAGCCAAAGTGCACACCAACAAAAAAAAAACATTTTCTTCTGTGTTTGTGAATTGTCTGCACTGTATGTGCATCCTCAAAGCAGCAGCGCCAAGCCTGCATCTGTCTGTTAAAGGGTGGTGTAACCCCCAAAGTGCACTCCAACAAAAAAAAAACATTTTCTTCTGTGTTTGTGAATTGTGTGCACTGTATGTGCATCCTCAAAGCAGCAGCTCCAAGCGTGCGTCTGTCTGTTATAGGGTCGTGTAACCCTCAAAGTGCGCTCCACAGAAATTAAAAAATCATTTTTTTTCTGTCTTTGTGAATTATGTGCACTGTAGCTGCACATGCATCAACAAAGGAGCAGCACCAAGCGAGCGCCTGTGTCACATAAGTAAAGGGCTGGCTGGCTCATCTCTTAAAGGGTGGTGGAAGCCCCCAAAGTGCACTCCAACAAAAAAAAACATTTTCTTCTGTGTTTGTGAATTGTGTGCACTGTACGTGCATCCTCAAAGCAGCAGCACCAAGCATGCGTCTATCTGTTAAAGGGTGGTGTAACCCTCAAAGTGCACTCCACAAAAAATAAAAAATTCTTATTTTTCTGTCTTTGTGAATTGTGTGCACTGTAGCTGCATGTGCATCAACAAAGGAGCAGCACCAAGCGTGCACCTGTGTCCCATAAGTAAAGAGCCGGCAGGATCATTTCTTAAAGGGTGGTGTAACCCACAAAGTGCACTAGTATCCTACAAAAATAAAAAAAAAAATTCTGTGTTTGTGTGCGCCTTAGCCGCATGTATATATCAATATAATATAAATGGAGGACCAAACTTTCTCAGATAAAAATAAAATAGGGAAAGATCAAGAACCACTTCCTCCTAGTGCTGAAGCTTCTGCCACTAGTCATGACATAGATGATAACATGCCATCAACGTCGTCTGCCAAGACCGATGCCCAATGTCATAGTAGTGGGCATATACAATCCCAAATGACAAACTTCAGGAAAATGACCTTAAAAAAAACATTTAAATCATCTGAGGAGAAATGTAAACTTGCCAATATGCCATTTTCGACACGGAGTTGCAAGGAACGGCTAAGGTCTCTCCCTATGTTCATGACTAGTGGTTCAGCTTCACATGATGATGGAAGCCCTCATCCCGCTAAAATAAAATCAAACGAGTTAAGCTGGCAAAAGCACAGTGAAGAACTGTGCGTTCTAAGAAGATATCGCAAGTCCCCAAGGAGAGTCCAAGTGTGGTGGCGGTTGCGATGCCTGACCTTCCCAGCACTGGACGGCAAGAGGTGGCTCTTTCCACCATTTGCACGCCCTCTGCAAGTGCTGAAAGGAGCACCCACAGTCCACTTGCTGATATGCAAATTGAAGATGTCACTGTTGAAGTACAATGGGATGAAGATACTGGAGTAGCTGGCACTGAGGAGGAAGTTGGCGAGGAGGATTCTGATGGTGATGTGGTTTGTTTAAATCAGGCTCCATGGGAGACAGTTGTTGTCCGTGGAATGAAAAAGCCCATCACGGTCATGCCTGGGCAGAAGACCAAACATTCCACCTCTTTGGTCTGGTAATATTTCTATCCAAATCCGGACAACAATTGTCTTGCCATATGTACCATATGTAAAGGTGAAATAAGTAGGGGTAGGGACGTTAACCACCTAGGAACATCCTCCCTTATACGTCACCTGCAGCGCGTTCATAAAAAGTTACTGTCAGGCTAAGACCGTAAGCAGTCCAGGGACACCTAAATCCCTTTGTCCTGTTGTATCCAAGCACCTGCAAACCACACCATCAACTCCCTCCTCGTCAATGTCCTCCTTAGTCAGGATCGGAAGTAGTCCTGCAGACCATGTCACTGGCATGACTGACTCTCCTATCTGGGATTCCTCCGGAGTATTCTGCATTGCTACGCCTTCTGCTGCCACTGCTGCTGTTGCTCCTGGGAGTTGTTCATCATCCCAGAGAGGAAGATGGAAAACCAAAACTTTTACTAAACAATTGACCCTCCAACAGTCCTTAGCGAGGAGGATGAAGTACCACAGCAGTCTTCCAGAAGCAAAATGTAGGCCTTGACTGCTATGTTGGTGTTAGACATGCGTCCCGTATCCGCCATTACTGCAGTGGGATTTAGACAGTTGATGGAGGTAGTATGTCCCCGGTTCTAAATCCCATCTAGATTCCACTTCACTAGGCAGGCGATACCGGGACTGTACAGAAACGTCAGAAAAAGTGTCCTCAGTGTCCTGAAAAATGTGGTTGTACCCAATGTCCACTTAACCATGGACATGTGGACAAGTGGAACAGGGCAGACTAAGGAGTATATGACTATGACAGCCCACTGGGTAGATGTATCACCTTACGTAGCAACAACATCAGCGTCACCAGTAGCAGCATCTCAGAAACACCAGCTCGTTCCAAGGCAGGCTACGCTGTGTATCACCAGTTTCAGTAAGAAGCTCACCACCGACAACCTCTTAGAGAAACTGAGGGAAATCATCGCCCAGTGGCTTACCCCACTTAAACTCTCCTGGGGATTTGTGATATCTGACAACACCACCAATATTGTGCGGGCATTACATCTGGGCAAATTCCAGCACATCCCATGTTTTGCTCACACAATAAATTTGGGGGTGCAGAATTGTCTTAAAAGCGACAGGGGCGTGCAGGAGATGCTTTGGGTGGCCCTAAAAATTTTTGGCCACTTTTGCCATTCAGCGACTGCATGCCAAAGATTGGAATGCCAGCAAACACTCTTGAACCTGCCCCGCCATCACCTGAAGCAAGAGGTTGTGACGCAGTGGAACTCAACCCTCTATATGCTTCAGAGGATGGAGGAGCAGCAAAAGGCCATTCAAGCCTATACATCCACCTATGACATAGGCAAAGGAGTAGGTATGCACCTGACTCAAGCACAGTGGAGAATGATTTCCGTGTTGTGCAAGGTTCTCCATCCCTTCGAACTTGCCACACATGAAGTCAGTTCAGACATGGCCAGCTTGAGTCAAGTCATTCCCCTCATCAGGCTTTTGCAGAAGCAGCTGGAGAAAGTGAAGGAGGAGCTAAGATGGAGCGATTCCGCTCGGCACGTGGGACTTGTGGATGAAGCCCTTCATTCGCTTTGCCAGGATTCCAGGGTGGTCAATCTGTTGAATTCAGACCACTACATTTGGGCCACCGTGCTCGATCCTAGGTTTAAAGCCTATGTGGTGTCTCTCTTTTTGGCTGACACAAGCCTGCAGAAGTGCAAAGACCTGCTGGTGAAAACACTGTCAGCTGAAGCGGAACGTGACACGTCAACAGCTCCTTCTTCATTTTCTCCCTCAACTGGGGCTGCCAGGAAAACACTTAGGTATCCTAAGCAACCCACTGGCAGTGATGCAGGGCAGGCAGGACCATGTTTGGACATCTGGTCCGGACTGAAGGACCTGGCAACAATTTCTGACATGTCTACTGTCACTGCATATGATACTGTCACTATTGACAGAATGGTGGAGGATTACATCGGTGACAGCATCCAAGGAGGCAGTCCGTACCTGTACTGGCAGGAAAAAGAGGCAATTTGGAGGCCCCTCTACAAACTGGCTCTATTTTACCTGAGTTGTCCCCCCTCCAGTGTGTACTCCGAAAGAGTGTTTATTGCAGCCGGGAACCTTGTCAGCAAAAGGCATAGGAGGTTGCTTCCACAAAATGTGCAGAAGATGATGTTCATAAAATTGAATTATCAACTCTTCCAGGGAGACCAGCCTCCAGAATGTACAAAGGGTCCTGTGGTGGTGGATTCCAGCGGGGACGAATTAATACTCTGTGAGGATGAGGATGTACACAACACTGAAGAGGGTGAGGAATTGGTGGATGAGGAGGATGAGGATGACATCTTGCCTCTATAGTGCCAGTTTGTGCAGGGACAGATTAATTGCAAGCTTGTTTTGTGGGTGCCCAAACGAACCAATAATTTCAGCCTCAGTTGTGTGGCAGACCCTGGCGCTGAAATGATTGGTTTGTTAAAGTGTGCATGTCCAGTTTATACAACATAAGGGTGGGTGGGAGGGCACAAGGACAATTCCATCTTGCAACTCTTTTTTTTCTTTGCATTATGTACTGTTTGGGGCCTAGTTTTTCAAACTGCCATCCTGTCTGCCACTGCAGTGTAACTCCTAGATGGGCCACGTGTTTGTGCTGCCCACTCGTGTCTCTTAGCATAGTCATCCAGCTACCTTGGTGCAACCTTTTGGTCATAAAAACACTATTGTGAGGTGTGAGGTGTTCAGAATAGACTGGAAATTAGTGGAAATTAAGGTTATTGAGGTTAATAATAGCATAGGAGCAGAAAAACCCACTAATTCTGTGATTTTAGCTGTTTTTATGCTTTTTAAATAAAAAATACAGATCCAAAACACAAAACCCAGAACCCAAAACACGGAAGGGTGGTTTTGGCAAAACCAATCCAGATCCAAAACATGAAGAGCGATCCAGATCCAAAACAAAAACCCAAAACACAAAAGTGTTATATATATGCCACTGTGATATTTTTGGCATCCACGTATAAACACTTAGGCCCCCATTTCTCAGCGATGGTAAACACCAGCGCGATTTTTCGTTTAATATCACTACGATACAAACTAAAAATTTACTGGTATTTATTCATACTTAAACCTCCGGGGACATCCTCCTCCTCTACGAGGTCCTCCCCTGTGCTGCTTGCTGACTAATGCTGCCAGCGACAGGGCTCTGGTGTTATGCGCATGCGAAATGGTCCATATGCGATGTGCATAAAACAGGGACCCGGCAGTGCCTGGAAGGCTTTTCTGAAGCCGGAAAGGCACTGCTGGTTCTCCATTGCCAGCAATGGGGACAGCATCACACTCACCATCTAAAAGATATTGAGAGTTATACTGTACTTGACAAACAGCTGTTTGTTAAATCCAGAAAAGATGGCATAACCCCTTTAGCGAGCGCTAAAGAGGTTATGCTTCATTGATAAAAGGGGGCCTTTGATTGGTGGTGGGATTATCTGCTAGGGGGCACCAGTCACAATTTTGCCTAGGGCACCAAATTGGCAAGGGCCGGCTCTTAGCGCCAGTGTACATTTTTTTTATAATGGCATTATTTGTCTTCCTGTCTATTATACTGGTGAATATCGATCCCTTTTCATCCCTGAGATCAATATTCTCATAGTGGAGACGTGTGTTTTGAGTGTTTTCCACAGTGTGAACTTGGTTCATTTGGCAGTGTAAGATTGTCTGAAATCAGCTTTAGACTTAGGGCCTGATTCAGACCTGCTCGTGAGCGCATATCGCTCACAAGCGGGTCGATGTTCGGCCAGTGCACACGCGCCGCGTGTGCAATGCACGTGCGTGAGCCCTGGAGCAAGTGAGAACCACTCGCTCTAGGGCTCACTACAAAATGGGCAGCTGTCAATGCTGATCAACAGCTTGCCTCATTTTGTAGGTGGCGAGGGAGGATGGCTGGACAAACAGAGGCATTCCTAAATGAAAGCCTGCCATTTATGGGCGGCCCTCCTCACATAATTCGTGATGTCAGTAGTGAACTTCCTCCTCTAATAGAACAGGAAGTTCACTCGGGCTTGCGGGAACTGAGAACCTACCACAAGGGTCTTGTCGCAAGACTGATGGTCGCGATAATCGCAACCATTGCCAGGTTGCTCGCAAAAGCTGTGGGTGGTCATCCAAAGCTATGCGAGTGGCCTGGAGGCAGATTTTTTTTTTTAAATTCGCCCTGATTCAGAGTGAGTGCTCACAAATAGCGAGCACCTCTGAATCAGGCCCTTAGACCTATACCCATGTGCACAATGGTTTTGATTGACACAAGCATTGCAGTGTTTCTTGAATGCAGGACTTTTGTGATGTTCATGGGACCACCGCAGTTCGCACAGCATGTTTGTTGCTGCATAAGTTTCTGGATGGTGCATACATCAAACTTTCTTTTAAAGTCCATTGTAATGTTATTGGAATGCTCATGTATAAGTGTATAGCGGTATCCAGTGTTAATTCCATCTCACGTAATAAATGTGCCCGAGTAACATCATTATAGTGTAAGTCCCACACACAATCCATCAAAAAGCCAGTGAGACATACGAGTGGTCTAGCAAGAAATACAGGGAATGGACTTTCTTCTTGCCGGATAGCTTGTCGCCGTGTCTCAGGAATGCAATACGGTCACTGCTTTATGCCCACTCCTTCAGGTCTAATTTTCCTGTGCTCTATTAAGCCAATGTGCCCTGGCAGGGAAGAAAACACATCCTAATTATTGAGAACTATGGCTTCCGCTCCATTTCGCTGTTTTGCTGAGAAGTTGTCCATTAGCGGAACTTCTGTAGGGACAAGTGAACTAAAGCGGTCCCCAGGAACCCGCAGTGTGGTGGTTTCCAGCACATCCATGGAAACATCTGTATTGGGTATAACACCTCTGCAAATATTTCTGTCTGGCCATTATCAGGCAAAGTGTTGCAGATTTCTCGCCTCAGACATCAATTATGCAGAGGTTCTCTCTCCATAGAGGACTGGCATTGCTTTTCCACTTTTCTCCCTTTTTCCGAGGTAGGGCCTTGGAGACTGTCCATTGGAGATGTGTCTCTGTGGTTCCTTTAAGAGCTCAATAAATCCTGGGAAATTGAGTCCCAATATGATAGGATAGGGGAGCTTAGGACCAACTGTGGTGACCACCTCATGAGCATGTCCCTTTATGGTAAGGTTCACTCGCACCCGGTTAAAGTTTTCTGTGGATCCATGAATGCAGTGTTCTTCAACTAACCCTGATACCTTTTCCACTGACCTGGACTGGACAGCCTCTGAGATCAGGGTTAGCTCACTCCCTGAGCCTATAATAGCTGGGAGTTCTCAGCCATTCAGTAACACAGTTTCCCACATTAATGGGGGACTGGAATCCAGGGGTACCATTATGCAAAAAGGGGGGTACATAGTACCCATATTAGCAACCCCACACTCCATAGGCTCTGTTTTCTTAGGACAGTCTGCCTTACATGACCTGGCTCTCCACACTCATTGCAAATAACCCTGGCATCTCCAGCTGTGTTTCCTTGAGGAGGGGTGACAGTTGGGGTCACAGGCAAATGGGGTGCCATCTTAATTGGTCGCTCATTCCCTGATTTATTTTCTGGCATTTTTGTCATATTTCCTGCGGTCTCATACTGCTCCAACACTATACTTAATTCTTCTAGATTTTGAGGATCAGCGTGTATGACCCAGCGCTATATATTCCACCCTAAGGTTCTTATACACTGATCAACAACCACCATTGCCACAATCTGAGCAGCAGTGTGGTATTCTGGTCGGAGCCAACTCCGCCCCCATCTGGTGAGTTCTGCAACCTACTTCTGAATAGGGACCCCTGGTAATAGGCTCATTCATGGAAGCACTGCACTTTCGCAGAAGTGAGACCTGACCTGGCCAGAATAGCACATTTTACTAGGTCATAATTTGCTGCATCAGCAGAGGACGAATCAGGATAGGCTTTTTAAGCCTCACTAGTGAGATAGGGGGCAAGTCTATCAGCTCAAGTATCTTATGGATACTTTAAACTCTGTGCTACACTCTCAAATATTAGCAAATATGCCTCTGGGTCATCTGTGGCAGACATTTTCTTCAGATGCCCAGCACCTGTTGTGCCCATTGACTGGGTCACTAACTGTAACATTTGTTCCTCTGTCTTTTGGTGAGAGGCCAACAAATTTACTATCATGCGAAAAACTTCCTCCATCTTTATAGTAGGAGGTATATGTAAGTATTTAACGGTTTTTATATAAGAGCAATGACAAACCAGTTTACACAAAGAAATATATCTCTTTCAGTAAAAGCTATTGTAATTCACATTTAGCAAAGAAAAAGAAAACACTGCTTTTATGTTTCTCCAGCAATTCAGAGGTTAAACAGTACACAGGAAAAACAAACTGGATTTTTATCTTCCAGGACAGCAGTGCTTAATTAGACCTCAGTAATATGTGTGTCTTGCTCTTGTTCAGTCAACAGGTGAACATAATTAGACAGCATACTAGCTGGTGAAGATACTAATCAGCATTTGTTATACTGTATCTCAAGCACCTTAGTAAATACAAAGCAAAGTAACTTTTTTTTCTAAGTACACATAAACCAAAGTTTTGCACAGCATTTTACAGTGCAAAACAGGTTACACAATGTCCGTACTACAAATTATGTTTTTCCGGGTCACCAACCATACTCCAGTATATCAAACATTCTGCCTTGTCAGTTTCTTTGCCATGCTAGAAGCATACGGCGTATGCACTGCAAGAAAGCAGTGCAGAAGTCCCCATACGGGCCACCACATATAACACGGGGTCTTGAAATGAGGATTCCAGACAGGCAGGTACTTGGTAGAGCAGTGACTTTTTAATAGCAGCAAACAGTGAACCTTAGCATATGTGAGGTGAGCCTGCACACATACAGCTACACAACATAGAATACATCAATTTAATACAAACAAACAAAATGTAAATATTATTACATATATATATATATATATATATATATATATATATATATATATAGTAAAAAAATATTCAGTCAAATTTTGGATTTTCATTTTTATAAAAAATATGTATGCTCATCGATGAAGAAACCCATCCTCTTCTATACTAACTGCTATTATAAAAACATATCATTTATGGAATGTGCTTTAATATAAAAATAATAATAATAAAGATATTGGATATTTAAAATGAATGTATTGCCACACCATGCACCAAATACAGGCCTTGATTCAGAGCCGGACGCTCTGACCAGAGTGCTTGCTCTGAATCAGGGCCGTACTATTTAAATTTGGAGCGGCCTTTTGGACGCTCGCATAGTTGTGGGTTACCACCCACAGCTTATGCGAGCGTCCATGAGGATGGTCGCGATGGTCAAGACCATCGCGACCATCGGGCTTGCGACGAGATCCTGCAGTATGGTATCGCTGCTGCAAGCCCTGGAGTGATTTTGGCTCTATCAGAACCAAAATCACTCCCACTGACATCACTAGTGATGTCAGTGAGGCCGGCAACAGACGGTAGGCATTCCCATGGGAACGCCTCTGTCTGGCAGCCACACCCCTGGCATGCCCACCAAAGGGGGCGTGCTGTCAATCACCATCGACAGCAGGCCCCCTTTGGTGCGAGACCCGGAGTGACAGCTTGGCTGTCGCTATCCGGGTCTCATGCATGCGCACGACGGAGCTCCATCCATCGTGCGCATGCGCATTTGGGTACCATTGACCTGCTTGCGAGCGTCCTGCACTCGCGAGAGGGTCTGAATGAGACCCACAGTATGTTATATAGTACATACAAAAATAGTCAGCTACCTCAAAATTTAAACAAAGAATTTAACTTTTCAAACTTGGCATTGTACTCAGTGGTGGGCTGGGCCGGGGGGCAGGGTGCCATCTGCCCCCTGGGCTGCTACAATTTTAAAGATAGGGGCCGGTGGATGGCTGCAGCTGCACACTGCCTCACATGCCTGGTGGCCAGGAGAGAAGATGCTTCCCGACAGAGGCAGATTGGACATAGGAAAGTGGGACATTTCCCGCTGGGCCGGTCCCAATCTCCCCTCTGCTGGGCTGGCTTACAATGTGTCAGCCGGCCCGTTTGACACAGCCTGCCAGCTGCTGCACTTCCAGGAATTGCGTTCCATTGGAACGCAAATCGGAAGCATTCATCTGCTCTGGCAAGCGGCGCAGTAGAAGGCTTCACAAGCCCTTCCTGCGCCGCTTAGAGACCCACTCCTATGAGCCGGCTGGTGCCTCTTTACCACCTGAAGTCACATGGGAGGCGGTCATAACGAGCACCAGTGCCTGGAGTGGCGCCACTATGGCAGCCCTGTAAGGCACTTCCTCCAGGTGCCTGTGCCGGCTCCCTGGCAGAAGATAACTGCAGCATCTCTACTCCCTGCAAGATTGATGTTGTGACGGTGCTGCCGTCTGTCTGAGGAGCTCTGAATAGGTAAGGAAACAAGAAGACTGCTTAAGGTAAATTACATGTGCATGCTGTGGGACCACAGATTGGGGGATGGTGTGTATATGTGTGTGTACATTATGTGTATATGTGTGTACAGTATATGTGTGTGTACAGTGTGTGTATATATGTGTGTGTATATGTGTGTGTACAGTATGTGTATATGTGTGTGTACAGTATGTGTGTGTACATGTGTGTGTACATACAGTATGTGGGTGTGTATAATTGTGTGTACAGTATGTATGTATATGTACAGTAAGTGTGTGTGTGTGTATATGTGTGTATGTGTATATGTGTGTGTGTATGTGTGTATATGTGTACAGTATATGTGTGTATATGTGGGTGTGTGTCTGTGTTTGAGGGAGCAAATCTGTGGTTTGACATTTCATGAGGGAGAAGGGGAGTTATTAAATTTGAGGTACAGCTTTTAATCAGGAATGTGGGGGTCACATCTGGGGTAGGAGTTTTAATAATGGAGGTTTGGGTCAGTTAAATCTGGGGTCTAATTTAAAAAGGGGGAAGAGGCAGATATTTAATGAGCAAGTAGAGGTGGCCAGATTGTGGATCTGGTTTTATGTCTAATTATTCTATAGAGGTCACTGTTATGGTCTCTGTATTGAAGAGAGGACATGACTAGTATACATTCTGTTTTTTTCAGATGGGGCTGGTGGGTTATGTATTTGTTTATAGCTCTTTCATATAACAAGTCTGTTCTATTGCTATTTAACCCACAACCTCTGAGAAATTTATTATGCTATTTTTTTCCATCGCAGTTATTTGGTAGAAAATCGAGGGCCTTATGCTTGTGTTTGCCCCCCAGGTTTAAAGTTGCCAGCCAGCCCCTGACTGTACTTCTGGATACATTTTTAGAATCATATTTTAGATACCTATGTTTAAACTAAATAAGCTTCTTAGCACAGTAATATATCATTAGATGATAATCTTACTGTATGTTGCTTATACTTCCCTTAATTTCAGGGCTAATTAATTTTAACAATCTAGATACTGTAAAAAAAACATATCCTGGAAATAAAGATCTTCATATAAAACTCTGCACATAGCATGAAATGTTCAACTTAATTTTATTACAGTAACCTAGAGATTATATAAATGTCTTTGCCATTGCATATCTTTTCCAGTAGGACTCATTAGTGTGCTCAATATGCAGATCTAAATTTTTATTAAATTGAGATTTTTGTATGACATTTGTAAAGTATAATGTCACTTTGTAGCAAATAAGGATTTAAATCTACTATTAAAAAATGAGGAGTCAAGAAGAATTTGACTTAGGTTAAAAGACAGGAGTTGTTTATTTTTTTTCCCTTTCTAGGCACATTAAAATACATTTTAATGCCACTGAAATTATCTTCAAATGTTGCTTCATTCACTTTAATGGGACAATAGAAAAACAACTGTGTGTGACTAAGTCTGAATCTGTATACGAAGTGAGACAATGCAGCGGCCGCTGCCTTTTGCCATGCCAAGTTCTGTTGTGCTTCATTTATAGACTCAGTCGCACACAGATGCTGTATACAAATGTTGCATATCAAATTAATGCAACTAATGCACAATTTTGTCCGATAAAGACACAATAAAGATTCTCGGCGCAAGCTGAATTGAATGGGACCTGGCGGCTCACTCACTTCAGACTTCTTGTGCCACACGGCATATTCAGGATATGTGCATGAGGACACATCTGTATGCATGTATTATAAGTGCTACTGAAGAAATTACAGAAGAACTGTTCAAAACGTTTGTAGAAGCAGGCGCAAGGCTGAGAATGGATGGGAATCACTGGTTGGGAACGGGATGCAGTCAGGAAGCCGACAGTCGAAATGCCAACTGCTGGCCTCCTGACAGTCAAAATCTGGCAGGGTATTAATGACAGGCATCGAAATCCCAATGCCTGTCATTAGACCTACACCGGGAGCCTGATGCCTGGCATACCGAACAAAGGTAAGCCGGGCACCGGGCGCGGACAGCCGTTGGGGGGAGGGTTAGGTTTTAGGACTCCCGGGGGGACTTAGGGATAGGCTCCCCTTTGGGAGAGTTTGGTTTAGGCTAGGGGAAGAGGGGGTTAGAGTTACATACCCCCAGAGGGAGATTAGGGTTAGTTACCCCCTCGGAAGACTTAGATTTAGTCTGCGGGGACAAGGGGGGATAGGTTTAGGCTCTTAGGGGGGTTAGGGTTAGGCACTAGAGGGGAGGTTAGGGTTAGGCACCCTTAAGGGAGGGTTAGGGTTAGGGGGAGTAGGATTAGGGTTACTTACCTTAATCTGCTGTCGGGATCTTCACCCCTGCCGGGTTTCCACTGTTCATGCGGCTGGCGGTATAACATACTGATACCATTGGGAACATAAAGTCAAAATCAGTATGTTTTAAAAGAAATAAACTTCTTCTGAGATTTCAGTTTTTGTAGTCACTTTTATACTGACATTTAATTAAAAATACATAAAACTAAAACATAAAAGTGATAATGCAGGGGCGTATCTACAATGGGTGCAGTGTTTGTGGTGCACACAAGCCTCTGGGACCAGGGGGTCCCACACTGCAACCATACTTATACATATTTACCTCTCCAAAGTCCCACATCGGTCGGAGTAGCGCTATACAAATTGCCTGAAAAATGGACGCTGTGACCATTTTCCCTGCATTTTGCACATGCACAGTAGGGAAATTGGCAGGAAAATGGCACATGCGCAGTAGACTCCGGGCACAGAATAGTGCCCAGACACTACTGCTGCTGTCAGTTCGCTGGCAGCCACCAGGGAGAGAGGAGGGGTCCCAGATGGGGAATGCACACAGGCCCCCTCCTCTATTAATACACCCCAGTAATGTGATGTGTAACAGTTTTATATTTTAATGTACTGCTGTAGTTACGCTAATTTATATACACATATAAATAATGATCTTTTGCATGCTTGGTTCAAAGGCATCACATTCAGGGCCAGATTCAGAGGAAATTGCTAATGCAGCGCCACTATATCTTTTTCTCCATCTTTATGCTAACATTGCAACTGATGGGATTCATTAAAAGTTGCCCACTGGCTGCCATGCTAACCTGCTGCTTTGTGTATTAAGTTGTGCCATCGGCACACATCAGTCGCATCATCTAACATTGTGTCAGCTTTATCCAGGTGCAGAATGTCTGTCTAAACAAGGGAGCTGAAACAGGTACAACTGCAGCAAAAGTCACAGTTACTGACCGTGACACTCCCGCATCTGTCTAGCCTTCCCTCCTGTTACCACCCAGGAACAGCCACTAATGCACTAATATTGCCACTCTCTGCATCCAAATTCAATCTGCGGCCTTAGGCAGTAGCCATTGGGATGCATGCACAGTATGGCTCAGACACATGCACAGACTGAAAACATCAGCCACTTGCGTGTGGCATCGACTTAGAATTCATTTTGCAATCAGGCCCTAAAAGTGATGTCCGGCATAATTTGTTTTGCATTTAAAAATTAGCAAGACAAAGCAATAATACATTTATACCACAATGTTAATATAGTATTAAAAATAATTGAAATATGGATTAATATTTATATTTAAGTTCTGAATTGTGCTTTAAAAACACAGAATGCCAACTGTGATGGTATTTGACTAAACTCCCTAGCGGTTTACCATAAGAATTATATAAACTCTAAAATACTTATCTAAAATAAAGACAAGGACAACCAAAGTTGGGATTAATTTGTAAAAAAATTATTTTGACTTCCACCATTTAAATTTCTTGCAATGTTCAGAGTGTTAAATTAATTGAAGTTAGTATGGTGGAGGACATATAAAAACAGACAAAATACAACAAGAACATGCATACAAGTATTCGTTGGTGCTCATTTCTCCAGAGATGCATGCTCGGATGGACTGTGTCATTTCCTGGCAAGGACCGATTGGCCTATAATAAATAAAGGAGAGCACACCCATCTAAAACTCCTAACCAGTCAATGAAAAACTTCCATTCTTTCCGCTAAAGCCAGCAACTAAGTCACTGCACCGCCACCAGCCTAAAACTAAACTGACTCTAAAATGTCAGGGATTAAAGCTTCTACAAAATAAATCCCCTCAGATGTCAAAAGTATGCCATCCTGCCTAAACAAATCTATATCCTTAAATCAGATATTTTTGTGAACCACCAACACACCACCAATCAACAGGATGAAATGAACCACAACAAAATTAACTCTTCATCTGGCCTCCTCCATCACATCACCTGGCTTACTACCACTGCCAGCGATGTATTATTGTTGACCAAACCTACGTAAAAAAGAGCCAGACTCCATGAAAAATTTTAAAGTCAAGAGCAACGGTTTTCCTAAGATCCAATGATGTGTGTTGGCATAGATCATTGCCACTGAGATGTACTAAAGCTTAGGCCAACCAAAATGTCTAACAGCAGCCAATAGGCACCTCTTCAATTCATCTCACTACAGGTCAGAGACAACAGAAAATATCAACACAATAACCATCAGTGTAGTCCTTGCTTTGATTGCTGCACTGAGCTGTTTCCCAACTGGGATAAGGATACATGCTGTTACAATACATTGGAGCAAGGGTAGGTGAAGGTAAGCACTGGCAACAACATGTATAAGGACTTTAAACTAGCTGCACTCCACTTGCTACTTGAACAGTGTTATTTAAAAACATAGTTTTATGCAGCCTCTGCAGGTTTCACTCTCCAAATGACGCTTAGTTCAAACTAGTTTATGAGCAGATTCCATATTGCAGATTATCTTTTTATTTTGCCCAGTTCAGAATTTAACAGGGCAGTATTTTTGCAATTTTTACTCATTATTTTTATCTAATTGTTTTTATATGTATGTTGTTGCATATGTGTTCAATTAAATAAATAATATATTTATTATATTTTATTACTTTATTTATTGTTAGAGCACTATACTATTGTTATATAACTCTTAAATGGCCACTGCACCTACAACCTTTGGGTTCAACCCATTTCAAGCATACATTAATACCTTACTCTTCTCTTATGCAAAACTGAGTTAAAATAAGACTTGCCTATTTTCATGGTTAGGTGATACCAATAGCATAACTAGGGGGGTCGAGCAGGGCTTGAGTCCTGGGCGACGTGGCAGGCCCTGCAGAGGGGGGCCACACCGGCCATGGCATCGTACCCCCAAGCCACCCTCCCCCTGCCTCCATTGTGTCCTGAGTCTGCCCTTCTTTAATGAGCAGACTAGTGTGCCTGCTAACCTGGTGCTGGCTGGGCTGCCTGCAGAGGGAGCTTCAGGCAGTCTTCCTACCAAGATAAAAATACAGTACTTGCAGTTCCCTGCGTCCACTAGGGTAGTGATCAAATTTCAAAAAATATGTAGATAAGGGAGTTCCCCCGAATAAATTTCTACGGTGTTCCTCTCGCAGTCTTTCATACACTTAGATATTCTAAGTAGTGGATATATCACTTGTGGTCCAATGTTCCTCAGATATGGTGGGGGCATAGGACAGCACACACCCCAAAATAGCATACAAGGAGGTCTAAACAATCACCTCCCGGGATAGGTTTATGAAATCCTCCTAGTTTTTATTCCTTGGTAACTGCGCTCCAACCCCGTCACCTGGCTCTCTCACTGCTGCTCCTTAACTCACCATATTTTTATCTTGATATTTGTAGGGTGTAAGTGACCACCCAAGCAGTTATCTGCTGCACCATTGAATTGGAGCGCTTATTTCCTTGTTAATATTGTTGATTGTTGAGTCTTCCTACCATGTTCTATCCTCCTGACCTTTACTGGAGCTGCCGTCTTCGCTGGGTGAGGAGTGATTCTTCCCTCCTCAGCGCTCTCTGTCTCTACTCACCACAGGTGGGTGATTGCTGCCATGGGGGGGAAATGGATAGCTAAGCTGCCAAGGGAGGAAGGGTTGGAGTGTTAATTTATCAAGTGTGGTGCTGGGGGAGGGGGATGGGGGAACTGCTAGCTGAATTTGTGTGAAATAAGTGTGTGTCTGTATAGGGTTTCAGTGTGTGTGTATATGTGTCAGTGTGTATGTGTCAGTGTATGTCTGTGTATATGTGTCAGTGTGTGTGTATGTATTGTCTAATACTAACTTTTACCAGGTGTTCCATTGTTGCATAAAAGTAATATAGACTCCACTCTACTACAATTAAGAATTTGACATTTTATTAATTCATTAAATAATTAGATCTAGCCCTTAATCCCCCAGGGTTATAATGCAAAAATATCAATGATTACAGTACAGAGGTTTTATATCTTCCTATTAACTCTATTCAGGTAATACGCCCCCTTACATCATACTTTGAGAACATCCTACATTATTCCACATTATGCAAGCATATTCAAATATAACATTCATCAGGAGAGACATAGTTTATTCTTGTTAGCCTGTCTTTGGCAATAGATTGTTTTCTCTTGTTATCACTATATTTGGTGTGAATGTTTCGCTTGCCCAGAAGTATACATAAATGGTCAAGCACTTGTACACTTTTTCAGATAAACACTTTCATAGGGAGTTGCCCTTAAAGTAATCTCAACTCATTTCTTCATTTAAATGTGTACAAAGCAAAATGGCTGTGCAAAGGCCATATGAATTTCATGAACTGTATTCACTATAAAGCACATGTAAATATGGAATTATGTAAAATATAATGTTTCTTGTAAATTAGTTTCCCACAGTATATGTGTCAGTGTGTGTGTATATGTGTCAGTGGGTGTGTGTGCATATGTGTCAGTGTCTATATATGTCAGTGTGTGTATATGTCAGTTTGTGTATATGTTTCAGTTTGTGTATCTGTGTAAGTGTGTGTGTATCTATGTCAGTGTGTCCCTGTGTTGACAAACGATGCAGGGGGGAGCTGATTGCATGACTGAGAGACAACGCAGGGGAATGTGATGGTGTGCTTAGAGATGACATGGTGGGAGGTGATGGTGTGATGAGAGTTGACACAGGGGGAGGTGCTGGTGTGCTGAGAGATGATGCAAGGGGAGCTGATCACATGACTGAGATGACACAGGAGGGGAGGTGACAGTGTACTGAGAGATGATGCATGGGAGATGATGGTCTGTTGAGAGACGACATAGGGGGGAGATGATGGTGTGCTGAGAGTTGATGCAGGGGGGAGATGATGGTATGCTGAGAGTTGACGCAGGGGGAGGTGATGGTGTGCTTAGAGATGACATGGGGGTAGGCAATGTTGTGGCTAAGAGATGTCATAGGGAGGGAGATGATGGTGTGGCTGAAAGATGTTGCATGGAAGGAGATGATGGTGTGGCTAAGATACATCGCAGGGAGGGAGATGATGGTGTGGCTGAGAGATGACACATGGGTGGAGATGATGGTGTGGCTGAGAGACAACGTGGGAGAAGGTGATGGTGTGGCTAAGAGATGACGCAGGGAGGGAGATGATGGTGTGTCTGATAGATGACACAGGTGTAGAGATGATGGTGTGGCTGAGAGACAACGTGGGGGGAGGAGATGGTGTGGCTAAGAGATGACACAGGAAGGGAGATGATGGTGTGACTAAGAGATGGTGCAGTGAGATAATGGTGTGGCTGAGATACACAGGGTGAAGGAAGTTACACAGGGGGCACAAGTCTGGTTGAACCACCATCGTATGATGATGACCATGTTAATATTCCTACACAAACAAGTATCTTCCGTACAATGTGACCTGCATGAATATTGAATACTGGCTGAAGACGCCGTAATCCCAGGGAGGATGTATTTCTTCAGAGGTTCCACATTTGTGAGAAACCACCATAGAGATAAGGTGCATATTGAATGGAAAGGAATGTTCCCAGAGTGACAATAAATGGGTGGTGTGTCATGTTGACATGCCCCATTTTCAGTAGCCACACCCCTTTCAGTATTTTACAATGCCCATTTTTTGGCGTATGTTTTGGTGTGTGGTTATGGTCGGGGTGGGGCACCGATCTTAAACTTGCCCTGGGCTCCTAAGACCCTAGTTACACCACTGGGTGATATATTAATCAATGAGTATAAAGATGAGTAATTATGATGATTATTAGTGGTTAATTGTAAAAGGAAGCTTGGTAGTGCTGCACTATACCCAAAAAGAAAGATAAAAGACTATTTATCTATGCTTTTTAAGTGCACTCAAACCCTCCTATAAGATAATAAACCTTATTTAGACAACTTAAATATAAGATATATATGTATATTTTATATATACTGTATATATATATATATATATATATATATATATGAATATATATATACACACACTTTTTCTCTGAAATACAATGTAGAACTGAGCAGTTGTCAGAGCTCAACAGAGGGGATGTGGTCAGATAGAGTGGAGGATAGGATAGGGCAGAGACTGAGGTGACACAGCATATGCTGGGTCCAACAAACTATGGATTGCTATTGTGATTATGCATGTAATTGGCTGATTATTGTGTTCTATGCATGCGTATGCATCGCAGTGCACATGCATGAACACTCTACTGTGATCAGGAATGCGATCGCAGTGACTACGCAGACCCATGGCAGAGTGATTGACAGGAATCACCATTTGGAGGTGGTGTCAGGGGGTGGCTGGCGAAACACAGGCATGCCAGTGTGTTTGAACCCCGTTACAGGGGCGTGCATAAATTATCCATAGCGATGCCATATGCAGCTTGGGTTTTCACTAAGTGCAAAGAGGTTAGCAATTCCAGAGTAAGGTTAGACCTTGTGCAAGTGTGCATGAGGCTCCAATTGTACTCAATGTTACCATATTATGGATGTGTGTAAGGTAAATTGGGTGTCCTCATGTAAGCTGCATATGGCCTTGTGATAACAATCATTAGCATATCTTCACAGTGAGACTGCGGGTGTAATTGCTATTGCAATTGCAATAGCAATCATTACTTAATCATGTACAGTATATATGTATAGAAATGCAATACATTTCAGCATGAAAATATAAAGAAACCTGCACACCACCATATAAAGCACAAAAAATGTCTGCATTTATTCAGAAGTAGCCATCATGACCTAAACAGGCAGTATACTGTACTTATCTTAACAGTAGGCCATATGGATTGAATAGTAGAACAAGTAACCTTATGGACACTTTGCTGGAAGCATCCATATCCATAAAAAGCAAAATCATAATGAGGGATAAGCAGGTAACTCTGATGGCATCTGGCATTGGCGCATACCACATGGGTCCCAGTTTGCCATTGGGGAAAATACATCATATACACCAACCAGAACCAATAGTGTGGCATTCACAAGGGAAGGACAGCACAATGGTTCTGGCATACCAGAAATGATGCAGTGTTATGTACAATGTAAACAATTTTGGTCATGTAGAAATTTGGAAGCCATGCATTAAGTTATGGCTAATCAATGATAAAGATATAGATATAGCCAATCAAATGGGCTTTTAAAATGGTTGGTTAGTTGAGAACACAGCAACATTTTTAATAATGGAACACTCTAAAATACCCCTACAGTACATACTGTATTTTCCAATATTCACCATTCCTATAATTTCCTTTCTGCGAGTCTGTCAAACCTTTTCAAAAAATGTGGAATATCTTTTTCAGCCTACAGTACAAAAAATGGATTACTGTTTAAAAGCTACTTGTTAAAATAAAAGAAAAATTGGTCCACCTCCTTCTTGCCTTATTGTAACACTTGATAATACCAGTTTATACATGAACATCAGCCATAATGAAGGGTTTGAAGCTATTAAAAGGGTGATCACTGCCAGTCTACATTATTTAGATCATCATATTGAATATTTACTACTTTTGAATTACATTATTCTACACAAAATAATAAAACATTTTTTTATTTGCAACTGCAGGGTATGGCTATGGGGTTGAATAAGGCCCTATGTTAAGCCTGATTCAGAGATGTACATTCATCCAAGGATGAACTCACTTCCCTGATGGTTATGGGTATGCAACTGCACAGGACCCGTTCTGTGCATGTGCATAATGGGTCCTGTGATCTTGCTTGCAGACCCCCCCAAGCATCAGGGGTGGAGCTGGGGTGCGCCATTTCACTGTTCCCGGGACTGGAGGAGTGTCATCTCCATTTTCCTGGTGACCCTAGCCTGCGATGTCGGTCGCAATGCTGGAATCACAAATGGGGTAAGGAGATGTCTGACAGCTCCTTCTGCATTTGCATCTAAGATGAATGAATTTGCACAGCTGCTTATGTGCTGCTCTACAAATCTGTCCATCTGTGAATCAGGGCCTATATTCCAACCAGTACATGTAAGAATACAAAACTACTCACATTAAAACCAATAGAAAAATCTATTAATACATAGTGTTTTACATAAGGTAAGACAATATATATTTTAGTCTATGGACTAGAGTTGAAACAGCTCTCAGAGTTTATATCAACTTTGAGTTTTGTCAGCACCATCATATTTACCAGTTCTAATAGCCCTCATGTCATTAATATTTTGGATACTTTTATCTCCATTATTAATTAGACTCTACTTAGATATCTACTGACAACAGCAGCCAACAGCTTTCTTCCTAAAACTTTAAAGAAAGGTTAACCTTTTTCTCAACTGCTACGTGTGGTCGGAATATTCTCCAAAAAAATTTCTGTACCTGATGCTTTGAAGACAGTCGGTAATTACTTTATTCAAACAGAAATGACTGTGCAGAAAATGAGTAAGCCAGTCAGAAATGCTTCATCTTGGACAGGGACACTTTCTTTAAAATGAAACCCAGAGACACCAAATTGGATCAGCTGTTTTTTCCAGCACATATTCAATCTCATCTCAGAATAAAAGTGAGTCAATACTGAGTCATTGGCATATTATAAGAACTGACCCCATCCTGGGCACAAGTTACAGTACCAAAAAAATATAATTTTTTTGCTTAAAACGCTGTCCTAACTTTATATACTTTGATATCAGCCCTTAAAAAAGTAATCAACATGCATTGAGAGATGGGAACTTTTAGACATTGGATGTGTAATTTGGCAACACAAAATAACTGGTGATAAATTCATACACCCCACCACAGACATGGTACATCGGTTTAGACATCGCATAACATGGCATATACTTCATTGTCTGCCCTTTCAAATTTTTTTACATCGACATAAAAATACACATGCTAAGGAACACATTGCTATGCACCAGTCATCTAGCAAACATGCATTAAATCAAATTGACCAAAGCACACCAATGATGGTCAGACTTTTTTAAATAGTCACACAATGAAAGACTTTGATTTAGGCCCATCAGTCATATTATTTCAGACAAGGGGTGATCAGATATAATCACTCCAAACTGGGCTTTCCCTGACATGGTCGCATCTGACCAGTCAGAAGCGCCCACTAGGCGGCTGTGGGAAGCTAATCTTCTGCCTATATCAGAGGGACTTACTGGCCCCTCTGCACCCTTGGTTTCCCCTCCAATGTCTCCTGATGACTGCTGACCACAGTGATTGGAAACCTGGTGGCACCAACCTTCTGACATGGATGCAATACAAGCAGCAGCCGCAACTCCGTAGCTACTGTATCCCCATTCACTTTGGCCAGC
Source organism: Taudactylus pleione (assembly GCA_031769625.1). NCBI lineage: Eukaryota > Metazoa > Chordata > Amphibia > Anura > Myobatrachidae > Taudactylus > Taudactylus pleione. Next base: position 12,967,082 of record JAUIMM010000153.1, on the reverse strand, counting down.
ACTGACTGGGAATGGGCAACCGGCTTCACCCCCTTTTGGCAGTGCGTTAGGGCAGCAGTAACTCCTCTAGAAGCAGCAGCCATGGCTCATGGAAGCCGTGGCTGCTGCTTTGTCATCACACTGACCTGCTGCTGCAGGGTAGCAGTAACTCCACTAGAAGCAGCAGCTGTGGCTCATGTTAGCCGTGGCGGCGGATCTGTTTCTTGGGAGCTGGCATCACTTTATCCCAGAACTTCCAGAAGCAGCAGCAGTATCCGTGTACTGTGTCTCCAGGCAGCAAAGGCTCGCCCTGACCTTGCTTCAGGCTTCTTCCTTTTTTTCTGCCTCATTCCCAGCCATTTTTCCCCATGTGTATATATGTGTGTGTATATATATATATATATATAACAGGTTCAAGCAACTGGTGTGTTTAAAAAATATTGTGTGCAATCATGTAACCACTCTGTGTGTGTATTAAGTGCAAATATGTGCAATCATACTAAGTTTGGAAAAGTTATACGAATTACCGGTCCTCTAACTTTTTACAATGCTAACATGGGTTTGCTAATTAAATATAAATTAATCAAACCAATATGTGCAAAGTGCTTCCAGTGCAGTAAATTGAATTAAAATTAATATATTATAAATTAAAAACTATTTATTCCTAAACTTGAATAACAACATAAAAAGGACAAAAAATATACATACAATGTTTGCAATTATGTTTTTAACTCAATTTTATATTTAACCCTCCATGAGTTACCATCTGATACTCATTCAAGGTGTATCAAAGAGCAAAGTGTTGTGCAAAAAAGAAGTGCAAAAACGCATACAATAGTCTTTTGTAATTAACACATACACTTAATTAAGCAGCAATGGATAAAATCAAATTCATGAAGGAAATAGACTAAAAGCATAAAGGTTTTTTAGCAGCAAACATAAACACATTTTAAAAATAGACATAAATAAAATCCAATGCTTATCTGAGTAAAAATGAAAATAGTTCATGAGGCAAGAGGTGCAGCTTCCCAACATGTGTCATCCACCTCGGACTTCATCAAGGGGTACAGCAGCTTTGGGATATCTCCATATTTATACCCCAGTGAATAAGGACTAATTGGAGTGAATCAGACCCAATTATGATCTCACTTTTGGTCTGCGAGTTTGGGTCTCCTATTTAATGGTATTTTTATAAAAGGAATCCTCCCCCAGAATGGCTTTTTAATAATAATCACAGTTTCCAAAAGTTAGAGTTAGATTCTATGAGCCGCAGACTATTGAGAGCCACGGGAACCCACTTCCGGGTCCTGACATCACATCCGCCCGGTCTTTGTTTCTCCTTCTGAGTTGCTTCCATCCAGTGGTCCCAATCGTCATCTTTAGTCTTCCCTATGGATGTTCATTTGGTAATAACTTGCCCACATCTCCTAACATAATATTGGGTGGGTGTCTCTGGTTTAATAGTTGCTTGCCCACATCTATGATCTTCTCATATTTGATGGGTGTCACCTCCTCATATTGATAACCCACATCCTGGTTTATTCAATAGTCAGTCAATATTTCTTTAAGGTTAGAAGTCAGATATTAATGGATATTCCTAGTATTTATATTAAACAGACATTATATGTTGTTGATATTTTGTTGATATTGGTAGGTCTATATGAATCCTATCTCAATTACTATTTAGTACCACCCTCAAAAAAATAATTATTCAGAATCCTTATTTACACTTAATATACTCCATCGGTGTGTTATGTATCTCGGTAACTGAATGTTCCCATCCATCTCTGTTATACTGGAATTTCTGAGAACCCATAGGAACTGTGCGTATGAAGAAACCTTTGAATTAAGAGCTAAAAAACTAGATAAGAGGTTAACGGCAAGAGGATATAGTAAAAGGTCTACACGAAAAGCATTTCATCTAGTCAAAAAGAAACAAAGAGACCAATTCATCCTAAATCAATTCAAATTACAAGGAAGCAAGAACAACAACCAATAAGATTTATTGGCACATATTGTCAAGAGACTCAAAAGATCACAGAAATCATCCAACATCATTGGCATGTTCTGAGAGCAGACCCAGATTTAGCCACCATTACTGGAGATAGAGTAAAATATGCTGGAGAAGGTCCAAGAATTTAAGAGATTCCCTGGTGCATTATAGATTAGAGTCCACTGTTAAACCAACAACAAAAAGCATCTTCATTTGTGGACATTGCAAAGTATGCTAGTACATGCTTAGAACTAAACAATTCTCAGACAAGCACAGTCATATATGACAGATTCAAGAGTTCTTAAATTGTAACTCACGAAATGTAATTTACTGTCTAATGTGCCCCTGCAATCTCCGTTATATTGGCATGACCAGGATACCTTTTAAATACTGTTGGAACATGCAGGTAATATTCGCAATGCAGATGCAGACCAAAAGAAATTCAAAACATTAACGACAGTAGCTAAGCATTTTCTACTAGCCTTTGTGATGGAAAAAAATCAAGACAGAAAATAGAGGAGGGGATGTAATTAAACTCCTCAAACGAGAAGCATGTCTTATCTTCTTGATGGGAATTGTCCATCCTTGGGGCCTAAAAGAAAATAATAATTTATTACAAAACAATTTAGGTATATACATCCTATAGACAACTGACATTCTCTAATGGGTTGGATAACTGAATAACAGAAACATTTTAGTAAATATATGATGACAGTGACAATTCATCACAGTGGAAGTAACTGGATAACTACAATATACTGGATATATGCTTATTCATATATACCAACCTTTCTATACTAATCAATGGACATGGATCTTACATGAACTACAGGTCCCATTCATCACTTAGAAACCACATTCACCCATAAAATATCACATTTACATCACATTTTGCGTTTACATTTTTTCCACTTTACACTTTATGAGAGTCATAGGTTTTATTTATATTCTCTCTCTTATTTTTTAGAATATAATTTGTTTGCATTCACTCAGCTGATTTTTAGGGGAAAATAATATATTATCACAATACAATAATTCAATGTTCACTAGAATCCTCACTGTCTAGTATTTCTTTGTTAACACCTTTCTTTATTTAATACAAGAACATATTTAATACATAATAAAAGGACTCTTTATATGTATGCATGAATGGACATGCATATACACTAGATTAATTTTGTGGAATAGTTCATGTTATATACAGTACATCCTTTTTAAGACATTACAATCAATAGTATATTTTGGAAATCCAACTAAGCCTATATGAAAATAAATATAATTAGATTAATGAGCACTAGGAATAATGTTTATTATATTGTCATAATTCTTGTAGGAATCTGCATCCAGTCATCATAGGATACTCAGTACGACTCTTACAGAATTCTTGTTTTAATCAGTTGACCAACTAACAATATTATTATAACAGGTTCAATACATAGAATCACAATCTCTGAAATCCGTTACTCATGTCTGAATCGGCAAACAGCATGTATTCCCATTCTGTAAGACTCTGGTATCATGGAGTTCTGATTGGCCTGTAAGGAAGGTAAGGGTATTTAAACCTGACAGACACACCCATCAGGTTGATCCTTTGAAGAAGCTGCAGGCAAAATGCACATTGGACCTGTGCTAGGGGGCTCTCACATGGCATGTTAAACAAACAATGCTGATTACAACTTAGATAATAATATATGCATGCCGGGCTGCATCCTCATATATTCAAATGACTATCAACTAGTGTCAAAAAACAACTGCAGTACTAATAGGGATCGTAGCACATAAAAGCACTGATGTAATGTACTCCATGAATGTGCATGGTGCCCAGCGTCAATCACTGTGACCATAACTTATTAACTGTGTGACTTTATTTTTATGTGTAAGATTTTTAGTGGCAATTTGTATACAATCAATAGAAATGAACATAATATAAGGAATTAAATCAGGCCTACAATCAGCTTTCTGAGAAGGTGAACTAACGATGAATATATGCCTGGACATAAAGGCAGTGTGACAGTATTGAATAGACTATTACGTTAATGCTGAAAAGGTTATATGTGATGAATTCTCTATGATATAGTAATTGTACAGTGTATGTTGATTGTATTATTAAGTTTGCCTGACAAAGGGGCTGGTGCCCTGAAATGTTGAAAGGCTTTAATACAGTCTGTTTTTAGGCATCAAAAACCGTATCTCGAGTGCTGATCCTTTGCTTGGAGTATATATTTTTAGATAAATATACTACAGTGGTCGAAGTGGGACAGGATGACATACCGCCACTTCCCAGCCCTACTTCATTTTAGCCTTACAAGAGAGTGTACCAGTGCTGGGATCCAGTATGGGATCCTAGCGCTGGAACAGCAGTGGCATTGTATAGAGATGTGTCTCACTGGAGACACATCTCGATCAGCAGTGGCGGAGGTGCTGTCATGTATCCAGGATGGAGTATCATTTTGTGGGCTGCACTATAAGTAAGCTGCACTGGCCACCAGCAATCGTGGCTCACGGGCCGCCAGCCAATGGGAAGCTGCCAAGTGGCAGCTTTTCATTGGCTCACAGCCAGCGCTAGATTGAAAAGCCTCCCTTTTTTATTGGCAGTTTCATCCGATCTTTGAGCTACGATTGGCTGGCGGCCGGACTTGATTGTAAACTGAAATGCACTGCAGCAACAACTTGGACTGGATGCTCCCGGCCTCCTGCTGGCTCCATTCAAGCACAGGTCAGAGGGAATAAGAGAGAGGGGAATGTGTGAGAGAGGGGCAGGCAGTGGGAAGCAGGCAGTTAGTATTGTAGGGGGTGAGAGTGTGTGGGAATCTGTTAGTGAGAAGGGTAGGGTGTGAGACAAGGGAGCAGGCAGGGAGAAGTGTGGGGATGAGAGGTACATGGGGTGATATGGAAGCAAGGGATGATGGGGGGTATGGGGGAGATATTCAAATCCGCATACCCCCACCTCTAAATTCCCACTTCACGCACTGTATATATATATATATATATATATATACACTGTATATATATGTCCACATACACCTTTGTGAAAATTGAGCCATGGCCTGCCATTCGTGGCATCAGATAGCCTGACCCGCCAAGAAATAACTGTCAGGACATTTGTAAGGAGACAAGAGAAACCAGGCGCTGCAGAGTATCAATTACTTGTCAATCTTTGTATGGTTGAATGAGGGAGTCAACCTCATTAGATACAAAACATGAATGTAGATAAAAACACAACCACAAAGAGAGAAAGTAATAATAAAAATTAATATCAAAACAGTGAGGTGAGTTTGTAAAAATAATAATAAATGTATTAATTCTAATAATTAAATTAATATTTACCATAAAGTAAACATATTAATTGTACAAAAACATAAATGAAAAAAACAGGTAACCCAAAAGTCATTAGAATAAATATAAAAGGGATTAAAAATGTTGCTTGTATCAAATTTATGACATGCAGTCAAAATTCATTTGCAGTGAAGGCAATTGAAGAGTCTTGTAAATTGCATAATGAAACACAACCCTTGAAAATTGGAATGATGCTCCATGAGCCGAACTGAAATTCAACCCCATAAGTGGTAGCTGTAATAGCCGGAGGGAGCTTACACGTAAAGCGGTGTCAGATGTGCAGCCGCTTGTGGAGTAAGGTCCCGTTCTCATCTAGGCTGAGATGTTCCAGAAGCGTGGTGATGTAAGGAAGACAGCAATCACAGTGGCTGGCAGGTGCAGCTCTACCCACATAGTGGGGAACTGATATGATGCCGCTCGATGTTCCATGTATGAAAGGTGGCTGAATGGGTGAGATGGGAGGCTCCTAGATGATGAATAGGGTATGCAATCAGGCTCCTTATGAAATTGATTAATAAGAACCAGGCACCTACGCGTTTCAACTCCTGACTGGAGTCTTTTTCAAGGTGGATATCATGGTCAAATCCCTTTGGCTATATAAAGGCAGACTAATTATTTTATTTTATACAGCTACTTTGCAAACATGGCCCCACTGTTTAATTAATTATTTAGTAAAACGATGAGGAGAACAGTAATAGGACTAGGAGGAGACACTTTAAAGGTATTGCACAAGCGTGTATATATATACACACTTGTGCAAAAGCAAAATTATTACAAAGGAATTCCACATCAAAAATATTTACATACAGAGGAACCATTGTTTCTAGATAAATGGTAAAACCTCAATTTTTATAATAAGCGACCACTTGTTAAGAAGAATGCTATAAACTAAAATAAAATCAATATTATAAATTGTCTGCTCATATAGAATTACATAAATATATTATCAGTTGTAGTTGGCATTTATATTTTTACCATATGGACATCTGATAAGTACAATAAAAAATATATTTAACACACAATATAAGGAGGAATAAAGAAAAAAAAAAGAAACATAGAAAGGGTAAATATAGCAAGATGTACAAACAAAGTATCGCTATATAAATCTGCGCAGCAGTTTATACAAGAAACAGGGCATTAAATCCATGAAATCAAAAAAAGTTCTAAGGATAACATTCCATATGGAATATATTCCTAAACTACAATAGATAAATTAAAAATGCTCTAATAGGTATATGGGTATTTATAAAAATGGAAATATTTGAATGTATGTATATGCGTCCAAACATGTGTGCACACACACACATGTCAGGATGCACACATGATCTACAAACAGATGAGCATGGGGAAACGCAGAGGTATATCTCAAGATATGCTATTCGACTCAATTTGTTCATTGAGGCCATCCGGGAAAAGGCTATTCATGTTGAAGATCCAAAATACTTCCCGCTTACACAATGTCTGAAAGCGGTCACCCCCTCTAAAGGTGGGTGGGATCGTCTCTATTCCCACAACCTTTAGAGAGCTAATGTCGCCATTGTGCTGATCTAGAAAATGTCTGGAAACACTATGGAGGACATTCTTATTCAGGATCTTCCTCCTGTATTCCAGAAAGCATTCTCGTAGGCTCCTAATAGTTCTGCTTACATATTTCACATCTTTGTAACAACACATCAATAAATAAACCACAAATTTAGTATTGCAATTAATAAATTGTTTAATTGCAAAAGTTTGATTAATACCCTCTATATTTTTAGTTTTATTACATGCATTTTGACATGTGGTACATTTATTGAGGTGACATTTATAGAAGCCTACTGGTTTTATTGGTAACCATTCAGGTCCTAATTGTATTTTTGGTTTTATGGGGGCTTTAAATTCACTTGGTGCTAAAATGTTTTTTAAGGATCTATTTCTCCTATAAATAATTCTTGGTTTGTCTGGGATTAAGTCTTTGAGAACAGAATCATATTTCAACATAGAGAAGTATTTATTTAATATTTGTTTAATTTTTCTTGAAGAATCATTGTATGTCGAAAAAAATGCATATTGTCTTTTCTTATCTGATTCAGAGTTATCCCTACTTGTTGGTTGAAGAAGTCGATTCCTGTCCATGTTAGCTACTTCTTCGAGGGCCCTATGTAATAGGTCAGATGTATATCCTCTATCATCAAACTTTTGCATAGGTAAGTGGCTTGTTTAAGGAAATCTGCTGGATCTGAACAGTTGCATCTAACACGCATAAATTGTCCTTTAGGAATATTAATTTTCCATGGATGATAGTGACAGCTCTCAAAATGTAGATAATTATTAGAATTAAGTTCTTTATGGTAATTCACAGTTATAATTTGATTATCAACTATTTTTAGGGTTAAATCTAAGAAATTGGCCAAACTCTTGCTATATGTGTAGGAAAAGTGAAGATTTAAATTATTGTGATTTAAATATGAAACAAAGGTCTGTGTACTATTCAAATCCAGATCCCAAATAATAAATAGGTCATCTATATAACAGCCATAGTAGACCAGGCTCCCCCCTGAATCTGCTCTCCCACACATGGGTGGACTCAAAATCCCCAAAGTATAGGTTTGCAAAACTCGGGGCGAACAGGGTCCCCCTGGCCATCCCCAGCACCTGTAAGTAAATAGTGTCAGTAAATATAAAATAATTATGTGTTAAAATAAACCGTATAACAGAAAGAATGAACACCTCATGTAAGACGGACATGTGTAAGGAAGCTGAAATATAGTGTAGTACCACTTTTCAGACAGCAGGTGGAATTTTTAGAAAAGTATACTGCAGCAGCGTAAGTAGAATTCTGGAGAGGAAGATGCTATACAGTAAGCTGCCTCCCATCGCAGTGACAGACAAACTGTATGTAAGAGCTAAAAGACTAAAGTTTCACATGTGTGACTATTGTGGTGTAGTGGTAATGTTACTGCACTTCATAGCAAACAGGCATTATAGTTTGGGTTTGATTCTCAGTGTTTTACATAATTTTTTGCTCCAAAAATAAATTTATATAATTCAATAATATAATAATATCAATAATTTTATTGTTATAACAATAAAACTTTTTAGAATAAAATCATATTTCATCTAGAGGGTGTGAACACCATGTACAATATGTGGGAATCTGAGTCAGTGAGGATGGCATGTGAGTGTTGTGATTTCTTAGTGTAGAAATTTCCCCTTGAAAATATGGCTTCATATTTCATATACTGAGCCATAATAGCACATTTTAGATAAACATAGAAAATAATGCTTTTAAATATGGCTCCATATTTCGTATACAGTACTGGTTCTAGACGTACAGTATAATTCAAAAAGTGGCCATCAGTAATTTACAGTATGTTCATGTCCTTTTTCAGATTAACCCATTGCTTGTCTCAACAAGGAGGGGTGAGGAGGAATTCATTTGTAAAGGCTGCACATTTTCCACAGACAACAAATCATGTTTTCATTAGAGATGTGCTTTGGTTTTGGATCTGGATCTCCCCTGAATTTTGGATCTGGATCTGGTTTTGGATCTTTTTCCTTTGTGTTTTGTTTTTCGTTTTTGGTATTCGATTTGGATATGGATTGTTTCTTAAAATATCATAAAAACAGCTAAAAATCACATAAAATTGGCTTGTTTTGTTCCTACAGTATTATTAACCTCAATAACATTTATTTCCAGTCATTTCCAATCAATTTTGACCACCTAACTATATTATATTTTTCAACTAGTTAAGGCCAATAGGTTTCTTCCAGCTAGCTGGCTAACTAAGCTAAGCGACAAAGTACAGTGTGTTATACAGTGTGGGTTGGATACACCAATAGTGCACTTACTGTGACAGCAGTGTTGGCAGTGTGGGGTGCTGGCAGTGTCCTCAATGCGAGAGTGGAAGGAGTTGCCACCTGCGGTGCTGGCAGTGTCCTCAGTGCAGGATACAGGCTGTGTCAACAGAGTGGGGGTGTCAGCAGTGTCTTCAGTGCAGGTTTGCTGGCTGTGTCGGCAGTGCAGGGGTTGCTGACAGTGTCCTCAGTTCATGAGATGGCAGTGCTGCAGTGCTGGTAGTGTCCTCAGTGAAGGGTACAGGTGATGTCGGCAGTGCCAGTGGTGTCTTCAGTATAGGTTTGCTGGCTGTGTTGGCAGTGCAGGGGTTGCTGACAGTATCCTCAGTACATGGAATGGCAGTGCTGCAGGGCTGGCAGTGTCCTCAGTGCAGGGTACAGGTGATGTAAGCAGAGCAGGGGTGCCAGCAGTGTCTTCAGTGCAGGTTTGCTGCCTGTGTCGGCAGTGCAGGGATTGCTGATGGTGTGCTCAGTACATGGAATGGTAGTGCTGCGGTGCTGGCAGTGTCCTTAGTGAAGGGTACCGGTGATTTCGGCAGTGCCAGTGGTGTCTTTAGTGCAGGTTTGCTGGCTGTCTCAGCAGTGCGGGGGTTGCTGATGGAGTGCTCAGTTCATGGAATGGCAGGGCTGCAGTGCTGGCAGTGTCCTCAGTGAAGGGTACTGGAAGTGTTGGCAGTGCAGGCGTGCCCATGGTGTCTTTAGTGCAGGTTTGCTGGCTGTGTCAGAAGTGCGGTGGTTGCTGACAGTGTCCTCATCATTTTATCATCATCGGTGACCCCAATCATTTTAAAATACTACACTATGGGCCTCATTTATTAACGAGTTTTATCACCAAAATGAGTGATACATTTCACTGTGTATGATAAATGGTGCTCCAGCCAATCAGTTCCCAACTGTCAACTGTTAGAAAAGTGACAGTTGGGAGCTGATTGGCTGGAACAACATTTATCATACACTGTGTGTGACATTTATCACTCGTTTTGGTGATAAAACTCATTGATAAATGGGGGCCTTTGATTGTTTCCTTTTGTTCTCATCATTTTGAGGTAAATATAAGGACAAAAAGGGCCTGGGTGGAATTAAAGAGCCACACATAAGCGCACACAAGCGGCTGTGCAATTCAGTCCATTTAAAATGCAAATGCAGAAGGAGGTGTCGCTCACCTCCTAGCTGAATTTGCGTGATCTCAGCTCTGTGACTGAGGCCGCAGCTTGAGGTCACCATCAGAAAAATTGCAATCATGGTTGCCGATGTTCCTTAGGCCAGGCTGCAGGAGCTAAAGCTTCCCAGAACCTGGCTGGGTCCTGGCAGCTTGCGAGGCCAGAAAGTCTGCGTGCACACATACAGACTCTGCCCTCGTCCCTCCTGGAATATGGGGGCAACATGCCTCTGTTTCCAGGAATGCTGCCAGGGAATATCCCTTATCCACCTCCAAAACACCGCAACCTGTCAATCAGGCTGCAGCTGGGAGACACTGCAAGCGGACTCGCAGTCAGAGGGCTGCACATGCTCAGTACACATCCTACACATGCGCAGTCCTAGCACCATCGGAGATGTGCGCTAACCATCAATCAGGCCCAAAGAGCTACATTCTGAAGGAGTGATATATGTGGGACTAAATGTACAGTAAGCCTCCGTAAAATAAACATAAAATTAGTATGATTTCAGAAGTTTATTAGTGTATTATATGTTTAAGCACCTACAGGTACAGTAGTTTATTTAAAAAAATAGAAACATTGGTTAACATCAGTTAACATCGATGTTTCAGAACCAATGTTTAGGTCTAAACAATGTTTTGTAAGTAATGTAAAAACATTGGTACAGTACTTTCAATGTTGTCTTTTTATGTCTTTTTATGTCCTATCACTCCTCCAAGCAGTTCTCCCCCTCCCCCCATCCCTGATAACAGCATCACTGGCTCTGTGTGGCCCCTGCCTCACCCACAGCAGTGTAACAGCAGCAGCTCACCTCCTTCTTTCCCCTCTATGAACACAGCAGTGGTGGCTCTGTGTGTCCCCCTCACCCAGGGCCAAATTAAGGTCTGTGGGGGCTCCTGGGCAACAAACATATGTGGGCCCCTATCTATAAAAGTATATATATATATATATATATATATATATTAGGGATGTGCAGGCTCGGATAGGTTCGAGTTTGCACGTGGAGTTCGGATTTTTCCCTCCAAAGAAACGGAACTCAGAACGAGGCAAAACGTCATCTTACATGGACGAACATCATCATTCCTGGACAAAAGACCAGGAATGATGATGTTCGTCCATGTAAGATGACGTTTTGCCTCGTTCTGAGTTCCGTTTTTTTGGAGGGAAAAATCCGAACTCCACGTGCAAACTCGAACCTATCCGAGCCTGCACATCCCTAATATATATATATTAGGGGTGAGCGGGTTCGGATTTCTGAAATCCGAACCCCCCCGAGCCCCCCCGATCCGAGTCCGATCCGAGTCAGGCTCGACTTTTCCCGCCTGACTCGGATCTGAAATCGAGGCAAAACGTCATCATCCCGCCTTCCGAGTCTCGCGGGTTTTGGATCCTATATAAGGTACCCGCGTCGGCGCCATTTTCTCACTCGGCTGTGGACAGTGAAGAGGGAGGGTGGGAGTTAGGGCTGTGTAGTGTAGTGTAGTGTAGTGTAGTGCTGCTGTTGTCCACTACTTCAAAGTCCATAGGGGCTGGCTGTGTTGTGCTGTGCTGCTGTTGTTAATAGGGGCTGTGTCCACTACTTCAAAGTCCATAGGGGCTGGCTGGACTGTGTTGTGCAGTCAGTTCTCCATAGGGGCTGTGTCCACTCCAAAGTCCTGTGCAGTGTCCCAGTCCTAAAGGAGTGCTGTAGTGTTGTCCAGGGGGTGCTCTGTCCATCAGGGGTGCTCCCCCCAAGTGCTAAAAAAATAATATATTTTCTGTGTTTGTGAATTGTGTGCGCAGTAGCCGCACATGCATCAACAAAGTAGTGCCAAGCGTGTGCCTGTGTCATAAGTAAAGGGCCGGCTGGCTTGACCGTTAAAGGGTGCTGTAACCCCCGAAAGTACACTCCAGTCCAAACCAAAAAAAAATTATTTTCTGTGTTTGTGAATTGTGTGCGCAGTAGCCGCACGTGCATCAACAAAGTAGTGCCAAGCGTGCGCCTGTGTCATAAGTAAAGGGCCGGCTGGCTTGACCGTTAAGGGTGCTGTAACCCCCGAAAGTACACTCCAGTCCAAACCAAATAAAAAATTATTTTCTGTGTTTGTGAATTGTGTGCGCAGTAGCCGCACGTGCATCAACAAAGTAGTGCCAAGCGTGCGCCTGTGTCATAAGTAAAGGGCCGGCTGTCTTGACCGTTAAGGGTGCTGTAACCCCCAAAAGTACACTCCAGTCCAAACCAAAAAAAATATTATTTTCTGTGTTTGTGAATTGTGTGCGCAGTAGCCGCACGTGCATCAACAAAGTAGTGCCAAGCGTGCACCTGTGTCATAAGTAAAGGGCCGGCTGGCTTGACCGTTAAGGGTGCTGTAACCCCCAAAGTACACTCCAGTCCAAACCAAAAAAAAATTTATTTTCTGTGTTTGTGAATTGTGTGCGCAGTAGCCGCACGTGCATCAACAAAGTAGTGCCAAGCGTGCGCCTGTGTCATAAGTAAAGGGCCGGCTGGCTTGACCGTTAAAGGGTGCTGTAACCCCCGAAAGTACACTCCAGTCCAAACCAAAAAAATATTATTTTCTGTGTTTGTGAATTGTGTGCGCAGTAGCCGCACGTGCATCAACAAAGTAGTGCCAAGCGTGCACCTGTGTCATAAGTAAAGGGCCGGCTGGCTTGACCGTTAAGGGTGCTGTAACCCCCGAAAGTACACTCCAGTCCAAACCAAAAAAAAAATTATTTTCTGTGTTTGTGAATTGTGTGCGCAGTAGCCGCACGTGCATCAACAAAGTAGTGCCAAGCGTGCGCCTGTGTCATAAGTAAAGGGCCGGCTGGCTTGACCGTTAAAGGGTGCTGTAACCCCCAAAGTACACTCCAGTCCAAACCAAAAAAAAAATTATTTTCTGTGTTTGTGAATTGTGTGCGCAGTAGCCGCACGTGCATCAACAAAGTAGTGCCAAGCGTGCGCCTGTGTCATAAGTAAAGGGCCGGCTGGCTTGACCGTTAAAGGGTGCTGTAACCCCCGAAAGTACACTCCAGTCCAAACCAAAAAAAAATTATTTTCTGTGTTTGTGAATTGTGTGCGCAGTAGCCGCACGTGCATCAACAAAGTAGTGCCAAGCGTGCACCTGTGTCATAAGTAAAGGGCCGGCTGGCTTGACCGTTAAAGGGTGCTGTAACCCCCGAAAGTACACTCCAGTCCAAACCAAAAAAAAATTATTTTCTGTGTTTGTGAATTGTGTGCGCAGTAGCCGCACGTGCATCAACAAAGTAGTGCCAAGCGTGCGCCTGTGTCATAAGTAAAGGGCCGGCTGGCTTGACCGTTAAAGGGTGCTGTAACCCCCGAAAGTACACTCCAGTCCAAACCAAAAAAAAATTATTTTCTGTGTTTGTGAATTGTGTGCGCAGTAGCCGCACGTGCATCAACAAAGTAGTGCCAAGCGTGCGCCTGTGTCATAAGTAAAGGGCCGGCTGGCTTGACCATTAAGGGTGCTGTAACCCCCGAAAGTACACTCCAGTCCAAACCAAAAAAAAATTATTTTCTGTGTTTGTGAATTGTGTGCGCAGTAGCCGCACGTGCATCAACAAAGTAGTGCCAAGCGTGCGCCTGTGTCATAAGTAAAGGGCCGGCTGGCTTGACCGTTAAAGGGTGCTGTAACCCACAAAGTACACTCCAGTCCAAACAAAAAAAAAAATTATTTTCTGTGTTTAGCCGCACGTATATATCAAATCGATATAACATAAATGGAGGACCAAACTTTCTCCGATAAAAATAAAATAGAGAGAGATCAAGAACCACTTCCTCCTAGTGCTGAAGCTGCTGCCACTAGTCATGACATAGACGATAACATGCCATCAACGTCGTCTGCCAAGGCCGATGCCCAATGTCATAGTAGAGGGCACATACAATCCCAAATGGCAAAGTTCAGGAAAATGACCTTGAAAAAGACATTTAAATCAGCTGAAGAGAAATGTAAACTTGCCAATATGCCATTTACGACACGGAGTGGCAAGGAACGGCTAAGGTCGATCCCTAGTATGTTCATGACTAGTGGTTCAGCTTCACATGACGATGGAAGCCCTCCTCCCACTAAAAAAATCAAAAGAGTTAAGCTGGCAAAAGCACAGCGAAGAACTGTGCTTTCTAAGAAGATATCACAAATCCCCAAGGAGAGTCCAAGTGTGGTGGTGGTTGCGATGCCTGACCTTCCCAGCACTGGACGGGAAGAGGTGGCTCTTTCCACCATTTGCACGCCCCCTGCAAGTGCTGAAAGGAGCACCCACAGTCCACTTGCTGATATGCAAATTGAAGATGTCACTGTTGAAGTACAACAGGATGAGGATACTGGTGTAGCTGGCGCTGAGGAGGAAGTTGGCGAGGAGGATTCTGATGGTGATGTGGTTTGTTTAAATCAGGCTCCGGGGGAGACAGTTGTTGTCCGTGGGATGAAAAAACCCATCACGGTCATGCCTGGGCAGAAGACCAAACATTCCACCTCTTTGGTCTGGCAATATTTCTATCCAAATCCGGACAACAACTGTCTTGCCATATGTACCATATGTAAAGGTGAAATAAGTAGGGGTAGGGACGTCAACCACCTAGGAACATCCTCCCTTATACGGCACCTGCAGCGCGTTCATAAAAAGTTACTGTCAAGTTCAGAAACTTTGGCTAAGACCGTAAGCAGTCCAGGGACACCTAAATCCCATTGTCCTGTTGTATCCAAGCGCCTGCAAACCACACCGTCAACTCCCTCCTCGTCAATTTCCTCCTTAGTCAGGATCGGAAGTAGTCCTGCAGGCCATGTCACTGGCATGACTGACTCTCCTATCCGGGATTCCTCTGGAGGATCCTGCATTGCTACGCCTACTGCTGCCGCTGCTGCTGTTGCTGCTGCTGGGAGTCGTTCATCATCCCAGAGAGGAAGTAGGAACACCACTACTTTTACTAAACAATTGACCCTCCAACAGTCCTTAGCGAGGAGGATGAAGTACGACAGCAGTCATCCTGAAGCAAAACGTATAACTGAGGCCTTGACTGCTATGTTGGTGTTAGACGTGCGTCCGGTATCCGCCATTAGTGCAGTGGGATTTAGACAATTGATGGAGGTAGTGTGTCCCCGGTTCCAAATCCCGTCTAGATTCCACTTCACTAGGCAGGCGATACCGAGACTGTACAGAAACGTCAGAAAAAGTGTCCTCAGTGTCCTGAAAAATGCCGTTGTACACAATGTCCACTTAACCACGGACATGTGGACAAGTGGAACAGGGCAGACTAAGGACTATATGACTGTGACAGCCCACTGGGTAGATGTATCACCTTACGCAGCAACAGCAGCAGCGTCACCAGTAGCAGCATCTCAGAAATGCCAGCTCGTTACAAGGCAGGCTACGCTGTGTATCACCGGTTTCAGTAAGAGGCACACCGCCGACAACCTCTTAGAGAAACTGAGGGAAATCATCGCCCAGTGGCTTACCCCACTTAGACTCTCCTGGGGATTTGTGATATCTGACAACGCCACCAATATTGTGCGGGCATTACATCTGGGCAAATTCCAGCACGTCCCATGTTTTGCTCACACAATAAACTTGGTGGTGCAGAATTTTCTGAAAAGCGACAGGGGCGTGCAGGAGACGCTTTGGGTGGCCCGAAAAATTTCTGGCCACTTTCGCCATTCAGCGACTGCGTGCCGAAGACTGGAGCGCCAGCAAACACTCTTGAACCTGCCCCACCATCACCTGAAGCAAGAGGTTGTGACGCGGTGGAACTCAACCCTCTATATGCTTCAGAGGATGGAGGAGCAGCAAAAGGCCATACAAGCCTATACATCCACCTATGACATAGGCAATGGAGGGGGTATGCACCTGACTCAAGCGCAGTGGAGAATGATTTCCGTGTTGTGCAAGGTTCTCCAGCCCTTCGAACTTGCCACACGTGAAGTCAGTTCAGACACTGCCAGCTTGAGTCAGGTCATTCCCCTCATCAGGCTTTTGGAGAAGCAGCTGGAGAAAGTGAAGGAGGAGCTAAGATGGAGCGATTCCGTTCGGCATGTGGGACTTGTGGATGAAGCCCTTCATTCGCTTTGCCAGGATTCCAGGGTGGTCAATCTGTTGAAATCAGACCACTACGTTTTGGCCACCGTGCTCGATCCTAGGTTTAAAGCCTATGTGGTGTCTCTCTTTCCGGCCGACACAAGCCTGCAGAGGTGCAAAGACCTGCTGGTGAACACACTGTCAGCTGAAGCGGAACGTGACACGTCAACGGCTCCTTCTTCATTTTCTCCTGCAACTGGGGCTGCCAGGAAAAAACTTAGGTATCCTAAGCAACCCGCTGGCGGTGATGCAGGGCAGGCAGGACCAAGTTTGGACATCTGGTCCGGACTGAAGGACCTGGCAACAATTTCTGACATGTCTACTGTCACTGCATATGATACTGTCACCATTGACAGAATGGTGGAGGATTACATCGGTGACAGCATCCAAGTAGGCATGGCAGACAGTCCATACCTGTACTGGCAGGAAAAAGAGGCAATTTGGAGGCCCCTGTACAAACTGGCTCTATTTTACCTGAGTTGCCCCCCCTCCAGTGTGTACTCCGAAAGAGTGTTTAGTGCAGCCGGGAACCTTGTCAGCGAAAGGCGTAGGAGGTTGCTTCCACAGAATGTGGAGAAGATGATGTTCATCAAAATGAATTATCAGCTCTTCCAGGGAGACCAGCCTCCAGAAGGTACAGAGGGACCTGTGGTGGTGGATTCAAGTGGGGATGAGTTAATACTTTGTGAGGATGAGGATGTACACACTGAAGAGGGTGAGGAATCGGTGGATGAGGAGGATGAGGATGACATCTTGCCTCCATAGAGCCAGTTTGTGCAGGGACACATTAATTGCCAGCTTGTTTTGTGGGGGCCCAAACGAACCAATCATTTCAGCCACAGTTGTGTGGCAGACCCTGGCGCTGAAATGATTGGTTTGTTAAAGTGTGCATGTCCTGTTTATACAACATAAGGGTGGGTGGGAGGGCCCAAGGACAATTACATCTTGCACCTCTTTTTTTTCTTTGCATTATGTACAGTTTGGGGCCTAGTTTTTCAAACTGCCATCCTGTCTGCCACTGCAGTTTCACGCCTAGATGGGTCACGTGTTTGTGCCGCCCACTCGTGTCGCTTAGCATAGTCATCCAGCTACCTCGGTGCAACCTTTTGGACATAAAAACACTATTGTGAGGTGTGAGGTGTTCAGAATAGACTGGAAATGAGTGGAAATTAAGGTTATTGAGGTTAATAATAGCATAGGAGCAGAAAAACCTACAAATTCTGTGATTTTAGCTGTTTTTATGCTTTTTTTAAAAAAAATACAGATCCAAAACACAAAACCCAGAACCCAAAACACGGAAGGGTGGTTTTGGCAAAACCAATCCAGATCCAAAACACGAAGAAAGATCCAGATCCAAAACCAAAACACAAAACACGAAAAGTGGCCGGTGCACACCCCTAATATATATATATATATATATATATATATACAGGTTGAGTCTCCCGTCTCCCATACCCAAATATTCCAAAATACGGAATATTCCGAAATACGGAATATTTTTAGCATGACTGAGAAACTTGAAACTTTTGCTTTCTGATGGTTCAATGTACACAAACTTTGTTTAAAGCACAAATTATTAAAAATATAGTATAAAATGACCTTCAGGCTGTGTGTATAAGGTGTATATGAAACATAAATGAATTTTATGAATGTACACAAACTTGTTTTGATGCACAAAATTATTAAAAATATTGTATAAAATGACCTTCAGGCTATGTGTATAAAGTGTATATAAAACATAAATGCATTCTGTGTTTAGATTCGGGTCCCATTCCCAAGATATTTCATTATTTAATGTAAATATTCCAAAATACAGAATATTCTGATATCCAAAATACCCATGGTCCCAAGCATTTTGGATATGGGAGACTCAACCTGTGTGTATATGTATATATATATATATATATATATATATATATATATGATGACAGGTTCAGTTCTCAGAGTACCAAACCCACCTGAAATTCGGGGATATCCCTGCCTGCACCGGATCCCTCTCCCGAACCAAAACCTCACGATCCCGCTGTTGGGTCATGAGGTTTTGTATTGAGCAGGCTTAATGCTGATTGGCTGAGAGAGCTGTCTGTCATGGCTCTCAGCCAATCAGCGTTAACCCATTTAATATGCACACAGGAAGCAAAAAAAGATGGTGCCAACCATCCCCCACTGCCTGACACTGCCTGCACCTCCCGCTGCCGACACGCTGCCACCCCTACTGGCAGCATCCCATGCTGCTGAAACCACCGCTGCTGACACTGCCAGCGCCCCATATACTGAGGACACCATCAGTGACCCCCACACTGCCGACACTGCCTTCACTCCCATACTGAAGACACTATTGGCAACCCTGCACTGTCGACACTGTCAGCACACATGCACTGAGGACACCGCTGGCTCCCCCACTCTACCGACACCGCCAGAACCCTGTATTGAGAACAGCCCTGAATTGCCAGCACAGTCAGAAAACCTGCACTGGGGACACCGCTGGCACCCCCACACTGCCGACATCGCCGGTACCCTTCACTGAGGACACTGCCAGCACGACAACACTGCCATTCCAAGTAATGAGGACACTGTCAGAAACCCCTGCACTGTCGACACAGCCAGAAAACTTGCACTAAAGACAACACTGCCGACATTAACGGTACCCTTCACTGAGGATACTGAAAGTGCCGCAGCACTGCCATTCCGTGTACTGAGGACACCAGCAGCAACCCCCACACTGCCGACATAGCCAGTAAGCCAGCACTGAAGACATTGCTGGCACCCCCTACCCTTCACTAAGGACACTGCCATCACCGGAACACTGCCATTCCATGTACTGAGGACACTGTCAGCAACCCCTGCATTGCCTACACAGCCAGCAAACCTGAACTAAAGATACCACTGGCCCTGCCGACATCATCAGTACCCTTTACTGAGGACACTGCCAGCAATACAGCACTGCTATTCCATGTACTGAGGACACCGCCAGCAACCCCCACACTGCAGACACAGCCAGCAAACCAGCACTGAAGATTCTGCTGGCACCACCGCACTGCCAACATCGCCTGTATCCCTCATTGAGGACACTGCCAGCACCGCAGCACTGCCATTCCACATACTGAGGACATTGTCAGCAACCCATGCACTGCCTGCACAGCCAGCAAACCTGAACTAAAGATACCACTAGCATTGCCGACATCACCAGTACCCTTCACTGAGGACACTGGGCCTGATTCAGAGCCGGATGCTATTTGCGCTCGCTCATTCAGAAAAAAGGGGTTGCTATTCAAATGAACCGTTCGCTCTTTGCAGTCTGTTCACGCCTCTATGTCTGAACGAGTGAACAAAACTTGCGGTCATTTTTTGGGAAACTACGCCCCCTGGCCACTTGCATCCTACGTCATGTCCACTAGTTATTAGATTAATCGAGTACCTCGACCAGCATATGAACTGCTCGCTATTCTTGTGTTTGGTTTTTCCTACCGCAATCTTGCAAGCAGTTCTGACTATAAAATAACCCAGTGACGTTGTCAAAGAAGCTGCTGTATTAATTATGCACACCCATAAAATGCCCGTTTTGACCTTTAAGCACGCCTGCGTTCGGATCTCCACTCCCTGTTTTCAAGCACCTTCCCCTGTTACCACCCACATACGCCTCCTCCTGTCACTCAAAATAGCAGGCATTCGCTATTTAGTGAACAAACGATTTTTGGCCGCACTGACTGGTTCATGCATGCGTATTACGATCCGTACGCATGCGCAGTTGTGCAAACATCGCTCGGAATGAATGAGCGGCCACTTACGAGCGGCTCTGAATCAGGCCCACTGTCAGCAATGCAACACTGCCATTACATGTACTGAGGACACCGTCACCAACCCCTGCACTGCCGACACAGCCAGCAAACCTGCACTAAAGACATAACTGGCACCCCGCTCTGCTTACACCTCCAGTACCCTGCACTGAGGACACTGCCATTCCATGTACTGAGGACACCATCAGCATCCCTGCTCTGCCAATACTGCTGTCATAGTAAATGCACTATTGGTGTATCCAAAACACACTGTATAATGCACTGTATCCATGTTGGAAATTGGTAGCTGAACTGCCACATGTTAGTGCCACCCACTGTGTCACTTGGCTTAGTCAGCCAGCTAGCTGGTTGCAACCATTTGGCCTTAACCAGATGAAAAAAAAAATATTGTTAGGTGATCAAAATTGATTGGAAATGGCTGGAAATAAATGTTACTGAGGTTAATAATACTGTAGGAACAAGAACAGGCCCATTTTATGTGATTTCAACTGTTTTTATGATATTCTAAGAAAAAAATCCAGATCCAAAACTAAAACCGAAAAACAACACACCAAGGAAAAAAATCCAAAGCCAGATCCAAAACCAAAACAAGAGGGTCGGTGCACATCTCTAATATATAAATATATATATATATATATATATATATATATCTATATGAAACAAGTATAGCGGCCGGCACTCACTGAATGTTGCCTTCCTCAATCAATTCACATCAAAGTGGAGAGACATCATATATGCGTATGGAGGTGGCACTCACGGTGACTGGCATGAAAGCAGACAAAGGTCTCCAATGGCTGTAATCAATGTTTCAGAACTTTAATAGCGTTCAATGACACAATGGACAAACATACCTTTATAGCTACACCACGTGAAGACGTGGGCTCACCGCCAGGAAGTGGAAGTGGACGTCACTGAATCATAGTGAAACAACCATCACCATAGTGATAAATCAACATAAACAGTGAACATCCAGCAATACCCATTAGTAATAATACAATAAAAGATGAATAGGCACTACACGCAGGTAGCATTTAAATGGAAACATTTAAATAGACCAACCATTAATAATGACAAAAAAAGAGGCACTAACACAGCACTGCAAATTTGATCATCACCGTGTATCAATAAACGGAACTTAACAGCTAGATAATAATGTCAATTTGTGTCAAAAGTACCATAAGTAGCACAATAAGATAAACCTAATAACAATAATAGGCATTGAAAGAATCATGATAAAGACAAGTCCGCAAAGACCGTGATATGATCTATAGTCAACAATAGTCCTGAATCATAAACAAAATAAAATAAAATAAAATAAAAAATATAAACACAATTTATAAAAAATGTGAAAAAAATAAATGGAAAGAAGGACTATAAAAAAAACTGAAGTCCCAAATTTTCATTCAATCCCAACGGGGATAAGGTATTCAGTTTAAAGATCCATTGCAACTCTAATTGAAGGAGCCGTTTGGATCTATCTCCTCCCCTCCATAATGGAGGGACATGGTCAATAATTTTGTAGCGGAGGGTAGCTAAACTAGGTTTTGCCTGAGCAAAGTGCCGAGCTACCGGCTGTTCGCTCGTGCCTTTGATCAAGGCTGCCCGAATGGCACTCCTGTGTAGTGCCATTCTTTCCTTAAACATGCCTTCAGTTTTGCCCACGTAATTCTTGCTACAAGGGCAACTGATTACGTAGACAACGAACTTGGTAGTGCAAGTTAAGTAATGTTTTATATCAAACCATTTACCTGTAGAGGGATGTCTGAATGTGTCGCCTGTAGATAAATATCTACAGGTAAGACAATCCAAGCATCTGAAACAACCAGTCTTCACAATCTTATTGGTGGCACTATATGAACTACATACTGATGAAGTGACATCTGTCTTGACAAGTAAGTCCCGCAAATTTCTACCTCTCTTAAAACTCTGCATGATAGAGGTTTTAGAGAATGCTTTAAGTTCTGGATCCGAAGTAACAATCGGCCAGTACCTTTTGATTTCACGATTAACAGTGGAACTAGAAGGATTATACCGATTAACCAATGGAATTCTCTGTAACATAGAGGTAGTTTGAGATTTTGGCATTAATAAAGTCTCACGTGGAATAGTTGTAGCTTTATCATGCTGGGAAATAAGAAAAGCAAGAGGATAACCTTGTGCCAAAAATTTGTCTGTTATAGTCTGAAGTTGTACATCTAATAAGGACTTATCACTGACAATTCGGCGAACCCGAAGATATTGAGAGTAAGGCAGTCCCCACTTGGTACCTGGAGGATGAAAACTCCGATAATGAAGTAAATTGTTCCTATCAGTAGACTTAGAAAAAAGATTTGTAACCAATTTATCATCAAATCTGGTGATAACAACATCTAAATAATTGATACTTTCACTACTCATATTGTAAGTGAATTTGATAGGATGTAACAATTCATTGTGTATGTCAAACAGTTGTTGTAATACATCAATAGGACCTGACCACAAAATGATCAGGTCATCGATGTATCGTTTGTACAAAAGTAAATGACTAGAAATGACTGGATCGGAGAAAAACAATTCTCTCTCAACTTCAAACATAAAACAATTAGCTAGGGAGGGTGACACAGCTGAACCCATGGCACACCCCCCTAACTGCAGAAAGAAAGAACCGTCAAACAAAAAATAATTTTTCTTTAAAGTAAACTCCAACAATTGTATAAATGTATCTAAATCGGGTCCCGTATACAAAGGATGGTTAGTAAGTAGCTGCCGAACTGCTCGTAAACCCTCCTGATGGGGAATACTAGTATAAATATTTTTAACATCAGCCGTACATAACATGAGATCAGAAGGTAAATCCTTAATAGACTCCAAACAATTAAGCTGACAGGTGGTGTCTTTGAGAAATGTTTTTTATTTTTAACAATGGGTTGCAAGTGACTATCCAAATAAACCGAAATAGGGTGTAATAATGAGCCAATGCCCGAAATTATGGGCCGGCCCGGAGGTTTGGAAAGAGACTTGTGTACTTTAGGTACAGTGTACATTAATTGGATCCTAGGAGTTTCCGTTTTTAATGCTAATTTAATGTCAGAAGATAGTGCCCCTGAATCTGCAGCCTGCTGTAAAAATGTATCAATTTCTTTCTTAAATATCACAGTAGGATCTCCTCTGAGTTTGATATAAGTCATAGGATCTGCTAACTGAGAGTAAATCTCCTGTTTGTAATCTGATAGGTCTTGTATAGTGATGGATCCACCCTTGTCCGAGGGGCGTATAACTATAGTAGGATCACTTCTCAAATCTTCCAATGCCTAACGTTCTTCAATGGTTAAATTGTAATGTATAGGTGCCTGTGCCATCTCTTTAATTTTATCAATCTTTCAATAATCTAGAGAAGGTTTTAAGCGAATGGTTTGAAGATGGAGGGTCAAATCTAGAGGTAGTTCGAAATCATTTTAATTTATCAGGAATCATTTCTTGCTGTTTAGGATAAGATTGAATTGTTTAGAAAAATGTTCCTTAATACGTAATTTTCGTCCCAGTTTATAATTTTCAACTTGCCATTCAAAATTATTATGCTTGCAAGTAGGTACAAAATTAAGACCATAATTCAGGACTTTACGTTCAATGGGTTTTAACTCTCGAGATGACAAATTAAATATTAAATCCTCCTGGGGAGAGGTGGTCGCGGATTTCACCTTCTGCCTCCAGTTCTGTCCCACCCGCCACGTGAACTTTCTCTTGCGTGAGCGGGTGTCATTCTGGTAGACATGCCTAAAGGGACGGCCATCGGATAGGTAGGAGTACTCATTGTATCAGAATCGCTATTAATTTGTGATTCAGCAGATGATGCCGAATCCCTAACAAAACGTTGATGTTTCCTTCTGGAAAACGTGGGACGATGTCTCTCTCGTTGCCCCGTGAGCCAGCCGTACACTTGTTGTTTAGCGTAATCTGTTTCTACTTTAAGAAGTTTTTTTTTTTTGAAATGCGTTCTTTTGTGTAATTATCCACTTGTGTAGTTAATTTTTGTAACCAATCAATGGCATCATCCTTTGATAAATCAGCTTTATGTTTTGATTCAAATATATGTAGTTGTTCCTGAGAGGCCGTTAATTCCCTAGTGCTCTCCTCGATAACTAACAGCATTAAGTTGAAGGAGCACTTATTTAAAATAGCCACCCATTTTTTACAAAACGGGATATTATGCCGGCCGATAGTTGGAACATTATTAATCCGGAAACCCCTTGGGATCATTTTGGATTTGAAGTAGTCTGATAGCGTAATGCTATGATACAAATAGTCAATTTCTCATTTTTTGATTTTAAACCAGTCCCGATAAAGGTCCACGTTGGTCACTGTCTCCTTATCCTTTAATACTTCTTTAGATAAAATTAATTCTGCTTCTGCTTCAGAGAAGCTAAATGTATCACCTTGTTGCAATTGTATACAAGTATCAAACTCATGCAAATTATCCATATTGTAAGATTAGAATGGCAATAAGTGGCAACAGACACAATTAGTAAAAACACATCCAAAATCAAAAAGCACACAATCCTGGTGTGCCCTGATACAGTCCTGATGTGAGCAATAATTAGAAAAATAACGGTAGGGTGCCCTGCTAGAAAAAACAGTGTGGGGAAACTGTTTTCCAATAGACAACAAGTATAGCGGCCGGCACTCACTGAATGTTAAGAAGTAATGCACCGGTGCCTTCCTCAATTAATTCACATCAAAGTGGAGAGACATCATATATGCATATGGAGGTGGCACTCACGGTGACTGGCATGAAAGCAGACAAAGGTCCCCAATGGCTGTAATCAACATTTCAGAACTTTAATAGCGTTCTTTCGTCAGGATATAAATGACACAATGGACAAACATACCTTTATAGCTAATTATAGATATTTATCTACAGGCGACACATTCAGACATCCCTCTACAGGTAAACGGTTTGATATAAAACATTGCTTAACTTGTACTACCAAGTTCATTGTCTACGTAATCAGTTGCCCTTGTAGCAAGAATTATGTGGGCAAAACTGAAGGCATGTTTAAGGAAAGAATGGCACTACACAGGAGTGCCATTCGGGCAGCCATGATAAAAGGCACGAGCGAACAGCCGGTAGCTCGGCACTTTGCTCAGGCAAAACCTAGTTTAGCTACCCTCCGCTACAAAATTATTGACCATGTCCCTCCATTATGGAGGGGAGGAGATAGATCCAAACGGCTCCTTCAATTAGAGTTGCAATGGATCTTTAAACTGAATACCTTATCCCCGTTGGGATTGAATGAAAATTTGGGACTTCAGTGTTTTTTATAGTCCTTCTTTCCATTTATTTTTTTCAAATTTTTTATAAATTGTGTTTATATTTTTTATTTTATTTTATTTTATTTTGTTTATGATTCAGGACTATTGTTGACTATAGATCATATCACGGTCTTTGCGGACTTGTCTTTATCATGATTCTTTCAATGCCTATTGTTGTTATTAGGTTTATCTTATTGTGCTACTTATGGTACTTTTGACACAAATTGACATTATTATCTAGCTGTTAAGTCCTGTTTATTGATACACGGCGATGATCAAATTTGCAGTGTTGTGTTAGTGCCTCTTTTTTGTCATTATTAATGGTTGGTCTATTTAAATGTTTCCATTTAAATGCTACCTGCGTGTAGTGCCTATTCATCTTTTATTGTATTATTACTAATGGTTATTGCTGGATGTTCATTGTTTATGTTGATTTATCACTATGGTGATGGTTGTTTCACTATGATACAGTGACGTCCTCTTCCGCTTCCGGGCGGTGAGCCGGCGTCTTCACGTGGTGTAGCTATAAAGGTATGTTTGTCCATTGTGTCATTTATATCCTGACGAAAGAACACTATTAAAGTTCTGAAACGTTGATTACAGCCATTGGGGACCTTTGTCTGCTTTCATGCCAGTCACTGTGAGTGCCACCTCCATACGCATATATATATATATATATATATATATATATATATATATATGTATGTATAGCAACTGACATACTTTGTATACTTTACATGGAAAACAGAACATTGTGCTTCTCAATGAATGTACAATGTAACCATGGAAAATGAGTGCTGTTTTGGGAGGAGGGGAGAGACCTAAAGTACAAAGGTGTCTCTAGACACAAAGGGCAGCATTAATGAGTAGTAACAAAACACATGGGGTGGGCTAATGAAAACTTGATTTGTTGTCTATGGAAAATGTGCAGCCTTTACAAATGAATTCCTCCTCCCCCTCTGTGTTGAGACAAGCAATGGCTTAATCTGAAAAAGGACATACTGTAAATTACTGATGGCCAGTTCTTGAATTACAATGTATATTTAGAACCAGTACTGTATATTAAATATGGAGCCATATTTTCAGGGGGAAATTTCTACACTAAGAAATCACTACACACACGCCATCCTTACTGACTCAGACCCCGTATACTGTACACGGTGTTCACATCCACTAAATGAAATATTATATTATTCTAAAAAAGTTTTATTGTTATTACAATAATATTATTTATATTATTAAGTTATTGAATTATATAAATGTATTTTTGTAGCTGAAAAAAAAATGTTTACACTATGATTCAAACCATAACTGCCAAGTGTGATGTGCAGTGCCTTTACCACTATGCCTCAATACCGATAGATGGGAAGTACAGAATCTGTCTTTTCAGGAACTGATGGCAGTTACCTAGTGACAGTGCTTTTGGTGCTAGTACAGTGTTTCAGTGGCTAGTACAGTGATTTAGCCGCAAATGCTTTTTGCATCTTAACATAAACACTTCTCAACACTCCTCATTTGCCCTCTATTAAAATCAAAGGAGACCACTACTTTATCTTTGCTACTTAGGAGGAACACTATAAGTGCTACATTACATGATACACTGGCCACCCAGTGGTGAAAGTATGAATTGCATCTTTTCTGCACCGGAGACAGCATGGCACAACAACATATGAGAATTGATGTCATGTTAAATTGAGAGCCATGGCACAATTTTCACAAAGATGAATGTGGACACATCTGTATATATATATATATATATATATATATATATTGGGGTTAAGGGAGCCATCTTCTGAGGTAAACAGTTGCACTTGTTATGCAGCAGCCATGTAGTGGTATACCAGTCCAGGGCTTTGGAACAAATATCTGCAGCTAGTTTTATTAGCAGCACAAGAATATACAAAATAATTAATTAAATATTGTTCTATCTGGCTCTAACTAAATAAGCTGATTCCTTCTAACACAACAGAAGGACCTAACACCCTTCTCACAAAACAGAAGTCTTTAGCACAGAACTTACATTGAGTAATCACAGTGTCTCTCAACAGGCCTCTGACCTTTTCCCCAGGCAGCGAGAGACTGACTATATAGAATGACACACCCTTTATCAGCCTCTTATAGGTGGTCTTGCAATGAAGACTGCCAATGCGTCCACTGTGAAATTAATCACCACTGGAAGGACTTTTATAGAATCCAAAACACACAAGATTCAATGCCAGGAAGATGACATATTGCCTCATTTTGGAGTATTTGTAACTCTTCCACACAAACACTATAAAGCAATTAAATGCTGATGCTTTAATGGATGTGTTCCTTGCACAATATAGATATGGGGTAGATGTATGAAGCAACGCAAAAGTGTGCCAATGGAGAAGTTACCCATGGCAACCAATCAGCTTCTACCTATCACTTTATATGTAATTGATCAATGCAGCCTTAAAGCTGATTGGTTGCCCTGGGCAACTTCTCCACTGGCATACTTCTTCACTCTATTCACTGCTTCACACATCTACCCCCCTGTGCTTAAATGCAGATTCGACACTCTCATGGAATAAGATTGCTGTTGCTCACAAAATGTAGAGCTGATATTTCACAGAATAGTGTGCTCACTGGAATACACACATACAGTCTATGCAGCTGAAGTCCTGAGTAGTTATGTAACACACCCATCTCACTTACTACTCACAATCATTTCACTCTCTCACACCCACTGAGTTACCAGAACAAACACACCAGGGTCCAAATCCTTCTCAATACCTATATCCATCTCATTCAGTATCCACATTCAGCTCCCATAGACATATTGCCAAATTGATAAAACCATCCTACTCTTATGCTCCATCCACACATCATATTTCCCAAAGTCAACAACAGTCCTGACATCTGAACAAATAACTACATTGCATTGATAGGTGAGGCGAATAACATTGATTATCTCATTACAATGGTACCTGCCAAGGGGTGGAACATATTACCCAGCAAGTGAACATTCAGATCTTGATGTTGATGTTTTGGAAGTAGGAAAAATGGCCAGGTGTAAGGATCAGAGCAACTTTGAGAAGGGAAAAAAATGTGATGGACAAATGACAGGGCAGAGCATCTCCAAAATGTTAGGTAGTGTGAGGTGTTCACCGTATGACATGGTTAGTAACTACCAAAAGGGGTCCAAGGAAGGACAGCCAGTGAGCCCATGGGGAGTGAATGCTAGTCCTTCTGGTCCTATCCCACAGAAGAGCTATTACAGCACAAATTACTGAAAGAGTTAATGCTGGCTCTTATAGAAAGGTATCAGAACACATAGTGCATTGCAGCTTGCTGCCTAAGAGGCTGCATAGCCACAGACTAGTCAGAGTGCCAAAGCTAACCGCTGTCCACCTCCAGAACCACATACAATGGGTGCGTGAACATCAGAACTGAACCATGGCCTGCTCTGATAAATCACATTTTCTTTTACATCATGTGGTCAAACGGGTGCATGTGCGTTATTTATTTGGGAAAGAGATGATACTATGGGAAAAAGGCAAGCCGACAGAGCTAGTGTTATGCTCTAGGCAATGTTCTGCTGAGAAATCTTTAACATTAACAAGGATGAATAAAGAAGCTTAAAAATTACTTATTCGAGGATGACCTTATTCTATTGTTTGCCAAACATATATAATAATCCTCCAGGTAGCCCTATTATATCAGAAATGTGTTCTGCAAGTCCTTCTGAATTTGTATATATACATGGGGGGTTGAAATAAAGATTCAGACAGGCAGGTATTTAGTAAAGCAATGTCTTTAATGGCAGGAGACACTGCACTTTAGCATATATGAGCATAGCCCTGGACACATACAGACATATAACACAAATAAACAACTAAACACACAGCACTCCTTGTGATTAGTAGTCAGCAGTTGCTTGCAGCCACAATCGGCCATGCTCTCCCAGCATAGTCCTTTCCCTGGCACTACAAATGCATAAACCTACTACCTGGCTGCTAGATAGCATCAGAGCAAAGAGCAACAGCTGTGTGAGAATTTGAAACCCTTCCTGTTCTGCTGACTTCCTGCTGGCTCTTGACGACCTGGAAAACCCTGGAATTTTATATTTCCAGTTTGAGCTGTGCAGCCCAGAAAACCTGGAGTTCCTAACTTCTATTGCAGGTGCAGAATGTGCCAGTCTTGTTTTCCTCTCCCTTGGAGGGTACTGATCCCACCAGAATGTGGGCAATTCAGGTGAGAGACAACCCCAACACCACACATCCTCCCTATCACTTTTCCAAGTTTGGGGAAGTGAACTTTTCCTTTCATGACAGCCAAGACCATTCAGCCTTCCAAACCAACTTTCCAGCCATGTCTTCTTCATACCCCCTGTACATGGTGCATTCTGGCAGAGGTGCAACCATCCTTCTTTTCCTCCAGACACTGGGTTCTACTTTTTTCTGCTGCCCACAGACAAAGTATCTCTCAAAGAGCCAGTGTGACTTCCAAGCGGTCTAGCGAGAAGTACAGAGACCGGACTTTCTTCTTGCTGGATAGCTTGTTGCCATGCCTCAGGAATGTGATACGGTCGCTACTTTATTCCCACTCCTCCAGGTCTATTTATCTTTTGCTTTATCTATTAAGGCAGTGCACCTTGGCAGGGTAGAAAACACATCCTGGTTATTGTGAACTAAGGCTTCCGCTTATTTTCACTGTTGTGCTGACAAGGTGTCCACCAGCTGAACTTCTATAGGGCCACATGAACTAGAGTGGCACCCATGAATGTGAGGGGTGGTGGTTTCCAGCACATCCATGGAAACATCTGTATTGGGTATAACACCTCTGCAAATCTTTTTGTCTGGCCGTAACCAGGCAAAGTGTTGCAGATTTCTTTCCTCAGACATTAATTGCTCAGAGGTTCTCTCTCCAATGCAGACTGGCCATGCTTTTCCACTCCTCTCTTTTCCGAGGTAGGGCCATGGAGACTTTACATTGGCGTTGTCTCTGTGGTTCCTTTATGAGCTCAACAAATCCTGGGAAATTGCATCCCAATATGAGGTGTTTCCTTGAGGAGTGGTGACAGTCAGGGTCACAGGCCAATGGTACCATCTTAATGGGTCGCCCATTCCCTGGTTTATTTTCCAGCTTTTTTGTCATATTTCCTGCGGTCTCATATCACTTTAATACTGTAATTAATTCCTCTAAATTCTGAGGATCAGCGTGTATGACCCAGTGCTGCATAATCTGCCTTAGGGTTCTTGTACACTTTTCAACAACCACCATCTCTACAATCTGAGTGGATATGCTGTCTTCTAGCTGGATCCAACTCCACTCCTGTCTGGTGATTTCTGCAACCAGGCATATAACACAAATAAACAACTAAACATAAAAGGTTACATCACCTTGTAAGAAAGAAAAAAAGTGTGTGATATGCGAATTATTGAACACAATGCCCTGTGCCAGGAGCTGCTGAGCGCAAGAGAGACCCAAAGTCTCTATTATGAACAAATGGATACATAGAATGTGCTCATAGCGCTCACCTATTTATGTCCTATCAAATCAGTCTCACTCGTGTGGTGTTATGATATACTAAAGATGTTGTGTATGCAAATGGGTATAGCAGAAATTGATATGTGCCAATACTATATATGTTTATTATACTAAATAGAAAGCACAAAGCTCCAATTAAAAATGAATTTGATAGGAGCGCTGTGCACACATTCTATACATACATCACTCCTTGTGCCTAGTAGTCAGTAATGGCTTACAGCAACAATCTCCCATGCTCTCCCAGCATAGACCTTTCCCTGGCACTATAAACACATAATCCTACTACCTGGCCGCTAGATAGCATCAGGGCAAGGAGAAACAGGTGTGTGAAAATTTAAAACCCTTCCTGTGTTGCTGACTACCTTTTGGCTCTAGGTGACCTGGAAAACCCAAAATTCTAAATTTCCAGTTTGAGCAGTGCAGCCCAGAAACCCGTAGTTCCAAACCCGTAGTAGCAGGTGCAGAATGTGCCAGTATATATATATATATATATATATATATATATATATATATAAAATGTTCTTATATAACCTTCATATATTTAAGATTAAAACAAAGATATGAGTCTTGGTATACAAGTATACAGTACCTCATGAGAAAGGAGTCAGTGCAGTTGAGATATTTCTGAAAGAAGATACAGGTTCGGATATGATAAAGGGACAAAGGGACTTTATCCGGAACTGTATCAATTACATTTTAATAAATAGTTATTTAAAAATTGAGGCTAGATTTTTTTATATAACGATGTGGGACAGCAATTGGGACTCCATATGCACCTCGTTTTGTATATCTGTATTTGGGTATTTATGAAAGAGAATATATAGAGAATTATAACCCCTTCATTGATAAGATCACTGTCTTTAAAATATACATTATATCGAAAACATTGTTGTATGGGAGAGGGACTAAAGAAAAAATTGACAGGATGGGTTGAAGGAAATAAGATTAATACCTATACCTTCATTAAACAGGTGGACAGTAATAGGGAATGCAGTCGTGATGCAGACAGTCGAATTGCCGACTGCCAGCTTCCCAACTGTTTATCCCGACAGGGGACTAATGACAGGCATTGAAATATTGACGCCTTTCATTATCCCTATGCCAGGAACCCGACGTCCGGCATACCAAAAGAAGGTGAGCCGGGTGGCAGGTGCGGATAGCCATGGGGGGGAAGGTTAGGTTTAGGGCTCCGGGGGGACTTAGGGTTAGGCACCCCCTGGGAGGGTTTGAGTTAGGGTTGGGGAAGGGGGGTTAGGGATAGGCACCCCTTGGGGGAGGTTAGGGTTAGGTACACCCCAGGAGTCTTAGGTTTAGGGTGCAGGGAAGGGGGATTAGGTTTAGGCACTTACAGTGGGGTTAGGGTTAGGCACTAGGGGGGGAGGTTAGGGTTAGTCACCCTAAAGGAGGGTTAGGGTTAGGGGGGAAAGGGTTAGTAATAGTTAAAATACTTGTGATTAGGATTTTGGATGCTGCTGGTGTTCCACTCTCGGTATTTGAGTATAGGTCTAGTGGTCTTTCATACCGATCCCAGTAATAGTTATGTACACTATAATAGTTGTCACCTGTATTCTTTGAAAAAAACATACCTCATTCACATATGACAAGGATTTGTATTTATGGCTCGATATTTATAGTTAACAAATGGCTTCACAAATTAGTGGAAACCAGTATCATAAGAGCAAAAAAACTTAACTGGCAAGATTTGCTGAAACATAAAGAAAAATAAATATAAAAATGAGAAGAAATTATTTGTTCCCTTTGTTACAACATATACTAATAGGCAGAATAAAATAAAAGAGGTAATAAACAGGCATCGGGATACATAAGTGCAGGTTTGTAGAAGTGGAGATGTTGCCCATAGCAACCAGTCAGATTCTAGTTATTATAGACTAGATATACTGTATGTTAAGTATAATCTGCACTTTAATAAATATAACCCTGAATACATTTTTTAGAAAAGCATCGCAAATTGCTAGTGTTGTAGTAAATATTAGAAATTTTGAAATGCTGTCAATACTATAATGAAAAACATAAAAAGTAGGATGAACTGTCTAACCACATTTATGATCTATATGAGCAAATGCAAATTCGGTAAAATACACATAGGTAAAATTAAACAACAGTTAAAAATTAGAGATATGCTAGCTTAGTTCCCTGAAAACTGAACTTAGGGGTTATGAGATGAACTGAGCCCCAGCTCAAGTGTTCCACAAGTTCAGGGACCAAAACGAGGCAAAACATCATCTTCCCTATGCTGGATCTCGCATGTTTTGGATTGCTTATAAAAGTCCCTCCCTCATGATTGGGCATCATTTCACACAGGAGAGTGGAGGGAGAGCGTGTGGTCTGTGGGCTGCAGTATGGTGAGGCACAGTGTTGTGTGTTCATGGTCAGGGCCGGCTCCAGGGGACGGAGCACCCTGTGCCAGCCGCCTCCAGAGCGCCCTATCTTCCTGAAAATGGGGGCATGGTCTAATTACCATAGGCCATGCCCCCTATGTGATGTTATTAGGAGGCATGTCTGCCTCCAAATAACGTCAGGCTGGGGGGAGCCTCACTAGCTGGGCTTCCCCCAGCCCTCTCCCATCACTGAATGGATACCGCGTGCATGCACGCAGCATTCATTCAGAGACTCCGAGGTCCAGCACCACCGCACAGCTGTGGCAGTGGGGGGGTCCCCAATCTCCTGATTTAGCCACCCGCGGGCCACTCCGGTCCATGGTTGGAACAGCGGGATAGTAATGTCCCGCTGAAATCGGGATGTTGGGGAGGGGTGTGCCCTCTATGGGTGGCGCCCCTGTGCGACCGCTTAGGTCGAACACCCCTAGAGCCGGCCCTGTTCATGGTCATGCATTGTACACTTTCAGGCATTAAATGGCACTAAATGTCATTAGGAGCACTGTGTTAAAGATACACTGGGCCAAATGTAATAGGGTGAGAGTTTAGAAAAGTGAGAGTTTCTGACACTTTTTAAACTTTGCCAATGTAATAGAGTCCAAAAACAAAGTAACAGAGTGAACGTGCATGTTTTTTCAGTCTTAAAAAACTCTCATGATTTAAAATCTCATTCAGATGTTTTCCCATTTTGAAGATAGAACTCAACCAATGTGAGAGTTTACTGCTAATCTCTCACATTTTCTAAACTCTCACCCTATTACATTTGGCCCACTGTGTTAAAAAAGCCATAGGGTGCCACTACCATAGGAGCACTGTGAGGCACTGTGTTACGTGTTTAGGCACTGTTTAAAAACTATGTTGCATTCAGATACTGTGTTAAAGAAATTTATGAGCACTGCGTTAAAGGCACACTTGCCTACTCTCCCGGGAGTCGGCAGATCTCCTAGTGAAGTGGGCAGGATGGGGAGATTTCCCGAGAAAATTGTGGGTCCAAAGTTAGGGGGCAGGGCTAAATGACGCAAATCATGGGAGTTTTCTGTAATGGGGCAGGTCCTAATGATGGTGATATTTTGGCCCCGCCCCAGAAACTGAGAGAAGTGGCTACTTTTCCGGCTACTCCCAGAAAGGAGTCCTTAAATGTCAGCAAATATGCTTAAAGGGGCACAATGGGCCAGGTTCAGCAAGGATCGTAACTGCGATTGCAATAGCGATTACTCACGCAGTCTCAGTGCGATCATATGCTAATCCACTGAGATCGCTATGCCATTGCAGCACAACATAAGGACGCCCACCTTACCTTGGACACATCTGTTATGCTAACATTGAGTACAATTGCAGCCTCACGCACACTTGCACAAGCTCTGACCTTACTCAGATAATGCTGACCTCATCGCACGCGTTATTATTAATAAACTTCTATTAGGGTACCACTGCCATTTGAGCACTGTGAAAATTAAACTAAAACACTTTGTTGTGTGTTCAGGAACTGTGTTAAAAATATTGTGTTGTGTGTTCAGGCACTGTGTTAGAAAAGCAATTAGCTTGCCATTACTAGGAACGTTGTGAGGCACTGTGTTGCATGTTTAGGAACTGTGTTTAAAAATAACATTAATAGGTTGCCATTACTAGAAGCGCTGTGAGGCACTGTGTTGTGAATTCAGGCACTGTGTTAAAAAAAATGGCATTAGAGTGCCATTAAAGTGAACCTGCATGTTTTCTTTCTCTAGGAGTACTATCATTACAGAATACTATATGTATTGTTTATTATTTTTCCAAAAATAGTATACTCTACTATGTTTAAGGCCACTGCACCCCAAGAAGACCTCTTTTTATTGATGACTTCCAGTTATATAAAAATAGAATTACAAAACAAAATATTTATTTTCCTGTTTTATTTTAAAACAAAAAATCTTCAGTTTTTTCTAATTGAATTTGAAAATTATATTGTGTATTTATTTAGTGTGTGTTCAGACGAGTGACACAACCTAAAAAAATGTTTTGTGTGCTGCTACACCTCAAGAATATTGTAAAAAAAAAGTGCAAAAAAAATCTAAATTCTTGACTGGTGTCAAACATAAAACCAATCATGGATCAGCTAAAAGAAAAGCAAGAGCAAGAACCCAGTACTAGTTCTGCAGCTGCTTCCAGTCATGATAATACTTCAACATATACTAAAGCTGTGGCCAAGGGGAAAGAAGTTTTAAGAAAGAACGCCTGAAATCTAAACAATATTTCACAACACTAAAGAAACATCACCTATAATAATAAATAAAAACTTTAGAGCTAAAAAAAAAAAAAAATTGGCAACATGCCATACACCACAAGCAGTTTCAAGGAAAGGACTTCCTTTGTGAGTGTTGATCCTACAACTGCTGTTTCATGCACTAGAATGCCTATTGCAGAAGCCAGAACCAATAACAGGCAGGCATCTTATGTGACCATACATGCAACACCTTCTCACTCTGAGACTAGAGGTGTCACCTGTAAACCAGGCAAATCAGTGCACAAATAAACTGTATGGGGTATATTTACTAAAGTGGGAGTTTTTAGAAGTGGAGATGTTGCCCATACTATAGCAGCCAATCAGATTTTAGCTACTATCTTCTCGAAGGTGCTAGTGAAATGAACTGTTAAGTAAAATCCACCCCTCTGTGAAGGTTCATACAAATACATCCAGTGAAAGGCCTAGAAATGGCTCCCTGGGTCAAAGTTTTGCCCAGCATACAACAACGGGAGGTAAGACTGGGAACTCAGCCCATAGTATGTCTTCTGAGATCCAATGTTACCACTCTGTGAAGTTTCTGTCCAAATCCATCCAGTGGAAGGCTCAGAACAGACTCCACAGGTCAAAGTTCTGTCCAGCGTACACCAATGGGAGGTCCAACTGGGAACCTAGCTCCCCTAAAACCTGGCCAGGATCCAAAAGGACCACCTCACATTGGTTTCAACCCAATTGGTGCAGAGGTGTCTGAATGCAAAACTGGACAGACAGACAAATAAGCAAACAGACCAATTAATTTTATTTTTAAGAATGTGATTTGCAAGTAAATGGTGAGTTTTAGGTTTGTAGCAGAAATTACAAGGTGTGTTTAAAAAAAAAATTACAGCTTTTACTGGTATAATAAAAGTAACACAAACACCTTACACAATGATAAAATATGAGTCACATCATATTTATGATGTATATCAAATACCAAATATATATCATCATTGCATAAGCGTAATTGCCAGAGCGACTACCCCTCACATGTACAAAGTGTATACTGTCTTCTCTCTGTGGGATTAAAAAAAAAAAGAATCAGTTCATCTTCTTGGGATGAATTACATATTTTCTTATTTGCATTCTGGAACATTGACACCTGAAATTAGTTTCTCATTCAGGTTTACTCTGCTTTATTTTTATGATTTTTTTTAAGGCCTGCTCATTACAAGAATATTTTATTGTACTGACAAATTATTCTTAAAGAGGAAGTATTTTTTTTCTATAAAGTACAATATATGTAAAACTTTTCATATATTTTGGACACTTACAACAAGGCAGATTCCTAACAGTGAGGTTGTGACACTCCCATCAA
The DNA here is from genome assembly GCA_031769625.1 of Taudactylus pleione. Lineage (NCBI taxonomy): Eukaryota > Metazoa > Chordata > Amphibia > Anura > Myobatrachidae > Taudactylus > Taudactylus pleione. Next base: position 12,930,143 of record JAUIMM010000153.1, on the reverse strand, counting down.
ACATGATAAGGTGTACCCGATTATACCTCCTTGTCCAAATGTGCTTTTTACCATGCACATTTGGACAAGGAGATTAAATAATTCCTGGAGATCTACAAGATGAATTTGGGATCTGATTTATTTTTTAAAATTCTTTTGACAGGATAGGTAAGGAAACTGAGATTAATGATCATGACAAGTAGGTCATCGGCAATATACCAATTTGTTCTCTACACCATTGATCTGAAGGCCATTAGTACCAATAGTTTAGACATAAAAAACAAATCAATTATACTGAATGTTTTTTAAACCTGATATTGATAATAGCATGGAATGTGCTTTGAAAACTAAAGCTCAATGAATCAGATCAATAATTTTGATAGTAATATATTTTGCCTCCCTAAATCTTACTTGTTCTAGGTATACAATATCTGAAAGGAATATTTTCAGGTGATTACTGTAAAAATACATTTTGTGTATACAGTATTTTATTGTCAACATTTAGTTAGACCATTGGCCTGGGTTCTTCCTTTCTTTATGTATTACCATGATGTGGGGTTCAAGCAATAGCAAGGGCCTAAAGCCCTCATTCAGAGGTGGTTGCAAGTTGCGATCGCTCTCTCTGAATGAGGGCGGCTGCTTCTTTGTTTTAGTGCGGCCTCATGGTCGCTAGCAAAGCTGTGGGTTACCACCCACAGCTTAGCGACCAACCAGGGTGATCGTCGCGATGGTCAAGACCATCGCGATCATTGGGGCTTCCGTCGAGACCCTAAGGTTGGGTCTCGGCAAGCACAAGCCCCAGGGAGCTTCCTGCTCGATCAGAGCAGGAAGCGCCCCACTGACATCATTGCTGATGTCAGTGGGGTAAATCCCAAATGGCAAGCGTTCCATTGGGAATGCCTCCATTTGGCCGACCACCCCCCCTGCCCGCTTCCCAAATGGGGTGAGCTGTCAATCACCATCAACAGCTCGTCCCCTTTGGTGCGAGACTCATAGCGACAGAGTGCCCATCGCTAGCCGGGTCTCGCACATGTGCACATCAGAGCTGGTTCCGAAGTGCGCATGCCCAGTGGGCAAACATCGACCCGGTTGCGAGCGCTCAGCACTTGAGACCGGGTCTGAATGAGGCCCTAATTCTATTTTAATAGATTTATAGTGTGATATAAAACCCATTTGGGCCTGGGTTTTTTCCCCAGGGGGGAGATTAATTTGCTTCTACAATTTCTTGGACCTTGAAGAGGCATTGTAATTGAATGATAAGCTCCTCCACTTATTTTAGTTATGAGGGTCTTGAAAGGTATCCTCTTTAACATTGTGAACTCTGGAGGATGTGCCGAAGTTAGGGGGCCCTTTCAGAAGCTCTAGCATAACTCAAGGTAAAAGGCACTTGTGTGTAGAGCACATTTTATTAGGCTGTGCTCCGAGAGAAATCTAGAGAGGGATTCTCTGCACTGACGGGATTGCCTAGCACTGCATATGGGCTTTTCTAACACTACCATATCTTTAATGTCATCCATACACCCTTTTTTCCTATCCTTCCAATTTTCCCCATATCATCTTCCACCCATTCTCCCAAATATCATCATATCCCCCATCAATTCCCCAAACTCCTTCACCTCACTTGCTTATTATCATGATATGGCTCTAGGGGTCTTCAGCCAGAGGTCTGGAAGTTGGGGAACTAGGGTGTGGAGAGAATAATAATCAAGTGGGTTTTATGTATGTCTTCCTTATCAGCTAGATCTGGATTTTGGCGAGACCTGACCAAAGGTGCAAAGTCTAATCTACTGGGAGGTCTTTGCCAGTGACCCTTCCAACTGGGATATGGGCTTTGCTGCACCCAGTAAGCAGGTTTCGCCCCTTTGTCAGGTACCCAGAACTAGCTAGAAAACTGAGGACAATAACTAAGGAACACATTGAAATTAGGACATAGAGGGTCATCACTGGAGGTCAGTGCACAGGCATGACTAATGTAAACTCTGAAGTATTCAAATGCAGGGTAAGCACTGAAGAATAGTATTGGAGACTGGTTTACAGACTATGCACTTAAGAATAGAAGAAATATCCAGATGCAGGGTAAGCACTGGAGTGTAGTATTGGAGATCAGCTCATGGACTATGCACTGAGGTATAGCTGAAGTATCCAGATGCAGGGTAAACACTTGAGTGTAGTATACTATTAATCAGTACATGGAAAATGCACTGAGATATACACCGATTAACCAGACGTAGGATAGCGCTGGAGTAGAACACTAGGAATCAACTCACTGAAGCATTGGAGTGCAGTATACTAGGAATCAGTACACAGATAATGTACTGAAGAATGCACTGATGAACCAGATGCAGATTAGCATTGGACTAACACTAGATAATCAACTTTGGGAATTACACAGGAGTAAACAATAGTGAGTATCCCTGGGAATAATCACTGGTAGATACAGTGTGGAGCCAGGAACGATGCCTCAGCAAACCATCACTGGAAATAGTGAAGTTGTTCAGGCAACTTCCTGTTCCTGGAGTCTGGCTATATACCATTAGGTAGATTTCCATTGGAGAAGAGAGTCAGCTGAGAGCTGCCAAGTCTACTGTTGGATGAGAGACTGTCATGTGATTCAAACAAACATGGCTGCACCCATGACCGCCACCTTGGGAACTCTGATATGGAGGATTGCATGAAAGTCACCTGGTCCCCGGGGAGAATACTCAGCGTATCACCCTCCACTGCACCAGGTGTCTGACTGCACTGCTAGTCAGGGGAAGCCGGCACCATGGTGATTAGCAGCCTATCCCAGAATGAACCCTGACACCTATGTCCATATTATCATACATAGTAGTGCCCCAATTCATATTAAGTCAAATATAACTGGACAGAATAGTTTCTACAGTGCTTGTACAAGCTCACTGAAATACAGTAACAGCACTGGTCCTTCCTCATCTCAACCAGGGGTGCACATGATTAGCGTATGACATGAAGGGAAGGTTTCTGCTGCACTGCTACCTTTTGTGACTCATTCAGTGACTTAACCAATGACACTCATTGGAAGCAATGGTAATTTTGGTGAAAACCACAAATTTGGTGTCCAACAGTAGGTTGTGCTTAAGCACACTCTGAACCCTATGTGCACACAGATATGGTAAAAGGGACCCTCCTACAATGAGTGAAAGGGACACCATGCACTGGGCATTTTTTCAATTTTTGTGGTATTCACTTTGTGCACTGGGTGGCATAAACGTAAGAAGCCATACAACTATTGCTTTAAAGCACACACGTTACCTATTTACATTCATGGAACACATAATTATTAAATGTTAGCCATATAAAGTGCACCACACTTTATGAAAATAGTCGGAGCCCAGATTTCTATAAAAGATGAAAGTGTTTGGCAATTAAGTGAAGATAATGTTCTCAGAATGGTTGGCTCTGACTCAGGAGAGGCACAGGAGCCAGGAGGCTCAATTACGCCAGAACCAAGGCCTGCAAAGGTCTCATGCTAGTAATGTCTTCAAGTCTCGCATGGCCCTGGGCTACCTCAGAGATCAGGAGGTTGAACAAATGTTTTGTTTGCATTATACCAGCCTTCTGAATATCTATGAGCAGCTGAAAGATTATTTAAAAAATATGTCAGGGAGCAATTATGTGGTGTCTGCGCTGCATACATTTATGTGTGCCCTTCACTAAAGGGAGTAATACATTTGTGTTTCTGTCTCACCCTAGATCAAAGAACTTTATACTTAGTTAGAGGGAATTTAAACACAGGTTACATGTGTTTTTTTAGTTTGTAAGTAATGTTGCTTTCGTTTGGAATTTTTTTTTGAAAATCCCAAAATTGGGGCCATTATGTTTGGTCACAATACATATTTATTTTACTGCCATTTTGGTTATTTCTCCTTGATATGTTATGCTTATTTAAAATGGTCTAATTAAAATATGTTTTAACAAGCTGTACATATTGTAGCAACACTAACTCAAGCTAACATTTTAAAAGGTTCAAAAAACAAAATGAACATCAAGGGAAACTATTTTTACATGTGTAGTAGCTGTTAATGAGAGATTACACCCACGTCCCACCATCTGTGCTTGGAGGTAACAAGACCACTATTTGCTTAATGTTTATGGCATAATCTGTTGTGGAGGTTGATTTAATGCTAAATTTTGCAGTAGACAGCAGCAGAGCAAATTACTGAGACCTTAGATGGACTTTATAATAATAAACCAACAGACTTACCAAGAACCTGTGTGTTTCACTAGATACATTATGTGAACTTCATTATACTTATGCTCAGCAGATTCTGCAGCAGAAACAATGGAGTCAGTAGCCAAGAGTAACAGCTGTAGGCAGAATCAACAATAAAATGATTAGCATACATAGGTATGGCGGTTTTAAAGCCATACACACTAATAGAGACAAGATACACAGTAGCTATACCTCTGGAATTATATCTGACTCAATTTTCTGATGTAGTGATGACTGTCTGAGTAATGGATAAAGGTTGCAACAAAAGCCTAGTTAGATAGCTACAACACTTATAATTTTGAGCTTTGCTTGCACATGCGCAGTACAGGTACGGTGCCTGCACAAATTCATGACCATCAGGAATCTGCGTTCAGCAGTGCATGCAAGTGTGCTCCTGAATAAGGCCCTCTGACCGGTATGCAAGTGTTTTATTTTTTTAAACATATTTGTGCACACATGTGTTTCACCAGCAAAGCAAAGTCAATGAATGTAAACATTCTCTCTGGCTACACTTATGCTAGTGATTTAGATTTTTATGCTCATCTGTGCAAAGCGTGCAAAGAGTTTTGTATCTTATACTAAACCTTACAGGTCTTTGATTGAAAATATTTCGGTTTAGCTGTAGTCAGTATTAATATGTACATATATGTCCTATACACATGTTAAATGTTTCACATTTCTAACGTGATACTTAATTTTTAATTCCAGTCATTCTTATATTATTTTTTTTAACTATAACATCGCCAATTTCTATCCATGAGCCCACAATACAGTATCACAAGACTGTCAATCAAACAAAGAATATTTAATTCAACAATACTTTAAGTGTAACAATTTTCTTTTAAATTATATTCATACATATTGTTCTCTTTTTAAGTAACTCATAACAGATATAAAACTGTGGAAACTCCTCCATGTTAACTTACTAGTGATTTGTGGATAAAATCTGGATACATGGGCATGTTTTCTGGGGGCAAAACAACCATGGTCACATTTCGTAACATTTTCATCATAAAACACAAACATTTGTGATATAGTATAAACTGATTTCTACATCCAGCATATATACAGTATAAACTGCACATACTCATTTAATCATTGCAGTTAGTAACATTAATTCTATCACACAGTGGGCCTGATTCACTACTGAACGCAACTGTGAATGCAATAGCGATTATACACGCAGTACTAAATAAGGATGCCCACTTTACCTTACACACATTCGTAATGTTTAGCAACACTGCAAAACATCGGTACAATTGAGTACAATCGAAGCCCTGACCTTACTCAGAAATTGCTAACTTCCATGCACGCTATCAGGACTCAGGCTGCGTATGTCATCGCAGTGGATAATTTATGCATGCCCATGCAGCAGCGTTCAAACGCACTGGCACGCCTCCATTCGGCCATCCAACCCCCCCATTACCACCCACAAATGGCACTTCCTGTCAATCACTCTGCATTGGGTGTGCATAGTCGCTGCCATCGCAGTCCCAATCTCAGTGGCTGGTTCACACATGTGCAATGTGATGCACACGAATGTGTAGTATGCAACAATCAGCTGATTGCGTGCGTATTAGCAACTGCTTTCCTTGCTGAATCAGGCCCAATGCCATAGCAGAGGTAAAATATGGCCTACTGTATACAGGTCCCTCCCCCTGAACACATGATCTCATTATGTCACTGCAAGAGGATGGGACAGCTGGCACTAGAAAGCAGAGGAATGCTCACAGCATTCAGGTACCATGTAAGCCAAATGCAGATGCCAGGAGCAGAATCATGTGATCAAGCCTCTGCTTCCTCAGGCTCAGATTCCCTAAGAGCAAATGAGCATGCAGGCCCTGGGGTCATGAGGTCAGTCAATTAGATTCATGCCAACTCCCATCAGGGATCTTGCCATGCCAAGATATTGTGACTGCTGGTCCCTAATCTTAAGTACCTGGCAAATGTTATCTAGTTTGTTGAGGGATAACATGGTGATCTATCTCCCATCCCCCCCAGGAGATGCATAGATGGTGAATGTTCAAGATCAGCAGGTGGGGAGGAGTTTGGCATTTTTGGTAGCTCACCATCCTGCTCCTCAGGTTCTTTTGGTGATATTTTGACCTCATCTGGCTGGTCTCACATGGTGTGTACTTAATCTGCATTTAAGTGAAAAATAGATCAAAGGTAACTGTTAATGTTTGGATATACATTATTTAATACACTAAACATTGTTAACTGCATTATTAAATATTTTTTATTAGAATAGACAAAATAATTCAAAAACTATAGGAAAATATCTGAAACAACAGTTGAGCATGAGCACTGAATAAGAAGATTGATAAAAATACAAGCAAATCTAGGTTTTAGTCAACATAAATGTGCATGTAAGATATAATACCGTAAGAGCTAAGTATGGTAGGTGATCTATACGTAGATGCTGGGAGCAGTAAATGATTGATATTAACAAATATGAATCATGTGTGTTCAGAAAATTAATCATAAAGTAATATATGCAGGAAATGGTAATTACAAATAAAGTATAAAACAAAGAAATAAATTAAATTGGCCGCTTAGTGCAAGGCACATTATCCAAATATTGGCATTAATTGGTAGCATATAGAATAGATAGTAATATGCACCTGTACTACAGCTGGAAGGGAAGAGAGACCAAAAGGTCCAAGATCATACTTTTCTACCTTTGCCAAGTGATTATCTAGTTGGACCTCTACACTTATCTATATATAAGGATCAGTGGTATTTGGAGCCCAGGGCAAGATGAAATATGGAGCCCCCACACACATGTGCGTGCGCCAAAGGCATATACCATCATGACATAGAACCATTTCTCATCACTCTGGGAACATTCCTTTCCATTCCATATGCACCTTAATGCCCCAAGTAGTAGTGTCCTTTTGCAATACCCACTGTAGTAGTGCCCATTATGCAATTTACCCAGTAGCAGTGCACCTTATGCATAGCCCTATGTAGTAGTGCCCCTTATATGGTGCAACCAGTAGTGCCCCTTACACAGTGCCCCCAGTAGTGCCCCCTTATACATTGCCCCAGTAATGCCCCTTATACAGTGCCCTCTACATTCACCCACTGCGGGAACCGCAAGAAGGAGATCATAAGTGAGCTCAAGCAAGGCTCTGGCCATGGGTGCAGCAGCGAATGAGAGTCTAGTATCACATAGAGATTTACCATATAAAATCCCATGCTGGTAATTCAATGCTGTGTCCTTACAAATGTGTTAATAGGACTGTAAGTTTGTACCCACACTGATGGTGGTTATCAAGGCTGAGGAGGATTATATGTGTACACACAGGCCCTCATTCAGACCCGGTCGCAAGTGGTGAGCACTCGCAACTGGGTCAATGTTAAGACCCTGCGCATGTGTAGCGGCCGCTCCGGAGCTCACTACAAAAAAATGTTGATCGACAGCTCGCCCCGTTTTGTAGGTGGGGTTGGGGGTGGCTACACAAATGGAGGCATTCCTGACAGAAAACCTGCCGTTTTGTGGGCGGCTGCACTGACATCAGCAGTGACTGACATCAGCAGTGATGTCAGTGGGTAGCTTCCTGCTTGATCAGAGCAGGAAGCTCCCTGGGGCTTGCGGTTGCCGAGACCCAACCTTAGGGTCTCGTCGCAAGCCCCGATGGTCGCGATGGTCTTGACACCATATATCTTCACCATAACTAATAAAATTGATTTAGTCACAGAGATTTGCCATATAAAATCCCATGCTGGTAATTTAATTACCATCCACCCTTGCAGCACCTCAGCATTAGTAGATAAAAGGATACATTGTGTACCTTCTCTGTAACATATGTCATCCCTCCTAGAAGGTGTAATATAAATCTGGGATTTAATATATAATAGGACTCTACATTGATTTATTCACAGCGCATAGTCTGTGAACAATCAAATCATTCACATTTACTCACATTAAGAGACTGAGTGACAAAGAGAGATCTGTTATGTATAAACCTACATTGGTAATTTAATTTCTATTTACCTTAATAATATCTCAGCAAATCCTTGTTTGTTTGTAGTGTATAGTGTTGTTGCGATGTTAATTACCTGACAACATACTCTGCTCCTGTGGTGACAGCTCCAAAGTGATTGCTATATACAGACATACAGATGCAGATCTGCACAGTTGCATCTTTTCTTCTTTAATTTGGTGATTCTACATTGAATGGTGCAAACCACATTAGCCTATTCTGTAATCCCTCCAAAATGTTTTCTATATAGCCCTAGCTGTGAGTTGCCATGTGGTGTGACACAACTATTTCATTGAGCACTCATTCAAAAATTGATATATTGTTTTGCTAAGATTTGTTTTAGTCTTTAACATAGCTTAATGAACTTTTAGAAAATCCATATGCAGGATCTTTCTCAGGTTACAGTAGCATGTCCTTGAGTTGATTTTGGCCTTTTCTTTAATGTGAATTCATAGAGAGTGACCACAGAACCTGGTACTGAGAGGTCATCTGGAAAATCCAGGGAGAGATGCCCACGAGCCAGTGCCATGCACTGTAGGGTGGGCACCGGTGGCCACACAGCAGCTGCTATACCCACAGGACTCCTGGGAGGAGGGGAAGTGAGGTTGGGGTTGTGTAATCTGCAGGAGATGCCCTGCTTTATTTATGCCCTGTTTTATTTATGTATTTAATTAAAGTTTGTTTGGCACTTTATTTAAAATATTATTCACCATAATCAAGTTAATGATGATGATGAATAAAGTCTCCAGTATTACACCAAATCATTACAGTACAGTATATGCTTAAAGCATATTTATCATGCGGACCCATTTATATTTTGAATTGCATGTATACTGTAGTGAGATGTGTACAAATCAAAATGAATACACTTTTTGTAGGAATAAATTATAAATCTGCATTTTGGATGCAAATGAGCCCATTTCTAAATTATACCTTTTATTTTAGAATGAGACTACAGTAGACCAAAAATTAAGTATAATAGTTTATTTTATATTGTGTATCCTTGACAAAGAGAAACATGAGTGTTGCTGGTACTGCTGTTTAACTGTGGTATTTCGTGTTTGCATAGAGATAAGAGGTACTGAACTATGATGCTGTCAGGGAGATCTGTTCCATGTAACTGTGACCTGAAAGAGATGTATAAGAGCAGCCGTAGTGGGGTGAAAAATGTGGATAGTCAGACAATGAGAAAAAGGAAAGTTACTGTATAATCAAACAAACAGAAGAAAACAGAAGAAGTACCATTTGACTGAAAGAGAATATAGGTGAATGGTTTGAATAAAAACTAGAGAATATATGAATACAAACATTACAGAATAAAGAAAAAGCAAAATAATTCAAGACAGAAGAAACAAAGACAACTCATGTACAGTGAGACAATTAAGGTGCGTACACATGGAATGATTAAAATGAATGATATGTACAATAACAATATCGATCATATCATTATCGTTCATATTGTGCATTTTTTGCTGCCACCAACGACCTGCAATGCATGGGCACGTATGGACGATAACGATATCGTTCATCTCCCGTGCATGCATGCCAACCTGGTCGGTATCGACCAGGTTACTATAGGGACCCGTGATCGTTGATCATGGGTCGTTGGCCAACGTTGGTGGGTTGGTGGTGTGCTGGATGATCGATATCATTATCGTTGACGATCGTCCCATGTGTATGCACCATTAGATTATTAGCAGTCAGATTGGAATAGAAATAGAATTATCAAAGTGATGATAGACGTTTGAGTCAGGAGGGCTAGCAATCAGACAAAGTAGTATTTTTTTTTATATCCCTCATCTGGTTTGCTGAATATGCTTTATGTGTTTTTTATATATTTCCTCTTTGTTGTTCATGAATTATTTGACTTATCTCTGTAATACAGACTTTATCATTGCAATAGGTAGATATTTAGATTACATGCCAATAGCTAAAAGTTTCGATTATGACTTATACAATAAAAGAGTTTAATTCTGCTATTTAGACTGACACAATCATTTACAAAAATATTTCACCCACCTTTTAATCATTATCATTTCATGAAACAATAATTAATAGAATCATGGGGTAAATTTACTAAAGTGAGAGTTTTTAGAAGTGGCGATGTTGCCCATAGCAACCAATCAGATTCTAGCTATTATCTTCTAGAAGATGCTAGTTAAATGTTAAGTAGAATCTGATTGGTTGCTATGGGCAACATTTCCACTTCTAAAAACTCTCACTTTAGTAAATATACCCCATAGATCAGCAGGCTTTACCATATGTCTATAGAAACCTCGATATTATTATGTTTCACATTTATTGATTGTTTCGAGTTCTCTTTTTTTCACATAATTGGGAATTCATGTCAATTACATATGATTAATACTTGAAGGACATATTATTTTATTGTGAACAAATATAAATCAGTTTATGTTTAAAATTAAAATTTTAAGAGTGTCTCAAAAGAGATCTCTTCTCCTTTCTTTTGTCTTCAGTCTATGTATTCCTGACTCATGGGAGCACCACCATCCCTGGATATATAATTTGCAATTACATTAAGATTGTATGCAACCTTTATTTTTGGTATATTATCACCTGCTTTCTATGTAATTACTGTGTGAAGATCCAGTGCGAGGTCCCAGCTACTGTACTTTGTTTCACCACACTATGCAGACAACAGTGATTGGACAGCCCCACGCAAGTGAAATGCAAACCATGCATACCATTACACATGAGTTCAAAATGGGCACTAATGTGGTGGTTTCGACAAGAACACTTTGTAGGGAGGTTCATGTACTTGCAGTCCTACAGAAACAACAAATGTTTTTATGAGGATGACAATGCCACCTGTCATGTTTCCAGGGCAATGCTGGACTGGTATACAGAAAATTCGGTTAGACTGGCTAGCTGAGAGACCAGATCTTAAACCCATTGAGAACCTCTGGAATGAATTGGAGTGACGGGTGCAGTCTAGGCTGACTCAACCTTCTTCATTATCACATTTGATCACTGTACTTAAGGCGGAATGGCAAAACATACAGCCTACTGTTGTCCAGGAACTTGTGGACAGTTTGCCAAGAAGGGTGTCTGCAGTATTCACTGCACATGGTGGACCTCCAAAAATAGACAACAATAAAATCTCGTTGACCTATTTGTTGTCAGTGTCCAATCACTTTTGTCTACTTAGTGTAGTATTAAAGCAGTAAGCTAAAGAAGATAATTGCATCAAGAGTTCCAGCAATTGTCAGCAGGGGACGTCATCAGCAAAGGGTTCATTAGGCACAGAAAGGGAAGTGTAAGGATAACAACTGTACATAAAGCAGACTCTATGTCAGCTGAGAAGTCTCATTGATACAGACTGAACTAATACACATATGTTGTTCCACAAATACTAATTACACATAAAACTCACCTCTAACTACCAAAGTTACAGCTCAGATGTGGACAGGTGAACATTAACATTAACTACAGTGATTAAAGTAAAATATATCAACATGGTGTACAAAGAACCATAATTGGAAACAACAAGGCTTATGCACTGAGAATGCATAATAACTAGACTCCAGTGAAAATAAACATACATTCTGGAATAAGAATGGCCTTAGGTCTACAAGTGTGTTAAAACAAGTCTGTTAAAATATCTGTTCATTAAAGTATAATATATTATTTACTGGTAAGTAAAATTGCAAAGAAACCTAGTGGAAGGATAGAAGATTATCCATAATTTACTGTAATTTAATTAGTATTTGAATAAGCCACATGATAAGTAACACATTGTGTGGAAAAATATATACAGTAGATGGTTCTTTAGAATTCCTTATTGAGTAATATACAGTGTTAATCCATCTCCACTATCATAATAATCCACCCTAAAAAAAATTCTATTTAAACAAAGGCATCTTTCCCTTTAAATCTGTCAATCTGCATTTCAGCAGTTCAGATGTGATGACACAAATGCATGTATCAGTATAAAAATATACTATGGTCATCAAATGCTTTGATATGACTGCACATGAAACAATGACGATTTGATGGCTTAAACTTGATGTTTAAGGGTAATGGAACATTCCAAACTGACTTGCAAAATGCCTGCAATCTGTAAGCTATTACATACTGTATACTTCCATATCTTTAATTTGGTTCTCATTGATACTCATTGTTATGGCATTCACAGCAGCTTAATTTATCTTGTACTTGTACTATCAATACTTTTTCATTCTAAATAAGGTTACATTTGTTTAAACTGTGGGTGAAATTATTGTACCATTGTATGCTGAGAAAATAATAATTTATGTCCTGTATACTAAACATAATTATAAATATATGGGGCAGCATGGATAGGTGTAACGGTTAGTACTACTGCCTCACAGCACCAATGTCATGGGTTCAAATCCCACTATGTCCCTGTTTGAGATTCAGGAATAGAGTAATGGACCGTACACATGGTCAGATCAGACAACAATCAGATATCGTTGTCTGATTGTCCTACTTGTCCTGTATGATCATTATCGAACATCCAGCACATGCACCATTCCCCCAACTACTATAATGACCCTCGATCATTGATCAAGGGTCCCTATAGTAACCAGGCTAACCTGGTCGATATCGACCAGGTTGGCCTGCATGCACGGGCAATGGTCGATATCAGGTAGAAAAAAAGAAAGGGAATTTTGGGGGAGGGAAACAGATTACAGGGCAGACACAGCAATACTCAAGGCTGTACAATAGGCACCATACAGCCATACCAATATCAGCATAACTTAAACATATGAAAAACCAGACCAGGAGGAAAGCAGCCATCCATCCATCAGCTGAATTGATGAATCTGTATCAAAAACATAACGCTCATCTTGTGGAATATGTTGTGAGCCTTTTCAGAACTGGGAGTGGAGGGAAATGGAGTGAGTCCTTATCCATATCCTGCAACAAATGAGGAAATTGTATATATTGATAATGATCACAAGCAGCAGACCAAAGTGGTCCTCAAGCTGTGAAAACGAGATAGAGTCTGCTGAAAAAATGAGTTATGCAATAAATGTCCTGAGAGGACCAGCTATAGAGTTGCAGGTAGGTAGGTAATTATATGACCCAGAGTGGGTGCTACTATTAGGTAGCAACAATTATTTTGGGGTGAGCGTTTGGGCATGGGGCCCCCAGGGTTGCTCTGGCTGGGCCTTTTTTCAGGGCATCACCACTTAATTCACATAGATATTTTTTTATCACCTTTCTATTTGTTTGTCTATTATTTATGTCATTTTAACCCCTTACCATTAACACTTGTTGATTTATCTTTACACAACTATACTTTACACTTCACTTTCACCCTTTTTTCCATTATTCGTGTGATGCCCTGGGGATGGTCCTTGGCTGGATTCTTTTGGGGTTCCCTGCGTCTCAGATGTGAACCCCATAATGTTAGGGACGCTGGTACAGAGGAGCCTTGACGTTTGGCCCAGCGCTTATTCATATATTTGCAAATGTATGTAAACCAATACCTCTGAATTTCTATTATCATGTAGGATTCAAGTATTTTTGTTTTTGCTACAGTGTGCTGGAGGGAAAATCCCTTTTTTTTCTGTAGCTCAGTGTAAACCCCACCCTTTACGAGCACCTGTGCAATGTCATTAAGTTGATGTGAGCGACCACCATACTTTTTGTTTGCAGTTCTGTGAGGCTTGAAAGGAGCCAGCATTGGGAGGATGTGTTGGTCTGAATAGTGCCATTAGGAGGTTTCTGGGGTACCTTCTAGGTGAGCCTGCTCTCAGCTTATACATGTACTGTTATTATGCAGTAAATTAATTTGTAATTATATGACCCAGAGTGGGTGCTACTATTAGGTAGCAACAATTATTTTGGGGTGAGCGTTTGGGCGTGGGGCCCCCAGGGTTGCTCTGGCTGGGCCTTTTTTCAGGGCATCACCACTTAATTCACATAGATATTTTTTTATCACCTTTCTATTTGTTTGTCTATTATTTATGTCATTTTAACCCCTTACCATTAACACTTATTGATTTATCTTTACACAACTATACTTAACACTTCACTTTCACCCTTTTTTCCATTATTCGTGTGATGCCCTGGGGATGGTCCTTGGCTGGATTCTTTTGGGGTTCCCTGCATCTCAGACATGAACCCCATAATGTTAGGGACGCTGGTACAGAGGAGCCTTGACGTTTGGCCCAGCGCTTATTCATATATTTGCAAATGTATGTAAACCAATACCTATGAATTTCTATTATCATGTAGGATTCAAGTATTTTTGTTTTTGCTACAGTGTGCTGGAGGGAAAATCCCTTTTTTTTCTGTAGCTCAGTGTAAACCCCACCCTTTACGAGCACCTGTGCAATGTCATTAAGTTGATGTGAGCGACCACCATACTTTTTGTTAACAATCAGATATCGTTGTCTGATTGTCCTACTTGTCCTGTATGATCATTATCGAACATCCAGCACATGCACCATTCCCCCAACTACTATAATGACCCTCGATCATTGATCAAGGGTCCCTATAGTAACCAGGCTAACCTGGTCGATATCGACCAGGTTGGCCTGCATGCACGGGCAATGGTCGATATCAGGTAGAAAAAAAGAAAGGGAATTTTGGGGGAGGGAAACAGAATACAGGGCAGACACAGCAATACTCAAGGCTGTACAATAGGCACCATACAGCCATACCAATATCAGCATAACTTAAACATATGAAAAACCAGACCAGGAGGAAAGCAGCCATCCATCCATCAGCTGAATTGATGAATCTGTATCAAAAACATAACGCTCATCTTGTGGAATATGTTGTGAGCCTTTTCAGAACTGGGAGTGGAGGGAAATGGAGTGAGTCCTTATCCATATCCTGCAACAAATGAGGAAATTGTATATATTGATAATGATCACAAGCAGCAGACCAAAGTGGTCCTCAAGCTGTGAAAACGAGATAGAGTCTGCTGAAAAAATGAGTTATGCAATAAATGTCCTGAGAGGACCAGCTATAGAGTTGCAGGTAGGGGCTCAATTTCACCAGGGTTTTGAGGAAGAGTTTTGGGGTGAGCAAGGCAATATTGGTACAATGGAGCATTCTGCTGTCCCAGATATGTAAGACATCACAGACTGGGCAATATTTAAGAGGAAGTCTGACCTGTTTTGTAAGCCACATCAAGACTACTAGCAGATAGCATATAAGAAACCATTATTATATTTTCTGGTGGACATGTTCTTATAGAGGGCCATGATTGAACTCAAGAACCCAAGATTTTTACCCTACGTTCTGACAAGTTTAATTTGGTACATGTATTGCCAGAGTAGCCTATAAAAGGCTTTTTCAACATCAAGGAAGAAAATTAAAAGGTTGTTTTTTGAGTTCAATACTATCTTTCACGGCCGGAATGGCCATCTGGCACTTCTGCAAATGCCAAAAAGGCCTATGTCCCAATGGGAAGCAATCGGGAAGCCGACTGCCTATATACCGGCAGCCAGCTTCCCGACTGTCTTATCCCGGCATGGGTGAAATGCCGGGTGTCTAGATGTAGACACCCTCATTTCCCCGATGCTGGGATACCGGCGCCCGGCATCACGATCATAGTGATGCCGGGCGCCACGAGCGGACAGCTGCAGGGGGGAGGGTTATGTTTAGGGCTCCCGGGGGGGACTTAGGGTTAGGCACCCCCCCGGGAGGGTTAGGGTTAGGCTAGGGGGAAAGAGGGTTAGCGTTAGGCACCCCTGGGGGGGACTTAGGGTTAGGCACCCCCGGGGGACTTAGGTTTATGGTAGTGGGGAAGGCGGGTGGTTATGGTTAGGCACTTAGAGGGTGGATTAGGGTTAGGCACTTGGGGGGAAGTTAGGATTAGGCATCCTTAAGGAGGGTTAGGGTTAGGGGGGTTAGGTTAAGTTAGTGGATACTTACCTATTCACGATCGGGATTTCCAGCGCTGTCAGGCTTCCGCTGCATCACACTCTGCTCCTGTCGGGCTGCCGCTGACGGGAATCGAACCGCCGGCCATGCGGCCGGCGGTATTTCATACCCATTCCGTCCCAATGGGTCGGTCCGGCAATCTGAAGAAGCAGCTCTGCCTACCAACATACTTAGACAGGGTGTGCCATGAAGCCAAGCCCCCATGACTCAAAACACCCCCCCTATGAAGTATGGCTATACCCCCATAATGCATGGCCATGCCTCATTTTTCCCATATGCTGGGGCCAAGTTTAAGACCTAGTCTGTCTCTGCTAGCTACACGTTGTCAAAGCCTTATGGGTCTTCAGTGTGTTATTTTCACAATTCCTTATATGTGAGTCTATTACAATCTCTATCAACGTTTTGGAGAACTTATAGTTGACTTTCAAAATAAGAAACAGCATTTCTCATAGACTTGCGCTGCAGCAATTTTTTGCAGTCAAATTCAAATGCAAGTAAACTGTGTCCAATGTATCACTTTGATTCTTATACTTGTATGCCCAAAAGAGTATTGCATTTAATTCACACCTATTGATTTTATATAAATTCTCTTTATCCAATTTGCATGCATGCATTTTTTTGATCATCAGCATTACTATCTATAAGGTTTGCATTCAATAATTACTAGAATAAGTTATTTCAAGGTAATCAATTATGAAAAGATATAGGCCCTCATTCAGAGCCGCTCGTTAGCGGCAGTACGCTCGTTCCGAGCGATGTTTGCACATCTGCGCATGCGTACGGTTTTTAGTACGCATGCGCGAACCAGTCAGTGCGGGCGAAAATCGTTTGTACGCTATATAGCGAGTGCCTGCTATTTTGAGTGACAGAATGAGGCGTATGTGGGTGGTAACAGGGGAAGGTGCTTGAAAATGGGGAGTGGAGATCCGAACGCAGGCGTGCTTAAAGGTCAAAACGGGCGTTTTATGGGTGTGTATATTTAAAACAGCAGCGTCATTGACCAAGTCACTGGGTTATTTTATAGCCAGAACTGCTCGCAAATTTGTGGTAGCAAACACCAACCACAAGAATAGCGAGCAGTTCATACGCTGGTCGATGTACTCGATTAATCTAATAAATAGCGGACATGACGTATGGTGCGAGCGGCCAGGGGGCGTTTTTAACAAATAAACGAGCGTATGTTTTGCTCGCTCGTTCAGACTTAGAGGTGTGAACAGACTGCAATGTGCGTACGGATCATTTGAATAGCCACCCCTTGTTTTTAAACGAACGACCGCAAATAGCGAACGGCTCTGAATGAGGGCCATAGTTAGCAATTGACATCTGCTATATTTAAACATATACTTTGTGTGAAATTTAAATTTAAGAGAGGAGTGATTTAATTTATTTCCATTAGTTTCAAATGCTTGGGTGATGGATAGTAAGTTACTTGTTCGATATCTGCATTACATCTAAGTGTGTGATATCTTAGCATTTGTTTATGAACTTTAACCATCTGCAACATTAATAATCAGTAATTTTATACAGTATTATTTTAAACATATATATTTTCAAATGAACTGTCAATGGCACTGGTATTGTTCAATTATAGTTCTTTTTGTTCCTTTAGGTGATTTTATGATTATGATTCCCTATCCTATGAGATTTTCTGTATCGATTACTCATACAGGAAGCACACTTTAAATAGATAAGGTGCCAAATGTGCCATTTCCTGGTGGCTTTCTGACCTGAAGAATTGCATACAAAGTAAGATAAATCTCATAATCGTGTAGTATCCTACCAACAAGAAGGATTAGTGGCCTGGGGGACACTGCCTATTTCCTTATGCATGCTTTGACTAAGGTTTCAACAAAGTTAGTCTGAGAATACCTAATGTCATCTTTAAAACAAATGGGGAAATATATCAATCCTTCTAAAGAGTGGAGAAGTTGTCCATAGCAACCAATCATCAGCTTTTAGCTAGCATTTATCAAGTACATTCTATAAAATGATAGGTAGAAACTGATTTGTTGGTATTGGAAACTTTATAATAAATGAAAAAAAAATGCCTGATAAACACAGTGCATATACAGGTATATATCTGCAGCAGTAAGGAAAGAGGTGATTGCCAACCTCACATAAATTATATTAGTAAACAGAATAACTGTGCTAATATAACCTTATTGGGAGGAAGCCTCTATAAAGATAGTTATATTTAATAGTATTTATTATTTATTTAAAAACCGTAAGAACTAAAAATGTAACAAACATAAAAACAACAAGCACATATAAGATTTGACATGCCATATTAGTAATATTAGTTCTTTCAATGGCAGTTGATACTGTATATGTTCTGAAACTGAGTTCCCAATAACAATATTTGTAAATAAAATGTTCCAATAGTATCTGCATATAGATCATAATATCAATACTCAAGCAAGTTGATGTACTTATTTTATAGTGAGCAAAACCATAAAATGTCCAAAAATTCTGCAGAAATGACAATCATATGATAATTAAAAAAACAGCCATAGTGTATGTAGAATAAACAGTAGCAGCAGATGATGTCATCAACACCAGATGCACTTATTAATGTTAGAAGGCTTTTTACTATACAAAGTTCCATTGTGCTTCATATGCAGACTCAGTCATATACAGACTCAGTCGAACATACATATACAAGTATTGCATATCAAATTAATTAGTGCAGTGTCTTGGTGAATCTTATCGCATTTTTATTAAGAAACATTATTTGGGTGAAAAAGATGCAAAAAATAAACTCATCGCTAGCAAAGTCACACAAGACATGATAGCTCACTTGCGCCAGACATCTCACACCACATGATGTATTGAGGCTAAGGGTGGGATTTAATAGAGATTGAGTGTGCCGGAGGTACGGGATGCAGAGGTACGGCGTGCCAGTTCTGCTTTGCCTTGTAAATGACTGCAACTTTAAAAAAACGGTCGAGATCAATCTGCATCCAGCACCTCCAGCAGACTCGATCTCTATTACATCCTGCTCTAGATGTTTGAGGCCACATCTGTATATATAAAAATTTCACAATGTGCAGCACAACCACTTATCAATGTATACTGAGCCAGATGCCTTCACAGCTAAATCATCCAGAAACCCCATAAGTGCAGAACTCATGGCTCACAAAAATGCAATCAACAAAGCAGATTTGCTTCCAGTTCTGTACCTTTTATTATAGCACTGTCATAAGTGCTATAATAAAACAAAATACAACAATGGAAAACAAGCTAAAAATTATAATAATCTCTTTGAGCGATCATCTGCCAAAATTGAAACTGGCACATGATCTATCAGATCATTAGAGATGATATAATATTATTTTCCAGAGTATGGATGATACAATATATTACTGTACCTGTAATCATATACCTACAAGTGGTCAGAGGCATAGCGAGGGTGGCTCCAGTGGAGCACCTGGTCCAGGCGCCTGCTCCTGCTAGGGCGCTGGAGATCAGCCATCCAGCGAAGGGCAGAGCCTCTGCTGAGATGAACCTGAAGCACACAAAGAGATCAGTGCCTCCAGACAGGGGGCATGGTGTGGATGGAGCGACACTTGTGGCTCCAACCACACCCTGCCCCCAGTAGGGATGCACTGATCTCTTTATGTGCTTCAGGCTCATCTCAGGTTCCCTGCAAAATTAAGGAGGGGGGGGCGGAGAGCTGAGTAAGGGGGAATATTTGTGTGTGTGAAGGGAGATGATCTTTGTTAAGTGGAAGAGTTGTGTGTGTATGAGTGTGAGCCGGGGCGTTGGTCTGTGTGAGGACAGGAGATCATTGTGAGGTGGAGAACTGTGTATGTGTGTGAAGGGGGGATCAGAGTGAGGAGAAGATCGAGTGAGGGGAGAGCACTGAGTGAGGGGGGAGAGCTGTGTAAGGGGAGGTGAGCTGTGTAAGGGGGAGAGCTGTGGCGGGGTCTTATAAGGGGGATCGTTTTTTATTTTTAGGGGGGAAGATATGTGTGAGAAGGGGTAGATCTGAGTGAGTGGGAAGAGCTGTGTGAGAAATGTATACACTGTTTGTATTTACAGTATATATACATTAATATGTAGCCATGAGGCAGTATTTTGCGTAGGGCCCTGTGAGATCTTAATCCGGCTCTGGGACTGAACAGAATGGAGGATTGGCTGAAGCCATGCAAATAACAAAGAGGGAGGAGGAGGTGGTGGAATTACTTTAGTGAGTTGGAAAATATCTAGCCCTCCATTTCCAAGTTTGATACTGCCCCAAATGTTTGTTTATATTTCCCTTTAATTTGCCCCTACATGCTGGACACACCAACTACTTGGCACACTTGAGGGATGGAGGTGTGGTAGCAGACACATGCTCCAGGTGCCATGGCTACACACTACACCCCTGCAAGTGGTACATGTGCATTTCAAGCATCCCATTTTCTTAGATAGGAAATGCTTAGGAGGGATACTTACTGCAATTCTGATATATCTGATTTAACCAACATTTCCCTTTATTATGTTCACTTTAACATGTTATTAACCGTGTTTGCTCCAGTTAAAACTTTTGGTCTGATAGTGTAATCAGCCATAGTTTTTTCCTTGTCCTATTAATCATACTGCTGGTCTGGTTAAATTTATTCACCCATTGACTGTATGATACATATGGAGGGTAGACAGAATCCTCAATTCACTCCATATAGGACATGCATAAGTGTTGAGCACCAACTTCTTCCTTCCAAAAAATCCTGGGCTTCATTGAGGTCATTAGGGTATAAAGTCTGAAGTCTAAATATCCATTCAGATTTTGTTTTCCATATTTCACCTAATTTCTTAAATCTGTCTCCTCTTCCTAACATGACCAGTTACTTCTACACCAAGTAGATATACACTGACAACCACAATTATGCACTTCAGACAAAAAAAATAACATGAGACACTGTGTATCTTTAAGCCTTTAAGTATATTTTATATCTGTTCCCAAAACTGGTCTTGCAAGGTCTTTGTACTACGACCTACATATTGTTTAGGAGAACTGTTGCTAATCTTAAAACATAGATATATTCAGACTGAGGGGTAGATTTACTAAAACATCTAAAACAGATAAGTGGTGGTGTTGCCTCATAGCAACCAATCCAAATCTAGCTATCATTTGTCTATTGCATTCTAGAAAATGATAGACAGAATCTGATTGGTTGCTATGAGGCAATACCACCACTTATCTGTTTTAGATGCCATAGTAAATATACCCATGACAGTTTATAACCTGTTTATTATTAAATCAAACTTTTATAGACATGGAAAGAACCATTTTGACCCTGTTCCTAATATGGTTACAAGTCAAGCATCTTGGAAGACTACACCAATAACAACTCACTAGTTTCTCATGTAGCCAAATAGGTGTACCAGAGATAATTTTTACTACAGCTTTAATAGTACTAAGAGCCAGAAAAAATATATATATATATTTTTCTTAAATTCAATCTGGGGTTTTTGTTCAAGAATAATTTCAATAAAATGGGATTATGTTTTAACATCTTATTTTCTTTTCTCCTTTTTCGAATTGGAACAAGTTTAAGGACTAACTTGACCCCCCCCCTTCAAACTTATGGGTAGGTATTGCTTAGATCCTCATCACAACATTCCCCTTGGAGGATTTTCTGTTGATTGATCCTGAACACAGACCAGTAAATGACACCATACTGAAAAATGTTCTCAATTACCTTGTAGTGTGGAGCAGAGTGGTAAAATCTGAAGATGAATTTTCCTCTCAATATCCTGCTTGTTGTTTTTAATTTCAGTCAACCAATTTGTGTTCCCAAGGTATTATTATGTGTCAATAGTTTTTTTTATGCAGATCTCAAATCCTTTACTCAATTGCAGAATCAATTTAAAATCCCTCCCAGAGATTTTTCAAATTATCTGCAAGTTTGACATTGAATCTCTTCGCGCAAAACTCAATCTACTGCTTTTCTTTCCCCTCTGGCTCATATCATCTCAAAACCTTCTTGTCTGAATCATAAGATTGTAATTTCAATATGGTACAATAACTCTCCTCTTCCCTATTGAGAATAATAAATTAGCTATCCAATCTAAATGGTAGCTGCAATTACATTGACAGATGAGGCTTTTTGTCAATTATTTTATAATAGATTTCAAATGTCCAAGTGCATTAATTATTCAGAAATGCTTATAAAAGTCGTCCATTATTAGAGCATACACCAAATAAACTGCATTATATATGGCATGAAATATCTCTGTTTTCTTGGAGGAACTGTGGAGATATTGGGAGTTTAATTTTGTATTTTAGAGCTATTCAGTGATTCAAAATTGGTGGGTAGAACTATTTGATCAGATGGGCTAGGCCATGGGATAGAGACTTTCCACTGTACCTGCAATATCTTCAACTCATTGCCAACTCGCACAACTCCCATCCTGTAACAGATATGTCATAGGACACATTTTATTGCAACTACAGTAGATTGTCCTTTCACTGTGATAATTTTGAAAATTCTGAAAAACTACAATATGGAGATTATTTCAAATATTTAGAAAAAACTACAATAGAGACTTTGTAATACTAGCAGCACTACAAAAGGATGCTCACTTTATCTTACACACTTCCGTAATGTTTAGCAAGACTGCAAAAACATCGGTACAATTGTGTAGCATCGCAGCTTCATGCACACTTGCACAAGCCCTGACCTTACTCAGAAATTGTTAACATCAACGCATGCTATGATGCCTCAGGTTGCGTAGAAGATTGCAGTGGCTAATTTATGCACGCCCTTGCAACGGCATTCAAACGCACAGGCACATCTACGTTTCCCCGACCACCCCCCCATCACCACTCATAAACGGCACTTCCTGTCAATCACTCTGCGATGGATATGCATAGTCACTGCGATTGCAGTCCCGATCTTAGTGGGCGGGTCGCGTGCATGCACTGAGGTGCATATGCATGTGCAGAACGCAGCAATCAGCCAATTGCATGCGTATTAGCAGTTGCGTTTCTTGCTGAATCAGGCCCTAAGATAATTGTTTCTTCTTTATTTTTCTATATTTACATAATATCATTTCCATTTGTCACTGGAGTTCATCTCGCACTTCTCAATTTTTACTGCAGAAGAAAATGTAAATGTAATTTCTCTCATACATATCAATTTAAAATATGTTATGTAATTATTTAGCTAGTATTCTGAAAGAAGAATCCTGTGAACTGTTTTTTTTATTTACGAATTATATTTTTCCTGTTTGCTTTAGCATTTCCTCTTTTTCCATAATTTTTAACCTTTTCAGTGTCACATGCTAGATCTGAAGGTGGAATGAAGAGAAACACTGCAATGGGGGCAGGTGATAAATGATACAATTACTTATTAAACATTGAATGTGACTATTTCCTCTGGTGATTTTCTGCTGTTCCTCTCTGTTGGGTCTCAACCTTAAATAATTGTATTTGCAAGAAGAGAGTGAAGAATAGGGTTGCCGATGGTGTGCTTTTCATTCTCTGTGCCATGGAGAGGCAGGAGTCTGTCCAGTGGCTCCCGGAGTGCTGGGCAGCCCCCAGCATGAGAAGGATGGACGGTCACGCCCAAATTGTCATGCATCAGGGTCGGGCTTTGTTGGCATGAGGCCATGTCTCTTTCATAACTTGTGCCTTCGGAGTGCACAGAGGTCTATATGAGTGACAGGGTGAGCACAGCACACTGGGTATAACCAACCCCAGTGAAGACACTGATTGTAAAATTAATACATTACAAAAGTAGCAGTCCTGAAATGTATAAATTTATTTTGGAGCAATCTGGAGCTTGGCCCTGGTAGCTAACAAAGCCATTGTAGCCTTTAGGCTACAGCCCACAAATAAAGTACAGGGAGAGGGGTAAGTAAGCAGACCCTGCTCCGGAAAATGAAAGCAAAGTGATTGCTAATGCGATCACTTTATTTTTACTGCACACATTAATAGGGATGGGTACCTATCCGAGCCCCTGTACCTGCATGTGATTCCTGATATATGCCATGGGTACATCATATCTTATTTTCTATCTTATTGCCATGATAATTAACTAATGGGCCCCATAGAATGAAGAAGTTCATGCAAAACAATTAAATGTGTTTTTTACAGTTGGAATAAAATTGGAAGAGTGAAAAAATTATAGATAGATAGATAGATAGATAGATAGATAGATAGATAGATAGATAGATAGATAGATAGATAGATACTGTAGATAGCTCCTAATTTGTTTTGGGAGTCCATAAGCTAAGGATTCACCTACAAGAGATGTCTTGACATTGACAGGGAAACTTTCCCACTATATTAAGCACACAATTTTCTTTTTACATATATCTTACTTGGATTCATATATATCATTCATTTAAACTAGCACCAAATTATACATTCTGGTTTCTAATAAATGTAAGCAATAACAGTATTATAAATTAAAAAGAAATGTCCTTTGATGTATCAGTTACTAATGTTCATGATATGCAAATTTTGCTTCAAATAGTAATTTTTGAGAACTCAGGTGTCCTGAGAATATAATATTGAAATGGGCCTTAAAGTAAATATTGCTGGATCATGTGTTGTTCAAGTTATAATATGAATATGCAAAGTCTTTCCCCTGTGGTGCAGTGTAATTCTTTTATCTCATTAACTAATATCTATATTTTCATTTGAGAGAACTCTGGTTACATATGGATCTCTGTTATCACAGATATTACAATTTGTAGCTGTGACTTGCATACATGATCATTTTGTGAATGGAATTCTTGTCTGAGATGAGCATTCACAACTATGAGCAACTACAGAACCAACTGGGGGTTTGCATGTAGGCTAAGCCAGAGCTCGCCAAATTTTTCTAAAATCTAGTAGCCAGCTTCAAAATATAGGAGGCAGACCATCGTCTCCCAACCCATAACCTTGCAACACTACCCCACATGCTTGGGATGGCCCACCTATTTGCCATACCTTATATTGGGCTTAATGCACCCTATGTAGCCCAGGCTTAGTGCCCGTCTATATGCACACAGCCCTATTGCCTGATTTAACCCACAGTCCTAGTGCCCTACAACCCTGGTGGTCTAGGTAGGGGTTAATAGTAGGCATCACAGAAGGCCTACCTGCTATGGTAGAAGAGACTGCAGAGGGAAGTTTCACTAGCTCTTTCACTTTCCAACCCCACAGTCCTCTCCGCTCCTTAGCCACATTCTTCAGTCGCTGGCCCATCCTGGCCAGCGGATCTGCCTCTTCTTTCAGCAGAGCCTCCTGTCATCTGTCTTGCTCATGACATCTTCTGGCCTCTTCTGCAGCTGCCAGAACACTTCTGTCTTCTTTGGGAGGTCTTTTCTCCCCCCTCCACCATCGCACTGCTTTTTCCTGCTCAGCGGCGTCTCATACAAGATACCACAAAGGGGAGGGGCTATGATGCGGTGAGCCATAATTGGCTCATTGCGTCTGCCTCCTAATGGTTGCTGGACCATGAGCTGAACAAACACCTGCCACAGTATCAAGGCTACCGGGTGATGGGCTACAGTAAGCCTTGTATCGGAGCCAAGTCCTGCCCGCCGCCACTTTATCGCTGGCACTGGTAGAAGGGACCAGGAGGTCCCTTCACCAGGTACCAGCAGCTTCTGCTTACCCAGCACTGGGAGCAGAAATAGCATCCCAGCACCAGCCAGGGATGTGTCCCGCAGGGGACACATCTCCTATGCTTGCCTCTGCAGCTGTGCCGATGCTGGGATCAGCCTCTTGATCCCAGTGTGGCATTACAAAATCCAGTCACCAAGTCTGAAAACTTGGTCGCCATGGCAACCTGGAGCCCGGGATTTGTTGAGCCCTGGGCTAAGTGTTCTGAGGGGGTGTCACAGCCATGTTTACAAACATGCTTGTTCACATATTTGCAAGTTATGCAGAGTTGAGAATACTCACATTTTCAGCTGATTGCAGATGGATGTGTTGCACCAGGTACAAGGGCTGGTGCAAATACATACTGATAATGATGATGGCTACTGTCACACGCAGTTGAATGGGATTGTGCATCAGACATTCAGGTAAACATCATAGATAAGAGCAAATGTCTTGAGGCAGAACAATGGCACCTTCCATATGCAAGTTCTACCCCAAAACCATTGCTCTTTCTGAATGTCTGGTTGTACTAATAAAAATCCCATATGAGCTGTTCACCTGGGTAGATCATGAATATTTATTGTTTCTTTTTCCATTCACCACTCCAATATAACATTCATTTTTCACCTACATAGTAATGCATCACTGCTATAGTAAGACATTACCCTCCCTCATCTGTTTACTGACACATTCCAATCCTGCACCTCTGTAGTAACACATTATACTTGCTCTCCTCTGCAGTAATACATTTACCTCCCTCGCTAGTGCTGTAACAATTTCAACATTCCCCTTCCTAACCTGTGTAGAAATA
Source organism: Taudactylus pleione (assembly GCA_031769625.1). Taxonomy (NCBI): domain Eukaryota; kingdom Metazoa; phylum Chordata; class Amphibia; order Anura; family Myobatrachidae; genus Taudactylus; species Taudactylus pleione. The sequence goes on along the minus strand of JAUIMM010000153.1, from coordinate 12,903,660 downwards.
CAAACCCTCCCTCACACCTCTAGTAACACATTAACCCCACTCATGACTATAGTAACACATTATCTATGCTAAACCCTCTATTAACACATTCCCCTTCTTTGCTCCATAGTAACACATTTGACATTCCCCTCCCTCAGCTTTGTAATAACACATTCCCCTCCCACACCTGCGTAGTAACACATTCCCCTCACTCACATGTGTAGTAACACATTTCTCTCCCATACCTGTGTAGTAACACATTTCCTTCCCTTACCTCTATAGTAACACATTCCCCTCCCTCATCTGTGTATTAACACATTCCTCTCCCCACTTCTATAGTTACACATCCCTTGTTGTAACACATTTTCATTTATCATCTCATCCACATTCCCTTCCCTCACTATTCAAATAGGGAAGCACCACCAGCATTTTGGATGACAGTTGGTGTCTGAATTTTGAACTATGCTGCAGCCATGATGAATCAGTCAGTCAGGACACAGCACAGAGGTAGGTAACATTTTAGCCCTTTTCACCCACTTTTGTAGAAAAATTTTAAAAAATACCTTCTTAGTAGGCACCTACATCATGAATGGAATATATGCTAAGATTGTCATGTTTCTTGGTAAAATGATTTGGGCTGGGCATTGATGAGTCAGTCAGTCAGGACATTTGATTTTATATATGTATAGAGTATTAAAGTGTGAGGAAACAAACTTTGACTGACTAAAGTATTGTCTCTCCACAAAGGAAAATCAAGTGATGTTCACTGCTACACCACACCCTACATGGAAATACAGATGTGCCCAGCTAGTTTGTTGCTCCATATGCCATGAAGCGCTCCATGCATCTTGCGCCACACACTACACCATGAGACACGCCACACAGAATGTTATGTAGTGGAACATAGCAAAGCACTGGAAAAAAGTCATAACATGTAATACAACTTTTTGTCCACCAGGTGTCACTTTTCCTAAACTACTCAGCACATGCGTCTGATTTCCAATGCATTTTCTGTATCACCGCCTGATGATTGGCTGACAGAAGAAGTGATTCTATGCAATATAGTACAGCATTTTCCTCATGGAATCAGGGCTGTAGAAGAATGTCTAATTAAGGTTTAAATCATAAAGTGTGTGAGTCCTGTAATTTTATATAAAAATATTTCACACGCATGCACAACTGTGCGTTTGAAGCTGCACAATTGCGTCAATGTAGGCGCTGTCCCAGACTAGTGATTTTATGACTTTAGGGACTAGTAGTGGGCTGTTTGAAAAACTGACTGTGCATTTTAAAATGAACACTTGCGGAGCTGTCCCAGACACTATAGTGATTTCATGATTTTAGGAACTACTGTAGTAGAGGGCTGTTTGAAAAAGGGATCTCTGTATTACAAACTGACTGTGCGGTTGAAGTTGCACACTTGTGGCACTGTCGGCACTGTCCCAGACTTAGACACTATAGTGATTTCATGACTTTAGAAAATGGTAATGGGCTCTGTTTGAAAGAGGGGTCTCTGTATTACATACTGATTGTGTGTTTTAAAGCTCAAACTTGTGGCACTGTCGGCACGTCGGTGCTGTGATGGCTGTCAGATCTGGGGGTTGTAATGGAATCTCTTGTGCAAGCCCAGTGGAGGCACTCCATACTCCAGTCATGCTATGCCATGGCATATAGAGTACCATAGTACTGCGCATGCCCAGTGTGTTGGGGGTCACATGCAATGGTATCTCTGGCGCATGCCCAGTGGAGCCACTCCATACACCAGTCGAGCAATGCCAATGCAGATAGAGGATCAATGTGCTGCACATGCATAGTGTGTTGGGAGTCACACACAGTGCATCCCAGACTTACAGTAAACACTATAGTGATTTAATGACTTTAGCAACTACTGTAGTAGTGGGCTGTTTAAAAGAGGGATCTCTATATTACAAACAGACTGTGTGGTTGAAGTTGCACACTTGCGGCATTGTCGGCACTTTTGGAGCTGTACCAGACTTAGACACTATAGTGATTTCATGACTTCAGAAACTGGTAGTGGGCTCTGGCCCTGTTTCAGATCTGGACACTCTGACAGAGGGCTCACTCTGAATCAGGGCCATCCTTCTCTTTTTTTAGAGCGGCCTCCTAGCTGCTCGCATAGCTGTGGGTGACCACCCATAGCTATAGCAAGTGGCCAAAAAGATGGCCACGATGGTCAAGACCATCGTGACAATCGGGCTTGCAACAAGACCCTTGTGGTAGGGTCTCATTGCCGCAAGCCCAGGAGTGCTTTTGGCTCTCTTGTGATGCCAGTGGGGCCGGCCCCAGACGGTAGGCGTTCCCATAGAAACGCCTCCATCTGGGCAGCCACGCCCCCGGCACGCCCACCAAAGGGGGTGTGCTGTCACTCACCATTGACAACACGCTCCATTTGGTACGAGACCCATAGTGACGGATTGGCCATCGCTATCCGGGTTTCGCGCATGCGCACGACGGAGCTGGGTCCGTCGTGCGCATGTGCACTGTGCCAAAATCGACCCACTTGTGAGAGCTCAGCACTTGTGAGTGGGTCTGAATTAGGCCCTCTGTTTGTAAGAGGGGTCTCTGTATTACAAACTGACAGTGCATTTTAAAGCGCAAACTTGTGTCACTGTTGGATCTGTCGGCGCTGTCCCAGACTTAGACAGAATAGTGATTTCATGACTTCAGAAACTGGTAGTGGGCTGTTTGAAAGAGGGGTCTCTGTATTACAAACTGATTGTGCATTTTAAATCACAAACTTGCAGCACTGTCGGCACATTGGCGCTGTGGTGGCTGTCTGATCTGGGGTTTGCAATGGGATCTCTGGGGCATGCCCAGTGGAGCAGCTCCATACGCCAGTCGCGCTATGCCATGGCATATAGAGGATCATAGTACTGCACATACCCAGTGTATCAGTAGTTGCACGCAATGGGATCTCTGGTGCATGCCCAGAGGAGCCACTTCATATGCCAGTCGGGCTATGCCATGGTGTATAGAGGATCATAATACTGCGCATGCCCAGTGTGTCGGAAATCATGCACAGTGCATCTCAGACTTACAGTAAACACTATAGTGATTTCATGACTTTAGGAACTACTGTAGTAGTGGGCTGTTTGAAAGAGGGATCATTGTATTAAATTCTAACTGTGCGGTTGAAGTTGCACACTTGCAGCACTGTTGGCACTGTCGGTGCTGTCCCAGACTTAGACACTATAGTGATTTCATGACTTCAGAAATTGGTAGTGGGCTCTGTTTGAAAGAGGGGTCTCTGTATTACAAACTAACAGTGCGTTTTAAGATGCACACTTGCCGTACTTTCGACATGTCGGCGCTGTGTTGGCTGCCAGCTCTGGGTCTTGCACAAGGGATCTCCGGTGCATGCCCAGTGGAACCGCTCTGTAGTCATGTAGCGCCCTGCTAGTCGTGCTATGCTGTCATGTAAGGAGGCTCATACAGTAGTAATATGCATGCCCAGTGGGTCAGGAGTCATACACAGTGAATCAGGTCCCTACCCCCAAAACAAGCAAGAACCTTTCATTACCATAATAAAGGACGCTCTGTCGTGCATCCTGAGTGCGTCATCAGTGCGTCCTGAACAAAACAATCTTGTTTTGCTAGTCACTATATTGCTGTGTCTGACTCAATTATTATTTGCGTATTGAGTTTCCAATGAGCATGCCACATTTCACATGTTCCCCTGTTCATCTGCTGGTGTAAATATCCATATACAGTATGTGTGGTCAGTCACAGGACTTCAACTTTTGCATTAGCAGGTATATCATTTACTGTAATAATGTGAGGAAATGTAATGTGTAATACATTTTAGCCTTTGTTTAGCCCTGGTCCATACTGTATGCCTGTTTTATCTATCTGTAATTATGACCTAGCCAGACAGGAAGTAACTAAGCAATGTAACATCTCACAGAAAAAGCACCATGGTATCGCAGTGCACCGGACTACGGCACTCACTTTCCGGGTCCGGCGGCGCAGGCCTGCGGAGGGGCAGCGGGCGGTGCTTCACCGGCATTCCCCACTAGTCTCTGTCTCTCCTTCCTCGGTCTGATGCAGGTGGCTGTGGCTCCCTACGGGCTCACGCACTGACCTGTGTAATATTTAAAGGGCCATACACATGCCTTTAACTGACATTACAGGAAGTGACTGGGGTAGCTCTGCATACTGTATATAAAGAAGTCTGTGAGAGCGCTCCAGTGCCAGAATATAGGCTCATTAGCATACTCCAGCATTCAGTGCATATCCTTATTACTGATCCTGACCTTGGCTTTGTTTGTGACTCCGATTTCGTTTGATCCCTGGCTCTGCATTGATATCTGATTCTGACCTCGGCTATTCTCTGTGACCCATTTACGCCTGCTCCCTGGTACCATCTTGTCTGTTTGGTTTTGACCTGACCTGTTGACTGTGCTAACATCTCCTGCACTCCATCCAAGTTCACCAGCACCTGTATAGGGAAACCTAACCTGGGGGCCGCGACTTGGGTGTCAGACGCAGCCAAGTCCACACCTTCTTGCAAGGGTCCCAGGTGAATACTGACGGCACATTAGACTCCACGCCCCAGGATTGGGTCTAGTCAATTCCCTGCATACAGGTTGCATCCACAATCCATCCGATAGTTGTGACAGAATACTCTTGCCCAAAACATGGTTGTTGCTGGAAACCCATCTCCACGAGACCTGCTCTAGAACCTTCTTGCTAGGGTTGAGAAGCAAGAAAAAGACCAGGCCCAGACTATGCAGTGTCTGCAGACCCTAATGCAGCAAGTTGGTGCTGCTCAGTCACCTCCGATGCAGTTAACCACTCCTCCTATGTACAAGCTGCGGGGGCTACCACTCCATTACGCATTCCAAATCTGATGAAGTATGATCAGGATCCCAAAGGCTGGTGAGGATTCCTGAACCAATGCTCAATTCAATTTAAGGTCTAAGCAGCAAATTTTCCTTCAGAGAGGATGAAGGTGGCTTACGTCATCTCACTGCTGTAGGGTCATACATTGGCCTGGGCTTTACCGTTTTTGGAAAGAAATGATCCTCTGGTCAATAACAGTGTGAATTTTCTGAAAGTTTTTTGGAGAGTCTATGATGAGCCTGGACAAATATCCTCTGTAGGGATGGCTATCTTGCATCTGAAATAAGGTAACCAATCTGCCGGACAGCATGCTGTGCAGTTTCTAACCTGTGCATCAGAATTAGGGTGGAATAATGAAGCCCTGGAGGCCACATTTATGAAGAGGTTGTCAGATCAGATCAAAGATGTACTCGCATCCAGGGAATTGCCAACCACTTTAGATGATTTAATCTACTTGTGCATCCGGGTTGATCTTCACCACAGGGAGAGGGCAAGACAGAAGGAATAGTCCTGTCACTTCACCTTCAAGCTTGCTCCACGGTTCATGGCACCGGTGAAATCTCCTGAAGTCTTGCCTTCCTGCCTCAGAGAGGGAGAGGAGGTTCAAATACAAGCTCTGTATGTACTGTGGTGAACTGGGTAGTTTTCTTTCTGGCTGCTCAAAACATCCAGGAAAACAAGAATGCCTATATGCTCAAGGGGTGGTCAGATTAGGTACATTTCAACATACCCCAAAAGACTGTACTATTCCTCAGTTTACCATCGATGTACCTCTGGTCCATGGGAATTCCTCCGAGATCTCTAAGGCTTTCTTAGATTCAGGTGCCGATGGTAATTTCATTTCCGCTAAGAAGGTGCAAGAACTGGGAATTCCGAGTGTACCTCTACAAATACCCTTATGTATCATTGGAGTGGCTGAGAATAAATTTCCCACAGCTACCATCCACTCTCGAACAACAGAAATCTCCATGCAAGTGGGCACGCTCCATTGAGAGCAGATAGCATTCTACATACTTCTGTCAGCTGAGTAACTGGTTATCTTGGATCTACCTTGGCTATGCAAACATACTTCCATTTTAGACTGGAAACGACCTCAAATCCTATCATGGGTTATGTTTGTCATTGGTCAAACCCCCACATCGTGTTATCCTGCATTCAGTAACTTCTTTTGGAGATCCTCATCCCATTCCACACAGGTCCTTCAGGGATGTATTCTGTAAAAAGGCTGCTGAAACACTTCCTGCACCCAGGGAGTGGGATTGTGCTATAGACTTGTTACCCGGAAAGATGCTTTCCCATGAAAGAGTCTTTCCTCTTTTGCTTCCTGAGTCCCAAGCGGTATCAGAATATGTCAAAGAGAATTTGGAACGAGGTTTCATCAGGAAGTCCAAATCACCCACTGGAGCTGGCCTGTTCTTAGTCAAAAATAAGGATGGGGGCTTGAGACCATGCATTGACTACCAGGGCCTGAACGCCATTACAATCAAAGACCAGTATCCTCTACCCTTGATTTCTGAGCTCTTTGACTTAATCAAAGGAGCAAGGATTTTCACTAAACTAGATCTTCGCGGGACCTACAATCTGATCAGAATCTGACCCGGGGATGAGTGCAAGACTGCCTTTAACACTTGTAATGGCCATTATGAATATTTAATCATGCCTTTTGGATAAAGTAATGCCCCAGCTGTATTTCAGAAATATATGAATCATATCTTCCGGGACTTACTATACAAATATGTAGTGGTATACTTGGATGACATCCTAATATTCTCTGTAGATGAAAAGAGTCATCACCATTATGTATGTGAAGTACTGTCCTGACTTTGGGCCAACCAGCTTTTTTGTAAGCTTGAGAAATGCTCCTTTGACCAAAAGGAACTGTTATTTCTAGGATATATCATCTTGGGCTCTTGCCTTCAGATGGACCCAGAAAAGCTTTCTGCAATGACCAACTGGCCCTGTCCAGTCGGATTGAAAACAATAAAATGCTTTTTGGGTTTTGCAATTTTTACTGCCAATTTCTTAGAAACTACTCATGCATCACAGCTCCCATCACTGCTCTTACCAAGTCAAGACACTCGTGTGTGGCCTCCTGAGGCAGAATATGCTTTCCTCAGTTTAAAGCAGTGTTTCCTTTCAGCACCCATTCTTAGGCAGCCAAATTGTCAACAAGCATTTTTCCTGGAGGTGGATGCCTCCACGGTTGGTGGTGGAGTAGTACTGTCACAGAAAAATGATGCAAGCAACCGGTATTCCTGTGGGTTCTTCTCCAGAAAGTTCTCTGCACCACTGTTGGGGATAAAGAACTATTAGCCATAAAGTTGGCCCTTCAAGAATGGAGTTACTTGTTAGAAGGAGCAAAGTATTCGGTGACAGTCTATACTCACCATAAGATTTTGACTTATCTCAAACTAGCTCACTGCCTAAATTACCGTCAATCCAGGTGCTCATTGTTTTTTGATTGGTGTAATTTAGTGATTACCTACCGGCCAGGTTAAGAGAACATCAAGGCTGATGCATTATCCTGAGCATTCAACACTGCTGAAGTGGAGGATGTAAGAGAAGACAAACCAATTTGAACCCTGCATGTTTTGTGGCGGTTACCAACTGGGTCAAAATTCCAATGGGAAAGACATTTATAGTACCTGAGTTCCATTCTAGGTTACTTCAGTGGACTCATTCATCGCTCTTCATGGGCCATGCAGGCATAAGGAAAACTTTGGAGCTAATTCTCAGGAATTATTGGTGGCCGACTGTCCACTAGGATGTGAAGGACTTTGTGGCAGCTTGTCACATTTGTGCTCAGCATAAAGTTCCGCTGCATGCACCATCAGGACCCCTGCTTCCACTATCAGTGCCTGATTGTGCTTGGACCCACATTTCGATGGACTTTGTGACAGATTTGCCTTCTTGTCAAGGATTTACTACCAACTGGGTAGTTGTGGACAGGTTTTCCAAAGCTGCACACTTTGTTCCATTAAAAGGACTACTTTCGGCTCCAAAGTTAGCAGATGCTTTTATAAGGGAGATTTTTTGGTTGCATGGATTTCCAAGCACATTATGTCAGATTGTGGGGTGCAATTTACTTCCAAATTTTGGACAGCATTATATAAATGTTTTGGTGTCAAACTAAGCTTTTCATTGGCCTATCATCCTCACAGTAACTTTCAGATGGAATGGTTAAATCAAGATTTGGAAAAATTTATTTGCATGTATGTGTCAGCAAATCAGGATGATTGGGTTTCTTTACTTGGGCTAATTTTGCTCATAACAGCTTGTTTCATGAGTCAGTGGGTCATTCTCCATTCTTCATACAGTATGGGTTACACCCAGCGTTACCAGAATTACCAGTGTTTGGGTCGATAGCTCTTCCGGTTGTCTGTGGATACAGTTAAATGATTCCTCAATATCTGGAGGGATGTTAAGAAGAACTTGTGCAGAGCATCTTCACAATACAAGATGGTGGTGGACAGAAGGTGGAGGAAGGTTTCTTTACTGTATTCTGGTGACAGAGTTTGGCTGTCAACCAAAAATTTACATTTGAGGGTACCTACAATAAAGTTTGCTCACAGGTTTATTGGGCCATTTGAGATTCTCCAAGACCATCACCACCATCGGGGCTTGCAAAGAGACCCTAAGGTTGGGTCTCAGCAACCGCATGCCCCAGGGAGCTTCCTGCTCTGATCGAGCAGGAAACTCACCACTGACATCACTGCTGATGTCAGTGCGGCCACCGACAAAATGGCAAGCGTTCCGTTAGGAATGCCTCCGTTTGTGTAACCACTCCCCACCCCACCTACAAAACAGGGCAAGCTGTTAATCAATATCGACAGCCACCCCTTTTGTAATGAGTTCCAGAGCGAAAGAGTTTATCTCTCGCTCCGGGGCTAGCGCACTCGCAATGCGGCCACTGCACGTGCGCAGGACCAAAACATTGAGTCGGTTGCAAATGCTCAGCACTTGCAACCAACTCTGAATGAGGGTCCATGGTCCGTAAGAGTGCCATTGGGTTAAGGCCTCAGATATTCATGCACCCTGACTTCTTTAGAAATTCCATCAGAAGTTTCTGGCAAGTCATTTGTGGGGTGTTTGATGCCCACTCCTAGTGGTGTACATACACATGCCCTTAAATGAAGTCACAGGAAGTGACTGGGGTAGCCCTGCATATATAAAGAAGTCTGTGGGAGCACTCCAGTGCCAGAGTATAGGCTCATTAGCATACTCCAGCATTCGGTGCATATCCTGCTTTCTGATCCTGACCTTGGCTTTGTTTGTGACTCCGATTCTGTTTGATTACTGGCTCTGCATTGATATCTGGTTATGATCTCGGCTATTCTCTGTGACACATTTACACCTGATCCCTGCTGCTGTCTCAACTGTTTGGTTTTGACCCGGCCTGTTGACTATGCTAACATCTCCTGCACTCTGTCCAAGTTCCCAGCACCTGTATAGGGAAACCTAACCTGGGGGCTGCAACCTGTGTATTGGACCCAGCCAAGTCCATACCTTCTTGTGAGGACCCCTGGTGAATACTCCTGGCACATTAGACTCTGTGCCCCAGGAATAGGTCTAGCCAATTCCCTGCATACGGGTTGCATCCACAATCCATCCAAGAGTTATGACACATGGTTTAAATTCCACCTCCGCAGGGGACACTCAGGACTTAAGCCAATTACTATCATTGTTCCTTCTACAGTATTTGCCTCCCTTTGTTCATCTGTGAACCTTGGTAGTCAGCGTGGAGCCATCCAGCATGTGTTTGTCAGGGAAATTATATTGAGGGGTCTATTTACTAAGCATTGTTAGGAGAAAGACTGAAATGAGAATGTACCAGCCAATCAGCTCCCAACTGCCATGTCATAGGCTGTTTGAAAAATGACAGTTGGGAGCTGATTGGCTGGTACCTTATCTCTTTTCAATCTGTCTCCTAATACTGCTTAGTAAATAGACCCCTGATTTTCCATCTAGCAGGCCACATTTCACATTCCCTGTATACTGCCGATCACTCCATAGCCTCCCATTGCCTCGCGGCCATCTTGTGTATATTTGGCGGCCATCTTCACAATATTGCTGTTTCATGCTGACCCATTAACTCAACTGTATGTGCTGCTACAATGTCCCTGATCCTAGATGCATATTTGTGTATCCAGTTGTACATATACATTGTACTTAACATACAGTACTGTATAATTGGTAAAAAAAAGAAAAAATTTAGTCTGGCCAGAACATTTGAATTGCTCTGAGGGTGCCCATTACCACAATTATCATACTGTATGTCACGGCTGTTGTAAGAATGTAAAATAAATAATAAAACTACTGTATGGGTGACTTATTAATTAAATTTGTATACTGTAATGTACTGCTGTATGTTTTCATTAAGTATTTTTTTTACTGCATTGTTGCTACAGTATCAATAAATTCAGGAAACTTTGTTTACTTTTGCAAAGTAGAGTATCTTATTGCAAGGTATTGTACTGTACTCTACTGTATGTTTTAAGTATTTTTTTTCTTACTGTCTTACTGTATCAATAAATTGAGGAACTGTGTGTCTGTTTACAGTATTTTTTGCAGAGTACTGTATTGTTATAAAGTTTAATGGCCTACTACGGATTCAAAGCACAGCCATGGAGGATCTTGTACTGTCTTTATTATCTGTGATTTACCATATCATGAATATTATCTACTGCCAATAAATACAGTATCCTAAAGAAAACCTGGTCTTGTGTCATATTTTGATTATCAAAATCATTATCCATTAAAACTGTACAGTACCACACTGTAATATGGCATAAATGCCAATTTGGTTCTGCATGCAACTTTATATATTGTGTCCTGCCCCCCAAAATTATTTTACCACCATGGCAATGGTATTGTACCTCTTGCAAGGCTACCCTCATAAATTGTGGTGTCTGAGACTAACAAAATAGAAAGGCCCCCCTGGGGTGTTGCTGTGGATAATGTAGGTGGAGCTGTCTACAGTGTACTGTCTATCTACTGTATCAACCAGATCCCATAAAAAAAAAAAAAACAGGTTGTAAACAAATTTTAATTTTAATAAAACAAACACAAAAAAATGTAAATTTAAAGTTAAGTGAGGAGAAAAAATGGTACAGTATTACAACACTAATATACAATACTGTCAGGGCCGAAACTAGGATATCTGTCACCCGGTGCAAGGCAGCAATTTTGCTCCACCTCCCTTCCTGGACCTGGATTTTGTCCTTGCTCCTCCATAAGGCAGTGCACTACTCAGACGTCACTGGTATAGTGAATTACATTATTCCACACACCATAATGCCCATTACACATTTTGCCACACACTGTAATGCCTATTACCAAAGTGCCACTTACATATTTGCCCGACACCATTTTATATCCCACAGAAGGGATTCTAATTACTTTAAAATTACCTGCTCATTGCCAGGGGTTACATGCTCATTGCCATGTGGTTTTATGCTCATTGCCAAGGGTGTTTCATGCTTGTCAGGGGATTTATGCCCGTTGCCAGGGGTTTCATGCTCATTGCCAGGGGTTACATGCTCATTTCCAGTGGGGTTTATGCTCATTTCCAGGGGGGTTTATGCTCGTTTCCAGGGGGGTTTATGCTCGTTGCCAGGGGATTTCACGGGAGAAGATGCAGCTTTCAGCAACTTCTCCCTGCAGCGCCAGTGTTCCTGGCACTTCCGGGAGCGCTGTGTGCATTGCGCTCTGCTAACAGACACTAGAGGTCCAGTAGGACCTCTAGCATCTGTGTCTTCCTTGGCGGTGGCAATTTTTGCATGGCCGTTTTCAGCGGAGTCCATGTGGACGGCCAGTCCGCATGGAATCTGCTGAAAACAGCCATCCAAAAATGGCCACCGCCAAGGAGGAGACAGACACTAGAGGTTAGTAAGGACCTCTAGCATTTGTCTCCTTTTTGGCAGCGGCCATTTTTGGATCGTTGCCGGATGGCTGAGTCAGCTTTTTTCACCCCCTCACCTAGTGCATGTACACTTCTAGCCCCACCCTGCTGTGGCCCTGAATACTGTACAGTATATTGTACAATCTTGACAGTCACTACTGTAAATACAGTACATTGCCTCTTGTAATGTGCCTGTGCCTTCGTGGCAGTGGACCCTGGACCTGGCTATGGCCCTCTCTAGGTCCCCCATGGATTACTGTATTGGAAAAAAATACATTATTCACATTACAGTACTGTACTATTCATCTTTATATGGTATGGTACTGCAAGGTTTAGCTAGCTCCTAACAAATTACATAAACATGATCAAAACAATAAAATAGCTACTGTATAGTAAAAGACAATGCAGGGCAAGTACTGTAGGGTACTTGGTATAGTATACAGTCTAAACTTTGCTGCACCAAAGGTCATGACACTGAATTAAGCATCAGGGTGGCAGACACAGAGGGTTACTGTAGGTGTGGAGTAAGTAGATAAGTCATTAAATTGTGGGTGGTTATTGTATGTGGGAAGATGATCAGCTATAGTAAGTCAGAGACATGTACTATAAAGTGCAAGATTACCTGTATACAGTATGTACAGTATTTAACTCTATAAGTAATGTACAGTACATCCAAAATACCGATATACTGTACTGTTTAGCTACTGTTTTCCAAAATGGAATGGCCATTTTGTCCCTCCTGTGTAGGCTTAGAGTGCTGTATTTTATCAAATTGTACCATTCAGCTCGGGCAGCTGTACTATGGAGATTGGTTGCAACAGTAAGATACCCCCAAAAAATTAAACATGAACAAGAGATGTTGTAATGTAGAATTGCTGGAGCGTGGTATTAAATAATATCCCTCTGTATAAATTGAGATTGGTGGTGTACTCTCACATATATTATTTATGCAATTCATCAAAATGTATCTACAGTATAATCTTAAAATATAAACAATGAGACACTCTAGTACTTTACAGTACCTTGATGCTATTGAGAATAGATGTACTGTACTGTATTTGTTTGTCTGTGGGAAAATTTCAGGATCAATAGAGTATCTCATAGTTTATATTTTAAAATGGTTATACTGTAGATACAGTACATAATCTTGCTGAATTTTATAATAAAAAATGTGAGATTACACCATTAATCTTATGATTTATAGAGTGACATTAATCAATACTGTACCACGCTCCAGTGCTGCTATTCTAACAAATACTGTACTGACACATGAAAATCATGCCATCTTCAAAATCCCAACACAGTATAAATACAGTACACACAATGGAAAATTATAGTAAGAACTACAGAAGACTGTAGCAATAAGAATTACTGTGCCTCAGCAGGCATCAGCTCTCTGTTACTGTTGGCCACATTGTCCCTGACAATACCTGTTTTTTTGGGATACAACATACAGTAGGAGCTTATAAACTATCCAGCGAGATATAGGCTGTGTGGTAAAACAACCTGGCTTTGCCTTGTACATCACATGATTGGTAATTTCAAAATGTGACTGTACAGTACTGTACTTGCCAATGCTCTATTTACCTTTAAACTCCTCCTCCTCCGTATCCACTGGCTCTTCCTCTAAAGGTAAAAGGAAAAAGAAAATGCATTAGCTCTACTGTACATTGAAGATACTGTAAGTGTGAAAGTCTGAAGGGGGGAACATGATGGAAACTATCAACTACTGTATATAGTGCTGTAACAGGGCTTTCAATAAGGTGCAGTACAAGAGGGAGAGAGACACACTGAAAAGGAACATACAATAAGTACACAGTGGTAGAACACTATGTGCTGTACAGAACTGTACTTACGGCTCTGGGGAGAGCTAGTGTCTATGATGAGGCAGTCTGTGTGTCAAAGAAAAAAAATATGTTGTCAAGTCCAAAAATTACAGTAACTACAATACTGTGGGTCTGATTCAGAGACGGACACTCTGGAAATCATCTAGTGTGCAAGCCCCTTAAGACAGGTCACCGAAACATACTGTACAGTACTGAAAAAAACGACACAAGTACAGAAAGAATGAGTGTGTAAGGAGAAGAGGTTGGAGATGGGTCTTTGGAGTACAGGAGGGAGAGAGACACTGTGAAAAGGAAAAAAGTAAAGAGATAGAAGACAATGTAGGGTACAGTACTTACAAAGCCTAAATGGGCTGCTGGGGTCGGCTGCATCCTCCTGGGGTGAGGGGGCTGGGGCCCTTGGGTTGGTCTTACTGTGTAAAAAAAAATGGTACTGTTACACAAGTACAGAAAGAATGAGTGTGTAAGGATAAGTTCTTTTGTTGCCATCGAATTGAGACATTTCAGATGGTGTGTTACCATTCACTTATTGGAATCCATACACCAGGAGAAATTCATAATTGCCATTTATGCATACATTAAACCCTTTTTAAAAGGAATGTTTATGGCACCAGGTGTTTGAGGCTTTGCATATCAATTTAGGATTACTAATTTATGGTAGAGTCCAGATATGGTTTGTTTTTAATCACTTTCCATATGAATGGGAGAACCAGTGGATTAATAATACATGTGTAGTTACTGCACTTATAATTAGAAACCAAATGTTTTTGATTATTTTTTACTGTGTTTAATTGAGTGTGCCAATTATTTTATATCTATATTGGATATTCTGATCTTCTGAATATTTATTAATGTTTATATTATTATTTTTATTCAAAATATTTTTTATTCCATTCCTAATATTATGATTACTATACTGTGACAATTTACATGTTTAGCGCTCTTTCTTTTTGAGTGTTTCTTGTGTAAGGATAAGAGGCTGGAGATGGGTCTTTGGAGTACATGAGGGAGAGAGACACTGTGAAAAAGAAAAAAAGTAGAGCAATGGAAGACAATGCAGTGTTTGTTACTTACAAGGCCTAGAGGGGCGGCTGGGGCCAGCTGCGAACTAGGGCTCCTCATCATCATCATCCATTTCTGGAACTGTGAAAAGAAAATACAATGTAATTTTGTCACAAAACTATTTGAAAAATATCAATAAATAAAGCCCAACAATATTATTACTGTACTACTGTATTATTACACTTTTTTGACAGTATAAGACAAGGTGACCGAAGCATACTGCACTGGACTGTATAAAAGCAGAAGTACAGTACCGTATAGTAAGAATTAGTGTGTAAGCAGACAAGGTTGGAAATGGGTCTTACATTACACTGTAGACGAAAAAAAAACAACATGTCATTTTGGCTCAAAACAATGTGGAAAAGGTCAATAAATTCAGCCAGACAGTATTACTATTATTACAGTACACTTTATTGACAGTATCCACTTACTGTACAGTGTGGTTCATGGACACTAGACCAGACACAAAGACAAGTGGGTGGGAGGGGAGGCCATGCTGCATTCACCAGCATGGCATCATTACCAATATTCCCAGATTGGGCTGCATTTAGAGCCCACTGGGGATATCGTTAATGACTCAAGGGATCCAGAGCGCACAGGCATCATTGGTGATTTGCTGCATACACACTAGACGATATAAACAATATATAATTGAACCATATTGTTATCGTTCATGCAAATCATCTAGTGTTTAAGCCCCTTAAGACAGGTCACCAAAACATACTGTATAGTACTGGAAAAAAATAAGAAAACACAAGTACAGTACAGTGCAGAAAGTATTAGTGGGTAAAGAGAAGAGGTTGGAGATGGGTCTTTGGACTTCATGAGGGAGAGAGATAGAAGACAATGTAGTGTACAGTACTTACATGGCCCTGAAAGGCAGTTGGGCCTTCCTGCAGTGTCCTGGGCAGGGAGGGGAGGGCTGAGGCCTGGAAGGGCAGCAGTGGTGGTGGCAATCTCTGAAAAAAAAAACATACTGTAATCTAATTTTGACAAAGAGGAATTAAAAAAATGTCAATATTGTAAATGGAGCCTAAGTGTACTATCACACTTTTTTGGCAGTACTCTTACACTTCTTTGGAGTACAGGAGGGAGAGAGAGGCACTGTGAAAAGGAAAAAAAGGAGAGAGATAGAAGACAATGTAGTGTACAGTACTTACGCTGGCCTGAAAGGTGGCTTAGCCCGGCTCCAGGGTCCTGGGCAGGGGGTGGAGAGCTGAGGTATGGAAGGGCAGTAGTGGTGGAAATCTATGAAAAAAAACATACTGTAATATAATTTTGACAAAGAAGAATTTAAAAAATGTCAATACTGTAAATGGAGCCTAAGCATACTATTACACTTTTTTGGCAGTAAAAGACAAGGTGACTGAAACAGTACTGTACAGTAAGAATTTGTGTATAGGCATAAAAGTTTAGAGATGGGTCTTTTGCTGCATACAGTATACAGTAGACTTTTTAGTTGAATGGTATTGACAATAATGACATCATTATTGTTCACATGTTTTCAGAATGTCCAGTGTGTATGCATGATAAACAGTACATGATATCACTCATAGATCATATCATCTAGTGAGTACAGAAGGGAGAAAGACATTTAGAAAAGGGAAAAAAGAGATATACAGTAGAAGACAGTGTACAGTACAGCACTTACGAGGCATGGTAGGGCGACTAAAGGCAGCTATGGCCTCATGGAACTGCTACCTTTCTGTTCCTGTGGAAAAACTTTGATTGTAAACAACTGGAAAATTCCAAAAATCCTATTGCACAAAAATTCTCTACCTGAATAAAAACAAAGAAATACAGTATACTGTAGTACAACAACTAGTCTGTGAAGCTGGCATTGGTCCCAAAATGGTATACTGTAGTATGATAATATGGTATACTGTAGTATGATAATAAAAATATACAGTATAATTACAGAAGGTACTGTATGCCCATGTGGTGGCACCTCACACAGAGGCTCTGTGGGCGGCACTGTCACCACCCCACGAGCTGTGCTTTTTGCCTTGCTGGGTGCAAGGATCACCAGCCTGCTGCCAGAAGGGACACAATGCTCTTGTCCTGGACTTCCATGGTGAGAGGTGAGCCTGCAGCGCAGTTAAAAATTCAAATAGGGGAGCCACACCAACTGTCATTTCACATGCTGCCAAACATCACTGGCTGGGACTGGCAGTTGGTGTGACTCCCCTATTTGCATTTTGGACTGTACTGCAGCCCCACCTCTGGAGCCACCACCAATCATAAATTACCAGGGAAGTCCAGGCCCAGAGCATTGTGGACCTCATTCAGAGTCGGTCATTGCGGCCACACCGTTGTAAGGGAAAAGGGGCCGGATATGCAAATGATGCACTTGCAAGTTGCGTCCTTAAGATCGGATCGTTAGCTGGCTGACAAAGGGGAGGATGCGGCCGTAAGACAAAAAATACCCCCCCTTCTCATATTAGACGTCATCTCCGGCCATATAAGGATTAATTGAGACCATCGGTAACCATCGGAACTGGTCGTAGAGCTTAAGGTTGACCATACCCGCTCTTAAGCACTACGATCAGGTCAGTGTACAAACCTCCCATGTCACGTGTGCCATGACACTACTTTGTTAATTATGCACTCCCATAAAATGCCGTTTGCATAATTAGGCATGCCTGTGTTCGGATATCCACTCCCCCGTTTTCAAGCACCTTCCACTGTTACCACCCACAAACGCCTCATTCTGTCACTCAAACTACTGACCTGGCTGTGTTCAAGGAGAGAGAAATTTCTGATCATAGCAGCTAGTTTGCGCACGCGCATTGCAAACTTTATGCATGCGCAGTTTAGCGAACATCGGTGGCGTACAACCGTGCGGCCACAACGACCGACTCTGAGTTAGGTCCTGTGTCCCTCCTGGATAGGGTCATGTTGGGAGGTATGATAATGTCATAATATCAGACTTAAAGGGGACAGGGCCAGCACAGATAAACAGTGTGCAGGTCGACATAGATTTGGTCGACATGCATTATGTCGACCAGGAAAAAAAGGTTGACTGTGACACATGACTACAAACAGTATTTGCCAACATGGCAATAGATAATGGTTGAAATGTCTCCAAAATATTTTTGACAAGCAAATACAGTCTTTATCACCATACAGTATGGTGGGTCAACTTGCCTTTTATTAAGTTTACTATACAAACAAGCCATTTCAACAAATTGTGTGTCACCCATTAGTCCATGTCGATCTAATGACCCTGTCAATCAAATCTCTTTTGGTCATGTGAGTGCGAGTTAGAGTGTATGTCACAGTAGCGCATTGCATTTGGTGCTGTACTGTAATTACTGTACTGTAATTGTACAGCAATACTATATTTATGGCACAGGAGGCACCTTCTGATAAGCAGCAGTCGAGGTGCATCTCTCCGGACAAGGTCCAACCAGCACCTTGGAGGGCCCGAATACTCTGGTGGCATCCAAATGTGGCCAGGATTTCTCTCTTTGCTCTCTTATAGGTGAGCTTCTTCTCCCGGTTGTTGGAGAGAGGGCTGTCTCTCCACTTTACCAGGAGAAGAAGCTCGTCTGGGGTGAAGCGGCAGTCTCTGGTAGCCATCTTACCCACTATAAGTCGCATGACGCACTCATGACGCACTCAGGATGCATGACACTCCTTCATCACACACGACAAGTGCAGCTCTCTGTATGGCAGGCATCTGTGGTGTAGTGGTCAGTAGAGCACAAGGCAATGTGGACGTCAAAAGTTCAAAGCCTGGAAGGCTACAATTTTTATTTTTTTATATTATTATTTTTTTTTTAAATCTTCATTACAGGATTAAACAGAAATCACTTGGTGGTGTGGTAGTTCTGTCATTTATACAAACACAGGTACAGTAGACTCTCCTCAACTTCCCTCTGTATGCCACAGCATAGCACGACTAGCAGGGCGCTACATGGCTATGGAGCAGGTCCACTGGGCATGCACCTGAGAAACCATGTGCAAGCCCGAGTTTGTAATCCAGGGACCCATGTGACTCAGACCTCACTACTAGTTTCTAAAACATGCATTCTCTACAGCATATAAATCTGGGACAGTACCGCCAGTGTGCGCTTTAAAATGCACAGTCAGTTTGTAATCCAGGAACCCCTGTGACTCAGACCCCACTTCTAGTTTCTAAGACATGCATTCTCTACAGTATCTAAGTCTGGGACAGTGCCACAAGTGTGCGCTTCAAAATACACAGTCAGTTTGTAATATACCAACACATTATACAACACAGATAATGAGTGAATAAGCTCTCCAATATTGGGATATTTACACAATCTACTGGTGTAAATAGGACAGATTAAATTACACACTGTGTGAGTCCCAAAAAACAAATATAGATATATATTCAATCCTCCAGAAGAAATCCTTTTCTGACAATCGGTTTCACATGTCACTTGAAACCTCAAATAAACCATCAGAGATGGAAAATTTCCATAGTGTAAAACTGTATTTTTTAACCAAAGACATACAACACTTAAAAACATGAAATTTCACTTCCACCAGTAAAAGCGACCGTGTACCAGAAAGGGCCTTTTCCAAAGGCAATTAGATAGCATGAAGGGGTAAGTCCCGGGTTTCAACACCTCTAGGCTTCAGATGGTTCACCTTCCAAAGTTTCCCCAAGGTAGCGATCTCCTTACTCCACTGACGCATTTCAACTGTGTCCAGTCTTTATCATCACCTTGTATGAGCCTGTGTACACCACAGCACAGTGCGACTGGCAGATCTGACAGCCACCACAGAATCAACGTGTCGACAATGCTGCAAGTTTGCGCTTTAAAACACAAAATCAGTTTTTAATACAGAGACCCCTCTTTCAAACAGAGCCCATTACCAGTTTCTGAAGTCATGAAATCACTATTCTGTCTAAGTCTGGGACAGCACCAACAGTTCCAACAGTGCCGCAAGTGTGCATCTTAAAACGCACTGTCAGTTTGAAATACAGAGACCCCTCTTTCAAAACAGAGCCTACTACCAGTTTCTGAAGTCAGAAAATCGCTATAGTGTCTATGTGTGGATCAGCGCCAACAGTGCCGACAGTGCTGCAAGTGTGAAACTTCAAACGCACAGTCAGTTTGTAATACTGAGATCCCTCTTTCAAACAGCCCACTACTACAGTAGTTCCTAAAGTCATTAAATCACTATAGTGTTTACTGTAAGCCTGGGCTACACTGTGTGTGACTTCCGACACACTGGGCATGCGCAGTACTATGATCCTACATACGCCATGGCATGCACCAGAGATCCCATTGTGTGTGACTCCCAACCCACTGGGCATGTGTAGTACTATGATCCTCCATATGCCACAGCATAGCGTGACTGGTGTAAGGAGCGGCTACACTGGGCATGCGCCAGAGATCCCATTGCAACCCCCAGATCTGATAGCCACCACAGTGCTGACGTGCCAACAGTGCCATAAGTGTGCATTTTAAAATGCACAATCAGTTTGTAATGCCTCACTTTTAAACAGCCCACTACTAGTTTCACTATAGTCAGGGCCGCCAAGAGCCTCGACGGGCCCCAGTAATAAGGGGCATGGCCTAACCTCGGGAGGCGTGGCAACGGCCCCTTGCCGAAAAAAAAAGAAATAAAAAAGATTTGCAGCGCCGCTTCGCGGCGCTGCACGCCGGGGAGGTGGGCTCTCTGAGCCCCCTCAGCCCGGCGCAAAGCCAGGGGGGGGCGTGATCAGTGTGTTCGCTCCCCCGCACAGGCATAGGAGACTGCTGTAGCTGCTGCTCAGCAGCCACGAGCAGTCTCCAACTGCAGCTCAGCACACGCTGTGTGCTGGGCTGCTGTGAGGGAGGGGGGGCGGCGTCGGACCCGGGCCCCTGCCGGGCCCCTCAGGAAGCCCAGGCCTGGGTAATCTGTACCCGCTCCCCCACCCTCTCGGCGCCCCTGACTATAGTGTCGAAGTCTGGGACAGTGCCAAAAAAAATATTTTCCAGGGCTCAAACCTGGGACAAGCACTGTTGCAAAGCGATCATCTAACCTCTAGACCACATGCCAGCTATATCAAGAACCGCACATAGCGGGCTCATCCTTGTGCACTCCACCCACCTGCTGCTATTTTTAATTATAAAAAATGTGTCTTCCGTTCAAAATATTATACTAGTACATATATACCCAGTACCCCACCATTAGAGAATAATTCATCCCATCTCATTGAAAGCTGTATGTGCATCTCATTAATCTACAGTATCGGTTATGTCATCATTACAACATGGCAATTGCACTACTGTACAGTTATGTACAGTATGTGTACTGATTTGCGTCCTGTTCTAAGAGCTTATGTGATTTTAAACAGATTGGATGTGCAAACTTGCAAATACAGTGCGTGAATGTGATATCCATCCAATTTAATAGTATGGTATTCAGTACAAATTACAACAGTGGAGCACTCGCCACCCAGCGGTTAAGCGCTGTATTACATGCTGTAGTGTATCTTTCATTGATGGATACCACGGTACACCAAAGTCCGGTCATCAAGTAACGTTCCATGACATAGAGGCCTGAATAGCGCGCTAAGAGAAACAAACTAGTTGGGTCCATCTATACCAAGATTCATTTACATTATATCCCAACCATACCTAAGGGCAGAATGAACTATCTGTATTCCCAGATCTATTTATTAACTATACATTCCAAGAAATACACAATTTACAAATACAGATCGATTTGTAAAAATGGTCACCACAGCTTCACTCTATTAACACTGATATGTCATTTTTCATCTCAATCAAATTATCTTGTTCCTCCAACATCATTTGTCATCCCACTTTCTTACTTAATCAAATCTTTTTTCTTCTGCTATATTACTGTTCTAACATAATCAATTTGCTGCTTTACACCATTCTTTTCTTCACTTTTCACACTGTGGCAAACAAAAATAGGAATTTCATTGACTGTGTTATTTCTCCATAGAATATATAGGGCAAACAGTCAGATTCCAATTTTTGTCAATATTTTTGACTACATGAAATTATTTATGTGTTAGCCACACTATGGTGGTATATACAATAAACACATTTAATTATTAAAATTTCTGCTAACATTATACTCATTGGGTAGTTACTGCAATAGCTGTCTTGAAAATGTAAACTCAGGATGCTGTGAGTAAAATAGATGACAAAACAAATTCAGGGCAGGACAGACTGTGTAATGGTTAGCATTACTGCTTCACAGCACTGAGATCATGGGTTTGATTCCCACAATGGCCCTAACTGTGTGGAGTTTTTGCTTTCCTCCGGGTTCTCCGTTTTCCTCCCACACTCCAAAAATATATTGGTAGGTTAATTGGCTTCTTACAAAATGTACCCTAATGTGTATGTGTGTGAGCATGTTATAGGGAATATAGATTGTAAGCTCCACTGGGCAGGGACTGATGTGAATGGCCAAATATTCTCTGTTAAGCTCTGCGGAATGTGTGTGTGCTATATTACTAACTGATAAAAAATAAATAAATTCCCTTTTTATGAGATATTACCAAATCAAAATATAACCATATACTGGCTTGGCATATAGGTCCAGGCTTAAAAATATGAGGTTGAGGATGTTATTAAAGATGCATTGGTAGAGGGTCAAGGTGTAAGCTTCTTTCCCTGGCTTCTGAGGGGTTTCAAGCTAGCCTCAGCCTACTCTAATACTGCCACACAATTGTCTCTAAAAGTAAAAGACAAATTAAATTCTGTAATCAATTACATTTGTCAGAATATGCAACCCCACTCAGTCCATTCTCGAAACACCCACACTTTATGCTGGGTCATACTTCTATATGGGAATCCCTCTGGGCCTAATCTGTAATAGTTGATTATGCTCATTATTTGGGCTTTACTCAATTAGCGTCGAAAATGGCGTTTTTTTTTCACCATTGGCGAAAAGGGCAATTTTTGGCCAAAAAACTGAGGAATTTTCGCCCAAAAAAAAGGCAAAAACGGCCACAGGCGAAAAAAAAGTTTTCTCCATCCCAAACCTGGAGAGAACAAATGCAAAATCCCTATTTTTGGCTAAAAATTAGGGGATTTCCTTCAGAACCCTTTGGACACCCCCTTTAATGATAAGATATGGGGGGGGGAATTGTAAGTTGCGTACTTTGGTGAAAAACGACCACACAATGTTTGGGTGAAAATAAAAACATTGAAAAAAGATAGAGAGCATTTTTTTTCCAGGAAATTACTGTTCCACATAAGTGTCGAAAAAAAGCAGATTTAAAAACAGTTATAAAACCGTCTGCTGCGACCGCGTGTGATTTTTAAAACACTTGATGCATCCATACTGCCCCCCAAAAAATCAGAGCCAATACGTTAAAACCATATTCAACTGTTTTTTTTTTCGCCCCAAAATTTGCGCGGTTGTATTTTGCCAAAGTTTGCAAATTACGATTTTTTTCTCCAGTAATTTATCATTAAGGGGGTGTCCAAAGTGTTCTGAAAGAAATCCCCACATTTTTTGCCAAAAATAGGGATTTTGCTTTTTTTTCTCCTGGTCTGGGATGGAGAAAACTTTTCTCCTTTTTTTTCGCCTGTGGCCGTTTTTGCCTTTTTTTTGGGCGAAAATTCCTCAGTTTTTTGGCCAAAAATTGCCCTTTTCGCCAATGGTGAAAAAAAAACGCCATTTTCGACGCTTTTTTGGGGCAAAAATATTGCCACTTTTGGCTAAAAACGTCCATTTTTGCAAATGGCAAAAAAAAAAGAAATTTTCACCACTTGCGAAAAAAACAGCAGTTTTCGCTGCTAATTGAATACAGCCCTTTGTTTGCTGATATGTGTGAAAAAAGCCCTTCTATTTATCCATTGCTGTACACTAATAAAGAGATTTATTCAAACGCAGTATATTTATGAAATTAAGATGTTGTACACAAGTTTAGAGAATATATATTTATATTAGAGATTAGCGGTTCTGTTTTAATCAAGTATGTTCGGATTTCAATAATGGCATCATATTGACTATCACATGTTTTGGATAGCTATTGAGATAAATCCAAACTTGCGCTAATGTGGCAAAAAGAACTGAGTAAAAACAAAATAATTAAAAAATTATACAGCAGAAAGGCAGGAACCATTTATCTTTTATACGGCTCCATTCTCTCATTTGAAATGGCATGCAAACTATATATGTACAGTACATACACATATATATATATATATATATATATTACATGGATGTAACAGGAAGCGTTTTCAGCTTCCAGAGGTGAATTTACAACCCTGAAGTTTTGGTATATGGCACGAGCGCCGGAGATAGGGAGTGATGCATATGTGACCTTCCTCCCAGTACTATGATCGCATGCAGAAGTGCTACAGACACCATGGTGATTAATTATTCAATCATACCCCTTTCAGATAGTGAAAAGAACCCGGTCATTTTCCGGCTCTAGCCCGGTCGACCTGGGTTTTTTTCTGTCTGAAAGGGTCAACACGGGACCTAATTCCCGGTACTTCGACCTTTACCTGGGTTTTTCCCGGGTCTTACACGGGTTTGCAGCTGTCTGAAAGGTGCCGACCCGGGTTTTTCTACTCCGGGCATAGTAAACAGCGCTTATTGGCTGAGATGGCAGTGCACAGGATGATTGGCTGAGCGCCTGGGTCTCTCTGATTGGCTGAGCGGGCGGGGCAGTGGCGCTGGCATCTGATGTCATAATTGTGCTGCAGAAAAGGAGAGAGAGAGAGAGAGAAGCATGGCGCACTGGAAGGATGAGGAGATCCGTGAGCTGCTGGCAGTCAGAGGGGAGGAGGAGGTCCGCAAACAGATCAGTGGCACAGTGATGGACGCAATAGTCTACACAAACATAGCTAAGATCCTCACCTCAAGGGGCATTGTGCGGACCCAGCAGCAGGTAGTGAACAAACTGAAAGCTCTACGCAAATACTACATCAAAGTTCACGACCATAACAGGCAGAAGAGTGGTGCTGCCAGAATGGAATGGGTTTACTACGATCAGTGTAATGAAGTCTTTGGCAATCCTGCACTGGTTAATCCCATTGCCATATCATCGTCTAGTTGTGCATCTTCATGAAGTGTTACCCCGGAGAATCCTGCCAAATAACACCACCAATACTCTTTGATGACATCACAGAGATAAGTGACACAGATCCGATGGCTGCCATGGGGTCCCAGACACCAATACACTTGAGGGTGTGGTTGAGGTGAGTGGAAGCAGTGTGAGTGGGATGCCAACTCCTGCACAGACTGAGACTCCGACATTGCGCAGGAACAGTAAGTTAATATACACCCACTATTTTTGGGATGTTAACATTGTCCTGTATTGACTTGTCATTATAGTATGACTATGCTGATTTTACTATGCTGAAATCTAAACTCAATGTATCTGTTGCAATGTGAAGCTAGTGTGCAGTAGGCCGCAAGCACATATATGTTGACATTACTACTTTGATTTCATTTGTAAATTTATTTTTTCTTTTCTTCTATTCCTAGTCTTTGAAGTACCAGAGCGGAAGAAAAAACTTCCAAGATGGAGCTAGCAACACGCACAATGACCAGAATCCTGGTAAATCAGCTGTGAGATTCTGATGCTGAATTCCAGGCACAGGAGGATGCCCGACTCCAGCACTTCTTTGACAATGAAAGAGAATTACAAAATTCATTTGTCAGTCAGCTTGTTGGTCTACACGAACAAATTTCACGTGAAAATAGAGAGGCACAGATGTCCTTCCTTAACGGTCTAGTGTCTAGGTTACACACTCCACAACCTTATGTAATGTATCCTCCTCAGTACTCTGAGGGTCCTGTTAGAAATTACCAACAGCATAGCAGAGGGCTACCATTTCTGCAAAGTAACCCCTCCAATCCACCTCATGCTACTCCACATGGCACAGTGCATAGTTATCCAGATGGCACAGGGAATAGTAATCCACATGTCACTGTACAGAGCAGTCCACATGCCAATACCAGTCCAGAGGGCACAGTGCCTAGCACTGTGCATAATAGTCCAGATGGCACAGAATATACTAATCAATATGGCACTGTGCATACTTATGCAGATGGCACAGGGATTAATACACAGAATGGCAGAGTGCATAGTTATTCAGATGGCACTTATCATAACACTCCACTTAGCACTATTGTCAGCACTGCCTACAGACAGTTGTAGACTTGTATGATGTTTTACATGTTTGCTGTCTAGTTTCAATTTATTTTTAGTTGAAGCTTGTTGTTTTTGACAATATTGTTTATCCTGCCATTAACAGGCCTGGCAAGAGCTTAGGGCAATGTGTGGGTGCCCTTTAAGTCAGCTACGTGTATATATGGGGGTGTACATAATTTAGAATGTACACACATTACCTCCATTTGTTTTGTATTTAAAAATTTGTATACTGCACTTAACAGGCCAGTCGTGAGCTTTCTTCCATGTGTGGCCGCTGTATTACCAAATGTATACTGTATATGTGTTGTTTCTAAGGCTGGCCCTGACACACAGTTCTAATAGTTGGGGTGCCTACCTTATTACATTTTTCAGT
Source organism: Taudactylus pleione (assembly GCA_031769625.1). Classification (NCBI taxonomy): domain Eukaryota; kingdom Metazoa; phylum Chordata; class Amphibia; order Anura; family Myobatrachidae; genus Taudactylus; species Taudactylus pleione. The sequence continues at coordinate 12,877,522 of JAUIMM010000153.1, read as the reverse complement.
TCCATGACAGCACAACCTATTTTTCTATTGTCTTTATATATATATTTAAATTGTTGAATGCATTAAGGCCATGTTGTTAATGGCTAATGCATATTTGTTGAAAAATAAAAGAAGCACTTTTAACATTTTAATAGAAAAGGTGTTTCATGTGACATAACATGTACATAACATGAGCCTTTCAAATAAAAAAAAATTGATTGCAAAACAAGACTTGTGTCCTCTATACTATGTCATTGTATGTAAGTTTCCAGTGCAATGCAGTGAGCAGTCACCACCCACTTTTCATGACCTCATCTCTGTGTGCCATAAAAGCAGTCCATTTATTATGACACCCTGTATATTGCAGGGATAATCTGGGTTCTGTGTGAAAGGGGTCTACCCAGGAATTTCCCGGGAATTATGTGCTGTGTGAAAGGGGGTTAGGAGCAAATTTCCGGGTCCTTCCCGGGTTGAACGATACGAGAAAAACCCAGGTTTTTGGGATTTTTCTGTCTGAAAGTGGTATTAGTATGGGTATAAAGGGGGCTAAGGTGACACTTGGATTATTCCTCCTGAAGAAGTCTGGCCATTGGGGAAATGGATGAAACACGTTGAGTAGAGCTGGTGACTGTGTTCCATCCTCTGCTATATGATGAGTGCAACCAGATAAGCTGTGTACACTGTTCCTAAATGTATGTTTTAGATGTTATTTAATTAAATATGCTATTATCATACTTCGCATTGGTACCATCTACTCCTTATGTTTCCAACAAACCTATTTTGAGTGATACTGTGGATTCCAGGATAGAAACAGATTTGTCTTCTGGGTACAAACATATGCACTTTGTGGGTGACACTTAGATTATTCCTTCTGAAGAAGTCTGGCCATTGGGCAAATGGACGAAATGCGTTGAGTAGAGCTGGTGACTGTGTTCCATCCTCTGCTATATGGTGACTGTAACCATATAAGCTGTTTACACTGTTCCTTAATGTATGTATTAGCTGTTATTTAACCTAAATGTGCTATTATCATACTTCGCATTGGTACCATCTACTCCTTATGTTTCTCACAAACCTATTTGAGTGATACTGTGGATTCCAGGTCAGAAACAGATTCATCCTCTGGGTACGAACATATGCACTTTGTGGATTTTTGTTATGGAGTATGTTATGGATACTCTTTAGTTTCTTTGCACAAGCACATTGCACTTTGTGAGCTTTTGAGCATAGGTGCACTTTACTGGCAAACACTTGATCAGCATTTATTTGCACATGTGGGTATTCTTTTGACACTGGAGTTTTTTTTTTGTAATAAGTGTATAAAGAAATATTTATTGAAACACTTTCTTGTATGATTTTTCTTTTTTTCTATATCATTTGATCACTGAGATTCATTGGAAAGAAAGAAACCAAAGTGAATATTGCACTTAAAATTGGACACACTAGAGGGCACCACTTTCTCATCTTTGTAAAATAAAACTTATTTGGACTGATTGAACAACGGTTCTTTTTGGAGGCTGTAAGGCTGCCACTTGTGAAATTAAGTAGTGTACATTTTCCCAGGAGAGGGGTATAGGAAAGACTTATTGGACACATCAAATTTTCTTTGTGGTTTAGATTAGCGCTGTTCACTACCATTGTGATATATATATACAGTACCTCCGTGCACCATCACCATGGTGATACATTAACAAAACAAAATGCAATAAACATAGATACAAAGAGACGCATGATGAATCATAGGACACATGTAAAGCATATATGAAAAGATATACAAAGTAATCTATCTGCATCACAGAATCACAATTAAGAAATACATGGAATGAAACATGAATTGAAAACACATATATCAGAAAGATAGATATCTATATATATATATATATATATATATATATATATATATATATATCACAAAAAGCCACAAATCTAACTATAGTAGGCAAACAATGTAGCTAAAAAAATGTAGCTATAAAAATGTGACAGAAATGCCAGTAATATGGGCTGGACCCTAATAAACTGCCTGCCCTGAATAGGTCATAAAACTAATAACAGTATGATACAGATGAAAACAAACTGGATACATGGAATACTATAAAAAGCATGTTAGTGATGTTCCTTCATTAAGTACTAATGGATGTTTGGTTTGCAGAGTATGGATCCATTTTGCCTTTCTCTGAAGGATGACCCATCCCCGATCACCTCCTCCGGCCTTCAGGGGGATCCAAGCGATCATTTTGTATCGGATAGTGGACAGATTGTGTTGGTGTTCCCGAAAGTGTCGGGCAACTGGTATATCAGTGCCCTTACCATCAAGGGCCGCAAAAATACTCGATCTATGAAGCACCATGCGCTCCTTCATTTGTTTGGTGGTCTTGCCCACATACATTAAACCACATGGGCATCTAATAAAGTAGACCACCTACCTACTGGAAAAGGCTAGGGGGTATTTTATGTCAAATTGTTTCCCTGACCTGGGATGAGGAGAGTAGCTCCCTATTTCAAGAAAGCTGCAAGTAATGTAGTCTGTGCAGTGATAGTTGCCAGCCTTGCAGGTAAGAAGCGTGATGGTCTAGCCTCTACATGATAAGATATATCGTTCTGTACCACTACATCTTTGATATTTCTACCCCAACGATATGATGGTAAAATGTTGGAATTGTGTAGAGATGGTAGAGTGGTATCTTTGGCTATTATGGGCCATACAGTTTTGGCCGAGTTCATCAATAAGTGACTAGCTGAGGAATATTCCTGTGTCCAAACTACCCTGTTGGGTTGGTTGTCCTTCACTGTTTGCACTAATTCCTCCAATCTGGTAATGGCCAGTACTTTTTCTTTAGCTTTCTGTAAAGTTTTGTAATGATACTCCCGTTTGAGGACTATTAAAGACATCAAATCTATTTGTTGGAGGGCATCGACTGTCTTACTGCAAATGCACCATATAATGCTGTAGGTATTTCAACAGAGTCAGATGTGATCCTTACCACCCTATGGAATTGCAAATATGTACTGTAAGCCTTCTTTGAGAGGGGCCAGATGAAATCTTTCTGCATATATATATATATTTATATACATATATATATATATATATATATATATTAGGGATGTTCAGGCTCAGATAGGTTCGAGTTTGCACGCCGAGTTCAGATTTTTCCCTCCAAAAAAACGGAACTCAGAAAGAGGCAAAACGTCATCTTGCATGGACAAACATCATCATTCCTGGACTTTGTCCAGGAACAATCATCACAATCATGCCTGGACAGAAGACCAAACATTCCACCTCTTTGGTCTGGAAATATTTTTATCCAAATCCGGACAACAACTGATTTGCCATATGTACCATATGTAAAGGTGGAATAAGTAGGGGTAGGGACGTTAACCACCTAGGAACATCCTCCCTTATACATCACCTGCAGCGCTTTCACAAGTTACTGTCATTTTGAGATACTTTGGCTTAGACCGTGAGCAGTCCAGGGACACCTAAATCCCTTTGTTCTGTTGTATCCAAGCACCTGCAAACCACACCATTGGAGTAATTCCAGAGGACTGAAAAAGAGTAAAGTTTGCCCCACTACACAAAAGTGGAAGCAAGGAAGAGGGGGACCATAGATATAGCTAATCTAGATTTTTGTAAGGCTTTTGACATTGTTTCACATCACAGACTGTTAAATAAACTGAAAAGCATGGGATTGAATACAAAGATAGTTGAATGATAATATCATGGCTGCAGGATAGGAAACAGAATTGTAGTAAACAGAGTGCAGTCTCAAGAGGGAAATGTTACCAGTGGAGTACCTCAGGGATCTGTACTTGGACCAATGCTTTTTAATATCTTTAGTTGTGACATTGCAAATGGTATTGAAGGGAAACTATGCCGTATTGCAGATTACACAAAGGTATGCAACAGGGTAGACACACAAGGAGGGGTAAAATAAATGATTGATGATCTAGGTAGACTAGTGGAATGGTCAAGAATGTGGCAACTACAGTTTAATGCCAAAAAATGCACTTGGGTCTCAAAAATCCAAAGGCTAAATATAGCATTAATGGCACTGTACTGGAAACTACTGAAGAGGAAAGGTATCTAGGAGTCACTATTTCAGGTGACTTAAATGCAAGCAAAGATTGTAACAAAGCAATGAGGAAGGCAAGTCAGATGCTTGGTTGCATAGGGAGAGGAATCAGTAGCAGAAAGAAAGAAGTGATAATACCACTGTATAGGTCATTGGTACATCCTCATCTCGAATACTGTGTTCAGTTGAGGAGGGCATATCTCCAGAAGGGATATTAATACATTAAAGACTGTACAAAGAAGGGCAACTTAAATGGTGCAAGGTCTACACCACAAAATGTACCAGGAAAGACTAAAAGATCTTAATATGTATAGTTTGGAGCAGAGAAGGGAAGGGGGGACATGAAAGAAACATTCAAATACATAAAGGGTTTTAATAAGGTAAAGGAAGGAGACATTCTTCAAAGAAAGAGAAGCATTAGAACAAGAGGACATGTTCTGAAACTGGAGGGTGGTAGGTTCAGGGGAAATTTGAGGAAAAATTATTTCACAGAAAGGGTAGTGGACAAGTGGAATAGTCTCCCATCAAAGGTGGTAGAGGCTAACACAGTATAGCAATTTAAACAAGAATGGGATAGACATAAGGATATCTTTTAGAAGAAGTAAGGATCAATAAGGGTTGAGGTAACAATATGTGTAAAAATGGGGCAGACTAGATGGGCCAAGTGGTTCTTATCTGCCGTCAAATTCTATGTTTGATATGTTTCTATGTAAGCTCCTCCTGAAGTGCCTCCAGGATTGATGTTTGTCCCAGAAAGATTTCGTAAGGAAGTCCTGGTCGACTTCCATTCATCCAAAGCTGTTGGTCATCCAGGATTTGTGAGGACTCTGGAACTACTCTCCCGTTCTGTTTGGTGGAAGTCCATTTCTCGTGATGGTCATGAGTTTGTGGTGGCTTGTGATGTCTGATCCAGAAACAAGACTCTCCAAACCACTCCTGCTAGCCTGTTATGTCCACTACCTACTCTTCTTAAACTGTGGACACATATCGCAATGGATTTTGTGGTGGATCTGCCATTATCTTCTTATTGTTCGGTCATCTGGACCATTGTCCAGATGACAAATTTTAAAGGTGGTGCATTTTGTTCCCTTTCATCAAATTGCTCACAGCTCAAGCATTGGCTGTACTCTTTATCCAGCAGGTTTTTAGACTTCATGGACATCCATCAGACATTGTCTCAGACCATGGTACCCAATTTGTTGCTCATTTTTGGTGGTGCTTTTGTGCTGATCTGGGCATTAATGTCAGTCTGTCATCAGGCTACCACCCACAGTCCAATGGACAGACAGAGTGGACAAATCAGTTTCTGGAGCAGTACCTCAGTTGCTTCATCTCCAAATGGCAAAACAACTGGGTTACTCTTTTGCCATTTGCTGAGATTGCATACAACAACTCCTGCCATTCTGCTTCATCAGTGTCTCCTTTTTTATGCAATGTTGGGTTTCACCGTAGGAGTAATTCCTTTGAGACTACATCAACCACAACTCCTCATCTGTTTCCAGGTTATGGTCAGTTTGGAAGAAAGTACACCATTCTCTCCTTCAAGCTTTTGGTCATTCCAAAGTTTGGGCTGACAGACGTTGTAGAACCTGTAATTTCAAAGTGGAAGACTTGGTTTGGCTGTCCTCCAAAATCATTAACATGCACCAGAGATCACAAAAGTTGGGTCCCAAGTTCATTGACCCTTTTAGAATTATTTCCCAAGTGAATCCTGGGGCCATTCGACTGAAGTTAGCGCAGACTCTCAGGATCAATAACACTTTCCATTCTTCTCTCCTGAAACTGGTTTTCCTTTCCTCCAGACTTACTCCTAGGCATTCAGTCAAGCCTCGACCAGTGCTCGTCCAGGGGCGCCAGGAGTTTGTTGTGGAGAAGATCCTTGACTCCAGAATTTCTCTAGGATGTCTTCAGTTTCTTGTTTACTGGAGAGAGTATGGACTGGAGGAGCACTCCTGGGTTACTGAAAGGACTTTGCATGCTCCTACCCTAAAGAAAAGATGATTTGAGAACTTTCCTGACAAACCAGGGTCTAGGGGTTCTTTAACCCCTCGTCAAGGGGGGGGGAACTGTCATGGGCTACTGCACTACGAATGCAGGATGAGGCAAATACCGGGTGAGTGTTCACTGAAACTCTTCCTACCTCCTGTCCTTCATTCTGGGATCATTTTGGATTGGCTCTTGCATCTATTTCCTTCTGGTGCGAACGCTGCTGCAGTGCCGGTGATAGTGTTTCACGTGTTTCCAGTTTTGGTGCTGTCTCCTGCTATCCAGCTAAATACCCAGACCTCCTGTCTGCTATTGTTACCTGCCATTTGTGTCATCTAGGTAGCACGGTCCACATATCTACTACCTGCTGTTTGTATTATCTATGCGGCACAGTCCGCTTACCCATGCTCTACCGTTTGTATCATCCAGGCAGCACAGAAAGCACTCATTGTCCAGAGTGTGCAGTTCAGCACCAGCGTCCTTAGTACACAACCCAGCGTTCCACCACTTGTGTCAACTCGGTGGCACGGGCCACAATCCAGCATCTGAAGTACACAATCCTCCATACCACCACCTGTGTTAACCCAGCAGCACAGGTCCTTTATATGCACAGCCTGCCAAGGCTGCTACTCAGCCCAAAGGTTGCATCTGGCTCTATGACCCACAGGCCACAGCCTGCCTAGGCTGCTACACAGCCCAGGGGCCACATCTTATTCTACCGCCCTCAGGCCACAGCCTGGCAAGGCTGCTACATGGCCCAGAGGCCGCACATTGCTCTACAGCCTACAGGCCACAGCCTGCCATGGCTGCTACATGGCCCAGAGGTTGCATCTTGTTCTACGGCCCTCGGGCCACAGCCTGCCAAGGATGCTACATGTCCCAAAGGCCGCATCGTGTTCTATGGCCCACAGGCCACAGCCTGCCAAGGCTGATACATGGCCCAGAGGCCGCACCTTGCTCTATGGCCCACAGGCCACAGTCTGCCAGGGCTGCTACATGGCCCAAAGGCCGTGTTGTGTTCTACGGCCAACAGGCCACAAAAAAATCAAAGACTTACCTGCCCTCAAGGCTGCTCCATGGACACAGCTATTCAAGTATTCCAGCCCTAAGGCTGTTGTGGGACTAACTCACCTCAGTTGATACCTCAGTTCTTAACATGAAGTTGTTATTTGGGAGTTTTATTTTACTTTGATGACCTTGAGTATTACCATACTGTTTACATCTTGACCATAGGTGGAGTGCAGTGATAGGTTATCACACATTTCCATTTATTTATCTGAATTTGGTGGTAGATAAACCAACTATGATACTTGAGTGCGCATAAGTTCACTATATATCTTTATGCTAATGCCATGGTTGGTATGCATCCTATTGAGACCCCCACCACCACGAAGCAAATCTGCAGATGTGCGCATGAAGGCACACCATCAATCAAAAATCAACTGCACCATCAGATATTAGAGCAACCCTATGGTTGCTCAGAATGTCTGTCGGATCATGGCTGCTGGTGCCATTGAAACTGCATCTTTTGACTCAGTCCCTGAAACAAACAAGCCCATCACCATTAAAAGCACAATCCAGGAACACTTATTGAAATTACACCCACCTTGGAATCAGGCTCACTATGTGGGGTAAGGGAGATGAACTGTGTGTGATGACTTATTCATAGAACTCTCCAGTCCAGCCAGCACTTAGCAGTCTCAGCTGTACTGCATGAGGGTGATAAATTAGCAATTAACTCTGCCTGCCTGCCTGCCTGCCTGCCTGCTGGTGGCCGGGCCCATCAGCTGTCTGGGCCCAGTACAGGAGTGCTGTCTGTTCCCCCCTGATGGTGGCCCTGGAGATGAGCAGCAGCATCTTCACAAATCCAGGCGGCTGTATACAAAGACACAGCTTGGTCACAGATCAGTTGTTTATTGGACTGCTGAGTAATCCAAAGGTCATGCAGAATGTTTTTCACTGTGTATGGGGTCACAAATATTGGCATTGCATCATTTTCTGAATCAGGCCATAAAACAGTTATCCTCAATTAGATTTCTAAATTTACATAGCAATTAATGCAAGTGCCATTAATACAAATTACTCCAACATGCTCCAATATACTGCACAAATTGTGAAGTATTTTATTTCACTAAAACACCCAAAATTTAATAAATTATTATATAAACTAATTATTTAGCTTGCATTCGAAATAGAGATGTGCATGGACATCTGGCTTTTATAAGCAACAGAGCAGCAGCACAGATGCATGGCAGTTTAAAAAAATATAGCACATCTAGGAAACATAGTGGCACTGCAATAGCAAACAGGATGGCAGTTTAATATAAACTATACAATGTTAAATACATTTTTCATTAATCAAGAACTAGATCAGAGGTCTGAAGCTAAAACATGTAAATGAAGGTGGAATACTATTAAAAAGAAGACAGCTTAATCATTGATTGATTAATTGATTGATTAATGTTAATAATTTTAACTATAAAAAAGTAAATTAGAGAAATGGAAAAATAAACACTACCAAAAAGCAAGCATCCAACATCCCAATGAGACTGATTTCTCAGGATTTGAGGCAGTGTAGCAACATAGTCAAATTTAATAATTAATAACACAGGTCTGCAATGAAAAAGCATTTTTAATGAATTTATGTGAAACTTATAGATATTTTGCTTTTGAACACGAAAATGACTCCCAATTTTGCATATCACATTATGTTTTTCAGCAATAGGATACATGATGACAGACAGGTGCGCTATGAAATAAGAAGTGTAGCTGTAGATGATGCAAAACAGAGTAGACTCCCAGTACTCCAAGGTCATGTAACAAAATTAAGTGAATACACCAATTAACAGCGCTCTCCCAATACACAAGTTTACACTCAACATAAATAAAATAATCACCATATAGATGGTATTTTCCACATTAATACTAGAGACTTATTATAAGGATTATCTAAGGAGATCAATATATTAATGTAGAAACTACCATCTATATGGTGATTATTTTATTTGTTACATTACGTTTTTTTGCAAAATGTGTATTTATGAATAAGTAATTTTTTCATAATCTTTAAAGTAATAAATGTATTCTGCCTACATTTATTATAAAACATTGTCTTAAATGAATTCAGTCGGTAGTATAGAACATTGCAATTCAGTTCTCGTCATAAAACTTCCCCCACCCAGTGCCAGATTAAGGTCCACATGGGCCTGGAGCTGATATTTACAAAGGGCCATACTGTCTAATGGAACATTGCACACACACAACAACTACAACTACAAGGTGAGCTGGCGAAGGAGGAACCAAATACAACAGATGCAACCCAGTTATTTTTGGTATCGACAAAGATAAGAGGAATTTACAATTTTTTTTATGAAAGTGGACAATATCGTTTATTGCAGTGATATCAAAAGCTTAATGCAAAAGTTTGCTATTGAATACAAAATTGAAGAATGGAGGTTATTCATAGATTCTTCAAAAAGAAGGTTAAAAGCTGTTTTATTGCACAATGGCAACACATACGCATCAATACCATTAGCGTATTCAGCCTATCTTAAAGAAACATATGAAAATTTGAAAACTGATTTGGAACTGATTGGATATGCAAGACACAACTGGTTAATATGTGGAGATCTTAAAATTTTATGCATGGTACTTGGCCAGGTTACACTAACTTCCCATGTTTTCTCTGTGAATGGGATAGCAGAGCTAAAAATTTACATTGGCACAAAAACAATTGGCCAGCTCGAAAAAGTTAGCAAATTGGCAAAAATAATTGCATCAAATCCAGTTTAGTAGATCCAAATAAAGTTTTACTTTCACCTCTACATACAAATTTAGGACTGATGAAACAATTTGTAAAAGCACTGCCTAAAGATGGAGTAACTTTCAAATATCTCTTCACCAAATTCCCTAACCTATCCGATGCTAAACTAAAGGAAGGCATTTTTACAGGGCCTGACATTAGAAAGTTAATAAAAGATTAACATTTTGGGTGTGTAATGAATATTGTGGAACTTTCGGCATGGACTTTGTTCAAACAAGTGATTTCAAAATTTTTAGGCAATGTCAAGGATCCAAACTACAAAAAAACTGTCAGGGAAATGCTTAATAGTTACAGAATCCTTGGCTGCAATATGAGTTTAAAGGTACATTTTTTGAATTCCCATATTGAACATTTCCCAAATAATCTCGGAGACTACAGTGAAGAACAGGGTGAATGGTTCCACCAAGACATTAAAGATGTAGAAAGAAGATACCAGGGTCATTGGGATGTCAGCATGATGGCTGACTACTGTTGGATGATACACAGAGATGACACAGCAAAAGCTTTTAAGCTAAAAGCAACAAAATGAAGTTTGAAGACAACACGATTTTTCAATAATTATGGATTTGTTTCTATTAATGTTTGATTTTATTGATATTTTATTATGTAATTAAGACAAAAACACAGTGATATCATCTACATTTCTTTGTATTTCACAATAAATATGTCAAAAACAATGAAACTTCTTGTTTTTTCTTAAAATTGTATGTAACCCCTTATAGGTAAAGGACATGCACAGTTTTAACAAGCAATGCACTCCAGCAACAGAGACTGCCACTTCTGTGGCTGTAATGTTTGGTTTGTTTGGGCTCCACAAACACACATACTGTACACTGACAAGTGGCAATGATGCTTTGAGTCACAATTCCCAGGCTACTCCTATCTCCAGATCTACTTAATATTAAACTCTAAACTTTAAACCTAAACTTAACTAACTCCTAGTTGCACCATGATGGCTTGCTAAAGTTGCTTTTGTTAACAAAGTTCCTCACAGTGATCTAGTCCACACTCCCTCACCCTCTCCCTCCACTATAATGTGTGAAGTGGTGCCCAATCACAAGGGATAGACTTTTATATAGTAACAAAATAAAATACTTCCAAGTGCATTTGTTTATATAATTCAATCAACAATACCACATTTGTTTGTATTTTAAATATATTTCAACTTTATTTCAAATAGTGGGTTGATAAATCAATTAAATTCTAAAATTGCATAAGAAAATGTATGGATAATAATTATTTATAGGTAGAATATATGTTATTCAATATTTAGATGCAGGTTCCTAGGAATATTATTTACTGAATACTCGATCAGGACTCTCTAATACCAGTATACAGTAGACATAAAATTACATACATACAAAAAACATAAAACAAAGCAACATATATATGATAAGTCTGTTCCACTTTACTTCTTGCTCATCAATTAGGGCTATGGTGCACCTAGCAGGGATACATTAAGAGCAGCAGATTACTCCCCATTGCATGTGTGCTAAGTAGGGTTCACAGATTTAAGTTGTAGTACTTAATTTTCTGGTCTCTCCAACCTGATATCAAAGTCTGCATAAATATGCACACTCTATTCACAATAATACAGTGGCAGTCTGCAGGTATAAGTGCCATGTGTACCAGGAATTCCAATGTATGTAAAGGGGAGGGGATTTAATTACCGTAGTTCCGGTGTTCCCCAGTATTGTCCTTTACTGGGAACAGCAGTTACACATACCTGGCCGCATGGCCCTGATATCTGCTGGCAGACTCTCACGTTGTGATCAATGGCTCACACCTATGCATTTCTCCTTTAAGGCTTCATCAGGATTTCAAAGTAGTTTGATCTTCCATCTGGTCCCTGCTATATAGTGTTGTCTTTTCAGGTTCCGCCTATTAGGTAATTCAATCACATCACATCCCTCTTGGGTGATTGACAGATTGATGTGTTCTGAAGTTCAGTGTCTTCAGGCTCCATATGCTGATTGGCAGTGCTCTTTCAGTTCATTCTTGCATATTACTGCCGCCCTCCATTCAGTAGGCTAATGCTGTTTCCAAAGCATCTTATCATTGTAAACTAGCCTCTAGTACCATACTGTCTGCATCATTATATTTTCAGCGGATGTATGTGGTTAATCTTTTATGGGTATTTGTACCATAATTGGAGACATATTTGGGCATAACATAAAACATTAAACATAAAATGTGAAATATTGAATTGAGGTGAAGAAAAGTGCCTTCAGTATGCAGAAATGATACCAAATCTTTAGTGATAAAGTATCTATTCAACAGCGTTCAAAAAAGATCTGTAATGTTCCTGCAGGAAACTCCTGGAATATCTTCATACGGTGTCTCTGCAACATATATCCCAAAAGAAACAAGTACAAACAGAAATAACATATAGTGTAAACCTGTTAATTAAATATACATGTGCTCACATGCAAGAAATGTGTAACCAAATTAATGTGAACAGCACTCCACTCATGCTCAAAAGAATAATAATCCAGCATCTAAGGTATAAATGCCTCGTACCAACTGTAAGAGGATAATACAGGTAAAAGACATCTGCCTTTGGTCCCATTCAATCCAGTGGATGTTTGTATATATGTGAGAGCATAGGAACTCCATTCCCCTCACTCTACATCTCTTACGTCACACCAGAAGGCTCATCCCTCTTCCCACGTGACACTGCTTCAGAGGCTAAAATGCAGTCTGACACGTGACAACATTTAGGCCTGTAGTGTGATGATGCAGCTGTAACACCTATGGAGCATGAGGCATGTAGCTCCCATCATAGACTGCACTGGTGCGGAGTGATCTTCATGGCTCATTTAGAAATCTATGTTCAGGCCCTTTGGTTTTAGGGTTCAGTTCATAGGTTATAAATCATCTTTGGTTCTTCTTTTATCAATGTTTGGTCATAATTACGCCCTCTACATTGTTGTGACACTTTCTTGAGGCCAACAAAACTCAGATCCTGTGGATTACTTTTTGCACATTTCACATTTGTGGAATCCAATTTTTCCCAAATTCATCCAAGTGGTGATGTTTTGTGCTTTCTTCTTTAAGGTGGATTTTTACTAGGGTGGTCTTAATGGTAGGTGCTCTTCTATACACCATATTTGGTTTCTTGGGTAGGATGGTTCCTATTTCTTCGTACAGCTTGAGGTAATGCCAGAGTTTCATAAAAATATTCTCCAGGTTTTTATAGTTTGTGGTAAACAGGGGATGTTTTTTCGTACTGTCCTCTTTATTTGTATTTTTGTATATTAGAAGTTGTCCTTTGTCTATTTTCTCTAAGTTCTCCAGTTCTTCTTCTAAAAAGATGGATTTGAAATTATTTTCACTGGCCTGTTTTATGACATTCTTTGACTGTTCCCTGAAGATTTAATTTTTTGGGTCATTTCTTTTCAACCTCCGCAGCTGGCCTCCTGATATATTCTTTAGCCAGGTTTGATGATGGTTGCTTCTTAAATTCAAATAACTATTACAGTCTACTGGTTTGTTGAATGTTTTAATTTCCAAATTACCCTCTTCTATATATAGGGTCAGATCTAGGAAATTGATTTCCTTATCACTTATTTCACTTATTTTGCTTGTAAATTCCAGATTATCATTATTCCTGTTCAGATTCTCAATAAAAGGTTCCAAGCACCTTCCCATATGATAATTGCATCATCAATGTAGTGGACCCATAATTGCAGGTTTTCTTGGAATGGGTTGTTCGTCCAAATATTATCCTCCTCCCTAACAACATCAGAATAGAAAGAAGAGGAAAATTATACAATGATTCATACAAAATTACATAAGAAATCCACCTTCTATCCCTAACATCTAAAAGGTCATCTTATTAACTCCTTTCAGAAACTTGTGGCGGAAGACATTCAGAGAATACCTGAAAAAAATAGACATTGTAACCTAACTAAAAAAGAGAAACTTGCAATAAAAAGCCTCAAATACAATAACAATATTGTTATTAAACCTGTGGATAAGGGGGAAGGAACATTCATAATGGACTGTCCCTCCTATGAGAATGAAGCCCTGAATCTGCTTAAGACAAAACTACCTATCAGGTCCTGAAAAAAGACCCCACACAAGATTTCTCTCAACGTATAATAAATATATTGGATAAAGGATGAGAGTCAAAGATCTTAATAAAAAAAGAACATGAGTATTTATATCCAAAGAACCCGATGATATCTGTCTTCTATCAACAGCCCAAATTGCACAAGAATCCCCCATGTCCTCTCAGAAGACCTATTGTAGCTGGGATAGGATCCATTACTGCAAATTTATCAGGGTACATAGATACCTACCACTAACCATATGTGAAAAAGCAGAAGGGCTATCTAAAGGACACAACACAAGTTTTGAATATTTTAAAAAACTTTGCCTGGAAAGATAATTTTCTTTTCTTTCAGCCACCTGCAATATAAAAGCACTTTATACATGCATTAGATGCGAAACTGGATGCAGGAATGTGGAAAAAATCCTGAACGAGAGTGGAGTATTAGACACAATCCAAATTATTTTTATCCTGGAAGGCATCTTATTTATTTTTACACACAACTACTTTTGGTTCAAGGAAAAGTTCTACCTGTAAACAAAGGAGTATGGCAATGAGAACAAAATTTGCATAATCATACACAAACCTTTTTTGGTGCAATGGGAGAAGAATAATATTTGGACAAACAGCCCATTCCAAGAAAACCTGAAATTGTGGGTTCCGCTACATTGATGATGTAATTATCATATGGGAAGGTGCTGAAAGGTCCTTGGAACTTTTTATTGAGAATCTGAAAAGGAATAACGTTAATCTGGAATTTATGAGCAAAATAGGTGATAAGGAAATACATTTCCTAGATCTGAATCTATATATAGAAGAGGGTAATTTGGAAATGAAAGCATTTAACAAACCAGTAGACTGTAAAAGATATTTGATTTCAAGAAGCAATCATCATTTAACCTGGCTAAATAATATACCAGGAGGCCAGCTGCAGAGGTTTAATAGAAATTGCTAAAAAAAAAGTCTTCAGGGAACAGTCAAAGAATCTCATAGAACGGGTCAGGGAAAATAATTTTGAGTCCAACCTCTAGAAGAAGACCTGGAGAAAATAGAAAAAATATACAGAGGACAACTCCTAATATATAAAGATAAAAATTACCCAAGAAACCAAAGGTGGTGTATAGGAGAGCACCAACCATTAAGACAACCCTAGTGAAAAGCCATCTTAAAGAAGAATGGAGTAATGAAGTAGAAAACATCAATACCTGGATGAATTCAGGAACAATTGGATTCCACAAATGTGGAATGTGCACAGCATGCACAAAAGCTAACAAAGTTGGGAATAATGATAAAGTAACCACAGAAGTAATATATTTTTGTAATGGAAAATCCTTTAAAATAAAAGAAAAAATTTACGTACCACACAAAGGTAGGCATTTATTTGCTCTGCTACCCATGTGGCCTACAATATATAGGGAATACAGTAAGGAAATATATATAAGGATCCAAGAACACTTTCTTAATATAAAAAATGGAAAAGAAACCCATAGCATTCAGGCTCACTTTAATGAATTGCACAACAGTAATCCACAGGATCTGAGTTTTGTTGGCCTCAAGAAAGTGTCACAACAATGGAGAGGTGGAAATTATGACCAAACATTGATAAAGGAAGAAACAAAGATCATTTATAACCTAAAAACCCTAAAGGTGCATCCACACGTGAAGACAAAAATGCACGATTTAAACGATAATGATAATAACCATATCAATATCATTCAGATCGTTAATTTTTTGGTGCCTACCAATCCACAAATGACCAGTGATGCGCAGGCATGTACGGATGATAACGATATCGACCATCGCTCATGCATGCAGGCCAACCTGGTCAAATTTGACCAGTTTACATAGGGACCCGTGATAATTGATCGCGGGGCACTGGCCCATCGTTGGTGGGTTGGTGGTGTGCTGGATGAATGATAGCGATCATCCAGCACACCGGGAAGGTGCAGGACGATCAGTCAGAGATATCATTATTGCTGACTGATTGTAACGTGTGTACGCACCATAACACCAAAGGGCCTAAACATAGATTTCAAAATGAACCAGTTTTTATAATACAGATACCACAAGAAGAGTTAATATATTGATACATATAATACCTGCAGAATAGCATTATCATCTAGTAACTAATCACTGAAATTATTTTCTTTTAAATAACTTATTATTTTTTAAAGAACCTATTTTTAAGAAAAGAAAATTATATAAAAAATAAAAATTGTTTTTAAATAAAAAATGTTAAATAAAATCCATATAGTTCTTCCCTTATTGTCACTTTTTACTTAATAATTTATTATAAAGCCTAAAGTGAAAAACCTCTATCATATTTTAGAAATATCCTATATCAGATATTTCACGTTTTATGTTTAATGTTTCATGTTATATCCAAATATGTCTCCAATTATAGTACAAATACCCATAAGAATATTTACCACACACATCCACTAAAAAAATATAATGATACAGACCAGGGGTGCAGAACCTTTTTTCTGCTGTGGGCCATTTTGATATATATAACATTATTCATAGGCCCAGTGCAGGCCACGCCCATCTGTGAGAGACCACATGGAGCAGGGCCACAATCACCGGTGATTACAGCAATGCCCAGAGTATCCTGATGATGTTCCAAGTAGCTGTAAGGGCAACAGTTTGACCATCTGAAGCATCCTAAAGACTGTCCAGGCAGCATTGCTGCATAGATTCTGGATGCAGGGTGCAATTCTAGAAAAAAGCTCTAAGGGCCAGACCAAATGATTCTGCAAGTCTTATATGGCCCCCAGGCTTGAGGTTCCCCATCCCAGATACAGACAGTATGGAACTAGAGACTAGTTGACAAGGATCAGTTGCCATGGAAACAGCATTAGCAAACTGAATGGAGGGCGGAATTAATATGCAAAAATGAACTGAAAGAGAACTGCCAACCAGCATATGGAGTCTGAAGACACTGCACTTTAGAACACACCTATGTGCCAGTCACCAGAAAGGGATGTGATGCTGAATGTCACACTGCAAAACCTGGTACCTGTCACTGAGGAGATGACATTTTGGTGTCACTCCCACCGAGGGTGGCAGCTGGTGCTGCCTGCACCCCCATACTAATGCCACTGCTGCTGTAGACGTATTAGAGTGCTTGGAAATCTAACGAGTGAGCTATGTATAATCTTTATACTATATAAAGATGAATGGTTTTGAAAAGCACTGTCCATTGATAAAAGGGAGTTTTGTTAAGTAATGCAAATTGATAATAGATGAGAGAACATTTATTCAACAAAGGCCCTTGTGTCAAAAAAATTTCATACTGGTAATAGTCATCTAAATGTTCTCTTATGCTTCACAAACTTGGAGAGTTTGTATCTGGTATGAGTTTGAGTTTCTAAAATCTTTAAATTGAAATGTAACTTTCTTAATATATACATTGGTCATGGAATAAATGAGTACTTGGGCAACACTGCACTTACAGCATCCTATTGCGCAGAGGTTCTGCAGTTAGAAACTGGAATGAATGAAGAATATGTATCTAAAATCTTTGTGTACTTGAGGCTTTTCACAAGTTAAAAGACAAATTGACCATCTTGGATGGATTGTAGCCACTCAATAAACATTGATTCTTCTATTGCCATAGAAACATTAGCAATGCTAAATAATACACATGTAAATGGAATATAAAACAAACATGCTTTGCAATTTAGATGTATTAATAATCACATCCAGAATACATGTACTGTATTTTAATTATTTTTATATTGTATTTGTATTGTTTGCATATGTATCTAGAGTATGTGTTTTATGCATATATTATGCATATATTATTTCATTGATCTTCTTGAGCACTGTTTCTTTAAAATACATTTTGTTTGCCCAGGTTTGTGAGATGTACAGCAGTCTTGCATAATGGTGACAACTTCTTCCTGTCGTACAGGGTCCCATAGGCCACTTCTGGTTTTAAAGTATTATACAGTTGAGGATTGCAAAATATGGTTAGAATGAATGAGATTTGGATAAACCAATCTGGTTAACAACTGCTTTCTACCTCTACTGTTCTCTGTTTTTTTCACAGGATATATACACTGTAAGAACAGGCCATTTTCAGATAACAAGATATTCAGTAGTTGCTATTTTGGATTCCAATAAAACACAGAGTGTCCAAGATCTGACTGGAGGGCCAGAGAGCAGGGTAAATCCCCAGTGGGCCCCACTGCTTTAGATCTCCACCCCTTTCCATGAGGGGGCAGGGCTTAGTGGACCATGATCAGGGGTGACACTGTCCCGCATGTTCTGGCTGTCAACAAACCCCTAAGTTGCCCAGTGGGTCACATGACTGCTGTCATGATGTGAGCTAGCCACTACTGCTGCATGTGAGACTATCTCTGCCCTAAACTTTACCTCTTCTCCTCTGTGAGTCTCCACCCCTTTTCTTCTACCCTGTCTCTGTCCTTCTCCTGCTGGAGCCTCCTACTCCTTCCCTGCCCCATCCTCTCCTCTACCTTCCAGCTTCTGTGTATATCTTCCCCCTCCTCTGGAGTTCTGCACTGTGCTGAAACCAGGCAGCTTTCTTTATGGTGAGGTAAGTGCATGGAGAGGGTAATGGGTGAAAGAATGCAATCTTGGATGGGGATGATTAAATTGTCATCTGGGGATGTAAGTATGTTCATTTTAATGGGGTTGGGAGGTGTATTACTATCCTGAAGGTATATTGTTATAAGGGCATATATTTAAGCTGTTTCGGGGGTATAGCAAAACTGAGCAGGTGTAATAAGGGTGTAGTAGTAGGAACAGCTGCAGATGTGGTAATGTAATAATGTTATCCATACAAATACACACACACATACACTTTGAGAAAGGTATAGGCTACGTGTACACCAAAGCATCTGTCAGGCCAATTCTGCTGCTCTCTGTTCAGGTACTTTAAATAAGTATTTGCTATGATTGACAATATGCCTTATTACGAAATTATATATACTGTATGTGTGCAAGTTTTCTGGATATTACTTGTAGTGCTGGGCTTTAGACATTATATATATATATATATATATATATATATATATATATTTCATAGACAAAAAATGGTTCACATGTCCCTTTAAAGGTTCATAGAAATGATCTGAAATTTCACAAAACCTATTGAATTTCTGCCACTCAAACTTAAAAAAGCAATGAAATTCCGTCATTATGGCTGATGCCTTAGTGGATGTGTTCCTTGCACATTACAGATATGGTATGCCATCATATCCTGTGGTTAACTGCAGATTCAGCACTCTCGAAGAGTGAGATTGCTGTCACTCACAAAATGGTGGAGCTGCTAATTCACAGAATTGTGTGCTCACTGGAATACACACATGCAGTCTATGCAGCAGAGGTCTGAGCAGTTATGTGGCAAAAACATCATGCTCAGTGCCCACAACCTTCCTATTCATTCACCATAACAATCCCACTGGGTTCCAACATCCTTCTCACTCCATACAGCCATCTCATTTAGAATACACATTCAGCTCTCTAATTTCTAAAACTATCATATTCTGTCTATGCATGTACACTACCTGTGCCTCCATTGTTCTCTATCTTCCCCTATCTTTACAGCTATGTGGTCTCCTAACTGTGCCAGTTCTTTATTACCTCATCTGCACCAATCTATCTTTCCCCATCTGCATGCACTGTCTTCCTGCATCCATGCCACTCTGTTTCCTTCCATTTGGACAACTGCTTTCAACCCAGCCATGCCGCTCTGTTTTTCTCTCATCTGTGGCACTCTTCTTCTTCCATCTGCACCACTCTGTCCTACTCCCCTTCCACACCAATCTATCTTCCCCAATCCCTACTTTTGTGTGTTCTCCTCATCCACACTAATCTGTCTTTACCCATCTGCACTGCACTGTCTTCCCATGTTCATGCCACTCAGTACCCCCCATCCACATTGCTTGGTCTCCCCAAACTGTGCCACTCTGTTTCTGCCCCATCCACACAACTGTTTTCCACCCATCTGCATCACTTTGTTACTTTGTACTATCCACATTACTGTTTTCCACCCATCTGCATCACTTTGACTTCCCCACTAATGTACTGCTTAATCTTCCCCCCTCTACTCACCTTTCTGTCTCACCCATCCATGCCACTCTGTCTCCTCCCCCCATCCACACTACTCTTATTCCATCTGCGCAGCTCTATCTTCTGCTCAGACCTCAGTTGCGGGCACTGAGTGGGATGTTTTTGCCACATAACTGCTCAGACCTCTGCTGCATAGACTGCATATGTGTATTCCAACAAGCACACAATTGTGTGAATTAGCAGCTCCACCATTTTGTGAGTGACAGAAATCTCGCTCTGTGAAAGTGCTAAGTCTGCAGTTAACCACAGGATATGATGACATACCATATCTGTATTGCGCAAGGAACACGTTCATTAAGGCATCAGCTTTAATGATCGGAATTTCAATGTTTTTTTTATGATTGAGTGGCAGAAATTCAATAGTTCTTGTGAAATATCAGATCACGTCTAAGAAGCCTTAATGGAACATGTGAGACCGTAATGTATGGAATTTCATTGCTTCCTTAAAATGTATTAGCTATCATGGTTTGGAGGAGCAAACTAGGCCACCAGCAGGGGAGAAGGGCAAAAAAATGCTATGTTAGTGAAGGTGGAGAAAAGCCAGCACACAGGAGGTGTTTTGGGGGTGCACAGGGAAAGATGGCTGTAGGGACAGGCTGCAGCAGTGTGGGGTAGCAGCTGGGGTGCAGAGCAGTGGCAGCAGAGTGGCAGTGCACAGGGGCATCAGCGAGTGACAGAGGGGCTCACTGGCACTGGGAATGCATCTGAAAGATGCATGGATGTATCAGTGAGATCCACCTATGTATCTATGTTAAAAATTTAATATGTGTAAAATACAAAAAGGACATGGCCCCACCCCCCACCCAAAGCACAATTAGCCCCGGGATTTTCACTGCCAGTCCTAGTTGTGAAAATATAGAGGACAAAAAGCATTGGGGTCCCCTGCATTTAGCTTAACCAGCTCCAGGTTTCTTAGAACCAGTCCTAGTTGTCAAAATACAGGGGACAAAAGACATAGGGGTCCACTGTATTTAGCACAAGCACTGGGCTCAGCCAAGCCGATCCTGGTTTTTAAAATTCAGGGGACAAAAAGCATAGAGGTTCCCTGTATTTTCCATAGCCAGCACCTAGCTCTTTCTAGTGGGGGTGATAATGCCACAGCCAGTGAAACCCTTCCACCATGTACTGCAGCTGAAGCATTAACCCTGACCACTAGTAAGCCCAGGCCAGGGATCCCTGTAGTGCATAGGACCCCTCAAAACAGGGGTCTCCCTCTCCAGTGCTCATCAGGCCTGAGTCGATAGCCTGGGGCTATCCTCGGCTCCTCTGGGTCAGGGGGTGCCAGGTTGATTGTATAAAGTGGCTCCCTCCCTCTAAAGCACAACAAGCCCCAGGTTCTTCACTGCTGGGCTCTTCATTGCCAGTCCTGATCATGAAAATACAGGGGGGAAATGACATACAGATCCACTGGATTAACACAACCAGCACTGGGCTAATCAGAACTAGTACTGGTTGCCAAATTACAGTTGACAAATGATATAGGTGTCCTGCATATTCAGTGCAACCAGCACTGGCCTCTGAACTGGTCCTGGTTCTGGAAATACAGGGGAAAAATGCATAGGGTTCCCTTGTATTATCCAGAACCAGCACTTGACTTTTTCTAGTAGGGTGGCTAATGCCACAGCTAGGGGAGCCCTTTCACTGGGTCCCCCAGCCAAAGTATCAACCCTGACCACTAGTGAGCCCAGACCGGGGATCCCTGGGGAGCTGGGGACCCCCCAATAAATGGGTCCCCCTCTCCAAGGCTGATAGCCTGGGGCCTAGGCTGATAGCTGGTGCTATACCCAGCAACCCTGGAAGGTGGGTGCCGGGTTGATTGTGTAATGTGGATCATTTGAAAGAATACTGTCTTTTGCAGGTAAACTATAGGTCTCAGCAAGACTCCCCCACATGCTGGTACTTGGAGAACCACAAGTACCAGCATGTGGGGCATTTAGGGCCCACTGGTACCTGTAGTACATCTGTAAAAGAAATACTAAAATAAACAGAATACACAGATTTTTTTTAAATCATTTAACTTGCACCTTCACCTGTGGGGCAGCTGCCTTTAAGCTCTTTTTCGTGGCCACCACCACCCCTGGACTTAGTCATCTTTGCCTGGTGGGTGCCATCCCACCAAGGCTTCAGTGGCTTTGTCTAGTGGGCACCAACCAGCCAGGTCTTTGGCATCTTTGTGGGGTGGGCACCAACCTGCCAGGGCTTCGGCATCTTTACCTGGTGGGCACCAAACCACCAGGTCTTCAGCATCTCTGCCTGGCAGGCACCAAGCCACCAGGACTTCAGCATTTTTGCCTGGGAAGGGGAGGCATTTATGCTGTTGCCACCCCAGGATTTCGTCATCTACATCTGGTCAGCGCCAACCTGCCAGGGCTTTGGCATCTCCACCTGGCGGGCATCAACCCACCTGGGCTTTGGAGTCTTCACCTAGGGGGTGGCAGCCAATTAGCTCTTTTGCACAGTTGCCACCTTACTAGGGCTTCTGTGTCCTTTTTACCTAGTGGACATCTGCCCACTAGGACTTCCAGCTTCTTCGCCTAGTGAGCGGCAGCCTGTGTCAGCTCTTTTGCATGGCCGCCACACACTAGGACTTCTGGTGTCTTCCCTTTTCAGCAGCTTTTCACTGCTGCCTCCCCACTGTCAGACTGCCATGCCTGCTTCTCACGCTGGCTTATATGTCAGCCGTAATGTCATGAGCTGTAATTGGCTTGTTGCAGCCATCTTTGAATTTCAGAAATGGTGGTAAGGCACCATTTTTTAAATTGTCACCACTGCCAAACTCTGCAGAATGGCTGGCAAGAACTGGATCCTTTCGGATCCAGACCTGCCGCCAACACTCACACCACTGCCGGTTCCTGCCACCGTTGGGTCCAGCTACCCCACCGCCACCACTGATGCAGACACTGCCGACACCTGCACTGCACCACTGATGCCAGCACCATTGCCGATCCCCATGTTGCTAACTGCCACACCATTATTAGACCGCCAACGCTGGTAATGCCCGCTACAATTGTCGGGTTCTGCCTTCATTCTGCCTGCACTTGACAGCCATCTAGGTGCACCCAATTGAAGCCACAGTGAGTACACAACTCAGGCTATGCAACAAGTTGAAGCTTCCTATTTCTGTAATGGCGCATTTGTGAGGTAATAGTTTAAAAACTGTAACTTTCTAATTTACCTGAACTCCAAAAGGATCTACCCTGGAACAATAGCTACCTAACAAAATAAACCCCAAGTCTAAATTTCCCCACTACCCAGACTTATACCTTCCCAAAATTTCCCCATAGAGAGCAGCAAAAAAGTGGTCCTAATTCAGAATGTCAGAAAGAACTGGCAGTTGGATTTTTAGATTACCCCCAAATCCTCATTTTTTTATGTTTGTGCCCTGATATTTGGCAACAAGCACCGAGCTACAGTTCTACCTGTCCATGCCAAATTTCAGCTTGGTACCTCTAATAGCTTTTAGGTGTAGCCCCCCGTGCTTAAATACCATGACCCACCTGAGGATTTATCTATGGGAGAATTCCATTTTTTTTTCAATTCTGCCTTAATATAAGGGAACAAATGTGCCCTTATAATACATGCAAACATAAAAAATTCAATGTGGGTACAGAAATAGTAATAGTTAGTATACCAACAGCATCCAATGTCATCCCAAAAGACCAACACTCCAAGTAATATCTATTTTGTGTGCTTTATCAACAGAAGCTACATTTCAGTGGCCTATGCCAGTTAAGAAGTTGTTTGGTTATGTCAGCTACTAAAGGAGTTTGGAGAGCCAGTAGCTCAAGTAACATTATTGTTTAAAGACAATCTAGGATGTAGAAAGCTTTCAAATGGATTCGGTATGAATCACCACCAGAACTAAGCCTGGCAGATGAAATACCAATGCTGGAAAGCTGGCATCTGATGATCCCAATAGGGAAGGTAAGTAGGCTATTGCTATCCCTCTCCCCCCCTAAATTTCTCTTAGGGATGCCTAACCCTAACCTCCCCTCTAGTGCCTTACCCTAACCTGCCTCCAGGGATGCCTAAACCTAATCCCCCCTCCCTGCACCCTTCCAGGGTGGCACCATAACCTAACCTCCCTCCAGTGGTGCCTGACCCTAAGTCCCCCCAGGAGTCCTTAATCCTAACCCTCCTTTCCGGCGGCTAAGTACTACCACCACCTGGTTTACCTGCGATCGGTATGCCAGGCGTTGGGATTTCGGCATGGGGCTGATGACAGGCATCGGTATTTTGACACCTAGCATCAGTCCCAAGCTTGGATTTCACAGTTGGGAAGCCGGCGGTCAGCATTTTGACCACTGGCTTCCTAACTACATCCCCTTGCAAATAGGGAAAATATAAATGCTACAACCAAACATATTAGTGTGAAGCATCATTTCCTTCATGAACTAGTGGCGCAAGATGTGATTCTGCTTACATACTGTACTGTGAGACTGAATGTTTGCCAGATGATTGGATAAAGCAAATTCCATGTCCAAAGTTTGAGGACATTGGAACCAATTTGGGACTGGTTTGAGAAGAAGATGTTGAGTGGGGGTGTTGTAATTGTGTAATTTTTATACTGCAACCACTGTTCTCGACTGTGATTATTATCCATGCAAATGTCCTCAGTGTCCAGCTGCTGAAAAGAAGGCTAATAGGAGGTGTGCTTTCATCCAGACTCTGTTACAGAAGAAGCTGTTACTTCATTCCTTTGCTCCATATTGAAAGCAGCATGTTAAGTTTGAAGCATGTGTTTGAGCCTGTTTAATTATACTTTCTGATGTTTCTATATAGCGTGTGTGCTAGCAATTACACTACTGACTTGCCCGAACTCCAGAAGGAAGGAGGAATGATTTCTCAAGGATCCACTATTGCTTCTGGTTGAAATAATCCACATATATTTTATTATTTAGTACTGGCCATATAACATATAATTGTCTTGTAGCGTCACATGGATTTTTGAATACCTTGCACTAGGAGGTGCCCTTGTGATATATCCATTTTTCTACATTACCTATCTTTATCTCTCTATTATCTTTTTTAAATAAATCATATATGTGTGTGAGTATATTAGAGCTGCTACAGATCCTGCCCCAGAACTAGTGCATGGGATAATGGCCCTCATTCAGAGCCGTACGCTCTGAGCAGAGCGCACGCTCTGAATGAGGGCCGGGCTCCATTTTCATGGAGCGTCCTCCTGGACGCTCGTATAGCTGTGGGTCACCACCCACAGGCTATACGAGCATGCTTTGTGATGGCCGCGATGGTCGAGACCATCGCGACCATCGAAATTGCGAGCCGGAGCCTGCGGTTGAGGTTTTCAACCGCAAGCTCAGGAGTGATTTTGGCTCTATCAGAGCCAAAATCACTCCCACTGACATCACTATTGATGTCAGTGGGCCGGCTTCTGACGGGAGGCGTTCCCGTGGGAACGCCCCCGTCAGGGAGGCACGCCCCCGGCACGCCCACCAAAGGGGGCGTGCTGTCAATCAACATTGACAGCACGCCCCCTTTGATCGGACACAACGAGCGAAGGACTTTCCTTCGCTCGTCACATCTGGCGCATGCGCACGACGGAGCTCCCTCCATCGTGCGCATGCTCAGTGCATAACATCGACCCACTTGCGAGCGGACAGCCGCTCGCGAGTGGGTCTGAATCAGGCCCAATGTGCACAATTGTATCATCCTGAGAACCAAGGCTGGTGAGTTTGCATTTTTTAAGACATGTTCTTAACAAATGTGTGTTGAAATGCAGTGTAAAGTTTTGCTATAAAGAAATCTCACATTATTAATTTGGGAGGTAGTTGAAATCACAGCTGTCAAGATGCCAGTGCTCAGAATGCTGGTGCTGGTATCCCAACAGCAGTCAAAAATCTGCCAATGGCATCCTGACAGTAAGTACTGGGGTTGGATGGAGGGTTAGGGTAAGGCACTAGTGGGGAAGGGTTTCCTTTAGGCACTAGGGAAGAGGGTCAGGTTTAGGCACTAGGGGGGAGGAATAGATTTAGGGTGTGGGGAGGGAGGATAAGGGGTAGGATTACGGGTAGGGTTCGGATACTTACTGACAGGTGTCTGTATCCTACCCCTGTCAGTATGCCGGCATTAGGATTTTGACCACCTGGATCCAGAGTGCCAGCATCCCGTACCCAACCCATTCATTCTGACCTAACTAATTTATGTGAAGAACAGCTTAGACACAGTGTACTTTTTAATAATTTGTTCTGTTAATTTCACAGCATCATCACAAAACATGAATGCACTTTCAACAAGTCACTCCAAAATCAGGAAATAGCAACAGATCCAACACATTGCTCCGCCATGATCCCATTGCATCTCTCAGAAGTACGTAGCTGGTGAGCACAACCTTGTGATGAAAAAAAAGTTACTGTAGCTTAAAATGTATATGTATTTTGCTCTAGGACTTAATGCTGGCCACCCATATGTGGTCTCCAGCTCATTCCTGCTTTATTGGCAGATATGTTAATTATAGCTTCTAAAATGACTACTGATATGCTTTTTAAGATAGGTGTTTGTATGTTATTTAAGATAGGTGTTTGTTACTTGATGTAATGTTTGGTTTGCACTTATTCCTTTGCTAAAAACTAATGAGTGCCCTTACTGAAGTATTGTGGTCTGTCTAATATGGCCCATAAGGTGAGTAAGGTTCGATGTCACTGTTAAACAATATTACATACCAAGGAGTCTTTGCAATGTTTGTGGCAATAATCCATATTGCAAATGTTAAACAGCATGCTGATAGTCATACACTATTTAAATATTTGATTTGTGTTTGTCACAATCTGCAGCTACTGTAACTTAAACAATAAATGTGTAGACAATTATGTTATGTGCTATAATTTTAAACATTACCAGGGTACATGTAAAGTTTATGATTGTGCCCTAACAAACAATATGGGTATAGCCTTAAGAATGTGTAATGTCAATCATGTTGTTTTGTGCTTAATATGATATTGACAATTTAACTATTTACACACTTAAACAAAATGTATGTAAATAATCAACAATTTAAACTAGAGATGCGCGGTTTGGTTTTTTAGAAAACCGAACACAGCAGAAATTAAGGTTTACAAGTGGATCTGAATCTCGGCTTGGGTCTTAACTCCAAGCTTGCATCCCAGAATGAGGCAAAATTAAATTTTCCTGGATTCAGACCTTGCATGTTTTGCATTGCATGTAAAAGTCCCACCCTCATGATCGGGCAACATTTCACACAGGAGAGCAGAGAGAAAGGGTGCAGGACTGTGGACTGTAGCTCTGAAAAGATAAACATTAGCATGCCATCAGGGCATCCACTTAACTACAGATTTGTGGACAAGTAGTGCTTGTCAAACTAAAAGTACATGACTTTGACAGCCCACTGGGTGGGTATACGTATTGCCTTCAGCAGTAGCAGTATCTAACAAACAATGCCAGCTCAGTCACAGGCAGCCTGCTCTCTGTATCACCGGGTTCACTAAGAAGCATATTGGTGTTAATTTGTTGGAGAAACTCAGGGATGTGATAACAAAATGGCTTGCCATGCTAAAACTATCCTCAGGATTTGTCATTGCAAGTAACATTGTATGAGGATTACAACTGGATTCATTTGAATACATACCCTGTTTTGTGTACACAATAACCTTGGTTCAAATTTCTTCAAATATTACAGGTGCGAGTCCACAACTTTCTTGGCTACAGAGAGAATGTCTGTTGCCTAAAAGCTCTCTGGACATTTTGAGGATATCAGCAACCACATACAGAAGATTGCAGCAGCTGCAACCAAAGTTCAATTTGCCATGCCACAAACTGAAAAAACAGATAGTAACCAGGTGGAATTCCACTCCTTAAATGCTTTAGTGACTGGAGTAATGGCAACAAGCCATCCAATGTACACAACAAATCATGACATAGGGGACTATGGGCCTCATTCAGAGGCGGTCAGAGGATGCAAGCGGTCGCTCAGAAACTGGGCGGCCGCTTGCATCCTGACCGCCCGCCTCTGTTTTAGTCGTTAGGCTGTGGGTTTACACCCACAGCTCTAACGACCAGTAGGGTGATGGTCGCGATGGTCAGAGACCATCGTGACCATCGTGGCTTACGATGAGACCCTAGGGTAGAGTCTCACTTGTCGCTTTCCACTGACATCACTAGTGATGTCAGTGGGGCCTCTCCCAAACGGTAGGCATTCCCATGGGAATGCCTCCATTTCTGCTGCCACCCCTCCGGCCCGCCTTCCTAACGGGGCGAGCTGTCAATCAACATCGACAGCTCACCCCCTTTGGAAAGAGACCCGCTACGACCGGCGCTGTCGGTCATAGCGGGTCTCACGCATGCGCACGAAGGAGCCGGCTCCCTCGTGCGCATGCGCACTTGACAATCATCAAGGTGGCCGTGCGGTCATAGACCGTACAGCTGCCTCTGAATGAAGGCCTAAGTGAGGAGGATTGTATCAGTCCAGCACAGTGGAGAAAACTCTCCTTTTTATGCAAGTTACTGAGACCAATTGATTCTAACCAATTAAGTGAGTTCAGACACTGACAGCCATGTGATTCCATTAATTAGACTTCTGGAAAAGCAGCTAGAGAAGCTGAAGGATGAGATAAAATTAAGTCTCTACTCAGTATGTTGGACTTGTAGATCAAATTCTTTATTTGCTTCACCAGGAACAAATGGTTTGCAACATTCTGAAATTGGCTACTGGGTTTAAGTTGTACATAATGTCTTTCTTTACAAATGACAAAGATCTCCTTGTTAGATGCAAAGAGCTCCTTGTGTTTAAATTGTCAGCTCAAGTGGCACATGTCGTGACATGTCCTGCTTCAGTTTCTCCTGCAAAAAAAATTACCTTTTCAAAGTGATGAGGATGAGTTAACTCAACGAACCAGAGTGAAACATTATGACAACTGATTAGGCTCAAAATAATTTTCCACAATTACTGACACCTCTACCATGACTACATCTGATACAGTAAGCATCAATAGAATATTGGAGGATTATTTATGACAATATACAAATTAACATATCACACAGTCCCTTTGAATACTGGTAAGAAAAAAGGGAATTTGGAGCCGTTTGTACAAACTAGTTTTTTCTTACTTAAGCTGCCCATCCTCCAGTGTGAACTGGCAAAGACTGTTTAGCACAGCTGGGAACCTTGTGAGAAATTGGTGAAGGAGGATACTTCCAAAAAATGTGGAAAAAGTGATGATAATAAAAATTAACTACAAATTCTATGTGGACGACCTATACCACCAATTACAATAAAGTTTAGAGACCTTTTAATGGTGGATTCCAATAAGGATGAGCTAATATTGTGTGATGATGATATTAACACTGATGAGGGTGAGGGTGTGGATAAGGATCATAATGATATCTTCAATCTCTGATAAAGATTTTCAGCACTTTTTGTCACCTTAAGCCTACTGGTAGCTTATTTTGTGGGGCCTAAACAAACCAAGCACTTCAGACTCAAAAGTGGCAGTTCCTGTTGCTAAAGTGCATGGTTTGTTAAACTGTGCATTATTATTATTATTATTATTATTATTATTATTATTATTATTTATTAATTTATTTATATGGCGCCACAAGTGTTCTGCAGCGCCTTACAAAGTACAAAGTACATAAACAAATAGGTTGATTTACAGTGACTTACAATACAGTACAATACAGTACAATACAGGACATGGATAATATACATTGCTACATTCACGACCATAACACCCAGATAAGCAACAATGCAAAGCAACCAAGTGTTAGGTGCCTTGGTAGAGAGTAACAAGTAGATGAAAGTATAAGTAAGAAGAAGCACAAGAGGGTAGAGGGCCCTGCTCATAAGAGCTTACATTCAAAAGGTGAGGGACAGACAAACAGGTGTGACACAGATGGGGTAGACAGGGAGGAAGGAGCATGTAGCAGCAAGTTAAGTTGAAAGCAGGAAGGCTTTGATGAAATAGTGGATCTTGAGAGCCCGTTTGAAGGATTAAAGAGAGGTGGAGAGTAATCTAAGGTGCCTAAGGTATAAAGTCTATTATAGTGAAATCTATGTATAAAAGTCACATTGGTGTTACCTGTATGATACGATCAGTCAGGATCTGGAGCAGCTTCTTGTGAGTGCAGTGAGCTCCTGTTTTATGCTTATGTACACACTTATGACTCGCAATCTTGCAACACTAATCATTTTACACGATCATTACATTCTGATGTGCTAAATTACACACAGGCATAATTGTGATTTCTATATTGTTTTAAATATTAATACAAATAATTAATTATGTGTTTAACTAGATGTTTCATGAATGAATGTTTCTATTGTTTAGATCTGCAGTAACTGCACACACTTGACCTATATTTTTAAATTAGAGTAAATAAGCTGATTCAGTATTTACTGCAAATTTACTGCTAGTTGTGATGCATAACTAAAGCATTCGGAATTAAGAATAACAATAGGCACGTGCAGTAAACAGTGGAATGTAATTGTATTGTATCTCTTCTAAAAGTCTTAAAGGCTCCATTGTGAAGCTAGAACAATGCAGACAAGCAGCTTTGAGATTGCTTTGCCCTTGTGCCTGTGTGTGTGCCAATGTGTGTGTGCCTATGTGTGCGTACATCTGTGTTTACATATGTGTGTGCCTATGTGAGTGCCCATGTGTGTGCCTATGTGAGTGCCTATGTGTGTGTGTGCCTATGTGTGTGTGCCAATGTGTGTGTGCATATTTTGTGTGCATATGTGAGTGTATCTGTGTGTGTGTGTTTTTATGTTTGTGTGCCTATGTGAGTGCCTATGTGTGTGTGCCTATGTGTTTGACTATGTGTGTGCCTATATGTGTGTGCCTATGTTTGTGTGCCTATGTGAGTGCCTATGTGCATGTCCATTTTAATTTACAGCTTAATGGGTGGAGGGCCCAAGGACAATTCCATTGTGCACCACTTTTCATTATGTGCATTGCCAACATTGTGTGTTTTGACAGGCAGTGTATATCACTGTGTTTTATTGGGCATTCATGTTCTTTTGTATCTTGAAATGCCATCCATCACAGGCTTTTCATCCAGGCATATAGGCCCCGTTTCCTGCAACTTCTCCACAGATACAGAGTAGTATCATCAAACCATATAATACTATAATTAATAGTTATTGACTTTGACTAGGCTGTTAATCTACCTTGAATCCTAAAACCTGTAATTCGCTGTTTCGATTCCATTTCCACTTTAAAAATCTCATTGGGATTTTGGATGTTTGTTTTTAATAGTGTTTTCCAACTACATGATTTGTTTTATATAGTTATATTACTCAATCAATTAAAACTTTACCAGGCTTCCACTATATACTCCATCTCCATTTTCTTGTGCTGACCTCGGAACTCTGATCTAGTTCTTGATTAATGAAAATATTTTATAGCATTGTATAGTTTATATTAAACTACCATCCTGCCTGCCATGGCTGTGCCACTATGTTTCATAGATGTGTTATATTATTGTCTGAATGTCTATGTGCTGCTGCTCTGTTGCTTAGTTTAGCCAGCCAGTTAACTGCTGCCTTTGGCCAATATTTGTGAAAACAATGTTGTGAAGTGTGAGGTGGTCAAAATTGACTATAAATACCTGTAAATGAATGTTAATGATGTTAATAAAACTGTTAGATCAATAACAGGTCCAAATTACATGATTTAAGCTGCTTTTATACATTTTTAAATAAATTCAGATCCCAAACCAAAACACTTAAGAGTGTTTTTAGCAAAACCAAAACACAACAAAGATTTAGAACCAAAAGCAAAGACAAAACATGGAGCCAACACATATCTCCAGTTATTACTAGAGATGAATGTGTTTGGATTGCTGAAACCCAAAAGCATCCAAACTTGGTGTTTACGATAGGATCCAAATACTGGGTGTTCCAGTCAAGTTCAGATCTCAAAAAACTAAAACCAAAACCAAAACAAAGTGATTTTGCTAAAACCTTTGAGGGTGGTTTTGCCAAAATCAAAATACGGGGGCCATGCTCAACTCTACTCTAAACTAGAGATCATTAAGTTCAGTTCTCAGAGAATCAAACCCATCCAAATTCCACGTTCTTGAGCTGAGATCCGAGTCGGCTCGGGTTCTCCAGCCTGACTCGGATCTCAAAATGAGGCAAAACCTCATCATCCCACTGTCGGATTCTTGTGGATTTTGGATTGTATTAAAGGTCCCGCGATCACCGCCATTTTCATTCCAGCTGTAGAGAGTGAAGAGGAAGGAAGGGGTTTTGATCACTGTGCTGTGCTGTTGCTGTGTGTGCAAAGGGGCTGGATACTGTTGTCACTTGTCAGGGGCTGGCTGCCTAATGTCCATACTGCAAAGGGGTTGGCTGGCTGGCCATTGGCCACTCCATACTAGGGAGGGCTGCTGTGCTTGGCTGTGCTGAGCCTGATGTCCATAAGGGCTGTGTCACTCTATATTAGGAGCTGTGCTGCAGACAGAAGAGGGGGGCTTCAGTGGCTGCTGTATCACTGCAGTCGATAAGGTTTGCTGCTGTGTTGTCCAGGGGGTGCTCTGTCCATCAGGGGTGCTCTTCACCCCCAGTGTGGAAAAATTAAAGAAAATGCTTTTTTTCTGTGTGTTTGTGCATTACCCACACTTATCAGCAACGTAGCTGCTCAGGGGTGCCATCTGTGTTGTCTATCAAGGGGCAGCTGCCTCTTTGAGGGGTGCTCTCCCCCCAGTGTATAAAAAAAAAAAAATTCTGTGTGTGTGCTTGTCAGCCACACTCATTAGCAACGTAGCTGCGCAGGAGTGCTGCCTGTGTCATTTATGAAGGGGCTGGTGCCTTGTTCAGCGGTGCTCTCCACCCCCCAAGTGCAAAAACAAAAAAATTCTGTGTGTGTGTGTGCATTAGCCACACTTATCAGCAATGTAGCTGCGCAGGGGTGCTGGCTGTGTCATTTATCAAGGGGCTGGTGCCTCATTCAGGGGTGCTCTTTCCCAAGTGCAAACAAATAAATAAATATTTTTTTTCTGTGTGTGTGCACATTAGCCACACTTATCAGCAACATAGCTGTGCAAGGGTGCTTCCTGTATCATTTATCAAGGGGCTGCTGCCTCATTCAGGGGTGCTCCCACCCAAGTGCAAAAAAATAAATCCAAATTCTGTGTGTGTGTGCGCGTTAGCCACACTAATCAGCAATGTAGCTGTGCAGGGGTGCTGGCTGTGTCATTTATCAAGGGGCTGCAGCCTCATTCAGGGGTTATAATTTTTTATTTTTTTTCATGTGTGGTTGTGTGCGTTAGCTGCAACTTAGCTGTGCTATAATTGCTTGCTGTAAGACCACAGTAAGTATGGAGGACAGTCACATGACAGGAGAACAGGATCCACATACCAGTCTTGTAGCTGCTGGCAGCAGTCATGATGATGATGCAAAGCCATCAATGTCCTCCATGAAGGCCAATGCACCAGGGCTTAATTAAGGCCATGTAAAATCAAATTTTACCCATTAAAGAAAAAAAAATCTAAAGCTAAGTTATCTTTAAAGAAACAAAAAATTGGCAATATGCCATTCACTAGGCAAGGAAATTGGCAAGGAAAGGATATTTAAGACTGGTGGTTCTAGTTGTGATGGCTTAAGCCCTTCTGCTTGTAGGAGAGGTACAAAAAAAATGTAAATTATTAAGATGAGTAAGACACCGGAACCAACTGTGTGCTCCGAAAAAGTCACAGATCCCCGAGGCGAATCCAAGTGTATCTGTAGTTGCGATGTGTGAGCCTGCCTTTCAAATATACTTGAAGAGGATCCTCCTTACACCATTTGTGTGCCCACTGCAAATGTGGGGATGCGCAGCACAAGTCAACATGCTGACATAGAAATCGAGGATGCTTCTGTGGAATTGCACCAGGAGGATATTTATGTAGTTGGCGATAACAACAAGGATCATGCGGATGTTGATGATGATGAGCATGTTGATGGTTAGGATGTATGTGTAAAAACTGTAAATCAGGCAACAGTTGTTGCCCATGGTGGGAAAAATCCTATTGTTGCCATGCCTGGGCAAAGGACCAATAAATCCACTTCTCATGTGTGGAATCATTTCCACCCAAATACAAACAACCTTTGCCAAGCCATTTGTAACCATTGCCATGTAACAGTGAGTAAAGGTAAGGATCTTACCCATCAAGGAACCTCTTCCCTGTTATGTCACTTGAAGCGCATTCAAATAATTGGAAAGTGTATTTCAAATTTTGAAACTTCGGGGACAAAAAAACAAACAACAATCAGTCTAGTGTCACCTAGCTGCTCCCTTCTATCTGGATCCAAGTGCCTTCAATCTCCACCACCAACACCTCCACCATCACCAACATCCTCATCTGTGATCGGAAGTAGTCGTGCATCCAATTCCAAAAGAATAACTGACTCCTTTCCTATCCATGGTTCATCAGAAGGATCCTTGAGTGTTACGCCTGCTGCTGCTTCTATTGCTGAGAGTGGATCTTCATCCCAAAAGGGGACCAGGATGAAGACTACTTATAGTTTACCCAAACAATTGACTATCATACAATCCTTTGCAATGGTGAACAAGTATGACAGCAGACACCCAATTGCACATCAGATTACTGACACCATAACAGCTATGCTGGTATTATATGTGCATCCAGTATCCGCCATTAATGCAGTGGGTTTTACACAGTTAATGGAGGTCCTGTGTCCCCGCTACTATGTCCCTTCTAGATTCCACTTCTCTAGAACAGTAATTCCCAATCTGTACAAGGACATAAAAAAACCTTATTAATGTCCTCCAAAATGCTGTTGTGCCCAATGTCCACTTAACCACAGATGTGTGGACAAGTGGGAAAGAGAAAACTAAAGATTACATGACTGTGATAGCCCACTGGGTAGGTGTATAGCATCCAAAAGTGCAAACAGCAGCAGCATCTAATAAATGCCAGCTCATTCAGGCTACTCTGTGTATCACCGGTTTCACTAAGAGGCATACCACTGAGAACCTCTTAGAAAAACTCATGGAAATCATTGCAAAATGGCTTACCCCACTTGGACTCTCCCCAGGATTTGTGATTTGTGATTTCTGACAATGCCAGCAAAATTGTGTTGGCATTACATGTGGGTGAATTCAAACACATCCCATGTTTTGCTCACACAATGAATTTGGTGGAGCAACATTTTTTAAAAAAAATGACAGGGTCATGCAGGAGATACTTCTGGACATTTTTGATATTCAGCAACTGCGTGTTGAAGATTGCAGAACCAGCAAAAACTGTTGAATTTGCCCTGCCATCAGCTGAAGCAAGACGTAGTAACTAGGTGGAATTCTACCCTCTATATTCTTCATCAGATGGAGGAGCAGCAAAAGGCCATCCAAGGCTACACTATGGCCTATGACATAAGGAGGGAGTGGGAATGCACCTTAGTCAAGCCCAGTGGAGAATAATTTCCATGTAGTGCAAGGTTCTCAAACCCTTTGAACTAGCCACATGTGAAGTTAGTTCAGATACTGCCAGCTTGATTCAGGTCATTCCCCACATCAGACTTTTGCAAAAGCAGCTGGAGAGACTGAAGGAGAGCTGAAATTGAGTGATTCAGCTAATTATGTAGGACTTGTAGATCAAGCACTTAATTCACTTCACCAGGATCCAAGGATCGGCAATCTATTGAAATCAGATCACTATATTTTGGCAACCATACTTGATCCCAGGTTTAATTCATACCTTGTGTCTTTCTTTCTGATGGACATAAGTCTGAACAGATGCAAAGAGCTGTTGGTGAAAAAATTGTCAGCTCAAATGGCATGTGACATGGCATCACCTCCTCCTTCAGTTTCTGCAGCTGCCATGAAAAAACTACATTTTCCTAAGAGACCAACTGCTGGTGATGATGCAGATCAGTCAGCAAAAACTAATGACATCTGGTTGGGTCTGAAAAAACTGCCTACAATGAGTGACATGTCTACCGTGACTTTGTCTGATACAGTCACCATTCAGAGAATGGTGG
Source organism: Taudactylus pleione (assembly GCA_031769625.1). NCBI lineage: Eukaryota > Metazoa > Chordata > Amphibia > Anura > Myobatrachidae > Taudactylus > Taudactylus pleione. The sequence goes on along the minus strand of JAUIMM010000153.1, from coordinate 12,841,549 downwards.
ATGATTATTTTAGGGATAGCATCCAAATACTAGGCATTTCAGACAGTCCGTTTCACTACTGGCAGGAAAAAGAAGCAATTTGGAGTCCCTTACACAAACTGACTGTGCTTTACTTAAGTTGCCCACTCTCCAGTGTGTACTCTTAAAGAGTTTTAAGCGCAGCCGGGAACCTTGTCAGTGATCAGAAATAGGAGATTATTTCCCAAGATTGCGGAAAAGATGATGTATATCAAAATGAATGTAATGGTGGAATCCAGCAGGGTCAGATTAATTTTGTGTGAAGAAGAGTATGTAAATACTGATGGGGATGATGATGATGACATCTGATCATCTTACCTATGTTGTAAAGCCAGTTTGTTTATGGGATCATTGCCACCATGTCCACTGCACATTGGCAGGTTGTTTTGTGGGGGGTTCAAACAAACCAATAATTTCAGCCACAAGTGGCAGTACCTGTTGCTGAAGTGATTGTTTTTTTAAACTGTGAATGTCCTGTTTAATATATACAACATAAGAGTGGGTGGGGGGCCCAAGGACAATTCCATCTTGCACCTCTTTTCTTTGCATTATGTGCTGTTTGGTTCATTGCTGTCTCACATTTTTAATTTTATGGTTTATGGTTTATGAATGTCCAGAAATTGCAATGGCCACAGACAGCATCTCCTGCATGTCCTTTTAAGTTTTTTCAAGAAAATTCTGAACCACCAAATTGATGGGGTGGCCATCTGGCTGACATCACCTCTGCTTGAACAGGATTGGTGCATCCTCCTTTTTCTACCTTGCTGAAGCATTGCTCAGGTGCCGGTGATAGCATTTTCGCCGGTTCTGCTGTGAGTCTCCTGTTCAAGTCGAGTACCCAGTTCCCCAGTCTGCGTTGCTTTGCTCCTGCCATTTGTATCATCTAGGCGGCATGGTGCACACTTCAGTCACTTGCCATTTGTGTCATCCAGGTGGAACAAGCCACACCTCAGGTGTTTGCAATCCAGTGTGCTACTGCTTGTTTCAACCTGGTGGCGCAAGCCACACTGCAGTGTCAAGTGTACGCAAGCCAGCGTACACAACAACAGTGACATTCAACCAAGGGTTCTCAGCCCTAAAGGCTGCTACACAGCCCAAAGGCCGCATCCTGCTGCATGGCCTATAGGCCACATTCCGCCAGGAGTTCTCAGCCCTCACAGCTGCTACATGGCCCAAAGGCCGCATCTTGCTTCACTGCCCAAAGGCCACCTGTCATCACTGCTCACCAGCCCTCAAGGCTGTAATGGCTGCAACTTGCCAAAAGATCCAGCCCTCAAGGCTGTTGCAGGACTGGTTCCTAATCATAGCTCCGTATTCCACTACTACTCAACTCGAAGGCTGCATCAGCAATTAACTATCAACTATCAATTTTAACTTCCACCAGTGGCTGCACCAATTATCAAGTATCATCTCTTCTTACTTCAGCCAGTGGCTACACCAATTATCAAGTATCAACTCTTCTTACTTCAGCCAGTGGCTATGCCAACTATCAATTCTTCAGCCAGTGGCTGCACCAATTATCAAGTATCAAATCTTCTTACTTCAGCCAGTGGCTGTGCCATCTATCAACTATCAATTCTTACTTCAGCCAGTGGCTGCACCAATTATCAATTCTTCAGCCAGTGGCTGCACCAATTATCAAGTATCAAATCTTCTTACTTCAGCCAGTGCCAACTATCAACCATCAATTATTTTCCTCATTCAGTCAGTGACTGAATCAATTATAAACTATCAATTCCTCAATGATCAAGGGGTACCACAACCATCATCTTTGAACAGTCCTCAACTCTTTTTATCACTGAGTTTTGAGCCAGCTAGCTGGATGCAACCTTTTGGCCATTAGCTTGATAAAAAAAATCAATATTGTGAGCTGTGAGGTGGTCAAAATTGACTGGAAATGAGTGGATATAAATGTAATTGAGGTTAATAATACTGTAGGAAGAAAAACAGTCCCATGTTTTGTGATTTTAGCTGTTTTTATGATTTTTTAAGAAAAAATCCAGTTCCAAAACCAAAACACAAAACACAGAAGGGAGGTTTTGGCAAAACCAATCCAGATCCAAAACTAGAGGAGATACAGATTGTATTGGGATAGCAAAATGGCTACTGACAGCCATTTCTATTCATGGTTCTTATATGTGTATCAGACATGAAGTGGTATCAGGCATGAAATGGTACAGGAATGTGGAAAGCAGACAAGCCATAAATCCACAAGGCATTGTCTACTGCAGTGTACGCTTGCATTAAGTTTAAGAAAGTCCTTATCAGTAGTTAACCAATAAAGTAGTTTGAAGTAGGGTTATGCCCATATTAGTAACAGTTAGATGGGTATGCAAGTAGGATACTATATAAACGAAGAACAAAGAAGCTTCCAGTGGCCTGCCCTATGCCTGGACCAGAGACTGCAGCTGGTGGCTAGGATTTTGTACGTTCCAGCTCTATTCTGAGAGGAGGCTCCTGGATTGTGTAACCATCTTATATTCCGAAGCTAAGTAACTATTATTCTTCCATATCTTGTTATCTGTTGTAATAAATTATATCTTTTTTCAAGATACTGGTTTGTGTGGCTTAATTAACCTTCTGTATCCAAGAACCTTATCTCGTTCCACCGGGAACATTAAAGTGGTATTAGAAAGTGGGATACAGAGAGTTAATAGTCATAAATCTGCTTGGAATGTGTAGTTGATGATTTTAGCATTGCTGTGCAAACGTAGTGTTGTGCAAATGCAGGGTTGTGCAAACCCATGTAAAAAATCCTCTGTCTCATGAGTGAATGAGGGAGGTGTGACCTGATCTGTCACAGAGTGTATACTGTACATCACAGTATATCTGTATGTTGTCTCTTTACTGTCTTTGTGTTTGTGTTGTTGAAACAAACAAGAATAATACATTTTAAGATTTTCAAGAAATATGCAAATATGTTGAAAAATGAATTGGGATTTCAGCTGGCTGATTTCCAGAAAAAGCATAATGTTTGTTTTTCACTGCCTGGTATTGATAAGTGTAAAAATAGTGACATTTTGCATAGACCAATATATGTTGAAAGAAGTGTAAAATCTGTTGAGAAGAATCCACTGATAAGAAAACCTGTCTCACAGATAGAGAGAGTAAGCCTGAATTCACATTGTCCCAGAAATTTCATCGGGAGGGGGAGTGAATCCCCACAAGTAAGAGCTGAGATGTCAGCTAGCGCAGAAATAAGTGCTGATTTATTACACACAGAAAGTGTAGAAATTAGTGAGTTTGAGATACACAGAGAAGTGTGTCAGAAAGAACTTGAAACAGAAATTAAGCAATGTATTCACACTACAGTAAATTTGTTTGATCTGAGCAGTGTGATGAAAATTTATGATTTGACAACATGTGAACAAATTGATGAAACCCATGAATGCAAAGAATATGTCCAGAAATCAGAGTCAAAATTGAATGCAGATGAGGTTTCTGATAACATGCCATTGGTTAGTGATACTCTTAAGGTGAATGATGGTATGTCTGACTTGTCCAGGAGTGTCCCGTTTGCTATGCAATGTGAACTGTTTGAAAAAAAAATGTGTTTGCATGGCCATTGAGAGGAGTGTTGCTGAGTGAAGGGTTGGTGATGATGCCTTTTGCCTTGCCCAATGAGACAAAATGGAAGGGGTGGGTATTAGGCAGGATTGCAGTTATAGACCATACCCCTGAGACTGAAGACTCCCCCTTTGACATTACTTTTACATGGCATGATCAACGAGTCATTGTTGAGTTTAAGAATGCAAAAAGTGAACAAGATGTGTTTTCTGATGAAACATCCATTGCCAATGATGTTCATGGTTTACTTGCTAATTGTGAAGGAGGGGTTGGTGGGTAGACACTGACCAACCACAAGGTGCATACATACATCACAGACACACTGATTGTGGGAATATTTTGTGACAAAGTTGCAGATTTTGTGTTTGGTATTGAAATTCGCATCCCAGTGTATTTCCTTACAAAGCCTTACCAGCCAAAGGTTTTGAAGCAGCTGAAAGACACACAGTTGTTAATGACAATGGCAGAAATTCTTGCTAATTGATGAGATCAAAGCACTACTGGCTGGCCTAGTGAAATTTAAACCAATGTTTGAACTGTCCATATTGGATTTCTTTATGATCGCAGCTTCACGGTGGTGGGAAGATTTCCAAGACAGAGAGCATTATTGGTTCATGGACTTTGGTGTCGCCTGCACCCATACAGGATTGTTGTGGATTTTTGCTGAAGCAAAGCAGCTAACTTTACAAGCTGACAGCAGAAAGCCAGAAGAAGGGGCTAGCAAACTTGTTGCATTTATGACTGTTTTCCAAGTCACCGACAAGACTGGATGCCCTGTAAGTCTTCACACTGAGAAATGGACATTTGACACAAAGTCTATATGGGCTGCTGTCCAAAGCTGGAAGAACGACGTGGGACATGCTGATTCACACACCTACAGCTTCAATGGTGTGTGCACAAGTGAACTGAGCACAGAACATGGTGTGTAATTCACAGCAAAGACAGCACTGATGATGCTAGTACTGTTAAGCCATGACGGAGCTGACGCTGCATTCGAGCAAGCTCAAATCAAAGGGATTCCTTATATCCAAACCATGGTCAGAGACTTTGTAAAAACCTGTTACATTTGCCAACAGCTGGAAATGTGGCCTACCTTGCTTGTAACTGATAAAGGCCTCATATACTGTGAAATAACTGCACAAGTCTGGCAGTTTGAATTCATCATTTGCCACCAAGAAGATGGAGAACGAGTATTGTACTGGACAGCTACAAAATACTGTAATTCAGGAGTGAAGTTGTCTCAAGCAGAGTGATACAAGATAAGAGACTTTCCTGAAGATGTGACACAGACTGACTTGTTGATATTATGGGATGTCTGAGAAGATTCAAGCAGACAAAGACACCCATTTTATACAACATTGGGTTTTCTATGCTTCATACCATTCACAAAACTGACATCAGAATGATTGAATGAGTGAATGTGTTGTTTAGGAAACAGGAATGTTCATATATATATATATATATATATATATATATATATATATTGATAACCGGAGGGTGGTAAAAGGTTGAATTTTTAAGTAAGATATCTGGTGCACAGACGCAAAGACTTATGATAAGGTTGTTGTGAAGAAATGTTTAGTAGGAAGAGAAATAGAGACAGGTAGAAGAGATAATTTCAACAGGATAAGTAAATGCTTATTTTGTTTTGTTGTTATGGTTTATCTCACACTGTTTCTTTGTTTAAGCCAACAGGTTGCTGGTTGGAGCAGGAGGTGAGAGAACGTCGCTGGAGGTGTGCCTGAGATAGCGATTACCAGAGAGTGATTTCTTATACAGGAGAGAGAGTCCAGGAAGACAACAGAGTTAAAAGATCTGACAGCACAACCATTACATACATCTATGTGCATTGTGCAAGACTGAACTTGTGCCTTTATTGGTTGGATCCACACTCACCAATATTCTCAAGACTTTTTCCAGATTTCATTGCACTGAACTGAACTTTACTGATAATAATTATCTTATAAGTAACTGATATATTTGATATAATCATATGTATTATTATTCACATATAAAAGGGGATTGTTTATGTTTGAGTCCATGGTGGGTAGGAATATATTTAAAATATGGGATGTAGGAGCTCAATTGGTTAATACTGCCAGGGAATGGTGGGCTCTGTTAAACATTACACATAATTGTAGTGATACCCCAGACATGACGCAATTAACACTTGATCCTGATAAGAGCAGAGATCTCTTGGCCAATGTAAACACTGTGGTGGCTAATATTCCATATATTCATCCAGATGATGTGTATTACCTTTTGTGATAGAAAGGCATACAAATGGTTGCCCTATGGGGATTGGTAATTGTACATTGGGACGTTTGATACCCATCACATTCTTTATAGATGAGAATCAAGTTAATACCAAGCAGATTCCACATAATTTGTTAACCAAGAGAGCAGTGCAGCTTTTAAAACAGTATTATGAGGAAAGTTGCTTACAGTGGTTCAACCCTGTTCAGAAATATGGGGTTGGTTAACTGGTTTACTGCATATGCTTATTTATGGAATTATGATCATAATATGTATGTATCATGGGATCAAGGTATTATTTCTTTGTGCAGGGAAATGTTTTAACATGCTGGATTTTGCTACATTGATGCCGATTAGGAGGACAGATTCCTATGAGAACATGATATACATGTCTTCCACACCATAAGCTCAAGGGTGGATTTATTGGGATAGCAAAATGGCTTCTGACAGCCATTTCTATTCATGGTTCTTATATGTGTATCAGACATGAAGTGGTATCAGGCATGAAATGGTACAGGAATGTGGAAAGCAGACAAGCCATAAATCCACAAGGCGTTGTCTACTGCGATGTATGCTTGCCTTAAGTTTAAGAAAGTCCTTATCAGTAGTTAACCAATAAAGTAGTTTGAAGTAGGGTTATGCCCATATTAGTAACAGTTAGATGGGTATGCAAGTAGGATACTATATAAACGAAGAACAAAGAAGCTTCCAGTGGCCTGCCCTATGCCTGGACCAGAGACTGCAGCTGGTGGCTAGGATATTGTTCGTTCCAGCTCTATTCTGAGAGGAGGCTCCTGGATCGTGTAACCATCTTATATTCCGAAGCTAAGTAACTATTATTCTTCCATATCTTGTTATCTGTTGTAATAAATTATATCTTTTTTCAAGATACTGGTTTGTGTGGCTTATCTCGTTCCACTGGGAACACAGATCCAAAACCAAAACTAAAACACGGGGGTTGGTGCACATCTCTACTTTAAACAGACACACACATTTCATTTTCCAACAGAACGCCTGTTCAACTGTTACAAACATATCAAGGATGACATATGTGTCATCCTCTCTCTCTTCAAGTAGTGTATTTGCAGTTTACTGCTCCTGATATTCAGCAACAGGTGAATAAAAGTTTGGATGCTGACTGATGTATGATAGCACATTGCACTAATATTATAATTAAATCTGATTTCTTTAAAGTGCATTATTTGAAAATATTTAATCACTGGCATTTATCCATATAGAGATATTTAGTGGGATAGAGATATTTATGGTAATAGATGAATACAACAGAGGGGGGTCACTCTCTGTAAATTGTATATTCATAAGAGCCTATGAGCATACAATATATGGTCCAAACCATTTAATTTTGGTATTTATATAAAATCCTAGTATTCCCCAGGATGCTGGTAATTTAATTGCCATCCACTTTAAAAACATCCCACTAAAAGTGGACAGAACACCGCACTGTGGGCATCCTCTGTAATACATGTTACCCCTATTAGAAGGTACATTCTTGTTACAGTGTAATAAATTGAGGCACAGACAGTGTCATTCCTCCACACAGCAGTTTTGAATCACTATTTCTTTCTTTATTCACATTATCTTTGCATCTTAGTATTATTTCGCACTCATTCTTATATGATATTTTAGTATATATAATAAAAGTTCTATTTTATTTTATTTGGTCTCTGTGCACCACCGAACACAAGTGTTTGTTTTTCCATTTTTTAGAAAGTGGGCAGGTCCAGGGAGGATAATGCCCGACCTGCCCATTATCCTGCCTGGCTAACAAACCAGCTGAACGACTGGAAAGAGAAAGTGGAGAAAGAATAAAGAGATCACAGCAGCTTGTGCAGCCTGGATACCAAATGGAAGAATGCTGTGTCTGTCTGTAAATGATGTCTAACAAAGCTAGACTCATCAAGTTGTTGCAGTGGATACAAAACTTATGTATGACTTCAAAATCTTACAGGGCATTTACGTTTATCTCTTCCATTGAAAAAAATCAGAACTTCAGTACGATGTGTAGCAGGCGGTTTCTATTACACAGTGGTTTCACAAAGGTTTGGACTTTAACAGATTGTTGGAGCACTAAACTGTCATTAAAACCTGACTGTTTGAGCAAACCCATACTTTGTAAATTCATTCCTAACAGTCCTGTACACTGTGGAAAAATGCAACTGTTTTACTTGTTTACAGACTTGTGCACCTGCTCACAATATGGGAGCTGCTAGTCCAAAGGTTCCCAAACACGGTCCTCAAGGCACCCTAATGGTGCATACACACTGGGCGATAATACTGAGCGATTGCACGATTATGAGATCATAATCATGCAATTGCTCTGTAATCATGCACAAATCGTGCACTATAATATCGGAAACGACCTGCGATGCGCGCTCCCGCTGATCATTTCTGACATTGTCCATCATCTGAACATGCAGGCCAATCTGTCAATAATGACAGATTGGCCATGTTCAGGAATGAACTACAGGGTATCAGGAACGACTGTACGATTACGATGTCGTAATCGTATTGTCTTTCCTGATCGTCCAGTGTGTACGCACCATAACAGTTAAGGTTTTAGAGACAACCATGATTCAGCACAGGTGACCTTTTAGAACCTCAGTCAATTTGATTTTTTCTTTTAATTGAGTAAATTTGTATTGGTTTTATAGAAATACATTAACAGATAACCAAACAAAGAAATAAAATAATACACATTTTTAAAATTTATATATATATATATATATATATATATATATATGTATATATATACATTAGGGGTGAGCGGATTCGGTTCTACTCGGTTCCGTTCAGATTAAAAAAACGAATCTTATTGGGTATCAGCTGTCACGAGTTTTGGATAGCCAATAAGATTCGGTTTTTTAATCCGAATGGAACCGAGTAGAACCGAATCCACTCACCCCTAATATACATAATCAATTAACAGTATCTGGAATATAAAAAATAGAGCTACAAACTGCAGCACCTTATATCTTTTTTATAAGAAATTAAAAATATACAATATTAATCAGTATACCAAAACTATAAACATAAAATAAAATAAAAATTAATATATAATAAAAAAATTTAATAAATATACCACACTATACAAACATTGGAATGTCATCAAAAATATCATCTGAAAAATTGGTAAAATCAATTAGTTCCCAATCAAGTCTTCTATCAATTTATCACACAGCATATTACCTCCAACAAAATAATCTACCACATTATCCTAGTAATAATATACCAGTCAATCATTGGCAGTGCACGGGCATAACTGGATTTAAGCCAACTGCTCCAGATACATACATACTTCTTCCCAGCTTTGCGACAAATAAACACATTTTTCATGTTCAACAGTGCTACAGACCAAGAACAGCCAAGCATTATAATCTTGTCCTGTAGGAGCCATCCACGACCGGGCCACATATACCTTAGCTAGCGTATATATATATTGACAATGTATTGATTAAGATATCTGTCCACTACCTCATCGTCCACAGAGCCTAAACAGCTCATCAATGGTGTAGCTAAAGTGGGAGAAATACCTGTGTTGGACAAAACTCTCAGAACTTTATTCCAAAAAGCACTAACCAGCGGATAATCTCATAGAAGATGCCAGAAAGCACCGGTACTAATTTTACACTTAGGGCATATGTCAGATGCTCTCCCCCACAATTATTGTAAACAAACAGGAGTTAATTAGGTACGGTGTAGAATAAACAGTTTAAATCCATTTAAATCTTACAGATGTCATGGAAATACGAGGAGCTTCTAGAGCATTATCCCAGTCAGTATCACTTATAAGGCCAATATCTCTCTCCCACTTTGTTCTAAGATGTGATAAACTATCCTTATGGTAAGAAAACAATATATAGGAGTATGAGTAAGAAACAGTCTTCCAGGGACCTAAAGATAAAAGGTATGACTTCAATGGGGATATTTGAATTAGTGGAGGAACATCTGAAAATTGAACCGAGAGAGAGCATACCGTAATTGTAAAAATATATAGAAATATGATTGAGGTATGCTTCTTGGAGTTGTGTAAAGGATTTAAGAATTGAAGTGTCATATAAATGACCCAGTGTAGTTAAACCGTTAGAACCCCATGTCACCTCAAGCTGTAAAGAAGATAGTTCAGGTTATATACGACAACTACATAGAGAGGTGTCTGGATCTAATCCCATAAACTTTAGAATACTAGATACCAATTTCCATATGTTAATAGCTTGCATCAACAGAGGAGGGCCTTTCTGTATAATTCTAGCCGCAAGCAAGGCCTGCAATGGTGTAAAGTTAGGGAAAGTCTGAGAAACAAAGAAAACGTGCAGGGCATCAGGGGAGTCGTCTTGAAGCCATAACTGTATATGTGCCATCTATGCTACATAATATTAAAATTTTAAATTTGGAAGAGCCAAACCTCCCATAGACCTAGACCAGCCAATTGAATATGTGGTTAATGATTCACCCAGACCAATGAAGAAAGAAGACGATTCAAATGCCTAAACAATGTATCTGTAATAAAAACAGGAGAATGCTGCAAAACTTACACAAATTTTGGCTGCACAACCATCTTGATTAGGTCCGTTCTACCATTAATGGTAAAAGGGAGCTGGTGCCAGGACTGAAGTTTGCCCTTTAAATAGACAAACAGGGGCTCGACATTCAATGCTATATAGTCCTTTGGGGAATTAGTTATCCAAATACCTAAATATTTAAATTTGCTTACCCAACAGAGAGGGAGATTGATAATGGGAACAGCCGGATACAACCCCTGTAAGAGGAAGGATAGATGATTTGTCCCAGTTTATCTTAAGACCAGAAAAAATTCCAAATTGTTCTATGATTTGAAGAACCACAGGCATAACTGTTACATAATCAGACAAAAAGAATAAATGTCTGCATATAAGGAAACTTTGTCCATTCTATGACCCAATCGTGGACCTATAATATCAGGGAGAGAATGTAGAATTCAGGCTAACAGCTCACTAGCCAATGCAAACAGAGTTGGGAACAAGGGGCAACCCTGTCTTGTACCTCAAGACAGGGGGAAGGATGGGGAGATAAACCAATTCACTGACACCCTGGTAGTAGGGATTGCATACATAAACTTTACCCATTTCAAGAACACTGGCCCAAACCCAAAACAGATCATGATCTCCCACAGATAGGGCCACTCCATGGAGTCAAATGCTTTTGCAGCATCTAATGACACAATAACAGAGGAGGATTCCTCACCATGGGAGGTCTGTAAGTAAGTGTGCAGCCTTCTAATGTACTCCAACGTTGATTTGCCTGGTATAAACCCTGATTGGTCTGGGTGAATAATCAAATAACTGTATTTAGCTGAATAGAAATGATCTTAACCAGAATTTTGGCATCTGTGGGAATTAGAGATATTCGCCTATAGGGATCAAGGTATCTAGGGTCCTTTCCAGGTTTAGAGAGCACGGACATAGGTGGAGAAACAAATTATCTTCATCGAGCCCATTAAACAGATCTAAAAGCCTTGGAACAAAGATACAAGCATGTTTTTTTATATATCTCTATGGGAATCCCATCAGATCCGGGTGCCTTGTTACCGGGAAAGGAACTAATCGCAGCATCTACCTCCTCCAGGGTTAGCGGAGCATCTAAATATGTTCGAGCCTCAGATGACAATTTTTGAAGCCTAGCATAAGCAACATATAATGACAAGGCATTCACGTCCTCAGTCAACTGTGTTTGATATAAGGTTTTATAAAATAAATTAAAAACCTCTGCAATATCTTGTGTAGATGTGACCATGGAACCCTCAGGCCCAATACGTTCAGAGACAAAAGCAGGAGGACGATCAGCATGAACCAAGTGTGCCAAAAAACTACCAGTTCTGTCAGCCTGCATATAATATAAATGAGAATTGAATTACAGTCTACGGTTTATTCTCTGTCAAATGATCAGTCCAATACATCTGTGCAGCCAACCAATTTAAATGTGAAGATTCCAACCTGTCTCCCAAGTATAACTCAAGATTTTTACAGGCCATCTCTAAAACACATTCTTTCTCCCTGTAGAATGTTTTTAATTCTGCTACCCTTTTGATCAGAGACCCACGTAAATAGGCCTTGAAAGCATCCCATACAATATCTACAGAGGTAGATCCCACATTGTCAGTGAAATAGCCATCCCACATAACTTCCAGCTCTGAACCTGCACCCATTTGAAGAAGCCAAGAGGGGTGTAGTTTCCATAAACGGATACCTCTTGGACTACACATATTCAATTCTAACAGTAGTGAGGAGTGATCCGTGATTCCTCTGGCTTTATATTCAATGATATTTATGGTAGGTACAATAGATGGGAATGCCAGGGCCAAATCCAATCTAGAAAAAGAGTGATGCGTGGAGGAAAAACAAGAAAATTGTTGCACTCTAGGGTGTTTAACGCACCATGCATCAACCCATCCCAAGTCGGTTACAAACTTAGCAAAGCCCTCACCACCTTTAAAAAGAGAACTCGAAGACTCACGTCACTTATCCATAGACTGGTCCATTATATTATTAAAGTCTCCCAAACAGAGCACAGGCGTATTTGGAGAACAGGCCACAAATTTAGCAGCTTTTTAAAACATTATATGAAAAAGGAGGGGGATGTACACTGCTAATAATAAAATGAGCTTAGACTACATGACACAATCCAGAAACACATAATGGCCATAAAAGTCAGTTTGGACCACAGTAAAAGAAAAATGAACAGATTTATTAATAAGAATGGAGACACCCCTGGACGATGATGTATGTGAGAAGTGATAATCCTATCCCGCCCATGGTCTTTTTAGAGCTAGTACTTTACTCCCGACCAAATTCATTTCCAATAGACAAGAGATATCAAGGCCATATTGCTAAATAATTTTAAGGACCAAAGAACGCTTTAAATGATCATTAACCCCCCGGACATTCCATGTTAAAAGTTTCACCATTGTAATACATTGAACTATAAAGCATAGTTGAAGTTACCTTAGAAATAGTGTGGTAGAAAAAAAAAAGAAAACATTTGTAAGAAAGAAAAAAAAAACTGGACAACCCACCCAGAGCCACCCCCCACCCTGTATACCCTCCCGAACTTAGGCATACTTAGACCCAAAACTAAACTAGACTAAACTAAAACCCACAGGATACAACTACCTGATCCTTATAGGTGTAAAGGGCACTGGAATAAAAATAACCACCAATGCAACTAAACTCTCCGGCCATATTTTGCCTGAAATATCAGCATAAACAACAAATAGAAAACCTTACCAGAAAAATATATATGCCCAGTAAGGGGAGCGGAACATGGAACAATATCCAACCAATATCACAAAATAAGTACAATTGTAAAAATCTAAATATTGGAATATCAGAAAGAGGCCTGTTTAATGTCGTAATAACACTGGCAACTTCTGTCCATAAGCAAATATGATCAGCAAAAGCAATCAGTACCAGTGGCGTAACTAGGTTATTTGGAGCCCAGGGCAAATGTTAAAATGGAGCCCCCCCCCTTATGTGCACGATGAAGACACAATGGGCATGGTCACAAGGGGTTGGGTCACTTAACAATGGGGCGTGTCAACAGGACACATATACCCCTTTCTTGTCACTCTTTACATTCCTTTCCATATGCACCTTAACCCCTGTAGTGCTCCTTATACAGTCCGCCATATGCAGTGCCCCCTGTAGTGGTCCCTCTTATGCAGGCCCACAGTAGTGCCCCTTGTACAGTGCCCCCAGTAGTGGTGGCTCTTATGCAGGCCCCCAGTAGTGCCCCTTGTACAGTACTCCCAGTAGTGGTCCCCCTTGTGCAGCTCCCCATTAGTTCCCCTTATACAGTGCTCCCAGTAGTGGTCCCCCTTATACAGGCCCCCAGTTGTGCCCCTTATTCATTGCCCCCAGTGGTAATCCCCTTTATGCAGCCCCCCTGTAGTGGTCCCCACTATCCAGTGCCCCTTGTAGTGGTCCTCCCTATTTAGTGCCCCCAGTGCAGTGTCCCTTGTGCCTCCAGTAGTAAGCCCCTTATACAGTGCCCCCAGTATTAGACCCCCCTTATACAGTGCCCCTTATATAATGCCTCCAGTAGCAGTCCCCCCATGCAGTGCCCCCAGTTGTGGTCCCCCTATGCAGTGCCCTTTATATAGTGCCCCTGATAATTGCCCCCAGTAGAGTTTTCCCCCGTAGTAGTCCCCCAATAATTGCCCCCAGTAGAGGTTGTCCCCAGTAGAAGTCCCCCGATAATAGCCCCAGTAGAGGTTGCCCCCAGTAGTAGTCCACCCCAATAATTGTCCCAAGTAGAGGTTGCCCCCAGTAGTAGTCCCTTCGATAATTGTCTCAAGTAGGGGTTTCCCCCAGTAGTAGTCCCCCTGATTATTGCCCCCAAGTAGAGGTTGCCCCCAGTAGTAGTCCCCCCAATTGTTGCCCCCAGTAGAGTTTGCCCCCAGTAGTAGTCCCCTGATAATTGCCCCCAGTAGAGGTTGCCCAAGTATTAGTCCCCCCATTTATTGGCCCCAGTAAAGGTTGCCCCCAGTAGTAGTCCCCCCGATTATTGTCCCCAGTAGAGGTTGCCCCCAGAAGTAGTCCCCCTGATAAGTGCCACAGTAGAGGTTGCCCCAATAGTAGTCACCCCAATAATTGCTCCCAGTAGAGGTTGCCCCCAGTAGTAGTCCCCCCAATAATTGCCCCCAGTAGAGGTTGCCCCCAGTAGTAGTCCCCCCGATAATTTCCCCAAGTAGAGGCTGCCCCCATTAGTAGTCCCCCTGATAATTGCCCCCAGTAGAGGTTGCCCCCAGTAGTAGTCCCCACGATAAATGCCCCCAGTAGAGGTTGTCCCCTGTAGTAGTTCCCCTGATTTTTGATCCCAGTAGAGGTTGCCCCCAGTAGTAGTCCCCACAATAATTGCCCCCAGTAGAGGTTGTCCCCTGTAGTAGTCCCCTGATCATTGATCCCAGTAGAGGTTGCCCCCAGTAGCAGTCCCTCCAATAATTGCCCCCAGTAGAGGTTGCCCCCTGTAGTAGTTCCCCTGATTACTGCCCCCAGTAGAGGTTGCCCCCAGTAGTAGTCCCCTGATAATTGCCCCCAGTAGTAGTCCCCCCGATTATTGCCCCCAGTAAAGGTTGCCCCCAGTAGTAGTCCCCCCCGATTATTGTCTTCAGTAGAGGTTGCAACCCGTAGTCACCCCGATTATTGCCCCCAGTTGAGGTGCCCCCCAAATACATAGCAAAAAAATAAATAAAAATAAATCTTACCTTCATCCATGCTCCGGCTCCTGCTCCGGCTCTGCCTCCTGCCACAGTGACGTCTGCCCTCCTGGGTGGGCGCGCTCTGCATATTGGGAGAGATGTCATGAAATCATTACATATCTCCCATTACCCACTGCAGGAGCCGGAAGGGAGCTGGCTCTTGCAGTGGGCACTGCAGCCGCCAGTAGAGGTTGCCCCAGTAGTAGTCCCCCCAATTATTGGACCTAGTAAAGGTTGCCCCCAGTAGTAGTCCCCCTGATTATTGTCTTCAGGAGAGGTTGCCCCCAGTAGTAGTCCCCCTGATAAGTGCCTAGTAGAGGTTGCCCCGAGTAGCAGTCCCCCCGATAATTGCCCCCAGTAGAGGTTGCCCCCAGTAGTAGTCTCCCAGATAATTGCCCCCTGTAGAGGTTGCCCCCATTAGTAGTCCCCGTGAAAATTTGCCCCCAGTAGAGGTTGCCCCCAGAAGTAGTCACCCCGATAATTGCCCCCAGTAGAGGTTGCCCCCTGTAGTAGTTTCCCTGATTATTGCCCCCAGTAGAGGTTGCCCCCAGTAGTAGTCCCCCTGATAATTACCCCAGTAGAGGTTGCCCCCAGTAGTATTCCCCCCCGATTGTTGTCCTCAGTAGAGGTTGCAACCAGTAGTCCCCCCGATTATTGCCCCCAGTAGAGGTGCCCCCCAAATACATAGCAAAAAAATTATATAAAAATAAAACTTACCTTCATCCATGCTCCGGCTCCTGCTCTGGCTCCTGCCAAAGCGACGTCCGCCCTCCCGGGTGGGCGCGCTCTGCATTATGGGAGAGATGTCATGAATTCATGACGTATCTCCCATTACCCACTGCAGGAGCAGGAAGGGAGCTGGCTCTTGCAGTGGGCGCTGCAGCCGCCAGTAGAGGTTGCCCCAGTAGTAGTCCCCCCAATTATTGGACCTAGTAAAGGTTGCCCCCAGTAGTAGTCCCCCTGATTATTGTCTCCAGTAGAGGTTGCCCCCAGTAGTAGTCCCCCTGATAAGTGCCACAGTAGAGGTTGCCCCCAGTAGTAGTCCCCCCAATAATTGCTCCCAGTAGAGTTTGCCCACAGTAGTAGTGCCCCCAATAATTGCCCCTAGTAGAGGTTGCCCCCAGTAGTAGTCTCCCAGATAATTGCCCCCAGTAGAGGTTGCCCCCATTAGTAGTCCCCGTGAAAATTTGCCCCCAGTAGAGGTTGCCCCCAGTAGTAGTACCCCCGATAATTGCCCCCAGTAGAGGTTGCCACCTGTAGTAGTTCCCCTGATTATTGCCCCCAGTAGAGGTTGCCCCCAGTAGTAGTCCCCCTGATAATTACCCCAGTAGAGGTTGCCCCCAGTGGTATTCCCCCCGATTGTTGTCCTCAGTAGAGGTTGCAACCAGTAGTCCCCCCGATTATTGTCCTCAGTAGAGGTTGCAACCCGTTGTCACCCCAATTATTGCCCCCAGTAGAGGTGCCCCCCAAATACATAGCAAAAAAATTATATAAAAATAAAACTTACCTTCATCCATGCTCCGGCTCCTGCTCTGGCTCCTGCCAAAGCGACGTCCGCCCTCCCGGGTGGGCGCGCTCTGCATTATGGGAGAGATGTCATGAATTCATGACGTATCTCCCATTACCCACTGCAGGAGCCGGAAGGGAGCTGGCTCTTGCAGTGGGCGCTGCAGCCGCC
Source organism: Taudactylus pleione (assembly GCA_031769625.1). Classification (NCBI taxonomy): domain Eukaryota; kingdom Metazoa; phylum Chordata; class Amphibia; order Anura; family Myobatrachidae; genus Taudactylus; species Taudactylus pleione. The sequence continues at coordinate 12,824,777 of JAUIMM010000153.1, read as the reverse complement.
AGTAGAGGTTGCCCCAGTAGTAGTCCCCCCAATTATTGGACCTAGTAAAGGTTGCCCCCAGTAGTAGTCCCCCTGATTATTGTCTCCAGTAGAGGTTGCCCCCAGTAGTAGTCCCCCTGATAAGTGCCACAGTAGAGGTTGCCCCCAGTAGTAGTCCCCCCAATAATTGCTTCCAGTAGAGTTTGCCCACAGTAGTAGTGCCCCCAATAATTGCCCCTAGTAGAGGTTGCCCCCAGTAGTAGTCTCCCAGATAATTGCCCCCAGTAGAGGTTGCCCCCATTAGTAGTCCCCGTGAAAATTTGCCCCCAGTAGAGGTTGCCCCCAGTAGTAGTACCCCCGATAATTGCCCCCAGTAGAGGTTGCCACCTGTAGTAGTTCCCCTGATTATTGCCCCCAGTAGAGGTTGCCCCCAGTAGTAGTCCCCCTGATAATTACCCCAGTAGAGGTTGCCCCCAGTGGTATTCCCCCCGATTGTTGTCCTCAGTAGAGGTTGCAACCAGTAGTCCCCCCGATTATTGTCCTCAGTAGAGGTTGCAACCCGTTGTCACCCCAATTATTGCCCCCAGTTGAGGTGCCCCCCAAATACATAGCAAAAAAATAAATAAAAATAAATCTTACCTTCATCCATGCTCCGGCTCCTGCTCCGGCTCTGGCTCCTGCCACAGTGACGTCTGCCCTCCTGGGTGGGCATGCTCTGCATATTGGGAGAGACGTCATGAATTCATGACGTATCTCCCATTACCCACTGCAGGAGCCGGAAGGGAGCTGGCTCTTGCAGTGGGCACTGCAGCTTCCAATAGAGGTTGCCCCAGTAGTAGTCCCCCCAATTATTGGACCTAGTAAAGGTTGCCCCCAGTAGTAGTCCCCCTGATTATTGTCTCCAGTAGAGGTTGCCCCCAGTAGTAGTCCCCCTGATAAGTGCCACAGTAGAGGTTGCCCCCTGTAGTAGTCCCCCCAATAATTGCTCCCAGTAGACGTTGCCCACAGTAGTAGTGCCCCCAATAATTGCCCCTAGTAGAGGTTGCCCCCTGTAGTAGTCCCCCCAATAATTGCTCCCAGTAGACGTTGCCCACAGTAGTAGTGCCACCAATAATTGCCCCTAGTAGAGGTTGCCCCCAGTAGTAGTCTCCCAGATAATTGCCCCCAGTAGAGGTTGCCCCCATTAGTAGTCCCCGTGAAAATTTGCCCCCAGTAGAGGTTGCCCCCTGTAGCAGTCCCCCCGATAATTGCCCCCAGTAGAGGTTGCCCCCAGTAGTAGTTCCACTGATTATTGCCCCCAGTAGAGGTTGCCCCCAGTAGTAGTCCCCCTGATAATTACCCCAGTAGAGGTTGCCCCCAGTAGTATTCCTCCCCGATTGTTGTCCTCAGTAGAGGTTGCAACCAGTAGTCCCCCCGATTATTGCCCCCAGTAGAGGTGCCCCCCAAATACATAGCAAAAAAATTATATAAAAATAAAACTTACCTTCATCCATGCTCCGGCTCCTGCTCTGGCTCCTGCCAAAGCGACGTCCGCCCTCCCGGGTGGGCGCGCTCTGCATTATGGGAGAGATGTCATGAATTCATGACGTATCTCCCATTACCCACTGCAGGAGCCGGAAGGGAGCTGGCTCTTGCAGTGGGCGCTGCAGCCGCCAGTAGAGGTTGCCCCAGTAGTAGTCCCCCCAATTATTGGACCTAGTAAAGGTTGCCCCCAGTAGTAGTCCCCCTGATTATTGTCTCCAGTAGAGGTTGCCCCCAGTAGTAGTCCCCCTGATAAGTGCCACAGTAGAGGTTGCCCCCAGTAGTAGTCCCCCCAATAATTGCTTCCAGTAGAGTTTGCCCACAGTAGTAGTGCCCCCAATAATTGCCCCTAGTAGAGGTTGCCCCCAGTAGTAGTCTCCCAGATAATTGCCCCCAGTAGAGGTTGCCCCCATTAGTAGTCCCCGTGAAAATTTGCCCCCAGTAGAGGTTGCCCCCAGTAGTAGTACCCCCGATAATTGCCCCCAGTAGAGGTTGCCACCTGTAGTAGTTCCCCTGATTATTGCCCCCAGTAGAGGTTGCCCCCAGTAGTAGTCCCCCTGATAATTACCCCAGTAGAGGTTGCCCCCAGTGGTATTCCCCCCGATTGTTGTCCTCAGTAGAGGTTGCAACCAGTAGTCCCCCCGATTATTGTCCTCAGTAGAGGTTGCAACCCGTTGTCACCCCAATTATTGCCCCCAGTTGAGGTGCCCCCCAAATACATAGCAAAAAAATAAATAAAAATAAATCTTACCTTCATCCATGCTCCGGCTCCTGCTCCGGCTCTGGCTCCTGCCACAGTGACGTCTGCCCTCCCGGGTGGGCATGCTCTGCATATTGGGAGAGACGTCATGAATTCATGACGTATCTCCCATTACCCACTGCAGGAGCCGGAAGGGAGCTGGCTCTTGCAGTGGGCACTGCAGCTTCCAATAGAGGTTGCCCCAGTAGTAGTCCCCCCAATTATTGGACCTAGTAAAGGTTGCCCCCAGTAGTAGTCCCCCTGATTATTGTCTCCAGTAGAGGTTGCCCCCAGTAGTAGTCCCCCTGATAAGTGCCACAGTAGAGGTTGCCCCCTGTAGTAGTCCCCCCAATAATTGCTCCCAGTAGACGTTGCCCACAGTAGTAGTGCCCCCAATAATTGCCCCTAGTAGAGGTTGCCCCCTGTAGTAGTCCCCCCAATAATTGCTCCCAGTAGACGTTGCCCACAGTAGTAGTGCCACCAATAATTGCCCCTAGTAGAGGTTGCCCCCAGTAGTAGTCTCCCAGATAATTGCCCCCAGTAGAGGTTGCCCCCATTAGTAGTCCCCGTGAAAATTTGCCCCCAGTAGAGGTTGCCCCCTGTAGCAGTCCCCCCGATAATTGCCCCCAGTAGAGGTTGCCCCCAGTAGTAGTTCCACTGATTATTGCCCCCAGTAGAGGTTGCCCCCAGTAGTAGTCCCCCTGATAATTACCCCAGTAGAGGTTGCCCCCAGTAGTATTCCTCCCCGATTGTTGTCCTCAGTAGAGGTTGCAACCAGTAGTCCCCCCGATTATTGCCCCCAGTAGAGGTGCCCCCCAAATACATAGCAAAAAAATTAAATAAAAATAAAACTTACCTTCATCCATGCTCCGGCTCCTGCTCCGGCTCCTGCCACAGCGACGTCCGCCCTCCCGGGTGGGTGCGCTCTGCATTATGGGAGAGACGTCATGAATTCATGACGTATCTCCCATTACCCACTGCAGGAGCCGGAAGGGAGCTGGCTCTTGCAGTGGGCACTGCAGCAGCCAATGAGAGTCTATCTGACTCTCATTGGCTGCTGTGTAACACATACATCTCCGCCAGCACTGGCGGAGATGTGTGTTTGCAGCAGCAGCAGCCAATGAGAGTCAGATAGACTCTCATTGGCTGCTGATTAACACACACATCGCCGCCGCTCGGCGGCAATGTGTGTGTTAGCACAGCCTGAGCCCGCCCGCCTGCCCCCTCCTCCTGGTGCTATTGGGCAAGCGCTCAGGGGGAGGGAAGGGGCTTGGCTGTGCAGCACAGGACCGGTTCTGGGAAGCCTAGCATCGGTCCTGTGTAAACATGTAGCGCTGACCGCACTTATTGTGGCCGGCGATACATTGCCTAACTAGGGCGGCACCCCCCATGCCGCCGGTCCTACAGCGCCTAGGGCACGCACCCTGCTCGACCCCCCTTAGTTACGCCACTGATCAGTACACAGTCATTCTGGTGCCATTTGCCCACTCCCTGGAGACCTCCGATCCAGCCATGCTACAGCCTCCCGTGGTGTTTAGATAAACTTTGACTCTCCATCCGCTACCACCCACAACTTAGATGGAAATCATAGTGTAATGAACATTTATGTCCCAGAGATAATGCTTTATGGGGAGGAATTTAGCTCTGTCTTTTTGGACATCCATTGCGAAATCAGGAAATACAGAGATTTTAACAACGTTGCGCCAGTGGGCCTTTAACTCAGGCCAATCGGAGCACAGCGTCACAGTCCTGGTAATGAACAAATTTGGCAAAGAATGTGCGTGGTCGAATGCCAGGTGGCAGGGGACAGGTACAGATCCGATGCGCTCTCTCCATAGCAAATTAGTTAGTAAATGAGTCTCTACCATATGTATCCCCCAACCATTCCTCAAGAAATGCTTCAGGTGAAGACCCCTCTTCTCTTTCCGGAAAATCAATGAACCGCATGTTGTTGCGGCACAGTCTGCCCTCCATATCAGAGAAACAGTGATGGCAGACAAAGCTCCAGCTGTATCACGTGACCAGAGAAACAGACTAGAAGCGCCCAGCAAAACCCCCATCGCAAGCACAGGCAGGCTGCAGAAGACAGAAGCTGGCAGAATAGGACAGGAGATGCCTGTGTGCAGCTCTGGCAGTGTCACATGATTGGGAGACAGGTAGGACCGGGATATGCAATGGAGGCCATCAAAAGCCCTGCTCCTTACTCCACGCAACTACAACCGAGTAAGCAGGTTCCTGGCAAAGTAAGTGAGAGACAGCTGGGTAGTAATGCTGACATAGGGGTCTTAGGAGGGGTAAACAGGAGTGTCAGCCAGAGAGCTCAGATTCCCTGCGTCCTACACTATTGCCGCCGTGGCCACGCCTCCCCCCAGTCAATTTGATTTAACCACCTGTGCTCATCCATTGATATCCCTAAAACCTGAACTGTTGGGGAGACTTGAGGACAGTGTTTGGGAATCTCTGTGCTAGTCTATGATAAAAGTGCATCCATCTGCTTGTGTGTGGCTCCAATGTGCTTTTGAGTAAAGTCATGTGTAAGGACTGAGGGCCTGATCTAGAGCTGGATGCTCTGACAGAGCGCTCGCTCTGAATCAGGGTGTCTTTTTTTTTATGGAGCAGCCTCCTGGCTGCTCGCATTGCTGTGGGTTGCCACCCACAGCTAATGCGAGTGGCCAGGATGATGGTCGCGATGGCCAAGACCATCGCGACCATCGGGCTTACGATGAGACCCTTGTGGTAGGGTCTCATGGCAGCAAGCCCCAGAGAGCTTTCGGCTCAAACAGAGCCGAAAGCTCTCCCACTGACATCACTTGTGATGTCAGTGGGACTACAAGCCCCAGATGGTAGGCGTTCTCATGAGAACGCCTCCGTCTGGGCAGCCACCCCCCCTGCCCGCCCACCAAAGGGGGCGTGCTGTCACTCAACATTTACAGCATGCCTCCTTTGGTGCGAGTCCCGGAGCGACGGATTGCCCGTTGCTATCCTGGTCTCGCACATGCACACAACGGAGCCGGCTCCATCGTGCGCATGCGCTCTGGGCCACCATCGACCCGGTTGCGAACGCTCATCGCTTGCGAACGGGTCTGAATCAGGCCCTGAGTTCTGATTAGTCCGATTTCTACCATTCTCTAAATAAGCTTTATCTTTTGAAACCATTAGAGTTTGCAAGCTGATGAGATTAGTATTAAACAAATGTAAGAAGGAGAAGGCTGGTCTTTGCCATTCAAGAATGTATGTGAAGTAAAGTACTTCTACTAACATGTCTGCACGTAATTTGCAACATAAGATTGTTGAATGCAAGTCCATTTGTGGTGCGTAACTGACATGTTTTTGCTCTATACATGCAACAAAACCAAGCGCATGCTACGGGCCATGCATAGTAAACAAAAAGTACACATCTCAACTTGTGAATGAAGGGGCATAACACTGTTAGTATAGGCTGCTCTCATGTAGGTAAAGTTCAGAGAGAACTTATCAATGGAATTTATCACTATGCAGAATTCAGTCTGTTTGGAAAGGGAGACAATAGTGTATATACGGATAATGACGATGGTTATAAAACCAGACATACGGAGTGGGGCGGTCCAGCCACAGAGATTTGTGCAACTCTGCAAATGTGCACATTTTTGCATGCAGTTCTGCAAAGCAGGAGCAATTAGGACCAACTTGCTTTCAACTTTGCATTTGCCCCATGGTGTATTAATATCAAATACCTTGCATACTACCCAGATTTTTGCTGTGATTTACCATGGAATAACTTAAATATAACACAAGCACACCTGCCATACTGATTTTGTACTGTAGCTACTTTTGAAAATTGTAAGTACATTTCAAAGTTAAATATACTGTATTCTTAGATTCCAAAGCATACTGCATGTGAAATAGTGACATTCAGATTGGTCAGTACTAGAGATGTGCAGTTCGGTTCTCCAGAGATCCGAATCCACCTGAATTTCATGAATCCGGGTAAATCCGAGACGCAGTTCTAATCTTCTGAGGAGATCTGGGTAAATCTGGGTCGCTGTTCTAATCTTTTTGCGGTTCGGATTTCGGATTTTAATTCCGAATTTCGGGTTTTGGAATGCATAAATTACATGGTTTTAGCTGTTTTTAGAGCTTGTTATCTATTTTTTATTTAGAAAATCCAGATCCAAAACCAAAACCAAAACCCTTGAGGGTGGTGTGCTAAACCAAATTCAGATGCAAAACCTTGAAGGAGATACAGATCCAAAACCAAAACACGGGGATCGGCGCACATCCCTAGTCAGCACCTTATTTTATGTCGTTATATTATAAAAGGAATTCTTATTTAAATGTCTTTAGAATTATGTGTATAACTTATTATAAGGAAAAAATACAATACTCAAATTCTGCTTTGCATACAAAAAGAGTACATTGCATCAAAATAGCAGAGAGGATGCCAAAACTAATCTGTGCCTGCAAATGCCAGTGGTATTAGGAAAGACATTGAAGAAATAGCTTTTTTTGTTGGAAGCTCTTCTGTCATAACTCCTAAAATTCATTGTATTATTAAACAGGTATAAGTATGCAAGTGTTGCATCACTTCTCTTGCTCCCTTGCCTTAGCTAGTGAACTCTGGGCCTGATTCAGACCTGGACGCTATTTGCGTCCGCTCGCTGGCTAAAATGGGCCGGCTATTTAAATCACATGCTCGCACGGCGTTGCGTAAAGCCGCCCACTAAGTAATAGCGAGCGGCCGCTCTATGCGCTCGCACCTGTATAAAGACGCCCCTTTGCCACTCGCAAAACACGTCATCTCCGGCAGTTGTAGGATTAATCGGGAACATCGAGAGCCATCGGAGCTGCTCGCAGTGCTTGTGGTAGCCTTTTCCCACCACAACATTGCTAGCAGTTCAGGCTAAAATATAACCCAGTCACGTGTATAATGACGCTACTTTGCTAAATATGCACACCCATTAAACGCCGCTCTGATAGTCAGGGACGCCTGCGTTCACACATCCACACCCCTGTTTTCAAGCACCTTCCCCTGTTACCACACACAAACGGCACTATCTGTCACTCAAAATAGCGGCCCAACTGCAGGCTACGGGCGAGCACTTCCCCATCACAATGACTGGTTCGTGCCCATGCAATGCGACTCATACGCATGCGCAGATTGCGAAAACTCACTCAATGCGAGCGAGCGCAGCATAGCGTTCGGGTCTGAATCAGGCCCAATATTTCTTTTTTTCTTCTAAATTTTTATACTCTGTTATTATTAATAGAAATTTGCGTTGACCCCATATTTTGGTTTTGATTTTGGATCTGGATTAATCTTCGTGTTTTAGTTTTGGTTTTGCAAAACCACCCCCAAGTGTTTTAGTTTTGGATCTGGATTAATCTTCGTGTTTTGGTTTTGCAAAACCACTCTAAAGTGTTTTGGTTTCGGATCTGGAATTTTTAAAATCATAACATTTTTTGCAATCCAAAACTCAAAATTTGGATTTAAAATCCGAATTCTGAACCACTGGAAGATCAATACGCGTCTCTGATTTATCCGGATTTCCTCAGGAGATTAGATCCTTGACTCAGATCTGTCTTGATTCATGAAATTTGAGTGGATTCCGCAGCATTGTCCATTGTTTTCAAAGCAACTGTATTTGCCCTTACACAGGTATATTTTCACCCACTTTAGAAAGGGATCAGTTGTCACTTGGGCAGTCATGTTCAGTATTTTGACACTAAATCACAGGAAATTATATTGCAGTGAATATCATTGAAAATTAGTTGTCAGTGGCCACTACTAAGTCAAGATTAAAATTTATATATGTCTCACTCACAGGGGCTGATTCTGAGTTGCACGCAATACTGATTGCTATATTTTGTGACTGCACATGTGACTAAATACCTAAAAAGTTGCACAGCACATGTGTCCCAGTTGCAGGACCTATTGAGCCACACTGATTCTGGAATGTATTGGGCATTCCAGGGCAGTGACTGGGAGGTTGCATAAATAGACGCACAAAGACATACCATCTGATGGGTGTGATAAGGGAGTATCGTGGGAATGTCACAGGGGTTGTGTTCTATATAGTCAGACACTGTTAGCAGAGCTGGGGAGTGGGGCCACACCACGGGCAGTAAGCTGCACAGAAAGAGAGTTAATACAGACATGCCTCTGATGTATAGTATTAATTTGTCATTGAACATTTACAAATTAAATAGCAGACTCCAAACACATTATATTAATTTATTATTCTAGTGTAATGCACTAAATCATACAATCTATCACCTATCAACCAAATCATCTGATGAAAATCAGAATAATAAAATGATTAAAATAAAGGAAAGATTCAGTATTTTTCAGTTGTGTGTTGCAACTGAGGACTCTTGACATAAGTAACAATATGCGCTTTAAAAGAATTCTTTGTGTATTGAAAATAATGGAATGTAAAACTCCCTATAGAGCATTTCTTGTTAGTCACACACACAATGGATAATTGCATATCACTCTGTAATTTAAAAGCTAACTTTAAACATATGCAGAACAGCATTCATTTCTGAGAGACTGTGTAGTGTATGTGTATGTTTATTTAGTAATTTGTATTGTACATTCTATTCCATAATTCAGAAATGCAGCGTTGAATGAAATGGCCAACCATAAAACAATGAAAACTATGGGTTTGCACAACTCTATTATTCTGCTGCAGACAACTAATTCTCTTTTCAGATATAAATTCCTGGCTTCAACCCAGCTCAGACCTGGGACCCCGAGCATGGGTTGAAGCCAGGCTAACCACGTTTACACATGGGTGATAACCCTTCACACCAGACCCGGGTCTTGGCTTCCATCAGGCAGCAGTGGACACTTTGAGATGATGTAATCTCCAAGTGCCACTGAGCAGGCCAATTGGAGTCTTTTAGGCATGACCCGGGTCATCACCACCCGGGTTATGCCATGCAGACTGGAGGCAACCCAGGTCGGACCGGGAATAATCCTGCTACCAAGCAGGGATATGGGCCCAGGATTCTAACCGAGAGTCAGCCCTTTCACACATAGTAAGAAATCTGTGTGCACATATATGAACCCGTGAATGGGTGCATATGTGTGCAAAAACCACCGGCGCACCCACCCTCATGTGGGTGTGAGTTGGAATGTACACTCTGGCTGAGTGTATATCTTAGTAGAATGTGATGATGACAAAAATAACCATATACAGTTGTTTATGAAGAATAATGTGTCATTTATTTATTTAACTTCTAAAAAAGGAGTCACAGTGCTCCAGTATCAAAATAACGCAAGTGTAAAATCAAAAACAGTATAGGATAGTGGCTGAACTGTAAGGGATAGGATACTAATGAATAAGGTATTAAATGATGGGACTGGTCTGTAACTCAATGTTTATATGAGGATATGCGAGGTAAGTGGGTCAAGTCTGGTGGGGCGGCATCCCGTATCTCCCATGTGCACTGAACTCACCCTCTACGTCCTTTTCGTCCACCTCCTGGTGGACTCTGGTGTCCGGATCAAAATCTTCATGCCCGCGGTCCTGCGTCCCTGTATGAAGCAGCGCTCCATCCATGCGCCACTGGGAAGGTAGCTCCACATTGTGAGGGCATGAGACTTCCGGGTCCCGCAATCTTGCAAGATCTTGTTGTCTCCGGGCTCTTAATTGCATAAGCGCCTTAGACATTCATTTTAAATCCCGATGTCCGTCGGTAATGAAAAAATATATATCTCTTAAAAATAATTTTATTTAACTTCCATTAAAATTATTTCATATATGGCCATACAAAAAAAAAAAACAGCCTGAGGAAGCAGACACAGGGTCTGTGAAACATGTTGCTGCTAGTGGTGCCTTCTTCATATTTTTTACATTACAGTTTGGCACTATTTATGGTTATTTTATAATTTAGAATTATATTATATTTTATATTTTTACTGATTTTTTTTGTTTTTTTGTTTTTTTGTATGGCCATATATGAAATTAATTTAATGGAAATTAAAAAAAAAATTTTTTTAAGAGATATATATTTTTTCATTACTGATCGACATCAGGATTTAAAATGAATGTCTAAGGCGCTTATGCAATTGGAATAAGGTGAGCAGGATATTATTTACTATTATTCTGACTTGATGACAACCGATTTGCACTATGGAGGCATATTTTATTTTCTTCACATAACGACTACTGTCAGGATTTGAGACCCATCCAGATCGATTCATCGCTGCTATAGCAACCACCATAGGACCACGGTGTTGATTTGTGTCCATTGTACTGATCTCACCTATAAAGGGTGAGTATATGTCTATATACTTTCTTTTTTGTTTTTTATCACAGATTTACACTATATTTTTTTCCATTCTCTTTTTTTCCCCAAAATAACACTGATCCTTGGGAGTGCCGGAATACTTCTAGACAAAAAACTACGAATATAATGCTGAGTCCTGATGCAGACATGCCCATACTCAATGACCATACTGTTGCGTATTATATTAAAGTACCCAAGTAAAGAAGATACAGTGTTATCACATGTGATAGCACACCAACCTGAGTGCCTGTTACTGCTTTTCACTTGGTACAGCCTGGGGTCTATATGATGGTTCAAAGCTAGAAGGTCCATTTCAAGTGCTCCTGACATTAACTATGGTATTGAATATAGTCAAAAAATTAACTTGGGTTCATGCTTCTCGGAGCAAGAAAGTGAAGAGTCCAGTTGACAGACTTAACTTTAAACACAAGAACCAGCAACAACTGAACCTGATACTTCCATCATGATCAATAGTTATTTGCCTCAGAAGAACCGATTAAGGGTTCCCCAGCACGAGTAGAGTGACATAATACATGTCTCCCTCAGCACCACCAAGGCCACTACTGGTAGGTTTACCACAAACTATGTACTGTATAAATGAGGAATCAACCGCTTGCATGTGTTATGTTTATTTTGGCATTGATATTTACTGGTGTTGCTTATTTTCCTGTGGAAGAGGAAGGTGGAGCTCCTGGTGAACTTGGAACAGGAAGTAATAAGGTAGCGGTCCTGAATACTGGAATCCCTTGCTTAGGTCAAGCCAAAGAGGTAAAAATAATATTGCCACCACCAGTAGTCAAAATGTCTAACCTAAGTACATTGGAGAATGTTCATAGGGGCTGGCTAGGCTACTGTTGTGTGAGGGGCTGGCTGCTTATGTCCATAGGGGGTGGGGCTGGCTGTTGTCCATATACTGGGGCTGGCTTGATGTTGTCCTATCCACTCTATAGGGGGTGGCTGTTATCCATAATATCCAATCCATATATAGTAATATATATTGGGGCTGGCTTGCTGTTGTCCTGTCCACTCCATAGGGGCTGGCTGTTGCCCATAATATCCATATATAGTTATATACTGGGGCTGGCTGGCTGTTGTCCTGTCCACTCTATAGGGGCTGGCTGGCTGTTGTCTATAGGGGCTGGCTGTGCTGCTGTGTTGTCCAGGGGGTGCTCTGTCCATCAGGGGTGCCATTAACCCCCAGTGTGAAAAAAATTAAGTATTTTTATTTTTATTTCTGTGTGTCTGCACGGAATTTAGCCACACTTATCAGCAAAGTAGGTGTGCAGGGGTGCTGTGCTGCCTATTTCTCATTTTTCAAGGGGCTGCTGCCTCGTTCAGGGGAGCTCTTCAACCCAAGTGTGAAAAAAATAAAATAAATTTTTTTGTGTGTGCATGTTAGCCTGCCACACCACCAGTGTTCAAATAAAAGCAATTCTTTTTGGTGCATGTTAGCCTGCCACACACTATCAGTGTCCAAATAAAAACAATTTTTTGTGTGTGCGTGTTAGCCTGCCACACCACCAGTGTTCAAATAAAAACTATTATTTTTGTGTGTGTGTTAGCCTGCCACACACTACCAGTGTTCAAATAAAAACATTTTTGTGTGTGTGTGTGTTATCCTGCCACACCACCAGTGTTCAAATAAAAAAAACTATTTTTTTTGTGTGTGGTTGGTTGTGTGCGTAAGCCACAACTTAGCTACGTTATAATTGCTTGGTGACACTGCTGTAAGACTGTAGTCGGTATGGAGGACAGTCACATGACAGGAGAGCAGGATCCACATACCAGTCTTGTAGCTGCCAGTAGCAGTCATTATGAGGATGCAAGGCCGTCAATGTCATCTATGAAAGCCAATGTACCAAGGATTAAGTCAAGCCAAAAAAGTCAGGGTAAAAAAAATAACTTTTGCGCTGTTAAATAAAAAAAATCTAAAGCTAAGTCAGCTTTAGAGAAACAAAAAACTGGCAAAACGCCATTCACTACATGAAGTGGCAAGGAAAGGATAAGGCCTTCACCTATATTACTTATGACTGGAGGTTCTAGTGATGATTTAAGCCCCTCTGCTAGTAGGAGAGGTATCAAAAAAATTTAAATTGTTAAGACGAGTAAGACACTGGAACCAAATGTGTGCTCCAAAAAATCACAAATCCCCGAGGAGAGTCCAAGTGTGTCCGCGGTTGCCATGTGTGAGCCTGACCTTTTGGATCCTCCTTCCACCATTTGTGTGCCCTCTGCAAATGTGGGGATGAGCAGCACAAGTCAACATGCTGACGTAGAAATCAAGGATGCTTCTGTGGAATTGCACGAGGAGGATGAGGAGGATGTTGATGATGATGAGGATGTTGATGGCAAGGATGTTTGTGTAAAAACTGTAAATCAGGCAACAGTTGTTGCCCATGGTGGGAAAAATCCCATAGTTGCCATGCCTGGGCAAAGGACCAAAAAATCCACATCTCATGCCTGGAATCATTTCCTCCCAAATCCAGACAACATTTGCCAAGCCATTTGTAACCATTGCCATATAACAGTGAGTAGAGGTAAGGACCTTAACCATCTTGGAAGGGTGTAGTAGGTATTACTGCTGGACGCATGTCCAGCGGTTCAAATCCCAACAGCAGCGGCCAGGCAAGGCTGAAATCCCAAAAGTCCCAAAGGTAAGTATTGCTAACCTAATTCCCCCCCTAACCCAAACCCTCCCTTAGGGGCACCTAACCCCCCCAAGTGCCTAAACCTAACCCCCACTTCCCCGCCACCTAAACCTAAGTCCCCCGGGAGGTGCCTAACCCTAACCTCCCCCCGCAGGTGCCTAACCCTAACCCTCCCTTCCCTTAGCCTAACCCTAACCTCCTGGGGGGGTGCCTAATCCTAAGTCCCCCCCAGGAGCCCTAAACCTAACCCCCCCCGTGGCTGTCCGCGCCCGGCACCTGGCATCACTTCAATCAGGATGCTGGGTGTCAGTCTTCCGGCGTCTAGTTAATGACAGGCGTCATTAGTTCCATGTCGGAATTAGAATGCGTGGAAGCCGATGGTCGGGATTTAGACCGTTGGCTTCCAAACTACATGCCTCTTGGAACCTCCTCCCTGTTATATCACTTGCAGTGCATTCATCAAATTGGAAAGGGCATAGAAACTTTGTGGACAAAAGAGCGAACAACAATCAGTCCAGTGTCAAATAGCTGCTCCCTTCTATCTGGATCCAAGTGCATGCAATCTCCACCACCAACACCTGCATCATCATCAACATCCTCATTCATGATCGGATGTAGTCCTGAATCTAATATCTAATATGGACTGACTCCTCTCCTATCCATTGTTTCTCAGAAGGATTCTTGAGTGTTATGCCTGATGCTGCTGTTGTTGCTATGACTGGAACTTCATCCCAGAAGGGGACCAGGAAGAAGACTACTTTTATCAGTTCAAGTACAACCAAACAGTGAACTATTACACAATCCATTCCACTGGCAAACAAGTATGACAGCAAACACCCAGTTGCACAGCGGATTACTGACGCCATAACAGCTATGCTGGTATTAGATGTCCGTCCAGTATACACCATTAATGCAGTGGGTTTTAGACAGTTAATGGAGGTCCTGTGTCCCCGCTACCGTGTTCCTTTTAGTTTCCACTTCTCTAGAATAGCAATTCCCAATCTGTACAAGGACATTAAAAAATATATTTTTAATGTCCTCTGAAATGCTGTTGTGCCCACTGTCCACTTAACCACAGATATGTGGACAAGTGGGACAGGGCAATCTAAAGATTACATGACTGTGACAGCCCACTGGGTAGGTGTATTGCCTCCAACAGTGCAAACAGCAGCAGCAGCTAACTAACACCAGCTCATTCAAAGGCAGGCTACTCTGTAAATCACCAGTTTCACTAAGAGGCATACCGCTGAGAACCTCTTAGAAAAACTCAGGGAAATCATTGCAAAATGGCTTACCCCACTTGGACACTACTTGGGATTTGTGATTTCTGACAATGCCAGCAATATTGTGCGAGCATTACATCTGGGTGAATTTGAACACATCCCATGTTTTGCTCACACAATGAATTTGGTGGTGCAACATTTTTCTAAAAATGACAGGGGCAAAATTTCTGGACATTTTCAACATTCAGCAACTGCGTGTTGAAGATTGCAGCACCAGCAAGAACTGTTGAATTTGCCCTGCCATCAGCTGAAGCAAGAAGTACTAACTAGGTGGACTTCTACCCTCTATATGCTTCAGCAGATTGTGCAGCCTATGACATAGGGAGAGGAGCGGGAATGCACCTTAGTCAAGTGCAGTGGAGAATAATTTCCTTTTTGTGCAAGATTCTCAAACCCTTTGAACTTGCCACATGTGAAGTTAGTTCAGACACTTCTAGCTTGAGTTAGGTCATTCCCCACATCAGACTTTTGCAAAAGCAGCTGGAGAAAGTGAAGGAGAGCTGAAACAGAGTGATTTCACTAAGTATGTCAGACTTGTAGATAAAGCCTTTCATTTGCTTCAACAGGATCTTAGGGTCGTCAATCTCTTGAAATTAGATCACTATATTTTGGCGACCATACTGGATCCTAGGTTCAAGTCAAACCTTGTGTCTTTCTTTTCGACGAACATAAATCTGAAAAGATGCAAAGAGCTGGTGGTGAAAAAATTATCAGCTCAAGTGGAACGTGAGACGGCAGCATCTCCTCCTTCATTTTCTACAGCTGCCAGGAGAAAACAACATTTTCCTAAGCGACCAACTGCTGGTGGTGATGCAGATCAGTCAGCAAAACCTCATGACCTCTGGTTGGGTCTGAAAGAACTGGCTATAGTGAGTGACATGTCTACCATAACTTTGTCTGATATTGTCCACCATTCAGATTATGGATGAATATTTTAGGGATAGCATCCAAATAGTCATGTCAGACAGTCGACTTCACTACTGGCAGGAAAAAGAGGCAATTTGGAGTCCCTTACACAAAATGCCTTTGCTGTACTTAAGTAGCCCACCCTCCAAGTGTGTACTCTAAAAGAGTTTTCAGCACAGCCGGGAACCTTGTCAGTGATCATCGTAGGTGCTTTCTTCCCCAAAATGTGGAAAAGATGATGTTCATCAAAATGAATTACAAATTCCATGAGGAAGACTTTTACCAGCACTTACATCCAAAAAGGTATAGAAGCGTCTGTATTGGTGGATTCCAGCGGGGACAAATTAATATTGTGTGAAGAAGAGGCAGATGCACACACTGATGGGGATGATGATGATGATCTTGCACCTTTTTCCTTTCCATTCAGTGCTGTTTGGGGCTTTGCTGTCTGACATTTTTAATGTTATGGTTTATGAAAGTCCAGAAATTGTCATGGCCACAGACAGCATCTCCTGCATGCCCCTTTCATTTTTTTAAAGAAAAGTCTAAACCAATTGCTGCTTGTTGTGTCAACCCAATGGCACAATTCACACAACAGTGACATTTAGCCAAGGGTTCTCGACCCTCAAGGTTGCTACACGGCCCAAAGACTGCATCCTGCTTCATTGCCCAAATGCCACCTGTTGTCACTCCTCTAAAGCCCTCAAGGCTGTAACAGCCGCAACTTGCCAAGAGTTCAAGCCCTCAAGGCTGTTGCTGGACTGGTTCCTTCCTAATCATACTCAACCCGGAGGCTGCATCTACAATTAACTATCAACTATCAAGTATCAACTCTTATTTCTTCAGCCAGTGGCTGCACCAATTATCAATTATTCAGCCAGTGGCTGCACCAATTATCAAGCATCAACTCTTCTTACTTCAGTCAGTGGCTGCACCAATTATCAAGTTTCAACTCTTCTCACTTCAGCAAGTGGCTGCACCAACTATCAATTATTCTGACTGTGGCTGCACCAATTATCAAGTATTAACTCTTCTTACTTCAGTCAGTGGCTGCACCAACTATCAACTATCAATTCTTCAATACTCAAGGGGTACCCCAACCATCATCTTTGCACAGTCCTCAACTCTATCACTCAGTTTTGAGCCAGCTAGCTGGATGCAACCTTTTGACCCTTAACTAGATGAAAAAAATCAATATTGTGAGTTGTAATGTGGTCAAAATTGACTAGAAACGAGTGGAAATAAATGTTATTGAGGTTAATAATATTGTAGGAACAAAAACAGGGCCATTTTATTTGATTTTAGCTGTTTTTATGATTTTTTAAGAAAAAATCCAGATCCAAAACCAAAACTGAAAAACAAAACATGGAGGTGAGGTTTTGGCAAAACCAATCCAGATACAAAACCAGGGGAGATACAGATCCAAAACCAAAACCAAAACATGAGGGTTGGCGCACATCTCTAATTAGATGCATCCACTTCCAGTGTAAAGGGCAATTCAAGATCTGGTTAGTGGAGTATAGGTGTCAAATTCCTTGAGTCATTTTTAAAGAATATAAAATAATAATAATAATAATAATAATAATCATTATTATTATTTTTATTATTATTATTACTATTTATTCCTGGAACACTTTGTGGGAGCCTCAAAGGCCTGTTATGCTTCTTTGAAACAATTAATATTTTCTGCCACTTTCCACCAATATTAACTTCTATGCTGCTATTGATATCCATGTTTACTGTTTTATATGTTTCTGACAATATTGTGATATGTTTTCTTAATCATATTTTTATTATCCCAGGGGAGTGATTCATTTATTTTGTAGAAACTAGCACTCCTTTTCTTCTATTTTCTCAATTTTTTTTTCAGTAGAGTGCAGTCTCTACTTTGTTAGTAGCTGTTCCAACAAATATAATTTATCTGGTTCAGCAAGCGCACCTTTTCTCTTTTCTAAAAAAATTAAAGGATTAGGGCCCAATTCAGACCCGGATGCTAAGCCGCGGATGCTCGCTATGGATGATTTTTTCCTGCCTGCGCATGTGTATGTGTGTGTGTGTGTGTAAGCCAGTCATTGCGATCAGGAATAGTGTGCTCATTGTACACAGACTGAGCGCTACTTTGAGTGACAGATAGTGCCATTTGTGGGTGGTAACAGGGGAAGGTGCTTGTGGATGGGGGAGTTGTGGTGCGAACGCAGGCGTCTCTGTGCGTGAAAACGGAGTTTAATGGGTGTCCATAATTAGCATGGAGGCATCATTGTACACGTCACTTGGTTGTATTTCAGTCTGTAGTGATCACAGTGATTGCGGTGGTGTAGGGTCTACCTCAAGCACGGCGTGCAGTTCCGATGGCTCTCGATGTTACTGATTAATCATACACTTCCTGGAGATGATGTGTACTAAGAAAGAAAAATGGGCATCTTTACACTGGTGTGTGCTCACTCTGCCGTCACTCTCTAAAACATATAGGGAGTCCTTATGCCAGACAGTGCAATTGCGGAATTTGCATACCCGGCCCCTGACAGCAGCGAGAGAGCGCATCTTAGCGTCCGAGTCTGAATGAGCTCCATACTTCTAGACTTACCTGAAAGCAAATTGGTGTTTAGATCAAAATCAGGAGTAGATCCAATCTATAAATGCTCCAGCTGGTTACATTTTCTGCAGTTGCAATATACACCAGATCAGCCAACTCAGATTACCCCTGATAAAATGAATGTAATACTGGGAGTTAAAGAATTTTACCTTCAAATAACTTGAACGGTCCTCCCATAAGTTTACTAATTTCCTACCCTGTTTGGAGAGTTGCAGGCCATTTGTCCTAATTCACTACACTAAATTAAAAGTCCATATAGTCTCCTCCTGGATCTTAAATGAGGAAGCTACAATCTGCATGAACTCTGCGCAATCTGAAGGTCTGGATTAGCATGAGAGACTGGTCTCTCATGAGCAAAACTGTTCGGCAACCGTTCCTTATTGCAATGGTCAATATTAATTGACATTTGCATGAGAGTCTCCAATTAACTGGGAATATGATACTGTACAAGTGCATTCTTTTTCTGCTCCTTAACTCCTACTAAATTGACTCCTAAAAGTCATGTCATGCTATCTGGATTTTGATGACCATCTTCTAAACTCTGTAATGTATTTTTCTACAGTTCTGTGACATTGCCACAAGGCTTGAAGATTACATTTTGTGGAGGCTACCCTACTGTATCTGTGTCATCATATAATCCTAACATTGTGATAAATACAGTACATCCATCAAGGCCAAAAGAGGATTTGTTTAATCTTACCTGAAGGTCCAGGTTTGTGGAGCTCCTTGGAGTAAAGAGATTACAATCCCCACTCACAGATTTTTCAGAGCAAAATGAATAAAGTTTTAACACGAAACACAGCTTGCACCTCTCCATAAAGTTTAGTAAGAGTTTACGGTCTCCAACACATATCTTTGGCAAGTTAATCTCAGATTTTTTTGCTGTAGATTGTGACACATCTCTTTGGATGTGTTCTAGTAAAGCTTGAGGCGAGCTCTAGTATCTACTGTAGTTTGCTAGGATTGGTGCAGGACATTGGTTTCTGGTTTCCATGGTTTCGAGCCCAAAATACTGGTTATAATGTTAGGAGTCTCACCTGCAGTGAAGAGCTTCTGACTGTGACATTTCAGTTTGAAGCTACTTTTCCCAGAGGTGCAATCTCTAACAAAGTTCAGGGTTTTGCCACGTACAACCAAAAGGAAGTATAGACTTTGTTGATGAAAATCCCTCTGTTTGCTGCCCTCCAAATAAGTACTGAATGTAACTAGAGAGAAAGCAACACATGGTGTTTGATGTATTCATGTGAAATTTCTTGTCATTTTGCATCTACAGAAAAATAAAAAACAATATTGATATGTATATGAAAAATAAGACTATTCACTGTGCATCTTCTCAACAGGGGTTTGTGCTGTCCATCTGGTTAGTGTTAGACATGCATATAGAAGGGGGGAAAGATAACAAGATCATCTGTGGATGCACAAAATGAGGAATTAGAAAGAACAATAATCTATAACTTTTTAAGTATTTATATAAAGGAATGAGTTTTCCATTTCTCTTTTTATAATTAAAAAACAGTGAAATATACAAAGAGTATAGGAAAACAATTATAGGTTATGATAAGTCTGCCAACAACTGTGGATGGCACTTTCCCATGGAGAGATACTGAAATTCATAATTATGCATGAAATGATTTCTCTAATCACCTCTTTTGTGTCAAGTAAACATACAGTATGTAATTATTATTATTATTATTATTATTATTATTATTATTATTATTATTATTATTTATTTATATGGCACCACAAGTGTTCCTCAGCACCTAAGTACATAAACAAAATAGGTTGACCAGTGACTTACAATACAGGACAAGGACATGGATATATAAATTGCTGTATTAGTGACCATAACACCCAGATAAGCAACAGAGCAAAGTAACCAAGTGTTAGGTTCCCTAGTGGGGAGTAAGAAGTAGATAAAAGTAGAGTAAGGAGAAGCACAAAAGGGTAGAGGGCCTTGCTCGAAGGAGCTTACATTCTAAAGGGGAGGGGCAGACAAACAGGTGTGACACAGATGGGGTAGGCAGGGAGGAAAGAATATGTAGGAGCAAGTTAAGATGAGAGCTGGAAGGCATTGATGAAGTAGTGGGTCTTGAGAGCCCATTTGAAGGATTGTAGAGAGGTGAAGAGTCTGATGGGAAGAGGGTGAGAGTTCTAAAGGTGGGGGACAGCACGGGCAAAATCTTGGAGACGGGAGTGGGAGGAAGTAATTAGTTGGCATGAGAGGTGGCGTGCATTTGCTGAACAAAAAGGGTGGACAGGAGAGTAAAGGGAGATGATGTCCGAGATGTAAATGGGAGAGGTAGGGCTTTGTAAGTGAGTGTGAGAACCTTGAGTTGGGTTTTGAAAGGGATTGGGAGCCAGTGGAGAGCTTGTAGGAGAGGGGAGGTAGATGTAGAGTATTTGGAGAGGAAAATGAGCCAAGCAGCATTATTGAACATTGACTGGAGAGGGGAGAGAAGGGAGTTGAGGAGGCCAGATAGGAGGCGGTTACAGTAGTCCAATCTGGATATGACCAATGAGTGTATGAGGGTTTTAGTTAATCCTGGGTGAGAAAGGGTCCAATCTTCAAAATATTTTTAAGATGAAAACGACAGGACTGCGAAAGATTCTGGATATGTGGTTTGAATGAGATGGAGGAGTCCAGGATAACTCCAAGATAGCGCACTTTGGGGCTAGAGGATATAGTTGTGCCATCAATTGATAAAGAAATGGTGGGAAGTGCAGTTATGTTGGGGGGCGGGAAATTGATCAGCTCAGTCTTGGACATATTAAGTTTAAGAAATTGCTGGGACATCCAGGAAGAGATAGCAGAGAGGCAGTTGGAGATATGAGTGAGGACAGATATGAGTGAGGACAGAAGGGGAGAGGTCAGGAGAGGAAAGATAGATCTGAGTATCATCAGCATAGAGATGATATTGGAGGTCAAAAGAGCTGATAAGTTCACCTTGTGAGGACATATAAATTGAGAATAGGAGAGGTTCAAGAACAAAACCTTGGGGAACACCTACAGTAAGAGGCTGTGGGGGGAGGAGAAGTCTTGAGAGGAGACAGAGAAGGATCAGTCAGAAAGGTAGGAGAATAGCCAGCAGAGGGCAGTGTCATGTAGACCAATGGAGGTTTTTTTTAAGAATGTTGGAGACAAGGGAATGTTTGGATGCAGAAGGGACAGCACCTGATGATAGGGAGAGATTAAGGAGGTGGACAAGATGGGAGCAGGCAGAAGGAGAGAGGTAGCAGAGGAGACTTGAAGGGATAGGCTCAAGGGGGGAGGGACATGACTTCTCTCCATATACAGGGGATAAGGATTTCAGAGTCTGTAAAATGGATGAGGAGGGGTGATCCAGGAAATGAGGAGGTGGAGAGATGGGGGACATTTTGATGTATGGAGTCAATTTTAGATGTATGTTGGCAATATCTGTATTTATTTACGTGATTATTGGCATAAATTTGGAAGTACAGATGAACTCCCAGGTCTGGTTCTGGTGTTTATTATTGTATTGCTATATATGAGAATTAATGTATGATAAATATAGATATCTAATACGGTACAGTTTGATTTATGTGGTGCTGGAGGAAGAAAAAACATGAATATATAGATAGGTTTTTAGGTTCTTTATTACTAATTAGACACTAATCCATGTGAATAGACATGAACCTATTCAATACTACAGTATTTTAATGTATAGGTTGCAATTTTGTTACAATTTGTCTATTGTCATATACATGTTGGTGTCTTTGTTGCACAACCCTTTATTGTTTTCCTATCCCATTTGTATATTTCACCATTTTTTATTAATAGAGTAATGTAAAACCTATTCCATTTTTAGTAATGTATAAATAAAAGTAAAATATTATTGTTGGTAATTCCTAATTGAGTACATCCACAAATCATCTGGTTATCTTTTATTCTACCTTTTGTAATTTGGCATCTTAACTGTATTTGAGAATAACTATCTATATAAG
The DNA here is from genome assembly GCA_031769625.1 of Taudactylus pleione. Taxonomy (NCBI): domain Eukaryota; kingdom Metazoa; phylum Chordata; class Amphibia; order Anura; family Myobatrachidae; genus Taudactylus; species Taudactylus pleione. Next base: position 12,802,871 of record JAUIMM010000153.1, on the reverse strand, counting down.
CTTTGCGTGTTCAATTTATTGTTCACTTCTAACTGCACTGCACTTGCTGCTAAGTCAGAGCCACTTGATATGGCAACTAAATAAACATATATCATTGACACAACACTTGCTCAATCTAATTGGTTATTGACACTTGATCAATAATAACATTAACAAGTCCTATACGTGTCAGTAGAATTCTATATATCAACTATGACCTTTCTCAAGACACAAGTTAATTTAATTATATATTTTAGGTTGTATGTCACCATTATTAACGTTGCATATACAGTGTTTGTTAAGTAAACAGAAATACTAATTTCCTTACAAACACGACTAGAGTATCTATTTGTATTTAGAACCACAGTTAATATGAATTACAAGTTATTTTATTTAATTTCATTGTTAACAGTAACTAGTATAATAAAGATGTAAAGTTGAAAGCCAAACAGTGGTCAAAATGAGTAAACATCCATGCAGGATCCTTAAGTGAATCATTTTTAAAATAAACAGAGAGTAACAGAGCCTATGTAGTCTGTCTGGCTAAGCTTTTGTTAGAATTTAATGAAAATATTAGACTACTGTATGCTACTGTATATAATAGTAACTTGATCCCTACCAGTGACTCTAGTCTGTTGAGACAATGCTATTTTTTGATTTTCCTAATCATCTTCAGTAAAATGGCATGTACAGGAGTTTACAGTTAAACTCTATAAGGGGTATATTTACTAAAGTGAGAGTTTTTAGAAGTGGAGATGTTGCCCATAGCAGCCAATCAGATTCTACTTAACATTTAACTAGCACCTTCTAGAAGATAATAGCTGGAACCTGATTAGTTGCTATGGGCAACATCTCCACTTCTAAAAACTCTCACTTTTGCAAATCTACCACCAGCCTGGAGCATCAAATGAATACAGGCAAAGGTAGGGTGAAATATTATCATCTACAGCAGGAGTGGGGAACCTTTTTTCTGCCGAGGGCCATTTTAATATATATGACATTATTCGCGGGTCCGGTGCAGGCCATGCCCCCTCCATGTGATGTCACATGGGGGCGGGGTCACAATCGCCAGTGATTGCAGCAATGCCCGAAGAGTGCTACAGGGAGCTGTAAAGGCAGCAGTGTGACCATCTGAAATGACCTAAGGGCGCTCCAGGTGGCACGGTTGCATAGATTATCGCTGCAGGGTGCCATTCTAAGCGCCCTGCTAGCCAGCTGAAAAAAGCTCAGAGGACCAGACTAAATGATTCTGACTCTCAGAGAGCCTTATACAGCCCCCAGGGAAGAGGTTCCCCATCCCTGATCTACAGAGAGAAGGACTGACTAACTGCATCCAGCATTTTTGCCACTCAGGGTGTTATTTCGCAAATAGAAAAATATGGGTAGGTTCAATACAAGCTCTATATACCTTGTAGTTCACATGTGTGTGTGTAAGGCTACAGACTAGTTTTAGGGTTTCTTTGGTAGCATGGTTTAATGAAACTCTTTGTAACTGCATCATATATAAACCATGACACATTAGCTATATATATAAAAATTATTTGTCAAATAATGTGTTAAAAGTGATTGTTTGCGAAGCTCACTATAATTAATCATATGTTGCAGAATTAATTGTACTGTATATTTCTATAGTGAAATCCCACCGCTGAGTCTTCATTCGGGTACTACGGTCCTTAGAGAATGGTACTAATGTCCGCTGATCCAGGATTTTTGGTTTGTTTTTTGCCAAGACCCTGGATGCCTATACAGAAAGAAGAGGACATGATCCATGCATAGGAGGAGGTGAGTATGGATTTTTTTTTCAGTTATCCTATGGATTCCTACTGGACAAGTGGACCTGATGGGCTTCAGGGATTCATAGGTGAGTATGTGAGATAGTGACTGTGAGTGTGCATGTATGGGTGCATGCACATTTTATTAAATTCGTACTGTCACGGTGTGTGTGTTCTCTGATTTTTTTATATTTATTTTGCTGTGGAACTACAGGCACCAGCAGGCCTTTACTGCCCTGCATGCTGGTATTTGTGGTTCTCCAAGTACCAGCATGCAGGGGAGGATTGCTGGGACCTGTAATTTTTCATCAAAAGACAATTTTTTTACTACTATCACTTGCAGCACACAACATATATAACCCGGCACCCAGTGCTCCAGGGGTGCCGGGGATAGCCCCAGGCTATCAGCCTAGGCCTGGGGTGCCCTGGAGAGGGGATCCCTGACCTGGGCTAGTGCTCTAGTGGACTAGTGGTCAGGGATAATTCTTTAGCTGGGGGACCCGGTGAAAGGGTTCGCCAGGCTGGGGCATTACCCCCTCCCCACGCTAGAAAAAGTTTGGTGCTGGTTCTGGAATTACAGAGGAACCCTACACATTTTTTCCACTGTATTTCCAGAACCAGGACCAGATCATAACCCAGTGCTGGTTGTGCTAAATACAGGGGAACCCTACATCGTTTGTCTCCTGTACTTAGTACAGGGTCTCCAAAGCCCGTGGCTGGTTGTTCTTTTGGGGGGAGGGGCACGCGTTTTTTTTTTTTTTACATTTTACACAGGTTATTAAATTTTTTAAACACAGCAGCACAGACGGATCTCACTGATCCCATCCATGCATCAGTGTTTATTTTTTGGGCACACAGATGCATGTATCATGGATCTCCCTGATCCGCACAGACATCTGTTCATTCAAGTTAGCCAAAACCGAATGCTAAATAGAAATTAATAATATTAATTGAATGATATAGAATGATTACACCATCGAGCAATACGAATGACAGCAACTCGGCAGCTTAGTAAATTCAGTAACCTGTTGGAAAAATTAAACACATGAATACGGACGAAGTCATCCGAAATTGATCTCGGATGACAATTGAATAGAAATTGGCAGCTTAGTAAATTTATCATTAGGTCTGCATTGTATTGGGGAAGATATAGCAGCTTGGAGGTGTTTAGGGGAAGAAAGTGTACATGTATAGACAGAGTATGATAGTTTTAGAAATTAGAGAGCTGAATGTGTATTCATATATATGGAGTGAGAAGGATGTTGGAACCCAGTGAGATTGTTGTGGTGATCCAATGGGAAGATTATGGATACTGATTGGGATGTGAGAGCCACATAACTGCTCATACATCAGTTGCATAGACTACATGTGTATATTCCAATAAGCAAACAAATCTGTGAATTAGCATCTCCACACTTTTGTGAGTGACAGCAATCTCACTTTGTAAGATTGCTGAAGCTGCAGTTAATCACAGGGTGTGATGGCATACCATATCTGTATTGTTCAATGAACACGTCCATTAAGGCGTCAGCCTTATTGATTGGAATTTCATTGCTTGTTTTAAGTTTGAGTGTCAGAAATTCAATAGGTTTTGTGAAATTTCAGATCATGTCTCAGAAGCCTTAATGGGACATGTGAAACCGTAAGGTTTTTTGTCTATGGAATTTCACTGCTTTTTTATTATTTATTAACCATCAGGGATGGGAGCAGAAAACTGGGCCACCTGCAGGGGAGAAGGGCAACAAAATGGTACACTAGCACTGGTGGTTGAGGGGATAGCACACAGGAAGTGTTTCGGGGGTGCAGAGGATGAGATGGCTGAGGGGGCAAGCTGCTGGTGTGTGGGGAAGTGGCAACAGTGGGGCAGTGCACAGGGGCAGCAGCAGGAGTGCAGAGCAGGGACAGCAGCAGGGGTGCAGAACAGTGGCAGCACTGCGGCAGTGCACAGGTTCAGCAGCGGGGGACAGAAAGGCTCACTGGCACTGATGGTCCCAGCCCTGAACTGCTTCTTAAGACCTCTATATACAGAAAGATGTGCTCACGGTGCAATTTCCCATGAACACTCCCCATCACTCCAAGACACGATATAGTGCTTAAACAGCACATTTTGAGTTAGGAACTATCATGTAAAATCTAAAGTTAGCTGAGTGCATACACGGATCAGTGAGATCCGTGATGCAGGCATCTGTCTAAAAAAAATATTCAGAGATGCATGCATGGATCAGTGTGATCCATGTGGCTTGCATCTGAAAATAAAATCAATAAGACAGAGATGCATGGACGGATCAATGAATCCATTAATGCATCTATGTTAAAAAAAAGAATAAAATTATAATTTAAAAAAAAAAATGCGTGCCGTCCACCCAAAAAAAAGGAACAGCCAGCCCCAGGCTCTAGAGACCCAGTACTTGTTGTGCTAAATACAGGGGAAAATTGACATAGGCATCCCCCATATGAGGCACAACCAGCACTGGGCTTTTCAGAACCAGTCCTAGTTGAAAAAATATAGGAGACAAATGACGTAGGGGTCCCCTGTATTGGGCTCTGAGCCGGTCCTGGTTCTGGAAAAACAGGGGAAAAATGTGTAGGATCCCCCTGTATTAACCAGCCCCAGCACCAGACATTTTCTAGCAGGGGGTTAAGCCACAGCAAGGGGAGCAAATTCACTGGGTCCACCAGCCAAAGCATCACCCCTGACCACTAGTCAGCCCATGCCAGGGATCCCTGGGGAGTTGGGCACCCATAAAGGGGTTTGCCTCTCCAGGGTACCCCTGGCCTTGACTGATAGCCTGGGGCTATCCCCTGCACCCCAGGCCGGTGGGAGCCGGGTTGATAGTGTAGTAATAGTGTAATGTAGTTGATAGTGTAGTGTGGTACAGTTTCCAGCAAGCCTCCCCCACATGCTGGTACTTGGAGAACCACAAGTACCAGCAAGCAGGTGATTAAGGGCCCGCTGGTACCTACAGTATCCTTATAAAAGAAATATTACAATAAAACATGAACACCAATTGTTTTAATATTTTATTTTCCTGCACCTTCACCTGGGAGTGGTAGACTTTAAGATCTTTTTCATGGCTGCCACCTCCCCCCAGACTTCCATGGCGTCTTCACCTGGATGGCCGCCGCCCATCCAGGACTGTCCCGTCATCTTATTTCTTCTGCAGCTCTTTTCTGCTGCCTCCCCACCGACGGACTGCCATGCCATGTCCTTGTGCTGGCTTATATAAGCCAGCAGTGGGGGCAGGATGATGACATCGTGAGTCGTGATAGGCTCGCGGTAGCCATCTTTACATTTTAAAAATTACGCTAAGGCATGAAAGTAACATTAAGTTACTTTAGCAGTTTTTGCCATTGAAATCAATGGTAACAACCGCTCATTGGCTGAGAGGCGGAAGGCACAGCTCTCTCAGTCAATGAGCGCTCTGCACAGGGATTTCTATAGTGAAATCCTGCTGTGAAGCCATCATTCGAGTAGTACTGTCCATAGAGGACAGTACTAATGTTGGTGGGTCCGGGTATTTGCGGGGTTTTTTTTGCCAAGCCTGTTGATGCCTACATGGAATGAAGAGGATGTGATCCCTGCACCGGAGGAGGTGAGTATGGATTTTTTTATTACAGGTACCCTACGGATTATCTACTTGGATAAGTGGACGTGATTGGCTTTAGGGATACTTGGTGAGTATGTGAGATAGTGTGTGCATGTGTGTGTATATGTGTGTGTGCATGTACATTTTAATAACATTTTACTTTCAAAGGTGTGTGTCTTGTGTTTATTTTAAGTTATCTTTTGCTCAGGAACTACAGATACTAGTAGGCCCGTAATGCCCTGCATGCTGGTACTTGTTGTTCTCCAAGTACCAATAATTGGGGAAGGCTTGCTGGGTCCTGCAGTTCCACAGTAAAAGATAATATTTTACTATCAACAATTGCACCACACTATTCACAATCAACCCAGCAACCACTGGCCGAGTTGCCAGGGATAGCCCCAGGCTATCAGCCTGGGCCTGGTGAGCCCTGGAGAGGGGGATTCCTTTATTAGGGGGCCCCAGATCCCCAGGGATTCTCTGGCCTGGGCTGATTAGCAGTCAGAGTTGATGCTTCGGCTGGGGGATCTGGTGAAAGGACTCCTCTGGCTGTGGTATTAGCCCCCCACTGGAAATAGTCTGATGCTGGTTCTGGATAATACACGGGGACCCTACACATTTTTTTTCAAGAATCAGGACCAACTCAGAGCCCAGTGCTGGTTGCACTGAATATGAGGGACCCTACATCGTTTGTCCCCCCATAAATTAGCAACCAGGACTTATTCTGAATAGCCCAGTGCGGTTGTGCATTTTGGAGGGGGGGCATGCCATTTTTTTTTTATTTTAACACTTTAATTTTTTTAAAACACAGCAACACAGATGGATCTCACTGATTCAGTCTGTGCATCTGTGTTTATTTTTATCACAAACAGATGCAGGCATCATGGATCTCCCAGATCCATGCATGCGGCATCTGTCTGCCACCGCTACCCGCACCACTGCTGGGTCCCGCAGTCCTCACTGCCAACCACACTGCTGCTGCTAATGCCCGCTACCCCTGGTCCTGGCTGCAGCTATCAGACGCTTCTTCCCCCATTTCCCACCTCCACTACCGCCTACAGTGGCCAGCGATCTTGGTGCACCCAAGTGAAGCCACAGTGAGTGCACATGCTGAAGGCACCTACTGAGGCTGCGCAACAAGTTGAAGCTTCCTATCTCTATAATGGCACAATTGTGAGGTAATAGTTTAAAAACTGTAACTTTCTCAATTACCTAAATTCCAAAAGCACATACTCTGCAAAAATAACTACCTAATAAAACAAACCCCAAATCTAAATTTGCTCCCTACCCTGAGTTATGCCTTCCCAAAAATCCTCCATAGAGAGCAGCAGAAAGTGGTCCTAATTGAGTGTCAGAAAAAACTAACAGTTGGAAGTTTTGATTACTCCCAAATCCTCATTTTTTTATTTTTTTGCCCTGGAATGCATGCAGTACTGACAGACCGTTCTACCCGTCCATGCCAATTTTAGCTCGGTACTTATAATAGCATTTGAGGTGCAGCCCCTCAAACACTATGCCCCCCTCTGGAGAATTCCATTTTTTTCGATTCAGCCTATAAAAAAATATATATATATAGATAGATATTTAGATCGATTCATATATATATATATATATAAACGTCCAAACTGGCCCGGCACTCCAACCACCAACGTGTATTGCTCCGGTGCCCTCCAGGGCAAATGACCCAAAATATATAGATCCAAAAAACGGAGGCACTCAGCGAGACTGATCTCAGCGTAGATAAAAATCCTTTAATCCTACGTTTCGGGATTCACTCCCGTTGTCAGGGACGACGGGAGTGAATCCCGAAACGTAGGATTAAAGGATTTTTATCTACGCTGAGATCAGTCTCGCTGAGTGCCTCCATTTTTTGGATCTATATATATATATATATATATAGTAAGGTCCATAAATATTGGGACATTGACAGAATTTTCATATTTTGGCCTCTATTCACCACCACAATGGCTTTGAAATGAAACAAACAAGATGTGATTTAACTGCAGACTTTCAGATTTAATTTGAGGGTAATTACATCCAAATCAGGTGAACGGTGTAGGAATTACAACGGTTTCTATATGTGCCTCCCACTTTTTAAGGGGGCCAAAAGTAATGGGACAAATTGAACAATCCTAAATCTAACTTTCACTTTTTAATACTTTGTTGCAAATCCTTTGCAGGCAATTACAGCCTGAAGTCAGGAATGCATAGACATCACCAGACGCTGGGTTTCATCCCTGGTGATGCTCTGCCAGGCCTCTACTGCAAATATCTTCAGTTCCTGCTTGTTCATGGGGCATTTTCCCTTCAGTTTTGTCTTCATCAAGTGAAATGCATGCTCGAACAGATTCAGGTCAGGGGATTGACTTGGCCATTGCATAACATTCCACTTTTTAGCCTTAAAAAACTCTTTGGTTACTTTTGCAGTATGCTTTGGGTCATTGTCCATCTGCACTGTGAAGCGCCGTCCAATGAGTTCTGAAGCATTTGACTGAATATGAGCATATAATATTGCCCGAAACACTTCAGAATTCATTCTGCTGCTTTTGTCAGCAGTCACATCATCAATAAATACAAGGGAACCAGTTCCATTGGCAGCCATACATGCCCACGCCATGACACTACCACCACCATGCTTCACTGATGAGGTGGTATGTTTTGGATCATGAGCGGTTCCTTTACTTCTCTTCCCATCACTCTGGTACAAGTTGATCTTTGTCTCATCTGTCCATAGGATGTTGTTCCAGAACTGTAATGGCTTTTTTAGATGTTGTTTGGCAAACTCTAATCTGGTCTTCCTGTTTTTGTGGCTCACCAATGGTTTGCATCTTATGGTGAACCCTCTATATTCACTCTTGTGAAGTCTTCTCTTGATTGTTGACTTTAACACATATTCATCTACCTCCTGGAGAGTGTTCTTGATTTGGCCAACTGTTGTGAAGGGGTTTTTCTTCACCAGGGAAATAATTATTTTGTCATCCACCACAGTTGTTTTCCGTGGTCTTCCTGGTCTTTTGGTGTTGCTGAGCTCTCCGGTGCATTCTTTCTTTTTAAGAATGTTCCAAACAGTTGATTTGGCCACACCTAATGTTTTTGCTATCTCTCTGATGGGTTTGTTTTGATTTTTCAGCCTAATGATGGCTTGCTTCACTGATAGTGACAGCTCTTGGATCTCATATTGAGAGTTGACAGCAACTGATTCCAAATGCAAATGTCACACCTAGAATCAACTCCAGACCTTTTACCTGCTTAATTGATAATGAAATAACGAGGGAATAGCCCACACCTGTCCATGAAATAGCTTTTGAGTTGATAGTCCCATTACTTTTGGCCCCTTAAAAAGTGGGAGGCACATATTGAAACTGTTGTAATTCCTACACCGTTCACCCGATTTGGATGTAACTACCCTCAAATTAAATCTGAACATCTGCAGTTAAAGCACATCTTGTTTGTTTCATTTAAAAACCATTGTGGTGGTGAATAGAGACCAAAATCTGAAAATTCTGTCGATGTCCCAATATTTATGGGGAAAATTGATGACCGACATTTAAGTTGAAGTTAGAGATTCATGGTCTTTAATAGGCTTTGGCCAAAATTTACTAAGCGGCTATTTGACGGCCGGTTCTATTCTATTCTAAATCCTGGCGATTTGGTTGCAGGTTCTATTCTGTTCTAAACCCGGGGGTTTGGTGATGGTTTTCCAGCAGTTTCTAAATGACAGCCTGGTTCTATTCTATTCTAAAATGTGTTTTGATGGCAGCTCTGCAGCAGTTTTGGCCTTAGTAAATCTGCAGATAGCAAAACCACCGCCAAACCACAGTTAAAACACATTTTAGAATACAATAGAACCAGGCTGTCATTTAGAAACTGCTGCAAAACCACCAACAAACCCCGGGGTTTAGAACAGAATAGAACCCGCCACCAAACCGCCGGGGTTTAGAATAGAATAGTAAACCGCTGTCAAACCGCCGCTTAGTAAATTTTGCCCTTTGTCTCTTCAAATGTTCATGAAAGGTCCAAAACTGGTATAATCATTCAGACTATCAGGGGTATTCAATATGGGAGCGATAAGTCCGTTTTTGCGTTAATATCGGAGCTATGACGTCATTATCGGAGGTTTTACTTTTACACCTTATTCAATATCAAAGACTTATCGCAGTTTTGAAAAGTCGAAGTTAAAAAACGGGGATAAGTTTTCACCATTGAATAGGTGTCAGAATTGGAGTTTAGGGGTGTAGGCTTAAAAAAAATAGCCTGCACCCTTCAGAATTACCCCTTGAAATGATCTGTGTAAAAAAAAAAAATCGGGACACCCCAAAAAAAAGCACTTTGAATTTGGGGGCCAAAAAAAAATGTTGGGGAACAAAGTTAAAAAATAGTGAGCTTGACTCTGGGGGGGTCTCCAAGTATGCCCCAGGTGTTTTTTTTTCATTGCAGCTCATTGCGCAAGTGGGTTTTTCATGATTTTTTCAAGTCTGTTTAGCAACTTTAAAATATGCTGACCCCCATTTTCAAGTACCCCAAATTTGCTGGGAATAGTTATTTTTCCCCAAAAAAAATTCTAAATGCTCTTCTGCAACACTTTCTTCAAAGTCGCATTTATGCACTTGCCGTGGCTATTAGAAAGCCCGACTTCCTTCAGGAGTTAAAAATGGTGGTACCCATAGTAATGACATAAGGTCCCCCCCAAAAGCCAAACCAGCCCCACGCTTGCCAGCCAGTGGTGGTTTCTAAAAATATGGGGAACAAAATGTGTAGGGTACCAACTGTATTTAAGACCAGCACCAGACCCAAGCAACCGGGGTGTAATGCCACAACCCGGAGACCCAATCACCGGGGCTCCAGGTCCAAAGCATTACACCCCAAGTTGGTCAGCGCAAGCCGGTGATCTCTGGGGAGTCGGGGACCCCCCAAAAAAGGGTCCCTCCTCTTGAGGTGTAATGCTTTGGACCTGGAGCCCCGGTGATTGGGTCTCCAGGCTGTGGCATTACACCCCGGTCAGTTGGGTCTGGTGCTGGTCTTAAATATATGGGGTACCCCACGTAATTTTTGCCCCCTATATTTAAAACCAGCACTATTCCCTGCAGCCTGGTGTTGGTTTCTAAAATACGGTGGTACCTTACACATTTTGTTCCCCGTATTTTTAGAAACCAACACTGGCTGGCAAGCCTGGGGCTGGTTTGGGTTTGGGGGGGGACCTTATGTCAGTTTATTTTTAATTTTTTACAAATTTTTTTTACAGGTTAACTAAAACGAGAATTTTCGGGAAATATTCTAGGGACCCCCCTAAAGATGTCTAGACATGGGGGATCACTATGGGTACCCCCATTTTTAACTCCTTAAGGAAGTTGGGGATTCTAATAGCTGCGGAAGGAAAAAACACCTTGCAAAGCTATTTAAAAACCTGACTTTCCTTTGCAGGCAAAAACGGGGTTACCCATAGTGATCCCCCATGTCTGGACATCTTTAGGGGGGTCCCTGGCATATTTCCTGAAAATTCCCGTTTTTTTCCTTAAATGGGGTCAAGGGTCATTTTTTAAAAAACAGGGATAATTTTTCACCATTGAATAGTGCAGAATTGGGGTTTAGGGGTGCAGGCTTAAAAAAAATAGCCTGCACCCCTGGGAATGACATTTAAAAAAGAACTGTGTCAAAAAAGTTATAAAAAAAAATAGGGACACCCCAAAAAATGAATTTAAAAATTGGGGTGAAAAAAAAAAAAATGGGAAAAAATTGTTTAACAATAGGGAAATAGCTATGCGAGCATCCATGAGGCCGCTCCAAGTTGAGGGAGGAGGGCCCTGATTCAGAGCGAGCGCTCTGGTCAGAGCATCCGGCTCTGAATCAGGCCCAGGGGGGCGTGCTGTCGATGGTGATTGACAGCATGCCCCCTTTGGTGGGCGTGCCGGGGGAGTGGCTGCCCAGATGGAGGCGTTCCCATGGGAACGCCTACCGTCTGGGGCCGGCCCCACTATGGCTATGATAGAGCCAAAAGCACTCCAGGGCTTTCGGCAGACCCTACCACAAGGATCTCGTCACAAGCCCGATGGTCACGATGGTCTTGACCATCACGACCATCATTTTGGCCACTCACTATAGCTGTGGGTGGTTACCCACAGCTATGCGAGCGGCCTGGAGGCCGCTCCAAGATTAGGTAGGAGGGCCCTGATTTAGAGCGAGCGCTCTGGTCAGAGCATCCGGCTCTGAATCAGGTCCAGTGTACCTGAATGAGGCATAATATTTAGTACTATAACATCATTCACTCTCCCTGCATCACAGCCCTCAGTCTTTATTGCCTCCTTACTATTCCACTCTCCTCTTATTAACATGCATTAATTTTCTTTCCTCTCTGTATTTATTACCTGTACCTTCATCAAATTGTAACCAAAAAGTGACAGCTCACATATCTCAAAAAAGACGCTGCAAAATCTTTAAACTAAGCATTCATTATCTCCCACATTGACTATTGGAATAACCACCTTTCTGGTCTTCTCCCTAAACAGCCTTTTCACCCTACACTCTAAAATGCTGCTTTAAGACCTGATTCAGCAAGGATTGTAACTGCTAATATGCATGCAATCGGCTGACTGTTGCGTGCTGAACAGGGCTGGATTAACGGGGGGGAGGTGACAGGGGCGGCCGTCCCTGAGACCCCACACACAGAGGGCCCCCAGACAGGGTCGATGTGACCCTGCTGAGAACAGGTGCCGGCGGCACCTGTTCCTGGGAGGAGGGAGCTCTGTAGCTGCATGCAGCAGCACAGTCAGTGCTGCTACATCAGCTTGGGGCAGGGCGGTAGTGTGGATGGCACTACACAGCACAAACACACAGCCGCCGGCACCAGCAGCTGTATGTTTGTTTTAGCAGCCGATGAGAGTCAGTCAGACTCTCATCGGCTGCTGCTCCCACTGCCGGATACTCCATCTTCCAGCTCCCGCAGTGGCTGATGGGAAATCTCCCATCATGCAGAGCGGGCTGGCCTGGGAGAACGCCAGACGGAGGAGCAGACGACAGGGCGGGATTTAAGGTAAGTGTAAGTTGTTGTTTTTTTGTGTGTGTCTGGGGAGGTACTACTACTACTAGGGTAACTGCAGGGGGTACTACAAGGGGCACTGCCGGGGTTGGGTACAACTACTAATAGGGGCACTGCAGGGGGTACTACAAGGGGCACTTCTTGGGGGGTACTACTACTAGGGCACTGCAGGGGGTACTACATGGGGCACTGCTGGGGGGTACTACTACTACTAGGGGCACTGCAGGGGCTACTATAAGGGGCACTGCTCGGGGTACTACTACTAGGGGCACTGCAGGGGTTACTACTACTACTCGGGGCACTGCAGGGGGTACTAAAAGGGGCACTGCTGGGGGGACTACTAGGGGCACTGCTGGGAGAACTACTGGGGCACTGCTGGGGTACTACTAGGGGAACTGCTGGGGGTACTACTGGGAGGACTGTACACTGGTGGGACCACTACTGGGGGACACAGCATAGAGGGGGATTACTACTAGGGGTACTCCTGGGGGGATTACTGTTGAGGGGGACTGCTACTGGGGGCACTGCTGGGGCAGACTGCTACAGGGGGCATGGCTTGGCTGGGCTCGACTCTGTGTGGCTTGAAGGGGCCCCCCACAACTTAGTTGCCCTGGGGCCCCCACAAGCCTTAATCTGGCCCTGGTCCTGAGCATGCATATGCAACGCAGTGTGAATGCACGAACCGGCCACTGCTATCGTGACTGCGATCACAGTGACTACACAGACCCATCGCAGAGTGATTGACAGGAAGTGCCATTTGTGGGAGGTAACCGGGAGTGGTCTGGCGAAACTCAGGCTTGCCTGTGCGTTTGAATGCCGTTGCACTGGTGTGCTTATCCACTGCAATGCCTTACGCAGTTTGAGTACTCATAGCGTGCCATAAGGTTAGCAATTTCTCAATAAGGGCCCTCATTCAGAGCCGTTCGCTATTTGCGGTCGTTCGTTCAAAAACAAGGGGTGGCTATTCAAATGATCCGTTCGCAAATTGCAGTCTGTTCACACCTCTAAGTCTGAACGAGCGAGCAAAACATACGCTCGTTTATTTGATAAAAACGCCCCCTGGCCGCTCGCACCATACGTCATGTCCGCTATTTATTTGATTAATCGAGTACATCGTACAGCGTATGAACTGTTCGCTTTTCTTGTGGTTGGTTTTTTCAACCGCTATTTTGCGAGCAGTTCTGAGTTAAAAAAAACCAAGTGACGTGGTCAATGACGCTGCTGGATTAATTATGCACACCCTTAAAACGCCCGTTTTGACCTTTAAGCACGCCTGCGTTCGAATTCCACTCCCCCGTTTTCAAGCACCTTCCCCTGTTTCCACCCACATACGCCTCATTCTGTCACTCAAAATAGCAGGCACTCGCTATATAGCGTATAAACGATTTTCGGCCGCACTGACTGGTTCGCGCATGCGTACTAAAAACCGTACGCATGCGCAGATGTGAGAACATCGCTCGGAACGAGCGTACTGCCGCTAACGAGCGGCTCTGAATGAGGGCCAAGGTCTCAGCTTGTGCAAGTGTGCATGAGGCTGTAAAGGTACTCGATGTTACCAATGGTTTTGCAGACTTACTAAACATTTCGATGTGTGTAAGGCAAAGTGGGTGTCCTTATATGGAGATGTGGCGGCATATTGATCGCATACTATCGCAGTGGAACTGCGTGTGTAATCGCTATTGCAATCGCAGTTGTAATCCTTAATGAATAAGGCCCTGATTTTGTTAGCAAACATCCTTCTACTGCTGCTCTGCTGTCAGTCCTTACATTTGCACACTGTATTTTACAGAATCCGGTATAAAATTCTAGGTATTAGACAACAAGAACATGCATCTCTTCTCTTATCTCATTTATCTCCCAACTCTACTTCTCTGCACTGCCATAGATTTGTGTCTCTCATTCTCACTCAGAGCCATAACTAGACTTTTTGGTGCCTTGTGCCAGAAAGAGCATTGGCGCCCCCCTCATTTTTCAAAGGGACATAGGCCCTCATTCAGAGGCGGTCGGAGGATGCAAGCGGTCGCTCAGAAACTGGGTGGCCACTTGCATCCTGACCGGCCACCTCTGTTGCGGTCGTTAACCCACCACCTAACAGCCACAGCTCTAATGACCGCTCGGGTGATGGACCATCGGGGCTTACAACGAGACCCTAGGGTAGGGTCTCACTAGTCAAAAGCCCCGGAGAGCTTCTGGCTCTGTCAGAGCCGGAAGCTCTCCACTGACATCACTAGTGATGTCAGTGGGGCCTCCCCCAAACAGCAGGGCTCCCACCCCCCGGCCTGCCTTCCAAACGGGGCGAGCTGTCAATCAACATCGACAGCTCGGCCCCTTTGGAAAGAGACCCGCTTCGACCGGAGCTGTCGGTCGTAGTGGGTCTCACGCATGCGCACCAGGGAGCCGGCTCCCTCGTGCAAATGTGCACTGGCAAAACATCGAGGCGGCCGTGTGGTCGTAGACTGTAAGGCCGCATCTGAATAAGGTCCATAATGCACCCAAAAAAGGGCCATGGCTTCATGGGGAAGGGCCAGGGAAGAGATAGGAGAGGCCAGGAGATGTTTGGGATGAAATAAGAGGAAGCTACAAGCAAGAATGATAATAATCAGAAATTTAACAGGCCCAAACAGCGCCCCCTGACCTGTGGTGCCCTGTGTGATGGCACCGGCTGCACCACCTTCTCACTCATACCGTTTCCATTGCCAATTGCACTTTTTGTATTCTATTCTGCCTATTACCTCCTGTCTACATTGAACAAACCCAAGAGAAGTCTCTGCAAATTAGAATGGCAAATGAAATGGCTCCTTATACAAAATTGTCAAGGCCATAGGCTCTACATATAAGACTCTGCAAGATAAAATGCTACAAATGCGCAGTTTTCAGAAAAACTGAACCCAGCTGAAGTTTGCATATCCAAATACTCGCCCTCATTCAGAGCCGTACGCTCTGAGCAGAGCGCACGCTCTGAATGAGGGCCGGGCTCCATTTTCATGGAGCATCCTCCTGGACGCTCGTATAGCTGTGGGTCACCACCCACAGGCTATACGAGCGTGCATTGTGATGGTCGCGATGGTCGAGACCATCGCGACCATCGAATTTGCGAGCCGGAGCCTGCGGTTGAGGTTTTCAACCGCAAGCTCCGGAGTGATTTTGGCTCTATCAGAGCCAAAATCACTCCCACTGACATCACTAGTGATGTCAGTGGGCCGGCTTCTGATGGGAGGCGTTCCCGTGGGAATGCCCCCGTCAGGGAGGCACGCCCCCGGCACGCCCACCAAAGGGGGCGTGCTGTCAATCAACATTGACAGCACGCCCCCTTTGATCGGACACAATGAGCGAAGGACTTTCCTTCGCTCGTCGCGTCTGGCGCATGCGCACGACGGAGCTCCCTCCATCGTGCGCATGCTCAGTCCATAACATCGACCCACTTGTGAGCGGACAGCCGCTCGCGAGTGGGTCTGAATCAGGCCCACAGTTCTTTTGAGCCTGGGCATGGTTTCTCCCTCCAGAATCGGAAACCAAAATTGAGGCAAACCGTCATTTTCCCAGCATCGAATCTCGCATTGTTTGGATTCAATACAAGTTCCTCCCACATGATCACGGGTGCCATTTCACACAGGATGGTCGGAGTGTTAGGGTGGGTTGTGGGCTGCAGCACTAAGTCAGTGTCAGCGAAGGGCTGTCGGGTGCAAATAAGTAGACTGTGAAGGGCTGTGGGGTGCCTGTAGCACTAAGGAGACTGTGTCAGTGAAGGGCTGTAAGCACTACTGTGGCACTACTGCTGTGGCTGTGTTAGACTGTGAAGGGCTGTGGGGTGCAGCACTAAGGACTGTGGGTCTGATTCAGCTTGGATCGCAGTTGCTAATACACATGCAATCGTCTGATTGTTTTGCACTGCGCATGCATACGCATCGCAGTGCTTGTGTGTGAACCAGCCGCTGCGATCGGAACTGCAATCACATTGGCAACGCAGACCCATCTCAGAGTGATTAACAGGAAGTGCCGTTGACATGGGTGGTAGTCAGGCAAACACAGGTGTGCCAGTGTATTTCAACAGCATTGCTGGGGCATGCATAAATTATTCACTGCAAAACCATACACAGCCTGAGGTCTCATAGTGTGCAGTGAAGTTAGCAATTCCTGAGTGAGGTCTGACGTGCCTTAACTATGCATATGGATCTGATGTAACTCAATGTTATCGATTATTTTGCCAAATTATGTTGCCAAAGTGTACGGATGTGAGTAATGTGAAGTGGGGGTGCCCCTACACTAGGCTGTGATCGCAATGCCAATGCAAACATTTGCATATCACCGCTGAAATTAGGAACTGCGTTGCGTGCATATTAGCAGAATATCCTTGCTGAATCAGACCCTGTGTCAGTGAAGGGCTGTGGGGTACAAGCACTGCTGTAACTGTGTCAGACTGTGAACATCTGTAGGGATCAGCACTGTGAGGCACTGTATTCACTGCAGGCATTGTGTTAAAAAACTAAAATAAAACTGTCAAATAATAATGTTCAGTAGGTGCCATGCCATGCAACCGTTTAAATAAGCACTGTGAGTTGCAGAGTGAACTTGTCATTTGTTGAAAAAAAAGAACACTTTTTTTTTGTTCTAAACCTTTGTGTGTTCAGGCAGTGGCACTATGTTAAAAAATAATGTTCAGTAGGTGCCATGCCATGCCACCGTATAGATAAGCAGTGTGAGTTGCATAGTGAACTTGTCATTTGTTGAAAAAAAAGAACACTTTTTTTTTGTTCTAAACCTTTGTGTGTTCAGGCAGTGGCACTATGTTAAAAAATAATGTTCAGTAGGTGCCATGCCATGCCACCGTATAGATAAGCAGTGTGAGTTGCAGAGTGAACTTGTCATTTGTTGAAAAAAAAGAACACTTTTTTTTTTTGTTCTAAACCTTTGTGTGTTCATGCAGTGGCACTATGTTAAAAAATAATGTTCAGTAGGTGCTGTGTCAACTGGGAGTTGCAGTGTGAAGTTGTCATTTCTAAAAAAAAAAAAAAAAAAAAAACATTATTTTTCCTAAAACTAGTGTGTGTTCAGGGCCAGGCAGTGGCACTGGTTTAAAAAATAATGTTCAGGACTTCCGTTGGGTGGGCCACTGAAGTGGACGCATTTTTAAAAGATCTCTCTGATTTATCCATGTACGGCTGTCAGGACTACTAATGACTCCTAATAGTTGGTGGCGCGACCTGGATGGTGCAGAGATAGACGCTAACTAGTGTGAAGGCCTTTGACTGGCTCCCGGCACATCTCTCTTTGGAATCCTTCACCAGCACGTCGGAGCAGCCTGTGCAGCCACCACCTTGTGTTTGTGTATTCCCCATATCCCTGTACACTGCTCCTCACCTTTCATCCCTGTCCTTCTGTTGTGCCTGGGAGCGGGCATTGGAGGTGGATCTCGAGATGACCGGCAGTGATCATCGCTATGATTCCTGTCTACCAGCAGTTAGCTGGTCCATATGCATCGAGGAACCATATGTGCAGGTCTTCAGATGCAACATCTGTTGGCTGACCCTGCTGCCACACTACCTACTGAATTGATGGGAGGTCTGTGGGAGACTCAGCTGTGGTTACTTTCACTTCATCTGGCTCCAGCTCCTTGGTGCCGCTTGGGTCATTGGTGCAAAGTTATGGTTGCCTCTGATGTCTGCGTGTTTGGGAGCAGGGGTGTTCAGAACCTGGGGCTCTCTTTGCTGCATCTGCAAGGCCCCTGTGCTGTCTGGCTCTTCTGATTGCACCCTGGCTGGCATCCCACTTTGCATCTGCCTGACTCCTGAATGAGGAAGCAAGTGATTGTTGTGATACCTACAGTCAGGTGCATAAATATTGGGACTTTGAAATGAAACAAACAAGATGTGCTTTAACTGCAGACTTTCAGATTTAATTTGAGGGTAATTACATCCAAATCAGGTGAACTGTGTAGGAATTACAACGGTTTCTATATGTGCCTCCCACTTTTTAAGGGGCCAATAGTAATGGGACTATCAACTCAAAAGCTATTTCATGGATGGGTGTAGGCTAATCCCTCATTATTTCATTATCATTTAAGCAGGTAAAAGGTCTGGAGTTGATTCTTGGTGTGACATTTGTATTTGGAATCAGTTGCTGTCGACTCTCAATATGAGATCCAAAGAGCTGTCACTATCAGTGAAGCCATCATTAGGCTGAAAAATCAAAACAAACCCATCAGAGAGATAGTAAAAACATTAGGTGTGGCCAAATCAACTGTTTGGAACATTCTTAAAAGAAAGAATGCACCGGAGAGCTCAGCAACACCAAAAAACCTGGAAGATCACGGAAAACAACTGTTGTGGATGACAGAAGAATTATTTCCTGGTGAAGAAAAACCCCGTCACAACAGTTGGCCAAATCAAGAACACTCTCCAGGAGGTAGGTGAATATGTGTCAAAGTCAACAATCAAGAGAAGACTTCACAAGAGTGAATATAGAGGGTTCACCACAAGATGTAAACCATTGGTGAGCCACGAAAACAGGAAGACCAGATTAGAGTTTGCCAAACAACATCTAAAAAAGCCATTACAGTTCTGGAACAACATCCTATGGACAGAAGAGACAAAGATCAACTTGTACCAGAGTGATGGGAAGAGAAGAGTATGGAGAAAGAAAGGAACTGCTCAAGATCCAAAACATACCACCTCATCAGTGAAGCATGGTGGTGGTAGTGTCATGGCATGGGCATGTATGGCTGCCAATGGAACTGGCTCCCTTGTATTTATTGATGATGTGACTGCTGACCAAAGCAGCAGAATGAATTCTGAAGTGTTTCGGGCAATATTATATGCTCATTTTCAGTCAAATGCTTCAGATCTCATTGGACGGCGCTTCACAGTGCAGATGGACAATGACCCGAAACATACTGCAAAAGCAACCAAAGAGTTTTTTAAGGCTAAAAAAGTGGAATGTTATGCAATGGCCAAGTCAATCCCCTGACCTGAATCCGATTGAGCATGCATGTCACTTGATGAGGGCAAAACTGAAGGGAAAATGCCCCAAGAACAAGCAGGAACTGAAGACATTTGCAGTAGAGGCCTGGCAGGGCATCACCAAGGATGAAACCAAGCGTCTGGTGATGTCTATGCATTCCAGACTTCAGGCTGTAATGGCCTGCAAAGGATTTGCAACAAAGTATTAAAAAGTGAAAGTTAGATTTAGGATTGTTTAGTTTGTCCCATTACTTTTGGCCCGTTAAAAAGTGGGAGGCACATATAGAAACGGTAGTAATTCCTACACCGTTCATCTGATTTGGATGTGTCGAAGCTGAGACAATATCAGTTTAAAATTGAATCGCGGCGACGCCATCTTGCGACTGGCCGCAAGACGCCATCTTGGAAATTAGATCGCATGATGCCATTTTGCGAATGGCCGCCCAAGCGCTATTTTAGATAAACTCACATTTAAGTACATATGGCGATATTACTATTAGCACCATGCAATTGAATCTTTCATCATTACTCATATACACAGTAATACGCACAATTGCGCCTTTAACTAGTCGCATATTAGCGAATGCATAAGACCCCGAATGAAAAACGCTGTTTAGTAGCTAAATGCGCACGCATCCATACTAAGTTAACTAGCGTCTTTATATCAAACCCCGCATACTCACACATTACATATTCACATACAAGGTTTCATAAGCTTTAAGGTATAAGATTTAAGTTGTTCATTTAGTATAAATACTATGAAATAAAGATTGGTAACTAAGGTTTTATACATGCTAAGTAAGCCGTGTTTGGTTTTGTACTGATGCGTACTCTTTCCACAGTATTCCGGTGATATCGGTGGGGAGATTGCATCATGCATTCTCGAGTTATGGACCGCAGAGACTTCAAGCAACAAAATGTATATGATAGAAATAACTGTTAGGATGTTGCATGTGGCGGGAGGGCAGAGACCCCCAGTTGTTAGAGGCTGGGTGAGTCTATTTGAACCAGCCTGTTAAATTCTCTGTAACAGATGCTTCTTCCCTGGGAACCAATGACATCAGCAGCAAACTTCTCTATTGTCCAGTCTATTCTGGGGGGGTATAAATATGTGTGCTCAAACACTGGGTCTTTAGTCTTCATGGTGAATGCTGATAGACGAGGGGTTTCTTGCTGGTGCCTAACATCTGGTCCGGAAGCGCTGAGTATGTATACTGTACTTGGGTCTGTATAATTCGAATTGTGTCTGGATCAATAGCGTGTAACTGACTGTACTTTTACTTGAATAATACTTGTGCTTTGGAACCACAGATTCCAGGTCTTAAGTCTTTATTTACTGTATGACTGCGTACGCAAATTAGTGTCATCTTTAGAAGGTATAGGAAGGATATTAGAAGGTATAGGAAGGAGTGTATAGAGGTTCTGATCCTGTATCGTTAGTTGGGGGCTCAAAGTGAAGTCACTTACCTGCTCACACGGTACATACGTCTATCGATATTTCAGCAAAGGGTAGAGTGGCCACATGCAGGGTTTACCTGCAACCGCTTTGTGCTGAAAGATCGCTATCCGTCTCCATGTGAATCAAGGAAGCTGACAAGAATCCAGGGACAAGAGAGGAAAAAGTTTGTTTTCCTCTGTTGATTGAACCTTACGTTTAAAGGGGTACCGCAGTACTGAGTACGCGGCTGAGTCGCAGGTTTGCGCACAGCAAAGATGCACTTTTGTGTACGCAGCTAAAGGTTGTTATACGGTTGTGTGGTAGTCGCACAATAGCGTATACGTACTTCCGGTTGTGTTGCCACGTGTTTTAGATAAAGCCGTTGATGTTTACATTTTTCAATTATTATCAATATCTGGGTTAACGTGTATTTTTCTGCGCAGGAAAAAAAAGTGTGTAACAGTGAGTGTTTGTTGGTAGGGGTAACTTGTTCCCTACAGTTAAAGGTACCGTATGACCTTTAAGGGCTAAGTGCTAGTCACTCGGTAAGCAACTTTACCATTCCATACACAGTAGCAGGTGTACATGTTGTCTTTGTTGTAGAGAGGTGCGTGGAAGTGGCCAACATACAAACTTCCATAGGTGTGGAAGTTGTCTTACTAAATCTTATCCGGGTGTGGAAGTTGCCTTTTTCAAATCTTATCCAGGTGTGTGGGCACCGCCGACTTAAATCGTCAACAGGTAAGTGAAAGTATCTTGATTGTCTTTCACCAGTTTAAATCTTCATTGAAAAGCGAAGGATTTTGTCTCAGAATGGGAGCCGCGCAAAAAGTAGAGATGTTAGACAATAATGTGCTGCTAATGGAGGCGCCGATCGGATTGGCTCGTCGTATTATGCATACTAAGTACGGTACTTATGCGATAAGGTATTGTGATATATGGTTTAAAATGATGATGAAGAGTGTTAGGCCGTTTCCCTGAATTGGTAGTTTTGATAAAAATGTATTAGATAATGTCCGGGATCACATCAGTCTGATGCGCTCCCGAGAGAAAAAGGTTAAATATTATGAATGTTTAAAACTGTGGCAGCGTGAAGGGGATGCGTGGCTTAAAAATGTGCAAACGACGCAAACTAGCATCGCAAGCACATTGCCAGAGAATACATGACGCTAAATTGCAATATTGGCGAGCCGCAAAATGGCACGCAAGTGCGGCAAGGTAGCGTTGTGGGGAGTATTACCAGCAGTTCACTCTCACCTCCCCCACCTTATGTGGATGGAGGTGCAAGTACAGTTACCAAAAATTCTCATAAAAATGTAACAAGCAATTTATACCCTCTCTTAAACAACCATAAAGAAATTGTTTATGAAGTGGATGATGAGCCTATTGTAATGTCTGCCATTTCCCATGCTGTGCAGATGATAGATGCTGCATCACCACAATCACGAGTGGTGCCGCCATCTCCATCAGTAACAACAAGGGAAGTGCTAACACCCTCTGCACCTGTAGAGGAAGTAGTTCATACCATACGTAGCAGCAGCAGACTAAGCCCCCAGCCAGGTAACCAGGTCAAAGGTAGCACCGCTACCGGTTTGCATCCCATTCGGACAATAACCGTTCCAAATGGAAATGCAGATGCGAATGATATAGTGCCCATGAGGGTAGTAATAATGCATTGTCCTTGAACAAGAGGAGAACTAAATTCTATCATAAATGAGTTCCCCGATCCCAAAAAGGAACTAGCCAAATGTCAAAGATTTTGGAGAAATTTGGGTAGTTCACATGAGCTCACTAATAAAGATTGGCGTGTGGTGTTAAGGGCCTGTCTACCACGCAATACCGACGTGACAAAGTTTATCACGGATTGTGTATTGGATGGTGACGTTCCCTTAACCGACCAAGTAAACCAAGGTAACATTTCCTGCATTTTAACTCAATTGGGTATATATTTTCCAGTAGTAGTTAACTGGAACAAAATGTTCACCATTAAGCAAAAGGAGAGTGAATCTGCAGAAGATTATTGCGACCGGGCACTGCAGGCTATCACCCAGTAGACTGGGATAGAGGATATTAAAGATAGCACTCACCACAGGGGAATGATAGTCACGGTACTCATGGACGGTCTGAAAGAGAGTTTAAAAACCCGGGTTCAGACCTCACAGCCTGGCTGGCGGGGACTCACAAAAGATACCCTCATAGACACCGCCATTGAACATGATGAAAACATCTCAAAGAGGAGAGAAGCCCAGAGCGAAAAACTAATGGCTGTCAGTATCCAAGCTCTGGAGGGAATGACGGTAACATCACAGCCAACCGACACACTTGCACTTGCACACACACTTACATCTGAACAAGTATGTGCCCTCACTAACCCCACGCATCAACAAACACAACTCTATCCCACTAACTCAACACAACCACAGGTCCCATACTACTCACAAACTTCGTATCCCCCACAATACCCTTATCCTCCCTATCCTTACCCATATCCACCACCTTTACCCTCTGCTCAAACCTCACAACAGCACATGTCTTCACCTGATACACAAACATGTTTTAACTGTAAACAAACAGGACACTTAAGTAGAAACTGTACAGTAAAAAGAGTAGGAACCCCAAGTCAGGGAAGACCTGGATATCCCCATAAGGGATATGCACAGAGACCAGCAAATGTCCAAAAGGCACCAGCTCCAATTGTGGCTGTAAATGCTTTATTGGAGAATGGTAACTAACGCTAGGGGTCAGGTCATACCTGTAGTCTACAGATAGTCAGGTTAACGGGAAGTACTAGGGAAGAACCGGTCATGATGGTTGATGTAGCTGGTACTGAATATCCTTTTCTTGTAGACACAGGGGCGACCAGGTCAGTGATAAAATCTCCCGTTAATTTACAGGTGACCAACGAGACAGTACCAACAATGGGTGTAACAGGTAAAGTGGAACATTATCCTTTAACTAAGTCCACAGAGGTTACTATTGGGCAATTGCATACCAGGCATTCTTTCCTCTTGGCTGCTGCGGCTCCTACTAACTTGCTGGGAAGAGACTTGTTAAGTTAGATGGGATGTGTTATAAGCTTTTTTTTTAGATATCCCAGAGAGAGATGCACACGAGGTGCGGGATATGTTGGACACTCCCCAAAGGATAATGTATCACTCTACAAGTTTAAATGAAAATCCATCCCAGGTAGATGAAATGTTGTCCCAGATTCCAGATTCCCTTTGGACTAAGGATAGACAGGACACTGGATTAATGGCAAACATAAGTCCTGTAATGGTAAATTTAAAAGGCGGTAGGCAAGCTCCAAAAATTCCCCAGTACCCACTAAAACAGGAGGTAGAATTAGGGGTTTTTCCAATAATTGAGCGATTATTGCAACAGGGAATTTTAGTTTGTACAGCTAGTATAGCCAACAGTCCCATTTTTCCAGTGAAAAAGAGTGGTGGGAGGGGTTATAGGCTGGTACAAGACCTTAGAGGTGTTAATAAGGTGGTAGAGAGCCAATTCCCTGTAGTGCCAAATCCAGCTGTCATTCTGATGCAGATCCCACCAAACGCAACCCATTTCACTGTCATTGACCTACTTTCTTCTCTGTGCCTCTCCACCCTGACTGTCAGTATCTATTCGCATTTACATACAGAGGTTTACAATACACATGGACACGGTTACCCCAAGGTTTCATAGACAGCCCCAGTATCTTCTCCCAGGCATTGCATGACTGTTTACAATCTTTTCAACCTGCCAATGGATCTTTTCTAATTCAATATGTGGACGATTTATTGCTATGTTCTGACTCATTTATGTCATGTTTAAATGATACTAAACTTTTGTTACTTCATCTCTTGCATACAGGACACAAAGTGGCTAAGGACAAACTACAGCTGTGCCAATCCAGAGTAAAATATTTGGGACACTGCCTAACCCAGGGTTTACGACATCTTACAACGTATAGAATCCAGGCCATACAAAACAAGACACTGTCACAGAATCAACAGCAAATTTGTACCTTCTTGGGAATGTGTGGATACTGTAGAATGTGGATCCCAGGTTTTTCTATTTTGGCCTTACCTTTACAGGAATTAGTCTATTCCTCAAAGCCCAATCGTGTTGTACACACCGAGGAATCAGAGCAGGCTTTCCTTAATCTTAAGAATACTCTGACAAAAGCTCCTGCATTGGGAATACCTGATTATGAAAAACCTTTTGATTTGTATTGTACGGAATCCGATGGTTGTGCTGCTGGTGTCCATACACAAAAACATGGTGATGCCAGTAGGCCCGTAGCAGACTACAGTGCCCAATTGGACACTGTGGCAAGATCACTCCCCACCTGTTTGAGAAGTGTTGCAGCTACCGCTGTATTGTGAGTAAAAGTGAGGACATAGTATTGGGTCATGATATGATTGTCTACACTCCCCATGCTGCTCTGTTGAACTCAGCTCAAACCAGACACGTCTCTTCAGCTAGGTTTACCAAATGAGAACTAGCTCTAATCTCACCCGCAAACATTACTGTTAAACATTGCAGCACGCTGAATCCAGCAACGAAATTTACCATATGTACAACATGATGTACAAAGGGTGGAAGGAGAGGAGTTGCTGGTGGGAGGTGAGTTCAACAGACATAATGATACGCACGATTGTATGACATATCTGAATCAGACCTTTACTGCTAGACCTGACATACATGACACACCTTTAGAGAATGTAGATGTAACCTTTTATATGGATGGGAGTTGTCATAGACAAACAGACACAGGTGAATTATGTACAGGTTATGCTGTTGTAAATGACACAGACATTATAGAAGCTAAGCCTCTTGGTCCTCCTCACTCAGCCCAGGTGGCAGAGTTAGTAGCACTAACTAGAGCATGTGAACTGGCAGCAGGCAAATCTGCTAACATTTACACTGACTCGAGGTATGCGTTAGGGGTGGTGCACGATTTTGGGGCTCTATGGTGTCTGAGAAATTTTATGATAGCAGCAGGCACACCAGTTGCACATTCATGATATATAAAACAGCTTTTAGAAGCAATTCAACTGCCCAAAGCGGTGGCAGTAATTAAATGTAAAGCCCATACATGTGAGGATGATCTGGTGTCACTGGGCAACAACAGAGCCAATGAAGCTGAAAAATGGGCAGCAGGGTTAAAAATGTTTTCTCCAACTGAAAAAATTATGTCTTTCCAAACAATTGATATGCTGAACTTAATTGAGATGCAAAATTTGTGTTCAATTCAGGAAAAATCCATTTGGAAGTCCAAGGGATGTGGGCAAGAGTCTTCCGGGCTCTGGAGGGATGGACAAGGTAAGCCAGTAGCCCCCAAGGCATATTACCCCAGCCTGGCTGAGGCAGCAAACAGTCTGACTCATCTGGGTGAACAAGGTATGTGCAAGTTGGTGAGGGCATACTGGTGCGCACCAGGTTTTTCTTCACAAGCAGAAAAGATAGCAATGTCCTGTCTGACCTGCTTGAGGAAGAAAATAGGGAAAGCGATCCCTACCAAACTGTCCCACATTCCACCAACCTATGGACCTTTCCAGGTGATACAAATTGATTTCATCCAATTACCACCCTGCAGTAACCTTAAGTATGTATTAGTGTGCACAGATGTATTTTCTAACTGGGTTGAGGCCTACCCAGTGGCCACTTGTACTGCTGCATTTACTGCCAAGAAAATAGTTCAGGAATTTGTATGCAGGTACGGTATCCCTAAAATCATCAAGAGTGATAGGGGTACTCATTTCAAAAGTGATGTTTTTCAAAATATGTGTAAGCTGTTGGGTATTAATAGCCGACTTCATACTCCCTACCAACCGCAAGACAGTGCCAAGGTAGAGAGGATGAACGGGACTATTAAAAATAAGTTAAGTAAAATCATGGCAGAGACTGGACTAGGATGGCCAGAAGCATTACCTTTGGTCCTACATAGCATAAGGACCACTCCTAGACCTCCTCTGAATCTGTCCCCATTTGAAATATTGTTCGGTAGATAACCTCATTTGATCATAAGTCCACAGGAAGACCTGAAGGGTAACAATGAGGTAATTGTAAAGTATCTTATATCAATGAGTAAGCAGTTAAAGCAACAGCAGCAGAAACTGAAATTGTTGTCTAATGATATGCCTGAAACTAACTGTCATGATGTTGAACCAGGAGAATATGTAATGATCAGAAATTTCTTGCGTTCAGGTTGTTTGACTGATCGGTGGGAAGGTCCGTACCAGGTGCTGCTGACAAGTACTACATCTTTGAAGGTGGCCGAGAGAGATACCTGGGCCATTCCACTCACTGCAAAAAGGTCAATTAACCGGTGGAGAAACAAGTCGGAGACAAGGCTGATAGTGTGGACCTGTTGCTCGCGAGCTTGTTCCGGGAGGATTGAAAAGGTTGTAGTGAGATACCTGAACTAAAAAAAACTTGCAGGTTTTGTTGTGACAATGGACGGGCCTGCTGTGTTCATTTTCATATTCTCTTTTACAGTGTTCACCATCTTGGTCAGTTCGGGTATATCCAGTTTCTGTGATGGGAGAGCGATCAAGGAAATGGGAGCTGATGGCAGTGCTGATGGAGTGGAGTCAGGAGGAGTGCAATGCCAATCAGGGGAGTGTCTGACCAATCTTAGTACTGTTATTGTTAAAAGGGAGGTCATTCCAGATACTCGGGGAGGTTTATCGTCTGAAGATTCCTGTATTTGTGAGCTATGTGGGTCCCTAGTTGATGAGAATTGTATCCAACAGTGCCAGCCTAAATATAACCCATACTGGGGTGGGTATCCTTTAGAGGATTATCATAGCATGGTAGGCAGTGTTAAATCAAACTGATTGCTGGGTGTGTTCACATGTGCCACAGGGACAGCTAATGTAGGGTTGGTGCCATTTCCACTGAGTATCACGGAAATTTTAGAATTACAGAAAGGGAAAACATTGGATGGAAAATTTCTCTCATCCAAACCACCTCATTTCAAACTCTATCAATTCCAAGTAGATAGATCACTTTTGTGTTTAAACATAACCAACCCCAATAAACCCGGGAGTTGGGAAGTCACGGGGAATAATCAGACGATTTCCTTCTCACAAAGAGCTGATAATGAGTCCATAAACCATGAACTGTTACGCTCAATTAAATCTGGGGGGAAACATTTTAGGTATAGGTATACATTGAGTTCCATCAAAGAAATTATTGGTAAGGTGCCAAATGGTTATTGTGCTAAAATAATACAGCCAGAAACTTGCATGTACCAGATGGAAGACCCAGAAATAGGATTGTTTGTAAGGGAAATGTGCTTAATGATAATGATGCATACCATTCCTTATGTTCTCCCTGATAATGTATATTTCATATGTGGAAAGCGTATAAATGGCTCTCCCCGAGTTCCGAAGGTTTGTGTTACCTGGGAAGAGTAGTCGCAGAAGTTATGACCCTCACACACGTTGAAACGCTTGGTATACATAAAAACACACCGTCACCATATCTTCACACACAATATGAACACAGAGGCAAAAGAAATATGATACCTGGTGACGTGCATAAAGCCACTCAGTTAATCAGTGAGACAACTGGCTTTCAAGTTTTAGTCGCATTGGATCCCACCAGGATTGCTCGGGGTACATTAAATTTTAGGTATATTTAGGAACTTGCTAAATTGATAGATAATATCACCGAGATGTACGATGACACATTCAGGTATGCAGGGAAAGAATTGCAAGCGTACAAGAAAGAACTGCTGCAAAACAGGCTAGTGTTGAATTATTTAACTGCTGTTACTGGAGGGTATTGCATAACGTTAGCCACTAAGTTCGGAGTAAAATGTTGCAACTATGTCACCAATGATACCAGCGACCCCAAGGAGGTGATAGACTGAAAGATGGATGAAATTCTGAAGCTAAAATGGGAGTTTCGTAAGAACCATAACGCTTCAGTGGCTGAAGTAGGAGAAGAGATAGAAGGATGGATTTCATGGCTGAACCCAGTAAAATGGTTCTCAGGTCTAGGGGAATGGGTCCAGGAAGTGATCGCTAGCATAGGCAAATTCTTGATCCTTATACTAATTGTCATCATAATAATTGGCATATGTGTCCGGTGTGTTCCTATTGTATTGAAGAGTGGAAAATGTAAAAATAGAATAAAACGCAAGAACGAAACTATGATGGTGGTCAGTAATGACAATATGTATACCGAGGTAAATATAGAACTGCATTACAACTCTGAACTAGGAAATATCATCATTTGATGTATTATATTTAGACGTGCATAGAATGTATTATTGAAATTTTATTTTTAGAACACCTCAGATAATGTAAAGTCTCAATTCCCCTTCAAGACTGTTTTTATAAGACTGGTGCATTCCCACACCTTTCACATGATCTTCCAAGATCCGCAGTGTGCGTATAACAGTAGTTTTATGTCCCCACCCAGAGACACATTATTGATGGATTAAGAACCACCTTGTGCCATCCCATAATAAAACTAAATAATATGTAAATGTAAGCCTAAATTAAAACTCAGAGAATAGATAGTGATAGCATGTTGTTTGCTATCAAAGGGTGGACTGTCGAAGCTGGAAAATTGGCTGAGACAAAATCAGTTTAAAATTGAATCACGGCGACGCCATCTTGTGACTGGCCGCAAGATGCCATCATGGAAATGAGATCGCAAGACACCATTTTGCGAATGGCCGCCCAAGTGCCATTTTAGATAAACTCACATTTAAGTACATATGGCGATATTACTATTAGCACCATGCGATTGCATCTTTCATCATTTCTCATATACACAGTAATATGCACAATTGAGCTGTTAACTAGTCTCATATTAGCGAATGCATAAGACCCCGAATGAAAAACGCTGTTTAGTAGCTAAATGCGCATGCATCCGGACCAAGTTAACTAGCGTCTTTATATCAAACCCCGCATACTCACACATTACATATTCACATACAAGGTTTCATAAGCTTTAAGGTATAAAATTTAAGTTGTTCATTTAGTATAAATGCTATGAAATAAAGATTGGTAACTAAGGTTTTATACATGCTAAGTAAGCCGTGTTTGGTTTTGTACTGATGCGTACTCTTTCCACAGTATTCCGGTGATATCGGTGGGGAGATCGCATCATGCATTCTCGAGTTATGGAGTGCAGAGACTTCAAGCAACAAAATGTATATGATATAAATAACTGTTAGGATGTTGCATGTGGCGGGAGGGCAGAGATCCCCAGTTGTTAGGGGCTGGGTGAGTCTATTTGAACCAGCCTGTTAAATTCTCTGTAACAGATGCTTCTTCCCTGGGAACCAATGACATCAGCAACAAACTTCTCTATTGTCCGATCTATTCTGGGGGGGTATAAATAAGTGTGCTCAAACACTGGGTCTTTAGTCTTCGTGCTGAATGCTGATAGACGAGGGGTTTCTTACTGATGCCTAACATCTGGTCCGGAAGCGCTGAGTATGTATACTGTACTTGGATCTGTATAATTCCTTTGCGCCGAATTGTGTCTGGATCAATAGCGTGTAACTGACTGTACTTTTACTTGAATAATACTTGTGCTTTGGAAACACAGATTCCAGGTCTTAAGTCTTTATTTACTGTATGACTGCGTACGCAAATTAGTGTAATCTTTAGAAGGTATAGGCAGAATATTAGAAGGTATAGACAGGATATTAGAAGGTATAGGAAGGAGTGTATAGAGCTTCTGATCCAGTATCGTTAGATGTAATTACCCTCAAATTAAATCTGAAAGTCTTCAGTTAAAGCACATCTTGTTTGTTTCATTTCAAAGCCATTGTTGTGGTGAATAGAGGCCAAAATATGAAAATTCTGTCAATGTCCCAATATATATGCACCTGACTGATCCTGATCGGGGCTGTTGAATCCGGTCGCAGGGCATAAGGTACTGTGCTGTTTGTGTCCCTCTAGTCCCCCCTACCACCATCTGCATTGACCTCCTAAGTTGGAGGATAACAGGGTATGGTGTATTCCATAAGTGCTTTTAATACTGCACAAATGTAGCTGGATAGCCCTGATCGAGATTACAGAGATCTAATCTTCCTCATTGCTGTCACCCAACCTCACTCAGGGACTCTCTGAGCTTACCAATTGGAGGAATTGTTGGCCTCTCCTACACCCCAGGTTTTGCTATCTTTACCTGTGCCTGGACTAGAATATAAGCTTCTGCATTTTGGTAATGCGTTAACATCATGCTTGGTATGCCTGCAGTGGCTGTAGCCCTAATATAATTGCTGACATACAGTATCACTGATGAGTCTGGTTGCTCCCAGAGGATTCGCTGCCATGGGATTTGGTCTCCTAATATACAGTTTCATATCTAAATCACAGAATCTAACTGTCTCCTGTGAGTTTGGGTACTCATTGTATTTTAATGATTTACTGGAGTGTTAATAATTGAGTGACCTCCTGTTTGTATCTTTTTCACATTTAACTCACCTACTATCTATGGTCTGTGAAACATTCTGAACAGTGTTTGTTTTATTAACTTTTTACTTTGTGCATTTCTGGTGATGAAACGTTATTTAGAAAGATCTGCTTTGAATAAAATGATTAAGACTAAGCAATCCCAACAGACACCCTTCGTGAGGCAGCCTGGTTCCTCTCCCTTTTCATCTCCCTCCCACTCCTCAACTGGAGCACTAAATCCCTCTCCACTGCTACTGATGGTGGCTTCCTCAACTGTAGATGCAGCTATGGAAATGTCTCTAATCATTATGCCCATATTAGAGCAAAAATTTTCAGAACAACAGTTGTTATTGCTTCTATTGTCTCACAAATGGATTCAACAGAGAAACAGGTAACACATTTGGAGCAGCACCTCTATGATGCTGAGAACTCTTTAGTTACAGCACAAAACACTATTCTTTCCGAATCTAAAGCAATTGCATTTTGTTGAAAAATTAGATGATCTTGAGAACTGCAGTAGTGGGGATAATATCCGGTTCATAGGAATCCCTGAAACTATTAAGGGTCAGTACCGCTTCACATTTTTGCAATTTGACCTTCTGGCATCTCTGGGCATTTCTCTCTCTAGTTCTAATATGTTACTTGAAAGAGATCATTGCCTGGGCCAAGAGCAGGAGGGCAGCTCCCAGAGACCAGGAGCAGTCTTGATCCATCTGCTACATTTTCGGGATAGGGAATCTCTTATGTAGGCTTATCGCTGCACTCATGAGGTGAGAGTACAAAGTTACAAAATACTCCTCTTCCAGGATTTTTTGGTTCATGTCTCCCAAAAGAGTTGTGAGTGTATGTAAACACCCTTTTGAAAACCATATACACTTTAATTTGATGTACCCTGCTAAATTAAGGTTACACACAATGGCCTCACCCACATTTTTGATGATGTCTCTGCTGCCAAATTTTCTATTCAGCACCTCCTCTCCGCCACAACTCCCACGCAAAAACCTTTCCCACCTCCCGTCCTCCGAGATATAGTTGTGAACCCGGGGGGGTCGATATTTAATCTTGGATGTCACAATTGGAGATGAGGCCTTCACCCTGGTTAATGTATATGCCCCCAACCTCCCTAATCAAGACTTCTATAACTCTCTTTCTGCTCTTTTGCTACAGAGAGCAGGATGCAGTTAAATTACCGCCGCCCAGAATGCCGGCTGTCAGAATGCTGATGGCGGAATTCCGAACTAGGATTAAAGAAATGCATTGAAATGCCAATGCCTATCTTTAGCCCCACACCAAAAATCCGACACCTGGCATCCCGAACGAGGTATGCCGGGGACAGCTAGCTTGTAGTCAAGGGAGGAAGGGTAGGGGAAGGGGGGGTTAGGGTTAGGCACCCCCCTGGGAGGGTTAGGTTTATGGTGTGGGAAGGGGGGGTTAGGATTATACATCCCTGGGGGGGACTTAGGGTTAGGCACCACTGAGGGGAGGTTAGGGTGAGGCACCCCTAAGGAAGGGTTTGGGTTAGGGGGGTAGAGGGGAGCGTTAGAGTACTTACCGGCCGCTGTCGGGATATTCTCCCTTCCGGCTTCCAACGTTGGTATGAGAACCGGCAGCTATTCAGCCATTGGTATATTTTATACCAATTCCTACAGAGAAACCCCTAATTTAATCATAGGAAGGGATTTTAACATTGGGGATAATCCTAGGCTAGATAAATCTTCCCATTCTCTTCCTATCCCCTCTGCTCTATATGAGCATTTTCACTTGATTCAAAACAGGCATAATCTTGAAGATCCCTAGTGCTTATGTAATTCTACAGATAACACTTAGGGGTAAATTTACTAAGATTCATGTCTGTTCGAGTTATGCTGATTGGAAACTTGATTTGCGTTACTGAAAATCGGGTGATTTTAGGCTTCTGAAACAGTCATATTTACCAAGAAGCGTGTTTAGCTGTGATCGTATTTTCTGATGATGTATCTGTTCGAGATTTCTCCCCAGAGTTGCAAGTGTCTGACTGCAGCCAAATACTCCCAAGTAAGAAGCCTGCACATTTCAGTGAGACGCTTGTGTGTTTTCAATATTAAAAAGTGTTAAATGTGAAAAAAAATGGCATTGGGTCCCTCCAAAAAAAGCATAACAAGCCTCGGGTGCATCAACCAGTCCTGGTTCCTAAAAATTTTGGGGAAAAACGTGTATGATTCCCCCATACTTTAGGAACCAGCCAGAAATTGCGTAGGGCTCCCCCTATTTTTAAAACCAGCACTGGGCTGGTGTAATGCTACAACCAGGGGACCCTGTCACCGGGTCTCCCTGACCAAAGCATTACCACCCCAAGCTGGTCAGCCCAAGCCAGGGATCTCAGGGTAGGTGGAGACCCCCCAAATAAAGAGGTCCTCCCTCTCCTGAGCATCCCAGGCTTACGCTGAAGCCTGGAGCTCTTCCCTGCACCCTTGGCCATTAGGTGCAGGGGTAATAGTGCAGAAAATATAATGAAACTATTGTTTTTTAAAATGGAACTACAGGTGCCAGCGTGCCTGCCCTAAGGAACTTATGGAACTACAAGTGCCAGCAGGTGGCCAGCACCTGTACCACCATTGTAAAAAAATAGTTAAAAAACTACAAGACACACACATCATAGTAAGTAACATTTTATTACATACCTACCACACTCACACATAGTTACCTGATGCCAGCTTTTTGGTCCCCTTCTCCAAGTAGACTTCCAATGGGTTACCTGTTAAAAAAACAATCCGATACTCACCAAAGTCCTTGCACTGGTCACCGTAGCATCCACGGGTCTTGGCAAAATAAAAAACTGACACGCGGACCAGTTCATACTGTAGTGATGTATGTGGTGTGACCACATATATCGCTAGCTGGCTGCAGTCAACACATCCCACATGGAAAATATCAAGAGCCGGAGTTGCCAGTCAATCAGCGACCACTCTACAGTGTACGGCAGCTGATTGCCTGGCCGCTCCGGCTCCTGACAGTTTCCACATTGGATGTGCAGTCAGTAGCCGTTCGCTATTCTTTGATAGTAAGGGGAGATGTTGATATCCATTTAAGTGTATTGACCGCCTTAGCAGCACTGTTCATATGGTGCAAGAGAGACTTTTTGTATTTAGAGATGGGTCAAGAGATGACATTCACAATCCAAAATTCTGGGCCTTCGGTGACTCCATCTTCTACAATGTATTTTGCAATTTGAATAACTTGGTTCCAGAAGGCAGCCAAGGAAGGACAGAGCCTATTTCTGTCTCTACACTATGACCAGAACTTTAGATTTGTGTCTTTATTTGTTTATCACAATATATGTTGTACATGATTTTTTTTTTACTTTTATCTTCAATACATTATGATACTTAATAAAAAGTATTATGAGAAAAAAAAAATGTTCAGTAGGTGAAGTGCTGGGAGTTCCAGTGTGAAGTTTTCAAAAAAAATTAAAATGTTTTAAACTTGTGTGTGTTCAGGTCCAGGCAGTGGCACTATGTTAAAAAATAATGGGCCTGATTCAGAGCCGCTCGTAAGCGGCCGCTCGTTCGCTCCGAGCGATGTTTGCCCAACTGCGCATGCGTACGGATCGTTTAATGCATGCGCGAACCAGTCAGTGCGGTCGAAATTCATGTGGTACAAAATAGCGAATGCCTGATAATTTGAGTGATAGAATGAGGTGTATGTGGGTGGTAACAGGGGAAGGTGCTTGAAGACGGGGAGTGGAGATCAGAACGCAGGCGTGCTTAATGGTCAAAACGGGCATTTTATGGGTGTGCATAATTAGAACAGCAGCGTCATTGACCACGTCACTGGGTTATTTTATAGTCAAAACTGCTCGCAAGATTGTGGTAGCAAAAACCAACCACAAGAATAGCAAGCAGTTCATACCCTGGTCGATGTACTCGATTAATCTAATAAATAGCGGACATGACGTAGGATGCGAGCGGCCAGGGGGCGTATTTTTCCAAAAAACGACCGCAAGTTTTGTTCGCTCATTCAGACCTAGAGGCGTGAACAGACCGCAAAGAGCGAACGGTTCATTTGAATAGCCACCCCTATTTTCTGGACGAGCGCTAATTGCGTCCGGCTCTGAATCAGGCCCAATGTTCAGTAGGTGCTGTGCCACTGTTAATATCATCACTGGGAGTTGCAGTGTGAAGTTGTCAAAAAAGTAAACACTTATTTTCTTCTATAATTAGTGTGTGTTCAGGGCCAGGCAGAGGCACTGTGTTAAAAAATAACATTCAGCATTTGCAGTGCCACTATTAACGTGTGAGTCGCAATGTAAAGTTGTCAAAACTTTTTTCTTATAAAACTTGTGTGTTCAGGGCCAGGCAGTGGCACTGTGTTAAAAAAATACTGTGTCACCGTTAATATCAGCGTTGTGAGTTGCATTGTGAAGTTGTCAAAAAAGAAAAAACTTTTTTTCTTTGTAAAACTTATGTGTGTTCAGGACCAGGCAGTGGTACTGTGATAGAAAATAATGTTCAATAGGTGCCATGTGATCATTATTATCAGAGTTATGAGCCATACTGTGAAGTTTTCATTTGTTAAAATGAAGTAAAAATTTTCTTTTCTAAATGTTGTGTGTTCAGGTCCAGGGATTGGTACTGTGTTGAAAAATAAAATTCAGTAGGTACTGTGTCACCGTTAATATCAGCACTGTGAGTTGCATTGTTAAGTTATCAAAAAAAAAAAAAACTTTTTTTTCTAAAACTTGTATGTGTTTAGGGCCGGGCAGTGGCACTGTGTTAAAAAATAATGCTTAATAGGTTCCATGCCACCATTAATATCAGTGCTGTGAGTCGATATCTATCATGACCAGTCGATAGAAGAGCAGGAGCAGCAATCAGGTACTAGTGCTATATAATAAAAGCAATAGGAGCGCTTGGATTCGGCTGCATATTTAAAAAATGTTTTTACTTGAAAAAAATCAGTTTCAAAATACATATACACATGGATAGCAAGTGGAAAATACTGTGATACATATAAATTAGTATGTTAGTCTAAATATGAATATTGCACATAACCACCTATCCAATACACAACATAGATTTACAATGGAATTAACTGTTAATAACAGATATAGTCAGGCACATATATGGTTAGCAGCTTAATGGATCAGTATTATTGCGCACATGCATGCATGGATATGGGATTAGTCATACACCCGCTGGTATTTTGTGTTAGTGAAAAAAGTCATGCACTCCAATGCAACTTGTGCTCAATCCACAGATAATAAATGCCGAGTATAGCCACAATAAAGAAGAATGGTTTTGTTACCTCTACCTTAGATCAGGGAGGATATGGGTTGTGGTCTTGGGCATATCCTATCCTCTACCTACGTGACAGGGAGGAACAGAACAGGCTTCCAATGTCCAACAGCTCATTGAGCTGAGTGCCGTGACGTGGTGTATCAATGTTGCGTGCCCGGTGGTGGGCAGCGCTGAGTCCCAGCACAGAGGGACCTCTGCTCCTGTTCCACGGCCTGTCCAATCGGCCCAGGTGGAAATGGAGGGGTTAGCGTGCAGTGTGTGTTAACAGCTCCTGTGGTCTGACTTGCAGCTTCCAGGTATCACGTACCACTTGCGTACCAGTGACAGCAGACCATCTGATGCATTTCTCCACCCACAAATGTAGCGGTTTCTTCAGAGGAAGAAGTGGTTTCTTCAGAGTGCTGCAGCTGCTGCCAGTCATAATAATATTAGTACTTCAACATCTACTAAAGCCGGAGCTCAAGGGCATAAAGGGTTTAAGGACAGGGCACTTGACATCAAAACAATATTGCACAATGTTAAAGAAAAAGACATCATGCCTAATAATAAAGATATACATTTTACTGCCTAAAGCATACTTTTGCCAACATGCCATACACCACACGCAATGGCTAGAAAAGGCTCAGGCCATGGCCTTTATTTGTGAGTGGTGGTCAGACATCTTCTTCAGTAAGTTCACATGATGATGCAATACCTTTTCATTCAGATTCTAGAAGTGGTATCAAATGTAAAATAGGCAAATCAGTGCAGAAAAAAACACTAAGGCTAAAGAACAAACTATGGCCCTCATTCAGAGCCACTCGCAAACAGCAGTACGCTCGTTGCGTTCCGATGTTGAATAACCGCGCATGCGTCGGTGTAACACTGCGCATGTGCGTACGGCAGATTGCGAGTTTTTTGGGTCTCGTTCGTCAAATACCGTACAGGAAGTGACATGTCAAATGTGATTGACAGAACAGGGCGTTTTTGGGTGTTGCCGGGGGTGGAGATGGAAAAACGCAGGCGTGGCGAGGCGTTTTTGGGGCGTACATACATTAGCAAATGCGAGCGTAAAATGTGTTCGGACCGACTCATACGTCACTGGATGATCCTCTTTCCCTTCAAAATGCTCGCACAGCTTAGGGTCTGGATTACTCGACCACATTGGCGATGGCCTTCTCCTCCGTCCCGGGACTCCACGATGTTGTTGCGATTAATCGCGGAAGGGCTGAAAAGCAATTAGTGTTGGATTGAAAACCGGCTTGGTATGTGTTTTGAAATCAGTTTTTTGGGATAGCACAAAACCGTACGCAGGTGGAACTCAGAGCTGCTAATGTCAGGATGACACAATCAATTTGCGTACATTTGTGGGGGTTTATTTTGCCCTCAATTTGGTGGTTAGGGCCTATTGTAACAATAATGTCATCATGTTTTCATTTTCGCACCATTTTATTTTTACCTCTTGAATTTGCCTCGTTATATGATTTTTTAAACGTTCCTTAAAGAGCCCATTTCTTTTTTTTTAATTTTTCTTGTTTTTTGCCATTTTTTGCCTTTTGGTCCAGGATTAAATGTAACCCATTTGTACAATAATTTCACAATCCAATGTCAGATTTTTTATTTCAATTTATTGCTCAAACAAAAAAATAAAAAATTTAAATATTGGGGACATCTTTTTTTGCCAAAGATATGTCCCAAAATCAAACAAATTGGCCCAACATAACTGTTGACATAAACATACATCCAAAATTTAAAAACATTTCACAAGAAAGGAGAGGGAAGTTTTGACCAGAAAGGAATATGAGCCAAGCACAGAAGGATTGTGGGAAAAGTCACCATTGCTGTCACCGTTTTTTCACCCGTTTGGATGGGGGAGGGAGGGCGCCAGACCGGGTCCGGGATGTCATCGGGCTGGCCTGTCCAGAGGCAGATGTTGTGGCCTCTGGACTAGGCACAGGGCTAGGCACATTTGGAGGATTGGCTGATGTTGTGCCAGAGGTGGAGGATCCTGATGTTCCGGCAGGAAGGGAGGTCGGCTCCACCATGTGCTGGCGAACGAGCTGCTCCAGGGCATTGTTGGCCCTGGTATTTTCCGCCAGGGCCTGACCAATGGTCACGTTGGCCGCAGCATTTTGCTCCAGGGCCTCAGCCACCCGTACCAGACTGGCGTCCATCCTCTGCAGAATCTCCGTATGGAAATCCGATTTGAAATTGAGTTCTGTGAGGAGGGACACTGCCTGCGAGGGGGATTGCCCTGGACTGGCTTCTGCAGGGTCCTCAGCCGGATGTACTGGTTCCTCCCCTGCCGAGCCAGCAGAAATTCGGCGGCCAAGGCTCCCCTCTGGAGCAGACTCATCCGCCTGTGTCTCTGTTAGGAAAAAAGAGAAAAGGCTCACATTAGAATCTACATATTGGCACAATAACATTTCAGAGTTGATGACATCAAAAGATTTACCTGGGACAACATGAGGAGCCGCAAAGTCTGGCATGTCCGTATCCAT
This sequence comes from Taudactylus pleione, assembly GCA_031769625.1. Taxonomy (NCBI): domain Eukaryota; kingdom Metazoa; phylum Chordata; class Amphibia; order Anura; family Myobatrachidae; genus Taudactylus; species Taudactylus pleione. The sequence continues at coordinate 12,763,941 of JAUIMM010000153.1, read as the reverse complement.
GTTGGACACGTAAAACACCTCCACAGGCTGCACACACCCCTGTGCCAGCTCTTCTAAATCCGTCAACTCCAATGACACAGGGGTGGGACCCCCACCTGTCCCCTTGCATGCCTAGCCCTGTCCGCGAGTTTTTGCTTTAGGCGATATTTGAAGTCGCCCCATCTGTGGGAAAAAATGGAAGCCATTATCCTTTTGTTTAAAATGGTGTTTGTTTTTAGGGGGGGCAAGTGTTTACTTACCGCCGTTTGACATCCCGGGCTAGACGGACATAATCACCCACCCTATTGACAGCAACGGCTACCTCTTCCCACATTCTCCCCTTCTGGCTTAGACTCATATTCCTGTCTGCCTGTGGCAGGATGTCCACACACTTCTGTATCAAAACCTCCATCTCCTTTCTTGTGAAATGTGGCTGCCTTTTTTTTTTGGCAGCTTTGGCCGGAATACTGGGCCCAGCAGCCTCTTCCATGTCATCCTCCTCACCTATTTGTGTAAATATTCAGATTTCACAAAATCACAACTTGCCCAATCTTATGTTTCAAATTAATCATTGATACAAAATGCATGAAAGACTTACCGCCTGACTCTTGGGCATTGTTTCCCTGGTCTGTCGCCATGTCTGAGGTCCAAACAAGAAATACACCAGAATTTTAATGTGTTTTCGTGACGTATTTATGCATGCGTCCTTATTTTGCGGCCGCATCATTGATTGTGCGTTCCTATGATCCCTCTTTAATTTGTGCGCGAAACGAAACACTATTTATGGCTTGGTGTGTCTCGAGTCGAGGTGGCGTTTTTGGATTGTTGGAGGTTACCTTGGCTGGAGTGTATTGTTTGCGTATAAAGGAGTTGGCGTTTGGAGATTATTTTGTTTGGTAGATTTGCGTTTTTATTTTCCGATCTCTTTTTTGCTTTTTATTTTTTGGACCTCGTTTCTTGATTTGGTAAGTTTTGTGAAGTCTAACTTTTGATCAATTGTTGTTTCATTGTGTTTCTTCGTTTTTTTAAATTTTGGATCCCTATTTTCATCTATTTTAGCTTTTGATTAATTTCGGACCCAAAGACCTTTTGATTTGGACTCTTATATATTTGCTCTTGGTAAGTCCATTTTTTATCTTGTATTTGCGAACTAATTAGCACATTTTTACTACTTACTATTGTGACTTGTATTTGCGAACTAATTAGCGCATTTTTACTACTTACTATTGTGACTTGTATTTGCGAACTAATTAGCGCATTTTTACTACTTACTATTGTGACTTGTATTTGCGAACTAATTAGCGCATTTTTACTACCTACTATTGTGACTTGTATTTGCGAACTAATTAGCGCATTTTTACTACTTACTATTGTGACTTGTATTTGCGAACTAATTAGCGCTTTTTAAAATGCTTATTAATCATTTTTATATTTTTGAGGTTGCCCTTTCGCTTTTTGTGCAAACATTTCAACCCATTTTGATGTACTGTGTGCAATGTCATTTTGCACTTTTGCCAAATGTGTGTTTCGCATATTTTAAGTTTGGTCTAGCACAAAATTTAGAAACAAAAATGCACAGAGTGAAATTTGTAAAATAATTTTTGTGATTAATTTCAGTTTGGACGTATCATGACAATACCCCGGCATGTAAGCAGCAATGGATGGTATCATCAAGCTAAGTTGTTTTGAATTTTCTTTTGGGGTGGGTCCAAAGCCTTACATTCCAATCTTGCCATTTCAGGTTGATCTAGGGTGGATTGTTCTGGCCATGCTCCCGGAAGCCAACCAACCTCAATCTCGTCCCAGGCGTAGGCATCGTAGGCGTGCAAGGCCCCAGATATTTCGAACACGTGTCACCCTTTTTGGAATGCCCGATGATGAGGTTTTAAGATGCTACCGTCTTCCTCCCAAAATCATCATAGACACTCTCTCATTAATAGAGAGTGATCTTGAGCGGCAAATTGACAGTCCTACAGCAATACCACCACTTACACAATTTATGGCGGTGTTACATTTCTGTGCCTCAGGATTGTTTCAAACAACGGTGGGAATAGTGGCGGGCACCTCACAATCCTCCTTTTCCCGGATCCTGAGGGCAGTGATGGAGGCACTTTTCAAGCACCTCCATCATTTTATTCAAATGCCTTTGGATATGGGTGCCCTTAGTGTGGCCAAGGCCAATTTTTACCAAATAGCTGGCTTCCCACACATCATAGGGGTTGTGGATGGTACTCACATACCACTTCAGCCTCCAGCACGGCTGGAGGCCATATTTCGAAACAGGAAACACTATCACTCCCTGAATGTAATGGTGGTATGTGATTCCTCCCTCCAGATCCTGTCCCTGAATGCAAAATTACCAGGAAGTGCACATGACTCCTTCGTCATCCGGCAATCAGGGATATGGCACAAATTAAACAACCTACTTTGGATTTTGATTTCTGTTGTGAATAAATATTTGGAGAGTGTAATTTGTTTCCTTTTTGGGCACGTTAGAAGCAAGTGTAAACAAACTCCCAAACGTTAATTTTACCTAAGGGGTAACCCAGTAATGAAGCAAGTGGAGCTAAAATGTAATATGTTTTCGGGGTACTAACCAACACAACAAGGAATCGTGTACAATCAGTTGCCTTCGTAAGATTGTCCTGAGCAGTTTGGCCACCAAATAGGAACCTGAAAAATGGTGTAAACTATCATGTTGACCACCACAAAAAAGGAAAATGACATTGGTACTGGGAGGTGTTTCTTGTGCCTGTTTGCATTCGAAATACAACACACAATCTGTAGTGAGTTTCTGAGGCAAACCTTGCTTTAAGAGTCTACTTATGTCAGTGTAAAGAATCTTGGATTTACTCCAAACGCATGAGACAGAGCTTGATTTTAAACAGATTTATTAAGAAACAATTTGTAAAAAAAATAAAAAAAACACTAATTCCTAAGGAGGACCAACAGATGCTCAAGGCCCTGCATTAGCCCGGTGACCTGCTCCCGCATACGGCCCACACAATTCAGAATCTCTTCCCGACACCTCTGTTCCTCTGTGGGTGACAAAAGTTTGGGGATTAATAAATCGATAATGAAGCAACATTGTAAAAAAACAAAAAACAAGCAAACACAAACTTACAAGCTTGAGGGCCAAAAAAAAATTACACGGATAAAACCCAGAGCCCCAAAATGTCGTATGCCAAAAATACAAGGGCCCTAAAAAAAGGCACACAGGTGTGATATGTGTATGGTGACATCAGCAGGAACAGGTACAGACAACCCCCAAAAATACCCTAAGGCGAAAAAAAGTTAAAAAAAATGGGGACGACACATGATTACATACAAACAGTTTGTGGTGTCCAAAATAAACTTTAAAAACATACCGTTCTCCAAAACGAGAGAGCCAGAAGCCACTCCCTGGACCACCTCGGAGTTGGCTAAATTCCCCAACCCGAGGGGCAGGGTGTTTTCTTGATCCTGGGAGGGGGTATTTGGAGGAGGGATGGATGGAGGAGAGGGGGAATTGGGCTGGAGGGGAAGTAGTCCAGAAATATCGGCCACAGGGTCTGGGGAGGAGGGGGGAATAGAGGAATTGGGGGTTGGAGAGAGGGGCCGGGACCGGCATCTTGTGTGGCGATGCCGCCGTAGTGTTTGCTGTGCCCCTAAAAAATGACCAAAAAATTGTTGTTAGTTTCAACAGGAAACAAAAAAAAAAAAAAAAAATAGGACAGACATAAAAACATGCACATGCAGATATGACTACAATGACTCAATAGGACAGACATGAAAACATGCACATGCAGATATGACTACAATGACTCAATAGGACAGACATAAAAACATGCACATGCAGATATGACTACAATGACTCAATAGGACAGACATGAAAACATGCACATGCAGATATGACTACAATGACTCAATAGGACAGACATGAAAACATGCACATGCAGATATGACTACAATGACTCAATAGGACAGACATGAAAACATGCACACGCAGTTAGGGCCCACAAGAAAAACTTGAAAACCACAGTCCAGAAGGCTTACTTTCCACAATCTGCATGCGAAAGCATGCCAGCAAGCGGGGTGTCCGCCGGTGCAGGTCCAACCACCTGCGCTCCAGCTGGCCGAAGGAGCGCAGGCATCGACGTACCTCCGCTTATGCGGAACGCTTGCGCCTATTGGAGATGGGTGGAGGCTGACTGGTGATCCTCCTGTCCATCACCTCCGTCAGCACCAGCAGTTCGCGCCTGGTGAATGCGGCGGATCTCATGATGGCAATGGTGTTTTTTTGACAAAATATTTTTAATAAAGCACCCAAAAAAAATTTGATTGGCTAATGTATATGTGAAATTAACAGGACCAATTCTATTGGTTAGTGTATGAGTCATGTGTTCGACAGGGCCAGAAATCTCTTGAGAGTTATGATAGGCTTGATGCAGTGACATGCGTAAGCTAATTTAAATAAAGAAATGAACCACAGAAAAATTGTGGGGAGACAAACAAATAGAACAATTGTTTAATTGGGGCTAACATGTCTTTGGAACAATAAAAGCGAAGGTTTCAGCCGTACGTATTCTGCGAGCAAATACAAACACGGACAAGATTAAAGTTTATTGCATTGTGTTGAAAAAAAAAAAAAAATTAAGCTAATTGATATATTGATTGGCATGATACGATTGAGGGAGGTAGGCCGAAAAAACGAGCAGGTAATCGGAATCTGACAGTCCCACTTCCGGTTTGTACTTGTGCGTGCGTTCCCTTCAAGCCATTTCGGGGATGTACGCTCGCTATTTGGCACGCTCGTTAGTCAGAGGAGGGGTCGCCTGAGTTTGGGGCGGATTTTTAGCTGCGTAGGAAAAAACGAGCGAGTGCTTGAATTTAAATATTTTTTTACGTACGGCGAACGTGCGTACGCCCACTTGCGAGTGGGTCTTAATCAGGGCCTATGTGTTCAGAAACATCAAAAATCCCTCAGGAGAGTCTATGGGTGTCCACAAATGCTATGTGTGAGTCTAACATTTCAGATACTGTACTCTAAGAGAAGCCTCTTTCCACCATTTCTGCACCCTCTGCAAATGTGGGGATGACCAGTACATGTAAATATGGTGACATAATAGGAATTTGAGGATGCTAGTGTGGAAGTGCAGCAGGAGGGTGAGAGGGATTTTTGTTTACTATCTGAGGATACTCATACCAAAAAGAAAGCCATTGTCATGCCTGGGCATAAGACCACAATAGCCGCCTCTTGGGTGTGGAATTATTTTTACACAAATCCAGCTAACTTTTGTGAATGCATCTGTACCATTTGTAAGGCCAAAGTTAGTACAGGTAGGGATGTTAACCATCTAGGCAACTTCTCTATGTTACATAATTTGCAGCGAGTTCATGCAACTTACAAAATTATATAACTTGTAAAATAATAATGAGCAGTCCATTATCAGCTCCCAGCTTTTTGGACCAGCACATACAATCTCCACTTTCACTTTTTGCGGTGGCCCAGACAAACCAAGGACTTCAGCCACAAAGGTGGCAGTCCCTGTCTCTAAAGTGCATGGTTTGTTAAACTTTGCATGCCCTTTTTAATATCCAACATAAGGGTGGGTGGGAAGACACAAAGACAATTCCACCTTGCATTACTTTTCTTTTCATAATGTGTTGTATTTTGTGGGGGCATTGGGAATGGTCTTTCTTGCATAGACAAACATTTTTTATTAGTTATTGCTCTAATAAATCACTACACTTTTTTAAAAAGAAAATAATAATAATACAATGTTAATAAGCAAGAATTCCTGACAAGGGTTAGAGAACATGTCACAAATATTAGGAGGCTGGCCATACTACCCCCTTCCACTCTCATAAATTGTCTTTGTCAATCAAACAGTTGAATTAAACTTACTAACTAATCAATCCTACTTTTCTTTACCTTCATTCCACTACATACATACTCCACCACCATTTCCCTGTACTGCCCTTGAGTCTACAATCTACAGTAATTCTCGATTAATGAAAACATGCTTGATTTCTTTGGGGTCATGTAGTGTATTAAACTGCCATCATGTCTGCCAATGATGTGTGGCAATGTTTCATAGATGTGCTATAGTCTTTTAAACTGCCATGTGTTTGTGCCGTTGCTCTGGTAATTAGGTTAGCCAGCTAGCCTTTGGACAATATTGGTGAACAATATTGTAGAGAGTGAGGTCGTCAAACTTGGTAGGATAAATGGAGAAAAGAAGACTCTTTGTTGGGGGCACTCTGTTTGTAAATCAAAATGATTTATTAAAAAATTTAAAACTTAACTTTTAATTTTGTATATAAAAAAAGGGGGTGAATGATATACACTGCACCACATTGACTAACAAAACATATATATTTTTATTGACAATAAATAGTCAAGTTAGATTACCAAATAAACGGGAGATTGATGTACACAATACACCTGGTTATATAAGGGTGCGAACTGCACCAGGTCAATTCTGTAGAGAAAAAACTCTGTTGTTTCTCAGATGGTGAATTAAATATGCACTGGCTATTTAACTAACAGAATAACACAGAAGATTTCAAACATAATAAATAGGTTTGTCCCCAAATTCTGCTTATAGATTATGAACGACGTATCCAAATTCACAATGCACAGATATAAAGTGATATACTGTGAAATGTAACACAGTTCTAGATTAGGATAGAATATATTACAGAAGTCAGAAATTGTAAAGTAATAATATCAAAGAACCAGTCTCTTTAGCCCATTGAGTAATATTGGATAAGCTTGAATGTTCCGATTGTTTGGGGCAAGAGAATACTAACATTAGACCTTAGACATTACACATCTATATGAAAATATCAATATATCATACAGTGTCACCTAAGGAAGGAAAAACCTGACTAAACAGCACTCAAGAGCACTCTCCAGGAGGTAGGTGTATATGTGTCAAAGTCAACAATCAAGAGAAGACTTCACAAGAGTGAATATAGAGGGTTCACCACAAGATGTAAACCATTGGTGAGCCACAAAAACAGGAAGACCAGATTAGAGTTTGCCAAACAACATCCTATGGACAGATGAGACAAAGATCAACTTGTACCAGAGTGATGGGAAGAGAAGAGTATGGAGAAGGAAAGGAACTGCTCATGATCCAAAAATACCAACTCATCAGTGAAGCATGATGGTGGTAGTGTCATGGCGTGGGTATGTATGGCTGCCAATGGAACTGGTTCCCTTGTATTTATTGATGATGTGACTGCTGACAAAAGCAGCAGAATGAATTCTGAAGTGTTTCGGGCAATATTATTTGCTCATATTCAGTCAAATGCTTCAGAACTCATTGGACGGCGCTTCACAGTGCAGATGGACAATGACCCGAAGCATACTGCAAAAGCAACCAAAGAGTTTTTTAAGGCTAAAAAGTGGAATGTTATGCAATAGCCAAGTCAATCCCCTGACCTGAATCTGACTGAGCATGCATTTCACTTGATGAAGACAAAACTGAAGGGAAAATACCCCAAGAACAAGCAGGAACTGAAGACATTTGCAGTAGAGGCCTGGCAGAGCATCACCAGGGATGAAACCCAGCGTCTGGTGATGTCTATGCGTTCCAGACTTCAGGCTGTAATTGCCTGCAAAGGATTTGCAACAAAGTATTAAAAAGTGAAAGTTAGATTTAGGATTGTTTAGTTTGTCCCATTACTTTTGGCCCCTTAAAAAGTGGGAGCCTCATATAGAAACCATTGTATTTCCTACACCATTCACCTGATTTGGATTTAATTACCATCAAATTAAATCTGAAAGTCTGCAGTTAAAGCACATCTTGTTTGTTTCATTTCAAAGCCATTGTGGTGATGAATAGAGGACAAAATATGAAAATTCTGTCAATGTCCCCATATTTATGCACCTGACTGTGTATATATATATATATATATGTGCAAACTCGTTTATATTAACCTGTGTCAGCTGTCCTTTTGGTAGTATGATAGAAGCTATGTTAGGTGACTGCCTTACCTTTAAAAGCCAGTAGCTGGCAGGTGAGCTTTAAACCAGGTAACATTTTTTCAGTTTAAACTATGTGATAACAGCTACCAGGTTTTCATCAGTGTGATGATAGTGTAGGACCCGCAGAGAAGTGGGGTCCCGTGATGTGGGCTGCGGGCTTAAAATGCATTGATCAATCCGTGATCCAAATCCCCATTATTTATTTATTTATTTATTTAGACATCATTGTAAGTGTTTAAACATGGTGAGTGCTGGGTTTTCTGTTTTTATTTATTTAGGCAATGTAGTCACAGGCCACTTGCACCCCAGTCCTGGGAATGGTGAGTGCAGGTCTGCACCCCAAATCTGGGACTGGCGAGTGCAGTGGGTTTCTGACTTTGTTTATGTGGTTAATTTTTAATTAACCTTTTGTGATCATAGCTTTCCCATGCACCCCATGTGCAAACTCGTTTATATTAACCTGTGTCAGCTGTCCTTTTGGTAGTATGATAGAAGCTATGTTAGGTGACTGCCTTACCTTTAAAAGCCAGTAGCTGGCAGGTGAGCTTTAAACCAGGTAACATTTTTTCAGTTTAAACTATGTGATAACAGCTACCAGGTTTTCATCAGTGTGACAGATAGTGTAGGACCCGCAGAGAAGTGGGGTCCCGTGATGTGGGCTGCGGGCTTAAAATGCATTGATCAATCCATGAACCAAATCCCCATTATTTATTTATTTATTTAGACATCATTGTGAGTGTTTAAACATGGTGAGTGCTGGGTTTTCTGTTTTTATTTATTTAGGCAATGTGGTCACAGGCCACTTGCACCCCAGTCCTGGGAATGGCGAGTGCAGGTCTGCACCCCAAATCTGGGACTGGCGAGTGCAGTGGGTTTCTGACTTATATATATATATATATATATATACACACACACACATATATACAGAGAGAGAGAGAGAGATCTTATCATAGGAAGTGGTGACCATGGAATCATTAGTCGCAACTTCATTAAAAATGTGGATACAAACAGTAACGTACACTTTAATAGTGGTCGTGGAAAAAGATGGAAAACTAATATCCCTTTTTCACAATTTTGCCGTGTACGAAGGAACTGTAGTTCAGATAAAATATTTAAAGAACAATTGGAAGTTTATTCAGGAAGATTCCGGGATAGGAAATATCCAGAGGATACTATACTAACAGCAGTTAATAAAGTAAAGGATCTCGAGAGAAAAGATTTATTAACATATAAAACTAGAGAGTCGAAAAATGATGAAGTGATCTTTGTAACACAATATAATCATAGAGAAAAAGAAATAAGAAAAATCTTCAATAAACATTGGGATATATTGAAAACAGACGGAATTCTGGGTCAAGTGCTCCATGATCAACCAAGAATAGCTTTTAGAAAAGCGAGGAATTTTAAAATCATCTGGCCCCTAGTAGTCTTAAAGCATTGGAAGGTAAACCACAACAATGGATTCAAAAAAGTAAGTTTTTTTTAAGTGCAATAGCTGCAATGTATGTAAATTTGTCGACCATGAGAATGGTCAATTTTCAAACTATAGCAACATGACATCTTATAAAATCAAGAATCTAATGAACTGTATGATGACATGGGTGATCTATATGATCGAGTGTCCATGTCAAATATGTTGGTAGAACCAAAAGAAAAATTTAATTGAGAATACAAGTACATGTGAGGGGCATTAGAAACAAAGTTGACAATCACTGCATACCGAAACACTTTTATAAGTGTCATAATGCTGATCCAACTGGATTAAAATTCAAAGCAATAGAGAATGTACACCTTTGTGAAAGAGGAGGTGATAGGGAAAAGAAAATTTTGGAAATGGAGATGTTTTGGATTTTTACTCTTAATACCATAGTTCCACATGTATTAAATGAAATGTATGAAATTACATCCTTTTTATGAATTTCCTTTATTCTATATTTACTAATTTCTGCTCCTTATGTTTCTTATGGTTTAATTTTATCTGATTTGTTCTCTGTTGAGAGATTTTATAAAACTTACTGATTATATCTATCTCCTATATATGATTCCCTAGTATATGGTTTAATTCATTAATTATTGATATTCCACTTTCTAGAGATATTTATTATGAGATATGAAGTATTTTTATCTGTTAATTTATTTATGGGCAATTATTATCTTTTATATATTGTTTGTTAAGATGCTCTAATGTAGTTTACATTTTTTACAGTGATAGATTATCTGCTTTTAAATATACCCTGTCTTTATTTATTTATTCAGCAAAGTTTGCACATAACCTTACAGAAACTATAAGAAAATGTCCACCGCATATGAAAAATATACAACAAAATGGCCTCTATTCTGGAGACAGTACATCCCCATTAGTATATTGGGATAGGAAGAGCTCCGTGAGAAGTGCTAAGAGACCTGTGAGCTCTTTGTTGTTTAATGACATTACCCCACAGGTGTGCGGCATGCCCTAGGGATGTAATGATTACATCCGACGGACACTGCCACTCTGTGTGCGCGGCGGGACCTCTCGCAATGCCTACTGAGCATGTGCAGTAAGATCCAAAATGGCGCCCGACATTCAAAAATCGGATGTGCCGATTATGGACAGTATAGATCAATTAGGCAGGGAATATATACTTGAAGCTCTTCATTCATAATACAAATATCCACCTGACAAATTCCAGCCATACAGGCACAAGGGACGAAACACGTTGAGGCTGTGGTGACCCCTGCTATCTGGGACTGCTATATCATTTCAGATAAGCTTCCAAATTACTTTTAAGTTGTAATTATGAATTTTTTTGGTGTTTTGTGTGTGTAATTAAAGAATGTTTTAATATACTACACTATGCAAGCACTTTCTTTTCTCTCTATCTATCATCCCATCTGGAGTTGAGTGATTACCATATCCTATTAAAGGACCCAGGACATATCACTACAAGCCTAAATTCTAGGCACACATGGTACGCTTTGTAGTTTATATAAGTGTGCACATGAGTATGTAATATACTACACTATAAGGTGCTCCTTCTCACCTTTTGTATTTTCATAATTTTCTGGGACCACACAACAATGATCCATTTGAAGGAGTATGAGCAGCCATTGTGACAACGGGGTTATAGTGGAACATTCATCATTTTACCAAAGGACTTTGGTTTATCCAGTATCCATATAGGAACTAGCGCTTTTATCAGTACCTCATTATTATATATATATATATATATATATATATATATATATAATGTAGGGAATAATGCTGACAACCACATACCTTTATACAAACATCACGTTTGCTGCAGACCAATCCTACTTCCGCCTCTTGGCTGGTGCCTCCCCGCAGATGACGTCATCCATGTGCACCACAGGCATCCCGGCGCACGCGATGACGTCACACGCTGCCGGAGCCCGATGCTCCTTTGTTGACATCACCTGATCGGGTGACTGACACTCCCACCGGTGGGGAAAATACGAGATCATAGGCAAAGGATAACATAATATGCCTAAACAAGAGAGCAAAACAAGTAAGAACATTAGGAATGGGTCTGCATAAATGTATCAAACGCTGCACCACAAGAATAAATGCATACAGACAATGATCGTAGTGAACCATGTGTTGCTAAGCAACCATATATAAACAAAACAAACTACAATGATACACATACATGGAGTGATATAGGTGTAACATGACACAAAATGACACACAAACTAAACATATAAACCAGACAAGATACAAGTGTGACATATAACAATAAATAAAACATACTCTGATAAAACATATTTTAAGTGTCAATGTGGGATGGTCGGGCATGTACTACAAAAATTTTTTTGTGTATGTAGTACACAAGGAGAAATGATCTCCAAACAAGTATAATATGTGTATATGTGTAACAGTAAAGGAAATAATGACATGAATGATATTATGTGATGCAAGATATCATCACAAATAAGATAGATATAGATACACTGCGATGAGCCCAGTACAAATAATGTATACATCCAATGATGTTTACTGTAGTCAGGAGGTTATAAAGTCAATCGTTGGAGAGATACCGTTACATCCGAAGGATACTGTATTTATTCACAACACCCGGGATTCTAAGGTGGTCACCCAACCTTGTACTAGCCAGGCCAACAAGGTATTGCTTCCGAGATCGGACGAAAATCAGGCACATCCATTGTTGTATGATAGTAAGTATACCGGATCTGAACTTCCAAGGGGTCCAATCATCCAACTTAAGCACCTAAGTAACCTCATGACTTGACTAGCTATTCCAAATCGAAAGGTCAAAAAAAGGAATATAAGCAGGCAAGTCCCAACAGACCCACTTCAAAGTTGTCTGTAAATGACCAATGAAAGAGTGTGCAAAGGCAAGGATAGCATACACATAACTGAGTGAGATGACAGAAATCATATTTGTCCAAGAAATAGAACAGAGGCACCACCATAGCAATCCAATGTGGACATCAGCCTAGGACTTGACCACCTGAAAAACATAATAATAATCATAGGAAACAAGCAAATGATAGCATTTCGTTGAGCCCAAAAGGCGCAACAGAATTCATCCTATGTATCCACCGTGCCTCAAGTTGTAACAGTTTCTTGTCTCTATCACCTCCTCTTTTAGAGATGGGTACATGGTTGATTGCTTTATACGAAAGGGTAGCCAATGAATGTCTATGTTCACTGTAATGCCTGGCTACTGGCTGATCAATGTCTTTTCCATCCAGTGCCTGACGGATGGCCGTCCTGTGTTGAGCCATCCTCACTCTTAGTGTACATGACGTTTTCCCTACATAAACAAGTCCGCAGGGACACCTAATTATGTAGATGACATATTTGCTTGTACAGGTGAGAACATGTCTGATGGGTATTCGTGTACCTGAGTGTGGATGTACCACATCTTGTCCTATTTCCAAGTATCTGCATGTCGTACAACCTGTGCATCTGTAACAGCCCGGTCTCTTAGTGAGGAAATGCATGCTGGAGCTCGATGAACATCTAGATACATCATTATGTATAAACCAGTCCTTAAGGTTTTTACCTCTTTTATAACCCATCATCACCTTGGTGTTCTTAAGTGCCGGAAGACTTGAGTTGGTATTGACGATCGGCCACAATTTTTTAGTGGTTGTGTTCACAAACCCACTCCCACTATTGAAGTGGTTGATGAACAGGACTGGTTTACTTTTCTTTGATTCCGTGACTTCATTCTGTGAGCTAACCGTCATCTGCAGTAAAGCTTTTTCTTTTGCAGCTAGTAGATCTCTCCAGTTGTAGCCCCTATTCAGAAATTTTAACATCATCTTGTTGATGTCTTCCTCTGCTCTAATGGGATCGTTAGTTATCCTCTTCACACGCAAAAACTGCGAATATGGCAGGCTCTTGATTAATGAGACAGGATGTTGACTCTGTGCGTGGAGAAGTGTGTTACAGTCAGTAGGCTTGCTGTACAGGGTAGTATTGAATGAGGTGCCAGTCCAGATAATATTGACATCAAGAAAATTTACTTTTTCATAGTTGCAATCAAACGTGAACTTGATGTGTTCATGAGATAAGTTGATGGTGTCCATGGTTGTAATAAAGGCTTCCCGTGTACCAGACCAAATGACGAAAATATCGTCAATATATCGCGTAAAAAATAAAAGATGTTGATTAAAGTCACGATTCTCTAGGAACAAAGTTTTTTCACTGGAAAACATGTATGTATTGGCAAACGAGGGTGCCACATGAGAACCCATGGCACAACCCCTCATTTGTAAGAAAAAATAATTATCAAAAAGAAAATAATTACGCATCAGTGTCTTTTCCAGAAGTTTGATGTACAAGTCAATGGGTGGTCCCTCATAATCTGCATGAGATCTGAGAAAGTCTTGCATACACTCCAAACCTTGCTCTTGCGGAATACTTGTATAGAGTGATACAACATCGATAGAGCACAATAGAAGTTTAGTTGGTAAATTTAGCAAAACATGCTACTTATCCAGCAATGTATTAGTATCTTTTAGGAAGGTAGGTTCCCTCATAATTAATGGCTGTATGTAAAAGTCCAAGAATTTGGACACTACACTGTATAGGGATCCTCTAGCCGATATAATCGGACGACCTGGTGGAGATTGCAGAGACTTGTGTATTTTGGGTAATGTATAAATTAACGGGACTACCGGATTGTCTGTGATGAGTTGTTTCGCTGTGTTAGTATCAAGAAGATTGGTAGAAATTGCTTCATTTACAATTTTATCAAGCTCTTCTTTAAAAGGAACTGTCGGATCTTGATCTAATTTCGTATATACAGCCATGTCACTTAACTGTTTGTAAATTTTGTCTTTGTAGTCCCTTATGTCCTGAATGACCAGAGCACCTCCCTTTTCAGCCGCCCGGATCGTGATGGTAGGATCTTTGCTTAATTGTTTTAAGGCAGTAAATTCTGCCCTGGAAAGGTTATGGTGCATTAGATGTTTGTTTTTATGATGTAGAGTCACTTCATGGTCCAGTAAGCGTGTGAAACTTTTTATTGAGGCATTGTGTGATTGAGGTTCAAATGAGGATTTTTTCTGAAGAGGTCCTGTTTGATAAGTCATGGTATCTCTATCAGTTGGTGGGAAGAACTCTTTAAGTTTCAAACTACGGTCAAACTGCCAAAGATCTTGCTTCCAATGGAAGCTATCAAATGGGCAGGAAGGGATAAAAGTCAAGCCCTTGTTGAGGACTTTCCTTTCTATGTCATTAATTGGTCTATTGGAGAGATTAATGATCTAGTCCTCTTCTTGTACGGTCTCTTTCCTCCTGCCCTCCACGTCGCGTGTGGGCTCTCGTTCTTTTTGTGCACGCGTGGAAATGCCTAAAGGGGGTTTTTGTGACAGAGAGGTCGGGATAGAGTCCTGGTCACTCTGGAATGAATTGCACCCTGCTGATTCGTCTGTATCAAAAACAGGTCTAAATTTCCTAAATCTAGATCTCTGGAACTGCGTGGCAGATGTTCTGCCTGTAGCCCACGAATAAACTCTTTGCTCTTGGTAATCTGAGTTTACTTTAGACAATTTATCCTTTTTGAATTTTACTAATTCTTTTTTGTATTCCTCCACTTGTGTATTAAGTTTAGTAAGTCACTGGCACGTGGTGTCACTGGTGAATGACGTTTTATGTGCTTCTTCAAAGATCCTAATTTTCTCTTTCAAACTGCCCAACTCCTTCCCTGATTCTTCTATGACGAGTAATATGAGGTCTAGGGAGCACTTATTTAGTGCTGCAACCCAGCATCTACAGAACTCCACATTGTTCCTACCTATTGTGGGAACATTCTTAATGCGAAAGCCTCTTGGAATCTTCCTTTCTTTATGGTAATCACTAAGTGTCACACCATGCAGGTAGTAGTCGATCTCTTTTTTCTTTAATTTTAGTAATGTCTGATATAGTTCTTCAGTAGTATCTGAACCAGCTGAGTCAAGTAATGTGTCCTTAAAATATAAATTCTCTGCTTCAGACTCACTGAAACTTAGAGTTTCCCCTACGGGGAGTTGCAGGTTCAGAAAGCCACTACCATCTAGTGGATTGTTAATATTGCCTTTGCTTGTATGTGACATACTTCAATTATATAAGAGGAATATGTATGTTTACAAATTCGTCCCAGTAAACATAGACAAAATATAGATAGAACAACATAGAATCCAAAAAATTGTGTTCGGCACAATGCAATGTATCAAAAAGATGTCCAACATATATGAAAAAAATTGTTTTATATATAGAAAAAGTTCCTTATAACTGTCCAAGAAAACTCATTTAATTCAAGAAAAACTTTTTTCAAACCAAAGAATATTTTAAGTAAATGCCCAGTCCTTGAACCATCCTTAAAATCCAGCGTATGTTGATAAAGATGATAGTACAATAGTAGGGGTGCTATATCATCTGATGGAAAAAAATATCCACTGGAAACATACAAAACGATTGGGGCTAGCACTCCACACAAACTTCAAAAATGCCCTGGTGCCATCAGAAGTAAATGAATACTTATGTAATGTATGGAATAATGCTGCGGCACTCACGGATCTTGCATAGAAAGAATAACTCCAACTCAGGGGACACGAGTCTATCGACTTTATCAAGAACTTCAGTGAATAAAGTGACAACCACATACCTTTATACAAACATGGCGTTTGCTGCAGACCAATCCTACTTCCGCCTCTTGGCTGGTGCCTCCCCGCAGATGACATCATCCATGTGCACCACAGGCATCCCGGTGCGCGCGATGATGTCACACGCTGCCGGAGCCCGATGCTCCTTTGTTGACATCACCTGATCGGGTGACTGACACTCCCACCGGTGGGGAAAATACGAGATCATAGGTAAAGGATAACATAATATGCCTAAACAAGAGAGCACAACAAGTATGAACATTAGGAATGGGTCTGCATAAATGTATCAAACGCTGCACCACAAGAATAAATGCATGCAGACAATGATCCTAGTGAACCATGTGTTGCTAAGCAACCATATATAAACAAAACAAACTACAATGATACACATACATGGAGTGATATAGGTGTAACATGACAACACAATGACACACAAACTAAACATATAAACCAGACAAGATACAAGTGTGACATATAACAATAAATAAAACATACTCTGATAAAACATATTTTAAGTGTCAATGTGGGATGGTCAGGCATATACTACAAAAAATTTTTTGTGTATGTAGTACACAAGGAGAAATTAGAGAGGCGGAAGGAAGATTGGTCTGCAGCAAACGCGATGTTTGTATAAAGGTATGTGGTTGTCACTTTATTCACTGAAGTTCTTGATAAAAGTCGATAGACTGAAACGTTGAACGAACGTCCCCTGAGTTGGAGTTATTCTTTCTATGCAAGACCCGCTAGTGCCGCAGCATTATTCCCTACATTACATAAGTATTCATTTACTTCTGATGGTACCTGGGCATTTTTGAAGTTTGTGTGGAGTGCTAGCCCCAATCGTTTTGTATATATATATATATATATATATATATATATAATAATCAAAGCGCAAGTCTTAATTCTCTCTCATAAACAGTCCCAATCGATCTCTGTGGATCTGTATGCACTGCCTTATTAGACCGGCGTCCTTCCCTCGTCTGACGAAGTCCTAGTGATGAAACGCATAGGGGCGTGGCCTAGCGTTACATTCTACATGGTATGAGACTACCGAGATTACCACTCACTGGCTCCCGGAGACTTGTTTCATTTGTTCAAGCTGTTTTTACTTGCGGTGGTCTGACCGCATTGTCTGGTACGTGATTCAACACTTGTGGTTTTATGTACTGGATATAAATAAATAAATGTTTTGGAGATAATGCACTATTAGGCGCTCCCTCTGTTTATTTTGCAGCATATATATATATATATATTTTTTATTTTTTTTGTAGAAATAGATAGATAGATAGGTATAGTTTTAATATATATATATATATATATATATATGTGTGTGTGTGATTTTCACTATACAATGCCCGATCACTGTGGCCAACAGTGATTTGGACATGGGGGGACAGAGGTGGAGCTGTGGCTGAAAGGAGGGGCCGGGGACAGGGCAGTGTGAGTGTAGCTGCACTGGGGGAGGAGAAGGCAAGAGTGCCGCAGGCTCAGTGGGCTGGGGATAGAGCAGAAGCCACTCATGGCTGCTGCTTCCAAGCCTTCCATAGCAGTACTGGGGGACTAGAGTAAGGGCATGCCGGGGACAGAGCAGCAACCACAGCTCCTGCATTGGAGGTGAAGTGGAGCAGCCACTCTGAGGATGGAGGGGGTGGGTATGCCGCAGGATGCCTGGGCCGTGCAACAGAGCAGCAGGCAGGAGCAGCACTGCTGCTTATAAGAGTGACAGAGCCAGGGGAGAAGGGGTTTGGTGTGCCACCAGCTGCCCGGTCCGGGGACACAGCAGGCCAGCCGCTCTGGGAGGGGGGACTAACAGGCTGCCCGATCACTGCTGGCCACAGTGATCAGAACACAGCAGCAGCAATGCAGCTGCTGCTTCTATTGAAAATGTGGCTGCTTACAGCCACGCAGGGAGGGGATCCCCAATCACTGTGGCCAGCAGCATTTGTTACACATTAGAGGGGAAGCCACAGGTGTAGAGGGACTAGAAGGTCATTCTGACATAGGCGGCTTTGGGAAGATTACCTTCCAGCAGCCGCCTAGTGGCCATTTCTGACTGGTCATCACCATGACGACCATGTCAAAGATATGTCTGGTGTGGGCATAACTGTTACGCCCATGCCATGCAAGTGGTTAAGATACCTGCAACTGTGCATATTATGTAAAATGCATATTTTTCATAATTTCTGCAAATATAATTTATGTAAAGTATTACATACAGTAATAGGTTTTGATTTTGGTATAGTCAAAAACCACCCTCAGTTGTTTTGGTTTTAGTTTTAGATCTGGATTTGTTTCAACACTAATAAAAACAACTAAAAAGTGGCACAAACACATGGCAGTTCAATAAAGAATATAGCACATGTAGGTAACAATGGCACTGTAGTGGCAGGATGGCAGTTCATATAAATTATAATATACTAAAGAATGTTTTCATTAATTAAGAACTACAGTAGATCAGAGGCCTGAGGCCAGCACAGGTAAATGGAGGCTGTAGTATTAGTGAAAGCCAGGTAAAGGATTGATTCATTAAATCATTACAGAATATAACTATAAAGAAAAACAAATTAGATAAATGGAAAACACTATTAAAAAAACAAGAATCTAAACTCACAATGAGATAAACTTATTGATTAAGTAATTGATTCCTGTTAATAATTTAACTATAGAAAATAAAGAGAAAATGAAGACACTACTATAGAACAAGCATCCAAAATCATAATGAGATTGAAACCTCAGGATTGAAAGCAACAGCCTAGTCATTGTAATTAATTAATTATATGATTATTTGATTTGATGATATTAGCCAAAATCAGCTGAAAAAGCTGCAGAACAAGGGCCCTTTATACTAGGATGATAAGCTGGTGATGGATGGCATTGCAAGAAACAAAAGAAAATTAAAGCCCCAGTAAAGTACATTAATATACAGTACACTGCCTGTAATACACACAACCTTGGCAAAACCCATAATGAAACATGGTGCACGATGGAATTGTATCTTAAGAAGGACATGCACAGTATAACAAACCAAGCATTTCAGTGATAGGGACTGTCATCTTTGTGGCTGAAGTGCTTGGTTTGTTTACGCTCCCACAAAACAAGGTAAGCTTAAGGTGGCTAACAGGGTTGTTAATCATGTATACAGCTGTTAATGTCATTATCATCATCATTCTCACCCTCATTATTGTTGTTAATATCAGCATCACCATACAATATTAGCTCATGCCCACTGGAATCCACCATTACAGAAGTCTTTGTACTTAGGGCCTGATTTAGACCCACTCACAAGCGCATAGCGCTCGCAAGCAGGTTGATGTTCCCCCACTGCGCATGCACCACCTCCGGCGTGCGCATCCGTGAGCCCCAGCAAGCGACGGCAGCTCCGTCGCTCCGGGGCTCACTACAAGATGGGGTGGCTGTCAATGTTGATTGACAGCTCACCCCATTTTGTAGGTGGGGAGGGGTGAGGCTGTACAAATACAGGCATTCCCTTAGGAACACCTGCCATTTGTGGGCGGCCCTACTGACATCACTCACACTATTAGAGCAGGAAGTCCACTTGGGCTTGTGGGAGCCGAGACCCTACCGCAGGGTCTCGATGCAAGCCCGATGGTCGCAATAATCATGACCATTGCCAGGCCGCTCACACTAGCTGTGGGTGGTCACCCACAGCTGTGCGAGTGGCCAGGAGGCCGGAAAAAGAAAGAACACCCTGATTCAGAGTGATCGCTCGCAAACAGCGAGCGCCTCTGAATCAGGCCCTTAGTTGTAATTGGCGGCAATTTCATCCTCATATAATTTGTAGCTCATTTTTATGAACATCAGTTTTTTCACATTTTTTGGAAGAAAACTTCTATAGCCCCCATACACCTACACGATTTCAGGACGATTACACGATTTTCAAGCAATCAAAGATGCATCTTGTGAAAATTGTGTCTTTTTTAGTAACTTACGATCTGATGCATGCTCCCGCTGTTCATTCAATTGTGTCTTCTGATCAGAAGTGCAGCACATCTTGCCCGTCATAACGATATGAGGATCGTGCCATTTATTTTGTTCATGTGATCCATCGTGTGGCATTTCAAGTAATTTCAATAACTGTTTCCCTGATGAGCCCCTGATGAGCCTGTGAGACAAAGGATCGATCTTACGACTGATCCTGTGCTAGAAAAACCACAAACATGCTGCAGGGACTGCCAGGGAGCTGCTGGAGAATCGTAGGGAAAACATATCATTCATCTGATCTTATGCTGGTTGTTTAGGTGTATGGGCCCCAGTACACTGATTGCACACAAGGTTTCCAGCTGTCATAAACACCCTCTCCAAGTCCACACTGGAGGTTGAGCAGCGTAAGTAAAGCAAAACTAGTTTTTTCATGGTGCACCAAAATTAATTTTTCCTGCCACTATTCATAGGTACTGTGTGACATGCTAATTTGTACATTATCATTAAAGTAATCTCTCCTCATTTTGTTGAATCTTTCTATTTCAGTTTGATTTATGGTAGAAATGTCAATAATTTTGGTCAATTATTTTAAGCCTGACCATATGTCCTAACAGTGTTTTACTCTTTTGTACTAAGTTGAGTCATACTCATCACCAGTGGGTCTCTTGGAAAAAGTAAGTTTTCTCCTTGCAGCAGAATTTTCAGGAGAAACTGATACAGGAGATGTCAACATGTTGTGTGCCACTTGAGCTGACAACTTGCTCACACAGAGCTCTTTCCATCTCTTAAGATCTATGTTAGTTGGAAAGACATTACATAGGACTTAAACCTAGGATCAAGCAAGTTTGCCAAAATGCAGTGATCCCTTGCTAGATATTGCAAACCATTTGGTCCCGGTGAAGGGAATAAATAACTTGATCTAAAAGTCCAACATACTTAGCGGAATCACTTTGTTTCATCTCCTCTTTCAGTTTCTTTAGCTGCTTTATCTTTGCTTTAACTAATCGAGTCTGATTTAACTAATGGAATCATTCCACACAAAAGAGGTGGCTTTTTTGTCTTATGCCCAGGCATGACAATGGCCTTCTTTTTATCACTGGCAATAACTGCTGCCATTGGTGGCTGAAATACTTTGACACAAACATCATCCTTCTCCTGAATTTTATCAACTTATTCTTGTCCAACACATTCATCATCAACATCCTCATTAGCATCAGGTACACAAATATCCCCCTCATCCTGTTGCACTTCCACAATAGCATCCTCAATTTCTATGTCACCATTTTTACTTTTACTGCTACTTATCCTAACATTTGTAGAGGTTGCAGAAATGGTGGAAGTAGGCATCTCTAGGATTACACTGTCAGAAATGTGAGACTCAAACATAGCTCTCGTGGAAACCCTTAGAGTCTCCTCAGGGATTTGTGAAGTTTGTCAATACACAGTTTGTTCTTCAGCTTCAGCAATTTTTTGGTGCACTGATTTGCCAGGTTTAAAGGTGACACCTCTAGACTCAAAGTGAGAAAGTGTTGCATGTGAGGTTACAGAAGATGCCTGACTGAGTTTGGCATTCTAGTGCATGAAACAGTACTAGCAAATGAAAGCCTTGGCCTGAGCCTTTCCTTGCCACTGCATGTGGCTACAAATTGCTCAGAACATACTGCTTGGAATTATCCAGAAGTAAGTACTTGGAATTCTTTATTCTAATCCCAGATATTAGATTGTTTGGTATTGTATTATAAGGGTAATATAAAATAGTGATTGATCAGATCAATTTAATAGTCTTTAACAGGTGCATGAAATAGAGGGGTTTCATCTAGACTAGAAAAAAAGAAAGAAATGTCCCCTAGCACACTGCAATAGACCAGCAATAAGATTTAAATATTACATGATAATAGAAATGCAGATATCTTTATTGCATACATTTGCAAAGACATGTTTAAGCACCAGGCTATGTAAAGGCATCTCTGTACTGGTGTCCCTAATGCCACCTGTTAATAGCACCCACTTTGGGTCATATAATTGCATACTGTTATGTCACATGATAATAGCTATACATTAATATATCTACATTGAGAGCCAACTCACCTAAAGGTACCACAGTATCCTCCAATTAGCACTACATGAACCTGCACACCTTCCTGCCCTGTAGAAGGGGAACTCCTTTATTGTAGGGGTCCCCACCTCCCCAAGGATTCCTGGCCTAGGCTGACTAGTGGTCAGGTGTCAATGCTTTGGCTGGGGGACCCGGTGAAAGGGTTCTCTGGCTGTGGCATTACACCCCCGCTAGCAAGTCCAGTGCTGGTTATGGAAAATACAGGGGACCCCTACTCACTTTGTCCCCTGTATTTCCACAACCAGAACCAGCTCAACAGAGCCTGGTGCTGTTTTTTTAAATACAGGGGAACCCTACACATTTTTCCCCTTCATTTTTAGAACCCCATGCTCAGTGGAGCATGGGGTTGGTGGTATGAGAGGGATGCACGTCATGTTTTTTTGAGGGTTTTTTTGTTTACTTTATTTTACACACAGAAACATGCACAAATCTCTCAGATCTGTGCATGTTTCTGTGTAACTCAGACCTGCTCAGGCTAGACTCATTAGTCTGAATTAGTTCTGTTTTTTCTAAAGTTTTCAGACAGTGATAGTGTGCGAGTTAAATACTCGCACTCTACTACATTAACCGACTTGTATACCCACAATGGCAAAACATCTGGATGCGTGTTTTGCCATTGTGAGTTGCAGGGTGTGAGAAACATGTGAGTTTGCTTGTTATCATACCATATTACATAGGGTGAGTTCTAAAAATGTGAAGAGAGTAAACTAGAGAGTGTGAACATCGCACTGCACTAAGTCAGTGGTTAAGAAATTCAATTCACTTGCATATATGGCAACTAACTAGAGATGTGCGTGGACTCCTGTATTTTGATTTTGGCAAAACCACCCTCAAGTTTTTGGGCTTTGGATTTCTTTAAAATTGATAAAAACAGCTAAGATCATGTAATTTGGACCTGTGTATGTGCAATCCTACAACCGAGATTCAGTGTTTAAATAGGAGTTCTGAACTTACAGCAGACCCGTGCTGGGACTCGGTTCTACTTGGAACCCCAAAAGTAATCCGAGCTGGTACTCTATTTGACTGGGAACTCCAAAATTTGGGTGTGCTAGATTTTCACGAAAAGCAAACTGCACATATCTGCAACTAATTCCCACTATTGTAACATGTCCATCTCACTCAGTTAAAGCACCAGTGTATTCTTTTCTTTCATTTTAATTTATTATTTCCTTTAAATTAATGCTGAAAAAATAATGGGCCTGATTCAGACCCACTCGCGAGCGGCTGTCCGCTCGCAAGTGGGTCGATGTTATGGACTGAGCATGCGCACGACGGAGGGAGCTCCGTCGTGCGCATGCGCCAGACGCGACGAGCGAAGGAAAGTCCTTCGCTCGTTGTGTCCGATCAAAGGGGGCGTGCTGTCAATGTTGATGCTGCAATCTTCTGTATGTGGTTGCTGATATCCTCAAAATGTCCAGAGAGCTTTTAGGCAACAGACATTCTCTCTGTAGCCAAGAAAGTTGTGGACTCGCACCTGTAATATTTGAAGAAATTTGAACCAAGGTTATTGTGTACACAAAACAGGGTATGTATTCAAATGAATCCAGTTGTAATCCTCATACAATGTTACTTGCAATGACAAATCCTGAGGATAGTTTTAGCATGGCAAGCCATTTTGTTATCACATCCCTGAGTTTCTCCAACAAATTAACACCAATATGCTTCTTAGTGAACCCGGTGATACAGAGAGCAGGCTGCCTGTGACTGAGCTGGCATTGTTTGTTAGATACTGCTACTGCTGAAGGCAATACGTATACCCACCCAGTGGGCTGTCAAAGTCATGTACTTTTAGTTTGACAAGCACTACTTGTCCACAAATCTGTAGTTAAGTGGATGCCCTGATGGCATGCTAATGTTTATCTTTTCAGAGCTACAGTCCACAGTCCTGCACCCTTTCTCTCTGCTCTCCTGTGTGAAATGTTGCCCGATCATGAGGGTGGGACTTTTACATGCAATGCAAAACATGCAAGGTCTGAATCCAGGAAAATTAATTTTGCCTCATTCTGGGATGCAAGCTTGGAGTTAAGACCCAAGCCGAGATTCAGATCCACTTGTAAACCTTAATTTCTGCTGTGTTCGGTTTTCTAAAAAACCAAACCGCGCATCTCTAGTTTAAATTGTGGATTATTTACATACATTTTGTTTAAGTGTGTAAATAGTTAAATTGTCAATATCATATTAAGCACAAAACAACATGATTGACATTACACATTCTTAAGGCTATACCCATATTGTTTGTTAGGGCACAATCATAAACTTTACATGTACCCTGGTAATGTTTAAAATCATAGCACATAACATAATTGTCTACACATTTATTGTTTAAGTTACAGTAGCTGCAGATTGTGACAAACACAAATCAAATATTTAAATAGTGTATGACTATCAGCATGCTGTTTAACATTTGCAATATGGATTATTGCCACAAACATTGCAAAGACTCCTTGGTATGTAATATTGTTTAACAGTGACATCGAACCTTACTCACCTTATGGGCCATATTAGACAGACCACAATACTTCAGTAAGGGCACTCATTAGTTTTTAGCAAAGGAATAAGTGCAAACCAAACATTACATCAAGTAACAAACACCTATCTTAAATAACATACAAACACCTATCTTAAAAAGCATATCAGTAGTCATTTTAGAAGCTATAATTAACACATCTGCCAATAAAGCAGGAATGAGCTGGAGACCACATATGGGTGGCCAGCATTAAGTCCTAGAGCAAAATACATATACATTTTAAGCTACAGTAACTGTTCAAAATATTTATTTTATTTTTTTTCATCACAAGGTTGTGCTCACCAGCTACGTACTTCTGAGAGATGCAATGGGATCATGGCGGAGCAATGTGTTGGATCTGTTGCTATTTCCTGATTTTGGAGTGACTTGTTGAAAGTGCATTAATGTTTTGTGATGATGCTGTGAAATTAACAGAACAAATTATTAAAAAGTACACTGTGTCTAAGCTGTTCTTCACATAAATTAGTTAGGTCAGAATGAATGGGTTGGGTACGGGATGCCGGCACTCTGGATCCAGGTGGTCAAAATCCTAATGCCGGCATACCGACAGGGGTAGGATACAGACACCTGTCAGTAAGTATCCGAACCCTACCCGTAATCCTACCCCTTATCCTCCCTCCCCACACCCTAAAACTATTCCTCCCCCCTAGTGCCTAAACCTGACCCTCTTCCCTAGTGCCTAAAAGAAACCCTTCCCCACTAGTGCCTTACCCTAACCCTCCATCCAACCCCAGTACTTACTGTCAGGATGCCATTGGCAGATTTTTGACTGCTGTTGGGATACCAGCACCAGCATTCTGATCACTGGCATCTTGACAGCTGTGATTTCAACTACCTCCCAAATTAATAATGTGAGATTTCTTTATAGCAAAACTTTACACTGCATTTCAACACACATTTGTTAAGAACATGTCTTAAAAAATGCCAACTCACCAGCCTTGGTTCTCAGGATGATACAATTGTGCACATTGGGCCTGATTCAGACCCACTCGCGAGCGGCTGTCCGCTCGCAAGTGGGTCGATGTTATGCACTGAGCATGCGCACGACGGAGGGAGCTCCGTCGTGCGCATGCGCCAGACGCGACGAGCGAAGGAAAGTCCTTCGCTCGTTGTGTCCGATCAAAGGGGGCGTGCTGTCAATGTTGATTGACAGCATGCCCCCTTTGGTGGGCGTGCCGGGGGCGTGCCTCCCTGACAGGGGCGTTCCCACGGGAACGCCTCCCGTCAGAAGCCGGCCCACTGACATCACTAGTGATGTCAGTGGGAGTGATTTTGGCTCTGATAGATCCAAAATCACTCCGGAGCTTGCGGTTGAAAACCTCAACCGCAGGCTCCGGCTCGCAAATTCGATGGTCGCGATGGTCTCGACCATCGCGACCATCACAATGCACGCTCGTATAGCCTGTGGGTGGTGACCCACAGCTATATGAGCGTCCAGGAGGACGCTCCATGAAAATGGAGCCCGGCCCTCATTCAGAGCGTGCGCTCTGCTCAGAGCGTACGGCTCTGAATGAGGGCCAATGTATCTGATAAAAAACAGGGCTTATCTATCTAGTGATTTAGTTGAAATCTCTGTGCATGTAGACCAATGCAATATCTGCCCTGTAGCTCTGCTTCCATTTGCATATATAAAAAGCAAACATAAGTAAATGAATACAGTATGTCTTGCATGTCAATATTCCATTACCCATTATCTGACTTCTAAATGAGGTAAAAATAAGACAGATTTAATTTTGTTAAATGCAATATGCCGACAAAAAAAATGAGGATGGCTATAGTGATTTAATTTACTAAAATTAGCATAATGGTGGACCAGGCATCATTTACACAGTATATACTAAAGGGGAAACTAAAATATTATCTGCAATAGATGAACATATCTTACTTACTGTACATCTAATACATTGTTTAAACAGTAAAAAAAACTTTTAACTAAAAAATCCAGATTTTAAAAAAATCATAAAAAGGATGTTTCATGCTACAGTATAGGGAAACGTTTTGTTTCAAGTACATGTTCCTAGAAATATACAGTTAATATAAAACTCTAGATCGTTAGTGGTTTTGAAGTCATCCTGGCCAATTATAAGTTTAAGAGAAAGAGCAATTAATTCTCTTAGCCTTACTTACTCTGAAACCACCATTACTGATTTTTAATGGATTAATATAGTATAGTATTTCAGGAACTGGGACAGTGTATACCACAGCACCAATGTATTATTATTATTATTATTATTATTATTATTATTATTATTACATCATCTTAATAATATTTCATTTTCTATTTAGAATAGCTTTCTTCAACCATAAATTAATAATAAACAAGAAAAGACACAAACATGTTACAGTGCTGCGGTAGAAAACATTCAGACATTTCATAAAAAAAATAATGACAGAATTTCAAATGTAAACAATCAACTGTGATACATATATAAAAAGCAATTTATTCAATACGATAACCATATAGCATATTAAACCATATGCACAATGAACCTATAAGCTTTAAACCACTGATATCCCTAAATAATACAGATAGTGTTGCATTTATAAACAGACTTATTCACATTTGCAAATGTATCCTCGCTTAAAGGAACTGGATTTGTGTGTCCCAAATATGCAAAGAGTGGAATAACCACTTATAAGCAATAAACTGTAAAAAATGTAAGAACTCTGCTGTAAGTAGATAATATGGCCAATCCAAAAGTTAGAGATGTTCAGAAGTGTATAGCGTGTCTGCAAAGCACATAATTGATGCTTTTGATGCAAATAAATAAAAAGTGGCCAACAGATGTTTGCTGTGTTGTGTGACTCCTGGACCACTAGCCGTTATAAATGGATACTTATTCTCAAACATACTGTATTGGTGCGTACACACTAGACAATATGCTCCCTGAGCGATATCGGTTAGTGTGTCCCCAGCAGGGTGTGCTCAATGTCGTTCATGACATTGAGCACACCCGCTGAACGATATCATTAACGATATCGTTCAGCGCCGGGCTCTCTTCCCACATTCCCCAACATGCAGCGGCCTGATGACATTGTCAGGTTTGCCTGCATGTTAACCCGATGAACGATGATGACGAACGATCCGTGGGAACGCGTGTCGTCGTTATTGTTCATCGTTTTTGTGATAAAAATAGACGATAAAGTGGACGACTGAACGATAACAATATCGTTATCGTTCAGTCGTCTACTTTAATCGCCCAGTGTGTACCCATCATATGAGTATATAATCTGCAACATTGGATGTTATTGCTTTGTGTACTGTAAACACAGAGGGGTGACTCAGAGGTGGACAGTACTGCAGAAGCGACTGCATCTTTTGTTGCAACTGCTACTGCATCTTTATTCTAATGCTGCAGCTGATTGGCATCCTATTGAGGTGGCACCATTGGCCACACCATCAGATATTGCATGCACAGAAACTCATTTTGTCTACAAGTAAAATGGCTGTGGGAGGGCTGCTGTGCAAGCCCAGACACAGCCGCTCCTCCCATGGGCCTTTGTGGAGCTCATGATGAGTCACACCTCATGACTCTGCCTCCAGTAGGTAGCTCCCACCGGGTCCTGACTAAGTCAGTCAGCTGCAAAAGCCTCTTCCTGGAAGGGGTGATAGATGACTGCGGGGTGCGGAATGAGGAGTGCTGTGATGGATGAGAGGTGCATAATAAGACCAGGGGTGCTGTGCTGGGAAAGGGGTGCATAATGAGGCTACGGGTGCTGTGCTGGATGAGGGGTGCTGGATAAGGGGTGCTGTGCTGGGACAAGAGTGCTGTATGAGGCCAGGGTGCTGTGCAGGAAAAGGTGCACATAATGAGGCCAGGGGTGCAGTGTTGAATGAGGGGTGCTATGCTGGGAGAGAATGAGGACAGGGGTGCTGTGCTGGGAGAGGGATGCTAGATGAGGGGTGCTGTGCTGGGAATGGGTGCTGGATGAGGCCAGGGATGCTGTGCTAGGAGAGGGGTGCTAGGAGAGTGGTGCTGTGCTAAGAGGGAAGAGGAGTGCTGTGCTGTGAGGAAGCAGTGAATGGGGCAGTATGTGGTGCTGTGAGAAGAGTCAGTGGGTGCTGTGAGGTGGGCAGTAACTGGATCAGTGCGTGTGCTGTATGTGTGTGTTATCACAAGAATCATTTTTCACTTTCCCCATAGGAAATAATGTTGTTTTTTTTTGCAAAAACGTAAATATGCATTTATCTCTTAAATGCAATATGGGAGACAGATAAGTCTAGTGGTTATATACAGCGGGTAAAATAAGTATTGAACACATTAATATTTTTGTCAGTAAATATATTTGTAATGGGGCTATTGTTATGAAATTTTCACGAAATGTCAGTCAACAACCCATACAGTCCACATATGCAAAGAAATCAAATCATAGATGTCCATAATTTAATGTGTAATAATGTGAAATGACACAGGAAAAAGTATTGAACACGCTTACTGAAATTTATGTAATAATTCGTACAAAAGCCTTTGTTGGTAATGACAGCTTCAAGGCGCCTCCTGTATGGAGAAACTAGTTGCATGCATTGCTCAGGTGTAATTTTGGCCCATTCTTCCACACAAACAGTCTTCAAATCTTGAAGGTTCCCTGGGCCTCTTCTATGAACTATGGGCCTGATTCAGACCCGGTCGCAAGTGCTGAGCGCTCGCAACCAGGTCGATGGTGGCCCAGAGCGCATGCACACTATGAAGCCAGCTCTGTTGTGCGCATGCGTGAGACCCGGATAGCGATGGGCAATCCGTTGCTCTGGGTCTCGCACAAAAGGGGGCGTGCTGTCGATGTTGAGTGACAGCACGCCCCCTTTGGTGGGCAAGCAGGAGTGGTGGCTGTCCAGATGAGGCGTTCCCATGAGAACGCCTACCGTCTGGGGGCAGCCCCACTGACATCACAAGTGATGTCAGTGGGAGAGCTTTTGGCTCTGTTTGAGACAAAAGCTCTCTGGGGCTTGCGGTCACGAAACCCTACCACAAGGGTCTCGTCGCAAGCCCGATGGTCGCAATGGTCTTGACCATCGCGACCATCATCCTGGCCGCTCGCATTAGCTGTGGGTGGCAACCCACAGCAATGCGAGCAGCCAGGAGGCTGCTCAATAAAAAAAAAAAAAGACGCCCTGATTCAGAGCGAGCGCTCTGTCAGAGCGTCCGGCTCTGAATCAGGGCCTATGATCTTTAACTCTTTCCATAGATTTTCAATTGGACTCAAGTCAGGTGATTGGCTGGGCCATTCTAGCAGCTTTATTTTCTTTCTCTGAAACTTTTGAGAGTGTCCTTGGCTGTGTTGTTGCTGACATTTGGCTCATTACAATAGCCCCACCACAAATATATTTACTGTAGGGATGTGCAGGCTCGGATAGGTTCGAGTTTGCACGTGGAGTTCGGATTTTTCCCTCCAAAAAAACGGAACTCAGAAAGAGGCAAAACGTCATCTTACATGGACGAACATCATCATTCCTGGACAAAAGTCCAGGAATCCACAAGCAGGCGGCACTCCACTTAATAAAGACTCCTCACACGGATATCAGTCAACGTTTCGAGGGTACTTTATTCCCTCGTCATCAGGATAATAAAAAAATATGAAAGACTCACCATTAAATACCCGCCACCAACACCACATGCGGCACAGGTCCGAGGGGAAACAGGAAGTAGCGTCGCACTGACGTCATTCCTCATCGCCCGTCGTCACGGCAACCGACCTGTGAATACATAATACAAACAAATGTGTTTACATATAAGGCCAGCAGAACAGCAAAAAACGAACATGTAAGAACTATTCACATAAATCAACCCAATAAAGGATGCATCAGCTACTAAATGGTAACATATACCAATCAAAATCCACATGACATACAAAGCATAATGGATGACAAGCAAGGCATCTTAAACGGTAATCACTGATCGAAATCCAATCATCTCTTAAAGGATTATAAATCATCATAACATAACCATTATATGAAACAATGAAGACCCATGTTTTCATTTAGGCCACGAGGGGCCAACGTACCCAACTTATATATCCACCTACTTTCACATTGTAATAGTCGACCTGCCCGATCACCTCTACGAATCCTTTCAGGCACATGATCAATCAAGATGAATCTCAGTGTAGCAAGACCATGCCCAGCAGCCAGAAAATGTCTGACTACGGGTTGATCACTGCTTTTATTAATGATCGCAGCCTTAATCGATGAGCCGTGTAAGGCCATTCTTTCACGAATGGTCCGCTCCGTTTTCCCAACATAACTTAGCCTGCATGGGCAAGTTATGAGGTACACTACAAATTTAGTTAAGCACGAAAGACGGTGCCGAATGTAAATCTTAGCTCCGCTATGCGGATGTCTGAAATGATTGCCAGTCTGCATATACCTGCATTTCAGGCAATTTAAGCAACGATAGCAACCTGCTTGCAATGATAAAAAATTAGACACATTGCTAGAGCTACCCTTAGATTCAGAAACATCAGTCCGCATCAGTAGATCTCTGATATTATGACCTCTTGAGTAACAAGACATTACCCTGGTTTCATGCAGCCCCAATTTTTCATCAGTTTGAACTATAGGCCAAAGTTTTTTAGAAACTCTACTAATTCTAGTGCTAAATGGGTTAAAAGGATTAACCCAAGGTATATACTTTTTTTTAACATTAGTGGGCTTGACACCCAATAATGAGTCGCGTGAAATAGCAATGACACGCTGCTTAGCCTTAACTAATGAATCATAGGTATAGCCCCGTTTCAAAAAATCCTGTATCATTTTGTCAATATGCTTCTCAGCATCTTCCATCTTGCTGCAGATGCATTTTGCCCGCAAAAATTGGGAAAAAGGTAACCCATATTTGCATGATTTCGGGTGGTCACTACTCGCATGCAAAAATGGGTTTTGATCAGTTGCCTTCTGAAATAAAGAAGTATGCAATACTCCATTAACCAATGTTACCTGTACATCCAGATAGTTGACTATATGATTGTCAATATGATACACAAACTTAATTGGACTAGAAGACGCATTGTTCCCACAAATAAAATCCTCAAATTGTTGTTGAGACCCAGACCAGATCAAAAATAAATCGTCGATATAGCGACAATATGCTACGATACAGGCAGAATTGCCATCATTATTGAAAAAAATCTCCTTTTCTGCAATGAGCATAAAGGCATTGGCGTATGATGGGGCCACATTGGACCCCATTGCACAACCAGATACCTGGAGATAAAAAACGGCCATTGTAGAGGAAATAATTATGTGTCAATGTCATCTCTAGTAAATCCAAAATTAATGCAATATCTGGACCCCTGTATAGAACATTCCCAGTAATGAGAGATCGAACAGCTGCCAATCCCTCAGAATTGGGGATGATTGTATACAGATTGTATATATCCAAACTGCACAAGAAACAATTCTCAGGTACAGTACCGATACCTCGCAGTAAATTCAAAAAGGCCGTGGTATCAACAATGTAACCCGGACTGGCAGAGATACATGGTTGCAGTAATGCATCAAGGTAAGTGGAAATGGTTTGAAACAATGACCCTCAGGCCGTTATGATAGGCCGGCCAGGGGGACACGTCGTGCTCTTATGCACCTTGGGTAATGTGTAAAGTACAGGCACCACTGGATCCTTTTGGATTAAAGCTGATCTCAAAGACTCAGAAATCTTCCCCTCTGATACAGCGTTGGACAATAATGTTTCTACCTCCTTTAAAAAAACAATGGTAGGATCACCAGATAACAAACGATATACAGACTCATCTGAAAGTTGCCTATCAATCTCGGCTCTATACATTGTTATATCTTGGATTACAATCGCCCCGCCTTTGTCGGCGGGACGGATAACAATATCGGAATACCTCGACAAATTATGTAGGGCCTCACATTCCCCTTTCATTAAATTGTGATATACTTTTTTAGCAGATTGCTGTTTACTAACTAAGGACCCCACTTCATCACTGAGCATACGAGAGAAAGTCTGAATTGAAGCATTATTAGAGCTAGGATCGAACACACTTTTCTTAAGTAACTTGCGTAACTGCAAGGGAATTTCAGCATCCCCCGATTTATTGTCACTGTATACAGTCCCACGAAAATGCTCATATCGCCTTAATTGGCGAGTGAGATTGTATTTCTCAACCTCCCATTGCAGCTCGTCGAAGGAGGTGGTGGGCACAAAAGACAACCCCTTACTTAATACCCGAGTCTCATCATCAGAGAGGCAATGGCTGGACAAATTAAATATCAACGTTTCCTCTGAAGTGGCGGTCTGCCGACCTTTCCTCTTCCTTTCCCTCTGACCACCTCTCCTCGTATATCGCCGGAACCGGCGTGCGTGTTGTTGCGGGTGGTCACCCCCAAAGGGACTGAAGCCTCACTGACGTTACGGGACCCGGACACCTCAGAATCACTAGTAGATGGCATCTCCTGTGATGAATCCGTTAACCCAGTTCTCAACGGCATCCTCCGTCTCTGGTTACGACCCCTCTCATATTGGCCCCTCTCACGAACACCAGCACCAACCCAATGATAGACACAGTTCTGTTCGTAATCCAAATAGACTTTAACAATCTTTTTCATTTTAAAAGCAATCAGATCGCGTTTATATATTGCTAACTGATTAGTCAACTTATGAAGCCAATTAATCTATGTATCGGCCTCAAACATGTTCTTATGAGTTGTTTCAAATCGTTCAATTCTGTCCTTGATCAAATTAAGTTCACGGGTAGATTCTTCGATTACCAGGAGCATCAAATCGAAGCTACATTTATTTAACACCCCAATCCATCGTTTACAAAAAGCGACATAAAATTTTCCAATAGTAGGGGCATTGTGCACCCTGAAGCCCCTGGGGATCCTTTTGCTCTTATAGTAATCACTCAAGGTAATGCCGTGGTATAAAAAATCAATTTCTTTTTGTTTCAAATATACCCAATCCTTGTAAAGTTGATCCAGGGGTAAACCATCGGTTTCATCTATTAATTGCTGACCCAGCAGAATGGACTCAGATTCGGAGAAGCTGAGAATCGATCCTTGCGTCTGCATAGCCAAGTTCACATTCTCCACCACATCACACGTGACCTCCGACTCCGCCATGATCACCCAGCCAGTCACCTGATAACGTGCAGGTTCACGATGGAGGATACTAGTTCCAAGGCTGGGGTGCTAATTCCCAAGCAGGGTCACTGTCCGTGATAGCGACACTGCTAAATATAAAATGCAAGCTGGGAAGCACTCCCTCAATCAGATACACCTGTTTTATAAAAGTTTCAGACACAAGATGGTGAACTAGTCGCCCAGTTGATAAGTCAGGGGGTGGCTACCATTACGGGTCCTGGATATCAGTGGTCTCTGGAAAATGTACACCACTGTATGCAAAGATCTGCTGTGAACTGCTTTGTGACCTCTGACTTGCTGGTAACTACTGTTGTTCAGCTGTGAATTACATGTCTGTAAAGCTATGGAAAATAAACCTTGCGTTTGGTACTTATACCCAGAGTATGTGATCCTTGTTACAAACACAGTATACAGTCAGGTGCATAAATATTGGGACATTGACAGAATTTTCGTATTTTGGCCTCTATTCACCACCACAATGGCTTTGAAATGAAACAAACAAGATGTGCTTTAACTGCAGACTTTCAGATTTAATTTGAGGGTAATTACATCCAAATCAGGTGAACGGTGTAGGAATTACAACGGTTTCTATATGTGCCTCCCACTTTTTAAGGTGCCAAAAGTAATGGGACTATCAACTCAAAAGCTATTTCATGGACAGGTGTGGGCTATTCCCTCATTATTTCATTATCAATTAAGCAGGTAAAAGGTCTGGAGTTGATTCTAGGTGTGACAATTGCATTTGGAATCAGTTGCTGTCGACTCTCAATATGGTGGTGAATAGAGGCCAAAATATGAAAATTCTGTCAATGTCCCAATATTTATGCACCTGACTGTATATATTAAGGTATTTCATATAGATTACGTGCCAGTATCCCTAAGAGGGGCTGATTGGGCTAAGGGCCTGATTCAGACCCGGACGCTATGCTGCGCTCGCTCGCTCTGAGTGATGGTTGCACAACTACGCATGCGTATAAGTCGCAGTGCACATGCGCAAACAAGTGTCTACGATGTGAAATCGTCCGCTCGAAGTACACAGCCTGGCTGCTAATTTGAGTGACAGATAGTGCAGTTTGTGGGAGGTAACAAGGGATGGTGCTTGTGAACAGGGGAGTGGATGCTCGAATGTAGATGTGCCCGACCGTCAGAATGGAGTTTAATGGGTGTGCATAATTAGCAAAGTAGCGTCATTGAACATGTGACTTGGATGATTTTTCCATGAACTGCTCGCACTGCTTGCGGGAGCCTAGGTCTACCTTAAGCGCTGCAAGCAGCTCCGATGGCTCCCGATGGTCCTGATTAATCCTACATTTTCCAGAGATGACGTTTGTTGCGAGTGGCAATGGGGCGTCTTTAAACACTTGCGAGCGCAATAAGCCCTCTCCCACTAAGACATAGAGGCGTCCTTATACTTCAAAGAGCGAGCGCATGTTTTGCATAGATGGCCCCTTTTTGAGAGCTAGTCTGGGTCTGAATCAGGCCCTAAGTCTCTTTTAATTAAGGAATCAAGATGGATCACAAGACTTGGTACAACCAAACCTGGCTGTCTGAATGACAAGATAAATTGGAATAGTATAATCTAGAATTTATCAGGCTTTTTCTGTAATATTCCATTTATTGGTTCATTGTTGCTCCTACATATGATGATTTGTGGTTCTGGATATATCTGGTAGTAATATTCATTTTTTGGATTGGACTATTTTGATTTTGTACTGTAGTTTTTGCTTAAATTGCACTGTAATTCTCTGGGGGAGTTTTTTAATGTTTTTATGCACTTTGGTATACATTTACATGTTTTGGAGTACTGCATGTTATGTATGTGCCCCTCCAGGCTCCCATACTTGATCCCCTTGACATCAGTTCTTGTTTATTCACTGGTGGAACACATGCAACTCACCTATGGAACGCATGCTTTGCGGTTTCCATAGCTACAGTCAAGGTGAACACAGAAGTGTGGCGGTGACCTGTTCCAGTGGCAAAAGACCCAGAACCAATGACGGATCCAGGGGGGGAGCGATAAGGGCGATTGCCCCCTGTAATACACAGTCCCAGCTCCACCCACCTACTGATCCTGACCTGTAAGCAGCAGCAGTGCAGATCTGGGAAAGCAGAGGCTGGGCAAGATGCAAGCTGTGGGCAGCAGCCGAGACCTGGGTGGCCACGGTAGTCTCACAAGCAGGCAGGCAGTCAGCTGTCAGTCTGAGGCACCCAGCCGGCAAGAGAAGTAGGCGGAGTGGCATGAGATTTGTAGTCTATCTTTTACTGCTCAGACTCTAAGCAGTGAAAGATAAACTACAAATTCCATGAGGCATTGACAGCAGCATAAAAAGTCAGCACCCATGGCTGCTACATTAGAGACTGAGCACTCGGGGATGGCCCCTGGTTGGGATGACCTCAACATGGATGGACTGATGGAGGTGAAAGTTCCTGATGAAGCCCCTGCAGCATGGCACACTGGTCAGTAATCCAGCTAAAAGACAATGTGGTTGTCTGGAAAGCAGCCCTGTCACACTGTATGCATATCTAAGCAGTGCTCTTGTTGTACTTAGAGGTAGAAACAGCCTGTTACAATTGGAGGGGATAAGGGTAGGGAGATATGTGCATATTATATGTAGGGGATTAGGGGAGAGAGTGGGGAACATATTATATATAGAGGTGAGGGGGGAAAGTGATGGGCATATTATATATAGGGAATACGGGGAGGGAGTGATGGGCATATTATATATAGAGGTTAAAGGGAGAAAGTGATGGCATATTATATATAGAAGATAAGGGTATGTAGTGATGGGCATATTATATATAGTGGATAAGGGTATGTAGTGATGGGCATATTATATATAGGGGATAAGGGTATGTAGTGATAGGCATATTATACAGTATATAGGGGATAAGGATATGTAGTGATGGGCATATTACATTTAGGGGATAAGGGGAGAGAGTGAGGAGCATATTATATATAGGGTGTGAGGTGAGGAAGTGATGGGCATATTATATATAGGGGATAAGGGGAAAGAGTGATGGGCATATTATATATAGAGGATAAAGGGAGAGAGTGATGGGCATATTATATATAGGGGATAAAGGGAGAGAGTAATGGGAATATTATATATAGAGGATAAAGGGAGAGAGTGATGGGCATATTATATATAGGGGAAAAGGTTATGTAGTTATGGGCATATTATATAAAGGGGATAAGGGGAGGGAGTGTTGGGCATATTATATAAAGGGGAAGATGGTGTAAATTACCGTGGCTAAACTCTGAAAAAGCTTTGCATTTTGGGGTTTAGTACATAGGGGTCAGATTGTAGTCCTGATTGATAATAATGGGGACTGCGATCTGTAGCGTTAATAAGCAATTTGCTGGAGATTTCTATGAAATCTCCTGTATTGTGCTTTTAGTACATATGTACACTACATAAAATGTTATGTAAAAAAAAGCTTGATACATAGGCCCCTAGTCACTATGGGGTCTATTTACTAAGACTTGGATGGAGATAAAGTGAACATAGTAAAGTACCAGCCAAACAGCTCCTAACTGCTATGTCACAGGCTGTGTTTGAAATATGACAGTTAGGAGGTGGTTGGTTGGTACTTTATCTCTGTTCACTTTATATCCACCCAAGGCTTAGTAAATATATATACACTACCCTGTAGAGACAAGGGGTAGATAAGAGTGTGAGTTGCCTCATGAAGCCACTGGGGAGAGGGGGCAAAGTGTTTAGAATGAGTCATAAAGACAAGGGAGAAGAGAGAGAAATTGTAAAGAAATGGAAATAAAAAGGGTAGAAGTAAAAAGAATAATAATGAATGGCTATAGGAATGGCTTTGATGTGAGGTCACTCCCTGAAAATGGGAGGAACCAGGACTGGAAGTGGGAGGAGGAATGAGTAAAGAGGGGAGGAGTCAGTATTACTTCTTAAACCGCCCCCCCTAAAAGAAAAGTCTAGATCTGCCCGTGTCTGGAGCCAGGTAGCAAACATGCACAGGCAGTCAGTTGCAGGGTATAAGTATGGCATAAGTGGAATTGTCTGTTTTGTGTCATTATAGGTATGGTCCATATATATATATATATATATATATACAGTATTATACATAAAAACTCATATTCTTTACTGAAACAAGATTACAACCACTCACAGAAAGCATGTGTGATACACTGCTATATCACAATAAAAGCACTGGAGGAGGAGTCATCTGAACAATGAACTTTAGCCGATGTCTTGATGTCCATCCATACTCCTTCCTGGACCTGTGACGTCAGCGCATTCACGTCAGACACACCGACGCGACGTGGCTGATGAGGACGTGAACATGCTGACATCACAGGTCCAGTAAAGAATCTGAGTTTTAACTTACTTCTCTATTGTGCACCTCCTGTATTTTCTTATTTATACAGAGTTTTGACTCCCCGGGAAAAAAATATTTTGTGGGAGTGTAGCACCATTGAAATATGTTGGACATTGGACCTGATTCAGACCCGTTCGCTAGCAAGTAGCCACTCGTTGCAGACGATGTTCGCTAATGTGCACATGCGTATAGTTCGCAGTGCGCATGCACAAACTAGTATAAGCAATTGGAATATGCTCGCTCGCCCTGAAAGGACAGCCCAGTGGAATGAGTGACAGGTGAGGCCATTTGATGGTGGTAACAGGGGCAGGGCAGTAGTAATGGGGGAGTGGAGTTGTGGACGCAGGCATTCCAGAGTGTTTCCACGCCGTATCAGAGGCGTGCATAATTAACAGGCAGTGTCATAGTACATGTCACATGGTAGATTTTTACACAGAACTGCTCACAGTGTTTGTGGTAGGGTACAGTCAACCGCAAGTGCTGCTGTCTGATCCGATGGTTCCCGATGTACCGATGGTTGTATATACTTCCTGGAGATGACGTACGCTAGTGGGCGGCTAAAGACAGGCTGGTGGGCATCTATAAACACAAAGTGATCACTCGCCAAGACTCAGTGGCGTGCTTATGTCTTGTTGTGCGGGCGGATGCCTTGATGTCACTTAGCTGAATTTCCATATGCTACTAGCGAGCGGCCACAACTAGTGGTCTGAATCAGGTCCATTGTCTGGACTGTCTTTCAATAGGCACAAAGAGTGTGCAAGAAAAAAAGAATAGCTTTGTTTATAAAAATAAAAAATAAGATAGATAGATAGATTGACATTTCGATCCCTCGACACTGGTAGCAGCTCTGCGTTCCTGGTGCGCAGTCTAGCACACCATCGCCAGTGTCATCCCGGCGGCACTGGTAGCAGCTCTGCGTTTCAGGTGCACAATCTAGCACACCATCGCCAGTGTCATCCCGGTGGCACTGGTAGCAGCTCTGCTTTCCAGGTGCGCAGTATAGCACACAATCGCCTGTGTCATCCCGGCGACACTGGTAGGAACTCAGCGTTACTGGTGCGCTATTAAGCACATTGTTGCCAGTGTCATCTCGGCAACACTGGTAGCAGCTCCACATTCTTTGTAGCATTTCTCTCCTGAGTCTCATCTGCCCAAAGGCTGCAACAGTCCTGAGGCCCCAGGTCACTAACAGCCCTCAAGGCTGCTGCAACAGCCCAAAGGCTGCTTCACTCCATTAGTCCCTTGGCCACAACTATAAAGGCCACAATCAGCCCCCAAGGCAGCTCCAACAGCCTAAAGGCTGCATCACATCATCTGTCCATTGGCCATGACTAGTCTCTATCAAATCAGCCATCAAGACTGCTTATACAGCCTAAAGGCTGCCCCTCATATTCTACACTTGGACACAACTAGTCAACTGGCAGCAGTCCTCTAACAGCCAACGCATTTCGATACAAAGTATCTTGTCAAGGACACCTTCACAAAGATACTTTGTATCGAAATGCATTGATAGGGAGGACCTTTTGTCACATCCTGAACTTGCTATGGTGGCTGGCGTGTATTCCTGACCTGATATCTGGACTATATTACATCTTTGCACAGGTCAGGCATTCTACTTGCTCCCACTGTGTTGTTTGGGAAAACTTATAACTTTTAACTTGTGTTGTAATAAATAAACATTTGGAAGCTAAAGAGAATTCATTTCCTTTTAATCCGTATGGTGAAAGTCCCGTGTATGAATATTTTTGGAGGGATAAGAGAACCAGGGGTGATTGGTCTAAGAGCCCGAAAGATACCTTTATGTGTATTCCAAGACTTTTGTTCTTTGTAAGTGAGGTACGTCCATATATAAGGTGGAGGTGAAGGGTTCATTATTTCCACTTGGTGAAGGACTGCTAGGAAAAGAAACCTTTATGAACACAACACAATATTGATTTCTGTGAGTGGGGTACGCTACCCTCTTTTGACATCATAAGAATTATATGTGCAAATAGTTTGAAGAAGTACTATGTGTCTGTGATATTAGACCATGAGTTTTGTTTGGTCTTTATCTTTTCCGGTGGAAACTATCACAAGAGAAAAGTTGGAATAGAGGAGAGTCTAAGGAGAGGAGAACTATTTCATCATATTTGAGAACTCTGATGAGAGAATTCTATCTGTATTTGGACTCATTAAGAAAAATTAGTATTGATAGGGAAAGATTGGAAATATTGCATTTGATGTTTTTTTTTCCCATATTTTTATTGATGTCTAGCACCTTGTTTCCCACTATATCCAAATTTTGTGTACCATTGTGAACTTTGAGGACTGGGTGGGTTCTCGGTGATACTGTGGGGAGAGGCTGCTTGTGTGTGCACTGTGGTTCTCCATTTGTTACTACTCTGACAACTTTTGTCTGATTAACCATCCAATCCATAACAATTTGTCTGTCAAAGGAGCCGTGCACAAGCCAGGAGCCAGCAGTGTAGATCACTGACTTAAGGTCAGATTTGTCATGCTCTTTCCCCATGAGACCACGCCCATTTTTCAGTCGTGCATTTTATGTACCTCTATGAACATTGGTGAGGGGGGTCTATACTTTTTCTGGTACAGGGCTCAAAAAAGCTGCTGGTAGTGCATACGTAGCAAATATCAGAGGCGGGGAGATGCGTGTATGCGTGTGCTGGTAACACGTGGGTCAGACATTGGTGACTGTGTTCAAGGTTGTCATCAGAAACTGTTGGGCAGATAGCTCCATGTGTAATGTGTCTCACTGTAATGTGAGAGGTGACAGTATGACAGTATTTTGTGTGTGTTAAATAAAAGTGGATTTGATTGAAGGTATTTGGGGAGGTGGCCAGAGAGGAGATAGGGGCGGTCAGGAGATGCAAGTGATAAAAGAAGAGGAAGCTACAAGTGAGAATGATTATAAACAGAAATTTACAGGCCCCCTGCCCTGTGGTGCCTGGTGTGGTGTCACATGTCGCACCACCCTAGTTATGGCCCTGGGAAGTACCGTAGTCCCTAACAGGAAATAACCTTGAAACTTACTTCGGCAGGGCTTCAGTGAGATTTGCAGAATTATTATTCGATCAAAAAAAATTCACTTTGTCTTGACAAAGGTCCTGAGGGATTGAAATGTCTTTTTCAATATGTCTACTTGTGAGTAATAAATACCTGTTGGTCTTTCAATCAAGTCTGGTGAGTGCCAATTCTTCTAGGATATTTTATTATTGGACTTCATGTTTTTAGTCGAGCACTGTGTCAAGTGAAGATTTATGACAGTAAGTGCAGTCTAATATATATATATATATATATATATATATATATATATATATATATATATATATATATATATATATATATATCCAATGGGGAAGTGCACACATGTTATAAATCCTTCAAAATTCAGGTGCTGTATACCCATAATATAACAATGTATCAATTTTTCAGTTTCAAAGAAAATGGAAATAAGAGACCAGCACATCACCTTACTGCAAATATTAATCAAACTCGTATTAAAAATACAGCCATATATAGTAAAGATCTATCAAAATGCATGTCACAAATAAATAAAGGCAACATGTATACTTTAGCAGCAGCCAGGTAAGGATATACAAATAAGGCAGATATGGATAATCTAAATGCAGGATATGGCAACATGTATACTCAGCAACAGCCTGGTGACAGTATGAAGTAAAAGTCAATATATATATATATGTATATATATATATATATGTATATATATATATATATATATATATATATATATACATACAGTCAGGTGCATAAATATTGGGACATTGACAGAATTTTCAGAATTTTCATATATTCACCACCACAATGGCTTTGAAATGAAATAAACAAGATGTGCTTTAACTGCAGACTTTCAGATTTAATTTGAGGGTAATTACATCCAAATCAGGTGAACGGTGTAGGAATTACAACGGTTTATATATGTGCCTCCCATTTTTTAAAGGGGCCAAAAGTAATGGGACTTTCAACTCAAAAGCTATTTCATGGATAGGTGTGGGCTATTCCCTTGTTATTTCATTATGCACCTGACTGTATATATAGATATATATATATATATATATATATATATAAAATTTGTTACGTTGACAAAAGGGCTTGTAAGCTTTATTGAAAGCCTATGAGTGCTGCTGTCACCTTCTCCCTATCTTGGCATACTTACAAAAGTGCGGACTGCGAAACCTCCCTTTTTGATGTATATATATATATATATATATATATATATTCAATAGACAAAATACCTTAAGGTTTCACATGTCCCATTAAGGCTGCTTAGACATGATCTGAAAATTCACAAAACCTATTGATTTTCTGCCACTCAAACTTCAAAAAGCAATGAAATTATGATCATTAAGGCTGATGCAATACAGATATGGTATGCCATCACACCCTGTGGTTAACTGCAGATACAGCTCTCTTACAGAATGAGATTGCTGTCACTCACAAAATGGTGGGGCTGCTAAATCACAGAATTGTGAGCTCATTGGAATACACACATGCAGTCTATGCAACTGAGGTCAAAGCAGTTATGTGGCTCCCACATCCCACTCAGTGCCCACAATCTTCCCATTTGATCACCAAAACAATCTCACTGGCTTCCAACATCCTTCTCACTGCATACATTTATCTCATTTACAATACACATTCAGCTCCCTTATTTTTAAAATTATCATACTCAGTCTATGCATGTACACT
This sequence comes from Taudactylus pleione, assembly GCA_031769625.1. NCBI lineage: Eukaryota > Metazoa > Chordata > Amphibia > Anura > Myobatrachidae > Taudactylus > Taudactylus pleione. The sequence goes on along the minus strand of JAUIMM010000153.1, from coordinate 12,721,127 downwards.
TTATTCCCCTATATGCCTTTATGCTGCTATATATTCCCCAATCCCTTTGGCTGTGTGGTCTCTCAACTGTGATAGTCTGTGTTCCCTCATCCGCACCAATGTTTTTCCCCATTCCCCAAAAACACATGCACATAAGTTAGAAAAATGCTAAACCTGTAACAGCCATCAAAAGTAAAAAGGAATGTAAGGACACAACTTTAAAATTTATGGGGATAGAGCATATCAAGGTGGATAAAAGAGGTGGAGATCGGGAGAATGTATTGACACAACGGGAAACGTTTTGGATTATCACCTTAAATACTCTGTCCCCTTGTGGTTTAAATGAGGGATTTGAGATCACCCCCTTTTTGAAAAAATAGATTATACAGGTGATTCCCATCCATCCTGTGTCCTTACATTCCTTTTTACTTTTGATGGCTGTTACAGGTTTAGCATTTTTCTAACTTATGTGCATGTGTTTTTAATTATATTTTTTAAAATGTATTTTTTCTTGCAGGATTGCAACTGATATGCATTTGTATCTGAGGTGTATTAATGTTGTTTTTCACATTTTATGTAATATATTAACACTGTATGCATTATTATTCTGAGATCCAGATGTATAAATGTTTGTTTAATATGGCAGTGTTTTCTATGAGACAGTTTATATTTGTATGTTGCCATTTGAGCAGAGTGAAAGTATTAATTGTAACAAGCTACAGCTGTGAATCATTAAGTGTTGTGATGAATTTAGAGATTTGAGAGCATTGATGCTATTTAAAGGATGACTGTAGAAACGCCAGCCAGTCTCCTGATGAAGTATTATTATGAAACATGTAGTGGCGTGGCTTGGCGTTTTGGATTGTGCAGAGGAACCAGTTCCCAGAGAAGTCCTTGGAGACGTCCAGGTTACAGACCGAATGATTGCCTCTGCTTATTATTGTGCTGTTTACGCTAGCGGTGACTCTGACCACTTGTTCTGGTACGAGCATTGTCATTTTTAAAGATTGCAATAAAATATTGTTATACTTTTAAGCACGATGTGGCGCCCCCTTTCTATGTTTTCTTTCTAGTGTTGTTCCCGGCTGGATTTGGGGGTTCTTATATTGGGGAAGACGCCGATCCATTTCATATACAGGATCTCTGCTTCACAATCCCACTTTCATATGTGAAGAATTGGTTACAAGACACTGTTTGTGCAAGCACTTGTGGGACTCATTCCCTGGACATTGGTATTGTTCCAAACCCTGAATTAAGCGCATTAATTATTTTTGTCTATATATATATATATATATATATATATTTATAAATATATGTATATCTACAAAGAAAGCAAAGAAAGATAGATGTTCAAATTGGGGCAAATGAGTCACAATTTTGTGTCCTCTGCCAGACTAATAAAGGAAGAAAGAAGAGGATGAAAGAAAAGGGAGGAACTCCTAAGAGGAAAGTGAAATTGAGTATCATGTTTGAAGAGATGAAGAGAGTGTCAGCAGAGTGTAGTGTGGAGGGATTATCTACTAGGGGGCACCAGCCAAAGTCTTGGCTAGAGCATCAAATTGGTTAGAGCTGGCTCTGCAACTAGCTTCACATAGTTAGAAATACTAGGCTTCCAACATAAGATCATATACTGTAGTTTACGTGATAATTGGCTTTCTCTGGTGTATGAGGTTGGGTGAGCAAAATGAGTAAAGGGTGGATTTAAGTAAAAGTTGTTATTCACAAAATGCACACAAATCACACTGTTACTGACAGCTCACAATTTAAGTGTATGAATATGGTATAGGAGTTTCAAGTTCCACTGGTAAGGCGCCAGATAAGCATTGAGATTGAAGAGGGACTGGCGGTGAGGCACCGGACAGCCTGTAGGAAGTCTGGTGGAGTCAGTAAGCAGGGTAACGTGCAAGGGTCTGCCTTAGGAACCATCACATGATGTCAGTGTCATGTGAGATGTCAGCTTGAAATATTCAGTTTTTGGAATATTTTGGTTTTTAGAATAATAGATATGGGAGACTCAACTGTATATGCACAGTATAGTAAATAGCCTATTTTAGATGTTTATTGCAATGAAAAGGTACTTATTATATACTAATGCTAACTGAAATTAGCTCCGAAGTAAATTTTGAAAAGTGATGAAGTTTTTTGGTCAGTGATCAATTAATGGAAAAAGCATGTAAAGTGTGGGTCTGTCTGATCACCACCGAGGGCAGTCACTGCCTACATATAATACTTACCTCATACATGGCCTTATTCTGAGTCGTGCACAAAAGCGCATGCAGTGGCTACCTATTGGAGGTCACCCATCTGTCCAGCAGTGAGCATGATGCCGAAGTAAAATCCTGGGCACACAGCTACTTCAAACTGCAGATATAAAAAAGCACCCATGCAACACTAATAAGAAACTCTTCCTGAGAACTAGAAGGAAAAGGAGGTACAGTCAAAATAAAAGGTAAAGCAAAGTCATGGTAAATAGGAGCTGTTTCTGCAATTCTACAATGACTAGTTCATCTTTCATGTCTCCAACATCCACTGCCCTTTTTCCATCGGTAGCTGCACAGAAATGCCAGTCGCTAATGACTGCTTTAATGGTAAACGGATGAAAGTTTGACAGTGTCTAGATAGACACTCACTAGATCGACACCAGATGGTCGACAGGTACAAAAGGCCAACAGCTACAAAAGGTTGACAAGGATGAATGGTCAACACAGAAAAGGTCAACATGTAAATGGTCAACACAATTTTTCATGGTTTTTCACAATTTTATGGTTAGTATAATGGTAAGGCACTTGGCAGAGCATTAGTGTTAGGCTCCCGGAGGGGATGGTTAGGGTTAGGCACTAGGGGAAGGTTAGGGTTAGGCTAGGGTTAGATTTAGGCACATGGGGGAGGGTTAGGTATCAAGAGGAGGGTTATGCAATAGGGGGAGGGTTAGGGTTAGTATTAGGCTTAAATTACAAAAAAAAAACATGTAAACCAATTGTATATCGACCATTTGTGTGTTGACCATTTGTCACTGTCAACCTTTTTATATCTGTCAACCTATTGCCTGTCGACAATCTGGCTTTGACCTTTTGAGTGTCTGTCTAGACACTGTTGATCTTTTAAATCACACCCGGCTTTTTTGGCAGCTCCTGCATTACCATAGTAACACTTTTTCGCTCCAGTTATTATTATTCTGCACCCCAAATCTGGGAGTGACGAGGGCAGTGGATTTCTGACTTTGTTTATTTGGTTAATTTTTAAATAACGTTTTTGTGATCACAGCTATTTATGTATTATTGTGAGTGATACAGTATATATATATATATATATATATATATATATAATTATAGTATATATATATATATATATATAATTATCCAGTAGGATATTTATGAGTACCATGATCTCAAAGTACTGTACAGTGCTGAGTAATATGTTGGTATGTATGTATATATATATATATATATATATATATATATGTGTGTGTGTGTGTACAGTACAATACAGTACAGTATATGTTAACATATGCCTGGATGTGAGTGAATAATAGTCCACCCTACCATACAAGCATTTCAGCAATCTCTACAAATCACTTGGACTCCTTTGTGATCCTAATATCATTAGATTTAAATTAATGGGTTATTTTGTTTCCTTTATCTTTATTGAGATATCAGAGTACAGGAAGTACTGTAAGGTATTTTCTCACAGCTGTTTCTACAAGTATTCAAGTCACATATATGGCATAATACAACTGTATTTATTATTATTGTCATTATTAATTGTCTGTATAGATAGATAGATAGATAGATAGATAGATAGATAGATAGATAGATAGATAGATAGATAGATAGATAGATAGATAGACAGATGTATGCACTGCCAGGTTTAATTATATAATATTCGTGTATTTTGATATTAATTATGTTGCTAATTTCCTGTTTTCTCACTCCCTTTCGCACTTTCGTGCTGTGTTTTATAACCTCACTATTTACAGAGCTTTACTTTAATATTCATTGCATTCATTTATAATAACTTTAGCCCCAAATAGAGTAATGGTCTCGCATAAATGATGCTATCAATATTTTATAATTCAGCCGAAAATCCAAATTTTAATCAAAGATAAAAATCTATTTAAAACACAAATGCTTCTAGAATACAAAATGAACAGTGTGCTGTATTTATTTATTTATTTATTTGTGTTTTCAGCTGTGAAGAGCATCACATTACATGTGAGGAAGTAATGCTGCAGAAAAGCTGTTTCCCATTTGCTGCCTGTTAATGTGTGCAGTGGGAATGAATGCTTGTCTCGTTTTGTCCTGTTCAGCTCTTTCCTTTGACGTGACAGCTAGGGGAGTGCAAATGAAACATTGTGTACAGGATGGGCAGCTGACCACCTTCTCTCTACATGACATGGACTATTACAAGGCTTATTGAACGAATACAAGTGCCAATCTGCCATTTGAGCCATTGACACAGTCAGTGGATATTGAGGGATTGCATATCTGCAGCTGATATGATCAGGTGCATCTATCAGGGTTAAACCTTGTAAATCTGAAACTGTAATGCTGAAACTATATGAATTGAGGCGAGGAGCGTTGGTCTCCCAATAATTGCTATTGCTTTTTCATCAATGAGTGTAATAAAACTGCTAGCATGCTCATGTGTATATACAACCTTGTGAGAGATGCTCAGAGAGATTTACCATGATGATTTCTGAGACGGGGTATATGGATGTAGGTGCAGCAGGTAGCAGCCACTGTACATATCAGTGCATGGTCAATGGGCACGTCTGCAGAGACCACTCATAACACCCAGAGCAGACCACTAGCGTGTTTTGCCATCTCTGACATTGCCTAGTTACTTGCTGGCTTAAAAGTCAGTCTCTCTCTCTCTCTCTCTCTCTCTCTCTCTCTCTCTCTCTCTCTCTCGAGGAGGGGGATTGGGGGGGAAGTAGCAAAAGAGGAGGAGGAAGATGTGTAAGAGACAGAAGGGACTATAGATACAGCAGTCACATCCTATCCTGTCTTACCTCCAAAGTATCGCTTGCTACTGTCAAAATGGACATCACCTTGAACAGCTCCTGGTTACCTGCTGACAGTCTACTCGACAGTACCATTGGCGGTGCAGGTGTTAATGCTTCGCTGTATGCCATGCGATGCCCAGTTGGTGCCTTGGGCAATGCCACCAGGCTGGATGGGAACCAGTCCTATCTTTGCAACGGACGAGAAATGGCCCGTGAGGACACCAACTCCATCATCATTGCAATCATCATTACAGCCCTGTACTCCATGATCTGCGTTGTTGGTCTCTTTGGAAACGTTCTGGTCATGTATGTGATTGTCAGGTAAGAAGATTGATGCCCCCTCCCTCTGACCATTGGTGATATGTCTGCCCTTACTTCTCCACTCCACCTTAATACTATCTGACCTAAGGTTCCACCTTGCATCCTGTCAAACTTTAAGGAGTTAAGTGATGTTAAAGATGGGTTAAGAGCCATGGAAGGGAGGCAGCAAGTAAAGGGTTAAATCACTTTTGTTTTGCAGTAAACTATACAGGAGTTGGGAAAGTACTAAAGCAGCAGCACAGGCAATATGTCATTCCACTATAATTGAGGTTTTTTGGTTGAAACTGTAAATACATGTGTTTTACTGCTTCTATAGAATGTGTTGTGTATAAAAGGGTTCTGTGTACAATGTAACTTTCATTACAATTGTTGAGGATACAGTAGTATCAAGTTTGGTACAAACATACAGTACACACACGTGAGCTGTAGCAGGTATAAAAGCTACATAGTAATGCAAGGTTCCAGTTTGACAAGGATTGGTAAATTACACAAATTAGGCTCCTTCCTCTCAGTGTCTTCACCCCCTTGCGTTTAAACACAATTTGCGGGTGTTCGTGCCTTGATGTGACTTGCGTCAGACTGGTCAGTGATCACTGCGCTGGCTTAGGAGACGGACGTGTAGAGGTGACTGATTACATCTCCTGCTGATCACATTTACAAAATAAGGCAGAGTTATTACCAGGAGACTAGAAATGATGGCGCCACAATGATTTTCTATCACAGTAGGTATAGTATATGAACATAGTGGACAGCCAAGGGCAGGCAGAATACATTATACTGGACAGCAAGTATGTCACGCCTCTTCCTCTACCGTGACAGTATGTCTAAACAAACTCCAACCAAGAACATGATTGTTTGGTTGATAACGCATCACCCCAACATGTTACGTTCAGCAGGAACGGGGAGCTGCCATTTCCCTTAGTTAATATTAATTTAGAATATTAGCAATCCAAGTACATCCAAGACCTATTTTGTGGAAGAAAAAAAATTGTCACCTACACAAAATGCATATAAATAGTTGGTGGTTTGGAAACTAAAATAATTTAAGAATGTAGAGACTGATTAAGGAACAGTTTTACTATCTTTGTCAATAAAAATCCAATATAATTGTAGATGTCAACGTCATTTGTGATGTTATAAGAAAATATATGTATGACTCCCAGCACTCTTAAATGGATGGATGGATGGATGTTTCTTGCAACGAACTTAGAACAGGTGTATACACTGACAGCAATTTCACAGGACTGAACTTGAGAAATTTTTACTAACCATAAAAACGACATATATACCAAAATATATTGCAAACTTTAAATAAAATGTACTACTATTTTTTTTTATCAGAAATGACTGAATAGTTTGAATGCTCAGGTATAAACAGCACACCTTTATGTGTCAACACTGCCATCTACAGGGCACTGGAATTGCAAATTACAATGAACAACAATAAAAGCACACTTGTGTTATTAAAAATAAACCAAAACGACATAAATAAACTGCATCTGTGTTCTAGCATTTCAAACATTCCTATTCAAGCTGCAAAATGGAATCCAAGAATGACTTTTTGTTTTAATGTCAATTAAACATTACAGGGAAAAATGCCATTTGTGGCAGAATTTGTTTTGTTTATTCCTCAATTTAGTTAACTCTTTCATTTCAAAATAATTATGCTGCCCATATTTTGCCATTGCATATTCACTATTATTATTTAGCATATATGCAATACGACATAACTCATATCATCTGTATACTTATCCAACATACATTTCCTTTGGGAATAACTAGGCTTCTAAGCATCTCATTGGTGATAATAACCTAATTTCCAGCTTGCAAGATCAAGAAATGTCCAGATTGTTAATTCTGTACCAGAAATAATATATGCCGATTTTTATTTACCGTTCAGCTGCTTACCCAGGTTGTGGCAGAGTTTCAGCACAGAGAAAAAGTCATTTACAAAACTATAAGGGTGCTACTTCTGATAGGAAGCACTGGGTGGATGGAGGCATTCCTTTCTGAGCATGGGCTAGGTGCATGGATGCGCCCAGAGCCGGATTAAGGGGCGGTATGGTGGGCCTCCGTCTGACCAGCACACTGTGCAGTGGTAGAGGTGCGCTGTGCACTGCCTCTTTTACGGCACAGCAGCTGTTGGACACGAGTACCCAGCAGTTCTCCACGGATGTACGGCCTCTGACATGCACCTCCTGTGTATGCGCGGCACCCTGCTGCATCCTCCTCTCTTCTCTATCCAGCATTCGAATGTGACCCTGAATTGTCCCACAGATATTGGAGCCCCATGAGATCTTAATATCCACTGTACCACGACTACTTACCAATATATATATATATATATATATATATATATAATGCCCAACATGCCCTGTAGCTCCGGGCTGCAGCCGGAACATCTCTGCATCCTGTACCTGGTGCATCAGGGCCGTAACTAGGCTAGTGCGACCAGTGCCTTGGCACAAGGCACCACAGGGCAGGGGGCGCTGTTTGGGCCTGTCAATTTTCTGTTTATAATCATTCTCACTTGTAGCTTCCTCTTCTTTTATCCCCAGCATCTCCTGGCCTCTACTATCTCTTCCCTGGCCCTTCCCCTTGAGGCAATGGCTCTTTATAGGATGCGCTATATTATGTCCCTATTTGAAAAATAGGGGGGGCGCCAATGCTCTTTCTGGCACAGGGCACCAAAAAGTCTAGTTACGGCTCTGTGTTTAAACCTGTGTTTTTCTGCTACCTGTTTCTACGTGGTTATTAAACATATTCCCTGGTTCAGTGGCGTCACAAGGAGGGCGTGAAGAGAGATGCGGACTGTCAGCTCCTCCTCAGTGACCAGGAGCTTGGTGCTGCACTGTGATATTACTGTGCATTGTTCACCTCCCGGTCACTGAGGAGGAGCCAGCAGTGTGGGGGGAGTCTCTGTGGGCAGCCAGGTATCTCCAGGTGTGCTGGGCACGCCCCCAGAATGATGAAACAATGGGTGAGCCGCTAGGCGCAGGTGACCTATTTTGTCACCGACCCCAGTGATGCCAATGCCTCTAGTTAAGTTACATGCTGTGTGGACTAACTCCATTTGCACACTGCTGCCACCTACCACCATAGTGTCTGCCAATAAACAGTTCCCATACATTTTCTAAGAGCCTGACAAGTGGGGGCAGACCAGATGATGAGTGGGGTGGGCCAGACGACAAGTGGGAGCTGGCGAGATTATGACTGAGGCCGGGGCTGACAAGAGGGGGAGGGCCGGAGGAGTGGTGGTGGTTCCACTGTCTTAAGTGCCCTTGTCCCTTGAAGGATTAATCTGGCCCTGAATGACCATCTATTGCACTCAACGCACAACAAGATTTTATTTGTGGGATTCAATGGGGAGAGAAATACAGCATTTTTTTGGCAGTATTTAACTGTTTTTCTCTCAGTTATATACCTTCTGCGGCATTTTATATGGCGAAGCTCATTACTCTGCATAATTTAACTAATGTGATTCACATGCAAATTTAACAAAATAAATGGAGTCAAAGCAAGCTGTATTTTATAAAAATGACCGAAAAGTTAAAAGAATGAAGGATGTGTTCCTAAAGTGGTAGTAAGGTGGACAGAAACATTTTACATCTTACTCTTTGCACACTTCTAGACAGATTTCCAAACTTAAAACTGTTATCTATCTATCTATCTATCTATCTATCTATCTATGCCATATCTATCTATCTATCTATCTATCTATCTATGCCATATCTATCTATCTATCTATCTATCTATCTATCTGTCTATCTATCTATCTATCTATCTATCTATCCATCTATCTATCTATCTATCTATTTTTTTCTAATAATCTCATATCGAATTTGATCGATTTAAATTCAACAAAATCTATTAAAAACGACTTTTAGTAAATAAACCCCTAGAAGTCTATTACTAGATAATTGGCTTTTCTCAAATTTCCTTGTCTATCTCCATCTTCATAGATGTCTACTGTATGTGGAAGGAGACCTACAGCAATTTAGTAAGCAACGTTAACATACGTTCTGCATTGTGGAATTGGGAATCTGGACAGCTTCGCTTCATCCCCTCCGGATTAAGCTACTGTGTGCAAGCACATTTTACTGAGACCCCTCACCAGTAGCACAAAGCAGCCAATTAGGCAGAGAAACACCCCACAGAGGTGTTGGGATTTTGCTGGGGCTCCGAAAATAACCCTAGATTGGTAAATGATGGTGCAACAAAAAACTATATTGCCGTAATTTTTTAAAATAAACAGATCCCTACCTCTGCTAAAGCATGATGACTTTGCCACATGTGCTGCTGTATGTACACTTAATACTAATGCAGGTTGACAAAAGCATGCGGGTACACCTACAAAAGTGACATTCTGTGCCAGGATATAACAGATTTTAATAACACTTTATTCTTTTTCTCTCCTTAATTGTAATATTTCGCTATAGAATGGGTTTACTTATTCTGCTATTTTAATAGACCTATTATTAAAAGTTATGTTTTAAGATTTAATTCTATTTTTCATTGATTGGTGTACCTCTACACTCCTCCTTTCTGCTCCTAGTACAGTGTGGGGTCTATGTACAGTACTAAGCCTTGGAGAGAGAGATAAAGTGGACAAAGATAAAGTACCAACCTATCAGTTCCTAACTGTAATTTGTTAAACACAGTGTATAAAGTGACAGTAGCTGAATGGTTGGTACTTTGGACCTCATTCAGAGTCGGTTGCAAGCGCTGATGCACTCGTAACCAACTCGATGGTTAGTCCTGCGCACGCGCAGCAGCCACACTGTTCGTGCGCATGCCCGGAGCGACAGAGAAACTCTGTCGCTCTGGAGCTCGTTACCAAAGGGGCAGCTGTCGATGTTGATCGACAGCTCGCCCCGTTTGGTAGGCGGGCTGGGGGGGTGGTTTCCAAAACAGAGGCGTTCCTTAATGAACGCCTACCATTTTGTGGGCGGCCGCACTGACATCATCAATGATGTCAGTGGGGAGCTTCCTGCTCCATCAGAGCAGAAAGCTCCCTGGGGCTTACGAGTGCCCAGACCCAACCTTAGGGTCTGGTCGTAAGCCCCGATGGTCGCGATGGTGATCACCATCGCAACCATCAACCTGGTCGGTCGTTAAGCTGTGGGTGGTAACCCACAGCTTAACTAACGACCAGGAGGCCGCACTTCAAAAATGAAGCGGCCACCCTGGTCGTTAGTTAAGCTGTGGGTTAAGCTGTGTTAGTTAAGCTGTGAGGCGATCGCTTCTTACGACCGCCTCTGAATGAGGTGCTTTATCTCTGTCCACTTTATCTCTATCCAAGGCTTAGTACATAGACCCCTATGTCTGGTGATCACATTCGTTTTCCATAGATGGTGTAGGGCACCAGATGTGCCCTATCTACGCCATACAACAAGAAACACGTGTGTTTTGCTTTGTTTGTAAAAATATATGCCTATTTAGTAAATACCTATTATCACCAGGTACTACATCCCTGGACTATAATCAGAGCCGGCCCTAACCAGTTTGATGTCCTAGGCAAGATTTGGGTGGTGCCCCCTAGCACCATCGCTAGGTCCGCCTCTGACCCAGCACCCCTCTTCCAGCACAGCACCAATCAACCAGCAGCACAGATCACAGCAGCAGCCAGCAACATCCATTACCCCTCACCCATTGCAATCCTCAACTGCAGAGCTGTAACTAGACATTTTGGTTCCCTGTGCCAGCAAGAGCATTGGCACCCCAACCCCCTGTTTGTCTCCCAGCAAACAGGCCCAGGCTACTGAACTCCGCAAAAGTCCCTGGGAGGAGAAGCCACTGCAAGTGGGCATGCCCTAACAGCCTTCCTCCAGCGGCGATTTTTGTTACTGCCCGCAGCCCCCACTGTCTCTGCTCCCTGCTTCTACTGCTGCCGGCTGTATGATCTGTCACCCGATCAGAGCTGAGCTGAGATCTCCGATCAAGAGTAGAGCTGCCGTCTGCCTGTCCCGGTCCCACCATTGCCCGCTGTTCACTCAAGAGGTGCCTAACCATAACCCTACCCCCTCTAGCCTAACCTTAACCCTCCCGGGGGGGTGCCTCACCCTAAGTCCCCCCCGGGAGCCCTAAACCTAACGAGGCTGTCCGCTCACGGCGCCCGGCATCCCTTCGATCGGCATGCTGGGCGCCGGTCTCCCGGCATCGGAAAAATTACAGGCGGCTAGATTTAGACGCCTGTCATTTAACCCATGCCGGAATAAAGCAGTCGGGAAGCCGGCTGTCAGGCTTACATCAGCCGGCTTACCGATTGCATCCCCCGAAAAGCAGCTCTCTCCATGATTAGTAACACTGCTATTTCTGTACCATCGGTACTTACCACCCCCATTGCCAGCTTCTGTGCATATGTGACCAGAGTTTGCTGAATATTAGGTGGCCCTACTGGACTGCTAATAATGAATTGCCCATTACATAAAATATGCAGAAAATAGCATTTCCGCATGTGTATCGGGCCATTTAAGTGATGAGGACCCTTTAACCCATGTTTCAATGCAGCTCTGCTAACAAGAAAATAGAATCTCTACACTACATTACAGAGTGCTGCAGCCCCAATCTCCCCCTACATACATATTTTTAGAAGTGCCAGGTTAAAAGAATCTGATGTTGCAACCAGGGTATGTGCAATGCAGTAAGCATAGCAGGAGGGTGTCGGGCTGGGAAGGAGCTTTCCCCACTGTGCCGGCCATTCTTTCTTGTAGCTTCCTGCTTTGTAAGACCTGGCATCTCCTCTCTGCATCTGATCACATCTCTTTCCTTCCACTGACCTCTCTGCTGCCATGCCACCTTTTTACCCTAAGCACCTTCAGTCACAGAGGGAAAAAGTGATAAAATGGAGAATGATAAAGTACCAACTAATCAGCTCCTAAATATCATTTTACATGCTGCATTTGAAAAAATGGCAGTTAGTAGCTTATTGGTTGATACTTTATCACACTCCACTTATCAAGGCTTAGTACATCCCCCCATATTCTCCATAATTTAACACATTTCAAAATACTATCATTGCTGGATTTTGAAACTATCATCTCATATTTTGCAGTAAGACCAGAGGCGTAACTAGGGTATTTGGAGCCCAGGGCAAATTGAATCCCCCCCATGTTTGTGCGCTGAAAAATGGGCGTGGTCAAAAGGGCATGGTCACTTAAAAATGGACATGTCGACATGACACACCCCTTTCTCATCACTCTGCACCTTAATGCAGTGCCCCTTAGACAGTCCCCCCTATGCAGTGCCTCCAGTAGTGATCCCCCTATGCAGTGCCCCTTATATAATGTCCCCAGTAGTAGTGCCCCCCAGTAGTGGTACCCCCTATGCAGTGCCATTTATATAGTGCCCCCAGTAGTAGTCCACCCTCTATGCAGTGCCTACAGTAGTGATCCCCCCTATGCAGTGCCCCTTATACAGTGCCCCATGTAGTGGTCCTCCCTATTTAGTGCCCCCAGTAGTGGTCCCCCCAGTGCAGTGGCCCTTGTGCACACAGTAGTAAGCACCTAATATAGTGCCTCCAGTAGTAGTCCCTCCAATGCAGTGCCCCCAGTAGTGGTCACCCTTATTCAGGCCCCCAGTGGTGATCCCACTATCCAGTAACCATTATACAGTGCCCCCTGTAGTGGTCCTCCCTATTTAGTGCCCCCAGTAGTTGTCCCCCAGTGCAGTGGCCCTTGTGCCCCCAGTAGTAAGCCCCTTATATAGTGCCCCCAGTAGTAGTCTGCCCCATGCTGTGCCCCCCAGTAGTGATCCCCCCTATCCACTACCCCTTATACAGTGCCCCCTGTAGTGGTCCTCCCTATTTAGTGCCCCCAGTAGTGGTCCCTACAGTGCAGTGCCCTCAGTAGTAAGCCCCCCCCATTAGTAGTCCCCAGTAGAGGTCTCCCCTCCCGATGCAGTGCCTCCAATAGTAGGACCTCCCCAGTAGTAGTACCCCCCCAGTAGTGCCCCCAGTAGTAGTTCCACCCCCAGTAGTAGTACAGTAGTGCTACTACAGTAGTGCCCCCAGTAGTAGATTCCCCCCCCCGCAGTAGTGCCCCCAGTATAGCCGACAAATGAAAAAAAAAAAAATCTTACCTGAATCCCCTCTCTGGCTCCAGCTCCCGCTGTCGTCTGCACATCAGTCCTCCTGGGCTGGCGTGCTCTGCATTATGGGAGAGAAGTTATGACGTCTCTCCCAATACCTACTGCAGGAGCCGGAAGGCAGAGCTCATGAGTCTGACTCCCATTGGCTACTGATTAACACACACATCGCCGCTGGGCTGCGGCGATGTGTTAGCAGCAGCAGCCAATGACAGTCTGTCTGACTCTCATTGGCTGCTGATTAACACACACATCGCCACCGCACTGTCGATGTGTGTATAAAAATGCACAGCCTGAGCCCGCCTCCCATCCTCTGCCTGGCACTATTGGGTAAGCACTCAGGGGGAGGGAACAGGCTCGGCTGTGGAGCACAGGACTGGTGCTGGGCGCAGGGAAGCCTAGAGCCATTCCTGTGTAAATGTGTACTGCTGACCTCACTCACTGTGGTCGGCACTACACTGGGTATCTAGGCCAGGCCGGTCTCATGGCCGGCGGCGACCCCCCCTCGCTGCCGATCCCCTGGCACCCAGGGCACGTGCCCAGCCAGCCCTACCCTACTTACACCACTGAGTAAGACACCTTACACATGGAGATATTTGCTCCTAGTAAGGAAGCCTGTGAATTCTAACTATATGTAGCTACTTCACATTTTTATTAACTTAAAAAAAATGTTCTGCATGAGATTCAAACCTATCACCTCATACTTTGTAGTCAGAAACCTTACCAATGTAGCCATTGGTACTTCTGCATTAGAAAGGTGTGAATGGTAACTATACACCAATTTATAGTTTGTGGGGGGAGGGGGCGCCAAATGCCGAATGCAGAACACTCTAGCACCAGCCCGGCTGCAGCCATTTGAACTGTTGTGACTTTACTGATGCTATTTGTGTGTATGAATCTCTTGAATTGGTTCAACAATTTAGTAATATCCATTACTTGTGCATTAAGGATTTGATATACCTGGCTCTAAGGGCACGGCCATATTAAGGTTTGTGGGGACTCAGGGCAACAAACTTGTGGAGGCTCCTAAACCAACCATAACACGTGCACACTTACTGTTTGGATGATTGACCCACTGGAGGCACATAAGCAAGCTGTGGACATCTCACCCACCAGCCTAGGAGTCATTGAGTGCTGCTTGTTCTGTGAGGACTTTCAGCTGGGTGACACTGTGTCCTACATGAATCTCCCATAGTGCATGCACAGGTCATCATCCTTCCCCAGCAGCAGCACCCCAGGTACGTTGCATGGAAGGTCACTGTGCCAGGTGGGGACAGACACACAATAAATGTACAGTAATAAAGGATACAGCAACCTCTCCAAAGAACTTTCCCCTCTGCACAGCCACTCTTATCAGTGTCATTATAGTTTCTGGCTCCGCAACGCTCGCACAGTGACGTCATGTGATGTGACATTAATCCATGCAGTCTGTAAGATAATACAAGAAATTTTCTTATTTTCTTTCCCCCTGTACTAATAAGCAGATCCCTGCCCCCCTATAGCCAGGTGTCCAGGGGCGTTTCAAGAGAGCAGGGGGCCCATCTGCAGTCTCCGTCATGGGCCCCCTCCTCTCAGTCCGGTGGCCAGCAGCACACTGAGCGCAGTGCGACCAGCGCTGTACTGATAGACTCTGGGCACTAGAGTGTGCCCAGAGTCTACAGCACATGAGCAGGTCAACGGGCAAATGGCCGGGAAAATGCTGCGATAAGTCCCAACGAGATATCAAGTTCCTTTTGAAGATTATCATTACTGGCATTTTTCCTGTAGTAGCATGTGCAGTATTTCAATAAATAAATGAGAAATTTAATATTCTTTGTAAGTAATATTTGCTCATGGCTTATGACCTTGATCACTTTCTTGAATGTCTAAACAAAATCTTTCAACTTTAATTCATTGGTGGCATAACATACATCTAGACCAGGGGTGGGTAACCTTTTTTCTGCCGAGGGACATTTTGATATATATAACATTATTCGGCGACCCAGTGCAGGCCTGCCCCCTCCATGTGATGTCACACGGGGCGGGGCCACAATCGCCGGAGATTACAGCAATGCTCCGGGGAGCTGTAAGGGCAGCGGTGTGACCATCTGAAGCATCCTAAGGACGCTCTAGGCTACACTGCTGTATAGATTCTGGCTGCAGGGTGCCATTCTAGGCATTCTGCTAGCCAGATGAGGCTAGCAGAAAAAAGCTCAGAGGCTCAGACCAAATGATTCTGCAGGCCTTATACGGCCCTGGGGGCCTGAGGTTCCCCATCCCTGATCTAGACTGATAGTATTAATACGGTAATAGGAATAAATGCTAAATCAGGCTTGTTTAAAATTTATTCCTTTTGCTGTTTGAAAACTATCGGTCAAAGCCATCGACACAACACAACATATACACAACATATATACATATATACAACATTAACTTATACTGTATGTAAATGATTACCTTTCACCTGTCATGAAATACCTACGGTGACGCTCTTTATTAGATAGGGATGTTGTACTGTATATTTACAAATAATGTATTATGTAAAAAAAAATAAAGTCTATTACATACATCTATCTCTAGGAATCCAGTTTTCACAAGAACAGATGCTTGCAAATGACTCTCTGATTATTTTCCCATTAGTGAATTTACTATGTAATGTTCTTTGAACAATGAAGTATTAGCCTCACTTTGAAATAAACAGATTAACTTGTTTTAACTCTCTAGTGCTTAATCTACTAAATGAAGGTTATATTTCTCATTTCTAAGTTTTATACAGACCTATTATAGCACACAGTGGAATTATTCCTCCTTCTGCTGCCTGAGTCACCAAATTAAATATCACCCTTCCCAGCACATATTAGATATTTGTCTATGTGTTATTTGCACTGCGCTGTAATTTGACAAAAGCATTAGATTTACTAATAATTAAACATTAAATTAGACGTTTGCTTTATGTAAATTAGCATTTTGCATTGCCCATTGCCCATTATTTTCCTTAATATTGCTGCTCCCCCAACCCTTTTTAGCCTCAGACAGAAAAAATGCCTGGTAATAAACTCATGTTCAAATAAACAATCAGTGTCCAAGATTCATATGACACATTTGAATATATATTTTATTGATGCTATAATCAATAATTAAATGCAATGTGCATATTTAAACTTAGTGCACACTCACTTTAATGTATGTTATTATAAAACCATATAAAATAATAGTAGAGAGCATAATCAAAGCTATAAGTATATAAACCTTTTCTTGGTGGGATTGCTCCTGAAATCGTAAACTTTGTCACGGCCCGGGTGCTGGGGAGTTTGGTCTCTGGAGAAGGCATGGCCATGACTACTAACTGTTATATCTAACTGGCTGAAACAGTAGTGTGTGCAGAGTGCCTTGTTGCTGCATCCCCAAAAGGGAAAGGAGGGGGGGGGGGGGCAGGGGCCGTGGTGATTGCACCTCAACTGCATTCCCCTACAGCAGTTTGGGCCAGGTTTATATGTACACACTCTCCCCACTCAGGGGCATGACAACGTAATTTGCAACAGTATAAATTTGCTTCATCACACAGGGAAGGTGAATCGTGTTCACTTTAGAACAATGTTAAGCAGGATTTAGGAACCATAAGATCTGTATTGGTTTACTGCTTTACAATACTTTAACACCTGATTAGCTTACTTAACTTAAGTTACAAATAAATAAAGACACGGACACCAGAGCTTGGCTAAAAAAGGTCACAGCTTTTTATTTATAAATTAAATTCAATCAACCTAACCAGGGTGGCCAAGAGACGCTGCAACTCAGTTCTAGCTTTCACCTTGCTCTAATACTCGGAGGACGACTAAACGACCCCCCTTCAAGACGTACTAACGATGCGAGAGTCTCACTTCCCTCCTGGGCCAATCCGAGGTGCTTTCGCACTAAAACAGCACCCGGGTCCCCCCGCAAAGAGAAGGACAAATTCGCCAGGGGCAATGAGGGACAGTGCCCCCACAAAGTTGTCTTACGCCACCTAAAGCCACTGAGTTGCAGCGAACTCCCGCCATGCTGTGCCTCACCTAAATTGGAAAAAAGCAGATTAGTGAACACAACTTAAATGTGGGTGGGATGGTGGGTTCCGAAATTCCACTGCAAAAGAGGCTGAGCTGCCCTCTAACCCTTCCTTATATATCCTCCATTTAACTCCTCCTATCCCTCTGCCTATAGGATGATCTGGCCACCTGACACAAACCCTTCACTCAGCCAACCAGGCTGTCATATACAAAAACACCTTGCAGAAACCATCAATCTTATCTATCCTCAATCCTATACAGATTTCGTCTACCATAAGATCTGTATTGGTTTACTGCTTTACAATACTTTAACACCTGATTAGCTTACTTAACTTAAGTTACAAATAAATAAAGACACGGACACCAGAGCTTGGCTAAAAAAGGTCACAGCTTTTTATTTATAAATTAAATTCAATCAACCTAACCAGGGTGGCCAAGAGACGCTGCAACTCAGTTCTAGCTTTCACCTTGCTCTAATACTCGGAGGACGACTAAACGACCCCCCTTCAAGACGTACTAACGATGCGAGAGTCTCACTTCCCTCCTGGGCCAATCCGAGGTGCTTTCGCACTAAAACAGCACCCGGGTCCCCCCGCAAAGAGAAGGACAAATTCGCCAGGGGCAATGAGGGACAGTGCCCCCACAAAGTTGTCTTACGCCACCTAAAGCCACTGAGTTGCAGCGAACTCCCGCCAAAGCCAGGCCCTAAGGAAAGACTGGCCCACCACCCAAAAACTACACCAAAAATGAGAATAAATCCTTCACAAACAAACTGGTCCCCACAGCATTCAAATGCACACCATCATGACGAAGGAACTTCCCAATATCACCAACCAAAAAGCCATGACTCACCAAAATTCCTCCAATTTTTTCCACATGCTTGGCAATCGCAACATTCGCTTTCTTACGTGCTCTCTCCAAAGCACCATACTTGCGCACTCCCCTCCATGTCAAACGAGGCATCATTTCAGACCATACAATCCGAATATTGGGCCACTGCAAACGTATCTCGTCCATCACTTCACGAATCCTGACAATCAGCTCCACACCTTTCAACTGGCCCACATCATTGCCACCAACATGTAAAACCAATATATTCGGAACTCCCCACTTAGCCACCGATGAAACTATCAGTGCCAACACAGATGCAACATGCAAGCCCCTAACACCAATCCAACGCACTCTAACCCTGCGAGGCCACAAAACCTGTTTTTGGGACAACACATATTTTTCCGCCCAAAAAATATATGAGTGACCAAGAAGCCACACCTGCCCCTCTTCTTCCGTCAATGCTGTGGAAAAAGAGAGAACCTAACCGTGAGAACCGCACCAAACCCAATTCCAACGGACACAACTTTAGTAACACATAGCAACTGACTAGCAGGGATGCAGAACTGGGGAAAACAGGAACCCGAGT
This sequence comes from Taudactylus pleione, assembly GCA_031769625.1. Taxonomy (NCBI): domain Eukaryota; kingdom Metazoa; phylum Chordata; class Amphibia; order Anura; family Myobatrachidae; genus Taudactylus; species Taudactylus pleione. Next base: position 12,702,295 of record JAUIMM010000153.1, on the reverse strand, counting down.
GAAGAAGAAAAACCAAAAAACCTGCCCGTGAACCACATGGGTCAAATCATGGCTAACGGGAGGAAAAATTAAAAATCCCTTCACACCCCCAATTGCTCAACGCTAACCGTTAACCAATTGGCGGGTAAGCAACGTTTTCGGGTTAAAGCAGGGTGCGCCCCTATACCTTATCGCAGCGCACGTACTTTTTATATGCAGCTGACTTCCAGCGCCCCACCTTCTGAATGTCCTGCACAGACGCCCCTGAGAGGGCCGCACAAGTAGCAGCGCCAATACGAAAAGAATGCGTGCCATACTCTGAAGGATTCAAACCCAATTCTAACAAACATTTCTTAAAAACCGCTGCAAATAGAAACTTGGTCAGAGGAGTGCCATCCGCATGAATTAGCCACTGCGCACCCCCACTAGGACGTAACTCCATAAACCTGGCAGCTAAATGAACTGGACAGATGTCTAAATCCCTATTCTTATGCAGAGTAACCCATTTCCCCCTGCCTGTTTGATCTGTTTTGGAGAAACGCAGCTTGCAAAGTATCGCTGAGTCACGAAAAACAATGTCTTTTAACAAAAGACCAGAAACTGTGGAAGTTTTATTGGTAGACACTACCTCGCTAACACGAAACGCCCCAAAAAATGCTACCGCAAAAGCAAGCCTAAAAAGAAAAGTTTCATACAAATCAACCGCTATCTTTCCCATTGAAGTCAACAAGCCAGACAAAAGCTGCAAATCGACTGGCCGGCAAGAGTCTGAACGAGCTGGCGACCCCTTAGCCCAACCCCTCAAAGCCTTCACTAACACGAAAGCCTTGGTGGGGTCATGCAAACCTTTTAATTTGCAGAAAAAGGAGATACCAGCAAGCGCGGAACCTATAAACGCTCTAGATCTGCCCTGCTGATAACGAAACCAAACAAAAGATGAAATCAACTGTTCCGGAGACTTACCCTCCACGTCTGGGAGAGCACAATGCGTGCACCAATCCCGCCAAGCGGCTGAGTAAGCCCGGAAAGTCGATGGAGCAAGCGACTTTAACGCCAAACCTTCTAAGCCGGCCTGATAATCTGCCACACAAACGAGGGGCAGACCAAACCAACGTTAGAAGCCGACGGCACAAGTGCCCGGAAGCGATCAAATTGAAATCGGGACAGCGCGTCTGCAATGTCATTACACACCCCTGGCACATGCTTTGCCCTGAATCTAATATTAAACTCCAAGGAGCACAAAACTAAATGTCTGAGCAAACGGAAAACAAAATGCGAAGACGAACGCTGATTGTTGATGGCATGAACCACACCCAAATTGTCGCACCAAAATACTACATGACAGTTGCTCAGTCGCACGGACCAAAGTTCAACTGATACGACAATTGGAAAAAGTTCCAGCAGCAACAAGTTATCCGTCAAACCCTCTTCACGCCAAGCTATCGGCCACGGAGCCGCGCACCATTCCCCATTGAAAAAGGCCCCAAAACCAGATGATCCGGCCGCATCCGTAAAAAGTTGCAACGAACTGTTCGCTAATGGAGGCGAAGGCCAAATGCGTTCACCATTAAAGTGTATCAAAAATCTATTCCACATGCGAAGATCCTCCTTTATCTCCGCGGACAGGCGAATGTAGTGATGCGGCCGAACCACGCCAGCTGTTGCCCTCTCCAATATTCTACAAAAGACCCTACCCACAGGAATAATACGGCAAGCAAAATTTAAAGAGCCGAGGAGAGACTGAACTCTACGTAACCTTACTGAATCCTCTGCTAAGCAGACCTCAATAAGACCACGCAGCTTCTCAACCTTATCAATGGGAAGTCTACAACAGCCCTCTATCGTATCTATCTCAATTCCCAAATAAGATAAACAAACAGACGGACCCTCTGTCTTCTCGTTCGCAACGGGAACACCTAAAACTCTAAATAAGGACTGCGCAGAAAAAAGGAGGTCAGCACAAACGTCACTTCTTCCTGGACCCATAAAGAGAAAATCATCTAAATAGTGTGCTATGCCCATTTGTCCGGTCCCGGCATGGAGACACCACTGAAGAAAGGAGCTGAATTTCTCAAAATAGGCACAGGAAACCGTGCAGCCCATAGGTAAACACTTATCTACAAAATAGCCCGAATCTAACCTAAAACCCAGAAATCTCATGGCCTCAGGATGCATTGGTAATAAACGAAAAGCTGATTCTATATCTAATTTAGCCAACAAAGCACCATGTCCAAAACTACGAACTAAATTCAAGGTATCGTCAAATGATTGGTAAACGACCGTACGACAATTCTCTGGTATGGCATCATTAACAGAACCTCCCTGCGGATATGAAAGATGCTGAATCAACCGAAACTTGCCCGGCACTTTTTTAGGAACTACGCCAACTGGAGAAATACAGAGATTATGCAAGGGAGGACAAGGAAAAGGACCCTCCATCCTCCCCAGCAAAACCTCCGCACACACCTTAACCCTCAATTCCCCTGGAAAATCCCTGGCAGAGCGCAAATTCTGGGATGCCCTAACAATCAACTGCCTGTCAATGGGTAAACGAAAACCGACTGAAAAACCTTCGTAAAGAAAAAGTGCATCCTCTCTACATGGGTATAAATGTAACCATCTAATAAGAGAATCTAAACGGACTGGAGAACAAGCCTTAACTAGCACTCTTGGGGCCCTCAGCACGGTCCTGGGAAATACCTCCTGCCCCACGTCGACAGTCCTTGGCCGGATGCTCACCTCCGCAGAGACGACAGGAGTGGCGAAAGCGACACCCCGACCCCCTAGTACATTTGGAGTCGTTGTAGGCAAAGCATTTCCCTCTCCCCACTCCTGTCGACCCCTGTCTGTTGGCAGCATAGCTTTTCCGAGGAGGCGCACCGTCCAACGGAGGCCGACGCTGTTGAGAGACCTCTATCCAGACTTCAACATCCTTAACCCCGAAAGGAATAACTAAAGAACCGTCATGTTTTTTCCTAAATTGTGAATCATATTCACGCCATGCCAAGTTACGAGACCTGACGAACATGTCGAACACTAAAAATAGATACCTGAGCATGTTAACGTGCTCCTGCGCCCTGGTCTCCAAATAACATGTCGCAAATATGAGCATGCCTTTCAACCACGTATTAAAGTTGCAAAAAGCATCTTCTCCTATGCCTCCCAATTTTTTAGCCTGCACCAAGCCTTTCCTCATGTCATCTGTGAGTGAAAACAGGTCTACAAATTTCCCTTTGCGAATTTTGCCTTTTACACTTTTCCGTAAGCCTCGTAGCACCGCAGTATTCGCGCAATGCACTGTATCTGCCCCTGCTTCCTGCGCTTTTGCCCCTGACTCATCAGATCTCCTAGTCTCGCCGCCTGACTTTTTCGCCAGCCGCCGCGCAACCAGTCTAGCAATTTTACGGGGGTGAGCGGGGGAACCAGAAGAGTGGGATGAAGAAGAAGAAGAGTCAGAAGAAGACAAAGGAGTTTCATACTCACCAGAACCAGATGGACGCGGACCCGCTTCAGCAGACTTCTCCCTTGACGGCGCCACAGCTTCAGATACCGGTGCCGAATCTTCCTGTCCCGGAGCAGGCAATGAAAGAACTGCGGACACCTCACCACTTGGACCATCAGATACTTCAAGGCCTGGAACTAAGGAAGAAGTGTGAGCCACCGCAGAAACGGACCCGGAAACCTCCGGGGTAGGAAGGGACAGGGTGACCGGCTTAGGAGGCGGAATGGCTGGCGCCCGCGGAGGAGGCGACAAACTGGGCGGGGGAAAAACAGAGGCAGTTTGGCCGGAGTGTGTGCTGAAAGAGGAAACTGGGGGCAAAGGCAGAGGCACAGCCGCTGCAGGTGGGTAAACTTGACAAGCTGGCAGGTACGGGTTCTGAAACTGCGCATGCTGAAAAGCAGGAGGATATGCCGAAGGAGGGGCCGCGAAATGGGGAGAATAAAAGTGGGCAGGAGGAACAGCAACAGAAGATGACAAAATTGGAGGAGCTACGCCTGAGCTCCAAGAAGTCTGACCCCAAGAAGGGCCTGCCATAGAAAGGGGGGGTGGTGCATTAAAGGAGGGTGCCTGGCTGCCGGCTGGGGTGTACCATGGGGGTTGAATAGAAACCGGCACTACGTGCCCAAATGATACTACAGCAAATGGAGTAGCGGGCAAAGTTGGGGAGCTTAAACGCTGCGCCAAACCCCCCGAAAAATGTGGAAAGGTGCCTGGGAAATAGGGAGACCCCACACCTAAAATGGCCGCCTGAGACAAGATGGCCGCCTGAGACAAGATGGCCGCCGGGCCCGCCGCATGGGCCAGGCCGGCTGGGCCACCGGAAATCAAAGCGGCAGAGGCCGCAGCCGCGGTGGCCACGACACCACCGGACCCAACATGAGGCCAGGACGGGGCTGAGGTCAGGTGACCTCCGCTGCTTGCATGGGGGAGACCCGCGGAAAATGCGGCGCCCATGTCACTGACGCCGCCGAGAGCCCCCGCCGGAGCCGCAGGCAAAGCAGGTGTGCAAGGGGACCCCAGCGGCGCCAAAGGAGACGCGACGCTGACCGGAGAGAGGGTGAGCGGACAGGGATGCGCAGACCCGTCGCGCGCTGGAGAAGCAGGGGCCGCGATGCTGCCAGAAGAGCTGGCGCCGGGGCGAGGTGGGGATGTAGGCGCGCCAGCTGCAGAAGCACGCGGGGAAAGAGTGCAGGCAGAGGAGGGAGCGGACCCAGCAGCCGCTGGGGGGCCGATGACAAGGGGGGCAGAGCCGCTCGGGGTGGATGGATGAAACTGGGAAGGGGAGGTTGGGGAAGATAAGCGGGCGGGAACAGAGTGCAGAGGGCACGAAAATTCAGCCAGCCGGCGGGGAGGGGGGGCATCGCGACGAGGACGAGACATGGTGAAAAAAGACAGTGGTAACAAAGTAAATAGGATAAATATGCTAGAGATACTCAGCCTTTCCGAAATTCCACTGCAAAAGAGGCTGAGCTGCCCTCTAACCCTTCCTTATATATCCTCCATTTAACTCCTCCTATCCCTCTGCCTATAGGATGATCTGGCCACCTGACACAAACCCTTCACTCAGCCAACCAGGCTGTCATATACAAAAACACCTTGCAGAAACCATCAATCTTATCTATCCTCAATCCTATACAGATTTCGTCTACCATTAGCAGGCTACAGGGGGGAGATCTTAGAGCAGGAGTGCAGTTAGCTGTTGTACTTCATCTCTGCTCAGCTAAATGGGTAATTTTCCAGAAAATATTTGAAGGCCAAAAATTAAAAGTGAACATTTTACAGTATGTCAAACCTCCAGGGATATCTAGTCTAGACTAGGTAGCATACCACATTAGTGTGATTTTTCATTATAAAGCAAATACAAAATTGAGTTGTAAGGTGTGTCAAACTTGTTGAGTTTCAAGGACTGTACCCTATACAGTACTACTGTACATCCCCATAGTCTATAACATCTGTTGTGCAATGCACTGTCCTGCCATAGGCGTTAGGTAAGATTTGCTGCTTTAGTGTGAGGTCAGTGTGGAATACATTTTGGATGTTAGGAATTCTACATGAAAACAGTAGATTAGATGTGCATCCAAAATGTAGAAATAAAATTCAATAAAAAGCATCTCAAGATATTATGATGCAGCTGCATACTAAAAGTCATCATTATCAACTTGATGGTGATGATGTTGGTTTTAATGTAGGCTTAACAAATAAATACATTTAAAAAAAACCTCCAAAATATTCTTATTACCAGCCATCAAGGCCTGGGGGCGGGTTTGAGGGGATCCTGCACCGTTCATCCTGGCACATTAGCGATAACATGTCCATGATTTGCTGATTCACTATGGGGCGCATACTTTCTAAAAACATTGTAGCACATTTTGTTCAAATTTAAAAGCGTCAGCTTGTGCCTCTTCTCACAATGGAGTAAATAGGAATTTGAGATTACACTTTGAGAAAACTAATTCAACACTTTCCATATCAAACAGGGCATCTGATATCTGTTACGGTTATGTCAGGTGCTAAGGAAATTGCACACCTGCAAAGTATTCATTGAATGTTCCGGCAAGAGCAAAGTTGACAAACTACATTGTGTCATTTTTATTAAGATCAATACTGTATGTTGCTGATAGAAAATGCTAATTATTTATTAATGACCTTCTCGAATTTTGTAGTATTTGAAGTTTTGTAATTAAATTGGACAGAGTAGAACTGGGGTTTGTTACTCCACTTTATCTAGTGGTTGTATTCTGCATGCAGGGCCACCATCGGGGTGACTGCCGGAACTGGAGTCCCGGGCCCGGTCACAGAGGGGGGCCCACCCGCAATCCCAGTATCGAATGCAGGGGGTTTCAGTACCTAGAAACCCCCCTGGCCGCTGATCCATCACCGCTGCTGAAGTGTTTTTTTTTTGTGAGATGGAGATTCTTGTCTCCGTCTAACTGGAGTTCAAAACAGAGCCTGTCAGTAGAGGAAGCTGCCGGCATGCGCGGCAGCTCCTCGTAGACACGGAGATTGCAGAATGGGGAGAAGCTGATGCTGTGACACACAGCTCCTTCCAGGCAGTTTCCTGTTATCCTCCCAGGCAGTTTCCTGTGCGGTGGTGATTCCGGTCAATCACTGCACTCCAGTCATCCTTCATCTGGACAGCTGCAGGTGTGTATGTAGAGAGAGGGAATTGGAGAAACGGTGTCACTCATGGGTACTTTCTTGTAAGACTTCAAACAACAAACAGTGTCTGAGCCCAAAGTTTCAGTCCATGTGGACTTTTAGCAAGAATGTTATTGATAAAAGTCCGGATGTACTGAAACGGTGGACACAGATACTGTTTGTTGTTTGAAGTCTTAAATGAAAGTACCCATGAGTGACACCGTTTCTCCAATTCTGTCTGTCTGTCTTAAAAACCCTATGGCTAATCCTGCATTTGCCCCTGCAATCTTGCTGCCCGCCCACTTCGCCACCCTTCCACATTCCCACCATATACTGTGCCCCTAAAAAGACAGGAGCAGCGTCGCATGGGGAGTAGGTCTAGGAGCAACAAAAACAAGGTAAGTGTGGGGATGGAGAGACAGAAGGGGGGGCTGGACTAGAGACACACCAGAAGGGTGCAGGCTGGATAACCAGAAGGGTGACAGGGTGGGGAGACACAGAAGGGGTGCTGGCTGGGGAGACACAGAAGGGGGGCTGGCTGGGGAGACACAGAAGGGGGGCTGGCTGGGGAGACACAGAAGGAGGGCTGGCTGGGGAGACACAGAAGGGGGGCTGGCTGGGGAGACACAGAAGGGGTGCTGGCTGGGGAGACACAGAAGGGGGGCTCTCTGGAACTGGCTAGACTGCATAGTTGGAGTTGCACAAACACAGGAAGGGGGGCCCTGCCTGTTTTGGCAGACTCGGGCCCCACAATTTCTGATGGCAGTCCTATCTGCATGAGTATCTAATCGTAGAAATCTTTAGTAAACTAAGCATCCACCTCTTTTAGATGAGGGATATTCCCATAAAATGGAGTAATGTGAGGAAGGTGAGCCTCATTGCCTCTGGCTCTGTGGAATGCAGAATGGGTATCACACAGTTTTGGGAGCTCTGATTGAAAATAGTCAAATACTTCAGGGTCCAGTATCTGATTTAATTTAAACCAGTTATACTACGTTAGGTTATATAGAAAAATGTACATACTGTATGTACAGGTCTTTCAAATATTTGTTCTTACATACACATTATATACATAGCAAATGTATAGGTTATCTTATATATTGCAAGGTTGCAAGCCGGGACCCTCTTAGCACGTCTGTTTATCAATACACAGACTTATTTTACTGCATTTGTTTCCCACTTGAAAAGAACTATGGAGTATATTGGAGTTACCTAATTAAATGTCAATAAACAAAGTAACTATTGCATAATCACTAACAAAACATCAGATAAATGCCAGAGCAGTTGATATGGGCACATATCCCAAAGGTTAAATTATATCTAACTTCCACCAAGTTATTTCTGTGAATTCTTACTCTGGATGCTTATTGCTAGAATCAGCGCCAGAGCAGGGCTCACTGCCGCCCTGTGCTGGCCCCACCCCTAAACACATAACATCACAAGAGAGGTGGTGCCACTAGCAGGAGAAAGTAGAGAGCTGCCTGGACACACACCTACCGGATCTGCACACTGTAGGGTACATGCCTGGTGCATCCTTTGGACGCTCCAAGCAGCACTAAAGCAGTTCTACTGGCTGCAGGGTGCTGTTACAGGCACACATTACTATCAGAATAATAAAACATGTTATTGTCATAATTAGCCTTTAAAATATCTTGACAAGTTTAATAGCTGTAGAAAAATATATTGATTATAGCTATTCATTACTTGTGATTTGCATATTCCTAACTGTCACCCTCTTTCAGAGTCGGTCGTTGCAGCCGCACGGTCATACGCCACCGATGTTTGCTAAACTGCGCATGCGTAAAGTTCGCAATGCGTGTGCGCAAACTAGCTGCTATAATCAGAAATTTCTCTCTCCTTGAACACAGCCAGGTCGGTAGTTTGAGTGACAGAATGAGGCGTTTGTGGGTGGTAACAGGGGAAGGTGCTTGAAAACGGGGGAGTGGAGATCTGAACGCAGGCGTGCCTAATTATGCCAACGGCGTTTTATGGGAGTGCATAATTAACAGAGTAGTGTCATGGCACACGTGACATGGGTGGTTTGTACACTGACCTGATCGTAGTGCTTAAGAGAGGGTATGGTCAACCTTAAGCTCTACATCCAGTTCCAATGGTTACCGATGGTCTCGATTAATCCTTATATGGCCAGAGATGACGTGTAATGCGTACAAGAAGGGGGCGTATTTTTTGTCTTACGGCCGCATCCTCCCCTTGGTCAGCCAGCTAACGATCCGATCTTAAGGACGCAACTTGCGAGTGCATCATTTGCATATCCGGCCCCTTTTCCCTTTCGACCGTGCGGCCGCAACAACCGAATCTGAATGAGGTCCTGTATTTTGTACATAAACTTTTAATCATGTTTCTTTTTCATTAGTGTATGTGCTTCTGTCGTTCTAGTTTATTAGATTTGCAGACCCTTCTATGCATCTGACTTGCTTTGCTTATACTTTATAGTCTTACAATTTATTGTACTGAACTTTTGGATACATTTTGTATTATTTATGTTTTTTTGATTCCACAGGCATCTTTTTTCTCTAATCATATGTTAAATGTCCATGACATTTCTTCATAAGCAGAGAGAAGAATCTCTTCTTATCCCTCTTTGATGTTATGCTCACAAAATTTGTTGATAAATATCAGCAGAGTAGTATGCTAGGCCGATGTTTTCACAGTTGAGCGATTATCGGCTATCTGCTCTTGCGTCCGTTACTGTAGTCGGAAGCAGTAAATCTTACTCACGGAGGGGTTGACAGTTAAGGGCTATTTAGGGGAAGTAACAGGGTGTGCAGTGAAAAATGCAGACATGTCATGACCTTTTTCGGGGGGGGGGGTGTTGCTTCCTGCATCCGCGATCCCATACCTCTGGCATCTCAGTTCAGGTGACTATTCAAAGGACCTGTGTAAGTATGAAGTTACTTCGATTTGTGATGGCGCTTGTGGGCATCTCAATACAACTCGGCGTCTGCATATTTTCACATATCTTCTGCATACAAAATCGCAGCAGCGACAGCAATAGCGTACTTTTAAGAATCAGGCCCAAAAAGTAGTACATACTTATTCTGACAGGAATGTCAACTGACCATGAAACTACCAAAGAGAACGGTCTATATACAGTAGATGTCCTTTTACTTTTCCTTCCTTTCATTTTGATAGGAATTTCCTTAAGAATGGGGGATAAAAAACACACTCTGATCTATTGCATAATCTTTTATAAAGATTAATCATGTTAAAAAAAGGTTTTGGTACACTCACAAAAAAAGAAATTACAGGTAGCGTGTCAGTTGACACTCATGAAGCATAACACAAATTTTCTTTTACAATGATTAAGGTTTTGCTCTTATTAGGGGAGATATCAATTGACATTCATGCATCAAAGCACTAATTTTTGGAATTCGTATTCATAAATGAAAATGCAAATATTACATTTTGTAACATGTTCTAGTAATGATAATAATGTGATCATAAGTATTATGCAAATTAGCAAAGTAATACTCCCTATTTCATTTAGATGGCAGCTGTTAATGAACCAGATGGTGCATCAGGTGAAAGGACAAGCATCTGAATGTGTAATATTATAGATAATTATTACTCAAATAATGATAGTGCATGGGTACCAAACGTACAAGTACAGTATATCAAGCTGTATATCATTTTAGTAAATGATTGTGGTCCTAATTACGCTCCAGTTATGTGTGCCACAAAGGCACACAGTTATTACAATACTATACTTAATTATACTTTACTTTATTATACTTTATGATGTTTTTTAGCGTGCAAAACTACAAAACACAAGTAATTATCACAGCTTTCTTGTGGTCATCATCAACCTTTTAGTCAGTGGTGTATACATAATCGGTGCAGAGTGTGTAGTGCACATGGACACCTAGGTGGGAATGGGTATGATATACCGCCGGTCGCATAGCCGGCAGTTCAATTCCCATCAGCGGCAGCCCGACAGGAGCAGAGTTAGAAGCAGCGGAAGCCCGACAGCAGTGGAAATCCTGATCGTGTTTAGGTAAGTATGTACAAACCTAACCTAACCCCCCCAACCCTAACCCTCCTTAGGGGTGCCTAACCCTAACTTCCCCCCAAGTGCCTAACCCTAATCCCCCCTCTAAGTGCCTAACCCTAACCATCCCCTTCCCCGCTGCCTAACCCTAAGTCCCCCCCGGGGGTGCCTAACCCTAACCCTCCCTCCCCCTACCCTAACCCTAACCCTCCCGGGGGGGTGCCTGACCCTAAGTCCCCCCTGGGAGCCCTAAACCTAACCCTCCCCCCCACGGCTGTCCACTCGCGGTGCCCAGCATCACTACGATCGTGATGCCGGGCGCCGGTCTCCCAGCGTCGGGGAAATGCAGGCGTCTACATCTAGACGCCCGGCATTTCACCCATGCCGGGATAAGACAGTCGGGAAGCCGGCTGCCGGTATTTAGGCAGTCGGCTTCCCGATTGCTTCCCCCTAGGTGCAGGGGGGGCCACACTGCACATGCACCATTGTTCTTAAATACTTACCTATCCGGAGCCTCGGGTTGGCAGCAGCAGCTCTGCGCAAAACAGAAGCCATTTTCCTGGTGATTAGTGTATGCGCAGTAGAAAAATTATTGGGAAAATGGCACCAGAGTCTGATTACTTGTGCCGCTGGCTAGAAAGGAGGGGACCCGCATGGAGAATGCACACGCGCTTCCTCCTCTCTTAATACACCCCTGCTTTAGTGGATGGTGGCTTGCTGGCCAACATAGAAAGAGAGGCAGATTTTATTTCAACACAACACAAACTAAGTATCAAAGTAAAAAGATAAAGGGCTTATTTTTAATCTTTAGAGCCGTATTCAATTTGAGCGGACCTGCAATACTTTTCCACCTCCCGGACTTTTTGCCTACTTTGCTTGTTTTGCAAGCGGAAATGTATTGCCCGAGTGTCCACGTATCCCCGTATTCAATTTGAAAGTACATGAAAACGGGACCCAGCAAAACTTAAGCCAGCAGAAAGTCCGGTCAGATTTGGGGAAATCAGCCTGACACCCCCCAAAAGATGCTCTGACATGGGGGCTAGCTATGGTTACCCCCGATTTGGCTTGCTGAAGGTATTTGGTGTTTTTAAACGGGCTCAATAGCTGCTAAATAGCGTTTTTGAATACGTGGTGCAGAATAGTATTCAGGAGGTTTTTTTGCTGAAGATAACTTATTGACTGTGTCAATGTCTGAAAAAATCCCATATTTCTTGCTTTCTCCCTATTTTCAAAGTTCATGGTTGTACATCACTGATTCTTCATGAGTGAGACAGAAAATACAGTACCTCCATAAATTGTAATCATCATATGGAGAATATAATTACACACAACCCATTCTTTCATCTAAATAGTCTTTCCTAGCAGCATCTATAATCAGCACTCTCCTTGAGATGTCACAGTCAGCTCTTTAAAAAAAAATTAAAGTTTTGAGTGTAGTATTGAATGAATAGTATTAAGAAGAAGTTAAAATGTGCTTACTGTAGAAAGATAGAATATAGCATATCTGTAGTGTTGGATCATTTGCATGCAATGTACAGTAACTCTCAGTAGCCTCTATATTAGTCATTATTTATCATAGTCTGGTTTCAGAATTTGGGTGACATAACAGGAACATGTAGTGTACTGTATATTGCTTGACTGTGATACCCTACATGCTTCATCAATAACGTAACTTCGTCAGTGGCATGGGACCTTGCAATCCAAATAGCCGGATTGGAATATTTGTATGTATCTGTATTTCCTCTAGATCGATGTTTAAAAGAAAGCAAGAATATATACTAGAATACACTTAAATAATAGAGACTTCCAGCTCGATTCAGACCCGCTCGCTAGATGCATATGCTTGCACTCAGCGTATGCAAATCCAGCAAAGGCAGACGATCATACGCAAGACATTAGCACGCCCACTATGTCTTGGCATGCGATCACGGTGTGTATGTAGACGCCCACCAGTCTGTCTTAAGACGCCCACTAATACGCATCATCTCCAGGAAGTGTATGCATCCATCGATACCATCGAGTACCATCGGATGTGATCGCAGCACTTGTGGTTGACCATACCCTACCGCAAGCACTGCGAGTGCTTCAGTGTGAAATTCTACCAAGTGACGTGTACTATGACGCTCAGTAATAATTATGCACGCTTCTGAAACGACATTGAGATGCTCAGACACGCCTGTGTTCGCACCACCACTCCCCCATTTCCATCGACCATCCCATCACCACCCACAAATGGCTTGTCCTGTCATTCAGTCTAGTAGCTGTCTATGCGCAGCGAGTGAACACTTCCTGATCGCCTGGACTATTTTGCGCAGGTGCACTGCAATGCTTATGCATGCGCAGATTGCGCACCACCAGCAGCTATGAGTGAATGTAGCCTAGCGAAGCGGGTCTGAATCGAGCCCTTAATCTTAATAGATATAGAAACAGAGCCACCTACTGTCTCTAGTAGGTATACTTAGCCAGTAAGCTGTTGTAATATGTGTCACCATTTATTACTTTGATTTTATGATTTAAACATGTATTACACAATGTGTAAAATTAATTTCAAAATGAAGTGTGATTCACCCATAAGTACAAAATTAAGTATATACTAATTTAGGCAGTACATGCTAAAATAGGTGGATTCCCATCCTGCCTTCTCTAATGTCTATCTCTAAGCGCCTGTTTTCTCTCTACACCTCAGTGTACAAAAGCTAGAACAACAAGGTACACTTTGAAATGCAATTTGAACTGAAATCTTAATTAGGGCATCACGGCTCATGCCCCAGCCATAGCTGGGGCAAGTCCAAGTGGGTGGGGCAGGGGCATGATTGCACGATCATGTCACAATTGCCCTGCTCCCCTATATAATGCCATGATTATAAGGATAATCAGCACAATCCAAAAATAAAATAATATATACATACCAAGCCCTTACTGTACTTTGAAAACATATGCATACTCACTGCCTGCATCTGCATAGTCATTCCAGCCTTGTCATAGCATGCTCATGTGTACTAAAATAAAAGGCAACTTGTGGCTAAAAAATCTGCAAATCACATTTACGTCTCATTCTGTTAAAGTCCAACAGCAAAGGATACATTTGAAAACTGGCACATGTGTAATCAGGAAAAAAAGAGGCTGCATCCCATACTATTACCATTTCAACTGCCAAAGCCAAACATCTGTTTGGCAGGGCTTACCAGTATAAACATCAGGAATGTCCAAATGATGAACATGGAATACTTAATTTGTTGTATCTCCAGACTTGAATCGAGCATACTCATATAGTGATCTTAATTGTGGTGTCAGCTTTTGGTAATTTTAGAGTAATAGGTTATTTTTCTGGTGCTAACTATGGTATTCTGAAACCAATAGTATAGTTGTATAGTATTTTTGATAGGCAATCTTCCTTACTCAATAATGAGCTATTTATAAATTAGCAAATGTACATTCCATATAGGTATCATAAATGAACAAGTTACTTTATTTCAAATATATATAATATCATTGTTTCCTGGAGGTATGTTAACTCTTATAATGAACACGCAATGAACTCAATTTGCTTTAGAATTTATAGGCAAAAAAGTTTTTAAATAAAAATATAAAAATATATAATGACATAATATACAATCATAAAAAATAATGTATCTGTATAGATAAAAACATTAAGAACAGGAAATAAAATAAAACATTTAAAAATAAATGTAAAAAGTCTACACAATTTTATAGTTGCAACGCATTTCACAGACAGGTCTTCCTCAGATAGTCCTTAGGCACCAGTCACTAACTCTTCTGTGTTCATTGGTCACTTTAGAAACTATGAGGCTTGATTCAGAGGTACCTACAATTTGAACATAATACTTTTCACATAATTGAGTGATTATTTGCAACTGCTCATACGTGAAAGTCCTCAACACCCCCATGATGCATGTACGCACAAAGAGGCTGTTGTGTTTGGGACAGATGGTAATAGACATGAGATGGCAAATTGGAGGTAGTGTGAAGTGAATGCAAAAAAAGTAAATCTCATGGGACTGCGTGGGCATGAAAACGGCTGCATTCTCAGATGCACAGCCGGAGCCACAGAGGCCATGTTTAAGTGAAGAAAAACTGCACCTGCCATAGTTCTGGTGCAAGTGTTGATGGTGTGCAGATGGTGGTGTGTCCCTAATCCCCGGCAGTATTGGAGCGTGCAGAGATGCTGAAAGCAGTGCTTACTCATTCAGACGCAGACTACTACACCAGGAGAAGGCTGATACTAGCATTTGCATGTGATAACAGACGCAATTCCGGTAACAGATGCAAAAGAGCTCTGAATCAGGCCCACAGTAGCAACATTCTAAGGAACCAAACAAAACAGTTACAAGGGTCAATTAGTTTTTGTGGAATAAGATGTACTACTTCCTGGAATCCCACAGACATAAAATATATTACACACAACATATTTCAGGTTTAGCTTTCATATTCCACAGTATATAAACCCAAACAAAAGAGAAAATAAAATGCAAGAGGTGTAAATTTCTCATTTAAAAACAGTGTTGATACATAGCAAAATGTTTGTGTTGGAAACTAGCATGCTGTGCCTTAGCTGTTTCATGTTAAGATGAATATATAGCAATGCTACAGTATTTTCTGAAGCTCTCCAATGAGACACTTTCTATCCCTACAGTGCTGGTATGAAACATTTGCGTTTTAGCTCTTTGGATTTATTGTACAATCCTTAGATGTAGCTAATACTTTGGCAATGTTGGTGTGTGCTCACTTCATCAAATTCAGCACTTCAAAAACTCATTTTTTTATATATTTTAATTTGGGGAACATTTTTTCTTGAAATTTAAGAAAATATGCTGATACTTGTTTTTCAAATGGATAATAATAAAATAATACCCTTGTACCTCCATCTTCAAGTATAAAATGAAGTAGAAGCTACTGTACTTGATAAAAAAAATATATATATATATTTTAGAAGTGGCACCATTATGGTATAACAATACATATTTTGCATACGTACAATTAAGAAGATGGCAGGGGCATGCTGAAATAAAACTTTGTCTTTTAGGCATCATTTGTCTAGGTCATGCTAGGCATACTGTACTCTGTGAGAAAAAATGTTTGTTAGACTGCCAGAAATTTTATCTGACAAACTGAAATTCATCACATATGGTGAAGATCAGGGCCGGCTCGTGGCATGTTCGACCAGTGCGGTCGAACAGGGGAACCACCCCATAGAGCAGGGGTTCCCAACCACGGTCCTCAAGGCACACTAACAGTCCAGGTTTTAAGGATAGCCATAGTTGAGCACAGGTGACTTAATTAGTACCTTAGTTATTTTGATTTTACCATCTGTGCTTAAGCCTGGATATCACTAATACCAGGATTGTTATTGTGCCTTGGGGACCGAGGTTGGGAATCACTGCCAAAGAGGGCACACTCCTCCCAACATCCCGACTTCAGCGGGACAGTGCCACTTTTCAGGCACTGTCCTGCTGTTCCACCCATGGGCCGTAGTGTCTTACGGGTGGTCGGGAGGTTGGGCACCCCCACAGCCGCAGTTGTGCGGTGGTGCTGGACCCCAGAGTAGCTGAATGGATGCTGAATGCATGTGCAGCATCCACTCAGTGCAGGGAGAGGCTGGGGGAAGCCCAGCTAGTGACGGAGTGCTAAACACGCCCCAGCCTGGTGTTACCCGGGAGGTGTGCCACGCGGGCACGCCCCCAAATAACAGTATTTTGTGAGTGGTCTATGGTAATTAGGCCACCCCCCCACCTCCAGCTTAGCCGCGCGTGAGTACATGGCAACTATTACCCATCCTGCACAGGGTGCGGTTTCTCCTGGAGCCGGCCCTGGTGAACATATTTCACAGTGTTTGACCACAATATCTGCTTTTTTTCTCACCTGGGTAAGAAATATTTTCCCATTTTTTCCTTGAAAAGGAACAGGGAAAATGTTGGGCAGCCGGCCATGGTGGTGCCTATTATCGGATCTATCAGTCATGCTGGACGATTTCGCATGTCTCACAGACCGATAATTACTGATTGGTCATGGAATTACACTTTTCAATTATTGTCCTTATCACATGATTGTCGGCTGATCAGGCAAATAATTGGACAGTGCATGCTCAGAATCAGTAATGTGATATTTATCCAAGTATGTCAATATTGTTGTGTTTCCAAATGTATTTAAGTAGAGAGCAATGACCGCAGGTTCCAACCTGAAGATGACATGGAAAAAAACACCAGGAGTATAATTGAATCTCAAGGTACCATTTTTTGGATGATGCAAGATGCAAAGACACCATTAAAATATTAATTGAATTCAAATCAATACACACACCTGTCACCTTCATCTTTAAAATATCAAATGGGAGCCTGCTTTATTGTTGTGGACCAATTGTAGATATCACTGTATCACTGTATTAATGTGAATAGATGAAAGAAGCTACATCACTTCAGAATTAGCATAACTGGGAGGGAATTAGATGCATTCAGCCAATCAGAAGCAGCCATCAATCATCATCATCATCAGTTCATATTTTGCACCCTTGCACCAGAGATCAAACACCAGCAGGTATTTCACAACTGGACATGAGCACGCGAGTCCTTCTTGTGGTCAACATGTGATGCATATTGCATGAACATGTCCTTCATGTAGTTTGACTGCATTTACAGACCCTTTATGACCCCTGTTCTGCACCCAGAAATACAGTCATAAGTGGAAAATGTTTCTCAGTCAGCATGGACACATAAATGTTTGGTGCGGTTGTGCGGTTTCAAAAACTAAAATTTGCGGGGACAAAAGGCACAAATTGTGTTTACATGAGTTCCATAGTCCTCATGGATAATTTAAATATCATAAATTAGAAATTATAGACACTGTACCTGTTGCATAACTCAAAACCATTAGCATTAAATGTTATTTGTTTGCAGTCAGTCCTAATACAATTCATGTACTCTATATGGTTTTGACAATTTAACATATTGTTTCCAATTTCATCCAGGGGTCACGTGATCAGTGTGATCGTTCCCCCCCACAGGCATAGGAGACTGCTGTAGCTGCTGCTCAGCAACCATGAGCAGTCTCCCTCTGCAGCTCAGTACATGCTGTGTGCTGGGCTGCTGTGAGGGAGATGGGACGGCGCTGGGCCCCTCAGGAAGCCCGGGTAATTTGTACCCGCTCCCCGCCCTCTCGGTGCCCCTGCCTGCATGAGGGGCTACATTGTTTATTATTTACCTGAAATGTTGACAGTAAAGCACCATTTATTTTCATTCTAACCTGCAAACCTGCATGTGGGTATGTATTATGCACCTACTTACTGCACCACTGACCTCTCCACTGAGTTAATTACCCCAGATATGTCACAATATATGTATATATATATATATATATATATATTTACTTTTAGCTCACTTGTTTTAAATTCCAGTTAAAAATAAAAGAACAGTTTTGTCCATTTTGCTTAAATTTTATTTGACTAATGGTATTTTCTGAAATTACAAAGTTAAAAAACAAAAAAAATTGAGTGGCTACTACATAACAAAATTAGTGATTTTAATGTTGGAATATGATGAGCACAAACATTGAAAAATGGCCTCAGTGTAGGGGTGAAAAAATCCTTTGCAGCAAAAGGGTTAAGTCACATTTAAAATGCTTATTGACCAGTAAAATAGTATATATTTTTGTCTTTTTTATAATAATTGCAACAGTTTCACCATTTGTGTGGCAGAAAGTTAAGTTTAGAATTGTATGATATTGTTTCGATCAAAATGAAATCTAGTGGAGTTCCCATTTCCAGGCAGCATGAAAAAAGTATGATGTAATTCGCGTTTGAACATGTACAAAAGTCTAATTAGCACCCTTTGCACAGTGAATCACAAACAGTGTGTTTCTTTTTATTTAAAATGCTGGTTCTTTGAAAATTACTGTAGAGTTTGTATTACATATTGAGACTTCTAGAATGAATAGCTGTGTTATTGTGTGGCAAAATAAGCATTTTGTTTGAAATCTACAAGCTTTTTAAAGCAAGTTCTCTACAGGTTTGAATTAAGTTGTATTCAATTCTTGTCAATCTCTAAAGATGTTATTCTTGCAATTAAACCGTGCATATACCAAGAACAATGCAAGGAAACCAAGTAAAAGTCACTTATTATTCTTTAAATAACTAGTGTATGTAGGTATTATGTTATTATTTATATATTTCTACAGTTATAGCAATACGCTTCTGATTTTGACATATTACTTTTCAAGAAAAAATTTGAGGCATTGTATTTTGTACAAAACATTTGTTATAAATTATTAACATATAAGCATTTATCAAGATTCAGTTAAGGATCCTTTTCACACAGCAGGATTTGAAAGTCCCATTCAAAGAGGCAGAATGTTGTGTTTGTTTCTTGAAAAGGCATGTAGTTAAATTGTCAACAGCAATAATGTCAGGGGTCAAACTGTCAACAGCATCATGTCGATGGGAATAGGTAGTAATGTTATTTAAAGCATATTTAACCGTGTCAGCATTATAACTTTAAATGTGATGCTTTACCATAATGTTTAAAGTTACAATGCCAACATGGTTGAAATGCTTTAAACAACATTTCTACCACGCCAACATGACGCTGGTGACATTTTGACTGTCAACGGCATTGGTGACATACAGATGTGACCTCATACATCTAGCCTCCTTGCGTGTTAAACAGCCCTTCAAGCCGCGCCATACCATGAAGTGACTCGGTAGCACCGAGTGTATTTTTGTGCGACTTTTTACCTTAAAATGCGTCTTATTCGTACAGTGATGTGAACAAGATGCACAAGCTGATAAAGCTGATTAAAATTGTATGCAGCATGCCTATGTTCTGTGTGCGACTGCGGATGTATCTGCATGCAAAACGCTATGTTACAGTATTACAGACAATGACACTGTAACATAGCATTTCACATGCAGATACCCCCGCAGTTGCTTACAGAATATAGACATGCTGCATATGATCAGCACAGACGGTGTAATGGTTAGCATTACTGCCTCACAGCACTGAGGTCTTGGGTTCGATTACCTCCACGGCCCTACCTGTGCGGAGTTTGTAGATTCTCCCTGTGCTTGCGTGGGTTTCCTCAGGGTACTCCAGTTTCCTCCCACACTCCAAAAATATACTGGTAGGCTAATTGGCTCCCAACACAAATTAACCCTAGTGTGTATGTGTGCACATGTGATAGGGAATATAGATTGTAAGCTCCACTGGTGCAGGGACTGATGTGAATGGCCAAATATTCTCTGTAAAGCACTGCGGAATATGTGTGCGCTATATAAATAACTGGTAATAATAATAATAATGACCTTAATCAGCAGAAGCTGCTTGTGCTTCCTATTTGTATCACTGTGTGAATAAGATGCATTTGAAGGTAAAAAGTCACAAAAAAGGACACTTGGCGCTACCAAGTCACGCTCAGCTCCCGCGTTATGTGTAGCGCAACTTGTTGCGCTCTGAGGAGAGATGTATGTGGGCACATCTGTACCACACACCTAGAAAGAGGTAAAATCTATACATATATCCGAAATACATGTAATGATAATGAGTGAGTCAATCCTGAGATTCGGTGTTTAATCCGATTTCTGAATTTACAGAAGACCTGAGCCGGGACACAGTTCTACTCGGAACCCTAAAGTTTGGGTGTGTTCGGTTTTCAGGAAAACCGAACAGCAAATCTCTAGTAAATTGTCCCAGATTTAGATTTTTTTAGACCATATTCCACCTTCATAATGCCTCTCTAATGCTAAAAAGATTATTGGCATTCAAGTATTTTACCAGTGACTTATATAAAAAAAACTAATTTCTTATAAATAATAAAACGTTATAATGGGTTTTGCAATTTACAAGATAATAATGGATATTTAAAATTTAAATCCTGTCTGCAATTTGCTGTTGCTATAAATAATCTACTTTTCTTGATAATATATATGACCATAGGAGCACACTATGGCAAACAGTAATTGTTTCCATAGATGCAGCTATAGTTATAAAAGAGCAATCATTATGAAAGACATCTGTTCAGTTGGAGCAACATAGTTTTAGTTAACAAATGTCCTAGTTCAAGTATAAGGAGTAATTAATTACATTAAGGTAAAGGGACTAACATAATGATTATAATAATTTATTTTTATCATTAGCTACTCTTGATGAGCTATGGACCCCACAAGTCTATATTTCTGAGAATTAAATTCTATCGGTCGATAGCAATATCTGTAACCATGGAAACAAATTGTGTTTTTTCTTTTTAAGAGTAATTGTATAGTATTGGGAGTTTGGAAGTTCTGTAGATTTTAATGATTACATCTCTTTAACATCATACTCTTTTCTTAATAAAAAAAAATTGTAGCGGGCAAAGTATGCTATTTTTATCTGTCTAAAGATTATATATTGCTCTTTATCATATCATTATGTTTAAATCTATATTCTTCATATGTTTTGGCAATCATGCAGACAACTTGTATGTACTGCTAAAAGAAACAACACCAGATGAAGTTCTTTTTTTATGATTGAAGAGAAATAATAAAAGTGTCTCTAGCTGGTTACCTGCATAGCATTCTAAGCTGAAGTAATGTGCACTTTGCATTCATACTATTTTTTATGATTTTTTCCCCTTAATATAGGCATTTGTGTGGCCTATGTATTGTTCACAGGCAAGGAGAAAGCTTTCCAGTTATTATTATAAGATAATTTTTAGTCATTCACATCAGTTTTTGTCCCATTGCAGCTTAGAATTGAAATTCTCTACCAAAAAAACTTCCAATTTTTGCCAAAAGCCGATAAACTATGGGAGGACACATACAAGCTATTCAGTGACTGCTTGCAACCACACCCGATGCTGCACTTAATGCAAGCAGAAATCTATGTTAAGTAGGGCTTCGGGGCAAGTCATGACCTGATAACTGCATCGCACCCGTAACTTAGGGGGAGATTTAATAAAGCTTGGAAAGAGATAAAATTGGAGATAAATAGCACCAACCAATCAGCTCCTAACTGTCACTTTACAGGCTGTGTTTTAAAAATGACAGTTAGAAGCTGTTTGGTTGGTGCTATTTATCTCCAATTTTATCTCTCAACTAGCTTTATTAAATCTCCCCCGTAGTCCAGGAGCTGCAACTTAACATGGCTAACCCCAGACATTATCAGGGGAAATAGTGGCTGTTGCAGGAAGTAGTTGAAGAGCTCCCAGACACTTAGCCCAGGAGCGAAATTCCTCCATAAGAATTGAATCACTGAGAAGAAAGTTATTTTAAAGATAGCCCAAACATTCTGAATGTTTAACATTCTTCAAATCAACATCAGTTAATAATCGATTGAACTTTACAATATAATTCAGATATCTTTTTTTAATAGTTCATTTTTACAACATTATTAATGTAATATGTGAAATGCAAACCTTTTAACTAATTTTAGCTGTTTTTATCAGTTTTGAAGAAATCCAATACAGTGTCAGAACCAAAACACTTTAGCATTTGAGAGTGGTTTTGCCAAAACCAAAACTCAGGTACACATCTCTACTATTTACTAGTCTTGTAGAGTTCATTATTTTCTCTTCCGATAACTCATGGTCAATAATAATAATAGTTCAATGTATAATATACCATTACAAAAAATAATATGTGTGTATATATACACTCCATGGCCACTGTATTAGGTACATCTGTATACCTGCTAATTAATGCAAATATTTAATCAGCCAATCATATGGCAGAAACTCAATGCATAAAAGCATGCTGACATGATTCAGTTGTTGTATAAAACAAATACCAGAATGGCAAAGAAATGTGATCTTAATGACATTGAGCATGGAATGATTGTTGCTGCCAGATGGGGTGCTTTGGGTATCTCAGTAACTGCTATTCTTCCTGGATTTTCATGCACAATAATTTTTAGAGTTTACAGAGAACACATAGAATACAGTAAGTGGAAGTTCTTGGGACAAAATCACCTAGTAAATTAGAGAAAACAGAGATGGATGACCAGGCTGAATCAAATTGAGAGTTATGGTACAGAAGACTATTTCTGATTGCACAGCATGTCAAACCTTGAAGTATTTTGGTAGTAGAATACCCCAGGATCCGTTCCTGTCATCCAAGAACAGGAGACTGAGGCTACAGTATATTTGGCTCACCAAAACTGGACAATTGAAGATTAGAAAAACATACTGAAATCTGGTCTGACAAATTTTGATTTTATTTTCCTGGGACATACAAATTATAGGGTCTGAATTTGGTATAAATAGTAAAAATCCATTGTTGCATGCTGTTTATTTAACAATTCTGGTTGGTGGTGGTGATGTACAGTAACTGTGTTGAAAATGTTTTCTTGATGCACATAAGGCCCTTTAATACCAATCAAGCACTATTTATCAGAGTATTGTTGCTGACCATGTCCATTCCTTTATGGCCAAGTCTACCCATCTTCCAAGCAGGATACTTCACCCTATCACAAAGCATATATTATCTGGTTCCATTAACATGTTATGTACAGGATGCCGGTGCTCAGGATCCCAGCAGTCAGAATACAGATGTCAGCATCCCCACAGGGATAGCATATCAACACCTGTCGATAAGTATCCTAACTCTACCCCTAAACCTTACCCTCCCTCCCTGCAACCTAAACCTAACTCTCCCCCTTGCAGCCTAAATCTAATCTTCTCCCCTACAGCCTAATCCTACCCCTCTCCCCCGGAACCAGAGCCCTAACACTCCCCCTAAATCCAATACTTACCATTGGGATGCCGGCAGTTGGTATGTTGGTGCCGCGATTCTGACTGGTGTCGAGATTCCGGCGCTGGCATTCTGAGTACCAACATCCCACCAGCCGAGATATAAACTACGACCTCCATAAACATGGCAATCAGTTTTGTGTACTCCATTGACTTCCGCAGTCTCAATCCCATAGAACCCCTTTAGGATGTGGTGAAATGAGAAATTCACAGCATGTGTGGCACAGAAATCTATCCTGTCAGCATGGAGCATAAGGAATATTTCCAGCACCTTGTTGAATTCATGCCATGAATAAGTCAAGCTGTTCTGAGGGCAAAGTGGAAAGTTCTACATTTGAAAGATGTGCTTAAGACACTGTCCAATGCATCTAAATATTATTATCATTTATTTGTATAATGCCACCATTTTACACAAACACTTTCCATAGAATACTGAATCATTCACATCATTAATCAGTCCCTGCCATGTGTGTGTATCCCTTAGT
The DNA here is from genome assembly GCA_031769625.1 of Taudactylus pleione. Classification (NCBI taxonomy): domain Eukaryota; kingdom Metazoa; phylum Chordata; class Amphibia; order Anura; family Myobatrachidae; genus Taudactylus; species Taudactylus pleione. The sequence goes on along the minus strand of JAUIMM010000153.1, from coordinate 12,678,453 downwards.
GTTTAGTGCATCAGTTATATTTCATATTATTGCAGATAATTGACTTGGATGTTGCAGATCATACTGATTTAATGAGCTTGACGATCTAAGCTCACATTTTAACAGGAGGCACATGTACCAGTTCACAAGTTTTAACTTGATAAATATCATGTGTAATCATGATTAATAAGGTGTCATTTTAACAATGGAGAATGCAAGTAGCGTTAGTCAATTTATAGTTGTGTTACATTAAGGCCAGTGATCCATGAGGAAAGAGTATCTAAAACTAAAGTTTTCAGCAAGTATAGATAGGAATTCTACTTCATTTGAGCAGTTTAATCCAAATACATATTTTATGTTAACCTTAAGCAAATATTATTTGCAGTATAAAATAGCATTTAAAAATCTAAATAAATGTAAATCCCTATACAACATTAATATCATCCTTTTCTGCATGATAAATAATTGATTGCTATTTGCTTGCTATTCTAACTGTACATATTTTTAAAGGATGCTGTGCGTTTTTATAGTATAGAGGTTTGGGTTAAGAAATTGACAAGACAAAGTCATTCATTTAGGTTTACAGTTAACATAAAACAGTATATATTATAAAAAAATTATACAGAAATTTGTAATACTATACAATTTATCTTAACACTGATCTTTCAACCCTTTTCAGCTTATGTCAGAGGTCAACATTTTTCCATTCCCTGGCCTACTGATAAATTGAACTGTCAAATTAAAGGTGTGCATTCATGCTTTGCAATGAGATTAAATATTAACATACCTCATCATGGTCCTAAATTAATTCTGTAACAATTTATGGTAAAATACCAAAGAGGCAAAGCTGACATAGAGAATGTAAAGAAAAGAGTCTATAATTGGTGCACTGAAAGGAAATAAAATATATTTTATTGAATAATTTAAAATAAATAAGTTACTGCATTACATATATTAAAAACAGCTAAATATTGGTAACATTTATAGTAGAGTGTATATAGATTTAAAAAATTGATAAATAACATATTTTTCCAACTGTGTACCTATTTTGTGCCTTTTTTAATTTATTTTTAATGTATTTTATGTTTGTATACACTAGTGTGGCTGCAATTATGTTAATTATACAGTGCATCCGGAAAGTATTCACAACGCTACTTTTTCCACATTTTGTTATGTTACAGCATTATTCCAAAATGGAATAATTTTTTTTCCACAAAATTCTACACACAATACCCCATAATGACAACGTGTAAAAAGATTTTTTGAGATTTTTACAAATTGAATTTAAAAAAAAACACTAAAAAATCACATGTAAATAAGTATTCATGGCCTTTGCCATGAAGCTCAAAATTGAGCTCGGGTGCATCCTGTTTCCACTGATCATCCTTGAGATGTTCCTACAGCTTAATTGGAGTCCACCTCTGGTAAATTCAGTTGATTGGACATGATTTTGAAAGGATACACCTGTCTATATAAGGTCTCACACTTGACAGAGCATGTCAGAGCACAAGCCAAGCATGAAGTCCAAGGAATTGTCTGTAGACCTCCGAGACAGGATTGTCTTGAGGCACAAATCTGGGGAAGGGTACAGAAAAATATCTGTGACTTTGAATGTCCCAATGAGCACAGTGGCCTCCATCATCCATAAATGGAAGAAGTTTGGAACCACCAGGACTCTTCTTAGAGTTGGCCGGCCATCTGAACTGAGTGATCGGGGGAGAAGGGCCCTAGTCAGGGAGGTGACCAAGAACCCGATAGTCACTCTGTCAGAGCTACAGCATTCCTCTGTGGAGAGAGGAGAACCTTCCAGAATCCACCAATCAGGTCTTTATGGTAGAGTGGCCAGACGGAAGCCACTCCTTAGTAAAAAGCGCATGGTAGCCTGTCTGGAGTTTGAAAAAATGCACCTGAAGGACTCTCAGACCATAATGAGACAAAGATTAAACTCTTTGGCATGAATGCCAGCATTATGTTTGGAGGAAACCAGGCACCACTCATCACCAGGCCAATACCATCCCTACAGTGAAGCATGGTGGTGGCAGCATCTTGCAGTGGAGATGTTTTTCAGAGGCAGGAACTGGGAGACTAGTCAGGATAGAGGGAAAGATGAATGCAGCAATGTACAGAGACATCCTGGATGAAAACCTACTCCAGAGCACTCTTGACCTCAAACCGGGGTGACAGTTCATCTTTCAGCACGACAATGACCCTAAGCACGCAGCCAAGATATCAAAGGAGTGGCTTTAGGACAACTCTGTGAATGTCCTTGAGTGGCCCAGCCAGAGCCCAGACTTGAATCGAATTGAACATCTCTGGAGAGATCTGAAAATGGCTGTGCACCGACGCTTCCCATCCAACCTGATGGAGCTTGAGAGGTGCTGCAAAAAGGAATAGGCGAAAATGCCAAAAGATAGGTGTGCCAAGCTTGTGGCATCATATTCAAAAAGACTTGAGGCTGTTATTGCTGCCAAAGGTGCATCAACAAAGTAATGAGTAAAGGTTGTGAATACTTATGTACATGTGATTTCTTAGTTTTGTTTTGTTTTTATTAAATTTGCAAAAATTGCAAAAAAACTTTTTACATGTTGTCATTACGGGGTATTGTGTGTAGAATTTTGAGGACAAACATGAATTTATTCCATTTTGGAATAAGGCTGTAACATAACAAAATGTGGAAAAAGTGAAGCGTTGTGAATACTTTCCAGATGCACTGTATGTTAATTGTAATTTAGTCTCAGATAGGGGTGACTGAATCCATTCGAATTTTGTGAAATCCGAATCCACCAGAATTTCATGAATCTGGACAGATATGAGTGGTGGTTCTGATCTTTCTGCTGTTTGGAATTCAGATTTTAAAAAAAATTTCAAGTATTAGATTGCAAATATTATATAATTTTAGCTGTTTTTAAAAACTCTTTATCAATTTATATAATAATAAAAAAAAACCATATCCAAAACAAAAAAACACTTGAGGGTGGTTTTGCAAAATCAAAACCAAAACCAAAACACGAAGGTGAATCCAGATCCAAAACCAAAGCACGTCAGTCAGAACACATCTCTAGTCTCAGAGGAAAGTAGAAACTGCCCCTAAATGTATCTGTCTTAAATCTCTTTTATGTTAATTTGATTATTATGGTAGATACATATATTTAGAGTGGAAAAATCAGGATATAAAGCACTTGTTTCCAATCACAGCTCCTCAATCAGTCTCCTAATATAATGAGAGGCATCAGGGAATGAGCTCATAGTTATTAAGTCTGAGTAGTAGTGATGACACTGAGACTATTGTGGTTCCTTTCTCTAAATCTGACACTAATCTTGACATTAAAACAAATGTACCAGATTAATATTTGAAATTAGTTTATGTTAGTGAATGGTATCCAAGTTGTGAGTTCACCAGTGGTGTTTCTGTACCACAGTGGTAGATCCAGATGAGGAGGGGGCAACCAGGGCAAACACCACTACCCTGGATCTGCCAGCAGTGTGTACTGGGTTGAGGAGGAAGGCTGTTGCCGCTGAGTAGCAGCAGCTTCTGCTCCCTCCCTACCTGATGTGCCGCTGTGCTGATATACAGGAGCCAATGGTGGGCAGGAGAGAAGTGTTATGGGGGAGGCGATCTCAGTGACCTCCCCCTGCAACCACCCCTGCTGTACCCTCAGATAAGGAGGTTGGCAACATCCAGACTTTACCAAGAACTAAATTCCTGGATATGGAGTGCACCTCCATTTAGTGAAATGACTCTCTCACTAGACAAAAAAGGAGTTCATATACAATTCTGAAGTCTATATTAAGGTCTATATTTATTAGGTATATTGTAATTGGTGGAAACATCATGCACAAAAGTGCTTCATCATTTGGTTACCTCTGTTTTACTTTTACATAATCTTATAATTTTGCCAATCAGTCCGTTATTTTTATATAAATGTGAATGCTTGACATTTGTTTCCTTCTGGATAATTCCGCACACAGGTATTATTATGTCAGTCACACATATTTCTTGTCTTAGGGCCTTATTCAGGGAATCTGCGCAGGTGCCTGACCCATTCTGCACATGTGCAGAACAGATCTGCGAACCTGCATGCAGACTGGCAGTCATTGATTGACAGTCTGCTGCCATTTATTGGAGGGGAGGGGGCAGCGTTAGCATGTCTCTGCCGTTGAGGGGGTAAGGAAGAGACCAGGATCTCCATCGGCTCATGATTTCCTGTCCTCATCCTCTCATCTGTGGAGGCCAGCTTACATGACCCCATGGGTTCCTGCTTGGATAAGTAATGCAACAGGAGGTGTGATGCCTCTTGTGCATTACCATATCTGCAAGGATCGCATTTTCAAAGCTGCCTGCCTGAAGATTTGCAATTGCAATCCTTGCTGAATCAGGGATCTTTCTGCATTTGTCAGCATGAAACTTATTACCAAATGTTAATACATTTACTGACAAACAGGTGACATGCTTTTTCTGTATGTCATAAAATACAGATACAGTAAAATAATGACATCTTAGCATTTAGCACGCATCCTCATCATTTCTTTGACAATACTGTAGGTATGAAGACCCAAGTTTCCTGTTCTTCCTGCTCTCTTGATTTTTTTTACTTTGCTTTTTGTAGATTTTAGAATGATAAAATAAAAGATTATGAAGAGTTTAAAAAATAATGTTAATATGTTACTCCAAAGAAACGTGCACTAAAAATTGCATGTACACATAGTTGTACACATCTTATGCCGCTCCTATATATACACATGGTTTGCTATTAGATCTCATCCCATGCTTAACTACTCTCCAGGACCATCCAGAAGAATCCCAAATCTTGGGTGGCTCTCCTGGCATCTTGATTATGAAATTTGTGCTGAACTTCATCATTGTGACCCTGCCCCCCCCACTTCACAATGCTGGTAATCATAACATTGGATAGCAGGGGTGGTGGCATGATAACACCCCACCCACTAGCCTGCATCATGCCCCCGCCACACCACCCGCCAAGCTAGTCCCTCCGAGAGGGGGAACCAAAACTCAGTAACTGTGCATCATCCTAGGTACAAAAATGCCTTCAACCTGACACATTTTCTCATGCATCCAATTCTGCATAGCTTGTAGTTGCATTGACAAGTCCTTACTGAGCATTACCTTACTGTTACATCCCAGCTATTTCTTTTCTTTCATCACCGTAAATGTATTTAAAATGTAAAAGTCTCTAAATCACTCCTTACTACTGACTCCCATTTTCAAAGTATATGCAGTGTGAAATCAAGCAATATACTATCGATAATGGCTTCATCAGCCTCTATCATTGCAAATAATTTCTATAAAATTGTCAGTTTAAGAAAAATCTAAATGGAATACCTACTGTAGTGAATCAAAAGCCTTACTTTACAAGAGAATATAGCCAGACTAATATATTGTATTTTAGATGCTTGTAGAAATAGGAGGCAGCATGTGAAAACCCAGAACTGAATTTCTACAACGGTAATACATTCTAATGCATTCTGAACAAAATGGGAATATGAAATTTTTTTAACACTGCAATCACTGTGCATCAGTTTTATAGAAGTTTACCATTACTTCTGTGTTATTGGGGATCGTGATAGTTCAACTATCTTATCCTCTGTAGCTTCTAAGTCTGTGGCTTCTTTCTTGAATTCCTCCAAGGCTGTAGCTAGGGGTGTGTGAGCAGTGCTCCTGCACAGTGGGCAGGGCCATGCATCTGGTGGGAACAGCACCTTGCAGACAGAAATGCTGCTGTGGTGCTGCCCAGGGTGTAAACTGGTTGCTCCAGACATAGATACCGCAGCCTGTATAGCCCCCCGGAGCATCCAGGTATTCTTCAGGGCACTGCCAGCCCCATCACCTCGGTATAATGTCATGACATCATGCGCTTGGGGTGAATGGCTGCCACTGCATTCCTCTCTGCATATGAGTCATTCAATTCACTAGGTGAGATGTAGGAGAACCACCTACTGTTCTGGGTTTCCGGGGAACCATCTGAGAAATCAGGAGTCTCTTGCACCTTCCAGGAGAGTAGGTAAACATGTATCACTAACAATCACAATACATCTACTCTGACCCATGGTATTAACATAGCACCTATTAATAAATATACCATATAAGTATACATTGTGAAATTGCTTTCAGCATATAACTGATGAGAATTGAAATAATGTAACACTTTACATTTAAGGCCACGTGACAACCTAAAACATGGCCAGTTACTGACATGCAGGTGAAGGCAGATTCTTACATAAGTGGATTCTCAATGTCTGTGTTAAACAATAATTGTGCCACACTACTACAGTAATCTTATGCAATAGAGGATTATATGCGACTGCTGCCTGTGAAAGTAAGAAGGAGGGAGGAGGGTTTTCTACTTTTGAGGGGGGTGCAGTTCCACCTATCCTACCAGTAGGCTACTAATATTAACAGCACTATCTTCATTGTTGCAATCATCCTTTGCTAGTTCATTGCAGCTTTGGTTTGAACAGTAGGTTACCATCGGTGAAATGCTCATCAGTTCCTCACTTTCAGTTCTCATGCAGAACTGCCACCTTCAAGCATTTTTCTCTCCTCACATGCTTACTCATCAGGAGAATATCATAGACTTCCTGCAAAATCCGTTGAAACCTAGGTTTCCTTTTACTCTGTTTCTGACAGCCAAAGCATGTCTTTTCTTTCCCTCACTCCATGATAGTCTCCCTGCTCTCTCATGTGCCATCCACTTCTTGCACATGGACAGACAGCAGAAGCAGAGAGACAATATTAGTTCTAGACCTTTTTCTTTGTTAGAATTAAATTTACATTTTTAATGAATTAACAACAATCATTTTGACTTCTGCTCCAATAAAATACTTTTTCCCCCTTTGTATCAATGCAATCCTTTTGTAATTTATGTTATGTTTGAGTCTTTGGGAAAACAGCACACAAAATGTATTTGTTTATACAACATTTGATTATACTTACATGGTTGGTTCCCCATCTATATCTCACTAGTCTCATGCAGGATAACTCCTTTATTTTTGTCTATAACCATAATATACATTATGGTTATACATCATTGATGGAGATTGCAGAAAACTATGATTTGTTTTAGCATTGCTTCATAAATTATGCAGATGTATAGCGTATTGTGGGCCTGATTCAGATTTAGGAATAGGATCTATTTACTAAGCAGTGTTAGGAGACAGAGTGAAAAGTGATAAGGTGCCAGCCAATCAACTCCCAACTGTCATTTTTCAAACACAGCCTGTGAGTTGGCAGTTGGGAGCTGATTGGCTGGCACCTTATCACTTTTCACTCTGTCTCCTAACACTGCTTAATAAATAGACCCCAGAGTAAGATAGAGTAAGTAACTGTGTACCTGGACAAACCATGTTGCAATGTAAGGGGTACGAATACATACAGTACATTTTTTTTTTTGCATGCTGGGTAAATACTGGCTGCTTTTGCATGTAGCCCACATATGCTAGACAGCTTTATTTTTACACTGAAATTTAGATTTCAGTTTGGACACATGCCTCCCAAATCTAAATCTCTCTGTACATTTTAAATCTTACTTGCTCTTTCTTACTCTATTCCAAAATTTTAATCAGGCCCTGTATTGTAAATCCCACAAAACTGTGCATGAAACTAGGGACCATTCCTAAACTATATGAGCTATGACCTGTTGATTAGTTTGAAAACATCCTGGAATCTACTATAGTATGTAGTAACACCCTAATGTATCTGTAGTGCCCAGAGAATATAAATACTATTTTACTTGGGACAGCTGGCATGAGGATAAGATGGGATTGAGTTGCCTTGGCAACAAACAAAATGTTTAGACATGCATTAAAACATTTCAAGTTAGACTTAAATCCTAAGAAATCATGCAGACAAGCCATGTGGGAAATAAGAAGTAATTGAACTGAACCACGCTGATGAAATACAATTTGTCCTTCCAAATGCCTTTATAAATTATCCATGCAGTGCTTATAAATACAGCTAAAAGCAGACAAAAGGGTAAGTACTTTTTTTAATTAGACAAAATAAACTATTTTTGTCAGGCGTGGTGCAAAAATTCTATAATTTTTTGATGTTTGTGCTAGTTACAGTCCAACATCAATAACACACATGTTTATGCAGCACCCACACAAATTCCAGGCTACCTTGTTTTTTTTATTTCAGAAAATACTATTAGTCTTTTTGGTTTCTCAAATAATATGTAACCAACATTAAAAAAAATGTTTCTTAATTAAAATTTCATTAAAGTGAATTAAAAATAAATGTGACTTTTTTATTTAATTAGCACCACAAACAAATACGGTGTTTCTTGCTTTGGCATGAATCCATATTTCCAAAATACAAAAGCAGGAGGTTTTAATATGCACTTGGAAATTATAATATTTATGTTTTTTTTTCTGCTAATTTTCACTGTCTCTATTTAAACCCTTTAGGGCCTGATTCTGAGTTGCACACTGTGCCAATGCCGTACACATGCATCTGAGTTACACAGCGCATATATCCTGATTGTCAGCACTCAGGGATGCAGTACAGAATTGGATGCAGGGTCTGTGATTTTTAGTGAGCAGTCCTGATAGATAACAGGGGGTGGCGAAGCCGACACGGGCGTTTGTTGCAGGGGTATCACTAAAAGCAGCTGTGTCAAAGACGATGAATAACTCACACAGGAGACCATACTCAGTTGGAGAAACTGCATTGGCTATAGAGTTGATGCAAGTTTTGATGGTGAGACCGATAGTGAGACCAATGTTGCACTGATGGTGCAGCTAAAGATCCACAGACCAGAGACGGAAATGCACAGAGTCTCAAGACACTGCAAGTGGGAATCTCAGTTTTTTAAAAATTGTCCGTCCCACTCAGAGTAAGGCTCCTTACTGTATAATATGTAGGAACAATAAGAAAGCAAACCATATTTTACATTAAATTAATGAAGGGATGTCTTATTTTATTTTTTCACAAAGTGGGGTAATAATTGATTTTAAGTAGACAATTTATTTCAAAGGGATTTCTGTACATAGCGCATCCAAGGAAAACCCATTGAAATTACTTTGGCTATTAAAATGAATGGAAAAAGCTTTGTGTTGCTTGTGTCCATCTCATATCAATTATGGTAATATTGCATGTGTGCTGTATATTAAATGATTATGGATAGCATTTTCTCATGCTTCCATATGCATTTTCACTTTCCTGTGCTATTGATGCAGATGCAACACTCCATAATGATGTGTATCTCTGTCACTGGCATAATTACTGTAGCTGCATGTTCTGCATGTGATACAGGCTCATATAGTTTATGAATGCTGCATTTTTAAATGGAATTGGCTGATAAATATTTACATCTATGTCAGTACAAGTATTTGGAATACTTACAGTCTATATATACTGGAGCTTAGTTATCATTCAGTATGCAAACTAATGAAGCATGGGATACTCATGGAGCAAGAGTTAAAAGGTAATTATACAATTTGTCTCTTTTTTTTACAATATGTACTTTATAGACTATTCTCGGTAAGGACTCTTGTAACAGTTACATAGTTTCTGCTCCACTCAGATGCTATAAAGATGAAAATAAATGTAATAAAAACACACTAAAAAACACAAGAGTAGCTGACAAATGAGAAAGGGCAAGGCACAACAGAATAAAGACAGGAAAAGGATTGGAGATTGAAGAACCAAAAGGATAATATACAACAAGAGATTAAAGTGAGAAATCTAAAGGAGAATAGACAATAAGATATAAGCAGGACTAACATTTTGCTTGTCTGAAAGTATTACACTAAATCAGGTTTATTATATACACTTTTTTTTTCCAGAGGGAAAGGTGATGGAATTAAAGAGGAAACATGAAAAGAATGAAATAAAGTGTATAATATGATACTTTTGGGGAAAAAATAAAGTGAATTAAAGTGTATGTTTTACAGCAGAATTTACCACTCTCAGATCAGCATTGTATTACTAAAGGCTTGTGAAAAAAGGGCATACAAAGTAACATCTTTGTTTCTGCTTGAGTTTTACAAGTAGAGTAACAAACTGTAACTCAAGGAAGCTATTTCAGTGGAGATTACCAGGGATTATATTTTCACACTAATGTAGTATCTGATCCAGGCTAAATCATCATAACTAGATTTGCCAAAGCTAATTATATTTTAATAATGAAATCTAAGACAAGGGATTCAATACATAGCACTCTCATGCAAGGTAATAGACTTTTTGTATTGAAAATTTTTCACAGTAGATAAATAATCAAGTTTTATTTAAAATAAACAAATTCCTTTATATGAGCAGTAATAATCATACAAATTAGAGATGTGAAAAAAATATCACATTACATAAACTGCACTCAACTATGTTAGTGAGCTAATACAGCCAGCAGTTTATAACCTGGGACCTGGGTATACAGAGTAGGGGTCATCCTTAAGGTCTTTATAATGGGATGGGTACAGGATGCAGATACTCGGGATCCCGGCAGTGAAAATCCTGATGCCAGCATACCAATTAGGGTCGGTAGGTATCCTAACCCTCCCCCTCTCACTTCCTCCCCAGTGCCTGAACATAACCTCCCCCCTAGAGCCTAAACCTAACCTCCGCCTCCCCGCAACCTAAATCTCTCCCACAGTGCTTAACCCTAACCCTCACTCTAGTGCCTAACCCTAACCCTCCCCCCAACACTGGTACTTATCTTTGGGATGCTGGCAGCGCCAGTATTCTGACAGGTGTTGGGATTCCGGCGGCATATTTACTACTGTAATCATTAGGGACAATCCCACAGTCCCTCTAGAGTTTAGAGGCACCTTACTTAACAAAGTAAGGAATGCAAAAACACCTTACTGTACATAAATAGTTATTCTGAATCCTACCACATAATTTTCATTATAAAGTCACAAAAAATGGACAACTAACAGTCATTGCACTGTTTACTATTGTGCTGCTGGTTTCATTTAGTCTATGACAAATCACATATTCCTTCTCAGTTAATTTTGTTGAGGGTGATAGGATACATGAGTTGTGTTTATAGGATGCGGTTGGTGATGCAGAAAACTGTTTTTTACACTTACATCTTGTGCTTCCTGGTTGTCTCATAAGCTGTTTCTGAAAATAGGTTGTCTAATGCAATTTCAGATAGTGAGGTTATGTATCAAGATTCTGCAAATGTAGATTATTCTGTTTTGCACACAACAGGCACATCCATTCCATTGTATTCTATTCAGTTATTTGTATAGCACACACATATTCTCCAGTGCTTTACAGAGAATATTTGGCAATTCACATCAGTCCCTGTCCCAGTGAAGCTTGCAATCCATATTCCCTACCACATGTACATGCAGACATTTATACACTAGGGTTATTTTTTTTTTGTCAGGGACCAATTAACCTAACAGTATATTTTTATATTGTGGTAGGAAAATGTAGTACTCGGAGAAGGCAGGCATGGGGAGAATATACAAACTCTGTTAGGCAGTAATGCTAACCATTACACCATACGTGCTGCCCCATGCTGAGTGCTTCAGCTCATTGGCTATCTTTGCCCTTGATATATTTAGGCATGCAGTTTTAGCTTTATCTGACCACCTTTGAGTATGGGATGAGAGCAACTGTTCATCTCATCACTCTCCTCAGAAATATGTTAAGATAGCAGTACTACTGTTTCATGATACTGATCCTGATGCTGCTGCAGATGGTCACTGGTTCTTCATTGTAATTGCTTCAAACTGTCATATTGTTCTTAAAGATTCTAAAGCTGTGGCTAAGGGCAGTGCCAGATTAATGTCCATATGGGCCTGGAGCTGAAATTCATGAAGGGCCTATAGTGTGTCACTGCAGGGGGTGTGACAATCACTGCGGTGATGTGGGGGCATGACCACTGTGGAGTGGTCTACACAGGGGGTGTGACCTGTGCCATGGGTGTGGCTATCTTCATGGAGGGCATAGCTAGTGCCTACCTTCAACCACTTTATAGTAGAGAAATAGCAAGAAAACTGGTTTGTTTGTTTTTTGTGAAAGGGTGTGAATTGTATTGTCTGCCTTTCCTCGACTGCTAGTACAGTTTAGTTTAATAAAAAAAAAATGTTCACTGATTATTGCCATATTTCCATAAGTGTTCATCCCACATCCCTAATCACTGCAGCAAATTAATAAATGAACTGCCATCTTTAGCTGTTCCTTTTTAACAAACAAAACTGCAATGGTAATACTGGACCAGGGCGGGGTTTACTTACTGCTGTTTAGCTGTGCATGCATGAGCCGGGTTGGGGCCCAGGGTTGGGGCGCTATGTAGTATGAATGAGAGCAGGAAGGGAACGGTCTCTTCCTGCTTATCTACCCTGAGGGCACACATTACGCTATCAAGAGATGGTGTTATGTGTTAAGATGGGTACACACTAGACAGTAGATTTGAACATTTCACGATTTTAGACGAGTTGAAACAACAAATCGTCCACATTGTCTACTGTGTATGCACTATAGCGCATTCCTGTGCTTCGTTCACATCACATCCTCTGATCTGTCTGTAATGCAGCAACATATGCAGTGCATATTAATGAAGGATGGAACTACATAATTCCGTCGTTCATTAAATATTCTGTGTACCGGCTACTAATGAGTACCGATATCTGTCACGTTCCCTCCATTTCTGACTACAAAGCAGCTCCCATAGGTTCCAATACGTATTTCCCAAGCTCTGAAAAGCGATGCCTATAGTTGCCTATGGGCTACGGTATACCAGAGTGATCTTCCATCTGCCCCTGATGACGCATGCACAGGCCAACGAACGCGCACGCGCAGTACATGCACAGCCAGAGCCAGTGTCCCGGCAAGAGATTATTCCTAAATTTGAGTGAAAATTTTAATTTTAAAATTTAAGCAAAATGATCATATCTCATCCACATTTAAAATGTGGGAAATGACAAATTCACCCCTTAGCAACAATAAACAGTCATGGCATGTCACTGCCAATTACAGATACATCTTGCAGTTCTATTACACTCTACACTATGACCAGATCTCCTACACGCTGCCCTATATATTTTCACACATACATACATATACATATGTTATTTATAATATGTGGGATCTGTCGGAGATATATATATATATGTGTATAGGTACATATATACACACATACATATATACACATAAATATCCCCTCCAGACCCCACATACTATTATGATAAAAAAAACCTGAGGAGAATTCATTATTATCTACCTCATTCTCACCTCTCTGACTGGGCTCAGTCAGTCAGTCAGTCACAAGGAGGCCAGCTTGATGGAGCTGCTCTCTCTGTAGTGCCAGATTAATGGCAGAGCGCATAGGGTGTTCACACATGGAGGCACTCCACACATAGCACCTACTTTGGCACAACGGCTCTGAGACCCTGCACACAGTGTGATTGTGCTGTGACTGTGCAGTGCAGCAGGAACGCAGAGGAAAAGCATGCATGCACTGTTACTCTATACGATGCAGGGAGGGCATGTGAAGCCGTCCATATGGCTCGCCACCCTTTGCACTCCCAACTCTGGTCCCCATGGTGACAATTGGTCCTGTAATGTGTGCCTCAAGCTCCTATATCCTCCCAATTTACAACTGTTTGTGTATATATATATATATATATATATATATATATATATTATCTATCTATCTATCTATCTAGGTGTATATATATATATATATTTACAAAAAAATAAATATCTATATATCTATATATATATAGAACAAAGGTACTGTTAATAGCGCTACACCAAGAATTATCTGTGTTTAAGTCCTTTAAAATTAATTCTTCCAAAAATACACTCCCCGTTTGACAGGTGGCCGCCAATTTTCTCCTTAGAGACTGTTGTTGTATCGTCTCAAATAGTAGTAGAGTATCTAAAAAAGGAGGTGAGAAAAGGCGCTCTCTGGTGTAGTATTTTCGAAATATTTGAATCTTCAAGATAAGTATTTCAAGTACCTTCATCAATTAAAAAACAGGCACATCAGGGGTCTTAGTGTGGAGCCAGTGTGTACTCGTTCTCAAAAAGAATCCCAGAATCGACAGATAACTTTATCAAGTGTGCCCTCGGAATTCTGAAACAATCACTTTGGTTCCGCTCCTTCCCGTACATTAAATGGTGGAACCTCCTCACACCTCCTCTCGCCCTGCCGCTGCTGCATCCAAAAATTTGTAAAGAAAGATTTGTGTTAGAATTTGATAAAGATGATGTAAGAGATTTATATTTATTATTGCAGTCTGAACTGCCAACGTAGATTAGCCAGTCCATATTTTAATTAATTTTATTTGAGATGTAGTGAATTTACCAGCTGTCAACAGACTCCCGATAGTGGAAGCCCGATACGGGACTAAAGATAGGCATCAAAATCCTGATGCCTCTCTTTAGCCTGATGCCAAAGTCCCAACAGCCGGCATCCCAAACGAAGGTAAGCGGGGCCCTGTAAGGTGTTAGCCATGGGTAGAAGATTTAGTTTTATGGACCGTAGGGAGGGGGATTTAGGGGCACCCCTGGGGGGAGGTTAGGGTTAGGTATCCCCTGGGGAGGGTTAGGTTTAGGGAGTGGGAAGGGGGGGTTAGGGATAGGCACCCCCATTGGTTGATTAGTGTTGGCACCACTGGGAAAGGTTAGGGTTTGGTACCACTAAGGGAGGGTTAGGGTTAGGAGGAGTAGAAGGGTAGGGTTAGGCTACTTACCGCCCTTTTTGGCATCTTCCTTCCTTGGGCTTGTGCGTCGGGATATGAACCGGCGGCTATATCACACCCAACCCATTTTGATCATATCTACAATTCTCTTGTGTGGTTTTCTTTCTTCATTTAACTTGTCTATATAGAACTGACAGTCAATATAACAAATTTGATATCATGGATTATAATTATTATCCTTTATTTATATAGTACCACAAGGGTTCAACTGTGCCTAACAAAGTACATAAACAGAATGAGCCAAACAAGAAAACAATGATTTACAAACAAACACATTGCAGTACAAGGACATGGTTTATAAGCATTGCTGCATTAATGGTTATAATACTCAAATAAGCAGCAGGGCAGCAGAGACCAATGGTTAGTTGCAGTGGTTGGGAGTATAAGGTAGATAATAGTATAAGTAAGGAAAGGGAAAGCACATGAGGGAAGAGGGCCCTGCCCATAAAAACTTATATTTTGATGGAAGACAGACAGGAGTGACACAGATGGGGTAGACAGTGAGCAAGGAACATGGAGCAGTGGGCTAGGATGACAGCTGGATGGCTTTGCTGAAGAAGTGAGTCCAGAGAGCCCATTTGAAATTTTGCACAGAGGTGGAGAGTTGGATAAAGAGACGTAGAGAATTCCAGCGATAGGGAGCAGCACAGGCAAAATCTTAGAGTTAGGAGTGGGAGGAAGTAATCAGTTGGTAGGAGAGAAGGCATTAATTTGTGGGCGAGCGGGAGTGTGAAAGGAGATAGGGTGACAGATGTAAATGGGAGAGGATTGGGTGAGGGCTTTTTTAGGTGAGTGTGAGAAGCTTGAATTGGATTCTGAAGGATAAGGGTAGTCAGTGTAGGGCTTGTAGGAGAGGGGAGACAGATGTAGAATGTTTGGAGAGGAAGATGAGCTAGGCAGCAGCATTGAGGGCAGACTGGAGTGGAGAGAGGAAGTCAATGAGGCTAGATATAAGGAGGTTAAAGTAGTCGAATATGGAGATGACAAGTGAGTTGATAAGATTCTTAGTTGTCTCCAAGGTGAGAGGGGTTCTCGTCCTGGAAATATTTCTGAGATAAAAATGGCAGAACTGCGAGAGGGAAGAGTCAAGGATAACTCCAAGACAGTGCATTTGGAAGCTAGAGAAGATGGTTTTGCTGTCAATATATAATGAGATTGTGGGAGGTAAGGGAGGGATAGAAAATTATCAGCTCAGTCTTTTACATGTTAAAAAAGCACTTGGACATCTATGAAGAAATAGCAGAGAACAGTTGGAAATATAAGTGAGGAGAGAGGGGTAGAAGTCAGGGGAGGAGAGATCTGAGTGTCATCAGCATAAAGATGATATTGGAAGCCAAAAGAGCTGATGAGCTCATCTAAAGAGGATAAATAGAGGGTATTGCAGTATAGCTGATGCCGATATATCATACAGATATATTGGTGCATCAGCATGTGTGTATGGGCGACCTACTGACCGCCCGTACACTGCCTGCAGGGACTGCCAACACTGACATCACAACTGGGCTAGCAATTTTTCATTATTATCATTACTATTTCTTTTATCAAGAATATTTTTGCTGAAGTTAGGGTGTACAAAACAAACAAAACATGTGTATTTGTTAAAAATAATCACTATACTATGTCTAATTGTTTGATTGATACAGTATTGAGCAGAGACTCTTCATGTTTGGAGGACCATTCTATGCTATTCTTTCTCTATGTCTGGTTCCCACCTCTATTGCATCAGACCAATATCAGCAATTTTATAGGCTGATTCAAAAAGACTATTAGTACTAAAAAGTTCAAAATAGGGATGGCCAATTGAATGTCCAGTAACAATGTTAGAAATTCGATATGGAAACAAAAAAAGAAAAATAATATCGATATTCACACATGTCAATATTCGATACTGCGGATGCATATTTGCAATCTGTGCCAGGTATAGAGCTTGGTTTGCTGCTCTGAGATTCTCTAAGAGACTGAGAGGGCCTATCAGAAGACACCAAGAAGTTCTTGCAGCCTCTCAGAGAATCTCAGGGCAGCCCCAAACAGATACAGGAGAGAACTAGGATGGGAAAGGCAGCTGAGTGGCTGGGAAAGTTACATCAAAATAGTAGAATTGATTTCACACAATATATTTTAGGAGTTGTTTTGTCTAAAATATTGTATAATTTTGTACTGAAATATCGATAATGTCAGCATTTCTGATATCAATGTCCATCCCTAGTTCAAAACAAATAATATTGGGATTATGGCACATCGGATTAATCTGAAATAGGCAGAGGACTGCATATGACTGGCCAACCAAAGATAGGCAATATCTCTTGGATATTCTTAGCTAGAGACCATATCTAGGAAATAATTAAATATAGTCTAAGGACTAAGGGCCTGATCATCAAGCATCGCAATTGCAACAGCATACGCAGATTGGGCGATGGTGCGTACTGTGCAGCCGTACGCTTTGCAGTGAGCATGCGTGAGTTAGCAATGCAATCACTCATGCAGATTCAAAGCCATCGCAGTCCTAGAGATGGGATGTCAGTGGTGGTGGTGACGGGAAAGTGGTTGGAGAAATGCAGGCATGCGAATGCCATTGCATGGGCATGCATAAATTAGCCACTGCGACAGCATACACAGCTTGTGTACTCACTGCGTGCAATGAGGTTTGCAATTTATAAGCAAGGTCAGACTTGTTGCAATTGTACGTGAGAGACCGATGTTACTCGATGTTCCCGATGTATACTCAAGGTATTACGGATGTGAGATACTGGTAGTGGGCATGTCTATGCTGGCTGTGCGACGGCTTTGCGTTTGCATTCATTAGCATATTTTTACAGCAAACCTGCATGCGTAATTGCAGCCGTGATCGCAATAGTGATCCATAGTGAATCAGGTCCTATATTTTCTAATTATATCATTTGAATTTATTTTACGCCATTAGGGCCTGATTCAGAGTTAAACCCAACTTGGATGGAGATCCTCACATTTTGCATGTCTGAGGACCACCCCTACTAGTATACTTGGTTTGATCCCATTGTCTTCATCTGTGTGCACTTGCACTAGCCGTACCTGGTGCTAAAGAGGAATGGGTATGTAATGTCGGCTGTTGGGCTGCCTCCTGTCAAAATACCGACAGTGGCATCCCGATGGTTGGTATTCCGACTGGGGTCGGGTAAGTATACTTACTCTCCCCC
This sequence comes from Taudactylus pleione, assembly GCA_031769625.1. Lineage (NCBI taxonomy): Eukaryota > Metazoa > Chordata > Amphibia > Anura > Myobatrachidae > Taudactylus > Taudactylus pleione. The sequence continues at coordinate 12,660,622 of JAUIMM010000153.1, read as the reverse complement.
CTTCCCTCCCTAACCCTTACTTCTTATAGCCTAAGCCTCCCAACCCCACCCCACCCCCTAACCCTCCCTGTTAGTGCCTAACCATAACCTACCCCCCTACGCTCACTAAACCTACCACTCCCCTCACGGCTAATGCTATGGCCGCCCTGGACTTACCTTGTACGGGCTTGCGTCCTTCGGCATTCCAGCATCAGGATTGAGACAGGCGTCTATATTACAATGCCTATCTTAGTCTCATAACTACATCCCGCTAAAGATACAGACATAATATGCTTCCATCCAGCTCTGCATAACCTGCAGTTGCATTGACAAACACACACTGAATGTAAGAACACACTGTTCCAGCTCATTTATGCCCCATCTGTCACAAGCAGAGATTCAACTGAAATGCGTGTGACTCTGCATTACTCATAGTCCTGTGTGCTTGATTCTGTAGCATGTGTATCAGGCCCTTAGAAAGAAAATTCAACAAAGGTGAACTTTTCATACAAAATAAGTAACTCCAATTATTGTTTTTTCTTACTGGGAAAAAAGAGTAAGGTTCAGAAACGGTTTACTCTTTGTACTAATAATGCCTTTCGCTTAATACTAGGAAATATATATGTATGATATGCTACTAGGAGAAATTAAATTAATAAATTATACAGGATCAATATACATTTGTTAAAATAATAATTTCAGCACATTTAAATAATTTTATTACAAAATGTAGACATAATTACAGACTAAGGAGATAATAGAGGCAAAAGTTGCAAGTAGATACATTTATTATTAATGTGTCTTAAACATTAATCTTGTACAAATCAGCTGCCAAGAGGTTATTGTGTAATAATGATAAATGCATTAGCAAATGAGAGTAGCACAGTTACAAATTAAATATAGAATGTTAAATTATTTAATAGCTATGCTCCCAAAATGAAATTTTGAATAGCAGCACAAGATAACAAAAAATATTGTTAGGCCTTTGAAAAATGTTAATGTGGAATACACTTGTGCCATTGCTTCGATTTATATTTATTAAGAACATAAATCAAAGTACAATGTTTACAAAGTCTTGGTGTTCCATCCGAATAAACATACTCGGCTTGACCAAGTGCTGTAATCTTTTCTCAAATTTTTAAAGAAAAGGAGTTGGAATAATACAATAATAAAATTATTATTTTTAAAGATGAGTAAATTGAAATCCGGAAATGTACATTGAATGTAAGAAAACCAATATCAGAAAATCAATAAATATCATAGCCATATAAGGAACAAGGCAATAAATGGAAAAAATCTAACCACTGCAGTCTCAAAGTGATATGCATTAATGGTGTGACTTATTTTCTCTTTACAACACATCAATGCAGTTGTTCATATGAAAGCATAATTTACGTTAAGATGAAAGTTAAGTGTTCACAGAAGAAAGTGAGCAGTCTGCAAAAACATTTTATAGATTTTGCAGATCATATCCTTAGGCGAAAAGAAATACATATAAAATCAAGGAAAGTTGAAAACAGAAATATACAGTACAGTAACTATTATTGAGATATATTAATTTGACTACCATTTTTACAAAGTTAAAATATACTATATTTTATGTTTTGTGCAGCAGGAACAGTATATATGGCCTTCCATATTTATCCTTCTAAGTGGTATCGTTAATAAAAATCAGCTAAGAAATCAGTTTACTTTTATTGTCATGATTGGTTAATCAGGACCAGCCAATTAAAAGAGACACTGGCAGTGGTGAGATTTCTGCTATGATTTGGTCTTTTAAAAAATGATTGCTTTAAATCTTGAGGCTATATTGACAAAATCTCGCTACTGACTGCAGGTTAAGGCTATTACATTTGTCCAATATGTTTATATCCTGTATTTTAGTAAATAAGATCATGGCAGATGGCAATCTGTGAACCTGTGAACCTGCCCCAGATTCAAGAAATAGGCACCATGGGCCTGATTCAGCAAGGATCGCTGCTGCAATTGCGCTTGCAGTTCTGCTGTGAAAGTATGCTAATATTTGCAATCGCAAAGCACTCGCACGGACAACATGCAGACACTCACTTCCCCTCTCGTACATACATAATACCTTGCAATCCAGCCAAAACATCGCTAATATTTAAGTACATCGGAGCCACTTGCACATTTAAGGCAGGTCTGACCCTACCACTACATTGCTAACTTTCCTGCACGCAGTGAGAGCTCAAACGGCATATGCCATTGCAGTGGCTAATTTATGCATGCCCCTGCAATGGTGTTCAAACGCACAGACATGCCTGCATTTTTCAGACACCCCCCCCCCCATCACCACCCCTAAACGGTATTTCCTGTTAATCACTCTGCGATGGGTAGTAGTCACTGCGATCGCAGTCCCGAGGCATTAGCGGAGGCACACTGCGATGCATACACATATGCAGTATTCCATAATCGACCGTCTGCGTACACTTTAGCAGTTGCAATCCTTGCTGAATCAGGCCCCATGTCCAGCACTATGCAAATTCAACTTCTCTGCTGTACAGGAGATAAAGCACATCTACAAATGTGCTTTTCACTGCCCCCTCAGTTACTTTTCTGTCTGTCATTATTACCAAGTATTTTTGCATTACAACATATGGGAATAAAAGAACAGTTCGGCATGCCAAATTACCTACTACACACACTTTGTTGTGTTTTTCCTCTAACACTAATTGCCTGTACTTATCCCATGCTAAGGTACAACTAAATACAGAAAAAACAGTGTGTTATAGATAAAGGCCCTCATTCAGAGTCTCTCGCAAGATGCAATCGGTCGCTTGCAAAAAGGGGCCGGGTATGCAAATCAAGCAATCGCTCTTTGCGCTGTAAGGACGCCCTCTATGTCTTAGTGAGCGATGGCAGTTAGTGTACACAGGACTATAAAACCTCCCACCTGTCACTCGCAGCTCACGTCATCTCCGGGAAGAGTCTGACTAATTGTGAACATCGAGGGCCATCGGAGCTGCTCGCAGCGCTTAGAGTTGACCTAACCTACCCTAAGCACTGCGAGCAGTTCAGGCTAAAAAACAACCATGTCACGTGTGCGATGACACTACTTTGCTAATTATGCACGCCCTTTAAACACCGTTTTGGCGGCCAGACATGCCTGCATTCGCACAACCCCCCCCCCTGTTTACAAGCACCTTCCCCTGTTACCACCCACAAATGGCACAATCTGTCACTCAAAGCAGCAACCTGAAAGTGACTTGCGAGCTAGCAAAATCAGATCGCAACGAATGACTTGGGCACGCGCGAATTATACGCATGCGCAGATGTGCGATTATCGCTCCCTACGAGCGAGCGTGCCCTAACGAGAGACTCTGAATGAGGTCCGAAGTGTAATATAATATATGTTTCTCTCTGTGGGTGAGATGTATCAAGCGTTGAAAAGAGATAAAGAAAAGAGAGATAAAGAGGTCTATTTTCTAAGCTGTCATCTCACAGGCTGTGTTTGAAAAATTACAGTTGGGAGCTGATTGGCTGGCACCTTATCACTTTCTTATCACTTTTCACTCTGTCTCCTAACACTGCTTAGTAAATAGATCCCAAAGGACCAACCAATCAGCTTCTAACTGTCATGTTACAAACTTTGGGCCTGATTCAAACCTGGTCGCTAGCATGCGTTCGCTCGTTGCTGGCGATGTTTGCAAATGTGCGCATGCGCATGCATATGCATCGCAGTGCGCGTGCATGAACAATTCCGAGCGATCGGGAAGCGCTCTCCCAGCAAAGACAGCCCAGTGGAATGAGTGACAGGTGAGGCCGTTTGTGGGTGGTAACAGGGGCAGGCCAGTAGTAACAGGGGAGTGGAGGTGCGAACGCAGGCGTGCCTGAGCGTTTCAATGCCGTTTCAGAGGCGTGCATAATTACCAGGCAGCGTCATAGTACACGTCACCTGGCTGGTTTTTACACTGAAGTGCGCGCAGTGCTTGCGGTAGGGTAAAAGCAACCGCGAATGCTCCCAATGGTACCTGATGTGCCGATGGTTGCATACACTTCCTGGAAATGATGTGTCTTAAGACAGGCTGGTGGGCATCTGCATACACAAAGTGATCGCAAGCCAAGACATAGTGGGTGTGCTTATGTCTTGCCGTGCGATCGCCTACCTTGCTGGGTGTGTTCTGAATTTGCATACACTGGGAGCGAGCGAACGCATCTAGCGACCAGGTCTGAATCAGGCTCTGTGTTTCAAAAATGACAGTTAGGAGCTGAATGGTTGGTACATACAAGTTTTAATACATCTCCCCCTGAATCACAAATGGTAAAAGGCATGTGCTACTTCTTACTGTAAAGTATATTGAATGAGTTAAAGCAAAATGCACTACTAGCAAAGTAAATAATAATTAGTATTTATTATTTTGTAGTTCATTTATATATTTATCATTGAATTGCACTGTATCAAAATAGTTAATTACAGTTAGTCCCATGTTGGTGTTAGCCATCACTCACCAATCACAGCAGCTTTTTCATGCTCTGACCAATACAAGAGATGAAGCATTTTACTAGCTAATAGCTGGCAGCCCGCATGGCCTGTCCTTCATGCAGGTCTACAAGGAATATTCCAAGTGTTGTTTTTTTTTTCTCAATAGATTAAAAGCACAACGAAATAAGAAGAGCTTCCTGAATTTAAATTACTGCTAATACTGATTAAGGATGGTTACAGAAGTGTTTCTTTGGGCCCTATTTACTACAATCCGCATTGGTAATGCAGATTGTAGTGTGATATTACCGAGTGAATTTGCATTGTGAATTCAGGCAATATCACAGGGATTTACTACAAATCCCTTGCAGGGACAGAGCTTGTGAGTAAGCTCTGGGCCTGATTCAGACCCGCTCGCGAGCGCTGAGCGCTCGCAAGCGGGTCGATGTCGCCCAAGTGTGCATGCGCACGATGGAGGCAGCTCCAGGGCTTGCGGCAGACGCAAAAAGCACTCCAGGGCTTGCGGCAGACGAGACACTACCTTAGGGTCTCGTCGCAAGCCCGATGGTCGCGATGGTCAAGACCATTGCGACCATCATTTTGGCCACTCGCTATAGCTGTGAGTAGTCACCCACAGCTATGCGAACGGCCAGGAGGCCGCTCCAAAAAGTAAGAGGGACGGCCCTGATTCAGAGCCGGACGCACTTTGGCAACATCGACCCGCTTGCGAGTGCTCAGCACTCGCGAGCGGTTCTGAATCAGGCCCTCTGTCGTTGCGAATCCCCTCAGCACACTAGTCATGGATTTTTTGCAAAAAAAATACCGTGACAAGTGTCCCACGTATGTGCCAACTGCCCGCCGTTGCTACCCCCTGTTGCTAAGCCCCGTCCCCATCACCCCCCAGCGACTCCCCCTTCTCCTTTATTTACACTTACCTGCATTATCCGGGCTCCGGTGATGTCCTCCATGTCCTCCGGTCAGATGACATCCCATACTGCACTGGGACCCTGTCAGGTGATGACCGGGCCGCAGTGCAGCATGGCAGACCAGCTGACCGGAGAAAGGACATCACTGGAGCCCCGATCACCGGTCCCTGGAGTCAGGTAAGTTTTTTTTTTTACTTTTTTATTTTACTTTTTTTTGCAGCGTATCAGAGTGTGGTCTGTTTAGACCACACAGCTGATCACTGGGGCCGGCTCTGGGCTCTGCTCTCCCCGTCAGAGCGGAGCAGGTGTCCGGTAACCAGGGGAGACCCTGGATAATGCCACCTCCAGGTGGCGTTATTATTACAGGGCTTTCCCCGGTATTTTTTCACAATTTATTTTTAGTAACTTTGGCCAGATCACATTTCCCATCACAATTGTGGGAAATGCGATCTGATTACTAAAAATAAGTGATAATTAGGGCTTGTAGATAAATTTTACGAATTCTACTCCAATTGCCCTGTAGTAACTTTAGGTGAAACTAGAATAGTGTGAAAAGGGTGTGAAAACACCCTTTTTCACTTTATTTTAGTAAAAATAATGTTAATAAATAGAGCCCTTTATGTGATACGACAGGTTCTCCCCCCCCTAGAAAAATGTTAAATTATGTTCTCACCATCAAAGAAACAAAACATCCTTGTGTTAAAAGTATTGATATAACCTTTGATCTGGGTAGTTACAATAGGTACCAGCAGGTGTAAAATGTAGGCTAGTCCACACAAGGATGTCCTTAACAGGCTTACAGGTTTATTGGTAACAGTGGTAACAGCTAACAGATAGCTAAGGTAGGTAGGTTAAATGAAATGTTACTTCACAGAAAGTGTAGAGGATAAGGTAGGTATTTTAAATGAAATGTTACTTCACAGAAAGTGTAGTGGATAAGTGGAATAGCCTCCCATCAGGGGTGGTAGAGGCTAAGACAGAAGAGCAATTTAAACATGTTTTGGATAGGCATAAGATTGTCCTTACAAAGAACGAAGTATCAAATAGATTTGAGGTTATGAAAAAGATAAAACAGGGGCAGACTAGATGGGCCAAATGGTTCTTTTCTGCCATCATATTTTATGCTTCTATTTTTAACTTAGGCCAGTAGGCAGCTAAGCATTGGATTCACCTCACAATACTTGATAAGCCCAAATAACTACTTCTTTAGCCAGAGAGGTTACAGCTTGAGATGGCTGTCTGCATACCAATACAACAGTAAAGTCTCACAAACAGGCCGGCTCTATCTTTAGGCAGCTGCCTAGGGCACTGGGATCTGAGGCAGGGGCGGATCTAGACTGTTCTATTAGGGGGGGCGAGTTAATGATTAATTCCGACTCGTCCTCTTTCCTGTACTGGCACCTCCCCTTTTTGGTCCCAGCTTCTCCCCTTCACATGTTTTTTTTTGTTGGCCATATTGATTTTTACAATCAATATATGTTTAAGTACCCCCCTGCCCCCTTGACCCCCCCTAGTGGCAAAGCAACCCCCCATCATGGCACCCACATGACCCCTCCTCCCCCCTTTACTTTCACTTTCTCCGGTGATGTTCTCCCTACAGGCTTCGGTCAGCTGCTCTCCCATCCTACACTGTGACCCAGTCAGATGTTCAATGCAGCAGCTGACCAGGGTCACAGTGCAGGAGCCAGGAGACCAGCTGACTGGAGGAAGGACTTCACCAGAGCCCTGATCTTCGGTCCCTGGCCAGAGGTAACTTGTTTTGTTTTTTTAGCAGTGATCAGCGTGTGGTCTGTTTAGACCACACAGCTGATCACTGGGGTGGTCTAAACAGCCAATCACAGGCTGTGAGGAGCCGGCTGTGATCTCTTCCTCCCCAGCTCCCGGGTGACAGCCTGTTACTGATACATCCCCCTAAATGGGAGACGGGAGCGCACTTATACAGCTCCGATCACAGCACAGCACAGCCATTATAACTCTCTCCTCTGAATGATGCAGAGGAGAGAGATGATAAAGGACAAACAGAAGATCGCTCCAATTGCCCCCCCCCCTGGATCCACCAATGATCTGAGGGGCATCACATAGTCTGCCTATCATAATATTAAGGATGTCTCTGAGAGAGACATTCTTGTTGCACTACTGTAAATGCAGTTGACGGCTGTGGAAATTCTAAGATGCCACCTCCTCACTTTTGCCTGAAGGGCTGGAAAGTGGGTCTTGGTGGCAGAGGGGAGGGTGGGAGTGGTTCAGTAGGCTCAAGTTTTGCCTAGGGTTCTGAGATACATAGCACTGCCCCTGCTCACAAGACTTACAACCCAGAAGTGTAGTGAGTGCACATGGGTCACTGTGGGACCACACCAGTGTGAGTGGTCCACTCACACCAGAATACCAAGGAGAAGATCAGGAACCGGGCACAGCCTATGTCCCAAAAGGAATAACCATCACTCTTGGTGGACCCAGTCGAGAGTAAGGTGAAGAGAAATAAGAGAGACTGATTCTAAAAACAGCATTGGGTAAGAAGGTATCACACAGAGGTGCAGGATGCCGCACCCTGAGTCACTGGACCACTTCACCTAAAACTTATTCACCCACTGAACATGCGCATAAACTGCCTGCTGTCAGTGAAATATACTCCAGCAAACTTATTTCCCTGCCACTGTGGATGCTTACCCCTTTTACTCTGCATATTTTTTTACACTTGTATTGTTGCTACCTACAGATGCGCCCAGTTACATTGTGGCTGATCACGCTCAGCACCTGCATACGCTACAGCACACTATGGAGCACACTGCGATTGCACCATGCATTCCTATGGAGGCGCTGGTGCGATTGCAGTGTGCATATATTGCGCCATGCGTGGCGTGATTTGCCACATCAGTGGAAGGATGTAGCTTGGCATATCTGTACTGTACATGTTTGATTTATTGCTAGTTATTGACCACTTATTATACAAGGTTTTTTTTACTATGTATTTGATGTTAATCTACTGAATATATTATTTATTACTTACAGTATGTGTATATGGTACAATCTGTGGCATCTCCAATGGGTCAGTGGATATATACCCTCATCCATTATGTCCATACTTTACATCTAATGCCCTTAAGATCTCCATATCTGCAGATTCATACATAATATACATTAATTCCACCAGGCTGTGCAGGTACAAGTACTAATTCACATTAGTTTGCCATCAACCTACATAAGCTACTATAAAGACTAGCAGCGGAGTGCAGCTATATATCCATTTATTACTTAAAAAGCAGTATGCAGTATACACAGCAGTGGTCACAGTGATGGCTAATAATGCCTATAACAGGTAGAACTCTGAGGAGCTAAGTAATGTGCGTTTTCACAGTACTGTGGCATTTTACAGGCTGCGCAAGTGCAGGGACATCACCAATTCAGAGGTTGCTTCTCCAGACTATGGTCCTAGTGGGTCATTCAGACCCACTCGTGAGCTGCAGGACGCTCGCAAGCATGTCGATGTCCCTCACTGCGCATGCGCACGACGGAGGGAGCTCCGTCGTGCGCATGCACGAGACCCGGAGAGCGAAGGGCTCTCCATCGCTCCGGGTCTCGCACCAAAGGGGGCATGCTGTCGATGTTGATTGACAGCACGCCCCCTTTGGTGGGCGTGCCGGGGGCGTGCCTGCCAGACGGAGGCGTTCCCATGGGAACGCCTACCGTCTCAAGCCGGCCCCACTGACATCACTAGTGATGTCAGTGGGAGTGATATTGGCTCTGATAAAGCCAAAATCACTCCAGGGCTTGCGGCAGCGAGACCCTAGTGCAGGGTCTCCGTTGCAAGCCCGATGGTCGCGATGGTCAAGACCATCGCGACCATCATCATGGACGCTCCCTATAGCTGTGGGTGGTAACCCACAGCTATGCGAGCGTCCATGAGGACGCTCCAAAAAAAGGTAGGAGGGCCCTGATTCAGAGCGAGCGCTCTGGTCAGAGCGTTCAGCTCTGAATCAGGCCCCTAGTGCAGTGAGAGTCCTGCAGAATGAAGAATGTGCAGGTGCTCATTCCTCTCCAACAGAAAAAACTCAGGGGCTTTCAGCACAGGGCTGTTTTTTTTAGAGTGGTTAGAACATTGTACCTGATTTCTCTGGAGTGAGTCCATATTTTATTGTGGGCTTTTTTTTTCTTTTAGGGAATTCATCTTCATGCCAGCCTGTGGTTCTGTGACATTGTGACAGAGAGACTCAAAATTTCCATGTAACAGTGGCACCATCCCAAGCTTGTGATAGCTTAGTGCTGGTTGCTTTGTTTGCTTGGGGATTCCACACAGTTGTTCTTTGCACAACTGTTGCAAGCAACCAGGCTATTAACAATGATGCTGAATGCTAGTATGACTTATGAAAGAGGAGATATGACTTTTTTAATTCTTTGTAATTTATTTAAAGATTTTTATTTACTATAAAAATTACATTCATCATCATGAAGTTGATGATAATGGATGGTAGACTTGATTCAGCACGGATCGCTATTGTGATCGTAGCTGCGATTACGCACGCATTGAAGCTGCGAAAATATGCTCGTGTTTGCCACTGCTCAGCCAGCATGGAGATGCTCACTGCTGCTCTCACATCCGTAATACCTTGCAGTCCTGCGTATACATCAGTATATTGGAAAACATCGGTCATTCACACACACAAGCTGTCTCATAAATTGCAAGTCTCATCACATGTAGTGAGTACTCAATGCATGCCCAGGAAACAGCGTTCAAATGGTCTGGCACAACTGTGTTTCTCTAACCACATCCCATCACGGACCCTGCGGTGGGTTTCTATCTGCGTACGTGTTCGCAGTTTGATCAGAATGCTATTGATATGGATTTATGATGGACTTGTAATTACATATTTACAGTAACAACTGTCATGATACATTTTACTAAATATTGGAGCACCTCTAATATGTTCTTATTCAGCATAATAAGTTTAAATAGGAATTTAGCAATCAAACCAAGGCAGCTAAAGTGGTATGGATGAAACATTAACTCAAAGCAAACAGAATATAAGGTGGTCTCTCCTCATCTTCTCCATGACACACCACTGGTAGCTGCACAGAATTGGCAGTCACCATTGACTTTATTGGTGGCTGATAATGCTGCTGTTTTGTAATAACAACACACTTTTTCTTTTCAAGCTGCTACAATTGTTATTCCCTTTTCTTAGAAATCTGTTTTTCCCAAACCTCTTAGATTGTTAGTTCATCTGGGCATTTTAATCTTCTGCATTATATAATTGAATGTGGTTTATTTGTGTTATGACCCCTTTAATGTATAGCACTGTGTATTGTAAGCTTTACAATAATTATAGTATTAATAGCTCACATGAAATAACCATACCTGCCTGACATGCATTTTGTTGTTCATTACAGATTTCTAAAAGACTATAGTAATTAAAAGTACACTGTGCTAGAAAGTTGATCTAGCTAAAGCATAACATAGTACAAGGATTTTATGGAAAAACAAAATGTTTGGCTCCTTTTGTAAAATAGTCAACAGGGTTAAGATGGGGACACACTAGACAATTTTTGAGCGATTTGCCTGATTGGAATAACAAATCCTCCAATTCGTCTAGTGTGAACCCACTATGTCGGGCAGTGTGTGCTCCCGTGGGGTCATCAGCTGCATCATGAGGTCAGCCCTACCTGCAGCTCAACCTGACCATACGGCTGATGACCCCATGGGCCGACATATCGGATGGACGGGCACCGGGTTGGCTAATGTGTATTGGCCTCCCAGTATGTCAACCCATCAGCGGGGGAGTCGCCTGTCGTATTGCTGGTTACACACGTTGTTTAGTGTGTACCCAGTTTTAGACTTATGAGTAAATAATATGTCCACACAATATTTCTTTTGTTTACATGCCCAACACATTGCTAATTTTCATTTACAGACTCACTGTTAAAATTCTAAAAAGGTATATTGCAAACAATGAATACAGTTAGAACTAGGCACAATAATAATATAAAAATCTGTCAAACATATATAATCATAATCATATCACAGAAGCCACCCAATAGGCAAATCTGAATTGCCAACAAAGCTACAAATAAGACTACAATGAAATCTCATCATAGGGGGTGCTCATAAAGTGTTGAGGAACACATATTAAGGTTAAAATAAATGATTTATTACATATAGAGTACAAACAGGTAATTAAAAACATAAAAAAAGATTACTCATTGTACCATAATCTCTAAAAAGAAAAACCACATAAACCTCTTTATATAAAAAGTATTTTACAGTATGATCATTCCCAATAATAGGGTTATATTTATATAATGTGCAGCGTCTATTGCATTTTCTTTGGAGCAAGTACAATTAGCCCAAATCCAGATGTAGCGAACACATTCTTTTTAATAAAGTAGAGTCTTCACTCCCAATATAGATAGCTGGCCAACTGTATAGTTATTAGAGCAACGCTGTCCCGGTATAATTACCCAGCTGTCCTCCGACTCCCTGTCCCTTCAAGGGTACACTGGTCTGGTCTGTAGATGCTATGTCTGTGGCTTTACTCAATGGCAGCACAGATGCCAGGCATGCTGTTAAAACAGACAGGATTAAAGGGATAATAGCACACTTGCTCCTTGTCTCTTAGATTTTAATATAGTTCCAGGGTACTCTGCTGTCATTGGGATGTATAATGGGGGGTGGGTAAATCTAATAATAATCCCTTGATGCGTTTCTCCATCCAAGTGGTCTGATGGTTTCTCCAGAAGGTAAGTGTTCAGACTCTACAGACCGGACCAGCCTACTCTTGAAGGGACAATGAGTCGGAAGACAGCTGGGTAATTATACTGGGACAGTGTTGCTCTAATATCTCTACAGCTGGCCTATATCGGGAGTGATGGCTCTACTTTATTAAAAAGTTCTTGTGTACTACATCTGGGTTTGGGCTAATTGTGCTTTCCCAAAAAAAACGCAATAGACTGCACATTATGTAAATATAGCCCTATTATTTGGAACGTTCATACTGGAAATTACTTTTTATATAAAGAGGTGGATGTGGTCTTTCTTTTTTAAAGATGATGGTACTATGACTTGTTTGTACTCTATATGTAATAAATAATTAGTTTTAACCTTAATATGTGTTCTTCAACACTTTATGAGCACCCTCTATGATGAGATTTCATTGTAGTCTTATTTATATTACAAACAATTCTCATGCTATCTATGGGCCTGATTCAATATTGGCACACAATGCCAATATTTGTGCAGATTGAGCGATTGTTAGCCATTGTGAATGCGCAAGAACTGCACAGCACATGCGCAGCAATTTAATTGCGATTATGCTCACACGGAAGATCCACTCAACGTGAGTAACAGGTAATCAGCATTTAGGGGAGGTAACAAGGGGGGGTGGCTAGACTAATGCGATCTGTGGGAAATGGCAGCTGCAGTGGCATTTTGCCTGCGGATCTGAATCATGCCCAATAACACTAGAAGGCAGAAGAAAAGATCAGGACAATTTAAAAATAATTACCTTAATTTAAGAATTATCAATTAAAATGGAGACAATCCCTTTTAAAAAATTAAATTAATTAGGGCTTGTTTACACATTGTGATAAAGCCATTAAGGTGAAAGTACAACAATTGTATAGAATACTGTGTGCTCCTATGTGCAGGTCTAAGAGAGAGAATACAAAAAGTAGCACATCTGACTCACTTCCCATTTCTCTAGGAATTCTAATAACGAGGTTCTTTTAATAGATAAATACATAGTAATAAAAATGCTGTCACCCTGCCATTTCCCTCTCCAGTCTTCAAATGTGATCTGACCAGACATTAATTCTTTCTAGAGGAAACCACATCTAATTTCACAATTATACTTTTATCTGTATTTCTACCAATTACCCAGGTGGCTTTTAGTACTGAAATATTATGACTTACACTATTCTACAGAACAATTTGGTCCACTTTGGAATTTAATGAGCAAAAACCTTTTAAATCTGGTACAGCAGTACATGTATTTTGAAGAGCCTCTTTAGTCTAGTTCTTTTTCAGTAAACAACACATAAAGCATGTAAGTAGATTGTGAATAAATCCAGTGCTGCCTTCAATAATTCTAGGGCAGTGATTCCCAACCACGGTCCTCAAGGCACACTAACAATCCTGGGTTTAGTGATATCCATGCTTAACTACAGATGGTTAAATCAAAATAACTGAGGTACTAATTATGTCACCTGTGCCCAGCTATGGCTAGCCTTAAAACCTGGACTGTTAGTGTGCCTTGAGGAATGTGGTTGGGAACCCCTATTCTAGGGCCTTGTACAAATGAAACAGACAAGGCATTTCTCCCACCCTTTTTTCCACTGCTCTCATTTCACACACCTCACAGTTAACACTTGCATTTATCCCTTCATTTTTATGACACCTCTCCACTTTCTCTGCCTCTTTTTACTCCCCTCATTCCCAACACCCCCTTTTACTCCCTCCTTTCCCTGACATGCTGACAATGCTTGAAATGATATGTAATATTATCTGCAAACTGGTGTCCCTAAAATACAGTAATACAGTGTATAGAAAGAGCCACACCTACCTACCATAGCAGCACTGTCTGACTGTCATTTTTCTTATATATATATATATATATATATATATATATATATAATATATCACTATATGTTGACAACAGTGATTGGACACTGACAGCAAATAAACACCCTTCTTGGCAAACTGTCCACAAGTTCCTGGACATCAGCAGGCGGTATGTTTTGCCATACCACCTTAAGTACAGTGACCAACTGCGACACTGAAGAAGACCAAGTTGGCCTGAAATGCACCTATAACTCCAATTCATCCCAGAGGTTCTCAATGTGGTTAAGACCTAAACTCTGAGCTGGCCAGTCCATCCGGGTTACCAAATTTTCTTTACACCAGTCCAGCATCGACCTGGAAACAGGACAGGTGGCATTGTCGTCCTGATAAAACATTTGTTGTTTCCGTAGAACTGCAAGTACATGGACATCCATATATATATATATATATATATATATATTTATACTATATCACCAGCGTTCCAGCAACAGTAACTAACAACAGCATCCCCCTTTGCCCAAACCACCAAAGTCAATATACTGTATAGTAGAGGAACGGGGAAGGGGGGGGGGAGTCAGTGCTGGACTGGGAGGATAGTGTTGCACTGAGGAAGGGGGGTAGTGCTGAGATTTATAAATGAGAGGTTGCACACAGCTGCCACTTCCCCCCCCCGCTCTTTCCACTCCTGCAACATAGACCTTCCACCTCTGCACCCTGTACCTTTCATGCCTGCGCCCTGTTACTACCACTCCTGGACCTTCCACAGCCAGTACAGTGTAACTACTCCATGCAACTGAAACCCCCACATCCTGTAACTGCCCCCACTACACATTGTAACTGCACCCCCTACAGATGCCACCCCTGCACCCTGTAACTGCTACCTATGCAAGCGACACCCTGCACCCTCCATTTTTACACCCTGTAACCGCACCCCCAGCAACTGCACCCCAACACCCTGCAACTGCCTTGCAAATAAGGGACTCTACTGTGACATAACATGTATAAAGGGTTCTACTGTGTTGCGTAATATAAATAAGAGACACTACTGTGTGGCGCAATGTGAATAACGGGAACTACTGTGCAGTGTAATATGAATAAGGTTGCACACTACTGTGTGGTGTAATTTGAATTGGAGGTACAATTGTGTGGCCACGCCCCTTACTGTGCACAATTTTGGGACACACACCTTTGGCGCACAGTGTCCCTAATTAAAATGCTTCAATGCTCTTTATGGCACAGGACACCAAAATGTATAGTTACGGCTCTGCTTAAAAGTAAATGCCTAGTAGAAAATATAATATATTACCAGCACATTTCTCAAATCAGCAAATCACAGGTCTAAGGCCAGTACAGGTGATTGCTGCCAGAGTAACATCTTGTAGAGGCCAGTACAGGTAATTGGATGTAGATAACTATTTAGTGGAAGTTAAAGCATTAAATTATTATCACTACTATAAGAAAAAATAAATTGGAAACATGGAAAATAAAGTTAAACAAAGCTTCCAAATTTCAAATGTAAATTTAATCCAAACAGCAAGCCACAGGCTCAAGGCCAGTACAGGTGATTTTAGTTGGAGTATTTAGTGGAAGGTAAAAATGTATTTACTATAAGGAAAAGTAAATTTGAAACATTGAACAAATGATTAAAACCAAGCTTCCAAGTGTGAGTTTTCAAAGCTGTAATCACTGTTACATAACCTGTATCTGTGGAGATTCTGCAGGAAATGGGGCTTATATGCTGAGATGAGTAGCTGTTAATGGATGGTCTTGCAAGATATAGGACATCAACGCCTGTGACAAGTGCATTTCCGAGATATATGCTGCTGCTGTGACTTCTAGAGGAGAGTTGAGAAGCTGGAGCTGATACTTCAACATCTAATAAAGGAGAAAAAGCTGAAATTACCAATTCGGACGATATATACTTGTCTTAGTCAATATATTGTAATAGACATATGCAGGGGTTAAAGTGGGCCGGAAAGGGGCGAAACTGCGTTCCATCACTTCTATTTGGAGATGGAACCAGTTCCGCATATTCCGACCCCTTTCCCAGGCGCCGCAGGGAGGCTCCATTTGCCAGACGCCTGCTGAGATTTTGTTACCAGCGGGCGCCCAACTCCCTCCCTGCAGCGCCAGCTTTACTACAGGGGGCATTACTATTGGCACTACTACAGGGGCAATACTACAGGGGGGCATTACTACTGGGGGCATTACTTCTACAGGGGGAACCACTCCTGGGGGCACTGCATAAGGGGCACCACTATGGCGAGTACTGAATAAGGGATACTACCTCTGTGGGCACTGAATAAGGTGCACTACCACTACTGGGACCACTGAATAAGGGACAGTACCACTGTGGGCACTGTATAAGGGGCACTACCACTACTGGGGGCACTGCATAAGGGGCATTATCACCTTGGGCACTGCATAAGGGGCACTACCACTATTGGGAGAAGTGCATATGGGGCACTACTACTTGGGGCACTGCATAAGGGGCACCACTTCTGGGGTCACTGCATAAGGGGCACTACCACTACTGTGGGCACTGAATAAGGGGCACTACCACTAGTGGGGATGCTGCATAAGGGGCATTACCACTGTGGGCACTGCACAAGTGGACCTATCACTACTGGGGGAACTGCATAAGGGGCACTACCAATACTGGGTGAACTGCATAAGGGACACTACCATTACTGTGGGCACTGAAAAAGGGGCACTACCACTAGTGTGGGCACTCCATAAGGGGGATTACCACTGTGGGCACTGTGTAAGTGGCAATACCACTACTGGGGGAACTGCATAAGGGGGCACTGCATAAGGGGCACTACCACTACTGGGGAAACTGCATAAGGGACACTACCACTACTGTGGGAACTGAATAAGAGGCACTATCACTACAGTGGGCACTCCATAAGGGGCACAACTACAATGGGCATTTCATAAGGGGCACTACTGCTGTTGGCATTAAGTATAAGTGGCACTATTGCTGTGGGCATTGTGTATAAGGGGCACTGCTACTGGGGGCATTGTGTATAAGGGGCATGAATGTGGGCATTGTGTACAATTGGCACTGCTGTGTGTCATACATGAATAAGTGACACTACTATGTGGTGTAATGTGAATCAGGGGTGAATCAAGATTGTGCTACTGTGTGGTGTAATTTGAATTGTGAATACTATTGTGTGACCACATCCCTTTTAAAAAAAAGACCACGCCCCCTTTCTTTAAAAAAAAAAATTCACGCCGAGGGGGGGGGGGGGGTGGGTGAGTTCCACCACTTCTCTAGGATCAGTTTAAGCACTGGACATATGTATTCAATAGAGTGAAGACAGTGCAATGTGGTAAGATGTTCTTGTATATTGTTAATGACATATACAATACATTACTTCAATTGACCAATGTTGGTATATAAATGTTGACAGCTATATATTGAGTACCATAAAAGAGTATTTCATATAAACATTTTAAACATATAAAATGCATATTTATATATTGACACACATAAAATTGAGGTCAAGTAATTTCCATTATGAGAAACACAATAATAATAATAATAATAATAATAATAATAATAATAATACAGAAATCAAAATTGCATGAGAAACGTGTTCAAATAGAGAAAATTGTGGCACCTGGAGAATATATATATATATATATATATATATATATCAGAGCCGTAACTAGACTTTTTGGTGCCCTGTGCCAGAAAGAGCATTGGCGCCCCCTCATTTTTCAAACTGACATAATGCACCCAGAAAAGGGCCATGGCATGGGGAAGGGCCAGGGAAGAGATAGGAGAGGCCAGGAGATGCTGGGGATGAAATAAGAGGAAGCTACAAGCAAGAATGATAATAAACTGAAATTTGACAGGCCCAAACAGCGCCCCCTGACCTGTGGTGCCCTGTGCGATGGCACCGGCCGCACTACCCTATCTACGGCCCTGATATGTATAGACTCCAAGGCATGGTGAGTCTCTCCAAATAAAGAAATTACCAGGTCTGGTGTGTAGTCAATGGCCCTTCCCTGCCGTCTACTAGTGGCACAATAGCTAAATCCAGATGTGTTTAATCCTTTTTACTGCAGCTCGGGCAGACCCGTCAGGAAGTTGCAATCATAATGGTAAACAGAAAATTGTTATATTTACATGCCAGGATGATGATACATATATGATGCAGTCAGGGAGTAAGATCAACAGAATTTCAGTAACCTTGATAGTGGATTGGCACTTGAGCCAAATGTTGTTGAGGAGAGCAATATTTCAAAAGTCTCAAGGTTTACTCCAGTGTAAGTCTGCCTACCTGGGGGTATAACTGGTCTTACCTTGGGGTATACCTGAAGAACTTTGGAACATTGCTACCCTCAACAACTTTTACCAAAATATAGCCATAGCCTACAATGGCTAAGAATAAAGATGTGTCCTGCTACATCTTTGCTGCGTACATGGCAAGTCACACCATGCATGGCGCGGTGTGTGCCCACGAGTAGATACACGCATTGCGTTCGCACCTGCAACTCAATAGGATTGCATGGTGCACTTGCAGTGCATGCCATAGCATATCTTAGCATACGTTGCTGTGGGTAATCACATTGTGCGATGTGTGAGCACGTTTTTAGCGCGATCAGCAAGTATGTAAGTGGACACACATGTATCTGAAGATGAATATCTTGGTAATTTTTACTATTTAGCATCCATCCCCTGTAAAAATCAATGGGGACTCACTTTGTGATTTATCTCTGCTGTGGTCTCTTGTACATATCATATATATCCTAGGGGTGCTTAATATTTACTGGTAGCCCCTGAAAACTGATATTTTTGGGGGATATACCATAATTTCTATTACATTTTTATTTAATAGATATGCTCCTAAATGAAATGAAAGAAATATATTTTTGTAAATGTAAAGAGCTATGGAGAGAAATGTATAAAAATATACAAATGACACTGCAATAACTCTCTACAACTGTAAACAATATAATAAGAACATCAGAACACCACTGCCTTACTCCTACATAGAACAAACATCTGATATAAGATTTTAGAAAATGGCAGATTTACTACTCAAAGCACCTTGAATCCATAATGGCACAGGTGACTGGTACAATGATGATCTTTTCAAAGAACCTGAACACAACTTTTTGTACCTGAACAGCCACTAAATAATCTAGCACACATATCAGTTTTGGCCAGGAAGAATTAGTATATGCACAATAAAAAAATGTGCACAATAAATGGGTGTACAGTACACTCTGGTTAGTAGAGAAACAAATACAGCTAATTCATAATACAAGATAAAATTAACACGACTGTGAGGGAAGTTTGACAAAATTAGAAGCTCTTCTGAAGAGAATGGTACGTCAAGTTTTATTGTGCTAAGACCAGAACTCAACTGACACTCGTACTACTAAATCAAATAAAATATGGTTAAAACCAGAGCTGGCCCTAACCAATTTGGTGCCCTAGACAAGATTTTGGATGGTACCCCTTAGCAGATAATCCCACCACACTACACTCTGCAGACACTCTCCCCCACCTCTTCTTACATACTCTTCCTTGCTATAGGAGTCTGGCAGAGGACATAAAATTGTGATTCATTTGCCCCCATTTTATGTATCTATTACATATCTCTCTCTCTCTCTCTCTCTCTCTCTCTCTCTCACACACACACTCTCTTTCTCTAAATACATAAATAGCTACATGTACACACATACAGCATATACACTGATCCAGTTGCTGCCCATGTCACAGCACCCCTGGCCTCATCCAGCACCCCAACATCCAGAATAGCTCCCCTGGCCTCATTATGCACCCCTTATACAGCTGTCAGCACCATTCATTCATATAATGCAGAGTGAGTCACAGTGAGGGACATATAATGCAGAGTATGTCACAGTGAGGGACAAATAATGCAGAGTGCGTCACAGTGAGGGCCATATAATGCAGAGTGTGTCAGAGTGAAGACATATAATGCAGAGTGTGTCACAGTGAGGGCCATATAATGCAGAGTGTCTCACAGTGAGGGAAATATAATGCAGAGTGCATCACAGTGAGGACATATATTGCAGAGTGCGTCACAATGAGGGACATATAAAGCAGAGTTTGTCACAGTGAGGGACATATAATGCAAAGTGTGTCACAGTGAGGGCCATATAGAGCAGAGAGTGTCACAGTGAGGGACATATAAAGCAGAGTGTTGCACAGTGAGGGCCATATAGAGCAGAGAGCGTCACAGTGAGGGACATATAAAGCAGAGTGTGTCACAGTGAGGGACATATAATGCAGAGTGTGTCACAGTGAGGGCCATATAGAGCAGATAGCGTCACAGTGAGGGACATATCATGCAGAGTGTCTCACAGTGAGGGCCATAGAGAGCAGAGAGCATCACAGTGAGGGACATATAATGCAGAGTGTGTCACAGTGAGGGACATATAATGCAGAGTGTGTCATAGTGAGGGACATATAATGCAGAGTGCATCACAGTGAGGTAAATATAATGCAGAGTGCGTCACAGTGAGGTAAAAATAATGCAAAGTGTGTCACAGTGAGGGACACATAATGCAGAGTGCATCACAGTGAGGTAAATAAAATGCAGAGTGTGTCACAGTGAGGGACATATAATGCAAAGTGTGTCACAGTGAGGTACATATAATGCAGAGTGTGTCACAGTGAGGTAAAAATAATGCAGAGTGTATCACAGTGAGGGACATATAATGCAGAGTGTGTCACAGTGAGGGACATATAATGCAGAGTGTGTCACAGTGAGGGACATATAATGCAGAGTGTATCACAGTGAGGGCCATATAAAGCAGAGAGCGTCACAGTAAGGGCCATATAGAGCAGAGAGCGTCACAGTGAGGGACATATAATGCAGAGAGCATCACAGTGAGGGACATATAATGCAGAGTGCTTCACAGGGAGGGACATATAATGCACAGTGTGTCACAGTGAGGGACATATAGAGCAGATAGCGTCACACTGAGGGACATATCATGCAGAGTGTGTCACAGTGAGGGCCATATAGAGCAGAGAGCATCACAGTGAGGGCCATATAATGCATAGTGTGTCACAGTGAGAGACATATAATGCAGAGTGTGTCACAGGGAAGTAAATATAATGCAAAGTGTGTCACAGTGAGGGCCATATAGAGACGAGAGCATCACAGTGAGGGACATATAATGCAGAGTGCTTCACAGTGAGGGCCATGTAATGCAGAGTGCGTCACAGTGAGGGCCATATAATGCAGAGTGTGTCACAGTGAGGGACATATAATGCAGAGTGTGTCACAGTGAGGGACATACAATGCAGAGTGTATCACAGTGAGGGCCATAGAAAGCAGAGAGCGTCACAGTAAGGGCCATATAGAGCAGAGAGCGTCACAGTGAGGGACATATAATGCAGAGTGCGTCACAGTGAGGGACATATAATGCAGAGTGCATCACAGGGAGGGACATATAATCTAGAGTGTGTCACAGTGAGGGACATATAGAGCAGATAGCATCACACTGAGGGACATATCATGCAGAGTGTGTCACAGTGAGGGCCATATAGAGCAGAGAGCATCACAGTGAGGGACATATAATGCATAGTGCGTCATAGTGAGAGACATATAATGCAGTGTGTGTCACAGTGAAGTAAATATAATACAAAGTGTGTCACAGTGAGGGCCATATAGAGATGAGAGCATCACAGTGAGGGACATATAATGCAGAGTGCTTCACAGTGAGGGCCATGTAATGCAGAGTGCGTCACAGTGAGGGCAATATAATGCAGAGTGTGTCACAGTGAGGGACATATAATGCAGAGTGTGTCACATTGAGGGACATATAATGCAGAGTGCATCACAGTGAGGTAAATATTTTGGAGAGTGCATCACAGTGAGGGACATATAATGCAGAGTGTGTTACAGTGAGGGACATATAATGCAGAGTGCGTCACAGTGAGGTAAATAAAATGCAGAGTGTGTCACAGTAAGGGCCATATAGAGCAGAGAGCATCACAGTGAGGGACATATAATGCATAGTGTGTCACAGTGAGAGACATATAATGCAGAGTGTGTCACAGTGAAGTAAATATAATGCAAAGTGTGTCACAGTGAGGGCCAAATAGAGACGAGAGCATCAAAGTGAGGGACATATATTGCAGAGTGCTTCACAGTGAGGGCCATGTAATGCAGAGTGTGTCACAGTGAGGGCAATATAATGCAGAGTGTGTCACAGTGAGGGACATATAATGCAGAGTGTGTCACAGTGAGGGACATATAATGCAGAGTCCATCACAGTGAGGTAAATATAATGCAGAGTGCATCACAGTGAGGGACATATAATGCAGAGTGCGTCACAGTGAGGTAAATATAATGCAGAGTGTGTCACAGTGAGGGCCATATAGAGCAGAGAGTGTCACAGTGAAGGACATATAATGCAGAGTGTGTCACAGTGAGGGACATATAATGGAGAGTGTGTCACAGTGATGGACATATAATGCAGAGTGAATCACAGTGAGGGCCATATAATGGCGAGCGTGTCACAGTGAGGAACATATAAAGCAGAGTGCGTCACAGTGAGGGAAAAATAATGCAGAGTGCATCACAGAGAGGGACATATAAAGCAGAGTGTGTCACAGTGAGGGAAATATAATGCAGAGTGCATCACAGTGAGGGCCATAAAATGCAGAGTGTGTCACAGTGAGGGACGTATAGTGCAGAGAGTATCACAGTGAGGGCAATATAAAGCAGAGAGCATCACAGTGAGGGACATATAAAGCAGAGTGCATCACAGTGAGGGACATATAAAGCAGAGTGCATCACAGTGAGGGACAAATAATGCAGAGTGTGTCACAGTAAGTGCCATATAGAGTGGAGAGCATCACAGTGAGGGACATCTAATGCAGAGTGCTTCACAGTGAGGGCCATATAATGAAGAATGTCACAGTGAGGGCCATATAAAGCAGAGCATGTCACAGTGAGGGACATATAATGCAGAGTGTGTCACAGTGAGGGCCATATAATGCAGAGCGTGTCACAGTGAGGGACATATAATGCAGAGTGTGTCACAGTGAGGGACATATGATGCAGAGTGTGTCACAGTGAGGGCCATATAGAGCAGAGAGCATCACAGTGAGGGACATATAATGCAGATTGTGTCACAGTGAGGGCCATATAATGCAGAGTGTCACAGTGAGGGCCATATAATGCAAAGTGCATCACAGTGAGGGCCATATAATGCAGAGTGCATCACAGTGAGGACATATAATGCAGAGTGTGTCACAGTGAGGGACAACTAATGCAGAGCATGTCACATTGAGGGCCATATAGAGCAGAGTGCGTCACAGTGAGGGACATATAATGCAGAGTGCATCACAGTGAGGGACATATAATGCAGAGTGTTTCACAGTGCGGGACATATAATGCAGAGTGTTTCACAGTGAGGGACATATAAAGCAGAGTGTGTCATAGTGAGGGACATATAATGCAGATTGTGTCACAGTGAGGGCCATATAATGCAGTGTGTCACAGTGAGGGCTATATAATGCAGAGTGCATCACAGTGAGGACCATATAATGCAGAGTGCATCACAGTGAGGGACATATAATGCAGAGTGCGTCACAGTGAGGATCATATAATGTAGAGTGCGTCACAGTGAGGTAAATATAATGCAGAGTGTGTCTCAGTGAGGGCCGTATAGAGCAGAGAGGGTCACAGTGAAGGACATATAATGCAGAGTGTGTCACAGTGAGGAACATATAATGCAGAGTGTGTCACAGTGAGGACCATATAATGCAGAGTGTATCACAGTGACGGACATATAATGCAGAGTGAATCACAGTGAGGGCCATATAATGGTGAGCGTGTCACAGTGAGGAACATATAAAGCAGAGTGCGTCACAGTGAGGGAAAAATAATGCAGAGTGCGTCACAGAGAGGGACATATAAAGCAGAGTGTGTCACAGTGAGGGAAATATAATGCAGAGTGCATCACAGTGAGAGCAATATAATGCAGAGTGTGTCACAGTGAGGGACATATAATGCAGAGTGTGTCACAGTGAGGGACCCATAGTGCAGAGAGTATCACAGTGAGGACCATATAAAGCAGAGAGCATCACAGTGAGGGACTTATAAAGCAGAGTGCATCACAGAGAGGGACATATAAAGCAGAGGGCATCACAGTGAGGGACAAATAATGCAGAGTGTGTCACAGTGAGTGCCATACAGAGCGGAGAGCGTCACAGTGAGGGACATATAATGCAGAGTGCTTCACAGAGAGGGCCATATAATGAAGAATGTCACAGTGAGGGCCATATAAAGCAGAGCGTGTCACAGTGAGGGACATATAATGCAGAGTGTGTCACAGTGAGGACCATATAATGCAGAGTGTATCACAGTGACGGACATATAATGCAGAGTGAATCACAGTGAGGGCCATATAATGGTGAGCGTGTCACAGTGAGGAACATATAAAGCAGAGTGCGTCACAGTGAGGGAAAAATAATGCAGAGTGCGTCACAGAGAGGGACATATAAAGCAGAGTGTGTCACAGTGAGGGAAATATAATGCAGAGTGCATCACAGTGAGAGCAATATAATGCAGAGTGTGTCACAGTGAGGGACATATAATGCAGAGTGTGTCACAGTGAGGGACCCATAGTGCAGAGAGTATCACAGTGAGGACCATATAAAGCAGAGAGCATCACAGTGAGGGACTTATAAAGCAGAGTGCATCACAGAGAGGGACATATAAAGCAGAGGGCATCACAGTGAGGGACAAATAATGCAGAGTGTGTCACAGTGAGTGCCATATAGAGCGGAGAGCGTCACAGTGAGGGACATATAATGCAGAGTGCTTCACAGAGAGGGCCATATAATGAAGAATGTCACAGTGAGGGCCATATAAAGCAGAGCGTGTCACAGTGAGGGACATATAATGCAGAGTGTGTCACAGTGAGGGCCATATAATGCAGAGCGTGTCACAGTCAGGGACATATAATGCAGAGTCTGTCACAGTGAGGGAGATAAAGCAGAGTGAATCAAAGTGAGGGCCATATAATGCAGAGCATGTCACAGTGAGTGCCATATAGAGCAGAGAGCGTCACAGTGAGGGACATATAATGCACATTGTGTCACAGTGAGGACCATATAATGCAGAGTGTCACAGTGAGGGCCATATAATGCAGAGTGCGTCACAGTGAGGGCCATATAATGCAGAGTGCGTCACAGTGAGGTAGATAAAGCAGAGTGAATCAAAGTGATGGCCATATAATGCAGAGCGTGTCACAGTGAGGGACATATAATGCAGATTGTGTCACAGTGAGGGTCATATACTGCAGAGTGTCACAGTGAGGGCCACATAATGCAAAGTGCATCACAGTGAGGGCCATATAATGCAGAGTTCGTCACAGTGAGGGACATATAATGCAGAGCATGTCACAGTGAGGGACAACTAATGCAGAGCATGTCACATTGAGGGCCATATAGAGCAGAGTGCGTCACAGTGAGGGACATATAATGCAGAGTGCATCACAGTGAGGTCATATAATGCAGAGTGTTTCACAGTCCGGGACATATAATGCAGAGTGTTTCACAGTGAATGACATACAAAGCAGAGTGTGTCATAGTGAGGGACATATAATGCAGATTGTCTCACAGTGAGGGCCATAAAATGCAGTGTGTCACAGTGAGGGCTATATAATGCAGAGTGCGTCACAGTGAGGACCATATAATGCAGAGTGCATCACAGTGAGGGACATATAATGCAGAGTGCGTCACAGTGAGGGACATATAATGGAGAGTGTGTCAAAGTGAGGGCCATAGAGAACAGATATCATCACAGTGAGGGACATATAATGTAGAGTTCGTCACAGTGAGGACATATAAAGCAGAGTGCATCGCAGTGAGGGACATATAATGCAGAGTTTTTCACAGTGAGGGACATATAATGCAGAGTGTGTCACAGTGAGGGACATATAAAGCAGAGTGCATCACAGTGAAGGCCATATAATGCAGAGTGCGTCACAGTGAGGGAGATGTAATGCAGAGTGTGTCACAGTGAGGGACATATGATGCAGAGTGTGTCACTGTGAGGGACATATAATGCAGAGCATGTCACAGTGAGGGCCATTTAGAGCAGAGAGCCTCACAGTGAGGGACATATAATGCAGAGTGCATCACAGTGAGGGACATATAATGCAGAGTGCGTCACAGTGAGGGACATATAATGCAGAGTGCATCACAGTGAGGGACATATAATGCAGAGTGTTTCACAGTTCGGGACATATAATGCAGAGTGTTTCACAGTGAATGACATACAAAGCAGAGTGTGTCATAGTGAGGGACATATAATGCAGATTGTCTCACAGTGAGGGCCATAAAATGCAGTGTGTCACAGTGAGGGCTATATAATGCAGAGTGCGTCACAGTGAGGACCATATAATGCAGAGTGCATCACAGTGAGGGACATATAATGCAGAGTGCGTCACAGTGAGGGACATATAATGGAGAGTGTGTCAAAGTGAGGGCCATAGAGAACAGATATCATCACAGTGAGGGACATATAATGTAGAGTTCGTCACAGTGAGGACATATAAAGCAGAGTGCATCGCAGTGAGGGAAATATAATGCAGAGTTTTTCACAGTGAGGGACATATAATGCAGAGTGTGTCACAGTGAGGGACATATAAAGCAGAGTGCATCACAGTGAAGGCCATATAATGCAGAGTGCGTCACAGTGAGGGAGATGTAATGCAGAGTGCGTCACAGTGAGGGACATATGATGCAGAGTGTGTCACTGTGAGGGACATATAATGCAGAGCATGTCACAGTGAGGGCCATTTAGAGCAGAGAGCCTCACAGTGAAGGACATATAATGCAGAGTGCATCACAGTGAGGGACATATAATGCAGAGTGCGTCACAGTGAGGGACATATAATGCAGAGTGCATCACAGTGAGGGACATATAATGCAGAGTGTTTCACAGTCCGGGACATATAATGCAGAGTGTTTCACAGTGAATGACATACAAAGCAGAGTGTGTCATAGTGAGGGACATATAATGCAGATTGTCTCACAGTGAGGGCCATAAAATGCAGTGTGTCACAGTGAGGGCTATATAATGCAGAGTGCGTCACAGTGAGGACCATATAATGCAGAGTGCATCACAGTGAGGGACATATAATGCAGAGTGCGTCACAGTGAGGGACATATAATGGAGAGTGTGTCAAAGTGAGGGCCATAGAGAACAGAGATCATCACAGTGAGGGACATATAATGTAGAGTTCGTCACAGTGAGGACATATAAAGCAGAGTGCATCGCAGTGAGGGACATATAATGCAGAGTTTTTCACAGTGAGGGACATATAATGCAGAGTGTGTCACAGTGAGGGACATATAAAGCAGAGTGCATCACAGTGAAGGCCATATAATGCAGAGTGCGTCACAGTGAGGGAGATGTAATGCAGAGTGCGTCACAGTGAGGGACATATGATGCAGAGTGTGTCACTGTGAGGGACATATAATGCAGAGCATGTCACAGTGAGGGCCATTTAGAGCAGAGAGCCTCACAGTGAGGGACATATAATGCAGAGTGCATCACAGTGAGGGACATATAATGCAGAGTGTTTCACAGTGAGGGACATATAATGCAGAGTGTCACAGTGAGGGACATATAATGCCGAGTGTTTCACAGTGAGGGACATATAAAGCAGAGTGTGTCATAGTGAGGGACATATAATGCAGAGAGTGTCACTGTGAGGGCCATATAATGCAGTGTGTCACAGTGAGGGCCATAAAATGCAGAGTGTGTCACAGTGAGGACCATAAAATGCAGAGTGCGTCACAGTGAGGGACATATAATGCAGAGTGCATCACAGTGAGGGACATATAATGGAGAGTGTGTCACAGTGAGGGCCATATAGAGCAGAGAGCATCACAGTGAGGGACATATAATGCAGAGTTCGTCACAGTGAGGACATATAAAGCAGAGTGCATCGCAGTGAGTGACATATAATGCAGAGTTTTTCACAGTGAGGGACATATAATGCAGAGTGTGTCACAGTGAGGGACATATAAAGCAGAGTGCATCACAGTGAGGGCCATATAATGCAGAGTGCGTCACAGTGAGGGACATATAATGCAGAGTGCATCACAGTGAGGGACATATGATGCAGAGTGTGTCACAGTGAGGGACATATAATGCAGAGCATGTCACAGTGAGGGCCATTTAGAGCAGAGAGCCTCACAGTGAGGGACATATAATGCAGAGTGCATCACAGTGAGGGACATAGAATGCAGAGTGTTTCACAGTGAGGGACATATAATGCAGAGTGTCACAGTGAGGGACATATAAAGCAGAGTTTGTCACAGTGAGGGACATATAATGCAGAGTGTGTCACATTGAGGGCCATATAGAGCAGAGAGCTTCACAGTGAGGGACATATAATGCAGAGTGCGTCATAGTGAGGGACATATAATGCATAGTGCATCACTGTGATGGACATATAAAGCAGAGTGCGTCACAGTGAGGGACATATAATGCAGAGTTCGTCACAGTGAGGGACATATAATGCAGAGTGCATCACAGTGAGGTACATATAAAGCAGTGTGCTTCACTGTGAGGGCCATATAATGCAGAGTGTGTCACAGTGAGGGACATATAAAGCTGAGTGCATGACAGTTAGTGCCATATAGTACAGAGTGTGCAGCAGTGAGCTCCATAAAACACAGAACAGTGATCTGTGACCCACATATAACTTATAACACAGTTAATATAAACACACCCCTTACACACATACACATAAAATGAATACTACCCCCCCCACACACACACACACTACATTAGTACACCATGACCATCCCCTTAGATGATATTGGCACTTACCTGTTCTGGAAGAAGTTATATGGTCCCTGCTGGGCCTGGGCTCCATGGCACAGGATAGGAGAGGAAATAGAAGAGCCTGTGAGATAATGACAGAGAAGAGACTGGAGAGGAAGGGGTGGGGACCCAGGGTTAGGGGGCATGGTCTCAGGCAGGGAAACGAGTGGGCATGTATGTAGTATAAACAGGAGGGGATGGGGACTCGGGGGGAGGGGATGGTCTCAGGCATAGTGACAGCCTGGTCAGAGCGAGGATAAGAAGGAGCCACAGTCAGACTACTCGAGGCCAGCGCGCAGAGCTGAGCACTACTGTAATAAGAAGTCAGTGTGTAACTCATTATCAGTACTGCCGGCTGCAAGCCCCTTCATTGTCGTGGGGCCCAGTGCATTGCACCGCTAACAGTACTGAGCCACTGGATGCCCCTTAGGCATTCCAAATGCCCTAGGCATTTGCCTAGAATGCCTATGCCTAGGGCTGGCTCTGGTTAAAACTACAAATATTTATAGCATGTAGGGGAATATAATTACACAAAGAATTAAAAAGAGAATCTTTCATATAAAAAAAATTATAAAAAGGGCCACAGTATGTAACCTAAGTCCAACTCAGGCAGCAAGATGCTGAAAAGATAAACAAAATTACTTTAGGATGCTATAGGGTCTATGTAGTAAGGGTAAAAAAGGGGTAAAAATGGTAAAGGCAGAGAAAATCCCTGTACATACTACTTCTCATGTGCTAAAGGGATTTTCTCTGTCTGCAGTCTGTCAGAGCTAAGTGCAAGCAAGAATATTGCTTTGCACCTGGGTCACTTAGCACTGCCTTGGCCAACTATGGCAGCTCTAAGTGTCCCATATGTTACAAGAGGTCACTTACCGTCATGTGTCTTCTCCAGTTCCAGCTTCGCTTCCTCTTGCTGGCGTTATCTCCATCTCCTCAATGGAAAAGCAGGAAGTGCTTTTTGTCATTTTGCTCATTTGTTAATAAAGTTTTAAAGGTCATTGCTGCAGCTGCTGGCCGTGAAACAGTGTGAGTCACACACAGCAATGTCAGCTTTTACCGTCGAGGGAGTGACTTAATGTTCACTTTACTCGACTGGTCTATCTTTAGTAACAGCTGCGGTAGCCAGCTCCTGCTTTGCGGAGGTAGCAGGCAAAGCAGGAACGGCTTTATCTCCATGCCAAATGGAGTTTTAGTACATAGGGCCTGATTCAGAGCCGGACACAATTAGCGCTCGCTCGTCCAGAAAGTAGGTGTGGCTATTCAAATGAACCGTTCGCTCCTTGCGGTCTGTTCACGCCTCTAGGTCTGAACGAGCGAACAAAACTTGAGGTCGTTTTTTGGAAAACTACTCCCCCTGGCCACTTGCATCCTACGTCATGTCCGCTATTTATTAGATTAATCGAGTACATTGACCAGCGTATAAACTGCTCGCTATTCTTGTGGTTGGTTTTTGCTACCACAATCTTGCGAGTAGTTCTGGCTATAAAATAACCCAGTGACGTGGTCAATGATGCTGCTGTTTTAATTATGCACACCCATAAAACGCCCATTTTGACCTTTAAGCATGCCTGCGTTCGGATCTCCACTCCCCGTTTTCAAGCACCTTCCCCTGTTGCCACCCACATACGCCTCTTTCTGTCACTCAAATTATCAGGCATTCGCTATTTTGCGAGCACATGAATTTCGACTGCACTGACTGGTTCGCGCATGCGTATAACGATCCATACGCATGCGCAGTTGGGCAAACTTCGCTTGGAGCGAACGAGCGGCCGCTTACGAGCGCCTCTGAATCAGGCCCATAGACCCTTATGTCTTTGCAAAGTCAAATAAATTTCAGCACCCTGTTATCTGTTTCATAAAGTACATTAGTAATGAAATCAGGAATGAAGCAAGACTTTCTATCATTAGGGGTAAAGACTCAGCTCGCCAACCCTCACCACATACTGGGCCTGATTCAGACCCGGTCGCAAGCGCTGAGCGCTCACAACTGGGTCGATGGTGGCCCAGAGCGCATGCGCACGACGGAGCCGGCTCTGTCGTGCGTATGCGTGAGACCCGGATAGCGACGGGCAATTCGTCACTCCGGGTCTCGCACCAAAGCGGGCGTGCTGTCAATTTTGAGTGACAGCACACCCCCTTTGGTGGGTGGGCTGGGCAGGTGGCTGCCCAAACGGAGGCTTTCCCATGTGAACGCCTACCGTTTGGGGCCGACCCCACTGACATCACAAGTGATGTCAGTGGAGAGATTCTGGCTTTGTTAGAGCCAAAATCTCTCTGGGGTTTGCGGCAATGAGACCCTACCACAAGCATCTCATCGCAAGCCCGATGGTCGCGATGGTCTTGACCATCGCGACCATCTTCCTGGCCGCTCGCTATAGCTGTGGGTGGCCACCCACAGCTATGCGAGCGGCCAGGAGGCCGTTCTAAAAAAAAAAAATACCGGCCCTGATTCAGAGCGAGTGCTATGTCAGAGCGACCGGCTCTGAATCAGGGCCACAATCCCTGCCCTGTAGATAGAAAATCACAGTGATCACCATACAACTAATACAGAATTGCAGTGAGCATTGCTATGACCACAATATAATGCAGAAAACATCACAGTGACCACGATATAATGCAAAGAACATCACAGTGGAATGCAAAGAACATGACAGTAGCTACCATATAATACATATAGTATGGCAGTGAACACAATTTAATGCAGAGAATATCACAATGAACACATTCAATACATAGATTATCGTATTGAGCATCACAGTACTGCAATATAATGCAGAGACCATCACAGTGACCTCCATATAATATAGAGAGTATCTGTGACCACCTTACAATATATAAAGCATCATTGAACACCATATAACACATAGGTGTGTGACTGCCATATAATAGAATATTTTTGATTGCTTATAAGATCATTCCCTCATTACTAATTAACCCTTCCTCAAAAAACACTCGTAGTAGCTACTTCAACATCATTGTAACAAACCGATTAATTACCTACGTAATCCACATTATTAATTAGCCCCAACATCATCAAATAATTCCATATATTTACATTAACCCCTTAATTACCTCCATCAGGGCAGGATGTATCAAAGCATAAAGGACCTTGGCCCTCATTCAGAGCCGTTCGCTATTTGCGGTCGTTCGTTCAAAAACAAGGGGTGGCTATTCAAATGATCCGTTCGCAAATTGCAGTCTGTTCACACCTCTAAGTCTGAACGAGCGAGCAAAACATACGCTCGTTTATTTGTTAAAAACGCCCCCTGGCCGCTCGCACCATACGTCATGTCCGCTATTTATTAGATTAATCGAGTACATCGACCAGCGTATGAACTGCTCGCTATTCTTATGGTTGGTGTTTGCTACCACAAATTTGCGAGCAGTTATGGCTATAAAATAACCCAGTGACGTGGTCAATGACGCTGCTGTATTAATTATGCACACCCATAATACGCCCGTTTTGACCTTAAAGCACGCCTGCGTTCGGATCTCCACTCCCCATTTTCAAGCACCTTCCCCTGTTACCACCCACATACGCCTCATTCTGTCACTCAAAATAGCAGGCACTCGCTATATAGCGTACAAACGATTTTTGGCCGCACTGACTGGTTCGCGCATGCGTACTAAAAACCGTACGCATGCGCAGATGTGCAAACATCGCTCGGAGCGAGCGTACTGCCGCTAACGAGCGGCTCTGAATGAGGGCCCTTATTCTGAGGCGGTCGTTAGTTGCAAGCGGTCGCACTGAATCAGGGCGGCCGCTTGCATCCTGAATGACCGCCTCCTTGTCGATCGTTAAGCTGTGGGTTACTACCCACAGCTTAACGACCGACCAGGTTGATGGTCGCGATGGTGATCACCATCGCGACCATCGGGGCTTATGACCAGACCCTAAGGTTGCAGGAAGCTCCCCACTGACATCACTGATGATGTCATTCCGGCCGCCCACAAAACGGTAGGCATTCTTTAAGGAACGCATCTGTTTTGGAAACCACCCCCCGGCCTGGCCTACCAAACGGGGCAAGCTATCGATCAACATTGACAGCCGCCCCTTTGGTAGCGAGCTCCGGAGCAACAGAATTTTTCTGCCGCTCCAGGGCTTGCGCACACACAATGCGGCCGCTGCGAGTGCGGAGGACTAACCATCGAGTCAGTTACAAGCGCATCGGCGCTTGCGACCGACTCTGAATAAGGTCCAAAATGTATTAAAACCTCCAAAAAACTGCTGTTTACTGTAATAAGTATTGTTCCCCATGTGTATTAAAAGAGTTATCTGCTGCAGACCCATAGCACAGCAAGCCCCACAGAATTGTAAGAGGCAGCAATGTACTCATGTGCAGCAAGCTCCAGAAAGCTAAACAGCAATTGAGGGCCTGATTCAGCAAGGATTGCTATTGCAATTATGCACACAATCGGCTGATTGTTGCATTCTGCACATGCATGAACACCCCGCGATTGCAGTGACTACGCAGACCCATCACAGAATGTTTGACAGGAAATACCCTTTGGGGTTGGTGATGGGGGGGTGGTCATCAAAACACAGGCATGCCAGTGCATTTGAATACTGTTGCAGGGGCATGCATAAATTATCCACTGCCATGCCATACGCAGCTTGGGCTTGCACTGCATGCGATGAGGTCAGCAATTCCTGAGTAAGGTCAGACCATGTGCAAGTGTGCATGAGGCTACGATTGTACTCGATGTTACCTATGGTTTCGCAGTCTTGCTAAGTATTATGGATGTGTACGGAGGTAAAGTGGGCATCCTTATGTTAGGCTGCATATGGCATTGCGATTGCAATCATTAGCATATATTTGCAGTGAGACTGCATGCATAATCACTATTGTGATCGCAATAGCGATCTTTGCTGAATCAGGCCCTGTGTTCAGTAAGCAGGAAGTATAAAGGAGCAGCCTGTCAGGCAGAGCCCATTGGGAATGCTGTCAGTGAACAGGAGAAGGATATATGTAGACAGAGAAGAGTGCAGCCTTTTGCTGCAGTTATGGGTTTTGCTAAGGAATAGCTAACTGTGAGTCTCTTTCACTAGTTTTTAAGTTTGTCCCATAACTTTTTGTGTTTTATCTCCCCCAAAATGAAAGTACTTTTTTGGGGTGTCCTGAAGTCTTTTTTTGTTATTTTTTTATGCAGATATCCTTAGAGGGGTTGTCCCATGGGTGCTGGGCATTTTTTTTTTTTTCATTTGTACGCCAAAACCCCAATTCTGCACTTTTTTCTGATGGGTATTCATAGGAAAAAAATTTTCGCCTATTACATTGTATTGCGTTTTCGCACCGGCGAGAACACGCCGAAATTGAATATTGGAATAAATTAAATCGGCGAAAATGACATCATCAGCGAAAAAGTATTGCCGAAACTGACTTTTCGCTTCTAATTGAATAAGGCCCACAGTATGAACATCTGATTAAGAAGTCCAATTTGTCCCTTCTATATTGAGTGACATTTTATA
This sequence comes from Taudactylus pleione, assembly GCA_031769625.1. NCBI lineage: Eukaryota > Metazoa > Chordata > Amphibia > Anura > Myobatrachidae > Taudactylus > Taudactylus pleione. Next base: position 12,626,406 of record JAUIMM010000153.1, on the reverse strand, counting down.
ATCTCCTTTACGTTGTGCTTCATTTTTAGTCCTATTTGCTTACATTCTGCATTCCCTCTACTTTATGTTTGACCCAACTTTTTCATTGTCTGCCCTTCTTTGGTCTATTCCCATTTGTTGCTTGTTTGTTCTTTTGTCTCCGGTGCTTCTCCTCCTTTTCTCTCTGAGATGTCTACCATATACATTTTGTCTGATAACCTCTTGTAACCCTCTTCTTTTGCATGTCTCTCCCTGCATCCTTATCTTTCGATGTGGCATTTATTATTCCTTAAGAACAGTCGGTGTTTTTTCACTCCTGCAGTTCCATCACAGCCTGTTTTTGAAATTCACGAGGCTTTCACATTATCAGTTTTTGAAGAAGCAATGTGCTGTGGCATAATTGCACAGCAATCCGGCAATAAATTGAAAGTTGAACATTTTCTGAAACTGACAAATAGACTGCTCTAGAGCTGAAGGAGTGAGACAGCTCAGCTTAGATCAATGTAAATGTAATTGGAATAAACTATATAATATACAGTATTAATAGTGTATCATTTTTGCTAGAAAGCACCTGTCTGCTCAATTCACATTAAAGGTGCTTTATATAAAAGTGTTTTGGTGCTAATAATTAAAATATATATAACCATAATAGTGGCTTGCTTCAAAAACTATATTTGATATGGGTTAGATTTCAGAAGTTTTTTAGGAACAACATTTTAGATTAACAATGGGGCAGATGGAGCTACAGCTCCAGGCCTCCACATAAAAATATGCTCATCATCATGATGGCATGATGATGACCAACTGCCTGGCTGGCCACACAGTTGGCTATAAATCATAAATATTAAAATAGTTTTTATAGCATTCTAACAAAACGGTGATATTCTCTTTTTTATGTATATAGGGAGAAAATGGGACTGATAGTGTAGGGGGTTTACATGCCTACATGAAATTGGCCACCCCCACACAGCACTGGTCACAGCTTCTCCTCTTCTCAGTATAGGCCCTTGAACATTTTTAGCCCCCGGCCCATGTGGCCCTTCATCCAGCCCTGACTGTAATGTCCTAAAAGGGGACCTGTTATAACTTCCTCATACATATTTTTTTTGTTTGCTTGCCTCCTCTAAATGTCATAGCTTTTGCTATGCTGCCTGGTTGGAAAAGCACAGAAGAGAGGTGATGGGTATCCTTTAAGCAGACTTATCTTATTTTCCAGAAAGTGCAGGAGACTCACAATTTTTTGAGTAGTCCTCTGCACCCCCAGAAAAGTGGGTGAATCTTCCACATCACGTCCACTACCTAGTGAAGTAGGCAGGATGGAGAGTTAGTATGTATGGACCCATGATTGGTGACTAAAATGGTGCAAATGGCATCATTTTAGCCTCACCTCTTCCTCACAGATCCATTACATTTTATAACAGCGGTGGTGGGGCCTAATGATGTGAGATCTGGTCCTGCCCCCTAATGAAACCAGCTGCATCTCCTCTCTGGGCTTCTCCCAGAGAGGAGCAACAAAATGTTTTGACTGTCAACATTTTGACTATGTTGACACTGACATAATGACTGACAAGAAAACTGAGCACATACTGTATGCAGAGAATAGTCATCCTCGCTGAATTGAGTATATCTGAGGAATATTAATTAAAAACCATTGCATCAAGAAAGCTTGAAACACTCATTGGAAATTAAGCATATCAAAAAGGAGTGACTTATTTAAACTAGTAGTGGCCAGATAAAGAATTGAAGTATCTATTGGGCATATCTGTTCAGATATTTCCTCATGATTTTGGCATATTTTACTTGATCTGTCATTCCAATGCGTTGGAATCGGCCAGATCCGGTAAAATATTGCTATGTGTGTGGGCACCTTGAGTTAAAGATTGTGGGGAAATGTATCAAGCATTGGAATGAGATAAAGTGGAGAAAGATAAAATACTAACCAATCAGCTTCTAACTGTCTTTTGTGACTGGTTGTTACTTTATGTATCTCCACTTTATCTCTCTCCAAGCCTTGATACAGTTCCCCCATTAGGTATAGAAAACACACTATGTATCTGGATAGAAAATTGGCAAAAATATTGCTTGTCGAGAGTATTTATCATCAATTCATCTTTTAACAAGAATAAGATTTATATAATGAATCCAGGGTTCTATTAGCAGACAAATGCCAATATTGTTTTATTGTTTTATAAATTATTTGGATGTTTGTGATATGATTAATAGTTATTTATAAATTGTATACATATCATGCAATGCTTTAGAAAATATTTAATAATTCTCATTAGTCCTTGCCCATGTGGACCTTGCAATCTATATGTCTTACCAGTCGGACACATCACACAGTAGAGTTAATTTTGACAGCAGTCAGTTAACATAGTATGTGTTTTGAGTGTGGGAAAAATAGCATTACTCAAAGAACACCCATACAAACATGGAGAATACATACATACTCTACAAAGATAAAGTCCTTGTTGGAATTGAACTCAAGATTCCAGTTAATGGGAGGCATGAATGCTACAATCACAGTAGTAAAAAAATATGCATGCATATATACTGGACAAGTATAAATGTATTAAATATCCATTCAGAATACTTTATAACAACCCAATCTTAAGGTCCACACAGAAAATACAATGTTTTGGCTGAAAGAACTTAAATTTTAGGTGTGAAAATTGTGGTTTTTTAGAATACACTTCAATTTGCAAGAATTTGTATTGGTGCAGACACAACTTTAACTTATGATTATATGTCTGTCAAAAGGCAGCAGAAAAGTTTGTTACTAAACTTGCAAAATATGTAATTGTTAACTTGAGGTTATGGATGTAAAATAAAGTATAAAACTAAATGGACAGACTTCTTGGGTAATTTGTTTGTAGCAATTGTCCACATTTTAGGTTACTAAAATTGTAAATGGTGCTCTCACATACATGACATTAATTTTCCTAATAAGTGGATTAAACCTGTGTGTTTTCTCTATACAAAAGCCAATAAATTGAACCCAGTTTGAATTTAGTTACTCTAAGTACTGTATAATTATAAGTCAACAGGCTGTGCTAATGTTGTGCTTCAATTTAATATTTTTCATGGCTGTATATTCACGATTGGTCTATAAGTTGTGACATGAATTGATATGTTGCATTTTCTACACATTAGTTCAGCTCACAGATTGTCTGCCACTATTGTATTTCAGGGTTTGGTAAATGCTTGTTTGATGATCGGAGAAGCATTACTGGTTAATATGCTGATAAAATGGTTTACTCAGTTTGGAAAGCAAGGGTCATTATAGATGTACATTAATTTCCTTCACTCTTTGAGGCTATTAAGACTTTAGTGACACTCATAAAAGGCAACAGACACATAGGTTTTGTTATATGTATTTATATTTACAGTACATTGTTTAATTTATCAGGAAAATTGAACATAGTGAATATACAACATTAGTTTGGGTGCTCCTCAAATGTGTCTTTAATTAATTAAATTAAAGCATTTTTACCTTGTAAATGTAACACTATATTGATGTTCTCTCCAAACTAATGAAAAATAAGAAGCAAAATCAAATTTTAAATGAATTAATGGATTTTGTTTCTGATAGTAATGTTGTTTCTTTGAACAAATAATAAAAGGAAATCTTAATAAACACCTTCTTATTTTCTTTCAAACTGTAGTGGAATATAAATGAAAATCTTTGTATTTAAATTTGTTACATTGAATAGCTTCAAAGACACAAATGATGCATCTGTTTTCAGTGCTATATATACTGTACTTATCTACAGTAAAGAAAAAAAACATATTTTAATACTGTACACTGGCACATAAAAATATCTTTCACATATAGTTTTACATCTTATTGCAGAAACAATTCCAGAGCAAAATAAATACATTTATATGGATTTCAGTTCATTTTAATAACTGTGGATATTAACAAATAAAAATGAGAACTAGTTTAAATGGGATGACCATCCAGCATGAAAAATACTTATCCTTTTCAAATATACGATATCTCTGAGACTTAATATAAAACCTTCAAGAGACGAGGAATGCGACAACAATACTATAGAGTAGGTGTGTGCACCGGCCACGTTTTGTGTTTTGGTTTTGGATCTGGATCTTTCTTCGTGTTTTGGATCTGGATTGGTTTTGCCAAAACCACCCTTCCGAGTTTTGGGTTCTGGGTTTTGTGTTTTGGATCTGTATTTTTTTGAAAAAAAGCATAAAAACAGCTAAAATCACAGAATTTGTGGATTTTTCTGCTCCTATGCTTTTATTAACCTCAATATCCACTCATTTCCAGTCTATTGTGAACACCTCACACCTCACAATAGTGTTTTTATGTCCAAAAGGTTGCACCGAGGTAGCTGGATGACTATGCTAAGCGACACGAGTGGGCGGCACAAACACGTGGCCCATCTAGGAGCGACACTGTACTGGCAGACAGGATGGCAGTTGGAAAAACTAGGCCCCAAACAGTACATAATGCAAAGAAAAAAAAGAGGTGCAAGATGGAATTGTCCTTGGGCCCTCCCACCCACCCTTATGTTGTATAAACAGGACATGCACATTTTAACAAACCAATCATTTCAGCGCCAGGGTCTGCCACACGACTGTGGCTGAAATGATTGGTTCATTTGGGCCCCCTCAAAACAAGCTGGCAATTAGTCTGTCCCTGCACAAACTGGCTCTACGGAGGCAAGATGTCGTCCTCATCCTCCTCGTCCATCGATTCCTCACCCTCTTCAGTGTTGTGTACATCCTCATCCTCAAAGAGTATTAATTCATCCCCGCTGGAATCCACTACCACAAGTCCCTCTGTATGTTCTGGAGGCTGGTCTCCCTGGAAGAGTTGATAATTCATTTTTATGAACATCATCTTCTCCACATTTTGTGGAAGCAACCTCCTACGCCTTTCACTGACAAGGTTCCCGGCTGCACTAAACACTCTTTCGGAGTACACACTGGAGGGGGGACAACTCGGGTAAAATAGAGCCAGTTTGTACAGGGGCAAATTGCCTCTTTTTCCTGCCAGTACAGGTACAGACTGTCTGACATGCCTACTTGTATGCTGTCACCGATGTAATCCTTTAACAGACAGATGCTCTCTTGTCGCGTCTGCTTTGAGGATGCACACAATTCACAAAGACAGAACAAAAAAGAATAATTTTTTATTTTTTGTGGAGCGCACTTTGAGGGTTACACCACCCTTTAACAGATAGATGCACGCTTGTTGCTGCTGCTTTGAGGATGCAGGTGCAGCTACTGCACATATATTTCACACACAAACACAAAAAAAGAAGATTATTTTATTTTGGTTGGAGCACACTTTGGGGGTTACACCACCCTTTAAGAGACAGATGCATGCTTGTCACTGCTGCTTTGAGGATGCAGGTGTGGCTATAGCCCACACAATTCACAAAGACAGAAAAAAAATGATTTTTTTATTTTTTGTGGAGCGCACTTTGAGGGTTACACCACCCTTTAACCGACAGACGCACGTTTGTCATTGCTGCTTTGAGGATGCAGGTGCTGTTACAGCCCACACAATTCACAAAGACAGGAAAAAAAATAGAAGAATTTTATATTTTTTTGGAGTGCACTTTGGGAGTTACAGCACCCTTTAACGGACAAGCCATCTGGCCCTTTACTTATGACACAGGCGCACACGCTTGCTGCTGCTCCTTTGTTGATGCACGTGCAGCCACAGTACACACAATTCACAAACACAGAAAATAATTCCTCCACCATTCTGTCAGTGGTGACAGTATCATATGCAGTGACAGTAGAAATGTCCGAAATTGACATTGTTGGCACGTCCTTCATTCCGGACCAGATGTCTAAACCGGCTCTTGACTTATGACACAGGCGCACGCTTGGCGCTGCTGCTGTGTTGATGCACGTACGGCTACTTCGCATACATTTCGCACACAAACACAGAAAAAAAAGAATTGTTTATTTTTTGTGGAGTGCACTTTGGGGGTTACACCACCCTTTAACAGACTTATGGGACACAGGCGCATGCTTGGCGCTGCTCCGTTGTTGATGCACGTGCAGCCACAGTGCACGCAATTCACAAACACAGAAAATATTTTTTTATTTTGTTTGGAGTGCACTTTGGGGGTTACACCACCCTTTAACAGATGAGCCAGCTGCCCCTTTACTTATGGGACACAGGTGAATGCTTGGTGCTGCTCCTTTGTTGATGCACGTGCAGCCACAGTGCACACAATTCACAAACATAGAAAATAATTTTTTATTTTGTTTGGAGTGCACTTTGGGGGTTACAGCACCCTTTAATGGACAGGCCAGCCGGCCCTTTACTTATGGGACACAGGTGCACGCTTGGTGCTGCTCCTTTGTTGATGCATGTGCAGCCACATTGCACACAATTCACAACACAGCCCAGTCAGCCCCTATGGACTGAGTGGTCACAGCCCCTATGGACAACAGCAGCACAACACAGCCCAGCCAGCCCTAGCTCCCACTCTCCCTCTTCACTGTCCACAGCCGGAGTGAGAAATGGAGCCGATGCGGGGACCTTTTACAGAATCCAAAACCCGTGAGATCTGGAAGGTGGGATGATGACGTTTTGCCTCGATTTCAGATCCGAGTCAGGCGGGAAAAGTTGAGCCTGACTCGGATCGGGGGGGCTCGGGGGGTTCATATTTCAGAAATCCGAACCCGCTCATCCCTACGATAGAGATGGTTGCCAGGACTATCTAAGCTGCTGAGAATGAGAGAGAGAGAGAAGTATCTTTAAAGTTGACTTTATTGGGGTTTCAATAAAAATCAATGTAAAGAAAATATCTCAGTACAATCTTAGCTATTTTTCAGGCCATGTACATACCTCACTATAAACTAGCAGGCTAATTTGAATGCCATTATCTTAGGAGCACATACATCCCATTAGACACACTTATTTGGGCAATCACAATTATCATAGGTGTGATTTACTGGAAAGACCATGACCTTGAGTAGAAATGGGCAGAATATATTGATGGGTAATGGTTTGTCACTATTGTCCTGGATTTCCTGTTGATAATGGTGGAAAATTTAAGAATTTCTTCCTATTATTTTATGTACATAAAAACACTAAAATACGATATCCATTGCAGAACATATAATTTTGGTTTCTAGTATTTGTTAATGCCTTGCTTAATTTGAAACAATGTACAGTGCATCCGGAAACTATTCACAACGCTTCACTTTTTACACATTTTGTTCTGTTACAGCCTTATTCCAAAATTAAATAAACTAATTTTTGTCCTCAAAATTCTACACACAATACCCCATAATGACAATGTGTAAAAAATTTTTTTGAGATTTTTGGAAATTAAATAAAAAAACACTAAGATATCACATGTACATAAGTATTCACGGTCTTTGCCATGAAGCTCAAAATGGAGCTCAGGTGCATCCTGTTTCCACTGATCATCCTTGAGATGTTCCTACAGCTTAATTGGAGTCCACCTCTGGTAAATTCAGTTGATTGGACATGATTTTGTAAGGCATACACCTGTTTATATAAGGTCCCACACTTGACAGTGCATGTCAGAGCACAAACCAAGCATGAAGTCCAAGGAATTGTCTGTAGACCTCCGAGCCAGGATTGTCTTAAGGCACAAATCTGGGGAAGGGTACAGAAGAATATCTGCTGCTTTGAAAGTCACAATGAGCACAGTGGCCTCCATCATCCATAAATGGAAGAAGTTCAGAACCACCAGGACTCTTGTTAGAGTTGGCTGGCCATCTAAACTGAGTGATTGGGGAAAAAAGGGCCCTAGTCAGGGAGGTGACCAAGAACCCGATGGTCACTCTGTCAGAGCTACAGCATTTCTCTGTGGAGAGAGGAGAGCTTTCCATAAGGACAACCATCTCTGCAGCAATCCACCAATCAGGCCTGTATGGTAGAGTGTCCAGATGGAAGCCCACCTGGAGTTTGAAAAAATGCACCTGAAGGACTCTCAGACCATGAGAGACAAAGATTGAACTTTTTGGCATGAATTCAAGGCTTTATGTTTTGAGGAAACCAGGCACCACTCATCACCAGGCCAATACCATCCCTACAGTGAAGCATGGTGGTGGCAGCATCTTGCTGTGGGGATGTTTTTCAGCAGCAGGAACTTGGAGACTAGTCAGGATAGAGGGAAAGATGAATGCAGCAATGTACAGAGACATCCTACTCCAGAGCGCTCTTGTCCTCAGACTGGGGTGACGGTTCCCAGCCAGAGTCCAGACTTGAATCCGATTGAACATCTCTGGAGAGATCTGTAAATGGCTGTGCACCGACGCTTCCCATCCAACCTGATGGAGCTTGAGAGGTGCTGCAAAGTGGAATGGGCAAAACTGCCCAAAGATAGGTGTGCCAAGCTTGTGGCATCATATTCAAAAACACTTGAGGCTCTAATTGCTGTCAAAAGTGCATCAACAAAGTATTGAGCAAAGTTTGTGAATACTTATGTACATGTGATTTCTTCATTATTTTTGTTTTAATTTGCAAATAATTGCAAAAAAACTTTTTACACGTTGTCATTATGGGGTATTATGTGTAGAATATTGAGGACAAAAATGAATTTATTCCATTTTGGAATAAGGCTGTAACATAATGTGTAAAAAGTGAAGCGTTGTGAATACTTTCCGTATGCACTGTATCTGGAAGTTTAATATATAAACAGTATGCAGTGCTTTTTTTGTAGTGGTGCTCAATGGTATGCACTACCAGCACATTTTTAGTTTAATTTTGCATTCTTATAACTAGTTCCATAAAGAGGAAGATATGATTTAAATTGTTTCAGAAATGAATAAAATATGTTTCTGAAGACTTGCCCAGAGTATAGAAGCTACTATACATTTTGTATCAACTTGTACATTTAAATGAATACCAACAGCAATTTAAGGGTGCAGGGAACCCCTAGATTGACACACCCTGTCCCTGATCCTGTAACATCATGACATCACAGAACAGCACTGTTGGAGCAGGAAGATCAGTCCTGTGTATACCCTGTGCTTCTATAGGTAGGGAGGAGCCTCTTCAGGCACCCTGTGAGCTGCTAAAGGTAAGGACAGGTCAGCAGCCCTTTGACCTTGACCTTGGCATAATGAGCAACAGATACCAGCTTCTTGTTTCTGAGTGCCAATACCTTTTTTATTAATAAAAAGAAAAGCACTGAATATAGGCATGATTTACAAAGGCTAATGCACATGATAGATCAATTCTAGCAAATGGCATTTTGTAAAAAAGCTCCTGCTCTGGTATATTAACATAACTTTAACAGTAACATAAGGTGTAGTTGCTGCTCCCACTGAATTTAGCTGGACAGTGTTTGGATCAGTGAGGTCTGTAGGCATAAAAAGGTAGATAGCTATTTTCAGAAAACAGTGAAAATATAACAGTGGCTTAGCAACGTTCCTAATAACAAAAGAAAAGATTACTTATATTTTTCTGCAAAGCAGCTATTTATGCATAGGCCGATGGTGTCACGTGTACAAATAACTGCCGTGTGTACTTTTGTGCGCTGAAAACTTATAAAATAATGCTGCGGATATTGTGAACTATAAAGGGGTAGATGCAGAGTTAACACTACATCGGTTTTCATAATGTAACTTGCAGGATTTCACTTCAAATCTTGCTAGGCCAAATTCAGTAAGAGTGTGCACATGCAGGTGTGGCACTTGCAGACCAGCCATTATGTGCATATTTTCTTGTTAGACAATATATGTATTGTACTTGCTACAAGGCAGAGCAAATATACCCTGATGATGATGTTTTGTAATAAACTAAGGACACGTAATGCTGATGCGCATCTCAAGATACATATTCCATAAATACGGAAACATTATATAATATATATAGCTTTTACTCTATATCACAAAGTCATTATCTAATAAAGTTATGTTAAATAAGCAAGTAACTGTGCTTTGAGAAACATTATTTAATGACTTGGCTTTTCCCCATTGTACATAGAGTACATGAGTAGCACATATGCAAAGGGTCAAAGTCCTGTCTCTGGAAGACAACATGGACCAAAGCACAAAAAGATATACAAATTATTGCTGTGCTGCTGTGTGATTTTTGAACAACTTTAAATCATGCTTACTTTTCATTGTTATTTTATCATCTTTTAGGTACACCAAAATGAAGACAGCCACCAATATCTATATTTTTAATCTTGCCCTAGCAGATGCCCTGGCAACAAGTACTCTGCCATTTCAAAGTGTGAACTATCTTATGGGAACGTGGCCCTTTGGTAATATTGTGTGTAAAATTGTTATATCAATAGACTACTATAATATGTTCACAAGTATTTTTACCCTCACTACAATGAGTGTTGACCGGTACATAGCCGTCTGCCATCCAGTGAAAGCTCTTGACTTCAGGACACCACGAAATGCTAAAATGGTTAATGTTTGCAATTGGATTCTTTCTTCAGCAATCGGTTTACCTGTAATGGTCATGGCAACAACAAAATATGAGAGAGGTGAGTAGAGTATAATGGTAAAAAAAAAAGAAATCAATATAATAATAATTATTACAACTCATATGCTAAATGTTAACCTACAAACTTTTTCTTGCTTATAGTACATAGAAAAGAGAATTTTTCAAATAATTACATTGTACTACATCCTCCAGATAACAGAAAGTAGGTCTCCTACCCCTACAGTCAAGCTATATTTATTGGTCCTCCAGCTGTAACAAGCACATTGTTATCAATACTGTATTAAAGTATGCATAATATTTCTAGAAGTAAACTACAGCCATACCTTGTGCACAGACATTCTGACTTAAAACTAAAGACAAATAATTGGATGATTGGAGCAAAAATCTGGTAAAGCGTGGCCAGGGCCGGCAACAGAAATCTCGGGGCCCAGTACACGGATGTCTCTGGTGGCCCCACCTTCTCACCACCAGCCCCATCCTTGCACCCACACATAACTCCCCTGCATGTATAATATGTGAAGATTGATAATGTTAACTGAAAGATATGCAAGCTTTTTAATAAAGTAAAATACACTATGACTTACCATGCTATCACTAATGATGCAGGCTGGTCTTCTTGCCTCAGGGGTAGGAGGGATGGCATCTGTAGCCAGCCATCCTTAGTCCTCAAATGGTTGGATATGTTTAGGGATACACAGCTGTGCTGCACTAACATAAGGAGAGCAACGTTCTAGGTCTACCCTGGACCTTAGTGATAAAGCATATAAATTGTAGGGTGAACGTGGTCACTGGGCGCTACCTTAGAAACTGATGAACCAATCTTGAAAATAAATCACTTAAAAGTACATATACCACTCCTATATAGTTATATTAGCATGTAAATGAACCGACCATTAAGTCAGATGTCATAAAAGTTAAAACATGCATATTTTTATTATAACTAAGACAATGGTAAAATAAATAAATAAAACTTTGCCAGGGTGGCTGCTTTACCAGATGGTTGGTTTAAATGGGCATTGGTGTTAATAATTTGAAGACAGATGGTCCGGATAACCTTGGTCCTCTCTGCCACTGCTTTAACCATCCTAGTCCACAGTCCCATTTGACCTCCTGGTTACCATTGTATTTCGGGACTCCCTTGTCCCTTTTTCAAGGCATCATTGGTTCATCAGTTTCTAAGGTAGCACCCAGTGACCACGTTCACCCTACAATTTATATCCTTAGTCCTCAGCCCCTCATCACCTTCCTCAAATTCAGCCTCTCATCACCATTCTTAGCCCAAAAGTCCCTTATCACCTTCTTCAGCCTCAGACCCTCATCATCTTCCTTAGCCCACAATCCCATTCACCTTGCTCAGCCCTTAGTTCCATCAGCTTCCCCAGCCTTCAGCTCCCTTCACCTTCCCCAGCCTTCAGCCCCCTTCACCAGCCTTCAACCCTTTTCACCTTCCCCAGCCTTCAACCCCCTTCACTTTCCCCAGCCTTCAGCCCCCTTCACCTTCCCCAGCCTTCAGCCCCCTTCATCCACAATCAGACTCTAACTCTGCCCCCAGCCCCTTCCTGCACACTCAGCCTCTTCCTGTGCATTCAGCCCCTTCCTATACCCCCAGCCCCTTCCTCTGCACACAGCCCCTTTCTCCGTACACAGGCACAGCGCTGTCCACTGTGTGCGGTGTGCTTGACTGACAGAGATGACGTGCAGCAGTGTGACCTATCACGTCATGCTGCTGCATTGCTTGAAGAGGTCATGTCTGGCCTGGGTCGCATCTGAGCCACTGGCAAGTTGAGCCCAGCACTGCCCGGGCCAGAGTACAAAAGAACAGGGCGGCGGATACGGATATCGGCGGTCGTGGCTGGAGCACTAAGTCTTCCATCCGTGGCCCCGCTTTGTGCCTGTCTGGACCTCGGGGACCCTCTGGACCTTGGGGCCCGGTAAGGGTGTACCCTTAGTCCCCCTCTGTCACCAGGCCTGTGTGCGGGTGCAAATGACAATTGAGCATTTGCTCCCAAACACTGGAAAATGGTCATTCACACAAATCGGTTAAATCCATTTGATTTAACCAATTTGTCTGATCAACCATTTTTGTCCATTTTCGAACATTTGGGAGCAGATTGTTGATTGTCATTTGCATCCATACATTATCAGATTTTCAGTCCTAACTAACAAGCCAACTAGTTGGATGGTTGGACAGATAATCTTAAAGTGTATGACCATCTTAAGAGAGATGACAGATAGATAGATAGATAGATAGATAGATAGATAGATAGATAGATAGATAGATAGATAGATAGATAGATAGATAGATAGATAGACAATGCCATCTCATATAAAAATATAATATTGTAATTTTTTCTTATGTTTCTAGCACAAATACAAATTTATTTAGATGCATTTTTCATAACATCCTAAAAGGGAGAGCCCATTTAACAACCTTTAACTACAAGACATTATATAGTTGTCCTATAGAATATCAAACAAATAAATGTTTTATGATATTGTGTTTTTCATCTTAATTTTATATACAGGGAGAACAAATTGGGATGATGTTTTATTTTCTAAAATAAAAAATTACCAAACTTAACAATGACACAAGTTACTTCAACCTAAAACCACATTAATGAAGATTGTTAGCACACACTTAAAAATGAAAGCTTCAATAAATGCAGAAGTAATTATATGTAAAATATTCTCAGTTAGAGATTAGAATTAATATGGTTAAAAATAATAATAAAACAAAGTTTACCGGAAAAGGATATAATCTGTAGGATTCAATCAGCAATTACTTTTTATCTGTTTAGTGCAAGTTAGATAATACATGTGAGTGCCTAATTGGTTTGCTGTAATTATTTATAACAAAATGAGCCTTATTGTCTAACTTACAATAGACAGATGAAAGCTGTTTAGCTGTTGATGTTCAGTGCATATTTTGAACCTAAATGCCATGATAATAGATAAACCCAAATAACTACAAGATAATGCAATACAATAAAATAAAACAAAGGTTGAGTAATCAGTAATACATTTCAGTAAAGTAGCTTAATATTTTATAGATTCTGCATGTGCATGTTCATTTTTTGACAATTCAAAGAGGAAAAAAAATATTGGTTTAGAAAGAAGAGATACCGTATTTGACAAGCTTATCGCATATTAGCAAAATATCTCTGTATGACATCAATTAAGGTCCTCGCAGATTCACTCCAAGGCTCAGGATTTAGAATTTCACAGACACTCTTTTACTGTAGCTAAAATGGAAAATGGAATGAAATTTAGCAGAACATTCTGTCCAATTAATTTCATGGATCATTCCTCTGGATGTGAATCACACATTTCAGCTTTTATCTAGTTTTGTACAGGACAAAATATATTTGAACAACTAGCATAGCTCTAGTACATGTACGTCAGTTTCTTTGAAAAGAGCATCCGAATTCAACTGTGTGGTATTAGAATTTTCATTATACGATGTAAAAAGCTTCATCATGAACATAAGCTAAATATTTATATCACATTCTAGTTAAAGCATGATGTACAGTATATCAACATTTTAAAATTATATATTTTTTGTTTCCATGTATTGGTTAACATTTGACAATTATTAACTAACATTATGTATTTACAGTTAATTAAATATTACAAAATGGTATAGAATACAGTAAAATAAACTGATTAAATTATACCTCTGATATCAACAAATAATACAAGTAGACCATTATGTTAAAACAGTTCCCATTTTTTCTTCCAAGAAAATAGTTTGTATTATTACATTTTCTTGAAAAATAAATGATGAGCTCCTTTGTTGGTAGTGCCATACTGGTTTAAATACTAGTATTAGTACAATGAAATGGGCAAATACTATTTTGTTAAATGAAAAGTTAACTAAGTCTTTAACATAATATTATAATTAAACCACTTAACTTACAATTTGTTTTAAACAAACGGCACTTGAACATTGTCAATTTGTTTTATTTAATTATGTTAAAAACATATTTTTTAAAATGAATTCAAATATTTTATTGAAAACAGCTGAGTGTGTGTCAGGGAGAACTGATGTTCAGTCCCCCATACTGCAGCTGATCTCTGCATTTGCAGAGATCAGCCAATTAGTGCTTGGGAAAACTGAGATCCCCTCCTCACACTTTTGTCCCCAGCTCATGCACTCCAGACTGCTGTTCGCATGGAATTTTGTGCCGCGATTCCGATAGAGGTGTTGGCGGCCACTACATCAGTGCCTGGGGAGACTGGGAAAACCATTTTGTGCATGTGCAGAATGTATTAAATTTTTAAAAGCTGGTGAGTTGACCTCACCAGTTAAGTGGTAAATGTAAAGTCCAATTTTTGCAGTAGGAGACCTGGGGGTATATTTACTAAAGTGCAGGTTTTTAGAAGTGGAGCTGTTACCCTTAGCAACCAATCAGATTCTAGCTGTTATCGTCTAGAAGGTGCTAGAAAAAATGTTAAATAGAATCTGATTGGTTGCTATGGGCAACATCTCACTTTAAAAGACCCACACTTTAGTAAATATACCCCCTAGTGTTGCATTTACTTTTATTAGCATCTTATACTTCACACATAGGGGGTCAATTGAGAACATGCCATTCATGCCAATACATTCAATTTTGGGGAACTCTAGTAAAAGGAAGAGGCAGTTTCTGCAACTCAAGTACTCCCAACTGCAAGTGCAAATGCTGATGTAGTACTGGCAAATGCACACTAGTGGGTGCTACTTTCTCATACCATTTACATTATTTTCTTATTGTTACAAATATTAGTTAAAGAATGACAGTGGGAAAGGATCCTAAGTGGGATTAGTGCAGAATAAACTTTTTGTTCACTTGGGGGCTGATTCAGAGTTGGGAGCACAGCAAGACAAATTAGTAAATTTGCACCTTTGCAAAAACCTTGTTGTACTGCAGGTGGAGCAGTTTTAAAATGTGAATTGAGATTTATAATTCAAAGGAATAAAAAAAAAAAATATGTGTAAAAACTAAAAATAAAGCTGTCCAGCATTTCTGTGCTATGTGCAAAATCTGACAGTATTTACCCTGCTTACAAAAAAAAAAGTATATTTGCACCGCCCGCACTGTGGCATTTGCCCAGGTGCAAATCAGCCCCTGAGTCTTTTAAAAGCCATAGATATTTATTTTATAATTTCTCAAAAGAAATGCATACTGTACATAACTGCTATCAAACCAATAAAATAGAACTGTTATACAAGAAACATACTGACACATTTCATTCACTTTTCTTTAGGTTCCACTGATTGTGCTGTTATATTTCCACATCCATCGTGGTACTGGGATAACCTTATGAAAATATGTGTTTTCATTTTTGCTTTTATAATGCCAGTCCTTATTATAACAGTGTGCTATGGAATGATGATCTTACGACTCAAGAGTGTCCGCATGCTTTCTGGGTCCAAAGAGAAAGACAGAAATCTCAGAAGAATCACCAGGATGGTGCTTGTTGTAGTGGCCGTGTTCATTGTCTGTTGGACTCCAATTCACATTTATGTGATCATTAAAGCCTTGATCAGTGTCCCTCCTTCTCTCTTTCAGACAGTGACTTGGCACGTGTGTATTGCTCTTGGTTACACAAACAGCTGCCTTAATCCTGTCCTTTATGCTTTTCTGGATGAAAACTTTAAGAGATGCTTCAGAGAATTTTGCATTCCTACATCTTCAACCATTGAGCAGCAGAACTCTACCCGCATGCGTCACAATACACGTGACCATGTGTCCACTGCTAACACGGTGGATAGGACTAACCATCAGGTATGACTAGCCGTGGAAATGTCTTCCCTGGATTCAGGAGTTCCTGCAGGAGATGACATGACTTCAGAAGTTACTCAGATAACTACAGGGCTTTAATTTACTGATGACATTAGGCAAGATTGTATTTATGTTTGGTAAGCATAACACCCATGCACTTTTTAAAATGGAAGTTGAAGATTGTCACTGCCCAGAGTTTATACTTTTGCCAACAAGGCAACATGCATATGTTGCATCTAATATATTTATAGTAAAATTGTAAATAACAAGATGATAAGTGGTACAAGGCTTAAATGAGAATACTGTAAATAATGCAGGATGAGGTGTTTGGTAATTTTTTTTTATGGAGAAAAGGGGTTTCAGAGCTACATATGAAAATAATTGATCAAAATATGAAAATCTATAACATAAACTATAAAGTGTGAGTTTCTGTAGGCACATAAAGACAAAAAAGCATTATGTATGTACTGTAAATAAGCTTTATATAACACAATTTTAGTGCCAACTTAAAAACATTTTTTTTTAATTCTGTAATTCAAATGAGTGATAAATTACATTGAAAGCATGAACATACTACAAATAGGAATAGCCATTTTGGTAGAGAAGCCAGTCTACCAAACATAGGACAATAACATATTGAAAACTTTATATATCGTAGTATTTGTTGGTTTGTCACTCAGAGAGAATATGTATAATATATAAATAACTGAAAAGCCATAAGACAAGACAAAGAAAAATGTAGAATCAGCATGTTGTCAAAATAGACAAGCCAAACCATTAACAATACATCAATGTATTTATTAGGATATGGTATTTTTACTAACAAATACCATATACTTTTATACAATTCTTTAAGATTTTATTTCACCTTAAATAGTTAAAAATATAGAACTTATTAACAACTAAGATGCACAATGTGATGTTGACACTGCAGGGAAGCTGCTATCACATAAATGTGTTAGAAAAACAGGGTGAAAAGTTGCCAATTTGCAACTCAAAATTCATGCAGAAATACAGTAATTTTTTTTAATGGTAAAAGGTTCTTATTGTAAAACATGATGTGTTGCTGTAAAAATACTTGGTTCATTCTGTAAACTGATAACTTCATAATACATATTATGTATTTTTATATGGCCATAGTAAAAAGGAAAGCACATTTAGTCAGTTGATCATTTATAAGAGATTGGAAAATCAGCAATTAATTTTTTGAAGACTAATCCAATGTTATATGTTTAGTTTATATTTTAATTTTTTTGTCAGGTGTGCTTAGCTTATTGATGCAGCTGAAATATTTTAGCTATATTGTGTATGAGAAAGAATATTTGTTTGAGAGATATAATTTTATTGTTGTGTTTTATTAAAATGTATACTGTGACTTAACATAATGGCACAAAATTAGGGGTGAAAAATGAACATGCTGCATATTGCCTTATTGTCACAATTTACCATGTAAATATGACCAAAAGAATTTTATTGACTTAGCAATGTTGTCTGCTTAATATTATCTATGGTAAGGGATCAATAACTAGATACAATCAAGAATTGTTAGTATTTTATAACAAGGGAAACTATTGTATACATTTATATATATATATATATATATATATATATATATATAGTGTGTGTATGTTTATATATATATATAATATGTACATATATATATATATATATATATGTATATATATATATATATGTGTATATATATATATATATATATATATAGCTATTTTTCACAAATCTATACCCTTTCTATGGCTGAATGCTATACTGTCTGTTAATTTAATCCAGAGTGGATTAAATTTATTTTTGTAAATTAAATAATTTAGCTACGGTTTTTCTCTCACTCCGTGTGCAGTATGTATTATTTCATCTAGTCTAAAGTTGCCTACAATGTGCTTGCTGCATAAGCATTTATGAATGACACTAAATATATAATGAAAGCATCATATGTTTACTACATGTCTATGATGAGAATAATTTTAAAATAAGTGTACACATATATTTTATTTTTTACTGATATATGTATAACTTAAGCAATGATTTAGAAAATGGGTGGGAGTTCATTCATTTTATGATTTATTATTATTATTATTATTATTATTATTATTATTATTATTAAACAATAATAATAATAATAATAATAAAAATAATAATTAGAATAAGAATAAGAATGTATTATTTATTTGATTTATGTAGCACAAATTTTATTGACTCTAAAATTTTATTTCAAAGTTAAATACAGTGGAACAGAAAAAGAAACTCTCTTTGTTGGGGCACTCTTAGAAAAATAAAACTTAGCATTTAATAGGTAATAAATATAAAATGATAAACAACATAACAGACGCAGATGGTGAAAATATAACACCAATAAGACAATTTATTTGGCAAAATTGCTCATAATGTAACTGGGCACAAAAAAAATTCCATGGTTGACAATTTACCAGAATTGTCAAATAGTTAGCAGTAATGTTGTAAAGCAGCCACATCAGTTTATCAACTATTTTCAGGTACTCAGCAAATAGAAAGACAGACAAGGCTAATTAACAGGGTGCCTGAATTCTACTTTTTATTGTTTGTCAATAACAATGAACAATAAATGAAAGCATCTGGTCACACTGTCCATGAGTGCAGATAATAGTTATAAAGTGAAAAACAGTAGTGGTAAAATATAATTACCATATGAAATGGAAAAGACATGTAACAACAAATGCTAGACATCTGCTTTTCATTGCGTGCTTATATTGTTTGCCGACATGCAGTGAACAATAGAATGAGAGTGCCATGTTGCATAGGTGTACAGGTAAAATAGCTGTATCTGCTGTTGGCTGGTCAGTAATAATTAACCAGCATCAAGAAGACCAACTTGATGAGAGTGCAGGAGTTATAAAATAAAGAGTACCTGATCTGCTGCTGTATGAATTATGCCACAATAGTTCATGCCCTACTAAGGTCCTGCCATGCATGCAACGGGGAACCATCTTCAAATTTAAGTTTGTTTCACCAGTTACCTGGCTTGTTCACAGTCAAGTTAAATACCTAAAATCTGACATATTTATTGTCTGAGATATTAAAATTACTAGTAGCTTTTAGAAGAAACTACAAAAGAATTTAATTTACTGCTTTTTTTTTGCTCAGATAGACTGTTTAGCAAAATATCAGATGGTGATAAATGAAAAAAAATCTATCAAAAACAATAATTTTTATTTCTTATTAGAAAGGATTCTGTAAATGAACTGAACCATTTAGTTTTATTTTTTGCTCAAACTAATAGCTCTGCCCAATACACATTAAAATACAAACATGAAGGATGTAATCATCATTTTTCATATTAATTACATAATAAAAAGCTACAGACAAAATTAATTATTTAGACAATTTTTATGGTTTATACACTTCTACACAACATTGAGTTATCACTACTCCGGGCTAGTAACAATATTTTTAGTTTTATAATTTGTTCTTTAAGTTTGACTTTTAATTTAAAGAACTGTCCTATTATTCATTACATTTCCTTGAATTAGCAAGTTTTTTTCAGGTCATATAGAGAGGCTGATGTAGAGACGGCTGCACAATGCAGATGTCTCTTGAATTCACTAGAAAAGTAAAAATTGTGTGTACAGTATACTCATATAGCTGCAAATCTCACAAGATGCTTGCATGTCGGGCATGCATCCCATACTGATATGGTCATATCTATCTATTTTTATTGCAAATACCCGTTCAATATTTGGCATCAATGAACCTTCAAATACTACTCTAAGAGAAAATAAAAAAATAAAGCATTTGCTTAAAGAAGCACACAATGGCATAATATACTGTATGCCAAACAATAAAAAAAGCCCTAATCAGCACCAGTGATACATTTGCAAAATCCCAAACACAAGTCACTCATAAGTGCTGGTGACCAGAGGAGTAGCATGGAACCATGGCGTCCGGAGAAAGTGCATGTCATAGCACCCCCTCCCCCCTGTACTGAACTGTGCCAGTGGGGAATGGCCAGCATGCGGGGAATACTGAAGTGAAGAGAAAAACAGCAAACAGTGGCAGTATCACGCTGGGCATTGAGGTCCCATTGGGGGAGTAGAATGCTTAGGTGATGCACTGTCTGACATTAAGGGGTAGCTGCTTTGACACTGCTTTATTTATGTATAGCACCTAGGATCTGACTTTTGCTCCTTTGAATCATTGTTATTAGTCAATAGAGCAGATTGTATTATATATTCTGATCATTTAACTTAAATTGACAGAGGACATGTGCTATAGTGAATTCCACAGGGTGCACAGTTTATGATTGCAATTACGGCCCCAAGCAGCTTTCACTGGAGTGGGAATACCTATGGGAAGCTCCCATCTCAGCTATGCTCCTACTTTGCAAATATACATTGCACCTAAATTAATGTGAGTACTACTAATCATGTTCTGTCTACCACCATTGTTATTATTTCAGGTCTCCTAATAATTTTTAAAATAACTTTCAGATAACACTGTGTGGTCATGCCTGGGAACACCTCCATTACTTTAAATAGCAAAGCAGTGACTTTTTTTTATCTCATACCTTATAATTTAAGTTTATGATTTTACCTCAGATGTGTCACTTTTAAGTCCATTGAAACACAATGAATGCAATAGGAGAGAAGGTGGGAGGGGATCAAAGAGGAGAGGGGAGAGGAAAGTGCTGATCAGAGAGGGCCAGTAACAGAAGTCAATAAGAAAAGGAGAGGGGTGGTGTAATCACTCTGACAGGAAAGAGGAGGTGACAGAAAATGATCACAAAGGAGGGAGGGCTGGAGGGGAGGCAATCTGGGCAGCTTGAGGGTGCATGACATGTACAAACGGATCTCAGATCTGTAACTTATTTAGGATATAAAGCAAACAAACCAAGATAAAACTAGCAGACAGCCAACATACTGTGCAGTGCCCCATCAATTCCATAACCCTGGATGGCGCCCTCTATCCATTTTGGCACCCAGAGCTCACGCTCCACTGGAACCGCCCTCACTACTCTCCTGCTGGTGACCATCATCATCCACTATATAAACCTGCCCATAGCCACCTGCAAATAGTATGGCTTTCTTAGCTGTCCATGGGCCACATTCATTATGTTAATTAATGGGGGCCAGGCATCCCTGATAATTAACAGTCTAACTCACAGTGAGCACCAGAGCAATTCATCATTGCTCCCGTGCAGAGACAGCTGCTCTGAAAATCAGTTGTCTCCACTTTCGTAGCAGTGAAAATTATCATTGTGAGTCTGATTCAGCGGTTCTAGTGCACCTGCATGAACTGGGGTTCATGCATGCACACAAAGCCCTGGCATCTGGCAGAAGGAGCCAGACAGGGGTGGAGGGATCTGAAAGGATGTCTCTTTACAACCTGAGACTCCTTCCCTATGGGAGGTGTGGGAGCAAATACCATCTGAAGAAGGTTGAATTTAGGTCCCCATACCAGTGTATGTGGACAACAGGCCACATCGGGAGTGAAAGATAAGCAAGAGATCTGTGATTCCAGTGTTTATGAATCTACCCATCCACACAGTGTACAGTATTCCTTCAATGCAGGTCTGCCTAGCTGTTGTTCAGTGTCTTTTTGTTTATTCAATTACCTCTAAGTGCCCCCACATTATACTAATACTGCTCCTTTCTACTGTGCAACTACCCCAGACCCTGTCCAGGGTCTAAGTGCCCCTACTTTATAATAATACTGACCCATTGCATTGTTTGTCTGCCCCAGATCCTGTCTTGTCTCTAAGTGTTCTCACATTATACTAATACTGCCCCTATTAAACTAATACTGCTCCATCTGAGAATATAACTGCTCCAGATTTTATTGAGCGTCTTGGTTGCCCCTACACTATACTAATACTACCCAATCCCATATTATAACTGCTCCAGATTTTATCGAATCCCTTAGTACCATCACATTACACTAATTTTGCTGCATTACAGAAAAAAATGCTTTAAATATCTCAGACTTTGTACAGCCTGAAGGTTCAATATCACAAACATTATACTAATGCATCTCAGTGTGCAACGTGCAACTGTCTTAGATCCACCTGTCCAGTCTCTAAGCCCCCCATTATTATACTAAGCCATTGTAATAGTACCCATTAACTGTCATCATCTAACAATCCTTATATTTTTTACTTTTGCTCCCATTGCTCTTCAAGTATGCTATCAGTGCAATTAACTGTTTAATGATCTTTAGATTTCATGTTAATTGCTTTGATTTTTATCTACTTATAACTTTAATTTACTAAATGACCAATATGGTCATATACTAACATTGAGCCATTGCTATTGCAATTTAACTATGACATCCTTTTATTATTCATCAATTTGAAACTTTTACTGTATATAATAATTGCTTACTCTTATATTGCACTTGCCACCACATATAACATTTACAGGCGGGGGGGGCGAGCCCCGAGCGGGCTCTCGCTTCTGGCTCCAAGCGCCTGGCCCTTCACCCGGCCGGCGCGTGACCCGCTCCGGGGACAGTGGCAGGTGGGGAGTTTGACTGGGGCGGTACACCTGTCAAACCGTAACGCAGGTGTCCTAAGGCGAGCTCAGGGAGGACAGAAACCTCCCGTGGAGCAGATAGCAAACATAACATAATCTATATACCTTTTATTACCAGGTATAAAAGCACAAGAGATCTGGGTATGCATTATAAAAGACACTAGAGATTTTAGATGCATGAACTGTAATGCCACCAAATATTTGTGATACTATAATGTAAAGCCACACCATATTTGGGGACTTTATAGTAGCCTCCACAACATGGCATTGAAACAGTGGTATGCATTATGTTTTGGATAGCAATGTCTATATTGTATGGCAGTCATACGGTTGTTATTAAGATGTTCAATATTTTGTATGGCAGTCACAAAGACAAGCTCTTTATAATGTTGTATAGTGGTCACTAAGATGCTCTCTGTATGGTATGGCAGTCACTAGAATAGTCTCTGCTTTAAAAATTAGTTGGAGCAGTGTTGTATTTGCTAATAGCAGTTTGACATAATAGTTTTTCATATAGTTTAGTACCTATATTAAATCACACCCACATTAGACAAACCACTCTAGCATGGATTTCATAACTCATATTTCTGCATTGCAGCACACTGGCAGAAGAGACTGGGCTTGCCTCTGTTTGCTCAGAGGAAAAAAGTTGCAGTCATCCCTTGCCAACTTCCTTCTAGTATTTTACTGCAAGAAATTAAAGTTTGAGCCCTTAGAGACTCAGGGGGCTATTCAGAGTTGCATGCAATTCAACTGCAAGTGCATACATAGATCTAAATAGTCCTAGCTATAAGTGAGTGCCCACACCCTTCTACATTTAACAATAGTACTGTTATTGGGAAGATAACATCATCAAAGTCAAAGTCTAGGGCTTGTAACCCCAAAAAGCCAGCAAAGACTTAGAATTAGGGACCTCCAATAATCAGAGAAACTGTGACGTGGCCTGGAGGCTTAGCCATATTTTTGAAAATTTATGCAACTGAGATCTCTGAATTATCTACCACAATGTAGTTTTTCAAATCTTATTGCTGATATCATTCTGAGTGCTGGGGATACCCTTTGCTGTTTCTTGTAAAGAATAACCCCTCCCTTTCATGCACCTGAGTGATATTACTAAGATGATTGAGCAGCTACCAATATGTATTAAAACTGTCATCCATACTGGGACTACATTACAAACCAGGGTATATCATAAAGGGACATATAGAGGGGACTAATGTAGAAGGGACTGATGACTCGTAAGGGGAATATAAATCTGCCTGATGGCACATTAGGGGAATGTGGAGGGATCTGATGGTACATAAAGAGCATGTGAATGAGTCTTATGACACATACAGTAAGGGCCATTTGGAGTGCTCTAATGGCACAAAATCGGCATCTGAAAGTGTCGCATGTCCCACAGAATGTTCTGTGCCATAGACAGGAGGAGTGGAGCCAAGTATAGTCTGGTGTGCTGCTCACTTCCATCATTCATTGCAGCAAACACTCGGCACTACATGCATACACGACTACTGTAGCAGGACCATAAAGTCCAATAGAGCCTTTGCAATGTAATCTCTGACTCTGGCTTCAGGTATAAAGAACAGTTTGGAGAGATACTATGTTTACTGAAAGGGCAACTTGTTTTATTGTGCAAGAGATGCCCGAAAGTGAGTTTCCCTTTTTATGCTACTGTATGTACAGAAGCCAATAATAACATTTTCCGAGTTTTATATACTGTAAGCTATCTCATAAAATGAAAATATTTTTAACAATTTCATCCAAAAAAATATTACAGCACAGTAACAAAACTTACCTTATGCAACTTGGGAAGGGTTTGGCAGGTACCTGCATGAGTTTAAAAAAATCCCCTGCATTTCTTTATTATCAATGCTTGCAGTATATCAGTGCTTGCAGTCTTCTTGACTTGAAATAAATTACATAATTAAATCGATGTTTTTAATATTTTTCAGTGCACTCACTGAAGTGCTGCATACCTGTACTGAGAATTGTATCGTTGTGTTTAATCACAAAAACCTGCACTTTAACACAGACATATTCATATTACTATAAAATGGATTACCTATTACTTTTCATACTTTGCAAACCAGTTTTATTTTGATAGCTGAATGCTTATTCACATATACTAATTAGTAAATATAGACATGTGCTTACTGCCTGTCACATGTTGCTTTCCCAGATTATAATAATAATAATAATAATAATAATAATAATAATAATTTTATTTATATAGCGCTTTTCTCCTAAAGGACTCAAAGTGCTTTACATTTACAGTACAAAATACAAAACAAGCTTAAACAAGGGACCTTAGTGAAATGCTTGGGTGAATAGGTGAGTCTTGAGTCTATTTTTGAAGGATTCTAGAGTGGAGGCCTCTCGAACTGTGCGGGGAAGTGAGTTCCATAAGGTTGTAGCCCCAAAACTGAAAGCTCGACCCCCAGATGAATTCCGTGAGATTCTAGATATGTTATCAGTTATTATGCTTATAGCCAAATAACAATGGCATCATCTTTAAAGCAATACATTTATAACATAAGGCATTAGATTATTGATGTAATCATATCTGCATGTGTGATAGACCTTATATAGGCTTACAGCAATAGTATCAATTAAAAATATAATGATAATTTGTTCTTAGATTCATAAATTCTTTAAATTCCATGGTGTATGTGCCTCAGTTATGTTTTTCCAGGAAGGTCAAACCGCTATGAGTAATTTTTTTTCTAAAGCTCAATATAACACTTTGAATTTATTAACTTAAAATTCTGTCAATTAATTGGTTTTTAATAGGAGAAGAGTTTTTGTCTTCTTTATAATTGTTGCAGGATTTTAATGATGTACTTCGGGATTAAGTATTTGTAACTGATGTCCTATTTGTTTTGGCATTAATACATTTAAATTATTAAAAGAAGGTATTTGATAATTATTTATAAAAATAATAAATTCAGACATTTGTATTTTTTGGGGGTCTCCACAATACTGTGTAAAATAGCATGTAGTAGTAGTCTTAAAAAATAATTAAATTATCATTAACGTACATCACTGTAGTCAATCACTTACGTTTCATGATTATATGTTACACCAATAAAAATGACACTTGTTCCAACATATTCAAAAGAACAACCTGTTTCAACAGTTAGAATATGTTATTGTAACTATATATACTGTAAAAATCACTAATGTGTTGTGAAAAACTAATAAAAACTTTCAAGATATTGAGAAGTAATCGATTTTATTTCCTTGTCGTGTAATTTTCTTTTCTATTATTGGGGGGGGGGATCTTTTATATTTTTCCATATTATAGTCTATTAATGTATATATTTGTAAATTGAAGTAACTTGAAAAGCAAGGCACATTTTCTTATGTAACAAAAATATAGTAGCTGTCTTAGATGATAAATGTTTCAGTTTTTAAATGTCACTACAAAACAAGAAAGGATTACCATCCACCAGTGATTTTCTCATGAAAAATAAAAGAATCCTCTACACTGGATCTTCTTGAACAGTCATTTAATTCTGTACCAAGTTGCATTGCTAAATCTTGTGGACTACAGCATTTATTCTACATTATTTTCTGGTTGCTTCTAATAGCAGTGTACAATGGTCATTGTCCATGTAACACAAATGCTTCTGTAAGTGGTTTCTATGATTTAGCAGAGAGAAACATTAAGAAGATATTTTGGGCTTCACTGAATATGAAAATATAGCATACAATATTGTTGACTTAGAATCCTGCTGATATACCGATATTTTTCTTGTACTTTTAGAATACTATTAGACATAAGACATGATAGATCTAAAAATGTTTTATATGCAGGCACACTAAATATATGTATGGCTATATATAATAAAGTTAATATAAGTCTGTATATGATATATGCACTGACACATGGCTTTTTACTTAAGAGAGCATAGAAAGAGATTTTCATAAATCCAAGCGGCAAGTTGTTTATATTTTCCATCACTTTTACTCAATGTGCCAAATTCAATTAGCCGCAATAACCCATTAACGGGTGTAAATGTGACTTTTTATGGGAGATGCAAATTTGAAGCTATTTAATTATAATGTGAATTATAATTAAATCCAAAGGAGTTAACTTTTTTTTTTGGGGACCTCCGGAGCAGATGTAAAGTTGGGGAAAATCCCTATTTTACGGTACAAAAGTGGGGACTTGGGGCCTGATTCAGACCCGCTCGCTAAGATGCACACTTTCGCATGATGTGTATGCAAATTGCATAGGCAGTGCAATCGCACAGCAGTGTATTAGCACGCCCAGAATTTCTTAGAGAGCGATCACATAGTGTATGCAGACACCCACCAGCCTGTCTTAAGACACCCACTTGTGCACGTCATGTCCAGTAAGTGTATGCAACCATAGGTACATCGGATGCTATTTCAGCACTTGAGGTTGACCATACCCTGCCACAAGCACTGCGATCACTTCAGTGTAAAAACAAGCCAGGTGACGTGTACTATGATGCTGTCTTATAATTATGCACACCTCTAAAACGCCGTTGAGATGCTCAGGCATGCCTGCATTTGCACCTCCGCTCGCCCGCTTTTAATGGCCAGCCCCTGTTACCACCTACAAATGGTTTCCCCTGTCACTCACTCTGCTGGGCTGTCTATGCGCAGCAAGCGAATGCATTGTGAACTTTCGCTAAGGTATGCACATGCGCATTGCGATGCACACGCATGCGCACAATGTATATCATCGGCAGCAGCGAGAGTATGCATCTAGCGAGCAGGTCTGAATCAGGCCCTTGGTTCAAAATCATTGGAACACCCTCCTTATTGATTTTATGCACTTAGAAGTTTTTAATTAGCTTAATTTGGCCAATAATGACATGTAAATGTAGGTGTAAAAATTTGCAAAATGCTAAATAATTGGTTACAAGATGTTGGACGGGTATAAGGGGGTGCTGTATGAATGGGACAGAGGTTTTTATGCTTGCAGGTGTTTAACACATTTTTAAAAGTGTCTTAAAATGACACAAATATCTACTTACAGGCATATTTATGCACCTCAAATATATCTTGAGCATTTACTTGCTTTCAATAATTTTTTCACTGTTTTGAAAAATGCATATAACAGAACATTTTAAGAACCCCAAATACTTTGCTTTTGACAACTTACAGACTTCTACAGTCAGGTCCATAAATATTGGGACATTGACAGAATTTTCAGATTTTGGCCTCTATTCACCACCACAATGGTTTTGAAATGAAACAAACAAGATGTGCTTTAACTGCAGACTTTCAGATTTAATTTGAGGGTAATTACATCCAAATCGGGTGAACGGTGTAGGAATTACAACAGTTTCAATATGTGCCTCCCACTTTTTAAGAGACCAAAAGTAATGGGACTATCAACTCAAAAGCTATTTCATGGACAGGTGTGAGCTATTCCCTTGTTATTTCATTATCAATTAAGCAGGTAAAATGTCTGGAGTTGATTATAGGTGTGACATTTGCATTTGGAATCAGTTCCTATCAACTCTCAATATGAGATCCAAAGAGCTGTCACTATCAGTGAAGCAAGCCATCATTAGGCTGAAAAATCAAAACAAACCCATCAGAGAGATAGCAAAAACATTAGGTGTGCCCAAATCAACTGTTTGGAGCATTCTTAAAAAGAAAGAGCGCACAGGAGAGCTCAGCAACACCAAAAGACCCGGAAGACCACGGAAAACAACTGTGGTGGATGACAAAATAATTAATTCCCTGGTGAAGAAAAACCCCTTCACAACAGTTGGCCAAATCAAGAACACTCTCCAGGAGGTAGATGTATATGTGTCAAAGTCAACGATCAAGAGAAGACTTCACAAGAGTGAATATAGAGGGTTCACCACCGCAAACCATTTGTGAGCCACAAAAACAGGAAGACCAGATTAGAGTTTGCCAAACAACATCTAAAAAAGCCATTACAGTTCTGGAACAACATCCTATGGACAGATGAGACAAAGATCAACTTGTACCAGAGTGATTTGAAGAGAAGTAAAGGAACTGCTCCTGATCCAAAACATACTACTTCATCAGTGAAGCATGGTGGTGGTAGTGTCATGGCGTGGGCATGTATGGCTGCCAATGGAACTGGTTCCCTTGTATTTATTTATGATGTGACTGCTGACAAAAGCAGCAGAATGAATTCTGAAGTGTTTCGGGCAATATTATATGCTCATATTCAGTCAAATACTTCAGAACTCATTGGACGGCGCTTCACAGTGCAGATGGACAATGACCCGAAGCATACTGCAAAAGCAAACAAAGAGTTTTTTAAGGCTAAAAAGTGGAATGTTATGCTATGGCCAAGTCAATCCCCTGACCTGAATCCGATTAAGCATGCATTTCACTTGATGAAGACAAAACTGAAGGGAAAATGCCCCAAGAACAAGCAGGAACTGAAGACATTTGCAGTAGAGGCCTGGCAGAGCATCACCAGGGATGAAACCCAGCATCTGGTGATGTCTATGCGTTCCAGACTTCAGGCTGTAATTGCCTGCAAAGGATTTGCAACAAAGTATTAAAAAGTGAAAGTTAGATTTAGGATTGTTTAGTTTGTCCCATTACTTTTGGCCCCTTAAAAAGTGGAAGGCACATATAGAAACCGTTGTAATTTCTACACAGTTCACCTGATTTGGATGTAATTACCCTCAAATTAAATCTGAAAGTCTGCAGTTAAATCACATCTTGTTTGTTTCATTTCAAAGTCATTGTGGTGGTGAATAGAGGCCAAAATCTGAAAATTCTGTCAATGTCCCAATATTTATGGACGTGACTGTATACTGTTATCCAATGTTAGTTTGTATTTTTGGTGGGTAAAGGCAGATTTCCCCATCTTCACTCACACTTATCGTGGGCATTGCCTGCAAGAATTAGAGCGTGAACGCTGCGACAAGCATTTTCTAATTGAATTGCACATTAAACGTGAGTGCTCATACACGAGTTAAGTGAAATTAATGAGCGATATGCGTGTTACATTAACTTGCAATAACAAAATATTTTATCACGGCTAATTGAACTTAGTCCTATGTGTCAGGATACCAAATATATACAGGTAATAAGAAAAATGGAAGAATAACAGCGCTCACTTAAAGTAAAGGAAATTACTAATTTAATAAAGCATGCAAGGTATATTAGCAATACATATTAATATTGATAAAATGTATATAGATATACATAAAAACAATCCAATCCACCAATCACATCAGTCTCTTATAGATGCTGGGAGGCTTAAATGGTAATCCAATAGATAGTAATCCAATGGTACTGAGCATGTAAAGTTTTGAAAGTCAGTCCAGACTCATAATTACCAAATCTAATGTCCACTTGAATTGAGGGGTCCTAATTAGCAGTGCTGATAGGCTTCCGCAAGAGTTTGGTCCCCTTGGCAGAGGTTCAGCAGTCCGTTAGTATGGCTGGATGGGCACGCTGTTTAGACCATATGCTGGCACTCCTTTGGTGGATGGGTAATGTGAAAAAGCAGCCAAGTAAATAAGGGCACAGTAATGCTGTATAAGTAGCTACAATCCAAATACATGGGGTAATTCTAAGTTGACACTTCGCATGCGTCCCTTTGGTTATTGCCAGGGGATGCAGTTTGAAATTGCATGGTGATATACAGTAGAAGGAGCATATAAAGAATTAGAAACCAGACCTAGAGAGACATTGTTGAAATACTCTAAAACCGAACCACTAGCTATGACTGGAAAACATGAGAAAGTATATTTTGTGACCAATTATACAGGTGCTTCTAACAAAGTGCAAAGTATACTTAAAAAACATTGGCATATTCTGAATTTGGACAACAGTTTGAAAACTGTCATACAAGATAAACCGAATGTGGTGTTCCGAAAAGCCCCTGACATAAAACAAAAGATAGTGCATAACCATCTCAAAGACATTGATAATACAAAAAATGTGAGACAGAAGACAATTGATGGGAATAATGTCGGAGAGGGCTTTTACCATTGTGGGAGGTGCTCCAACTGTAAGTTGTTGGGGTACACAAGTACAAGACCAACAACTGTAATCAAATCAAATCAAACGAACAATATGAGATCAGAGGTACACTCTCATGTGACAGTGATAATTTAATATATCTGCTCGAGTGCCCATGTGGGCTACAATATGTGGGACGTACCACAAGAACCCTTCAGTTGAGAGTTTATGAACACTGTCGGAATATTCACAAGGGACTAGAGAATCATAGTGTATCGGAACACTTTAAGGCAGCTCATAATCGCAACCCCAAAGGTTTAAAATTCACGGGGTTCGACAGGGTCACTTACAACTGGAGGGGAAGTAACAAATTAGACGTCATAAATCGTAGAGAGAGCAGATGAAATTATGACCTGCAAACTTTATATCCTAAAGGACTTAATTTAGATCCCTAAATTAATTAATGTCATGTCCATGTCATTTTGTTATTTTCTCACTTCTGACTTAATTCTTACATTTTATTGATTTTGAATATTGAGATATGTAATATCGTACACTATGGCACAGCTAGTAAGGAGTCTCAGATAATTTTTAATAGTCATATCTATTGATAGCATAATCAGTTGTTACTCTAAGTGATGTTTATGTACATCAAGTTGTTTACAATTAAACAGTCCCACCATGTGTATATTGCTGTATTGTTATGCTATATAACCAATTCACCATTAGATTTGCTCCTTTTCTGTGTAATAAATGTCATGTGCCATAAATCGTATCTATACCATCCATCCCAAAATGGCCGCTGACGACTTTGAGGACAAGGATAATAGATGGCACAATCATCCTAGCCCTCTATAACTAACCAGTGCGCATTAGACTCTATAATCTAATCAAAAATGGCCGCCGCCATGACTAGGGACATACAGGGGAGGTGTGTTTGCTTGCTCTGGCCCCATGTGATGAGAGGGCGGCGCTGGGACTACGCTGATGGCTCTATACTTACAGTGGATGGACGGGGAGGTTACACACTAGGAGACGCTCTGTGCATGCTCCCCATCGTGAATACCCGGAAGTGCGACACCAATTCACATGTTGATTGATGAATGAGGAGGCTGTCTATATAAGACGGATTGCACATTATTAGCACCAATTTCCCTTGACAAAGTCTCATGAAGAGATGAAATGCGTTGGGACATTTCTGACATTATCTAAGTATTTTAAACCCTTAAATCTTCAATCCCTGTTTGAAGGGTATTTCTGTAAACACTGTTGAATAAACAGTTGTTGTATCAATTGATACTCAGTCATTATTTAATATTGCAACCTCCCCACTCACACCCACACACAGCAATTGTGGACACAGATTGGCAGAGGACCAGCAGACTTCATGGTCAGGTAAGCAATTATTCCTCACCTTGAGTAACTGCATTCTAGTGTACCTGTCACTCTGACACGTTCCTCTCCTGAGGTGGTGTAAGAAGTGGAGGAGAAGGAGGCCTCATTTACATTTATCCTGGTTACGGTTCATTATATGCAACAACCTGCCCACAGTTTTTGCCAACTAGTTCAAATATTACAAGGTACTGCATTTATGAAAACCCTACCGACAGTTCTTGCCCACCTGGGATACATATCCTCTGTTGTTTATCAGTTCTTGAACATCCAGCCTCAAGTTGTTGCCCACCAGTTTGTCAGACTGTGTCACATATAATTGGAAAGACATACGTTGTATGGTTCCAGGGAACTTCACTTCATAATCACACTTTCATGGTTCAAGGACCCTTGTCCAGAACACCCAGCCTTAAGTTTTCAACCACCAGTGTGCTACAAAGACCTTATTTCAAGTTGACTGACATATAGATAATCTTAGTCATAACCTTTGGTTGACACTTAAACATCAGAACCCTTTACCACAGAGCGCTTTATCTATTTTGTTGTATCTGTTTGAGGAAGTGGGGATATTTCCTGAGAGAGCAGCTAGTGGTTTAACATCCATTTTCCCCCCTATGAGCGCCGACTGTTCTTATTTGTTATATGATATAGTTTATATAGTCTGGAAGCCATATAAATTAACATCAAATATTTTCTTGCATCTTCATATGTACAGTAGCGAACAAAACGCCATAAACAAGAAACTCATACAGACCAAATAACAAGGAACTACAAATCTGTCCTCATACACTATTGCTGCAGTCACACCAAACAGGGCTTCTCGGTGTGCCAGGTCCTGTTTGAATGCTTATCTCCTTATTGTATCTTTTTTACCATATAATATATGTTATTTGCAAATGGATATGACGAACTGATGAAGTAATTAATTGTATATCTGTGTGCATTTTTGGAAGAAAAAGATGCTTGATGCACGCTGAGTCGCACAGGACCTGGTAACTTACTCCCTCAGCTTAAAATGACATGTTATCTGGCTTGAAGCAGCCATTAGAAGAAGGTTGTACTTTGCTCAATAGATGCAATTAGTTATGGACAATACTCAGGTAGGCTTAGATATTGGTATTAAGGGATTGATAATGAGGTTAATGTATGCCAAGAATACTGTACATTCCTCACACCATTACGCCACTATCACCAACCTGAACCATTAAAACAATACAGAATTAATTTATGGATTCATGTTATTTAGTCAAAATTCTGGCCCTACCATCTGCATGTTCCAGCAGATTTGTCAAAAGGCAACATTTTTCTAAACTTGGTCCAGTTTTGTAGAGCCTGTGGCAACTGCACACTTTAGCCTATGATCTTCTGTGATAGACCTGAATCCCAGTGTTGTCTTCTGCTATTGTAGCCCCTACATATTAGGTCCGATATGCTGTGCATTCAGAAATGCTCATCCACACTTGGTTGTTTGAGTTACTCTTGCCTTCCTGTCAGCTTGAACCAGTTTGGCTATTCTCCTATGACCTCTTTCATTTTGCACACACTTCTTTGTAAACTTTAGATACTGTTGTGCATGAAAATCCTTGGAGTTTAGCAGCTTTTGTGACACTCAAGCCACCCCGCATGGACCAATAATCAATCCACTGTTAAAATCACTTAATTCACATATATGGAGAGCAGTAGTTTTCAATATTCTCAAACTACTCTGTATGGACTAATAATCAATCCACAGTCAAAATCACTTAGTTTATTTCTCTTTCCCATTCTGCTATTTGGTCAGAAAAACATCTAAACCCCTTGATAGTGTCTTGTTATGCATTAAGATGCTTCCACACAAGTGGCTGAATATATATTTACATTAACAAGCAGGTATACAAATGTTTCCAATAAAGTTGGCACTGAGTATGTAAAATATTTACTACAGTATAAATTGTTCCACGTATTTGTTGGTTCTATTTCTATTCTTAGGGGGAAATTTACTAAGAATCGAGATTGGTCGAGATGATCTTGGTCGAGATGACCATCTCAAGTGATTTATTAATTTTTTTCCTGCTTGCAAATTTACTAAAGGCAAAAGTTGAGTGAGTTAGAGAGAGATTTCTCTCATCTCATTTGTGAGATAGCAATCTCGAATCAAATCACCATCGGGCAAAATCGGAAGTACTTTTCACCTAAAACATACATCTCTCAAATTTACCAAGAATCGGGATGACAAACTCGGGTGAGATAGGAGCAAACTCTCTGTCCAAATCACTATTCAATCTCTCAACCCCCTGAGCTGCGAGATTTTCAGAAACATTCACAAATCATTGTGATTTGTGTTTGTTTATTAATGTAAATGGTTAAAATAGGTTTAATTTTCTAAGAAAAATGACATGAGGTCCCCCCCAAAAGACTAACCAGCCCCTGACTTGCCAGCCAGTCCTAGTTCTTAAAATTACAGGGAATAAAATGTGTAGGATACCACTGTAATTTAAGAACCAGCACCAGGCAGCAGGGACAGGGCTGGTTTTAAATATAGGGAGGAAAAAATTGGCGTGAGGTTACCTCTATATTTAAAAACATTTGTAGACCCTTTCCAGTGAGGGACTGATGCCAAAGCCAGGGATGCCCTTTCACCCTCCCCCCAGCCACAGCATCAGCCCTGACTGCTAGTCAGCCCAGGCCAGGGATCCCTGGGGAGTTGGGGACCCTCCAATAAAGGGGTCCCCCTATCCAGGGCACCCCTGGCCTAGGCTGATAGTCCTGAGCTATCCCTGGCACCCTAGGGCAGTGGGTGCCGGGTTGACAGTGTTAGTGTATAGTGTAAAATAAATGGTTAAATATTGTTTTTAGTTGTGGAAGTACACATACCAGCAAGCCTGCCCTGCATGCTGGTATTTTTAGAACCACAAATACCAGCATTTGGGGCATTACGGGCCCATTGGCACTTGTAGTTCCACAACCAAAGCAATAGAATAAAAACACAACATACACCATGAAAGTAAAATATTATTATAACATACAGTACATGAACACTCACACTCACTATCACACATACTCACCTAGTATCCAAAGTAATCCATAGGGGTACCTATAAAAAAAATCCATACTGACCTCACCTTTGTGTAGTTCTTGTCCTCTTGTCCAAGTAGGCATCCATCGGGTTAAAACAAAAAAACTGGTGCTCCTGAATCCAAAACCGGACTGAGTAAAGCTATGTGTTTTTCGCCATCATTGTTGGTTTTTCCTGGGATAATATAACAAAAAATGGATAGAGCGCTCCGTGGTATTTTGTTCTAATATAATATGATGTATGATGGTTATTTCCAAATAGATCTAACTAACAATCTAAATGATGTACTGGTGGGCAAGAACTTTGGGCTGGATGTTCAGGACAAGAGTCCTATTATTATGGAAATAGTCCGGTATCCAAATGCAAAGTCCCAAATAGTGAGATAATGTATTTTTGTCCCAAATGGGGATATTACAGTCTAATCGTAATGCCTCACTGGTGTGCAATAACTTGAGGCTGGTTGTTGCCGGCAGATGATATATATAAATAAATCAGGTGGGCAACATCTGTCGGCAGAGTATTCGCACGTTTGAATTTTTACATGTATCAGTTAGGTCAGCAAAAACTGTAGGCAGATTGTTGCTTTAAACGAACCGTAGTCTGGATATTTGTCCATAATCACTGCATGTGAGTGTATGGGGGGAGACTATGTAGTAAGGATGACTGAGTAATTAATAATAATAACTGTTTATTCAACAGTATAACAAAGGAAGAAATACCCTTCAAACAGGGATTGATAATTAAAAATCACAAATGGGTATAGGTGAGTGTCCCATCAAGATTGATACAGGACCAGCAGACTTCAAGGTCAGGTAAGTCACCATATTCCTACCTTATGATACTGCATTCTGTTATACCTGTCACTCTGATACTGCGTTCCTCTTCTGAGGTGGTGAGGCAAGTGGAGGAGAAGGAGACTGCATTCACAAATATCCAGACTACGGTTCGTTTAAAGCAACAATCTGCCTACAGTTTTTGCTGACCTAACTGATACATGTAAAAATTCAAACGTGCGAATACTCTGCCCACAGATGTTGCCCACCTGATTTATTTATATATATCATCTGCCAGCAACAACCAACCTCAAGTTATTGCACACCTGTGAGGCATTACGATTAGACTGTAATATCCCATTTGGGACAAATATACATTATCTCACTATTTGGGACTTTGCATTTGGATACCGGACTATTTCCATAATAATAGGACTCTTGTCCTGAACATCCAGCCCAAAGTTCTTGCCCACCAGTACATCATTTAGACTGTTAGTTAGATCTATTTAGAAATAACCATCATATTATATTAGAACAAAATACCACGGAGCGCTCTATCCATTTTTTGTTATATTAGTTTAAGGAATTGTGGATAATTCCTGAGAGAGCAGCTAGTGGTTAAACACCCTCCCTATTAGCGCCGACTGCTTTTTTTCTTGTCTTCTTTTCCTGGGATAAAGTATCGGCACATGCCCACTTATCCCCGTATTCAATTTGGATCCGGCAAAAAACGGACCCGGCGAAAAGGTAAGTATCGGAAAAGTCCTGTCAATTTTCAGGAAATCATCTTGGCACCTCCCTAAAAATGTCCTGACATGGGGGATCACTATGGGTACCCCTGAATAACCCTGCTAAAGGTATTTGGGGTTTTTAAATGGTCTCAATAGGTGCTAGTTTGCGTCATTGAGCAAGGGATGAAGAATACATTTTTGCTAATTTTTTTGGGGGAAAATAAGTATTCCCATCAAAATTTGGGTACATGAAAATGGGTGCAAGCATAGTTCAAAGTCACTAAAATAAAGCTTTAAAGTGCACAAAAAAAGTACCTACAGCAAGCACCTGCAATACAAAAAAACATCCCCCATACTTCCCAGACCCCCCCAGAGGCTATTTTGCCATTTTTTTCAAAGTGATTTTTTTGGGGTCTCATTTGTGTCATTTTTTGAGTTTTAGGGTGGTCCCCATAAGTTTGCAACCCAAAACCCCAGTTCTGCACTTTTTTCCACCAGGCATCCATTGGTGATACTTTTCCGCTGGTTACAATGCGCAAACTTTTCGAACCAGCGAAAAGTCAGGGAAATTGAACATGGGAATAAATTAAATCAGCGAAAATTATGTCATCGGCGAAAAAGTATTGCCAAAACGGACTTTTCGCACCAAATTGAATACGGACCCAAATTGAATATGGCCCTAACCAATTTTCTACAGGTACAACACAAGCAGCTTACAAATATCTCACTGATATGTGCAGGCTACTTGCTAGGGAGAGTTGTGCAGAGAGAAATCACTGCAATCTCGGGTGAGTTAACTCACTCGAGCTTGCTTACAAATCACCTGAGAACC
Source organism: Taudactylus pleione (assembly GCA_031769625.1). Lineage (NCBI taxonomy): Eukaryota > Metazoa > Chordata > Amphibia > Anura > Myobatrachidae > Taudactylus > Taudactylus pleione. The sequence continues at coordinate 12,588,991 of JAUIMM010000153.1, read as the reverse complement.
TCGACCTACATCATGATCGGCAAACTCGTTTAGCCTCAAATCGCCTGTTGGTAAATGTGAAAAAAAAAGGGGAAAAAAATCACCCGAGTTCCGGCGATTTCTACCGAGATGAATCACTTTGCAAATCGGGTCAATCTCGATTCTCAGTAAATTTACCCCTTATTCTATTACTGATTTGTATGATCAAATATGGGTAAATCCTGAAGACCATCAAAGTCTGTATTGTCATCATTGATATCTGTTATACACCATGATGTCAGATTCAATGAATTGAAGTTGGAGGCATTGCAGATAAACAAATAGAGATACATTCTGATTAGTGTCTAAGGTGAGTTATGCACAAGAACGTAGAGTAACTGGTGATGGTGTGCTAAACAGCGCACCTGGAATGCAGAGTTGCTACCAGTGTCGCCGGGATGACACTGGCAATGATGTGCTAAATTGTGCATCTGGAACGCAGAGTTGGTATCAGTGCCACCAGGATGACACTGGCGATGATGTGCTAAATTGCGCACTTGGAACGCAGAGTTTCTACCAGTGCCGCCGGGATGACACTGGTGACGATGTGCTAAATTGTGCACCTGGAATGCAGAGTTGCTACCAGTGCTGCCGGGATGACACTGGTGATGATGTGCTAAATTGCGCACCTGGAATGCAGAGTTGCGACCAGTGCAGCCAGAATGACACTGATGATGATGTGCTGGATTGCACACCAGTGATGCTAAGTTGCGACCAGTGCTGCCGGGTTGACACAAGCCGATGGATGGAGACAGATGCTTCTGAGGTAGGAAGCACACCATGCAGCCCAGATGGCACAAGCAGCACGAGTGGACGAGATGCAGGTGAAGCCTCCTGGATGAAACAAACAGCAATAACAAACACAACAAGACTGGCTCAGGAACTCGACTGACAAGCAGGAGATTGGAAAAACTGGAAGTAAGATAAACTCTATCACCGGCATTGAGTGAAGGGCTGGCAGACTAGTGTGCACCTGGGCTGTGCTCAGACTGGAGAATCAATTAGTGTGCACCTGATACTGCACACAGACAGGCAGTAATTAGTGAAGTGCCACAGTAGCAACTAGCCTGAGAGAATTTTCACCCACCCGGACGTGACTGCAGCTTGTGATAGTACCCCCCCTTGATGAGGGTTTAAGGGACCCCAAGCTCCAGGTTACTCCGGAAAGTCTTGAATTTTCTTTTACCAAGGCAGTGGCATTCAATTATCTCAGCCTTAATACATAAAGATAGGTATCACTTCAATTGAAGGATTATAGTAATTGTATGATAAGAGATACCTTCATTATGCGAAATACAATACCTTAAATATCAGTATTTACCAAGAAGTGTAATCGGTAATTACCACGACAAATCTGAAGTGGTGCTTAGATAATATTGATACAAACAATCCCTCTGTGTGGCACACTTACTACAGTGGATGATATACTTACCTTATTAAATAAGGGCTATGGCCTTACATCATTACAACAATAGTCCATAGTTAATGACAATTTGTTCTGTTGTATACCTATCATAGCATCTTGAGTGGTGAGGTATCAATTGACAATAGTTTTGTATTGTATGAAGGGATTCCCCCCGACACAATATATGTTTGGACATTAGTCAATACTGCACAACAACACAACAGTGGACCTGCCGTTCTTTTATTTACATGTGTGTTTTGTTTTGATATCAATTTTTTAACCTTATTTTTCACTGTATATTTTCCCTTATTGGGGATATCCGTTTTAAGGTAATAACCATTAAAAGTAAAATTTTATCTTGTAATATATTTGATTTGTGCGCCCATTACCATCAACTTCTTTTTCTTTTTTTCTAATAAACGATTCAACTTGGTTGATTAGGGCTGCACCCCCATGACTATGAATAAGATATTATATTAAGATCATATAGGGGCTTGGTATTATATGATAGAGTGCAGGTATTTATTTCCCTTCTTTCCCCTTTCCCTTGATAAAGCACAAGCTCCACAATAGGCGTGACTATGGATGAAAATGAATCAATAAATCTCCTACAATAATTGGCAAAGCCAAGGAAGCATTGTATTGCTTTTAGATTGGAGGGCTGAACCCAATCTAAAATGGCCTTAACTTTGCTCGGATCCATTGAAAATCCTTGAGAGGAGATAATGTACGCCAGGAATGACACTTCTATCAAAGTCGCATTTCCCCAGTTTTGCATATAAATTGTTCTCCAGGAGTTTAAGCAGCACCAGTCTCACGTGCTTGCGGTGTTCCTCAAGGGAGCTGGAATAAATAAGGATATCATCGAGGTAGACCACTGTAAATGCCCCGAGATACTCCCTCAACACATCATTAATGAAGTCCTGGAAGACAGCTTGGGCATTAGACAGGCCGAACGGCATCACCAGATATTCGTAATGGCCGGAATGGGTGTTAAAGGCTGTTTTCCCCTCGTCACCTTCTCTAATATGGACCAGATTATATGCACCTCTGAGATCTATCTTGGAGAAAATGGAGGTCTCCCGGAGCTGATCAAACAACATGGAAATCAAGGGCAATGGATAAGAGTTCTTCACTGTGATATTATTCAATCCTCGACAATCAATGCATGGTCAAAGAGAGCCATCCTTCATCTGCACAAAAAAGAAGCCTGCTCTGACCAGCAATTTGGAAGGCCAAATAAATCCTTTCTCCAAAGCATCTTGGATATATTCCTCCATAGCCTTGCTGTCAGGAAGGGACAGAGCATAGAGTCTGCCTTTGGGAAGCTTTGCACCGGGAAGGAGATCAATCGCGCAGTCATAGGATCGGGGAGGTAGCAGAGTATCTGTCTTCCTTTAAGAAAAGACTTCTGCCAAGTCCTGATAAGGAGCTGGAATCCTGGAAGCTGATTCTGGTTGGACGGCAGCAGCCAGACGGACATGCAGCGTGATGCAGGTAGAGGAACAGGTATCACTCCACTGAAGAATTTCTCCAGTTTGCCAATTAATGACAGGTTTATGTCTTCTGAGCCAAGGAAGACCCAACACCAATGGAGCCAGCGAACACTGGAGAAATAAGAAAGTGATCTCTTCAGAATGTAGCGCCCCAATGGATAACTGGATGGGAGATGTTTGAGAGACAGCAACCACTCTGGAACGTTCTACTCCATTAAGCCCAACTACAGAGAGGGGTTGTATAAGAGATACAGATGTCAGTCCGAATGATTTGAAGAAGGAGATGTCCATAAAATTCCCTGCTGCACCACTATTTAAGAACAGTGGAACAGAAACTTAGCTGCCTTTTCCCTGAATAAGGGTGGAGATTAGGACTGAGTTTGCGGGAGAGACAGATGCAAGGCTTAGGTGTAGCTCTCCTAAGACACCTAGATCCTGCCTTTTCCCTATTTAACAGGACAATTAAAGGCTGTATGCCCTTTCCTCCACAATATAAGCAGAGGCCCTGGGAGTGTCTTCTTCATTTCTCTATGGCCAAGAGCTGATAGGCACCAAACTGCATAGGTTCTCCAGGATCCGGTGGCGTTACCCAAACTGGAGACCGAGAAGCAGGTGTAGGAAGCTCTCTCTCCATTCTCCATTCCCAGATGCGGTGATCAATACAAATAACTTGATGCATGAGGTCATCCATTGTCTCCAGAACAGTATGCTGGACAAGGATATCTTTTATCTGATCCAAAAGACCAAGGTGGAATTTAATTGACTTTGTAATGCAGGGTCATTCCATCCTGAGTCATTAGCCCACTTACGGAACTCTGTGCAGTAATCTTCTGCAGCCCTTTGATTTTGTGACAGAGACCAAAGTTTTGACTCAGCTAATGCCACCTTGTCTGGGTCATCGTAGAGAAGGCCTAGAGCAGCAAAGAAAGCATCCACTGCCTGCAGAGCAATATGAGCCAGAGGTAGACCAAAAGCCAGGGTCTGGGGGTCACCTTGAAGCAAGGAAATAATAATGCCGACTCATAGAGTCTCTGATCCAGGAGAAGCAGGCCAAAGTCTAAAGTACAGTTTGCAGCTTTCTCAGAAGTTAAGAAGTTAAGATTGTGTTTGGGCTCAGGGAGCCGAACTGGGGCTGAAACTGAAGCTGAGGGTGGAGCTGCCAGTGTATCCTCAACCCAGAGAGATAGCTCCTGGACCTTTTGCATCAGGACCTGTATTTGGGCAGCAAGAATTTGAGCTGGATTCTGACCAGGCTCCATGATCACAGTCCATGGCTCTGCAATTCTTTTAATATGGCCAGTGATAATGTTACGATTACAGAGGGAATCGACTGTGTTTATGTAGAGCTGACTAGTGACAGCCTTGAGACCTGGAATGTACTTTACTAGTCTTGGCCAAGGATTAAGAATATGATGCAGCCCTTAGGCTGTCGTTACAGCCTTGGGTGGCTGATTTGCTTTGACGAGTTGTAGCCGAGAGCAAGAGATGTGATGCAACCCGTGGGTGGTTGTAGCAGCCTAGAGGGCTGGTTGTGGCCTTTATAGTCATGGCTGAGGGACTAGATATGTGATGCAGCCTTTGGGCCAATGTAGCAGCCTTGAGGGCTGGTTGTGGCCTTTATAGTCAGGGCCAAGGGACTAGAGATGTGATGCAGCCTTTGTGCTGTTGTAGCAGCCTTGGGGGCCCCAGAACCAATGCAGCCTTTGGGCTAATGAATCTAAGGTAAGGTATGCACAAGAATGTAGAGTGGCTGCCATTGCTAACACTGGCGATGGTGTGCTAAGTAGTGCACCTGGAATGGAAGAATTGCTACCAGTGTCACTGGAATGAAACTGGTGATGATGTGCTAAATTGCGCACCTGGATCGCAGAGTTGCTACCAGTGCCGCCGGGATGACACTGGTGACGATGTGCTAAATTGCGCACCTGGAATGCAGAGTTGTGACCAGTGCCGCTGGAGTGACACTGGTGATTATGTGCTGGATTATGCACCAGTGATGCTAAGTTGCAACCAGTACCGCTGGGTTGACACAAACCGCCGGATGGCAACAGTTGCTTCTGAGGTAGGAAGTGCACCATGCTGCCCAGATGGCACAAGCAGCATGAGTGGATGAGATGCAGGTGGAGCCATCTGGATGGAACAAACAGCAATAACAAACACAGCAAGACTGGCTCAGGAACTCGACTGACAAGCAGGAGACTGGAAACTCTATCACTGGTATGGAGTGAAGGGCTGGCTGGAATTTAACAGAACATGGCCCAACCACAGCAAGCCTCCCTTAATGACAGACTAGTGTGCACCTGGGCTGTGCTCAGGCTGGATAATCAATTAGTGTGCACCTGATACTGCACATAGGCAGGCAGTAATTAGTGCAGTGCCACAGTAGCAACTAGCCTGAGAGAATCTTCACCAGCCGGGACTTGACTGCGGCTAGTGACACCCCCACCACCCTGTCTTCCTCTTCATCTGCACCAATTTGTCTTCCTCTATCCCTACTGTTTTGTGTTCTCCCATTTGTGCTAGTCTGTATTCCCTCATCTGCAACAATCTGTCTTTTCCCATTTTCACTGCTCTGCCTTCCCATGTACATGCCACTCTGCACCTCCCATCTAGGTCACTCTGTCCCCCCAAACCATGCCACTCTATTTTCCCCCAATCCACACCACTGTTTTCCACCATCTGCATTACTTTGGCTCCCCCTTCTGTACTGCTTAATCTTCCCACATCTACATGCCTTTCTGTCTCACCCATTCATGCCACTCTTTCTCCTCCCCCATCCACACCACTCTTATCCTATCTGCGCAGCTCTATCTTCTGCTCAGTCCTCAGTTGCATAGACTGCATGTGTGTATTCCAATGAGCACACAATTCTGTGAATTAGCAGCTCCACCATTTTGTGAGTGACAGCAATCTCACTCTGTAAGAGTGCTGAATCTGCAGTTAACCACAGGGTGTGATGGCATACCATATCTGTATTGTGCAAGGAACACGTCCATTAAGGTGTCAGTCTTAATGATCGGAATTTAATTGCTTTTTTAAGTTTGAGTGTCACAAATTCAGTAGGTTTTGTAAAATTTCAGATCATGTCTAAGAAGCCTTAATGGGACATGTGAAACTGTAATGTTTTTTGTCTATGGTTTTTGTTTAGCCCTTTACTATCCCCGGCACCCGTGGGCAGTGTGTGCTAGCTTGATTGTGTAAAGTGGCCCCTAAAGCACAACCAGCCCTGGGCTCTTCACTGCTGGACCTGGTTGTGAAAATACAGGTAGAAAATGACATAGGGGTCCCCTGTATTTAACACAACCAGCACCGGGCTAATCAGAACCAGTCTTGGTTGCCAAAATACTGGGTACAAATTATGTAGGGGGTCCCCCGTATTCTGCGCAACCAGAACTGGTATCTGAGCTGGTCATGGTTCTGGAAATACGAGGGTAAAAAATATGTAGGGTTTCCCTGTATTGTCCAGAACCAGCACCAGATTTTTTTTAGTGGGGGGCTAATACAACAACCAGGGGAGTCCTTTCACAAGGCCACCCAGCTGAAGCATTAACCCTGGCTGCTAGTCAGCTAAGGCCAGGGATCCCTGGAGAGCTGGGGACCCCCAAATAAAGGGGTCCCCTTCTCCAGGGCACCTAAGGCCTGGGCTAATAGCCTGGGACTGTCCCCAGCACCCCTAGGTGGTGGTTGCTGGGTTGATTATGTAATGTTGTGCATTTTAAAGAATATTGGCCCTCATTCAGAGGCAGTCGCAAGAAGCGATCGCTCTCTCTGAATGAGGGTGGCTGCTTCTTTTTTTTAGTGCGGCCTCCTGGTCGCTAGCTAAGCTGTGGGTTACCACCCACAGCTTAGCGACTGACCAGGGTGATGATCACGATAGTCAAGACCATCGCGACCATCGGGGCTTGCGACGAGACCCTAAAGTTGGGTCTCGGCAACCGCAAGCCCCAGGGAGCTTCCTGCTCTGATTGAGCAGGAAACTCCCCACTGACATCATTGTTTATGTCAGTGGAACCACCCCCAAATGGCAAATGTTCTGTCGGGAACGCCTCTATTTGGCCGGCCACCTCCCCTGCCCGCCTCCCAAATGGGGCAAGCTGTCAATCACCATTGACAGCTCGTCCCTTTTGGTGCGAGACCTATAGCGACGGAGCACCCATCGCTAGCTGGGTCTCACGCATGCGCACATCGGAGCCGACTCCGACGTGCACATGCCCAGTGGGCAAACATCGACCCGGTAGCGAGCGCTTAGCGCTTGCAACCGGGTCTGAATAAGGCCCATTGTCTTTTGCAGGTAAACTATAGGTCCCAGCAAGTCTCCCCTGCATGTTGATACTAGGAAATCAGGGCATTTAAGGTTCACCTCTGATGAAACGGCCTTGTTGATTGGCTGAGAAACGCATCAGATGATTTCCATACCAGGAAGTGCAGTCTGAGCCAGGAAACAGGAGACGCCGGCTACATACAGCACATGAGTGCACGCCAGCCTCGTGGTAGCAGCTAGTAGGGCTGACAGACGTCTAGAGCCAGTTGCCAGGAGACGCCAGCTACACACAGCCTACGTGTGCATGCAGGCCTCGCACTAGCGGCTCAGAGGACAGACAGACGCCCGGAGCATGGCAGCATCTCCCACCAAGCAGCAGGTCGGCTTCACTACAGACTCCACTTGGAGATGGGCTGGCACGGGAGAAGTGATACATTAAGAAGCAGCACTGATACTGGACCTGTCGGGGAATATTGCAGCACAGCAGTACCATTCATCAGGATACCACCTGTCTATTACCCTTTTGGTGGAGAACACCTGGAGCGTTGCAGAACACTGTAAGGTATCAATTAATAAGGGATGACGATTGTTGATTTATAACACACATATATAATTTTTTGGCTGACCAGGATGCCAGTGACAGTCTATAGACGGTTATGTTATTCCACTGAGGGATTGTGGATTATCAATTGCATTTGAGAAGTGCTTTACTAACAAGTTGAGTGATTAACTCCAGATCACCATCAGTTCCCTCAGGGCCTGATTCAGACCCGGTCGCAAGCGCTGAGCGCTCACAACTGGGTCGATGGTGGCCCAGAGCGCATGCGCACGATGGAGCCGGCTCCATCGTGCGCATGTGCGAGACCCAGATAGCGATGGGCACTCCATCACTCTGGGTCTTGCAACAAAGGGGGTGAGCTGTTGATGTTGAGTGACAGCTCGTCCCCTTTGGTGGGCGGGCCGGGGGAGTGGCTGCCCAAACGGAGGCGTTCCCATGTGAACACTTCCGTTTGGGGGCGGCCCCACTGACATCATGAGTGATGTCAGTGGGAGAGATTTCGGCTCTGTTAGAGCCAAATTCTCTCTGGGGCTTGCGGCAACGAGACCCTACCACAAGGGTCTCGTCGCAAGCCTGATGGTCACGATGGTCTTGACCATCGCGACCATCTTCCTGGCCTCTCGGTATAGCTATAGATGGTCACCCACAGCTATGCGAATGGCCAGGAGGCCGTTCTAAATAAAAAATAGCCTGGCCCTGATTCAGAGCGAGCGCTCTGTCAGAGCGTCCGGCTCTGAATCAGGGCCTCTGTTTGTTCCTCTTGGATCTGCCATGCTCTATTATTAACACTTAACATTAACTGCTTTACTGCTACATCTGCTGACATTTAAACTCATCATTGCCTATTATGGCAGTCTGCAAATGATTCTAACCTGCCTTGCTTTGCTACTAACATTACTAATGCATTGGAACTCTGATACATTTGTATCTCATCATTAACCACTGTTTCCACTCATTGATTATTTGGTCCTATTAGCCTAATATATGTGTGCACACAAGATTATTACTGTAGGCTTTATTTGGATTTAATTAATATTTATGAGATCCTTTGTTATTATTACTTTTTGAGCTCATGTGCCTTTCCTGGTATATATTATAATATATTTTACTATTTTTATATTGTACTTTAAACGTTTTTTTGCTATTGTTATTAAAATATTTACTAACTCTATGATAATGCTACAGCGCTTTCCATAGCTAGTTTTTATTTCTCTCCCAGGGGGAATCAGCTCCCCTGGATTTAGGTTAGCTGCAGTAGCATTATCATCTATTTTAATTATTATACTCTATTTGGTTGGATCTACTCATTCCTTAGTGCCTGGGTTCTTTTCCTTCTGTTTTCTTAAGGTTCAGTGGTACCTGTAGTACACCGGTAAAAGAAATAGTAAAATGAACCGACTACACTTATTTTTTAAATATAATTTATTGTCTGCTCCTTAACCTGAGGGGTGGCGGCCTTCATCTGGTGGGTGCCAAACTGCCAGGGCATCATTGCCTAGCAGGTCAGGTGCCAACCTGCCATGGGCATCTTCACCTAGTAGGCGGCAGCCTGTGTCTGCTCTTTTGCAATGATGCCACCCACTAGGACTTTGTCGTCTTTACCTGGTGGGCACCAACCAGCCCGGGGCTTCATCATCCTTGCCTGATGAGAGCCAACCCGCCAGGGCTTTGGTGTCTTTGCTCGGTGGGGGCACAAACCCGCCAGGGCTTTGGCATCTTCAACTGGCGGGTGCCAAGGCTTTGGCATCTTTGTCTAGTAGGCGGCAGCCTGTGTCAGCTCTTTTGCATGGCCACCGCCCACTAGGACTTCCAGTATCTTCATTCTTCAGGAGATATTCACATCTCTCCTCCATCGGACTGCAATGCCGATGCTTTGCGCTGGCTTATATAACCCAGCTGAGGAGTGGGGCGATGTCATTGTGAGCCATGATTGGCTTGCAGCAGCCATCTTTGAATGTCAAAAATGGCACTGAGGTGCCATTTTTGAAATGGGCTCTGCTGCCGAACTGAGCAGAATGGCTAGCAGGGACTGGATCCTCTCAGATTAAGGCCCTTTGCCAACACTTGCACAGATGCCGTGTCCCACCGCTGCCACCGCCAGGTCCAGCACCTCCACACTGCTGCTGTAGCCCACACCGATGCCATCACCACCCTACTCCACCACCGCTGCCTGTCCACCACCCTTGCTGACACCCACTCGACCGCCGTCATGTCCCCGTTCCTGCCCACTGCCATTGCCAGGTCGCTCTACCGCTAACTCCCACAAAGACAGCCATGTTGGTGCACCCAAGTGAAGCAACAGTGAGTACACCTGCTGAAGGCACCTAATGAGTCTGCACAACAAATTGAAACTTCCTATCTCTATAATGGCTCAATTGTGAGGTAATAGTTTAAAAACTGTAACTTTCTCAATTACCTGAACCCAAAAAGGACTTACCCTGGAACAAGAGCCACCTAATAAAATAAACCCCAAGTCTAAATTCCCCCCCTACCCTGAGTTATGCCTTCCAAAAAATCCCCCATAGAGAACCTGAGAATAGTGGCCTTAACTGAGTGTGTCAGAAAAAAATGACAGATGGAAGTTTAGGTTCTTCCCAGATCCTCATTTTTTTTGCCCTGAAATTTTGCATGCTGCGCAAAGTGCCAGTTCTGCCTGTCCATGCCAAATTTCAGCTTGGCACTTCATATAGCTTTTGAGGTGTAGCCCCTAAAACACCATGCTCCCCCCCTTTCAGAATTCTCTATGGAGAAGTCTTTTTTTTTGGATTGAGCCCTAATATAAGGGCACAACTGTGCCCTTACAATATATATATATATATATATATATATATTTACTATTTACACATATATACACACAAATATACACACATATATATATATATATATATATATAATTCACACAGAGCAGGACGGCACTCCATGGACTTAATATTCTTAAAAAATTTAATCAGGCAGCCCAATGATAATTCCGACATTTTGGGTCTTTATTGGCCATTTTCAAGGATATACAAAATGAACATACACACTGTATTCACCAGATGTACATAACACCCAGAGTACACCAGATGACTGCTTGCAGCTACGCCGGCGACATGCACATCACTTCCGGAATGAAGACTGGAAGAGTGTGTTACACACGCACCCACCATTGCCCGGCAGCCAGACACTGGTAACAAATGACAGCCCACCACCAACACTATAACAGAGATATGTACAGGAATAGTCTGCCCAAAATCTATAAGACTTGGAGGCTCCACCAGGGATGGCCTATTATCTCTACTCGAGAGACACTTTATAGCAATGTTTCCAAATATCTTGATCACTATATGCAGCCTTGTGTACAGACTCAGGCTACATATATTAAAGATACAATGTCTCTCCCTGGGAACATTGCACTCAAGATATTACAAGCCTGTGTACCAGCATTTCCCATCAAGAAGGTTTGAGTGCTACACAAAAACTGCTGACCAACAATCCTGCATATAGGGGTTCTGAGATTCCTTCTTTTCTCAGTTTGTTGAAATTAACTTTAAAGTGGAATTTCTTCTATTTTAATGTTCATTTCTACCTACAGCGTATGGGGTGTGTGATAGGTTAACATTTCACACCCTCGTACACTATTGCGTTTATATTTCAACAAGAACCAGAACTGTTTTTCACCCGAGACAGGAGGGCTAAGATCCTATTCTATTCCAGGTATATATACAATATTCTTTTACTATGGAGTGGAAACTGAGTAGATTTTGATCAGATGATGTTTGAGATCAATGGGTTGAACTGTCCAATCAAGTCTACTTATTCCCTTAATCTAGAATCAATATCTTTTCTAGATATACTTATCACTGTGAAGAACAATAAGATTATGACCACCCTGTTTACTAAACCTACAGATCAAAATACAATTTTATTGGCTAACAGCCATCATCCTTCAGCTGCGAAAAGTGGACTGCCTTATTCCAAGCTTCTAAGAGTCAAAAGAATTTTGAATTCAGCGGAAGAGACCAGCAAGAATATGGACGTGTATGTTGAATAAATTCAGAAGAAGAGATTACTCTGACAATATAATAATGAAGGCTAAACAAAAAGTGGGTTCTATACCAAGGTCGGGGACCCTGAAGAAAACCATAAACAGTGCCAAAAAAGATAGAATACACTGGGTGCATAACTTTAATTCATCCCATAAAATCATTGATAAGTCTGTCAACACTTTGTGGCCTATTGTAGAGAAAAAAAAGGATTTGAAATGCTTCAAACAGAAAAATATTAAGTCCTGCTACAGTAGAGGCCGGAATATCAGGGATTAGACTGTACACATGGACATTGCTGGACATTTGATGGATAGATAGTGGAGGGTGCTATAGGTGTGTTGGCTGAACTACATGCTGTCACATGATAGATAACAAGGTTTTTTACCACACACATACAGGCCGCAAATATTCCATTAATTATGTACTGAAGTGTACTACTGTAGTTCCTATGTGATCTATATGATCAAATGCCCCTGTGGGTTATGTTATGTCGACATTACCATGCGCTCTTTTAGAGAATGCATGGCATTACATTGGTCATCAATCAGGGCAGCCTTGAATGGAAAACCCTAAGATCAACCGGTTGCAAAACATTTTTTTTTTTAAGCAAAACACAGCTTGTCTAGTTTAAAACACATCATAATAGATCATGTCCCAGAGAATATCAGGGGAAGAGATAATCAAAAGAGGCTACTCCCAGTAGAATCACAAGGGGGTGTGGGGGGTACGGGCCGCACCCGGGTCTCATCCGCCGAGGGGTGACACCAAGTTGCAGACTCCCCCTCGGTGACAGGAGCCGGGTGCTGCACTGTATAATTAAGTGCAGCACTCAGCTCCTCACACTGTGAGGGAGCCAACCAGCACTGCATACACCTCCAGCACCCGCCCCTGCCTCCAGGCTCCCAGAGATAATGGGGAAACGGAGGTTTGGCCGCAAGGCCACACTCCTCTCCCGAGAGGCCATGCCCATTTCTGAGAGGCCACGCAACACTTTGTCCCTCCTCGCAAGGGTGACACCATGGGGAGGGACCCCACTGGTTACTTTTTAAAGAATCTAAATGGATTTTTTCGTTATATACTGTCAGGCCGTTAATGACAAGCTCTTATTTAACATGTTTGACTAATCCTCCTATATAGTGTTTAAGTTATAAGTTCTTTTGGATCCAAGTTGATCCATTATAACCTACCTTTGAGTATTAAACTTTTTTCTTGCATATTGGATTAGTAGGAATTATAATATCTTCCTTTTTGCTGAGGTTGGTTGGGAGGTGTTTCTTCATGATGTAAATATGGTGTACAGTTTATGGTTAAAGTTAATGCTATAATGACATACTTTCCTGCTGACTGCATTACTGTTTTTATGATGGTAGTACTACCATGAATTGCCACTGAACAAGTTTACTATAATTAATGGATATTTATGCATATGTTTACATGTTATAATTTACATGTTAACATATCTATGTTATAGTGTTGGTGTTGGGTTGTCAATTGTTACCAGTGTCTGGTTGGCAGGCAATGGTGGTTGTGTATGTGACGCACTCTTCTGGTCTTCGTTCTGGAAGTGATGCTCATACTGCCGAAGGGGTCATGAGCAAGCAGTCTTCTGGCGTACACTGGGTGTTATTTAAGGTAAGCAGTGTGTTTGTTCATTTTGTATATCCTTGAAAACGGGCAATAAAAACCTGAAACGTCGGAATTATTATTGAGCTGCTTGATTGCATCTGTTAATAATATTAAATCAGTGGAGTGCCAACCTGCTTAGTGTGGATTCTATTGATACTATTTTGATGGGCACCCTGGCAATTTATTCACTTGGTTGTAGGCGTCCCAATAATTTTTGGTCTATATATATATATATATATATATATATATATATAGTCCTTTTCAGCCCAAATACAACTAAGGCCCTGATTCAGACCCGGATGCAAGTGGCCGTTCGTACGTTCGGCGTACGTACAGACATATGTTAATTCAAGCACTCGCTCGTAATTTCGAATGCATCTAAACATCCACCCCAAACTCTACCGACCCCTCCTCTAACTAACGAGCGTGCCAAATAGCGAGCGTACATCCCCAATGTGGCTTGCAGGGAACGCACGCACAAGTACAACCCAGAAGTGGGCCTGTCAGATTCCGATTACCAGCTCCTTTATTCTGCCTACCTCCCTCAATCGTATCATGCCAATCAATATATCAATTATCTTAATTGCTCTTTTTTTTTTTTTTGGACAATGCAATAAACTTTACTCTTGTCCGTGTTTGTGTTTACCCACAGAATACGTACGGCTTAAACATTTGCTTTCATTTGTCAAAATACATGTTTGAGCCAATTAAACATTTGTTTTATTTGTTTTTAACCACGCATATTTTCCTGGGTTCATTTCTTTATTTAAATTTGCTTACGCATGTCACTGCATCAAGCCTATCATAACTCTCAATAGATTTGTGGCCCTGTCGAACACATGACTCATACACTAACCAATAGAATTGGTCCTGTTAATTACCCAAATACATTAGCCAATCAAATTTATTTTCGGATCTTTATTAAAAATTATTTTTAGAAAATACACTATTGCCATCATAAGAGCCTCGGCATTCACCAGGCGCGAGCTGATGGTGTTAACCGAGGTCATGGACAGGCGGATCACCAGCCAGCCTCCCCCCATCACCAATAGGGAAAAGCGTTCCGCATATGCGGAGGTACGTGGCCGCCTGCGTTCCTTCGGCTCACGCCGCCAGATCGGCCAGCTGGAGCGTGGGTGGTCCGACCTGCAACGGCGGACGCCCTGCTTGCTGGCATGCTTTCGCATGCAGATCGCGGAAAGTAAGTTTTGGTGACTGTGGTTTTCATGTTTATCTTTGTACTCATATGTGCATGTGCATGTTTTCTTGTATGTCCTATTTATTCTTAGTACTCATATGTGCATGTGCATGTTTTCATGTATGTCCTATTTATTCTTTGTACTCATATCTGCATGTGCATGTTTTCATGTATGTCCTATTTATTCTTAGTACTCATATGTGCATGTGCATGTTTTCATGTATGTCCTATTTATTCTTTGTACTCATATCTGCATGTGCATGTTTTCATGTATGTCCTATTTATTCTCTGTACTCATATCTGCATGTGCATGTTTTCATGTATGTCCTATTTATTCTTAGTACTCATATGTGCATGTTCATGTTTTCATGTATGTACTATTTATTCTTTGTACTCATATCTGCATGTGCATGTTTTCATGTATGTCCTATTTATTCTTAGTACTCATATGTACATGTGCATGTTTTCATGTATGTCCTATTTATTTTCTGTACTCATATCTGCATGTGCATGTTTTCATGTATGTCCTATTTATTCTTAGTACTCATATCTGCATGGCCATGTTTTCATGTATGTCCTATTTATTCTTTGTACTCATATCTGCGTGTGCATGTTTTCATGTATGTCCTATTTATTCTTTGTACTCATATCTGCATGGCCATGTTTTCATGTATGTCCTATTTATTCTTTGTTCTCATATCTGCATGGCCATGTTTACATATTTGTGTTGTCAAAAATTAGTGTTTAACTAGGTCTGGTTTGAAAATAACCACAATTTGTTTCCCATCTTTTAGGGGCAGAGCGAAGACTACGGCGTCATCGCCGTCAAAGACGGCGCTCTCGGCCCCTCTCCCCTACCCCCAGCCAAACATCCACACCCCAAAATTCCCTTATTTCCCCCTCCTCCCCAGCCTGCACCGACCCTGTGGAAGGCTCCTTCCCCTCCATCCCAATTCCCCCTCTCCTCCAACCACCCCTCTCGTAACTACCCCCTCCCCTGAATCCCAAATCACCCCTCCAACCTCGTTGGGGAATGTTTGCACCTCCGAGGAGGACGAGGGAGTTGCTTCTGTCCCGGGCGTTATTTCGAACGGTGTGTTTTTTTATTTTTTTACTTTTTTAAAAAACTGTTTGTATATAATCCTGTGTGTGCCTTTTTTTGTGGGGTTTGTGAGAATTTGGTGTAGATTTCTGTTTGTCTTTACCTTTTACTGCTGATTTCCCCATACACATATCACACCTGTCAGAATCTGATGTTTTTTGTAGCAATTTTTGGGGTGTCCATATTTGGGGCCTTGTTTTTTTTGGGGTAAATCTGCTTTTGGTCACAATATTGTCATTTTTGGTTAGCTTTGTTTGGCTTGTTTTTTAATGTGGTTTCATTAATTATGTATTAAGCCACACACTTTTCTAACCCACAGAGGAACAGAGGCGTTTGGCGGACTTAGCCGGATGCGTTGAAAGGATGCGGAGCTACGTCATCGGGCTGCTGGTGGTCCTTGACCATATGTCTGTCATCCTGCGTCCCTATTTTTTTTTGTTTCTTATAAAATAGTTGTCTACATTAAAATTTTAATCTTAACTTCTGTCTCATTCCTTGTCTCCAAATCTGAGATTGTTTACTCTGACATAAGTAGACTCTTCCAGCAAGTATTTGCAATTATTGTCACTAAGATTGTGTGTTGTATTTTTTAGGAAAACAGGCACAAGAAACACCTAACAGTAACAATCTGATTGGCCTTTTTTGTGTTTGACAATTTATTTATTACTACATTTTACAGGTTCCAATTTGGGGGGCAACCTGCTTAGGCCGAGATTACAAAGCCAACTGATTGTACTGGATTCTTTTTGGTGTTGGTTTTGACCCTGAAAGCATCTTTAAATTTAGATCAAATTGCGTCATTACAGGATTAACCCTTATTAAATTTTAACGTGGTTGAACCAGGTTACACTTGCTTGTAATGGGCAATAAAATGACCAAAATTACACTCTCAAAACATTTATTCACAACATAACTAAAATAATAAAGTGTTCACTCAAAAACAATACACACAGTGAACACCAAAAATACAACCCATAAAACACCATATGAAAAAAGAAATGAAAAATCAAGAACAGGTTGACAAAGGAGCATGCCAACATGATTCCACAAATGTGGCGTTGCAATATGGGTTCCAGAATATATATCCAATGTGTCCCCATGATGGATTTTTTAGGGTAGCAGGAAGTAGTCATAGTTTGAGTCCCAAAGATTATGAAATCAAACAGAAGATGGGAAGCAAAAATCAAATTAATTAGATGTTCTCCAAAAATCCTTACCACATTGTTTGTAAACACTTTTTTGTTGCAAATAATTACCTAAAATATCTGGCCACCACATCATCACGTATGGCCCCCCCACATACTGACCTCTGACCAACCTCGGGGGGGCCATCCTCAGGCAAGGCATCCTCTGGCTGCATTGGGACACCACTCCTTATGGCGATGTTGTGAAATATCCCACACAGGACCACAATTTTTGAAACCATATCCGGCAAATACATGAGCTCGCCACCAGAGCGGTGGAGGTTTCTGAATCGGCCTTTTAAAAGGCCAATACAGCACTCCACCACTTGCCTGGTGGCTGTAAGTGCGGAATTAAAATTACTTTGTGGCCCTGGTGTGGGAGCCAAATAAGGAGTGAGCAGCCAGGGCATGCAAGGGTAGCCACTGTCTCCTGTGAAAAAGAAGTGGCAACATCAGGATCACTGTGTATCAAGCTTAACATTGTTATGTACTAAAGGTCTCCACTTACCCAGAAGCCACGCATCACCAGCTTGTAGTTTGTTTAATTTGTGCCATATCCCTGATTGCCGGATGACGAATGAGTCATGTGCACTTCTGGGTAATTTTGCATTCAGGGACAGGATCTGGAGGGAGGCATCACATACCACCATTACATTCAGGGAGTGATAGTGTTTCTGGTTGCGAAATATGGCCTCCAGCCATGCTGGAGGCTGAAGTGGTATGTGAGTACCATCCACAACCCCTATGATGTGTGGGAAGCCAGCTATTTGGTAAAAATTGGCCTTGGCCACACTAAGGGCACCCATATCCAAAGGCATTTTAATAAAATGATGGAGGTGCTTGAAAAGGGCCTCCATCACTGCCCTCAGGATCCGGGAAAAGGAGGATTGGGAGATTCCCACCACTATTCCCACTGTTGTTTGAAACGATCCTGAGGCACAGAAATGTAACACCGCCATAAATTGCGTAAGTGGTGGTATTGCTGTAGGACTGTCAATTTGCTGCTCAAGATCACTCTCTATTAATGAGAGAGTGTCTATGATGATTTTGGGCGGAAGACGGTAGCGTCTTAACACCTCATCATCGGGCATTCCAAAAAGGGTGACACGTGTTCGATATATCTGGGGCCTTGCACGCCTACGATGCCTAGACCTGGGACGAGATTGAGGTTGGTCAGCTTCCGGGAGCATGGCCAGAACAATCCGACCAAGATCAACCTGAAATGGCAAGATTGGAATGTAAGGCTTTTTTGGTCTAAAATAATTGAAAATTTACTTAGCTTGATGATACAATCCAATGATGCTTACATGCCCGGGTATTGTCATGATTGTCCCAACCTATAAATAATAGCAAATAAACAATGCAACAATTTATGGTGGGCATTTAGGAATCTAAATTGGGTGCAAGACAAAACAGAAAAGGGGAGAAACACACATTTGGGCAAAGAGCAAAACGACAGTGCGCAGACTACCTCAATTTGGGCCCAAATGTTTTAAACAAATGCTAAAGGGAAAACACAACCAATTTCACAGGTCAAAATAAGCATTTAAAAATGCGCTAATTAGTTCGCAAATACAAGTCACAATAGAAACAGATAAAAATGCGCTAATTAGTTTGCAAATACAAGTCACAATAGAAACAGATAAAAATGCGCTAATTCGTTCGCAAATACAAGTCACAATAGAAACAGATAAAAATGCGCTAATTCGTTCGCAAATACAAGTCACAATAGAAACAGATAAAAATGCGCTAATTAGTTCGCAAATACAAGTCACAATAGAAACAGATAAAAATGCGCTAATTAGTTCGCAAATACAAGTCACAATAGAAACAGATAAAAATGCGCTAATTAGTTCGCAAATACAAGTCCAAAAATACGCAGATATAAAAACACGAATTAGTACATACATTTCGGACTCACAAAACCAAAGGTTAAAAGTGTAAGGTCAAACAAAGTTGCGCTAAAAAAACCATTAACATTTAATAAACAAGTGAAAAAATAAACTTACCAATAGAGGAAATATAAGTCACCGGATAAAAAGGTCGTTGGGGCAGAGCCAAAAGAAACCTAACAAAGGAGAATTTTTAAAAAATTAACGAGCCAAAATTCACAAAAAGAAGGAGACACAAAGTGAACAAAAGTTAGACGGCCAAAAACTTACCAAAAAAATACACGACAAAAAAAAAAACCACACCAAAAAAAGTGAACGGAAAAAAATAAAACAAAAAGACAAACCAAAAACAACTCCCAACAATGCCAAATCCAAAACCCGCCAACAATCCACTCCGACCAACGTAACCTCCAACAACCAACAACCGCCACCTCGACTCGAGACGCCCCAAGCCATAAATAGTGTTTATTTTCCCACACAAATTAAGGAGGGATCATAGGAACGCACAATCAATGATGCGGCCGAAAAATAAGGACGCATGTATAAATACGTCATGAGCCAAAAAAAAAGTTCTGGTGTATTTCTTGTTTGGAGATAAAAAATGGCTACAGACCAGGGAAACAATGGCCAACAGTCTGCCGGTAAGTATTTCAGGCATTTCCAAACAATGATTATTTTGAAACATAATATAGTGCAAGTTGTCAAGCCTCAATTTCTCAACATTTAAACAAATAGGTGAGGAGGATGACATGGAAGAGGCTGCTGGGCCCAAAATTCCGGCCAAAGCAGGGAAAAAGAAAAGGCAGCCACAATTCACAAGAAAGGAGATGGAGGTTTTGGTTCAGAAGTGTGTGGACATCCTGCCACAGGCAGACAGGAATATGAGTGCAAGCCAGAAGTGGAGAATGTGGGAGGAGGTAGCCAGTGCTGTCAATAGGGTGGGTGATTATGTCCGTCTAGCCCGGGATGTCAAACGGCGGTAAGTAAAAACTTGACCCCCCTAAAACCAAACCCCCCCCAAAAAAAGGATAATGATTCCATTTTCACCCACAGACAGGCCGACTTCAAATATCGCCTGAAGCAAAAACTGGCGGACAGGGCTAGGCATGGAAGGGGTACAGGTGGGGCTCCCACCCCTGTGTCATTGGAGTTGAATGATTTAGAAGACCTGGCACAGGGGTGTGTGCAGGCTGTGGAGGTGTTTGGCGTGTCCAACATGGATACGGACATGCCAGACTTTGCGGCTCCTCATGTTGTCCCAGGTAAATATTGTGATGTCACCAAATCTGAAATGTTATTGTGCCAATATGTAGATTCTAATGTAACTCTTTTATCATTTGGCCAACAGAGACACAGGCGGATGAGTCTGCTCCAGAGGGGAGCCTTGGCCGCAGAATTTCTGCTGGCTCTGCAGGGGAGGAACCAGTACATCCGGCTGAGGACCCTGCAGAAGCCAGTCCAGGGCAATCCCCCTCGCAGGCAGTGTCCCTCCTCACAGAACTCAATTTTAAATCGGATTTCCATATGGAGATTCTGCAGAGGATTGACGCCAGTCTGGTACGGGTGGCTGAGGCCCTGGAGCAAAATGCTGCGGCCAACGTGACCATTGGTCAGGCCCTGGCGGAAAATACCAGGGCCAACTTCTGCATCGCCAATGCCTTGGAGCAGCTCGTTCACCAGAATGGGTGTTATGGTAGCAATATATATTATCCATGTTCCATATCCTGTATTGTATTATATTTCACTGTAAGTCACTGGTCAACTTATTTGTTTATGTACTTTGGAACACTTGTGACACCATATAAATTAATAATAATAATAATAATAATAATAATAATAATAATAATAAATGTAGGAGCTCCAGTTATCATAAGATCATCCATAGATAAATAAAATTCCAGTTTGGAGAACCGTTCCACTATGGTTGGAGGAGTCAGAGACCTCCAGTGAACTGGAATTACAGCCTAAGCTGCACTATTGAGATGTTTCAAAATCGATTTTATTATAGGATGACACTGGACTATAAATCGTATTAAGGAGCCAGAAACAGGTTCTGAGCTAATTTCCTTGCCTACATTCTCTTTAGTTAAAGAGATCACAGAGTTCCAGAAGGAGAGCAAAGCAGCACATTCCCACCAGATATGAAAAGTGGAACGAAAAGCTGAAGCACATCTCCAACATGTAGCGGAAACCCCAGGGTACATTTTAGCAAGCATTATATGTTGGACACTCCGGTATGGTTGAGTTGGGCAGTTATGGGAGGAAGTGGAATTATACACATTAGGGTGGAGTGTCCAGTTCAAATCACCCCCTAAAATAAGGATCCCTTCTTTTATAGTGTCAATGCAGTCTAACACCATCTTTAAGAATGAGGGTTGGTTGCCATTGGCTGCATAGACACTCACAAAGGTGTAGATTTGCTCATAAAGAGTACCCTTAACCAATAGTACCCAACTATCAACTATAGAAAAGCACTCCAGGGCTTTGAAAGGGAGATAACGAGAAAACAAAATTGTTACGCCTAAAGTTTTACCTTCACTATTGTTGCTATAGAAACACTAGCTCCCAGAGGAAGGCCTCATCAAGCTGAAATGTGCTGGGTACTAACAGTCACTATCATCTACAACCCCTAACATGGGAAGCTCAGTGCCGACACCTGTAACCAGCTGAGCGGTCATCATCTGACGTGCTCACCCAGAAGGACAGAAGACCACGGAGAGCAGGTGCCTGAAGAAAGAAGACATACAGGAGTGAGAAGAGATCGGCAATGGACACCCGAGAGGATCGAGTGAGAGGGTGAGTCTCTGTATAGGAAGGGTCGTTCGGCGACTAGTTCTGGTGGAGCTTTAAACGCGACTGACCCCCCGCAGACCACAGCCGGTCAGCTGCGGAGTTGATGTCCTGGTTAGGCCTGTTACCAGACTAGCGTGGAGGCCAGACCTGCAGCCAGACCAGGCTTGGCCCGGGGCACTGACCACCATCCGCACTCCGGGTTCCAACCATGAGGAAGTCCTGTTCCCATCACCAAGGTCAACAACAGCTGCAACTGATATGTGCACGGACTTTCTTTAATCAAGCAGATAAGCGGGACTCCGCAGTCTGCTATACTACTATACAGTGACCGCAATTATCTGAGCTTCCCATTTAGAGACTAATCACCAAGGAACCTGAAATTGTATTATTATTATTGTTGTATCTAATCAGTCCACAATTACACAGATTAGCTTGTATTTTATTATCTATTTTCCATTTTTTATAGCAGCAGGTTTTATTTGTCCCACAACTTTTTGATTTATTTTTCGTTAAAATACTTTATATAATAGTTACAGTGTTATCCACCATCCTTGACTCACATAGAGGGTACTAAGATTGTTACAGTTTAGCCATTACTAGGTTGAGCGCTACAACAGCTTACTAATTGTAATAGAATGTATTAGGGAAGTTGTATCCTTTCAAGGAAGGGGCTGCACCAGCTTTATAGTGTGTCTACTGGATAAAAGCTAATCAGCCTTAAGGGCATAAAGTTCACGTAACACCCTGGAACATTTTTCTGGGATATTGAGCCCCTTCGCGTTAGCTGAATCAACCCAGAGGAGGGTTGTATACCTAGAGCTACAGTAGTCGCCATCAAATACATATGAAAATCTTGGGTGGAAGGAAGAGGCAGGCGAAATTGGGAGAGAAGAAAACAAAAAAGAGAGAAAGAAAAAGAAAAGAACACAAAAAATAAAAATACAAAATAGCAACAGCAATAATGTAGAACATTGAAACACCGATCCTTAGCCACATGGGTGAGACGGGCATGACCGGGCTTAAGGAAAAACCTATGCAGTGTGGGGGGCAATGGGGATTGGTGACAACAGTTACCAAATCTAGAGGTATATATTGAACTAACAGTAAAAAAGTCGGCCTAAAAAGTCAGGGTGCTATCAAGTCTAGAAAATCAAGTGCCTAGGCAGACATAGTATTTGTAAGTATACTCCTACATAACAAAACAGAAAGTTTACAAAAAAAGAGACATAGAGACTCTCATCTTTTGTGGAGACACACTTAATATAGTTAAAACTTAACATTTATTTGTCTTATTTTTTTAAATTGCGACACATACATGAGGCAAAATTTATATTGACTGTGTGTGATCTTTGGTCATTTTATTTCCAGCTACAAAAGTAGCTAACATTGATTCTACCTGAATAGTAATTTTATTATTACATTGTATCAAGATTGTAGCATGTGCATGAATCTTAAAGTTGCAGAATACTGATAAATGTTTTGAAGTAATTCTAGCTGTACAAGCATTTTTCCTAAACTGTGGTCTATGACATATGTGTATTTTTAACATTTTATGTGAACAATAAACAATAAATATTTATGTTTAATGATGAACATCTACACGGCTCTTTTTAGTTAGTTCTTTAGTTAGTTTTCTAGTTTTGTACAAGGTCTGATTTGACTTTGTTTTAACAGGATTGTGTAGACTTATAGCGCCACTATTATATGTTTTATGTTTTTTTCGTGTAAGTACCAACCAAGAGACTATTTGTTTTTTTTTGAGGCTGCTCATAGGTATATAATGCAATCTTCTTGTTACATTGCTTATGTGTATAGATCTATACTCACCTCTGAAGTGCCAATGCCTGCGCCCCCTATACCCACATTTTCTTTCTATCCCATGAGAATATAACCTAATTTTGTATGAATTTTCTCCATTCCAAAATTGATTAGCAGCAGCAAGCAACCTGAAAGAAACTACTGGCTACTTCTCCTTCTTCATACTAGTCTTTGTTTTTTTAGTAGTCCCACATGTCAGAGAAATTTGGCCATTATAAATACTAGAAATGAGAGGGTTCTGTTCCCAGAGAACCGAACCCACCCAAATTTAGCATATCCGAGTTGGATCCAAGCAGGCTGGGAGGTTCTCACCTTACTCGGTACTGGAGGCAAAACCATAGAGACATAAATCTCGCGGTTCGCGAGCTTTTGTCTCTATGATCAATGTAGTATATAAGGGACCACGCGACGGACGCCATTTCCACTCCGGCTGTGTAAAGTGAACAGGGAGGGTGGGTAGTGTAGGGCTTGGAGAGGTGCTGGTGCTATCTGCTGTGTCCTGGGCTGCTGACTGCTGATCCATTCCGGTCTCTGGTCACAGTGCTGTCACTGTCACTGTACTGTCTGCTGATCCATTCTGGTCTCTGGTCAAGGTGCTGTCACTATCACAGTGCTGTCTGTGCTGATCCATTCTGGTCTCTGGCTACGGTGCTGTCACTGTCACTGTGCTGTCTGGTGATCCATCTGGGCTGTCTGCTGTGTCCTGGGCTTGTGCTGTGTCCATCTCTGGGCCCAAGTTCTGGACTCCAAAAAAAAAAGTAAAAAAAAAAGTTAAAGTGTCTTTTTATATTTTTCTGTGTGTGAATGCATGTTAGGCTTAACCACAGTACCGCACAAGAGCCAGCCAGCAACGCATGTTGCACTTGCAACCTTGTGCTCCCCGACTCGTCATTCTTAAAATAAAAACCACATTAGCGCACAAGATCCAGCGACTACAGTCGTGTTCAATAAAAAAAAAAACAATACAAGTGTCACTGTCTTATATATTTTTTTCTTCTGTGTTTGCGTGGGTGTTACCACAGTAGCGCACAAGATCCAGTGACTACAGTCATGTTCAATAAAAAAGAAAACAATACAAGTGTCACTGTCTTATTTTTTTTTTCTTCTGTGTGTGCGTGGGTGTAACCTTAACCACATTAGTGCACAAGATCCAGCGATTACAGTCGTGTGCAATAAAAAAAAACAATACAAGTGTCACTGTCTTATATTTTTTTCTTCTGTGTGTGTGTGGGTGTTACCACAGTAGCGCACAAGATCCAGTGACTACAGTCATGTTCAATAAAAAAAAAACAATACAAGTGTCACTGTCTTATATATTTTTTTCTTCTGTGTGTTTGTGGGTGTTACCACAGTAGCGCACAAGATCCAGTGACTACAGTCATGTTCAATAAAAAAAACAATACAAGTGTCACTGTCTTATTTTTTTTTTCTTCTGTGTGTGCGTGGGTGTAACCTTAACCGCATTAGTGCACAAGATCCAGCGATTACAGTCGTGTGCAATGAAAAAAAACAATACAAGTGTCACTGTCTTATATTTTTTTTCTTCTGTGTGTGTGTGGGTGTTACCACAGTAGCGCACAAGATCCAGTGACTACAGTCATGTTCAATCCAAAAAAAAACAATACAAGTGTCACTGTCTTATATATTTTTTTCTTTTGTGTTTGCATGGGTGTTAGGCTTAACCACATTAGCGCACAAGATCAAGTGACTACAGTCGTATATTTTCTAGTTTCTGTGGGTGTGTTTTCGGCTTAACAGCAGTAGTGCACAAGATCCAGAAAGTAACGCAAGTTGCAACCTTGTGCTGTCTGACTCCAGTCGTTCTTACAAAAAAAAGAATTAAAGTGTCATATTTTTTTCTTGTTTGTGTGGGGGGGGGGGTTTCGGCTTAACTGCAGTAGTGCACAAGATCCAGAAAGTAACACAAGTTGCAACCTTGTGCTGCCAGACTCCAGTTGTGATCAATCGTTACTCTGGGGCCAAGTTCTTCTGGAGCTGACTAAAAATATAAATCATCATTTGTAGTTCTTTCCAATATTTTTGTGTGTGCGCATGACTGCACGTGTGTTAATTTTGTAACCGCACCCTGGCTACACTATTGGTGATTGTGACACTGCTTCTAGACTGCAGAAAAAATATGGAGGGCTGTCACATGACAGGAGAGCAAGGACCACATTTTGTAGCTGCCTCCAGCAGTGCAAGGCCGTCAACTTCCTCGACCTCTAGGAAGGCCCATGCCCCAGGGCTTAAGTCACGCCATCGATATGGTACTAGTAGTAAAGCAGGTTTTACTGAAATTAAGAAAAAAAAATGAAAGGATATTTGACTTTAGATAAACAAAAAATTGGCAATATAAAAGGGCAGTCAACATCTTGCACATGTAGTCATTGTGGATGCTTCTGTGGAATTGCACATGGAGGAGGAGGATATTTTGGTGGATGAAGGCACTAAGGATGATGAAGATGTTGATGATATTGGTGTTTGTGATGAGGATGTTGATGCCGAGGATGTCCTTTGTGTAAGTAAGGCAACAGCTGTTGCCCATGGTTTGAAAAAGCCAAAGCCCATTGTTGTCATGCTGGGACAAAAGACAAAAAAATCTACTTCTCACGTGTGGAATTTTTTCCATCCCGATCAGGACAACAGTTGTCAAGCCATATGTGCCCATTGCCATGCAAGAGTGAGTAGAGGGAGGGACCTAAACCACCTAGGAACCTCCTCCTTGTTACGTCACTTGGAGCGCATTCATCAAATATCAAAGTGTACATTGCCAAGTTCCAAAACTCAAAACGTAACAAGTCCAGTGTCACCTACCTGCTCCCTCTCTGTGAGATCCAAGCGCCTTCGATCTCGAACTCCAACACCTGCATCATCCACATCCTCATTCATCATCGGGAGTAGTCCTGCTGCATCCAATGTTGGTATTCCAAGCATGATTGACTCCTCTCCCATCCATGATTCCTCTGAAGAATCCTTGATGACTACGCCTGTTGCTGCTGCTGCTGTTGCTGTCAGTGGATCTTCATCCCAGAAGGGGACCAGGAGGAAGACTACTTGTAGCATATCCTCCAAAGAGCAAATAACTGTTAAACAATCATTTGCAAGGGCAAACAAGTATGACAGCGGTTTACTGATGCCATAACAGCTATGCTGGTATTAGATGTGCATCCAGTATCCGCCATTACTGCAGTGGGGTTTCAACAGTTAATTCAGGTCCTGTGTCCTCGCTACCAGATCCCATCTAGATTCCGCTTTGCTGGAAGAGCAATTCCAAATCTGTACAAGGACATTAAAAAAACCTTATTAAAGTCCTCAGAAATGCCGTTGTACCCACTGTCCACTAGACCACTGATATGTGGACAAGTGGGACAGGGCAAACTAAGGATTACATGACTGTGACAGCCCACTGGATAGGTGTATTGCCTACAACAGCAACAGCCGCAGCAACATCTCCCAAAAGACAGCTGATACAGAGGCAGGCTACTCTTTGTATAACTGGTTTCACTAAGAGGCATACCGATGAGAACCTCTTAGAAAAACTCAGTTAAATCATTGCTAAATGGCTTACCCCACTTGGACTCTCCTCGGGATTTGTGATTTTGGACAATGCCACCAATATTGTGAGAGCATTACATCTGGGAGAATTCCAACATGTCCCATGTTTTGCTCACACAATTAATTTGGTGGTGCAACATTTTTTAAAAAGTGACAGGGGCATGCAGGAGATGCTCTCAGTGGCACGCAAAATATCCGGACATTTTAGACATTCGGTGACCACTTGTCAAAGATTGCATGACCAGCAGGTACAGTTAAATTTGCCCTTCCATCAGCTGAAGCAAGAGGTAGTAACTCGGTGGAATTCTACTCTCTACATGCTTCAGCGGATGGAGGAACAGCAAAAGGCCATCCAGGCCTATACAGCGGACTATGACATAGGCCGTGGAGGGGGAAAGCACCTTACTCAAGCGCAGTGGAGAATAATTTCTCAAACCCTTTG
Organism: Taudactylus pleione; assembly: GCA_031769625.1. Taxonomy (NCBI): domain Eukaryota; kingdom Metazoa; phylum Chordata; class Amphibia; order Anura; family Myobatrachidae; genus Taudactylus; species Taudactylus pleione. The sequence goes on along the minus strand of JAUIMM010000153.1, from coordinate 12,561,614 downwards.
AACTTGCCACACGTGAAGTTAGTTCAGACACTGCCAGCTTAAGTCATGTCAGTCCCCTAATCAGACTTTTGCAAAACAGCTGGAGAAACTGAAGGAGGAGCTGAAACGGAGCGATTGCACAAAGTATGTTGGACTGGTGGATCAAGCCCTTGATTCACTACACCATATTCCAAAAGTCATCCATCTGTTGAAATCTGAAAATATATTTTGGCCACCATTCTGGATCCTAGGTTTAAGTCCTACCTTTTGAGTTTTTTTCCAAATGACCAAATGTTGTTCAAAAAATTGTCAGCTGCAGTTGCATGTGAAACGCTTTCATCTCCTCCTTTTGTTTCAACAGCTGCCAGGAAAAAACTAAATTTTCCTTACAGAATGCCTGCTGGTCAAGCAGATCAGTCACCAAAAAATTACATCTGGTTGGGCCTGAGAGAACTGCCTACTAGTGACATGTCTTCTACCATGTCTATGTGTGATACGGTCTCCATTCACAGAATGGTGGAGGACTATTTCAGAGATAACATCCTAATAGACATGTCAGACAGTCCCTTTCAGTACTGGCAGGAAAAAGAGGCAATTTGGAGTCCCATACTCAAACTGGCTTTGCATTACTTAAGTTGCCCACACTCCAGTGTGTACTCCAAAAGAGTTTTCAGTGCAGCTGGCAACCTTGTCAGTGATTGGCACAGGAGGTTACTTCATGAAAATGTGGAAAAGATGATGTTCATTAAAATGAATCACAAATTCCACGAGGAAGAGCTCGACCAGCAACTACATCAAAAAAAGACAGAGGTGCCTATGGTGGAATCCAGCGGGGATGAATTAATTTTGTGTGAAGAAGAGGATGTACACACTGATGGGGATGACGAGGACGAGGATGATGACAACTTGTAATGTAAAGCCAGTTTGTGTATGGGATTATTTTCTTTTCCATGTCCAAAGCACATTGGCAGCTTGTTTTATGGGGGTCCAAACAAACCAATAATTTCAGCCACAATTGGCAGTCCTTGTCGCTGAAATGATTGGTTTGTTAAACTGTCCTGTTTCATATGCAACATAAGGGTGGGTGGGAGGACCCAAGGACTATTCCATCTTGCACCTTTTTCCTTTCCATTATGTGCTAGTTGGGGCATTGCTGCCTAACATTTTAAATAAATGTTATGGTTGGTTTAGGAATCAATGATTTGTTTTTAAATTAATTTATGATCAATTTAACGGCCAGGGGCTGCACCCAATGAATTGTTTTTAAATTAATGTATGATCAATTTAACAGCCAAGGGCTGCACCCAATGAATTGTTTTTAAATTAATGTATGATCAATTTATCAGCCAAAGGCTGCACCCAATGAATTGTTTTAAAATTAATTTATGATCAATTTAACAGCCAAGGCTGCACCCAATTGTTTTTAAATTAATTTATGATCAATTTTACACCTGGCTGTCACTGTCATCAGTGTAGCTGTACAGGGGTGCTGTGCTCCTGTCTGTTGAGGGGCTGCATGAATATTGCAATGAAAATTTTTTTTTAAGTTATTGGGTTACAAAAAGTTTTATTTTTTAATCATAAACATAGCAGAAATGTTACCCTAACAGCTTATAAAGTTATATGCTCTAAAAAACTAAAGCCTATATTTGTAAAAAAAATAAAGCCTAATTCAGCCAAAAGAGAGACTGACACCACAGCTAAACATAAGAGTCACATTCTGGATGTGATTTGTCTCATTTGCATGGGGAAAACACAACCCTCAGATGAGATGGATCTCAGCCAGTGGACAACATTGTAATCACCATTAAAAAGTCACAATGGAAGACTACAGTGTAGAGAATCTTTCTTCACAGTCAGGGGAGGCCTCAGAGAACATGAAAAAAGATGCTCTAGGTGCTGAACTTCATGGAATTTCTCCATCATGTTCTGCAGTGTGGAAAGGTTTCATTCACATGTTTTCTATAAAGCAGGTCAAAGTTACAGCCTTCAAAGTGTCTGGTAATTCCTGGCAAAGGTGGGGGTTATATATACCCAAAGATTATTACAAGCAAGGGATTTCTGTCCGAAATCCATCTGGGAATTCGTGGATCGTATTTGGCCTGCATGCACTAAGGCATCCAGTGATTCTGTCACTGTGGGCCTGATTCAGAGATGGAAGGTCTGAATGAGTGCTCGCTCTGAATCAGGGTGTTTTTTTTTTCTTTTGTTCGGCCTCCTGGCCGCTCGCATAGCTGTGGATGACGACCCACAGATATTGTGAGTGGTGGCCAGGTGGATGGTCACAATGGTCAAGACCATCGCGACCATCGGACTTGCAATGAGACCATTGTGGTAGGGTCTCGGCTGCCACAAGCCCCAGAGAGCTTCTGGCTCTAATAGAGCACGCTTCTGGCTCTAATAGAGCACGCTTCTGGCTCTAATAAAGCACGCTTCCTGGTCCCCTTCTGGGATGAAAAAAATCAACTCCCAGCAAGCAGGTATGGTGCAGCCGCACAAGGTAATACTTAAACTTTAGGTCTGAAATGTTGCATTTGCTGCTCAGTTCCGCTTGTTCACAATATATCTCATACGGTTAAGTGGACAGCGGGAACAACGGCAGTTTGAACTAAGGGCCTGATTCAGACCCACTCGCGAGCGGCTGTCCGCTCGCAAGTGGGTCGATGTTATGCACTGAGCATGCGCCAGACGCGACGAGCGAAGGAAAGTCCTTCGCTCGTTGTGTCCGATCAAAGGGGGCGTGCTGTCAATGTTGATTGACAGCACGCCCCCTTTGGTGGGCGTGCCGGGGGCGTGCCTCCCTGATGGGGGCGTTCCCACGGGAACGCCTCCCGTCAGAAGCCGGCCCACTGACATCACTAGTGATGTCAGTGGGAGTGATTTTGGCTCTGATAGAGCCAAAATCACTCCGGAGCTTGCGGTTGAAAACCTCAACCGCAGGCTCCGGCTCGCAATTTCGATGGTCGCGATGGTCTCGACCATCGCGGCCATCACAAAGCACGCTCGTATAGCCTGTGGGTGGTGACCCACAGCTATACGAGCGTCCAGGAGGACGCTCCATGAAAATGGAGCCCGGCCCTCATTCAGAGCGTGCGCTCTGCTCAGAGCGTACGGCTCTGAATGAGGGCCTAACTATGTTTTTTTTTATGTCCCTCTACAGGTTCGGAAATGCCAGTTTATAGAAGATTTGCAAAGCATTATTTAAGTCATTTGTTTATTTATGTTTGGAAAGCACACTTCCTGGTCCCCTTGTGAGCTGTGAGGTGGTCAAAATTGACAGGAAACAAGTGGAAATAAATGTTATTGAGGTTATTAATACTGTAGGAACAAAAAAAGGCCCTTTTTATGTAATTTTAGCTGTTTTTTTTATTTTTTAAGAAAAAATCCAGATCCAAAACCAAAACACAAAAACAAAACATGGAGGTGAGGTTTTGGCAAAACCAATCCAGATCCAAAACCAGGGGAGATCCAGATCCAAAACCAAAACACGAGGGTCGGCACACATCTCTAATAAATACATAATTAAATACAGAAAATTGCTTAGTTTACAATACCTGTTAATTAAATCAGAGAGTAACAACAGACATTCTTAAATTATAAGCCTTGCAACCAAATCTTGGTGGTGGTTGAATAGTGAGTTAGAGATTTGGAGGGGTGGTAAGATAAGGGGTGTTTTCATAAACCCTTTCATACCCACAGGTTTATGTAAGTCTGGTCACTGAATTCACTAATTAATAAATAAGAACAAATAAAAGAATCAGATGGGTAAAGAATAGTGATATGCTTAATAATATACAGTATTTGCTAAGTCATTTTCCTGCAAATTGTTAAAAATAAAATCTACTGGGGCCAATGCATGACATTTTTCATAGCATGAAATGTTCAAATTTATACTGCATATGTGTATGAAAAATAAATACACCTTTTTCCATATGTACAGTACATTCTTTCTCATGTGCAACATTTCAGGGATAATGGATTGATGGCATCAATGTCTATTACAATAAAGGCTATTAGACTTTGAGAACTGAGAAGCTACTGAATGGGTGTTACTGTTCTGGGCAGTGGTGTAACTATCATGGATGCAGGGGGTGCAATAGCTATGGGGTCTGGATGCATTCAGGGTGCACCACTCCCACTGCATTCAGTTATGCCGCTGGACACTGGACAGAATACACAACTGCCCTCATTCTCTGGAGGGAGGGACTGTGTTTCGTCCATCTCCCAGCATTCCTTGTGCACCACTGCTGCCTAGGGCCGACTTGCCTGGCATGCATTAACTCCCCTGTTGAATTTCGCAGGTTGCATGTTTGTTTTTTAAGCAGCCACTGGAGCCACCTATTCACTAACAGTTGCTGTCTGATGCGGCCGTGAAGGCAGGGCTATCTGTGTGAATGAGGTGCAGAAGGAAGCCGCAGCCTGTGTACACTCACTGTTCAGGGCAGTGAGTGTACACAGGCTGCGCCTTCCTGAGCACCTGGTTCACGCAGCCTTCCTCCCCAGCTGTGATGATGTCACCAACGACGACAGGCAGATCCAGGGCCGTAGGGAGGGTGGTGCGGCCGGTGCCTCCATACAGGGCAGAATCCTCCAGCGGCACCGGCCACACACTTCTCTGCGCCGGAGGTCTGCAGGAAGAGACCTTCGGCAGTGGTGCGCACCGCACAGTGAATGTCGACGCAGGATCCCGTCCTCCCCTCGGAAGTAAGGGTAAGCGCTGAGGGGGGAAGAGAGGGAGTGAGAGGGGCATCAGTGTTGCACAGGGCCACTGCTGTCTAGCTATGGCGCTGGGTAGACCCCTTCACCTCGCTGCAGGCAGCTTGCCAGTACCCAACAGCTACGTCTCCAACTTCTCCACAATCTTTTGAGGCCAGGCTCCAGAATCAATCCCTCCACTGATGGCTCAGGCAGCATTCCCGAGGAATACTCCACTGGACCCACTGCCCAGCACTTCAGAGTAGCCTATAACTTGAGGCCCTATATCTCCCTCCTGAAGTGCATTGGAAGCCCATGTTCCTTTATTGAAAGTGAGAAAGAAATAAATATTTTATTTTATTTTGGTAAGTACTGTACTTTAATATTGTATGTATTGCATGTACTGTATAGTATAGATTTAACTGTTGTCCCCAGTACTGCCTAGTTTTCTCTTTCTTTCCTTCTGTCCCTCAGTCCACTTCTTCAACTCTTTTATCATGTTTGTCTTTACTTTCCTCTAGTTTTATCTTCTTATCCTCTCTTATACTTTTTTACCACTTTTGTCCTCTCTAATCCCAGTCATTTTAACTTCCCTTATTCGCCTCTTTCTAGTATACCCTCTCTCCTTTCCTTAACTTTCTACCCTTCCTGCTCCATTGATTGACTGTTCTTCATGGTCACTCCCTCTCTCTTTCCTGAATTCCGTACTTCTGAGGTATCAACTCTTCCCAGCCATTAGCATAAAGTCAGCTGTGTTAAACTGAAGCTTGAGCTGCTTTTTGATTTGCTAATGTGGGGGAGTAGTAGGAGGTTCCTTCTCCCCGCATGATGCTGACACTGGCCACATAGTGGTCTAGTGCCTGTTATGCTGGCAGAATGTCCAAGCTTGGTGACAGGGGCAATGTGGTATCACAGTTTTATCACTGCTTCATTTTATTATAGAAATTATAAGTACGTTCTCTATTTTAATATATGCTTTTTATTCTTTACTGTTAAAATGTTTCATTTCAGCTGCAAAATATATAAAAATATATTAGACAACTTGTAAGGTTTTTCTCTGGTGATGTGCTGTAAACAGAGGTTTCGCTCTAAAAGCATTTGGGGCCCCTTAAAAATGTTGCTATGGGGCCCACAATGTTCTAGTTACGCCCCTGGTACCAGGTGTAGATAATGGGGATGTGTCTTTATTTGGATAAAATTAGCATTTTCATACTTCACCTGTGCACCAAGTAAACAAATGCAAACATCCATAAGCCGAAACTTTTGCACAGAGAAGTGCTGTGAGACTCCAAACTAACTCTATGGGGTATATTTACTAAATGCTAATTTTAATCAATTTAAAAATGATGAAAATTGATAAACATCGATGTTGTGTTTCTGGGGCTACATCACACATTTACTAATACTAAAAAAAAAAAAATCAAAAATTGTCTGTTAGTAAATGTGTGATTTAGTCCCAGAAACACAACATCGATGTTGACCGATTTGTATCAATTTTAAATCCATCAAAATGGATTAATATTGACCTTTTGTAAATATACCCCTTAGAATGTGATCTCTGATAGACCCCATTGCCCTCCTTACATCATAAAACTGGACTCATCACAGACTGTTCGCCATCACTAACATAATCACAGGTGAACTGGTCACTGGGGTTTATTTACCAAATGGTAAATTTCAGCAGCTATTACAAGCAGTCGCTTTCTGTTTAAGCCCAAGATTTGAAAGGGCATCGATTTTTGTAGCAAAACACGCTATGCTCTCCTATTAAAAGCATGTCCCTTTTCAATTTTGGGCTTAATCATGTAAGGAAACAGTGGCTTTTACAAGCTGCCGCTTAATAAATAAACTCCACCATCTTTACAAGATCATTCTTATTTCCTGCTGATACTGGACCTCATTCAGACCCGCTCGCTAGTGCTGTGCGTGGGTGGTAACAGGGGCAGGACACTAATAACAGGAGTGTGGAGGTGCGAACACAGGCGTGCCTCAGTGTTTCAATGCCGTTTTTAAGGTGTGTATAATTAACAGGTAGCGTCATAGTACACATCACATGCCTGTTTTTTACACTGAAGTCCTCGCAGTGCTTGTGGCAGGGTAAAGCAACCACAAGCGCTGCGATCGCTACCGATGTTGCTCGATGTACCAATGTTTTAATACAGTTTCTGGAGATGACGTGCGCTAGTGGGCGTCTCAACATACGCTAATGGGTGTCTGCATACACAGTGCTTATGCCTTGGCGAGCAATCGCTTCCCTTGTCATCACTCTGACAGATTTGCATTTGCTGGTTGCGAGCGATCGCATCTAGCGAGCGGGTCTGAATCAAGGCCACTGTATGAATAGCCAATTACCTGTTGTGCATCAAGGTGTTCCATTTCCACATGCCTAAAAACTGAGTATATCCTATGAGTAGTTGTTTGTAATAATATTTCACAAAAAGAAAGAATCAACAGTGTTTTAAAAATAATCTCCATTCTTGTATGCTGACAAAGTATTGGCAGCTGCAGTTTAAAGAAACAATACAGAGGAATCTGTGCAGAGATTTTGTTATCTTTTGTTTAGATTTTATAGATTATACTGTATAACATATTATGTATCATAAATATGGGATGTAATTATGCGACCGGCGGCCACAAGGCCGCAGGTCACAATCCCGACTGCAAAATGCCGGCAAATGATTTATGATAGACGTCGAATCCAGGACAACACAAGCCCTAACGAGGTAAGTCCGAAGCGCCCATCCTGTTAGCTGCGGGGGGGAGAGTTAGGTTTAGGGCAGTTAGAGGGATTAGGTTTTGGGGGGGAGGATAGGGTTAGGCACCCCTAGGGGGGTTAGGCACCCCCAGGGAGATGTTAGGGTCAGCCACCCCCCCCCCCCTCTGGAGGGTTAGGTTTAGGAAGCGGTAAGGCAGAGTTAGGGTTAGGCACCACACCCCCGGGAGTTCAGGGCTAGACACCCCTAAGGGAGGGTTATGGTTAGGGGGGCAAGAGGGGAGGGTTAGATCACTTACCTGCCTCTTTTGGGATTTCCTGCTGCCGGGCTCACGCTACCGGCATTTCAATCCCATTCCATAAATACATAGTTACTGCTTTATTATTCTTTGTCATGTAAGTTCATATGAGACATCTGCCTTTTGTATTGCTTCTCTTTCTTTACCTTTAAACCATGTACCAGGGAACTTTTTCGACCTGAGCCTGTTTTTCCAATGCATTTTTTTTTTCTATATTTAGGCTGAAAACAATGAACTTTGTTTGAGAAAAGCAATTAACATTTAACAACTGGTAGGAACCTACCCAGCTTTTACTATTCGGATTGGTACATTGTTATGTATCTATTTTTAAAGGGTGTTTTTCTTTATTATGTATATTCCAATAAATAAGAAGGAATTACACAGTCTTCTTATATGTTATTGGTATTCATTGCATAAGCCTGACATCATTGGTGTAGTATATGAATCCTGGATATGAGTTACCTGAATGAAGAAATAAAAAGATCTTGATACATTTTCTTAATGAAAGCACCTCTGGTAAATGCAGACCTGAATCGGGTGGATAATCTCGCATAAGGCCTGATTCAGAGGAGGAGACAGTAGAGTAGCAACTCTGCGATGATCGTCCTAGTGTAATGCTCACCGGGCATGGCGCAAATCCGCCAATGTGCGTACAAAGACTCACTGTCAATGGATCCATCGGCTGCACTATTCTACAATGCACCTGACTATGGGCCTGATTCAGAGCTGTATGTATGTATGTTCTGATATTTTTAGATGAGCAGAAGATGCACTGCGCATGTGCAGATCTGGTGCTGCGATGACGCTCTCAATGCCCTAAACAGTGCAGCATGGCTGACATGCTGCAGTGCTGCAGGCATTTGGGGACGGTGACATGGCGGTGACAGGAAGCGTTACAAATAAGAGGGGACATGTCACAGGTGTGTTGAAGCCAGTGGCTGCTTTCTTAGATGCAGCTTCACTGGCTCTAGCAGCGTTTAACCAGACATCCCGAGTAATTTGAGGGTAACAGATGTGCAATGGTCATGCAGTTGTTCCGAAGCTGAGATCCTGGACACAGCAGAGGATCACATAAGCCGGCAGTGGATTTTTTTTTTAACTCAAGACGTCTCGTTCGTCTTTTGCATATAAAGTATTAGAACATCTTTGTACATAGTGGTGGTGCTAACTGCGTCCATCTCTGAATCAGGCCCTATGGAAGGCGCAGAATATCTATGACCGCTGATGTCAATGGAAATGCAATCCCAGACACCTGAATGCAGGGGCTGGCTGGCAACTTTTAACCTGGGGGGCAAATGCATGCATGCAGGCAGCCCTGGCAGAGGAGTAGCGTGTGTGTCCGAAGAATATGCGTGCTACGGCGCCCCCCCTCCAGTGTTCCAGGGAGGAGGCGGGTCCATATGGGATTAATGTAAGGTAAAAATAAAGATTAGGGCAGCCCCCTGTCATAGTGCCCCCAGTAGTAGTCCCCCCCTTGTAGTGCCCCCAGTAGTAGTAGTCCCCCCCTTTGTAGTGCCCCCAGTAGTAGTAGTCCCCCCATTTGCAGTGCCCCCAGTAGTAGTAGTCCCCCCCTTTGTAGTGCCCCCATTAGTAGTCCCCCCCTTTGTAGTGCACCCATTAGTAGTCCCCACCTTGTAGTGCCCCCAGTAGTAGTACCCCTCCCTTGTAGTGTCCCCAGTAGTAGTAATCCCCCCCTTGTAGTGTCCCCAGTAGTAGTAGTCCCCAGTAGTAGTAGTCCCCCACCCCCCTTGTAGTGCCCCTAGTAGTAGTAGTAGTCCCCTTATAGTGCCCCCAGTAGTAGTAGTCCCCAGTAGTAGTAGTCCCCTCCCCCTTGTAGTGCCCTCAGTAGTAGTAGTCCCCCCTTTGTAGTGGCCCCAGTAGTGCCAGACACCCCCCCAGTAGACACACGTAACATAAAAAACAAAATAAAAAAAAACACCTGAATCTCCGCTCCTGCTGCCGCCATCTGCTCCTCCGTCTGTCCTTCCCGGGCCGGGCCACTCTCCCATTGCCCACTGCGGGAGCGGGAAGATGGAGCGGCTCCCGCAGTGGGCGCAGCAGCAGCTAATGAGAGTCTGACAGACTCTCATCGGCTGCTGCTTACAACAAACACACAGCTGCCGGTGACACAGACTGCATCGGCCCGCGGTCCGCATGACGCTGCGGCCCGGGGGGCTCATGGCACCCTGTCCCCCGGCCCAGCCCGCCACTGCCTGAGTGCCACAGACAGCCTGCCGCCGATAGCCACCCCCAGTCACCACCAAGGAATGGCCATTGAAATTGCATGGATCTCCATAGACATGGAAAATATTTCTATCCGCAGAGCCTTTTCTTTCCTCATCTGCATGGAGTGGTCCTATCAAAGAAGAATTACAAGACTTTATTGTTTTTTTATTATTTTTTCATATATTCTGGTATAATCTAAGACTGTACAGAGTGTACAGATGGCCTGATTCAGACTCGGACGCTAAGTTGCGCTCGCTCGCTCTTAACGATGGTCGCCCGTCTGCGCATGCATATGTCGCAGTGTGCAAACTAGTACGAGCGATCGGATTTTGCTCGCTTGCCCTGAAAAGACTGCCCGGTGGAACGAGTGACAGATTGCGCCATTTGTGGGTGGTAACAGGGGAAGGTGCTTGTGAATGGGAGAGTGGTGCTGCGAACACAGGCGTGTCTGACCGTCAGAACGGAGTTTAATGGGTGTGCAAAATTAGCAAAGTAGCATTACTGAACATGTCACTTGGTTGTTTTTTACCCTGAACTGCTCTCAGTGCTTGTGGGAGGGTAAGGTCTACCTCAAGCGCTGCGAGAAGCTCTGATGGCTCTCGATGTTACTGATTAATACCGGAGATGAAGTGTGTTGCGAGTGGCAAGGGGGCGTCTTTATACACCAGCGAGCGCTTATTGCCAGGGCTCGCTAAGACATAGAGGGTGTCCTTACGAGATGCAGTGCGAGCACTTAATTTAAATATCCGGCCCCTTTTTGCCAGCGAGCGGCAGCAATTTGTGAGCAGGTCTGAATCAGGCCCAGAGTATGGATTTAAAGAAGAAACAAGGAAACTGTTAAGATGTTTATTTCAGCTGTTAATTATGAAGTTTACAGAGCATTTATTTCTTGCCCACATATGTTATAGATATGTACAATTCGGCAATAAAATTTTGTTTATCTGTTTGTATGATCGTGGTAGTATACTTCTGCAGTTGTTTAGAGTTAATGCTCCTGAAATACAGAAATACACACTTGGTCCATTTAATCTGCTCCTTTTTTAATCTTAGGGTACCCTCAATCCCTATTTGAGACTTAGGGCCGTATTCAATTAGCGGCAAAAATGGAAGTTTTTTCGCCATAACTGTGACATTTTCACCACAAAGCAGGCGAAAATGGCAACAGGCGGAAAAAAAACTAGAGAAAAGTTTTCTCCAGCCCAGACCATGACAAAAAAATGCAAGATCCCTATTTTTGGCTAAAAATGTGGGGATTTCTTTCAGAACCCTTTGGACACCCCTCCTAAAGATTAATTATCAGGGGGAAAATCGTAAATTGTGTACTTTGGCGAAAAACGACCGGCCAAGTTTTGAGCAAAAAATAATCATTTAAATGGTTTTAACGTATTGGGTCTGATTTTTCGATGGGCGGTATGGATGCATCAAGTGTTTTAAACATCGCATGCAGTCGCAGCAGTCAGTTTTGAAATAGTTTTTAAAATAGAATTTTTACGACACGAAAATATATTTGCACACATTTTAATGTATCCCCAATTTACGTGGAACAGTAATTTCCTGGAAAAAAATTTGCTTTCTATCTTTTTTCAACATTTATTTTTTTTCACTCAAAATTTGTGCTGTCATTTTTCGATAAAGTATGCAAATTACTATTTTTTCCCCTGGTAATTTATCATTAGGGGGGCTGTCCAAAGGATTCTGAAAGAAATCCCCTCATTTTAAGCCAAAAATACGGATTTTGCATTTTTTTTCTCCTGGTCTGGGATGGAGAAAACTTTTCTCTAGTTTTTTTCCGCCTGTTGCCATTTTTGCAGTTTTATTGGCGAAAACAGACGTTTTTGCCAATGACGAAAAAAACTGCAGTTTTTGCCGCTAATTGAATATGGCCCTTAGTTCTTTATTATAATATCCTTATCTCTATTCCAAGCATGTTCAAATTTCTTTACTGTCTTAACCTCTACCACGTCTGATGGGAGGCTATCCCACTTATCCACTACCCTTTCCGTGAAGTCATATTTCCTTAAATTTCCTTACTGTACCTTGTTAAAACCCTTGATATATTTGAAAGTTCCTATTCTGCTTTCCCTTCTCTGCTCCAAACTATACATATTCAGATCTTTTAGACTAACCGGGTAAGTTTTTTGATGTAGGTGATGCACTATTTTAGTTGCCCTTCTTTGTACAGTCTCTAATGTATTTATATCCTTCTAGAGATTTGGCCTCTAGAACTGAACACAGTATTCCAGATGAGGCCAGAACAATGACCTATACAGGGGCATTATTACTTGTTTCTTCCTGCTACTGATTCCTCTCCCTGTGCATACAAGCTTCTGACCTGCCATCCTCATTGCGTTGTTACATTGCTTTCCTGCCTTCAAGTCACAAGAAATAGTGATTTCTAGATCCCTTTCTTCCACATTAGTTTCCATTATAGTTTAGTTGATGCTATATTTAGCTTTGGGGTTTTTGAGACCCAAGTGCATGAGTTAGAATTTTTTAAACTGTAGTCTCCACAACCTTCATTCCTCTAGTCTAACTAGATCATCATTTGTTTTACCTCTCCTGGAATGTCTACCCTAGAGTTAGTGTTTTGAATTAGGCATTGGGGTTAGGGTATTAGGGTTATGGTTAGAGTAAGGGTTGGGTTTGGGTTGGTTTTAGGGTTGTTAGGGTATTAGTGTTAGACATTTAGGTTATTAGGAATGTGTTCTCCATAATGGTTACAAATGTACTTCATGCATTTTTTAAGCATCTAGAGACAAATATTTCCCATCATTCAGTCAATACTTTTGGACTATTTATTCTTTCTTTAAAGGTACAGCACACAATTTCACCAAAGACTGTTCATGCCAACTCAGTCTCTGCCACATACATTCGTAAAGAATGAATAATCTTATTAATAATTTGATATATCAAAGGTCACATCACCTTTGTCCTTTCTCTCTTCTAAATTGTACCCCTTCAGCTCTTGAGGCCTTTCCATATAATAGATGTAAAGTTTATCTCAGTATGGCATCATAATCCAGTCACACACCAAACCAGGAGTAATGTAGGCATTTCAGGAAAATCTATTTTTTTTTATTCCACTTTTTTTTACAATAATTTATCTGCAATATTATCAAGAGAACAACTGTCAAAAAGTTCACATATAATAAATTACTTATTTGCAGTTTATTGCCACCATAATCCTGTCAATTAGTCTGAAGCATTGTAAAATTACCAAGTAACATAAAACCAGAAGGTTCATCACATCACTGTTAGTCATGGGATTCATAAGTAATATATTTGTACACTCTAGGATTGAAGTTTCATTATAAATAATTATTTTATTTCTGCAATAGGTTTCAGTCATTGTATTATTTTACATACTATAAGCTTAATGGGAAGCCTTAAATCCCCATTCAATATTGCAATATTAGGAACTGTCCCTATAAAATATTAGTTAATTGTGAAGGATGTATTCTAAGAATGTCATTACAAGGATACAAGGTTATAACTGAAGTTTAAACTGCAAAACCAAACCGCTCATCTCTAATTACAACTCCTGCATGCTACTACTCAATTCCAACTCCTGAAACCTAACCTGGAAATTTGACACATTGTTGCTTAACATTAATTATTATATTGTTATTATTATTATTACGGCATTCTGTCTTCACACATATTGAAGTATGTCATATTTGTTCTCAATCCATTTTACTTTGTACTTCTATGTGCAATGTATTGACTGCATTGCAAGTTTCTCCTTACTGCATCATGTACTCCCTACTCTACCATCCTTCCCCTCTCGCCCTTTTTCACAAACCCACTTACCCAGTATCTCCGCCCACTTCAGTCTACTGTTCTTTTCTCTGTAATTTCCCACTTGCTTGCTCATCCTGCCCATTGTAACCTATGTAGTGCACCCTAGAGGGCTGCCTCTCCTGGTACATTCAAGGGCTAGATGAACATCCCATTGAACTATTTATGCAATGGGTATCTTGTTAGTCACTGTTCATTTTATCCTTGTACAGTATGTCTTATTTCCATGTATTGCTTATCGCACATTTTAACAAGTATAGTGCATCCAACATGGCTGCTTCACCTGGTACTTTATTGGTGATGTAGTTTAAATCCTGGCTGTTGGGATGCCAGCACTTTGAATGCCAGGGCCTGAATCCCAACACTAGTCAGAATCACGGTGCCAGCATAACGATGGTAAGTAGTGGGGTTAGGGGGATGGTTAGGGTTAGGATTAGGCACTAAGGGGAGGCTTAGGCACTTGGTGTGAGGGTTAGGTTTAGGCTGCGGGGGGAGAGATAGATTTAGGCTGCGGGGAGGGTTAGGTTTAGGGGTAGGGTTAGGATACTTTCCGACAGGTGTCTGTATCTTAATCCTGTCGAGATGTCGGTGTCGGGAATCTGACCACCAGAATACTGAGCGCCGGCATCCCGTACCCAACCCCTTTATTAGGTAGATTGAACAATGCATGGTTCTGATGATTTTGCAAGGATATCACCCAGTACTTTTATCTTGACACCAGTCAGAATCCAAGCACAAGCATCCCAACTGCTGGCATCCCAACGGTAAGTAGTGGGGTTAGGGGGAGGGTTAGTTTTAAGGGTTAGGGTTAGGCACTAGGGTGAGGGTTAGGCACTAGTGGATGGGTTATTTTTAGGCTGCAGTGGGGAGAGTTAGGTTTAGAGGTAGTGGTAGGGATAGGATACTTACCAACAGGTGTCAGTATTTTAACCCTGTTGGGATGCCGGCATTGGGATTCTGACCCCCGGGATCCTGAGCACCAGATTCCTGACTGTGAGGCCGGGATGTAGTTATGAGACAGCTGGTCTCAGTCCCAACATCGGAATCCCGGCAAGGGATTCAAGATAAACATTGAAATACCAATGCCTATCTTAATCCCAATGCCCGAACGAAGTCTGGGGCACCCTTAGTGTTAGCCATGGAGGGAATCTAGCGGGATTAGGGTTAGGTTTGGGGGAGGGGAGGAATTAGGGTTAGGCACCACTAGAGGAGAGAAATAGGGTTAGGCACCTCCAAGCTGAGATTAGGGTTAGATACCACCCCAGGAGGGTTAGGTTTAGGGAGCGGTAAGAGGGGGTTAGGGTTAGGCACCCCCGGGGGAGGTTAGGGTTAGGCACTAGGGGGAGGTTAGGGTTAGGCACCACTAAGGGAAGGTTAGGGGGGGACAGGGGGGTTAGGATACTTACCTGCTTCAGTCAGGATCTTCATCCTGTCGGTCATCCTCTGTTGGGATTTTAGCCGCCGGTATTTCAATCCCATTCCGTGTGTCCAATAGACAGTTGGTCATCAACATGCTCCCATGATAATAGGCCTATTTTTATGTGGAGGCCTGGAACTGTAGCTCCATATGCCCCATTGTTGATCTGGCCCTTGCCTCACCTGGATCCTTTGTGGGTAGGATAAATTATCCTTGGAATTGATAAACTGAAATAGCTGCCATGATTTTATATATCTTTCATGGTTTCTGTATTTCATGCAAATCTAAACCGCTGTATTGTGTTCATGCATTTCTATATTTTTTTGAAAATCTAAACCTAGGGATTATGTTCTAAGGATACTGGCTATATACCTTCCTACATATACCTTCTAAAACCTGCCTATAACCTCTAAGATTTACGCTATTTGCGTACACAGTCATACAGTCAAATAAAGACTTTAGACCTTGAACATGTGTTTCCAAAGCACAAAATATTATTCAACCAAAGTACAGATAATACACGCTGTGATCTAAGTACAATTTAGCGCAAAGAAATTATACAGACCCAAGATACAGTCATACATACGCAAGCGCTCTGGGACCAGATTCCGGCATCAGCAAGAGACCTCCGTCAATCAGCAATCAGCAGAATAGAGTAGAAACCCAGGGTCAGAGCACACATATTTATACCCCCACAGAAATAAGATGAACAAAAGAGAGGTCTTGATGCGATTCCATTGGCTCTCCTTCACGGTGCGTTTGTTACAAGGCACTTAACAGGTTGATTCAAATGGCCACAGTCCAGCCTCCTACAGCTGGTTTTCTTCGTTTTCCCACCTCATGCAAATCTAGACTGTTGGTTTTACAAAGTACATTTTGGTTCTTTATGTCTTTATGGTCCATAAGTTGCGAACGCATGTTCCGATCTTCACACCGATGATACCAGAAAGCTGTGGATAAAGTGCAGATCAGTATAATACCAAACATGGTTTATTTATCATGTATTAAACCTCAGATACCAAATAGTCTTTATTTCACAGCATTTGTAATAAATGAATAAAACTTGGATCTTTTAATTTATAGCTATGAAACCTTTTGTGTAAGTGTGCATTATGTAAGTATTAGGGATATGAGAAAAGACGCTAGTTAGGTTTATCTGATTTGGGGCAGATGTGCCTGCATGCAGCTAATAAACAGCGTTCGCATGCAGGATATTGTGCATTTGCTACTGTGCGTCATGTTAGCAGCGCAACTGTGCGTAATATGCGGTGTTTATGCATGAGATTCTATTTATGATGGATTTAACATATATATATATATATATATATACACATCTCATTCCTTACTAACAGTTTCAAACTGCAATGCAAATATGTTATGGGCAGTGAATTTCACTTCTCAAACAAGGTGGAGACCCCCAGCTGTGAGGCCATTGACAGAGGGAGCTCCGTCGTGCGCATGCGCGAGACCCGGATAGCGACGGGTTCTCTGTTGTTCCAGGTCTCGCACCAAAGGGGGCATGCTGTCGATGGTGACTGACAGCACGTCCCCTTTGGTGGGTGTGCCAGGGGCGTGGCTGCCAGACGGAGGCATTCCCATGGGAATGCCTACCGTCTGAAGCCGGCCCCACTGATATCACTAGTGATGTCAGTGGGCGTGATTTTGGCTCTGATAGAGCCAAAATCACTCCAGGGCTTGCGGCAGGGAGACCATACTGCAGGGTCTCTGTCGCAAGCCCGATGGTCACGATGGTCTTGACCATCGCGACCATCATCATGGACGATCGCATAATCTGTGGGTGGTCACCCACAGCTATGCGAACATCCAGGAGGACGCTGCATTTTCATGGAGGAGGGCCCTGATTCAGAGCGAGCACTCTGGTCAGAGCGTTTGGCTCTGAATCAGGCCCATTATCAGCTCTCAGTGAGAAGGCCAGCGTCTGATTATTCCCCGTCTCTTCCCAATTCCCTGGTTTATTGGGGTTGGTTATGTTCAAACACAAAAGTGATCTATTTGTTTGGAATTGATATAATTTGAAATGAGGTGGTTTGGATGAGAGGAATTTTCCATCCAAGGTTTTCCCTTATTGCAATTCTAAAATTTCCGTGGTATTCAGTGGAAATGGCACCAACCCTACATTATGTTGACCCTGTGGCACATGTGAGCACACCCAACAATCAGTTTGATTTAAAACTTTGCCTATCATGCTATGATAATCCTCTAAAGGATACCCACCCCAGTACGGGTTATATTTAGGTTGGCACCTTTGGATACAGTTCTCATCAACTAGGGACCCACAAAACTCACAATTGCAGGATCTTCAGATGATAAACCTCCACACCATTCCCGAGTATCTGAAATAACAGCTCTTTTAACAATTACAGTACTAAGATTGGTCAAACACTCCCCTTATTAGCATAGCACTCCTCCTGACTCCACTCCATCAGCACTGCCATTAGCTCCCATCTCCTCTTTCGGTCCCCCGACACAGAAACCGGACATTCCCAAACCAACCAGGATGGTGAACACTCTAGAAGAGAATATGAATATGAACACAGCAGGCCAGTCCATTGTCACAACAAAGACCTGCAAATATCTTTTAGTTCAGGTATCTCACTACGACCTTTTCAATCCTCCCGGAAAAAGCTTGCGATCGACAGGTCCACGTTGTCAGCCTTGTCTCCACCTTGTTTCTCCACTGGTTGGTTAACCTTTTTGCAGTGAGTGGAATGGACCCAGGTATCTCTCTCAGCCACCTTCAAAGATGTAGTACTTGTCAGCAGCACTTGGTACGAACCTTCCCACCGATCAGTCAAACAACCTGAACACAAGAAATTTCTGATCATAACATATTTTCCTGGTGCAACATCATGACAGTTAGTTTCAGGCATATCATGGGACAACAATTTCAGTTTCTGCTTTTGATGTTTTAACTGTTTACTCATTGATATAAGATACTTTACAGTTACCTCGTTGTTACTCTTCAAGTCTTCCTGTGGACTTATAATCAAATGAGGTTGTCTACCAAACAGTGGGCCTGATTCAGCGCCTCTCGTATGCGGCCGCTCGTTTGCTCCGAGTGATGTTCGCACATCTGCGCATGCATATGGGTCATAATGCGCATGCGCCAACCAGTCAGTGCGGTTGGAAAACGTGTGTTCGCAAAATTACGAGTGCCTTCTAATTTGAGTGACAGGATGAGGCGTTTGTGGGTGGTAACAGGGGAAGGTGCTTGAAAACGGGGAGTGGAGATCTGAATGCAGGCCAAACGGTCAAAATGGGCATTTTAAGGGTGTGCATAATTAACAAAGCAGCGTCATCGACAACGTCACTAGGTTGTTTCTTAGCCTGAACTGTTCGCATGATTGCGGTAGGAAAATTCAACCACAAGCACTGCGAGCAGTTCAGACACCTTTCGATGTACTCGATTAATCTAATAAATAGTGGAGATGATGTAGGATGCGAGCGGCCAGGGGGCGTCTTTACAAAATAGCGAGCGCATGTTTCATTTGCTCGCTCAGACATAGAAGCGTCAACAGACCACAAAGAGCGAGCGCTCAATTTAAATAGCCGGCCCCTTTTTCTGAATGAGTGAGCGCAAATAGCGTCCAGCTCTGAGTCAGGCCCAGTGTTTCAAAGGGGGACAGATTTAGAGGGGGTCTAGGAGTGGTCCTTATACTATGCAGGACCAACGGTAATGCTTCGGGCCATCCCAGTCCAGTCTCTGCCATGATTTTACTTAACTTATTTTTAATAGTCCCGTTCATCCTCTCTACCTTGGCGCTGGCCTGTGGTCGGTAGGGGGTGTGAAGTTGACTATTGATACCCATCAGTTTACACATATTTTGAAAAACATAACTTGTGAAATGGGTACCCCTGTCATTCTCAATAATTTTAGGGATACCATATCTGCATACAAATTCCTGTACAATTTTCTTGCCAGTAAATGCAGCAGTATTAGTGGCCGCTGGGTAGGCCTCGACCCAGTTTGAAAATACATCAGTACACACTAATACGTACTTGAGATTCCTGCAGGGTGGTAATTGGATGAAATCAATTTGTATTACCTGGAAAGGTCCATCAGTCGGTGGAATGTAGGATGGTTCGGTAGGGATCGCTTTCCCTATGTTCTTCCTCAAGCAGGTCAGACAGGACATTGCTCTTTTCTGCTTGTGAAGAAAAACCCGGTGCGCACCAGTATGCTCTCACCAATTTGCACATACCTTGCTTTCCCAGATGAGTCAGACCATGTGCTGCCTCAGCCAGGCTGGGGTAATATGCTTTGGGGGCTACTGGCTTACCTTGTCCATCCCTCCAGAGCCCGGAGGACTCTTGCCCACATCCCTTGGACTTCCAGATGGACTTTTCCTGGATTGAACATAAATTTTGCATCTCAATTAGTTTCAGCATATCAATTGTTTGGAAAGACATAATTTGTTCTGTTGGTAAAACCATTTTTAAAGAGACATGTCTGGTTTGGGCAAAGTTCAGCAGAGCAGATACAGCATGGGGAGTGTAGACAATCATAGCATGGCCCAATACTACGTCCTCACTTTTACTCACCAATAGAGCTGTCGCTGCTACACTTCTTAAACACGTTGGGGGTGATCTTGCTACAGTGACCAATTGGGCACTGTAGTATGCTTCGGGCCTACTGGCATCACCATGTTTTTGTGTGAGGACAACTGCAGCACAACCATCGGCTTCCGTACAATATAAATCAAAGGGTTTTTCATAATCAGGTATTCCCAATGCAGGTGCATTTGTCAGACTATCCTTAAGATTAAGGAAAGCCTGCTCTTATTCCTCTGTGTGTATGACATGGTCAGGCTTTGAGGAAGAGACTAAGCCCTGTAAAGGCAAGGCCAGAATAGAAAAACATGGGATCCACATTCTACAGTATCCACACATTCCCCAGAAGGTACGAATTTGCTGCTGGTTCTGCGGCAGTGTCCTGTTCTGTATGGCCTGGATTCTGTCATTTGTGAGATGTCGTAACCCCTGAGTTAGGCAGTGTCCCAAATACTTTACTCTGGATTGGCACGGCTGTTGTTTGTCCTTAGCAACCTTATGTCCTGTGTGCGAGAGGTGAAGCAACAAAAGTTTAGTATCATTTAAACATGACATAAACGAATCAGAAAATAGCAATAAATCATCCACATATTGGATTAGAACAGACCCATTGGCAGGTTGAAATGATTGTAAACAGTCGTGCAAGGCCTGGGAGAAGATATTGGGGCTGTCTATGAAACCCTGGGGCAAACATGTCCATGTGTATTGTACACCCCTATATGTGAAAGCGAAAAGATACTGACAGTCTGGATGAAGAGGTACAGAGAAGAAAGCAGAACAGAGGTCAATGACAGTGAAATGGGTTGCATTTGGTGGGATCTGCTTAAGAATGACAGCTGGATTTGGCACTATGGGAAATTGGCTTTCTACCACCTTATTACCACCTCTAAAGTCTTGTACCAGCCTGTAACCCCTCCCACCACTCTTATTCACCGGGAAGATGGGACTGTTGGCTACACTAGCTGTACGAACTAAAATTCCCTGTTGTAATAATCGTTCAATTATTGGATAAACTCCTAATTGTACCTCCTGTTTTAGTGGGTACTGAGGAATTTTTGGAGCTTGCCTACCGCTGTTTAAGTTTACCATTACAGGGCTTACATTTGCCATTAATCCAGTGTCCTGTCCGTCCTTGGTCCAAAGTGAATCTGGAATTTGGGATAACATTTGATCTACCTGATATGGATTTCCATTTACACTGGTAGAGTGATACATTATCCTTTGGGGAGTGTCCAACATATCCCTCACCTCGTGCGCAACTTTCTCTGGGATATCTAGAAATACACCATCAGGGGTGCAATATATGACACATCCCATCTTACATAACAAATCTCTTCCCAGTAGGTTAGTAGGAGCCGCAGCAGCCAGAAGGAAAGATTGCCTGGTATGCAACGGCCCGATAGTAACCTCTGACCTGGTCACCCCTGTGTCTACAAGAAAATGATATTTAGTACCAGCTACATCAACCATCATGATTGGCTCTTCCCTAGTGTCTCCCGTTAACCTATCTGTAGACTACAGGTATGACCTGACCCCTAGCATTGGCTCCCACTCTCCAATAAAGCATTAACGGCCACGATTGGAGCTGGTGCCTGTTGGACAGTTGCTGATCTCTGTGCATATCCTTTATGGGGATATCCAGGTTTTCCCTGATTTGGGGGTCCTACCCTTTTTGCCATACATTTTCTACTTACATGTCCTGGCTGGTTACAGTTCAAACACTTTTGTGGATTGGATGAAGAAAAGGGTTGTTGTGCGAGTTGTGCAGGAGGAAGAGGTGGTGGGTATGGGTAAGGATATTGAGGGAAAGGATATGATTGGGGATATGTAGTTTGTGGATAGTATGGGACTTGTGGTTGTGCAGGGTAAGTGGGATAGGGTTGTGTTTGCAATGGTGTGGGACTAGTGAGGGTGTGTAACTGTTCAGGTGCAGGTGTGTGTGTGGGTGCAGGTGTATCTGCTGGCTGTGATGTTACTGTCATTCCTTCCAGGGCTTGAATACTGACAGCCATTAGTTTCTTGCTCTGGGTCTCTCTCTTCTTTGAGATGTTTTTATCATGTTCTATGGTGGATTCTATGAGGGTATCTATTGTGACTCCCCTCCAGCCAGGCTTTGAGGTCTGAACCTGGGTTTTTAGGTTCTCTTTAAGGCCATCCATGAGTGTGGTGACAATCATTCCCCTGTGGTGAATGTTATCTTTAATATCCTCTAACCCAGTGTACTGGGTGATAGCCTGCAGAGCCCGGTTGCAATAATCTTCTGCAGATTCACTCTCCTTTTGCTTTATGGTGAAAATTTTGTTCCAGTTAACTACTACTGGAAAATATACACCCAATTGAGTTATAATGCGGGAAATATTACCTTGGTTTACTTGGTCTATTAAAGGAACGTCACCATCCAATACACAATCTGTTATAAATTTTGTCACGTCGATATTGCGTGGTAGACAGGCCCTTAACACCACCCGCCAATCTTTATTGGTGGGCTCTTGAGAACTACACAAATTTCTCAAAAATCTTTGACATTTGGCTAGTTCCTTTTGGGGATCAGGGAAATCATTTATGATGGAATTTAGCTCTGCTCTTGTCCAAGGACAATGCATTACCACATCCCTTGTAGGTACAACTCCGTTCGCATCTGCATTCCCATTCAGAACAGTGATTGCCCGAATGGGATGCAGACCGGCCACAGTGCTACCTTTGACCCTATTACCTGGCTGGGGGTTTAATCTGTTGCTGCAACGTATAGTATTTACAACTTCCTCCATGGGCGCAGAGGAGATTAACACTTCCTGTGCTGTTACAGATGGAGATGGTGGCACCACTTGAGCTTGTCGTGGTGTCGCATCTAACATGTCCACAGCATGGTAAATGGCAGACATAACAACAGGCTCATCATCAACATCATAAACATTTTCTTTATACTTAAGAGAGGGTACAAGTTGCTTGTTACATTTTTATGAGTTTTTGTTCATGACTGTATCTGCACCTCCATCCACATAAGGTGGTGGTGGTGCACGTGAACTACTGGCAACAGCTTCCGCAATACTACCTTGTCACACGTGCATGCCATTTTGCGGTTCACACGCATTGCAATCCAGCGCAGCGGGTGTATTTGCTGGCAATGCGCTCGCAACTCTAGTTTGTGTCGCTTGCACATTTTTAAGCCACGCATCCCCTTCATGCTGCCACAATTTTAAACATTCATAATATTTTACTTTTTTCTCTCGAGAACGCATCAGACTCATGTGATCCTAGACATTATCCAATACGTCTTTATCAAAACTTCCAATCCTGGGAAACGGTCTAACACTCTTCATCGTTATTTTAAGCCATACATCACAATACCTTATTGCATAAGTACCGTACTTAGTATGCATAATACGACAGGCCGATCCAACGGCTCTTCCATTAGCAGCACATCATTGTCTAACATTTCTATTGTTTGCGTGGCTCCCAACTCCTAAGTTTTTCAATAAAAATTTAAACTTGTGAAAGACAATTAAGATACTTTCACTTACCTGCGGACGCCTTTGAAAAAGGGTGTATCCGCAAACCCTATGGAGGACTTCTAGACGCTTCCACTCACCTACGGAAGTAAAGGCTGCTTCCGCTCAGCAATCCCTTTTTGACTACCTTTCAACTGCTAGGGGGCAGCAAAGTACCCTTTGTGTTCCAGTTGATTTCGTCCACCCTCCCACCAGCTCACAATCACAATTTAACCAAAATTATGCGGTTCAATTATAGTGTTCAAATAAGCCTAACAGATCACACACATTGATTACTGAACGCTATAATCACGCTGGGGGCCGAACCCTAACAAAAATAACAACCCATACACCTGCTTTGTGTAAAGTAAACAGTAAGCTGCTACCGAGTCACTAGGCCAACTCCTGCACCTAGCACTTAAAGGTCCTACGATACCCTTAACATTTAGGTCCTGTGTTACACCCTAAACAAGTACTCACAGTTACACACTTTTTTCCTGCGCAGAAAAATACACGTTAACCCAGTTATTGGCAACAATTGACAATGTGACCTTATCGGCTTTGTTTTAACACGTGGCAGCACTACCGGAAATTCGTATACGCTATTTGTGTGACTATTCGCATACACAATAATGCGACTAGTACACAACCGTATGACTTACCCTTAGCTGTGTACGCAAAAGTGCGTCCCTATTGCGTGCAAAAAATGCGACTTAGCCACGTGCGCAATACTGCGACACCCCTTTTAAACACAAAATACTATCAACAAAGGAAAACAAACTTCTTCCTCTCTTGTCCCTGGATTCTAGTCAGCATCTCTTGGTCACACGATAACGGGTAGCGATCTCTCAGCATTGTATGGTTGCAGGTAAGACTGCTTGTGGCCACTATCCACCCTTTGCTGAGATATAGATATCCGTGTATATATCATGTGATTAGGTACGTGACTTCACTATGAGCCCCCAACTAAGGATACTGGCTATATACCTTCCTAGCTATACCTTCTAAAACCTGCCTATAACCTCTAAGATTTACACTATTTGCGTACACAGTCATACAGTAAAATAAAGACCTTAGTCCTTGAACATGTGTTTCCAAAGCACAAAGTATTATTCAACCAAAGAACAGATGTGATCTAAGTACAATTTAGCGCAAAGAAATTATACAGACCCAAGATACAGTCATACATACGCAAGCACTCTGGGACCAGATTCCGGCATCAGCAAGAGACCTCCGTCAATCAGCAATCAGCAGAATAGAGTAGAAACCCAGGGTCAGAGCACACATATTTATACCCCCCCAGAAATAAGCTGGACAAAAGAGAGGTCTTGTTGCGATTCCATTGGCTCTCCTTCACGGTGCGTTTGCTACAAGGCACTTAACAGGTTGATTCAAATGGCCACAGTCCAGCCTCCAACAGCTGGTTGCCTTCATTTTTCCCTCCTCATGCAAATGTAGACTGTTGGTTTTACAAAGTACATTTTGGTTCTTTATGTCTTTATGGTCCATAAGTTGCGAACGCATGTTCCGATCTTCACACCGATGATACCAGAAAGCTGTGGATAAAGTGCAGATCAGTATAATACCAAACACGGTTTATTTATCATGTATTAAACCTTAGATACCAAATAGTCTTTATTTCACAGCATTTGTAATAAATGAATACAATTTGGATCTTTTACTTTATAGCTATGGAACCTTTTGTGTAAGTGTACATTATGTAAGTATTAGGGATATGAGAAAAGAGGCTAGTTAGGTTTATCTGATTTGGGGCAGATGTGCACACATGCAGCTAATGCACAGCGTTCGCATGCAGGAAATATTCTGCATTCGATACTGTGCATCGTTAGCAGCACAACTGTGCGTAATGTGCGGTGTTTATGCATGAGATTCTATTTATGATGGATTTAACATATATATATATATATATATATATATATACACACACATATCTCATTACTTACTAACAGTTTCAAACTGCAATGCAAATGTGTTATGGGCAGTGAGCTTCACTTCTCAAACAAGGTGGAGACCCCCAGCTGTGAAGCTGGGGCCATTCTGTCTGGGAGTGAGACTAAACCCTGTTTAGGATTCAGACAAATTCAGTTGTGTAGATCAATGTCTGGGTTATATTACAATTGCCACAACTATACTTGTCTATATACAGGGATTCCCAATTTGTACGTAAAACACTCACAGCATTCTGGTGTTTTGTGTATTCGACTGTTTTTCTAGTTGTTTTGGTATTTCTCTATGCAAGGTTGTTCCCAGAATGGGCCTCTCATGGCTTCTAAAAAGATTATCAAAAACATTGCCATCTGTACTTAGCTTGTGAGTTGTGACTTAAAATGGCGCTGGTCGCAAAATGGCGTCTTGCAGATTCTTGTTTCTAAAAATGGAGTCTAGCTACCTTTCGCAAGATGGTGTCGCGCATGCTAATTTTTATGCTGATTCCATCTCAGCCACTAATCCAGCTTCGACAGTTCATACTATGTCATTAAGTGACATTATATGAGTTTATTTAACATTACCACTGCTATTAAAATTAGTTATTTATTTTTAAGTAGGAAACTTTACAGCCTATAAAGAAGGCTTGACTTTTAATATGACACAGACATGTTTGCATAGAAATGTATTAAAATTTCTGTGAACAACTTATTTCTATAAGGAACAGTTCAATAAAGTTCTAGCATCTTCATTGCTTTGCTATAAAATTACTTTTTGAATTGCTGTCTGCTGTCATAAATTAAATGAAGGCAAAACATATGATCTAACAACACCTTTTGGTGAAATTTAAATGTAATTATTTACATAGGTGATGAGAAGTAAAAAAAAAGTATTGACCTTTAGTGTTCATCATTTGCACAATACCTGTACATACAGTTCTAAATGGCTGACAGGTAAGTCATGCAGTTATTTATTGAACAATTTATTTAAAACCATGTTATCTTGAAAAATGAAGTAATATTTAGTTATTTACAATCATGTTTGAGCTTTTATTATGTCTTCTTTCTGCTTTTCCTCGTTGTGTTTATTTGGATCATCCATTCATGCATGAATCCTTATTGTTCCATCCTGTGTTCTTTCATGGAACAATGGGCCTGATTCAGAGCTGGACGCAATTAGCTCTCGCTCGTCCTGAAAATAGGGGTGGCTATTCAAATGAACCGTTCGCTGTTTGCAGTCTGTTCACGCCTCTAGGTCTGAATGAGCGTACAAAACTTGCGGTCGTTTTTTGGGAAACTACGCCCCCTGGCCACTCGCATCCTACGTCATGTCCGCTATTTATTAGATTAATCGAGTACATCGACCAGGGTATGAACTGCTCGCTATTCTTGTGGTTGGTTTTTGCTACCACAGTTTTGCGAGCAGTTCTGGCTTAAAAAAAACCCAGTGACGTGGTCAATGACGCTGCTGTTTTAAATATGCACACCCATAAAACGCCCGTTTTGACCTTTAAGCACGCCTGCGTTCTGATTTCCACTCCCCATTTTCAAGCACCTTCCCCTGTTACCACCCACATACGCCTCATCCAGTCACTCAAATTAGCAGGCATTCGCTATTTTGCGAGCACATGAATTTCGGCCACACTGACTGGTTCGCGCATGCGTATAACGATCCGTACGCATGCGCAGTTGGCCAAACATCGCTCGGAGCGAACGAGCTGCCGCTTACGAGTGGCTCAGAATCAGGCCCTATATTCGGAAAAGTAATGTTCACATAGAAATGTGAGAAAACAATATTTGTCTGGTTTGTAATAATAATCTTCAATACCTTATGACGAAAAGTTTAAAACATTTCATCTGGGGAACAAAAAGGGTAATTCACTGGATAATTTTTAAGTAATTTAGCTTTATCATTTCATGCGACCACCAAAAAATTTCACTTTTGTCACTAAATTTGAATGATATCAGACAGAATTTTTGTAAAAATGAATAACAACATGTGCATTGATGTTTTAAAGTTATATAGTAGGACACATTTAAACAAATAAGGACAGCATTTACTATGCGCATTAAGTAAATAAATTTATATATATTTTTTTGTGCTTTTTTGTTATATACAGTATTTATTACTTACATTATATTTAGATACTTCCGATTTTTTTAACTTATTTAAGGAAAAATAAAAAAACACTTTAAAAGGCACATATTCAATAAATAATTGGTTTAGTTCTAAAATACAATATAATTTACTTATTAACATCTTATTTACATCTTATTTATAATTTAGCATGTACTATTTTGTGACTATAATGGTAATGAATTGAGCACAAACATTTCCAAAAGTACACTTCTACTTACAAGTCATCATCATCACTTATTTGTAAAGTACCAAAAACTGATTTACAAATGAAGCAAAGTAATTTTAATTTTTCAATACTAAGAGATGGAAATGTTCGACAAATATACGTGAAACAAATTGTTTCACTAACCCCAGTTTGATATGGAAAGATGGCAGTATAATTTTTTTCCTGTCAATTAAGGGCTCATGAATGATGTTGGCTTCTCCTACAGTTATAACTTCTCTTGGAGGCCATACGGTTGCTGCCAGTGCTTTTGTTTTGCACGACTATCCCATAAGCATATGTGACGAGGATACATAGTATATCCACTTTGCTGCCCAAGAAGAAAGTTTACCATTTTTAAATCAACACAAACAGACCACTGATGCTGAGAATAAGCAATTTTTTCTAAGACTAACTTGATATTTTCATACTGTTCTTTAAGTTTTGTTGAATGACCGATAGGAATCGATGCAAATGTTTTCCCATTGTACAGTAATACACATTTTAAGCTCCTCTTAGAAATGTCCAAAAAGAGCTGCCAGTCTTCTTCTCGATATTCTTGTAAGCCCATCATCTGGAGAAGTTCAGGAATATTGTTGCAATACACAAGATTGTTATCTTGGCTAAAGAATGGCAGAATGGCTTGTTCTCTATTTCGATACAACATTATAGTAACATCCGGCTCAAGATAGTGCTTTTCTTGAAGTCTGGATGCTAAAAGCTTGTCTCCTTTTTCTGATAAATTCAAGTTACGAATTAAATAGTTTAGTTCCTTTTGAGAAAATTTCTTTGGAGCAGAGGAACTTTCTTCAAACTAATTTTCATCTGTGTTGTCACTTGCACTGGATGAAATTAACATTTCTACATCATCACATTCAATTTCGCACAAAGAACTGAATGATGGTACAGGTAAATCTTCGCTATGTGGTATCGGTTGTTTTGCAGAATTCATACTTGGGTATTCCCATTTGCATTTCTTAAATCGATTCATACCCTTCACATTTACAGCACAAAAATAGCAGTCACTCAAGTGATCTTTTGGCTCACACCACATCATAGGTATGCCGAAATTAAGTCCTTTTCTATCACCTTTTGTCCAATTGCTGAGTGATTCCACGCAGGTTTTACAAACTTTGTGAGGCACCCAAATCTTGTCTTGCTGGCTTATGTGACGTCCAAAATAAGCCTGATATGTTTGTTTTACGAATGCAGTTATATTATTTCTTTTTTTTGCAACGCTATATTTGCCACAAATATAACAAAATACATCAGGGTTGTTAGTACACTGTCTCCAAGAAGAACTAATTTTTATGGCGAAAACATTTTGTTTCACACATTCAGTGTTAACTCCCAACAAAAGCCGAGGATGTACTGAACAAAACAAGCCCAAATGGCAGGAAATTGGTTGTGGTGGGACAGAGAGAGGGCCGAATAAAGGAACAGGAGGTTTGCTAACTGTGTCACTCGGTCCTCAACGCTGCTCCTCTCTGTATGCTGGGAGGAGGCGTGGCTGTGTTCTGAAGATGTCCTAGTAGGCTCAGCAGTTTACTGCCATGCCTCCTCCCAGCATTATTGAGGAGATTTGAATGTGTTATGTGTCTCAAATATGACTACCAGCTATGTTAATAACAAATAAAGCAAATTCTTGTTATTGTTGAATTAGGGTAGTTGTTAAAAAAGCAAAACTAAATTGATTCTGCTAAGTAAAGCAGGCCTACACTAGTAAGGTACTTCAAATGGAGAAAATAATTTAATTTTATAATTTTTCATTAATTTTAAAACTGGAGCCAATTCAGTTATAGTGAAGATCTAATGTGAAAATGGGACCTGTGAGTACTCTCAAACCGATCTTATATCCTTGGCAAGAAAAATATATATTTGTTTTTGTTCCCAGTGTAATCTGTGGTGTTTTGTGAATTGTTACTCACAGTTGGTCACTTGTTTTTCAATGTACTATTATTATATTATTATTGTCTCTATTTCAAAAGCATCACAGTACTTGCAGCGCCGAACAGTGGGAAAAGCTGGGTGTATAGGGACTTAAAAGGTAAGGAAAATATGTGTAGATGTCACAAGTAACAATTGAGAGTAGAGAGATCTCTGCTTGCTAAAGATCTTACAGTCTAATGGATATAGGGCAAATGGATAAGAGGAGCAAATAGATACAGAATGCAGAATTTAGGATGGATTGAAGCTAGAACTAACAGTTGAGGACAATCTGAGCTCTAAGTGGAGATGTATCCTAATACATTATTTACTCATCACTTGTATTCCCTTTTTTCTTATACTTGCAACCATTTATTGTCATTTTGCATATGTATTGATAAATTAAGAATATTTTTTCTTTATCATCCACTCTGTTTAAATTTTTTCTATATTTTCGTCCTATTATTTTTTACATTTTTAAATATCCCCTAAAGTATATTTAATTACAATCTACTCATATTACATTATATGCATTAATTATCAACTTTACTACTCTTGCATTGTAGTCTACAAAATTATATGATATGTTTGCAAGGCCAGACTCCATCTCAGCCCACTATGGCCAAGCATTTAATTTCCACTGTGGCATTTGCCATCTCCTGTGGCATTAGCTTGTGGGAGAGATATACCACAGGGTATTCCTGACCATCCTCCCACACCTGGTTCAGCACAGTGCCAAGTCCATGACTCAATGCATAAGTCTGCATGATGAACCATCTCCAGAAGTCTGGGGCTGCTAGTACTGGGTGGATAAGTATCCCTTTCAGTCTATTAAATGTCAGTTTGTAGTCATCTATCCAATTTATTTGTTGACTGTACTTTTTAAATCGATCAATGATTTGGGGAGGGTGCTGTAATGGAGCATGCATTTTTTGTAATATTGGGCCATGCCCAGGATGCCAGCCCCTGCTTTTGATTAGTAGGTTGATGGCAATGAATGATGGCTTGAATTTTAACTGGTTCAAGCCAAATCTTGTCTCCACCAACATGATGCTCCAAATACAAATCCCCAGCCATCCCCTCCTGACATATGTCTGGCCAGATGGTCAATAGAGCTTGTTCAATTATGCTCAAAACCATAGTTTAATGAGACATGTCATCCTTTAATGACTTGCTGAAGATGCCTATGTCATCCAAGTATGCCAGAGTGTACTCTTGGCCTCCTCATAGCATTTCATCCACTGCATGCTAGAATGTGGCCTGGGCATTCTTCATCTCAAAGTTCTTGGCAGTGAATTTAAATAGCCCAAACAGGGCAGTAAATGAGGACTGCTGCTGTGCCCCTCTGGCATGGGATATATGCAAGTACCCTTTTCTAAGGTCCAAGGTAGACACAAAGCATGCTGCCTCCAGCCAATCCAGGAACTCATCTGTGCAAGACAAGGGGGTTTACATCAGTGACAGTGACCTCATTGCAGAAGCACATGCTTCTATCCTTTTTGGGTACTATCATGACCCAGCTGCCAACAGTCCATTGGAGGGCACAAGGACTCCCATTTTCAGTATATCATTGACATCATGCTTGATCGTTGCAGACATCTCCAGACTCACCCTGTACAAGGGCAGCTTAAATGGTAAAGCCTCTCCTGTGTCAACGTGATGAGCAACCCAATGTGGTGCACCCAAGTCTAGTGGTAAATTGGGTAATTTAGGTCAGCAGTTTCCTACACTTCTGTTGTTGCTGATTCATGAACAACTGAACTCAAATAAAGACTGCCTCTACTCCTAATCTATTTTTCAGTGAGTGGTCCCACTGCTGCCACCAAATTGTGTGGTAATGTAAGTATTCAATCACTCAAACTGACAACTAGAGATGGTTCAATAAGGTTTCTTTATTAAAACATAGATGGTATGTGCTAACACGGCAAGACCTTACTCCTCATCTGACAAAAATAAGAGATAAGCTGGACAAGCCAGACAATAGAACATTGACCCAGATGGATCTTTGGGTCAGCAACTGCCTCTGGGCATACTCATGTCTATAATGCACAACACTTATCTACAAACTAATAGCAACACATGACTTATTTAAACAAGCAATATCATACTAAAGATATGTATTAATGTATTGTTTCAAAATAAATGAACTATACAACAGCTCTTTCTGGCTACTTTACAGATAGGACCACACCATTAATATGTACTTGATTCTCAAGGAATGACCACTTGTTCCCTCTCAACATGTCATTTAATGCAGCTACATACACTTCAAGAGGTCCTGTTTCTCTTGCATTCAACTGAATGTAAATTAACCATGATCAATTATCCAGCACTGCAATACCTGAAATCTTAGAAGTGTGTTATTTTTTCCAATAATACAAGCATATGTGTTCCTTTAAATAACTGTTAGCATATACTGATCTCTTTCTCCCCAAACTTCAGGTATCTTACTGTTATTCTAGATAAATTACACAATTTCATTCATGGACCTCCTTTTATACAGAATTCAGGTGTTTTGAAAAACAATTGACATACATTTACTTCTTTGATTAACACATGATTAGTCTTTTTTTTCCTGACAGATGCCATATTTATTAGTTCTTTATGGATAACATAACTATTAGTTTGTTTTTATTGAATATAACATTTACACATGTGCATACTGGTATTTTTATTTCTATAAGCACCAGCATGTAACTACACTCATGACATGTCATTGCAAGCTGCCATTTGTAAAGGAACCCAATTGCCAGGGGCACAAGTTCTAGGGAGCATTGGCCAGCTAGGTTAAGGGTTTGAAGACCACTAATGATTGGATGCAATTTCACTATGTACTTTGAATATGGAAACTCCATCTGATTTGTGGTAGTTTGCAAACCACACTATAAAGTGTTTGTTAGTAAACTTTCCCTAAGCTAAAATCCTGTAATGCAGTGCACCAATAGAAATAAAAATTACCATTATATGAGAAATAGCAGTTTTAGTATCTATTCTTATGTATCAGAGTATGGGGAGTATTTTTCTGAGTATGGGGAGATGGATTGCAGGTACATATTTAAAACGGCACCCGGAGTCAGTGTAAAGCATGCCGGGCTTTACATTGACTCCGAGTGCTCTTTAAAATATTTGCCTGCAATCCACCAGGAAGCAGCGGCTTACAGAAGCTACTGCTTCATAAATTCTCCCCTATCACTGTAATTTCTGGCCTGATTCACAGGTGGATGCAGCTGCAATCACAACTTTGACTTG
The DNA here is from genome assembly GCA_031769625.1 of Taudactylus pleione. Taxonomy (NCBI): domain Eukaryota; kingdom Metazoa; phylum Chordata; class Amphibia; order Anura; family Myobatrachidae; genus Taudactylus; species Taudactylus pleione. The sequence continues at coordinate 12,528,964 of JAUIMM010000153.1, read as the reverse complement.
TAATAATATGCAAGTGACTCAGGTGCTGTTTTGTGTACAGAGACGCCCATCGCCGGCATCTTAGATCTCCTGCTTAAGTACAAACGATGCAACATTGGGAACACTGGTCGCATAATGGACATAATATCGAACTTGTGAGTAAACCTATTGCGTCCTGGATTGTCCGTCTCAACCAAGATGCTGGGCCAGTCCTACTATGAACAAATTTGCAGTGTTTGACTAGGGCATGCCCAAAAAATGACGGTGACATGCCTGCGTTATTGCAGCCACCCCCTGTTACCTCCCGCCAATGGTCACTTCCTGTTGCTCACATGAGAATAAATCCTCACTACGTCCTGTGTCTCTACTCAATCGTCATGCATGTGCAGTGTACAGTAACTGTGATGCATGCACAATGGCAAAAATTGCTCCACTACGTCTGACATTGACATTGCATCCACATCTGAATTAGGCCCTTTATTTCTCTATTTTCTTTGCGAGGATGTGTCAGTAAAGTGATTGGTGCCCTGCTCTGCTATAAATGGAGACTACTATTATTTATCTATTTATGTATTATTTATGTATTCATTATTTCATTAACTGTTAATTATATAACTCCTCCAGCTGATAGTACTTTATTAGCATTGTGGCTATATTATAAGAAGTTGTGGCCATCCACTCGCATTACTTAATTAACATTTCCATTCTACTGTAGGTCAGAAGATTGATCATTTCAATTTAAAACGGGAAAACAGAAGATATTTGTATTTAATTGAATTTGTATTTTGTATTTGCATTCAATTACATTGTATATTTTATAGGCAAATTGCAATATTTGCATTTTTTAGTAACACTAAATCGACAAAATTGCCTCTTATGCTCGTGAAACTTCTTTAACATATGTCCACATAAAGTAATGCTTACTTACTGCTAACACCATAAAGCCACATATCTATGCTTTCAACATTATTATAAGGCATAAGTATATACATTTGTTATGCCTAACATATTCTTGATGCAAATGCTGCCGTTTTTAAAATGTATGCATTTTGAGATACACAAAAATATTTTGTTACATGAATATTTTCTTTAAGTACATTCTGAGCGCACATAAACAACTTGTGAGTGAGTGACAAAGTCTCCCTACTAATTACTCAGGAACTACAGAGAATGCAGGATCAGCAAAATAATTATTTTCTTTAGTTTTTTTTTCTTTTTTTAATACATGAATGCTATTTTTAAAATGTGTAATATCTCTGAATGTTGAAATGTGCATGATTGGCATTCCTTCACAGCTGTTACATTTAAAAATGACACAAGTGAAATTAAAACATTATATTGTATGCTTCAAGAAAATCTACAGTCATTTACAAGGAAAAAAAACACACATTACATAGCAACCCAAGTGAAGGAATTGACAGCAACTGCAAGAAAATATTCTTGGTGACAGCACTTACATAACTTCATGCTAATTTGCATTGCATGTTTTTCTTTTCTTGTTATCCGTCATCTTTAACCTTTATCGACTATTTAACCAGCTCATGTCAACAGTCATTCCTATTGAATTAATGAAAAATATTTATTTATTTATACACTAATCAAAACTAACCTCTTTCAAAATAATATTCATACTGTACATTTTGTATTTGTTTACACTCAGTGAAAATCTTATGACCCCCAAAAAGCCACACGTCTTCTAGTTATATAGCACATTTGACATCCACAGAGTAAGTGTGAAATACGGTGCATAAAAGATAGCAATACAGAAAGAGAAATATGGGAGTCAGGAGCATGCAAAGGCTCCCACTGCAGCGAAGGAACAGACCAGCTGGGAGGGGACAGAGGGCCACTCTGCAGAAGAATAGTGTAAGTACAGTATACAATGATGAGGGGGATGGGATGGGAAGATGCAGGCCAAAGTGTCCAAGCATACGCCGGGTCCCTTTACTAGTATATTTCTATGCATATACATTCGTCCCAAAAAATACCCTTATCCTGCGCTAAATATTAATAATGAGAAACCAATACTTATGCATATTAAAAAAAAAACATACTTATGCATATTAAAAAAGTTTTAAGATTTTATAAATCAGCAGCTCATCCTGGCAGATCTCCTTTTAGTTAAGATCCACACCCAACACATACAAACCAAAATATACCACGAGGGCACTCACAATAATTTATAATATTAAACTGCAGCTACTTCAACATAAATACAAGATAAAAAATGTACTTTGTTAATCTGAAATTCACCCACAGCCAACTATAAGGCCTGATCCAGAGATGGATGGAATTGCAGAGCCACACACAAGCGGCTGTGGAATTCCATCCATCTAAAATGCAAAACAGCAGGAGGTGTCTGTAGCACTGCGGCCAAGGCCGAAGCTGGGATCATCATCGCAATCATCGCGACCTTTGGCCAGACTGCGTTAGCTGAAGCTTACCACAACCTGACCTTTTCCTGGCAACTTGCGAGGCCAGGAAGACCCTGGCTTCATTACTCCCAGAAAATGGAGAAAAATCACTTGTACTGGAGCCACTTGCTCATTGGATCCTGAAATTATACCCTCATATCAAAAGCACCCAAACAAATGCCACTCATTATGTGATACATTTTTACTAAATACTTTTTTTTATTTCTCATAATACACACACACATGATAAATGAGAAAGCTGTGATAGGGCCTGCAAGCTTAAATGTTTTTGTCAAAATATGAAATCATGACATACTTACACTAGAAACACACTATTTTGCAGTGGGGGTAAGCTATAGATAATATTGTATAATATAGGTAAATCCAAGCACTGGCATACTTCTTTTATGTTTTTATATACAGTAATGTAGGCCTAAAAATACATATATAGTCATTTTCTGAGAACAAACAATAACAACTCCTTAAATGAGAGAAAAATTAGTTGATGTAGAAAGAGCAACTATTAATTACATATATAATGTTTTTTTTTTTTGTGCCACTAATAATTATAGATATCCATAACATGTTATTTTAAATTTTTCATATATTCAGGCCGATACTGTATCATACTGGCTATAGACAGTTCTGCTATAGACCGATGTAGTTTTACATACACAAATGAAATTCAGCTAGAATATATTACAATAAATTCTGAAGTAAATATATGTGTATCTATAAAAGTACTTAGGGCACAATGTCTCCATTTTTTTTTGCAATCCTATGGGTAGTGCAGTTCTTGGGAGGATTGGAATAAATAAAAGATGATGCTCATACATAATAAGTAGGACTGGGGAAGATGCAGTGTAGAATAATAAATAGTTGGTACCATTTAGACAGTGATGTTGAAATTTACAATTGTAATGATTGATGATGAATATTAAGTTTAAACCCTGTGATAAAGTGCACAATAGAAAAACAGCTAAATAAGTAATAGCAATGCTGGAAACTTTTCCTATAGGTTTAATTTATTGCTTTTATTCTATTTATTTTTGGTGGGGCTTCTTTTTGCATTGGGAGTATTGTTTCATGTACAGTCATTAATTACGCTACTGTAAATTTGTATGAGTATTAAGGCAACAAGTTTATAATTTTTTTAGCTGTCGACTTGTTTAAACTTTGGCCCATATTTATCAACAAGTGATTTTTTTCTTATAACTCATTATTAATCGTAAATGGTGCTCCAATCAATCAGCTCCTGACTGTCATGTGTTTGAAAAATTACATTTAGGAGCTGGTTGGTTGGAGCACCATTTAAGATTACTAACGAGTGATAACTAGAATATCACTTGTTGATAAATCTGGGCCTTTATGTATAATACATTTCCAAAATAACACTATGTGGAATTCAACTAAAACACATGGATATGCAGGTGAGGAAGAGGCCTGGGTGGCAATGGGATTGGTTCTCTGCTCTGGAGTTTCAAGCATTGGAGACTGCTTCCATAAATTGGTTATTGATCCCTAGAGATATTTAAAAGGAATAAAAGTGCATCAGACTACTCATACAGTAGCATCCAATTGAATTAAAATCTTGAATGCTTAGTTCACTTTTGGACTTAATTGTTAATGTATTATGCTTATCATATTTATAAATGTTTGCACTTAGGGCCTTTATTTTCTTTGATGCATTTTTATTGTTATATTTTTTGCATACTAGAGTTTTACACTGTGTAATATTCTGTGAATGGGCGAGGTAGCTAAGTATGATTGACATTCCTTTGCAATAGCAATATTTAAAAATGACACAAGTAAAAAATGTAAACATATTGTACTGTTCTGAAAATCTATATTCATTTAGTAATAACACATTTTACATGGCAGCCTAGGTGATGGAATTGACAGGGACTATAATATTCTTCTTGTTCTTGGGGGACAGGATTTACATGACTTCATGACATCAACGTAAATTGCACCTTTATATTAATTTAACTTTTAACTGTCATCCATCATCTTTATCTTTCATTAACTATTAATCCAGCTAAAATTATGGCAACAGTAATTCATTTTGGATCACTGACACATTTTAATTGCACTGTTTAAATGTATCTAAGCAAGTTTTAAAAGCTTAACCCTTAAGAATAATCGGTGCATTTTTACTATGAAGCAAGGAAATGATAACTTGAGAATAGATACTGGTACTCACCTACTTACCGAAACCCCTGTTGTTAGGTAAATGACCAGTCTATAAAGTGGCTGGAATGGAGGACTCTGGTGATTCACGTTCCAGGCAGGGTGTTAAAATCTGCTAATGATTATGGTAGTAGAACTTTCTGTTTCTGGGAAAACAAGATGTCGGATTCAGTACTATCAAATACAATCAGAAAAAAAACACTAATTGTTTGCTTGCTTGCCCTCAATGGAAATCTAAAGATCCTAATAGGTCATATACCTTCAAGATAAATGGCAAACCTGTACAATATCAAAACAATCAAAGGTCCATAAAAAAACAAATTAAAAAAATAAGTTAAATGTAGAATTCAACAAGTCCTACACATGTGACCTTATTCATTATCCTCAAATATCCTTGGCATTTAACAAAACTGCTTCAAGATGTGCCATTCCACATGCCATGCAGTTAACAGCTCAGCCACTGGGTGGCCAGTGGCCAGGGCACAGATGATGAAGACTATAGCAAGTGGGTCAATTCAGAGCCAGGGCTTAAAGTGGTCCTGGAGAGGTAGCGGAACTCCTCTCCTCCACCTTCTACTCCCCCCCATGCTAGGTGGAGCACTGTATAGGAAACTGCAAAGTGAATGGCCAGGGTCCTGGGGCCGCTTAGGCTGCCAGAATCTTTGGGGGCTATGACAGTGTAAAATACAGTTTATATGCTTTTTTAGCACTCCTGCCATTAGCTGAGACTACAATGTTAGGTCACTTAAAAAATATATATATTATTTATTTTTTATTGTTTTATTTTTCATCCTCCTACGTTTCTCTCCAGCATCATCCCCCTGCATCTCTACAGTTTCACCCCCCCTGCTACTCATCAGCACCATCCCCCTGTGTCTAACCAGCTTTATCCTCCATGTGTCTACAATGCGACCCCCTCACCGTTTCTTCAGCACCATATTCCAGTATTTCACAAGCATCAGCTCCCCCCACATCTCACCAGCGCTATTCCAATGTCTTCACTCTATACCATCCCCCCTCTCCAGCTTACCTCCTTGTGTCCTTCCAGCAGATTTTTTTTGCCCATGCCCCCCACCAGCACCTCTCTGCCCCTGATTCCTCTCCCACCTGTAACTTATCCCCTGTGTCCCTCTAGAGCAGCTCCCAACCCCTGTCTCCTCTCCCACCAGCAACGTGGCCCCAAAGAGTGAGTGACAAGAGGGGGGGTGGAGGAGGATGCAGAACATGGAGCCAGAAACCGAGGCAGGTTGGCGGCCGCTGCCAGACAGAGTGGCCCTCTTTGGTATTTCTGTGCAGGGACGTGGTAAAGGTGGAACTAATTCCACCTACAGTACCATTAGAGGTGATGGAACTCAGTTCCACCCCATTCCAGTCCACTTTAACCCCTGGTCAGAGCTATAGTGAGCATGACCTGGTGGACGATTTTTTAATCTGAGAAACAGTCACAAGGTGCTGTGGACATATTCTCAACAACAGTACAACTGTATACACAGCAGTTTTATTTATTAACAGTTTCTTATATAGCACAGCATATTCCATTATTCCATTACGCTTTACTAATGGAAAGAACATTAGTAGAACAAAACAGGGTAGTAACAGACAGACATACTGTTAAGGAAATAGAGGGCCAAGTTTACAATTGTAAAAGCACTTATGGCTTTTAGCGTATCAAATTTTATTGGAGACAAACATTATTGTTAGTACTGCAGAGGCACATTACTGGTTAACTGTAAATAGAGAATATTGTAGAAATATACATACTATACTGTAGATATACAAAGCTGGGTGACTGTCCAAAGGTCAACCTCCAGTCCGTAAATGGCACCTGCCAAGGCAAAACTACTACTGTATGTGAGAGGGATGGGTGATGCACACTTCAGAAAGCCTTCCGTGATAGGGATCTACCATTATTGCCACTTGGGAGAGGGAGAGAAAATGGAGCAGGGCAGTAGGAAGAGACTTAGGAGGGAGAGCCAAGGGAGCAGTGGTTGATTCTGAGATGGTTGCATATTTGTGACAAATGTAAGTTGTACAATGCTGTGTCCATTGCAGTAGTGCATCAAAATTATTTTATGCAGCAAATTTACTAACAGGGACTGGGAGATATGGAGGATCAATAGGCAGTTCAGCCTACGCAATCCAGTTAGATTGTGGGATTTCTATTGAACTTGCTTCCGGAAGTACTGTACATACCACACGCTAACCTGCATCTAGACCAGTTGGCAACCTATCGCTAACAGTGTTCCGGCTACAATCTAGTTAGGCTCAGTGTTCCGGATCTACATTTATCATACATGACAATGATTCATTCTTAATAATAGTACCACCAAATACATCACAACAAATTTTGCAGAACAGTTTTAAGACTATAGATCTGGGGAAATCAATGCCATATTGGTGTAATAGGCCTACTAACTATAACCCATTATTATACACTCTTTGTATGTTCCTCATACATTTCAATATAAAACATCCTGGCTCATACATACTGTATGTATTTGTAATGTGTTTAAACAAAAATAGGTTACAAAAGCACAAATGTGTTTTAAAAATCCTATTGAGAAGATATTTTTAGACAGACTGAAATATGTTTATCAATTAATTTGTACTTATACTATAGAAAATGTAATAAAAAATCAGATACATATGTGATGAGGAATTCATGAAAGTCTTAAATGCTCCTTAGTAATTTCCAATTTTCTTGTTTTGCTATTCTTTCACTCTCGTTTTGTACTTACTTAAATGTAATAGGGTCCAAGTTTTGGAATTATACAAGTATAGCACTATACTCGCACATTTTTAGAAATCATCCTATGTAATAGGATATAAGAACATACAAACTTGCATGTTTCTCATTCTCCCGAATCTTGCATCCAGATGTTTTCCTATGGAAAACATACAACTCGGCCAATGTCACAGAGTGCGAGTTTTTAACTTGCACAATATTACTTACTTAAAACTCGCAAAAAAGTATAGCCTGGACTGGTGCGAGTTACACAGAGGCATGCACAAATCAGTTAGATCAGTGCATGCTTCTGTGTGAAAAAACCTAGAAATGTTAAAAATAAAAAAAAATTACATGGGGTTTCCCCCTAAAAGCACCACCCGAACTGGGCTTTTCTGAGCCAGTCCTGGTTGAGAAATTACAGGGGAAAAAAGATGTAGGGGGATCCCCGTATTTTCATCAACCAGCACAGGCTCAGTGTGCCAGTCCTGGTTGTGGAAATCCAGGGGAATAATGAGTAGGGGTCCCCTGGATTAGCCACAACCAGCACAAGACTCTTTCTGATGTTATGCATCAGCCATGAGACTTGCTTCAGAAGGTACCCCAGCTGAAACATTGTCACCCCACGCTAGTCCAGGCTAAGGATCCCTGGGGAGGTGGAGACCACCTCAATAAAAAGGTTCCCCCTCTACAAGGCAACTCAGGTCTGGGCTGATAGCCCAGGACTATACCCATCACCCCTGGGCAGTGGGTGCCTAGTTGATTGTTTGAATAATAGAATAAATAATATTGTCCTTTACAGGAGAACTGGAGGTCCCATCAAGCCTCCCCTGCATGTTGGTACTTGGAGAACCACAAGTTCCTGCTTGTGGGGCATTAAAAGCCTGCTGGTACCTATAGTTCACCTGCAAAAGAAATATAAATAAAATCACTGGCACCATCGTGTGCATGCGCGAGACCCAGATAGCGATGGGCAAACCGTTGCTCTGGGTCACGTACCAAAGGGGGCGTGCTGTCGATGTTGAGTGGCAGCACGCCCCCTTTGGTGGGCGTGCTGGGGGTGTGGCTGCACAGATGGAGGCGTTCCCATGGGAACACCTACCGTCTGGGGCCGGCCCCACTGACATCACAAGTGATGTCAGTGGGAGTGCTTTCAGCTCTGTTATAGCCGAAAGCACTCCAGGGGTTCTTGCAACAAGACCCTACCACCGATGGTCGTGATGGTCTTGACCATCGCGACCATCTGCCTGGCCGCTCGCTATAGCTGTGGGTGGTCACTCACAGCTATACGAGCAGCCAGGAGGCCGCTCTAAAAATCAAGAAGGCCGGCCCTGATTCAGAGCAAGCGCTCTGTCAGAGCGTCCGGCTCTGAATCAGGGCCTCTGTCCGTGGGTCCAGGATATTTTATTTGATGAAGTCCAAGGATTCCTATATGGACCGAAGAGAATTGGAACCAAGGGGTGGGTGAGTATGTTTTTTATGAAAATACAGGGGACCCTACATCTTTTTTCCCCCATATTTTCACAACCAGAGCTGGCTCAGAAAATCCCGGTGCTGGTTGTAACTTTAAGGGGGAGCTTGTAGTTTTTTCCTTTTGATTTTAAACATGTTTCTGTGTTTTGTTTTGTTTTCTTACTGATCTGTAAAAGCTTCTATGTAACTCGTAACTGGTAATGAAAATTGCATGCCAGTCAAACTCGGAACCTCAAACTCGCACCCTATTACATTTGCAAGTTTAGGGACAAACTTGCACCTACAAAATGTGTGAGCACCCTATAACATTTGGCTCCAAATGGCAATTTTAGGAATTGCAAGCTCCCAGTGAAATTTGTAAAGCTGACATTGCCATTTTATAGGGACTCATATACAGTAAGCCTGGGAAGTTGAATAAGGACTTTAGCTAATAACCCATATGTGCATACTTATGAAAAAACTATTCTTTTTCATGCTGTCATGATATTTCGCAACCTGGGAACTATATGTACATATAGGACCTCATTAAGAGTTGGACCTAACTTTGGCCCTCATTCAGAGCAGTACGCTCTGAGCAGAGTGCACGCTCTGAATGAGGGCCGTCCTCCATAACTATGGAGCGTCCTCCTGGACGCTTGTATAGCTGTGGGTCACCACCCACAGCCTATACGAATGTGCAGTTTGATGGCCGCGATGGTCTTGACCATCGCGACCATCGAAACTGTGAGCCGGAGCCTGCGGTTGAGGTTTTCAACCGCAAGACCCGGAGTGATTTTGGCTCTATCAGAGCCAAAATCACTCCCACTGACATCACTAGTGATGTCAGTGGGCCGGCTTCTGACGGTAGGCGTTCCCTTAGGAACGCCCCCGTCAGGGAGGCACGCCCCCGGCACGCCCACCAAAGGGGGCGTGCTGTCAATCAACATCGACAGCACGCCCCCTTTGATCAGACACAACGAGCGAAGGAAAGTCCTTCGCTCGTCGCATCTGGCGCATGCACACGACGGAGCTCCCTCCGTCGTGCGCATGCTCAGTGCAGAACATCGACCCACTTGCGAGCGGACAGCCGCTCGCGAGTGGGTCTGAATCAGGCCCTTTATTTTTCCATTTTTGTCCTTGCAAACTGTGCATGCATAATAGAAAGGAGTTATTCTCAGTGGGCATGCAGACTGAAACTCATCTCCCCATTTTCTCCGACTGAACTTAGACAGGCAGGCAGGCAGAATGGGAAAGTAAGGGCTTGTTCCCCCACCCTAAAACTGATACAGAGTAGAGGAGGGGGTAGATTGCATTGATGGCTGCCCCTATTCTGGTGCAAAATTTGTGCTAATGATGATAATGAACAACATTGTGAATTGTGCATTACCGGTTTAAAAAAATAAATAATTAAGAGATAAAATTGTTGTAGCATACCAGTTACAAACCAGCCTTAAGATTGTTATTCATGCAGGACCCTTCACTGGGCAAATTTAGCATTATCCAATGTGAGTTTTTATTGTCAATCCAGGATCTTGAATCCTATATGGAATAAAAAGGCCTCCCAGTTGGAATTTGGTGAACAAGAAAGGGGAGAATGAGTCACAGTAAGATGTGAGTGTGTATTTATTTCAGCCTCCAATAACACCTCTAGATGGAAAACACACTTTCTTCAATTCACCTCTTTCCTCCCAAATTGCATGTTTATCTGTCTTGCTGCTATCTGTTCATGGATGTCCCAGTAGCTTTCTCAAACTCAAGTGGTTCAAAATAGAACTACTGTATTGTTTTCCTTCCCTCCTTTCACAGTTGACAACACTATGATTCCTTTTTTCCGTAAGTTAGTTGCCTTGACTCCTCCTCATTGGTATTATTTGTTAGATTGCATACTAATAAGAAATTGGGGACAAAAAGATTCATTTATAATAGTAGAAAGAAGCCATGTAGCATCCTTTTGTGCTCTGTAGAAGCTGTAAAAATCTCCTTAGAGGGGACTTTAAATATGTATAAATAAAGTGTATCAAGTACAAAGAATAGTCTAATAAACCTTTCTATATCTAGGACTGTTCATTGTGACTGAAAGCATAGCAATTTCACCATGAGCATATTATTATTATTATTATTATTATTATTATTATTATTATTATTACTATTCTACAAGGCTACTAAAAACCAAACATGACAAATACAAGTACTGTGGGCAGAATAAAAATGAGTCACACAGACAGAATATTGGACATAAAAGGCATCACAAACAAGAACACAACAGTTATGCGGAATAAGAAGTATGCAGTTTGACTAAAGCAAATACAGAATTAAATCTGCAAGACATGAGATGGACATGAAAGGACATGGACATGACAGAGTGGTCAGGCATGGGACTTAAGGTGGATGACTCTGTCCTGAGAAAGCTTACATTCTATGGGGATGTGGCATGAAACAACAGGAGCCAAAGAGACTTTGTGCTAAGTAAAGTCAAGTGATGGTTCTGGTGCCTGGAATGTTCCTTGGGGAGTAATGGTACAGGTGAGAGAGCACATGTAAGGTAATATGGCTTGGGGGTCCTGGGGCCTGTGTTTTCGTGTTACCTGGAATGGGGCAGGCCTAATTGGAATACATGAGTTGGAAGGGACTTGATGGGCCTCTGACCTGGAGTGGGTCAGGAGCCTGGTTTATCCTGGATTGCCCTGAATTGTCTTTGGGCCTTGATGGTCCTTGGAGGTAGAAGGGCCCGAATGATCCTGAGAGATGTATGGGCCTGGATGGTCATGGGGCCTGGAGTGAAGCAGGCCTATTGGAGACAAAATAGATCTGGATGTTCATGGTGCTTTAAATAGGGCAGAAATAGTGGGTACGTTGCTGGAACCTGGAGTGGAGCAAGGGCCCAGAGTATGTCTCACTGCAAGCATTTCTCAATCCCTGTGTGGTGCAATAATTTGCTCAACACAGCTAATGTGCAGGGTGCTGTATGGTAGATGCGTGAGTCTTAGTATCTGAAATCTGACTTGTAGTAAGCATAAAAAGATGGTAATTTCCATAGATAAGAATACTTCCTAAATATGGGTCAAACAGGCCTGATATTGATGCTGCACTCCTTGATATTAGCATGGAAGAAGGAGAGGACTATGGACTATACTCACCACAGTCTTAAGGAAGTATGAAGTTGCTGTCTGGAGTGGAGGAGAAGCAGGTGGGTGTACAAGGAACAGGTCCTGGGTTGTGCCAGATGGTTTAGGGACCCAGAAGGTGCAAGAAGCTGGGCCATAGTGGAGAGCTAATTCAGGTACATCTGCTCCCTCCTGCTCCTCTGCCATATAAAGGGTATTTTACTATTAGAGTGGTCACATACTGGCACTACATAGGGTGCATCAGCTATTGGGCCCAGAGGTGAGAGGTGAACCACAGCCTCTGTAATGATGATAGCTATTAATAGTGCCTGCAGGCACTATTATCTCAGAGCATGCCTCATTGCACATAGTCATGAAAACATTGTACAGTAGCTGAAGGTTGTTCGGCCCCATTGCAACAATTCTGTAATGAGGCCTGTTGAATAGTTTTCTATTCCAGGTTGATCAGACTATAAGGATGTGATACTGGCAGAGCAATTAATTGCATTTCATAACAATTTTATGCTTTTCTTACAAAATATATTACATCTACAGCTATATTAGCAAATTACATTATTGGTTTGAATAATCTAGGGCAGTGGTTCTCAAACTCGGTCCTCGGGACCCCACACAAGTCAAATTTTCCAGGTCACCTACCAGGTGCACAGGTGTATTTATTACTCACTGACACATTTTCAAAGATCCACAGGTGGAGCTAATTATTTAACTTGTGATTCTGTGAGGAGATTTGGAAAACATGCACTGTTTGAGGTCCTAAGAACTTGTGATCTATGGAAAAAATAGATAGCTGTCTTATATATACCGAAATTCCGGGTCTGACCTGGAGGTTGGATAAGGGTTCCAATCCGGATCAGACCCAGAATTTTCCAGGCGCTGACCCAAGATATTCCTGAGTTGGCGCTGTTGCCACCGGATCCGATCTGCTCAGACCCAGCTTTTTTGGCATTGAAGTGGATGCTTGGAGACGTAATCTCCAAGTGCCATTGAAGGTGGCCAGTCGGCAGACATGCAGCACGATCCAGGTCACCGTGACCCGGATCTCGCCGTTTCCACTGCAGGGTTTCACGGGTTATTCCCGTGTTATACCCTGCAATTTACTTGGGTTCGATTGCCGGGTCACTTCACCCGGGAATCCAAACTTGTCCCCTTTAACACCAAGGAGCTACCCAGGTTAACTCTGCAATAACCCGGGTTTTAGCTCTGGTGTAAAAGGGGTATAATTGTCTAGGTATTTGGTTAGTCTGGATCAACACAATTAGATTTATATAAATGTAGTTTTCTTTTTTCACCATCTATTTAACTATAACTATAACTACAGCTATGTAAGTTGTGTGCATTAAAAGGGATTCACATTGTAATGTGCAAAGAAAGAAATTGTAAATGTGGACTTTTTTCATTTTGATAAATAGACCCATCATAAGAAAACGAGATGTAATTATTATGTTTCATTCTTTCTAATAGTGCAGTTAAGGAAAAATTGTATTAACAGTGCAGTTACAGGGAAAGCTCCAGGTCTATTATCAGAATGATAGGGATGAGTATATAAATTACATGGTCGGAAGAAAGGTATGAGAATGAACTTCAAAGTAACTAAATTACAAGAGCCATGGGTGCTTTATTTATCCCTTTACTCAGCCGAAAAGTATGGCAAGGGGATTGTTTCAAACAAAAACAATATTAGAATTTCATTTTCTTCAAAGAGAAAAGGGAATAGAGAAAACTATTATGGTCAAAGGCTGGAAATATGAATTAGATGTAATGCAATGTAGGATTTCTTCTCTTTCCAACATGTACAGTTAGAAGAAAAACCAGGTTTTATTGGAAAAATCACTTCTTAAAAACTGACTTCTATCATTATCAGCACTATGGCACCCTACAAACCAGCACCCCAAATACCTTACTACAGTACCAAAGTATGGTTTAATAGAATTGCACTGGATTAGGTGTGGGACTTTTGGGACTGGTCTAACACCTTTTTCTGCCTATGATTCAGCAATAAATGGGTATATAGATTCTCAAAATCTGTCTAACAGTGTTTTGTGTACATAATTGATAATATACTTATTCATTTAGGACTCCCACGTGTACTAGTTTTCCTAGTAAAATTATGTTTTCTTTGTTGAAAATGTTTATCTTTTCATCCTTATGTACAGTATCCTTGTACAGAGTCCTCCAACTCCTTTAAATTAATAGAATTGCTGAGGAAGAAAATATATACTTAATTTATTGCATTTAGCTGTCTAAATATGATCCCCAAAGGACAGAATAGCAATTACATACTAACAAAGCTTTACGTGGGTTTCTGTAGTATTGTAACGCATTAAGGAAAATGCTTGTGTGAAAATAACAATAAAAAAACACAACAAAACAGACACAAGGGGAGAAGTACTGTACTAAGCCTTAGAGAGAGAAATAAAGTTGGAGATGTATTAGTTGTGCTGCTATAACTCTTCCTGCTTTGCCTCTTTACTGAGGTGAAACAGGAAGCAATACCGATGAGATGAACTGTATTAGCATCTCATCTGCTGGAGTGGGGGAGTGAAAATTGTCCCCTCCGGTGAGCCCCGCCAGAGCTCACAGTGTATCAGTCTAGTGCTACTGCACTGTGTCTCTCCTACCGACCTTCTCCACTGGACATGTGCTATATCTCGCAAGCTTCGCAAGATCTCACAAGCTACGTGAGATCTTGAATGCAGCCCGCCAGCTGCCGGAGCCAGGACAGTGCTGTCCCTGCTGTGGTCATAAGGGAATGACAACTGCAGCTGTTGAAATCAATAGCTGCAATAACTGCAGCTGTCAGAACAGTCAGTGCCATTGACCATTCATACATTGGGTGTCACATTGGCACTGCTACCTTGTAGAAAGCATTGCCCATGATAGCCCACAACCACACATTTATACAAGAGGGAGAAGCGGCATCAGTTATAACATGTATAACTATAAATAGTGATACATGGGGAGTGCTAAACTGACTGTGGGTGGGTGTTTATATTGCTGGTGATTTTTTACCACTGGGGGGGCTATTTTGCATGGCTGGTGGGAAGTTAAATTTCAATGAGAGCCTATGGACATAGGGGTTGGGGGTGTGCAAAACACTCCATAGGTATATATTTTCTAATTAAAGTATTTCAAAGTATATTTTTCAAAATAGTTTTTAAACTTAAAAATTACAATTTCTGTGCAGTTTTGACGAAATTGTCAGGTAAGTGATTAAGATGCATACATATCCCCACACTTACAGTAATGATGCAAATTACAGATTAAGTGAAACTAAGCAATAAAATTCTTATAAACAAAATGCAATATCCAGAATATCAAGAATGTTCATGAGCAGAAAACATTGTAATACTCATGGATCATAATAAATATGGCTTAGAGGCAAAATGAAACATATCATGTTGATAAATTTTATATGTTTACTTTATAAACTCATCTGGAAATTCCTGAGATCTCCTCAACATGCAGAGGTAATAAGCATGATAAAATTGTGTGCACAATAATATTACAAGATTACGTGGACATGTGCACAGACACAGTCTGCTAAATATGCAACAACAGTTCTCACAGCACAAATATTTGCAATCTGTCTTTCCACCAATATAGATGGAACACTTAATACAAACATTTGCAGTCTGTCTCTCCAGCAATACAGATGGCAAATATACACTGTAATAATTAAAATATTCAGACCCTGTAAATATAAAACTCTGTAAATTAAGTGATCAATCTTCAGATGTTTACAAGGCTGACCTCTAACAATGCCATAATTGTTTCTTCTTTTGGGAAAACATATTAATCCAGAGTAGTGCAGCTACATTGGGTTTTGTCCCGAATTGGATGGGAATTCTTTAGAAACATTAAGCATCCAATGTTCCCAGATTGCCCGTTCAGGATTGAAGTTTGTCCCCACCACAGGTAATGATTATTGTTTGGTCCAAGGTTAACCTTGCAAACAAATCTATTACATAAAATAAAATAAATAATTTTTAAAATGTGTGCCCCACAAACAGAAAATGTCCTACCAGCACCAGCATTTATACTGTACTATGGAAATTTTATTTTTTTTAGGGCTGAACAACATGAGGTTTTGCAGGGAAAAACTACTACCAGCTATAAGCTACGACCCCCATGTCATGAAGTCAAGCAAGAAAGTACTAGTTTATGTTATAATTATTTGTTGATCACAGTGCCATTTTTGCAGTAGGTTGGGCAAGTTACAAGAGAAGGTGCAGGTAGAATCCAAGAGGGGAGCGGTGGACAGAGAATTTTATCTTACACTTTTAAAAACATTATTATTAGTAGCAAAAGTATTGCTTCACCCCTGCTTCTCTCTAGTACATGATGTCCCCTGTATGATACTAGTGCTCGCACATTCCAGTCACTCATTGACTCTCTTCTGTGTCGTTTCTCAGCACCTGGACAGACGATGAGGGAGATGTCTGTATCCCATGGAGGAATTTGATGTTGGGATCACATGTGAGCACTTTTCAATGATGTCACACTGCCAGGAGATAAGTATATGGAAGCTCTATACTATTATTCATCCTGGTTGGTCCTCCTTGGAGGAATGATACAGAAGGGTCAATTGGAGGATATATATATTAGGGGTGTGCACCGGCCACTTTTCGTGTTTTGTGTTTTGGTTTTGGATCTGGATATTTCTTCATGTTTTGGATCTGAATTGGTTTTGCTAAAACCACCCTTCCGTGTTTTGGGTTCTGGGTTTTGTGTTTTGGATCTGTATTTTTTTTTTTAAAAAGCATAAAAACAGCTAAAATCACAGAATGTGTTGGTTTTTCTGCTCCTATGCTATTATTAACCTCAATAACCTTAATTTCCACTCATTTGCAGTCTATTCTGAACACCTCACACCTCACAATAGTGTTTTTATGTACAAAAGGTTGCACCGAGGTAGCTGGATGACTATGCTAAGCATCACGAGTGGGTGGCACAAACACGTGGCCCATCTAGGAGTGACACTGCAGTGGCAGACAGGATGGCAGTTAGAAAAACTAGGCCCAAAACAGTACATAATGCAAAGAAAAAAAAGAGGTGCAAGAAGGAATTGTCCTTGGGCCCTCCCACCCACCCTTATGTTGTATAAACAGGACATGCACACTTTAACAAACCAATCATTTCAGCGCCAGGGTCTGCCACACAACTGTGGCTGAAATGATTGGTTCATTTGGGCCCCCACAAAACAAGCTGGCAATTAATCTGTCCCTGCACAAACTGGCTCTACGGAGGCAAGATGTCGTCCTCATCCTCATCCACTGATTCCTCACCCTCTTCAGTATTGTGTACATCCTCACAGAGTATTAATTCGTCCCTGCTGGAATCCACCACCACAGGTCCCTCTGTATGTTCTGGAGGCTGGTCTCCCTGGAAGAGTTGATAATTCATTTTGATGAACATCATCTTCTCCACATTTTGTGGAAGCAGCCTCCTACGCCTTTCCCGGCTGCACTAAGCAACAGTCTTTCGGAGTACACAATGGAGGGGGGGCAACTCAGGTAAAATAGAGCCAGTTTGAACAGGGGCCTCCAAATTGAATGTTTTTCCTGCCAGTACAGGTACGGACTGTCTGACATGCCTACTTGGATGCTGTCACCGATGTAATCCTTTAACAGACAGACGCACGCTTGTCGCTGCTGCTTTGAGGATGCAGGTGTGGCTACTGCGCATACATTTCACACACAAACACAGAAAAAAGATTATTTTATTTTCGTTGGAGCGCACTTTGGGGGTTACACCACCCTTTAACAGACAGATGCACACTTGTCACTGCTGCTTTGAGGATGTAGGTGCGGATACAGCCCACACATTTCACAAAGACAGAAAAAAAAGATGAATTTATTATTTTTTGTGGAGCGCACTTTGGGGGTTACACCACCCTTTAACAGACAGATGCATGCTTGGCGCTGCTGCTTTGAGGATGCAGGTGCAGCTACAGCCCACACAATTCGCAAAGAGAAAAAAAACTAAGAATTTTTTATTTTTTTTGGAGTGCACTATGTGGGTTACAGCACCCTTTAACGGACAAGCCGGCCGGCCCTTTACTTATGACACAGGTGCACACTTGGCGCTGCTACTTTGTTGATGCACATGCAGCCACAGTGCACACAATTCACAAACATTGAAAATAATTCCTCCACCATTCTGTCAGTGGTGACAGTATCATATGCAGTGACAGTAGACATGTCAGAAATTGTTGGCACATCCTTCAGTCCGGACCAGATGTCCAAACCATCCTTCGACTTATGACACAGGTGCACGCTTGGCGCTGCTGCTGTGTTGATGCACGTGCGCTACTGCGCATACATTTCGCACACAAACACAGAAAAAAAAGAATTGTTTATTTTTTGTGGAGTGCACTTTGGGGGTTACACCACCCTTTAACAGACTTATGGGACACAGGCGCACGCTTGGCGCTTCTCCTTTGTTGATGCATGTGCAGCCACAGTGCACACAATTCACAAACACAGAAAATAATTTTTTATTTTGTTTGGAGTGCACTTTGGGAGTTACACCACCCTTTAACAGATGAGCCAGCCGGCCCTTTACTTATGACAGACAGGCGCACGCTTGGCGCTATTTTGCTGATGCACGTGTGGCTACTGCGCACATAATTCACAAACACAAAAAATAATATTTTATTTTGTTTGGAGTGCACTTTGGGGATTACAGCACCCTTTAACAGTCAAGCCAGCCGGCCCTTTACTTATGACACAGGCGCAAGCTTGATGCTACTTTGTTGATGCACATACGGCTACTGCGCACACAATTCACAAACACAGAAAAAATATATATTATTCGGAGTGCACTTTGGGGGTTACAGTACCCTTTAACGGATGAGCCAGCCGGTGCTTTACTTATGACACAGGCGCACGCTTGGCGCTACTTTGTTGATGCACGTGCTGCTACTGCGCACACAATTCACAGACACAGAAAAAATATTTTTCTTTTTTGCACTTGGGGTGAGCACCCCTGATGGACAGAGCACCCCCTGGACAACACTACAGCACCCCTTTAGGACTGGGACACTGCACAGGACTTTGGAGTGGACACAGCCCCTATGGACAACAGCAGCACAGCACAACACAGCCAGCCCCTATGGACTTTGGAGGATTGGACACAGCCCCTATGGACAACAGCAGCACAGCACAACACAGCCAGCCCCTATGGACTTTGGAGGAGTGGACTCAGCCCCTATGGACAACAGCAGCACAGCACAGCACAACACTACACTGCACTACACTACACTACACAGCTCAGCCAGCCCTAACTCCCACCCTCCCTCTTCACTGTCCACAGCCGAGTGAGAAAATGGTGCCGACTCGGATACCTTATATAGAATCCAAAACCCTCGAGACCCGGAAGGCGGGTTGATGAAGTTTTGCCACGATTTCAGATCCGAGTCAGGCGGGAAAAGTCGAGCCTGACTTGGATCGGCCTCGCACCGGGGGGCTTGGGGGGTTCGGATTTCAGAAATCCGAACCCGCTCACCCCTAATCTATATATATATATATATATATATATATATATATATATATATATATATATAGTATGGCTGCAGTTTTATAATTCGATTGTTAGACTCTCATTTACCTTTATTTTTATTTATTGAAAATATACATATTTTTTATGGCCGTACTACTCGTTTTTAGCATAATAGTCTTATAATTGTATTGTCATCCATGTGCTCCTGTATTTTATCATGTTGAACCATTCTCTTATTTTAACATGTTGAACCATTCTCTTAATTTATCCCTTTTTATATATATTTATATAGATGTATATATTTTATTTCTCATGTATTTCTTATTTTTAAATCATTACTATTGCTTAAAATAACTGAATATGTTTTATCTTACAAAATGGCTGCTAATGTGTTAATTAACTGTCCCCATGTCTATCTCATAGACAACCAACAAGATGGCCACCGTTACATTCACTATTCAGTAATTAGAAACCAGTGAAATGGCCGCCGCCAGGCTGGTACATGGTTTTAACAAACCAACAAAATGGCCGCCGCCAGTTTTAAACAGCGATTTTTTCATATATCGTTGCAGCTGTTATTAAGCACATACACGCGGCTGGACTAGTAGACTAGCCACTAGTGTATGTGCTAAAGCATTCTCCAACATTTTTGGCTCTGTGGGCAGTGCTAAAAATGAGTTAGCACTGACATCATTGATGATGTCATTCAAAATGGCGGCCGCACACTGTGCATGCGCAGAAGTCCTGTTTTTTGGCGCAATTTGGCAGGGATTATCTCTCTCTGCTTAAAGTATAAATAGCAGGCATTGCCCAGCCACTATACCACTCCTGAAGAAGTCCATGCTGGACGAAACGCGTCGAGGCACCCTGACCCAGGCTCTCTAGACAGTGGACTCTCATATCCATGAGGACTGGGAACCATTTTATACTGATGTTAAACATACCCAAATAAATTACTTGATAAAATGCACTGACGGGGGACCTATTTTATGTCTATCCCAAAGCTTGTGCACAGCTTTTACTCCTTCAAGGATTTTTGAGGAGGAAAAGGAATACTGGGAGATACTTTGGAATACTGGGAGATACTTTGGTGACCATGATTGGTTTACTACGAAATATGGTACGCAGCTAATTGTAGTCCTGTCTCGCTATTTCTGTATAAAAACATACTACGCTATATTACTTTCTCTTTCCCTGGCTTGAATGAGCCCTTTTCAAAGGTGTTCCAGTAGATGACATCCCATTTACCCATCCATATTTGAACTAGGGATGTGCAGGCTCGGATAGGTTCGAGTTTGCACGTTGAGTTCGGATTTTTCCCTCCAAAAAAACGGAACTCAGAACGAGGCAAAACGTCATCTTACATGGATGAACATCATCATTCCTGGACAAAAGTCCAGGAATGATGATGATCGTCCATGTAAGATGACGTTTTGCCTCTTTCTGAGTTCCGTTTTTTTGGAGGGAAAAATCCGAACTCAACGTGCAAACTCGAACCTATCCGAGCCTGCACATCCCTAATTTGAACCATATTATTGAAACCCAGATAAGCTTTAAAGTTCTTTCCTTTGGTATGCACATTCATGTTGAGCACCAATTATCACTATACCGAATATACTACACTATCAGGCGCATGTCTTTTTTAACCCCCTTTTTCAGAAATCACCTAATCCGCTGGCCATAACGGAACACTAAGAAGACTGCTGCCTTTAATGAAGGATCAGTGACTTGTATTACATACCCTATATTTTTACTACACTTATATTACCTCTATACACATCCCACTGAGGGAACCACTACATTTGTGCGCTGTCCCTAAACACAACTTCACTCAATATATATATATATATATATATATATATGGGATAAAGAATGAGCTACAGAGACATTGGACCTTATTCAGAGTCGGTCACAATCGCTGAGCGCTCGCAACCGACTCGATGTTGGTCCACAGGGCATGCGCACAACGGAGTTGGATCCGTCGTGCGCATGTGCGAGCCCCGGCTAACGACGGGTGATCTGTCGTTAGCGGGCTCGAAGCAGACGGAGCGAGCTGTTGATGTTGATTGACAGCTCGCTACGTTTGCTGGGCGGGCAGGGGGCGTGCCTGCCCAAACATAGGTGTTCCCACCGGAACGCTAGCCATTTGGGGGCGGCCCCACTGACATCATGAGTGATGTCAGTGGGGAGCTTCCTGCTGAAACACAGCAGGAAGCTCCCTGGGGCTTAAGGTTGACGAGACCCTACCCTAGGGTCTCGTCGTAAGCTCCGATGGTCGCGATGGTCTTGACCATCGTGACCATCTCCCTTAGCAGTCATTAGAGCTGTGGGTGTTAACCCACAGCCTAACGACCGACATGGAGGCGGCCATTCAGGATGCAAGCGGCCGCCCTGTTTCTGAACAACCGCTTGCATCCTACGACTGCCTCTGAATGAGGCCCATAGTTCCTCTGCAGTACTCCACAGAGGATGTGCGCAGGTAGTCGACCAAGTGTTTGCAACCTAAGTGTGCACCTTCCTCCTCTTTAGGCACTCCACAAGCTATGGAGAGGTGTTGCTGAACCACCCCCTTTCTGGGCATCAGCAATGGTCACACCACCCTTGTTATGGCCCTGGATGTTGTGGGAAACTGTGAGTAAAATTTCTCCTTGAGAACACACCTTGGTGGAATGTCAGAAAGGAAGAATTTGTTTCTTACTGAACTATCTGATTTATTTAGATCAAAGGTTCTCAAACAGTCTCAGGACCCCAAACAGTGCATGTTTTCCAGGTCTCCTCACAGAATCGCAAATTAAATAATTAGCAGCACCTGTGGATCTTTCAAAATGTGTCAGTGAGTAATGAATACACCTTTGCCCCTGCTAGGTGACCTGGAAAACATGACCTGTGTGGGGTCCTTAGGACAAAGTCTGAGAAACACTGGTTTATAGATGCATGCCCATATACCAATCTTCGAAACCATGCCCATGATAAGGGGAGGTGCCTTCATTTCTGAGCATGTGATAAACAAGCTTTCTGCCATTGCATACAGTATAAACAGTAAAAATATAGTCCAAGTTATTTCTACCTCAGGACCAATGTCAACATTAAATTACTCCGCCTCCTTTCCCCCAGAGATGAGCCTTTTCCAGCCTTGCTATGTCATTCAAATTATCCTGAAAATGTCATCACCTTTATTCCACTTGAATGCAATACTGGGCAACCTTATTTGTCTAATATGGAGATAGCAAAGATTACCCCAGGTCCCCCAAACTCTTTCCATGCAGGGCAATGCAATCAGTTTCATCTTCACAGTATGAAATGGTAGGCATATATCAATGCTAAAGAGAATTTACTTTAAATCCTTGTTAGCATATTACATAACAAGTGTACAGTATAGTACCTTACAGTTCATTATAGCCTTAGAAATCTTATCAATATAGATAATGGTTGGAAGATTCAAAACAATTTTAAAAAAAGGTTTAAAAAATGTAACCAAATGCTTACAAACATCACTCATTCTCTCGGCTTCCAGAGTTGTCTCTGGCTACTGAAACTTTCTAAATGCATTTTAAAATATTAGGACTTTTAATTTTTAATTTGTTATTATTCTGTACAAAAACATGAAGATTAACCACTTGCCTGGTGCGGTCGCATCACAGTGGCAGCTCCAGAGGTGGGGCTGCAGCACAGTCCAAAATTCAAATAGGGGAGTACCACCAACTGCCATTTCAAACGCTGCCAAACATAGATGGCTGGGACTTACTGGCAGATGGTGTGGCTCCCCTATTTGAATTTTGGACTATGCTGCACCTCCACCCCTGGAGCCGCCACTGGCCATAAACAATGTGACCAGTCAGAAATGCAAATTGGGTGGCTGTCAATAGATAATCTTCCATCAGCCAACAATGGCATAGGGACCTCTGCATCCCTGCACCCTACCCAAGTGTCTGCTGTGCTGCCGATCACTGCACTGCTGATCGGGCAGCACAGCAGGACCTCCCACACAGCATCTGGGTAGAAGAGCAGCCACTGGGGAAATGTAAATGAGTAGTACAGTATACCTGGTGGTGTAGCCGCTGGGAAAATGCAAAGTCACAATAGTCCGTTCATCGATAGTCTGATATATGCTAAACAATCAATATTAATGTGATGTGGTTTTTATTTTTAATTAGATTTAAAAAAATAGAAATCATGTTTTATAAATTACAAATAGATGTTCTTGACCTAATTCCATCACTAAGAATAAACATCGACAATCTCTGAGCTATTTTTGAAAAAAAATGTTAGCCACTTACTGTAAGTGTTTAAAATTAGATATTGTGGCTATAATGCTTTTATTTTTCATTGTGTTTTACAATGAGTCTCCTGCAGTGTTGATACAGAAATCAACTATTACACTTTTGTGATCTGAAGCCTTCTACAATTGCTTTCCTGTCCCTAGATGGTGATGTTTTTGCTGCCAAATGCAATGCAATATTTGATAGTTCTCAAGCTGTTTACATTATTTTAGGCATTTGAGTGGTGAAATTACAGGAAATGATAGCAGAAAAGGTCTTCTGTTATGATATAGCACTTTATTGTCATTACTTGCAGAGCAATCTGTTACATTTTGTATAATGTTTTCAAGATTGCTAGAATGTCTGGGTTTTAGTACTATTGCAAAGTTTTTATTATTTTTTTACATTGTGTTATAAATATGTAATCATCCATAACTCTTGTACAGTAGTTACTGTTTCTTGATTTTGCTATATGTATCCATGTAGCAATTTTGGTTTGTAATTCTAGAATAGTTTTTTGCTGTGCAATGAGTTATAGATCAGCTGTTAGACAAATAACCTTTTCTTTTTTGCATCATGACAGGTTTGGTCTATGCCAGAGGTTCCCAACTTTTTCCTCAAGGTACCCTGACAGTCCAGGTTTTAAAAAAAACCATGTTTGGACACAGGCGGCTTAATTTGTATTTCAGTCAATTTAATTTAACCATCTTTGTTCTACCATGGATAGCCTTAAAACCTGGAACATTAGGGAGTATTGTGGAAATCAAGAGTGAGAAGTTCACTTTTCTCGACTGGGACAAAACTAGATTTTGGTTGATATTCACTGAGAAATTCACTTCTCTCGACTGGAACAAAACTAGATTTTGGTTGATATTCACTTTGAGTTCTTAACTGTTCAGGTGCATACACACAAACAACGATTTTTTGAACAATTATCGATAAATTATATCGATTATCGTTCATCATTGCAAAAATCGTTCACTTTCTAAGTTAAAACTATGAACGATTATCGTTCATGCACATTCACATTTGTAGTTTGTAGTTCAGTCACACTGGCCAACTCAACGATTTTCATTAAGTTAATATGCAAAAATCATTTGTAGTTCAAAAAAATCGTTCATTACATTTAGTAAATGAACAATTTTATTAAACAATTTTCGTTCATTTTTCCCTTGGAAAAAATTTACGAAAATTGTTTACTAAAATCGTTCATTTCCTAAATCGTTGTGTATGTATGCAGCTTTAGTAATGAAAGCTCTTCCTGAGTGAAAATATCCTTGGAAGACATAACACTTTCAAAGAACAAACTAGTGTCTGTTTCTGAATCATAGTTAGACTCTGAATTCAAATCAAATGTCAAGACTGGAACTTTTATTTGGGGAGCAGTGTCAGAAGTAGATATAGTATAGTATCCAAAAGACCAGGACATCCTTCCACTTTCTTGGAGAAGCACAAGAATGTGTAACCCACTTTTAATTCTGTAGCTTGCACCCCTGACATTGGGATAACCTTCCCGTGGCTAGCTTTAAAGTTATGTATTTGTCTAGTAGAGCTTGATCTGAAAGTTCAGAGGATTTGGCATCTGATGAACAATTGGGAGGCAAATTGAGAGATTTGGATAATCAGGTTCTGAAGCACACTTTTGCTTCATGGCTTCGCAAAAGGAAGTCACCAACAAAATATAAAGTTGAATATCAGTTGGATGTTTGGGAAATTAAACTGGTAACAAATCCTTATGAACTTCAGGCTTTGAAAGAACAGGGTTAATTGAGACAATGAGAGTTTTAAGCTGGCCACACACTAGACCAACTTTCATCCAACCATCCAACTAGTTGATTGGTTGGAATGAAAATCTGGTAAGGAATGGGAGTAAATGATGATCAGCAATTTGTTCCTAAATGCCAGAAAACAGATGAAAATGGTCGTTCAGACAAGTTTGTTAAATGTTTGATCTAAACAATTTTTGCAAACAACAGTTTTTCCGGCATTTGGGAGCAAATTGCTGATTGCCATTTAATTTCATACCTTACCAGATTTTCATTCCAACTAATCAACTAGTTGTCTGGTTGGATGTAAGTTGGTCTAGTGTGTGGCCAGCTGTAGGGACAAGACGTGAAGCCCGTTTCTCTGATCCAGATAAACAACAATTTTTCCTGGGGTCTGCAGCTGCAAAAGGAGATGGCTCAGGCTGAATATAAATTCCTGATTCTGCTGTTGGGCCAATGGATGTACAGATGTGTCCTGCTACATCTTTGCTCCATATGCCATGTAGCGTGCCCTGCTAGTCGCACTGTGCCATGGTGTCAATGGCGTAACTTCATCCCAGTATGCCCGGAGGCAAGATAGATGTTGGTGCCCACCCCCACTTGCCCCATACTGACTCTTCAACTTTGTAAATCAAATGATACGTCCTTGACATCCCTATGAAAATGAGTTGTATTATTTGACTCAGTACTCCCCATCCAGTTACAGCCCATTTCAACCCGCTAACCCGTTAACCGGTTACAGCTCATTTCAACCACTGATGCAGATCCATTCAGTTTTGGACTGCTAATCTGATGCATGCGCAGAGTGATATCTCAGAAAATGATGCATGTGCAGTAGTGTAAAAATCGCTCATTCCCTTTGCAATCTTTGTGACTGCCAGACAATTCAAAGAGCATTTTAGTGACGCTAGACAATACTCTGAGAGTATTTAAGTAGTACCATACAAATACTGATAGCATTTTAGTGACTGCAATAGACCTCTGAAAGCATTTTTGTGACTGCTAGACAATACTCAAAGCATTTTTAATGGGTACCATGCAATACTTATAGCAAGTTAGTGACTGCCATAGACCACTGAAAGCATTTTTGTGACCGCCAGACAATATGGAGAGCATTATAGTGACCACCATATAATTCAGAGGCCATCACAGTGATGGCTATATATTGCAGAAAGCATCAGTGACCACCATATAATGCAGAGAGCATCAGTGCCCACCATATACAGAGAGCATTGCAGTGCCAACCATAAAATATAGAGACCATCAGTGCCCACCATATACAGTGACCATTGCAGTGCCCACCATATAATTTAGAAAGCATTGCAGTGCCCACCATATAAAGCAGAGTGTTGCAGTACCCACCAGATAATGCAGAGTGTTGCATTGCCCACCATATATTTCAGAGTGTTGCGTTGCCCACCATATAATGCAGAGTTTTGCGGTGCCAACCATATAATGCAGAGTGTTGCATTGCCCACTATATAATGCAGAGTGTTGCAGTGTCCACCATATAATGCAGAGTGTTGCAGTGCCTGCCATATAATGCAGAGTGTTGCAGTGCCTTCCATGTAATGCAGTGAGTGCAGCAGTGCCCGCCATGTACTGCAGAGTGTTGCAATGCCCACCAGATAATGCAGAGTGTTCTGGTGTCTTCCATGTAAAGGAGACTGTCGCAGTGCCTGCTATGTAATGAAGAGTGTACCAATACCCAGCAATGACCCACATTTAACACAGATAATATGAAAAACACCACACAGTGACACATTTTTAATATACCTCCTCCCCACACACAACATTAATGCACCACCCCACCACCACAGACACATCAGTTTGAAAAAATATTGAAACACACATATTTTATAAGACACACAGACACATACATACATACACAAATACAAACACCCACACACATATACATACATACATTACATACCAGATACCACAATGTAGTTGCTGACATGATCTCGTGATTCGTGGGGAAATGGAAAAAGGGGCGGAGCTAGTCATATTGGCTCTGCCCCTGCATGTTAACAGCATAGGAGGGGGTTTGCCTGCCTGTGGCTGCAAGGAGCCTTGAGTACCCTGCTGTCTCCTCCCCCATGAATCCTTGGTGCTGCTACTACACACAGCCAGAAAGCAGCTGCACTGTGGTTGGCGGGCCAGTCCGAACCTGGTGCTGAGAGCATTTACGTACAGGGCAGGGGATGGAGGAAGCTGGCTGGGACAATGGAGGAGAGGTGCTGCCTGCAGGGTTTGCACCCGTCGGCAAGCGCCTCCATTGTCTCCGGCAGTTCCACCCCTGCATGGCATATTGAGTCACATCGAAACAAACTGAATCACTGGAAAACTCAGAGAGTGTAATACAACTTTCTGTCCACCAGATGTTGCTTTTCCTAAACTGCACTGTGCATGCATAAAAAAAGACAATGCAATATCTGTTGAACAGCCTGCTGATTGGCTGACTGAAGCTGTCATTTGGTATGCTATAGTTGTCAAGGATCGAGAGCTGTAATTGAATTTGTAATAAACTATTAAATCATTTGATGTGCAAGTCCTGACTACAATTTTACATAATTGTTATAGTATATTATGCTAGACACATGTTTCAGCACAATAACACCTCAGCTTAGAAAAGTCAGTGCCAGTCTATGCGACTTGTTCCATGCACATTGTTCTGCAGTGATGTGCAACACTCACACAGTGCTAACATGCCTTAAAAATGAACAGTGGGATTTAAAGGGCACTGTATAAAACCATCAGTCAACTACAAGTCGCAGCCCAGAAAGAGGGGTGTCTGAATTACAATCTGACTGTGAGTCTTCTGTAGCACACTTGCAGTAATGTTGGAACTGCTGTGCTGCTAGGAGTTTGTACAACATTTCGCTATTTGGTACACATCAGTAAGGCCTATTGGGACCAGTGTTGCCAACTCTAAAATGAAAAACAAGCAACTGGTGAGTGAAAACAAGCCAAAAAACAAGCACAAACCAATCCAATAAAGCCCAAAAGATAAGCACAACTTAATATGGTGGTATGGGGTGAGGGTAATTTAATGAAAATCACAAACTTCATTGTTTATTGTTCAATTTATTAAAATGCATATAAAGATTTCTATGCAAAACAGGGATTTTCTCTGCTCTGTGAATAAACCCCATTGTGCGAAGTACAGTAAAGTCCAGAGCACTTGGTTTAAAATCCTTGCAAGGCAGCCTTCCCCCAAACCTCACCCTCACTCCCCTGGGAGACTTGTACATTGCATATAAATGAAGGCTGAAGGATGGTGTCCTCACAATGGTCACCCTGAATTCCTCTCCTTTTCATGGCTTGTGGTTCAGTGATGATTTCATAAAGCACTACCCAGACCGCACTACTAATTTCTAAGGCATGCCACACCACTGTCTACAGTGCAGCAGTGACCGGCACTTACTGCTGTGTACTGATTTGCGACATGATGTACAAACTCCTAGTGGCACAGAAGTGCCGACATTGCCACAAGTGTGCTACAGAAGATGCACATCCAATTTGTAATCAAAAGACACCTCTTTCTGGGCTGAGACTTGTGGATCAGTGATGATTTAATAAAGCTTTGCTCAGACCACACTATTAATTCTAAGGCATACAATCACTGTGTGAGCACTGCACACCACTGTGTACAATGCCACAGTGACCGGCACTTACTTATTTGTACCAATTAGCGACATATTGTACAAACTCCTAGCGGCACAGCAGGTCCAACGTTGCCACTAGTATGCTACACCATTCAGGGCTTACTGTACTGTTGTATTTTGTAGTGCCATTTCCTTCCACTGTTGTATTATTCACCACTGTAGTTTTAATCAGTGGACCACTGGCCACCCAGCGGTAAAGCTGTGTATTTCATGCCATGGATAGTGTCAACTCTCACTGCGCTTTACCGCACTACACTCTGTGTGGCCGGAGGCCGGCCTCACGTGTGGAATGGCGGCTGTGGCACTGAAGGGGTTAACCCCCGTGCTGCGGCGCCATTTTAAAAGGACAAAAAGGCACCTGGCACCCATTGTAAATGTATACTCTGCGCTACATGCTGAGTGTTAATAAGTGTGTTTTTAATGTTTTATATGTCGTGGCCAGGACCCACTGCACTGGGGGAGAGTAGGTAGAATGTGGCTGCATGCTGGGAACCACTGCGACCAGCGCTGAAACAGTTACGGTCTAGTGAGGACACATTTTAAAAGCACACTGCACATGGTTAATGATAAACTGTATTAAAATATATATGTATTGCTGTAATGCACTGCAGCTGCTCTGCAATACATTAGTGCATGAAGCAGAGTATATTTAATAGGCTGTGCACTATATGGTTTAAATGTATATTTTGTAGAGAAAATGCACGTTTTGTTTATGACATGACCAGCCTCTGTGGTTGCAGGAAATTAGATGCTAATTGTCATTCCCTTAGCAGGAGGTCTGATGAATAGGCTTGACTGGAAATTCTCTGTGTAAAGGTGTGACTAGTGTCATATAGCCAAACCCTTCATGTACAGAACTTCCTTTTGAAAAGACCATTTGTTTTTAAGAAGATCCTTTTGGATGTAACTTCTAAAAGCTGAATGTGTTAAGGTTGGAAATGTAAAACTGATTGATACTCCCATTGGGAAGGATGAATGTAATTTACTATCTCCTGTGAAATGTTATGTCAACATTTTAGGAGACAGTTATTACTATATGATAAATCAGTTTTGTTTAGGTTTGGGTGGCTCCTTTGAAATGTAATATGTTGTTAAATTATATTATGTGAGACAGCCTGATTGGTTGAGTAGAACACAGGGTGGGTTTACCCCCCTATGATATTGTGTGTAAGAATGAGATAAAAAGAGGGACTGTGAGCCCTGTATTTGGTACATCTTTGAAAACCCTGTGTGAAGAATTGCTGTAACATCTTATGTATGCTAATTATTCCCCTTCAATCTGAAGGGAGGATCTTTTTCAAGACTTTGAGCAATAAACATCTTGCCTGACTTTTGTATCTCAATCCTGCGACCAAAAGATTTGCGCCAAACGCTATTCCGTTCTCCGGCTGTTCTGGGTAAGAGCTCCGTGTCTCCAAGTTCAAGCCCTCTACCAAGCTACCATGCAGACCTCATCCATTGCGAGGGATCAGGTGGGAACAGCAAACAGGAGGTGTGTCCGCAGTTAATCAAACACATACGCAGCAGAAGCGGTTCCAGGTGCCGGGACAAGAGCCTGATTGTAACGTAAAAAGCGGTTCCAAACGCTAAAAAAAAAGTAGAGTTTGGTGGTGGCAGCATCGTTACATGCCCACGGCGCAGTTTTCAGAGTCAGTGACAGGCGGTCACTGACGGTGAGTTGGAGTCCAAAAGCGCTAACCCGTGACCAGGGCCAGCCTAGGCGAAAGTCGTCCGGTCATTCTCATGCCATGATTTAGAAGCCTGTATGGCATGACTTAAGCAACAATGTAAGAGGACACATCTGTAGAATTTATGCCATTACAATTATCTCTTTGAGGTGATAGACTCTGAACCCTTTCTTAGGGTTGTAGCTGTAGAGCTCCTAGTAGAGACTGGAGATTCTAACATTGGTGACAGTGTCTTGGGAATTGGAACTTAGGACTTGTTGTTGCCTATTATCACCATTTTTTGTTCTGCAAATATGACAGTCTCGAATAAAATGTCTTGAACCTCCACAGTAAAAACAGAGAACCTGATTCAGACACACTCGCAAGATGCAGCTGCTCGCTCCCAGCGTATGGAAATTCAGCTATGTGACGTCAAGGCAGGCACTCGCTCGGCGGCAAGGCATAAGCACGCCCACTATGTCTTGGCGAGCTTTGTGCTTACAGATGCCCACTATCCTGTCTTTAGCCACCCACTAGCATATGTCATCTCCAGGAAGTATATACAACCATCGGTACTTCGGGAACCATCTTATCAGACTGCAGCGCTTGTGGTTGACTGTACCATACCACAAGCACTGCGAGCAGTTCAGTGTAAAAGTCAACCAGGTGACATGTACTATGATGCTGCCCTTTAATTATGCACGCCCTTGGCACACCAGCGTCCGCACCTCCACTCCCCCATTACTACTGCCCTGCCCCTGTTACCACCCACAAATGGCCTCTCCTGTCACTCATTCCACTGGGCTGTCTTGGCAGGGCGAGCAAGCACATTCCGATCGATCGTACTAGTTTGCGCACGCGCACTATGAACTACACGCATGCGCACATTAGCGAACATCACCTGCAATGAGCGGACGCTTGCTAGCGAGCTGGTCTGAATCAGGCCCAGAGTCCATTATTTCCTTGAGACTGATTCTCAGCTTCAGATGATCTGGGTTGACAGACACTGAGGATCTTATTTGAGCCTTGCACCGAAGTGGAACACTTAGTATTCAGTGTTTTGTTTTCAAAAAATCTTTTCCTTACAGGGAAATTTTTATCATTTGACAAGAGTCTTGAAATGCTGAGAATAAATTGAAACCGGACTGGAACCAATGGTGCTTGCTATCGAACTGGAACTGGCTATTGGACTGGAACCGATGGTTCATGATCCGGCTGGTTCCGGAAAAGATAGAACCGGATTTGGACCGGAGTTTCTTAAACCATCTTGAACTGGAGACCAAACTGCACTGAGACTGACTGGGACCGGAGGAGACAGAACTGGATTGGGACCGGAATGGCTTGAGTCAGCAGAAGGTGATTTCACAGGAAAAAAATCTTCCAAATATCCAGGCAAATCTTGAAGGATGTTTGTTAAAAGAGGGCCTGATTCAGCACGGATTGCATGTCTGCAATCGCACGCACATAGCAAAAATATGCTAATTAATGCAGTTGCACTGCGATCAGCACTATACCAAAGACATCCCCAGCCTTTAAAGCCACCCACTTCCCAATGCATACATCTGCAAGTCAGCAAAAAAGTCGGTAACATCGGACCCATATGCAGAGTTGTGTTGAGCTTGACATGCTGCACTACCTATGAATCTTCCTGTCATCATGTAGAGCTCAGGCTGTGTATGCCATAGCTGGGGTTTAATTATGCACGCCCCTGTAACAGCATTCAAATGCACAAGCAACCCTGCGTTCCTTTGACCACCCGCTCTCTCCACCCCCAAACGGCACTTGCTGTCAATTTCTGTTACACTTCATATCCACTGCGTTTGCATACTCGATCACTGTGGCCGGCTTGCGCATGCACACTGCAATGTATATGCATGCGCAGAACACAAACATTTACTGGTTGCGTGCATCTGCAGCCTTGTTATCCAACCTGCATCAGCTCCAGAGTGTGTAACAGAATTAACCTCCTTCTAAAAGTCCCGAAACACTTAGAAGTGGAGATGACTGGTATTTTAGAATTTTGAGGGTTACCATTGTACTTATCAGGAGTGGGTAACCTGATATTGGATGTTGGAGAAGAATTAACAGTCCTGAGATTTCTAGCTGAAGAAGCCAGAACATGTTTTATCTGAGCAGATAACTCCTGTAAATACTGCATGATTTGTTGTTGAAAAAATACCCAAAGGATAACCTTTATTGGCGCTTATCAATATAGTTGTAGCAGCTGTATAAATGAAGAGTGTGAACCTTAAAGATAATGATAAAAACAAAAGATACTAGTACTGCACTATCAATAAGAAAAAACTGTTCTTGCGGCTTGATAATCTCATCAATTAATGTTATTTCTTAAAATAAAATTGAAGAATTTATAATAGAACCATACACATAAAAATAAATATATGAATGTACATATAAAATCAGCAACAAAAGTGGTGAGTAATCAATAAATAGGAATGGTGTCCCATGACTTTGTGTTTGCACTGTTTCCTGTCGGTTCACACGATCAGTCAAATTAGACATGGGGGTATATTTACTAAAGTGCAGGCTTTTAGAAGTGGAGATGTTGCCCATAGCAACCAATTAGATTCTACATATCATTTATCTAGCACCTTCTAGAAGATAATAGCTAGAATCTGATTGGTTGCTTTGGGCAACATTTCCACTTCTAAAATCCTGCACTTTAGTAAATATAGCCCATGGTGTCTACCTTTAGGGTATGTTCTCCTGCCCGATTCATTGTGCCAAACTATCATGGTCAGGTTAAGTTGTAAATAAGGCTTCGGACCCTTAGGGCTGACTGACGTGCATAGGAAATGAGGTGGCTTGATGAAACTCTGGCTCATGGGTATGAACAGGAGCTCAGTACACTAGTGACAGTATAGGAACCACATAATTTTGAAATGCAAGGATACTGGAAAGAACAAGGGGTGAACATGCTAGATCCACTGGGCAACCACTTGTTCACTCCTTGTTCTATGCCCTTCTGCTCCACGGGAGGTTTTTGTCCTCCTTGAGCTCACCTTAGGACACCTGCATTACGGTTTGACAGGTGTACCGCCCAAGTCAAACTCCCCACCTGCCACTGTCCCTGGAGCAGGTGCAGGCCAGTAAAACCAGGAATATACTCCAGCAACAAGGGTGACCCCCCCAGTCCTCACAATGGTATAGTACTGGTAAATAGCAATTGAGAACTCAAACCAGAAACCTGAGTCTTATGTAGTCAGAGTACAACTTGCAAAAGCTGCAATTCTGGTACAGCTCTGAAGCAAGACCTGGAACTGGAACCAGTGAGGAACTCAGAAACTGAGAGTCAGGATAGTTAATACAACTACTGAACACCTACAGACTGTATACTGCACTCTGAACCCTAGTCCTGAAACCAGCACAGTTCTCTGAACCAGCCCAAGACAATAGCACACAGTGCAGGGAAGCCAATAGTCAGCACAATAGTATAACCTGATAACTTGGACAAACACTGAGCAAAGAGTATAATAGCATAAGTAACTTGCATGCACTGTCTCCGCTGTATGATGGAATGAGACTGCGTCTGAACTTGCCGGCTCAGCACAAATAGATGATAGTACACGGGAAGATGAAAGTGGTATCGGATAGAAAAGAAACATTCTGGATATGAGTTGGTGCTGGTATACCTGATATAAAAAGTGTATAGAACCATTGTATATTACAGAGTATATATGAAAATAACAAAATACTTAATCCTTCAGAAAAGAACTGCAGTAATATGTATCAGAATAATGATCTTCCAGTAGTATAGAAAAATCCACCGTTTCTCAAACAATTATGTGTGAAAATGACATGGAAAAGAGAAAAATTAGAATTTGTCACATAAATAAATTCATATAGAATACACATCAATCAAATACTAGTGTGTTAAGTCCATGGAAAGGTGGCATACCCCACTCACAATGTGGTGAAGGAATAGTAAGCACATAATGGTTTTTTTTATCACCCGAGTGTCAGATTTGCATATTAAAAATTGGCATATTCTACTCACATAGGTAGGTACTTCAACTTTCACATCAATGTATCTTTTCTAATGTTCCTCCTCTTAAATTCCAGATGTGATATCCCTCATCTCACAATATATATATACATACATATATATATATATATATATATATATATTGGGGCATATAAAGGAAGAGAATGGCCTTGTAAATATT
Organism: Taudactylus pleione; assembly: GCA_031769625.1. Taxonomy (NCBI): domain Eukaryota; kingdom Metazoa; phylum Chordata; class Amphibia; order Anura; family Myobatrachidae; genus Taudactylus; species Taudactylus pleione. Next base: position 12,494,035 of record JAUIMM010000153.1, on the reverse strand, counting down.
AAGTATTTATTGAGAAAATAAAAAAACAAAGCTCATGGATGCAAAGTTCCGGCAAAACAGACTTTGGAATTAATGGCAACAAATGTATATAACCTGAAATGTGGCTTAAAAGTCCAGACTTCCACACTATGGATCCAAACGTCCAGAATCGTCCAGAAAAAAGTAATCCAGTAGGCTCTGTACCCCCTTCACCAACATGTTTCTATTCAAGTAAATATGTATCAAGGTAAAGAGGAAAGTACCCAGTCTCTAGTATAAATTCTACACCCAATTAAACCTAATTGTTCTTAGATGGATGGGCCTTTCATACAACATACAATATAACAACTCATTCACCCTATGTCCAATAAATTTAATGTCCAGGTTTCTTCATATACAAGCTGGCCTCGTCAACAGGACCGCGACTTCCAGTTCGACTGCTAGAAATGAAATTCTTGGCATCCACTGCTATTCAATGCTGGGTCTCTATTTGGAAATGATGCGCATCCTGCGTCTTCCATCGCCATGGTTACACATGATGCCAGTTGACCGGAGGCAGTATCCCAGGCTCCTTGGGCCATTTTTCCATACTGTAGCTATGGACTTCAACATAGTAATCAAAACAAAAGGTTCTGGATATTATTTTTTTTAAGTTTTTGGATCAACAGAAGTAAATATATCTTTTAGTAGCAATATCGATCCACGATCCCATACACTAATAATAATAGAAATACATACAATAAAATCTACAGAAAAAAGCTGTTTATAAAGTAAATACATAAGTATGCATAAAGTCAGGGGAGTGATAAAATATGTTCTACCTGTTTATGTTGAGAGCCACCTCCCACCAGATACAACATTCTTTCAAAAGATCTTTTTCCAGTTTAAACATGATGTTATCTAAACTTTCATTGTCTCAAACTTATTGTCTCGGGTTGATTCTATCATGGCGAATCTGCCAGAATTCATAGATTTTTTTTTATCATCAGCCTCTGGTTCTTTTAAACAAATCGCATTTTAAGGATATTGGGGACATTTTAAAAAAAAACTTAAAGATTTAATTTTATTTTGACGTGAGCTCTCTATACACCATCATTAAACATGAACAGGGTGTTGAGGCAGTTACATCTTACTTGCAAAAATAGGATTACAGTCCTCAACTTGAGGAATTTCTTATCAAGGGTTTAGATTTTATCTTGCATCATAATTATTTCCTTTTTAAAGAAGATTTCTATGTACACCAGATTGGGACTGTGATGGGCACTAGATGTTTCCCCAAGGCAAACCTGGTGTCCTGGTCCCATTATATTGATGATGTATTTTTTATCTAAAATGGTCAAAGAAAACTTCTGGAAGATTTATGTAACTTTTCAAACAATAACAACAGGAATATTAAGTTAACTTTTGATCAACCAAAAATTTTTTATATTTTAGATATCACTAGCTATCTATAAAAATGCTATGCAGACTAAAACCTATCAAAAACTCACTGATTTCAAAATGTACATCTACACAGACAGTTGCAATAATAGAAATTGGCTGAACTCTGTTCTGGGAGGGCAGTTCAAGAGGATGAGGAGGAACTGTACCGACCCGAGGGTAATTGAAAAACAGGCTCTGGAGATGAAAAAATCATTCCTAGCCTATGGATACAAAAAAGAGAGAATAGCAGAAGATTTGGAGACTGCTTGTAATATAGGGTAGATAGAGATAAATTACTTGAACTGAAATCAAAACCTCAGAAAAATTATACATTTCAGTGGGCATTCATCTCTGATTTTAGCGCTCAACATAAAGAGGTAGAACATATTTTAAGAAAACATTGGTCAATTCTCCAGAAGATCCAATTATAGGAAAAGCTATAACACAAAAAAAACAATTTGTATCTATAGAAAAGCTGCGAACCTTAGATCTATATTAGTAAAAAGTGTCCTTCTTGATACAGGAAGCAATAAAATGAAAGTGAAATTGACATACTTCTATAGAGGTGTTCTATGCCAAGGGTATAGAATCAATAAGTTGAGTGAAGTTTGAATGAGTTTTAATACCAAAAAACTAGATGTGCTAAGTATCAATGATAGAAAACTGAAAATACAGGAGTTTATAACATGCAGTACAATGAATTTTATTTATGCAGGGGAATGTAGTTGTGGAAAATTCTATGTTGAAAGAACAACTGGAAATTTGAAAACACACATTGGAGAACATCTTCGTAATATCAGTAAGGGTCTTGAATCAAATTAACTGTCAGCACATTTCAGAACTGCACGTAATTTCTCCACCAACGACATTAGAAACTTCTATGGTATTAAAACTGTTAAAAATTCCAAGAGGTGTAGAGACAATTTGGGTCTATTTGCTAAGGAGGAGATGAAATACATTTTAATTATAAAACTTTAGTTCCTACAGGCTTGAACTAAATTTTGATATTAAGTGGTTTTTATAAATCTATTTTAAAATAGTTTTATCACATATTTTATCTATCCTCATATTAGTGGTTTTTCTGTAGACCCCTTTTAGGACATTATTTTTATCACTCCCCTGACATCATGCATAATTATGTATTTATTGTATAAACAGTATGTATATTTTATTGTATGTATTTCTATTATTATTAGTGTATGGGATCATGGATCAATATTGTTACTGGAAGATATACGTTTTTACTTCTGTTGATCCAAAAACTTAAAATGAACAATATCGGGGACCTTTTATTTTGATTACTATGTTGAAGTCTGTAACTCTAAAAATGTGGCCCAAAGAGTCTAGAATACCGCCTCCGGTCAACTGGCATCATGTGTATTCATGGCGATGGAAGACACAGGATGCACGTCATTTCCAGAATTAGAGAATGACATCACTTCTGGCAATCAGTCTGGAAGTCGTGGTCCAGTCGACGAGGCCAGCTTGTATACGAAGGTACCTGGATGTTATAGTTATTGGTCATAGGGGGAATTAGGTGTTATATTGTATGCTGTAGGAAGGGCCCATCCAATTAACGACAATTAGGTTTAATTGGGTAGAATATTTATACAAGAGACTGGGTACTTTCCACCTATACCTTGATAAAGTTTTACTTGAATCAACATGTGTCTGTGAAGGGGGTACAGAGGCTACTGGATGACTTTTTCCTGCATGATTCTGAACATTTGGATCCATAGTGTGGAGGTCCGAACTGTTTGCTTACTTGAGCTTTGTTTTTTATTTGCTCAATAAAAACTTAATATTTACAAGGCCATTCTCTTCCTTTATATGCCCCAATATATCTATTGTGGGATGAGGATTATGACAGCTGGGATTTATGGAGGAACATTGGAAAAGATACCTTGATATGAAAGTTAAAGTACCTACCCATGTGAGTAGGGTACATCAATCTTTAATTGTTTCTGTTCTGAGGGGCCTTATATGCAAATCTGACACTCGGGTGATAAAGAAACCTTAATGTGCTTATTATTCCTCCACCACACTGTGAGTGGGGTATGCCACCTTTCCATGAATTTAAGACACTAAGGGTTATATTTACTAAAGTGAGAGTTTTTATAAATAGAGATGTTGCCCATAGCAACCAATCAGATTCTATTTAACATTTAACTAGCACCGTCTAGAAGATAATAGCTAGAATCAGATTGGTTGCAACATCTCAACTTCTAAAAACTCTCACTTTAGTAAATTTACGCCTAATATTTGATTGATGTGTATTCTATATGAATGTATTTATGTGACTAATTCACTCTTTGTTTTCTCTTTTCTATGTCATTTTCACATATGATTTTGGGAGAAATGGTGGATTTATTATATACTACTAGAAGATCAATATTGTGATAAATATTACTGGAGTTCTTTTCTGAAGGATTAAGTATTTTGTTATTTTCATAAATGCTCTGTAATATACAATGGTTACAACTTTTGATATCAGGTATACCAGCACCATCTCATATCCAGAATGTTTCTTTTCTATTCATTATTTTTTGCTGAGTTTGGTTTACTCTGTTTATAATCTGAGAGGTGAGTAGGCAAAAGATTTTAGTGCACTGACAGAATACCCATTTATTCCCATTTAGATGAAAGTAACATACTTACTTGCTTAGATGAAGTGGTAGTGCTGGTCTGTATGTGGTGTAGACATTGCGATGCTGACAGATAATGGAACACTGGCAGATGGAACATAGGTGTGTATGCAGCGTGGACGCTGCATCACTGATAGGTAATGGAACACAGTGGCAGATGGAACACAGGTCTGTATGCAGCATGGAAGCTGCCATGCCAGCAAGTGAATGATACTCAGCGTAGATGGGAAATAGGGAGAACCCACAAAGTAGCATATGTGGTGGTCACAGTGGACATGAACACAGGATACCAGAGAATGTGGGGAGCCTTGAACTATCTGTGGTAGGAACACATTGTTCAGGTAATGGATTGCTCACAGGAACTGGTTTAATTAGGTGGTGGTCAATAGCCATTGGTCAATAGCCAATGCCTGAGTCTGACAGAGATGCTAAGACCCCGATTCATGACAGCCTCTGCATATACGGGTTCGTGTAATCTGTGATTAGAATGGCCCGCAACCTGGCACTTGTGGTAGTGTGTGTGCTCTACTCCTAGCTAGGAGGAGACTTTAGGTGTGGTCAAGTCAATATAAGCCTCTTGCAGTTACTCTGGCAATATCAATGCCAAACTGCATGCCCACTGATCTTTAGGCCAACTTTCTCTCTTAACTGTTCTTTTAAAAGTTGTTAAATAAGCTTCAACATCATCACTCTCATCTTTCGCTTAAGCTGACTAGCCCGAATGGAAATGAGGCTAGTTGTGACATTCAGGGAAGCATTTCCAGACTAGATGCTGCCCCACCTCTTTTAAGGCTTTGCAATCATGGTGCTGTTACCTGCAGAGTTCATGGATAACCACTTGTTTTTTATTTTCTGTTTTCCTCATCAGCCAATAGCTGCTGCCTCCTGATCTCCTCAACATCTACTTGCTGTAGCCTCTGGGCCTCCCCAATGGCTAATTGGTGCACCCTGGTGGCTTTCTGCTGAGCTCCGATGGCTTCCTGCCACACCAATGTAGTGTCTAGCAAGGCCTTACCTATGTCTCCCATGTTATCTCTTGGTGTAGATGAAAAGCAGAATCCGGTTTCCCTAAGCATCTCATGATGACACCACCATGAAGTTCACAATATTACAGTATTTTTTACCCCAAAAAAAGGGTGTCTTTCACATAAAATTTTTACATAGATTTTTATGGATACAATTTAAGTGCAATGCTTGTATTTTCCACCATGTGTCGCAAGATCAGGTTAAGGCAGGGAATAGCATACTCACTACCTGAGCCGCAAGACCTGGGCCGCGCCAGGCCCCTCTAGCAAGCCCAGGCCCGGGTAAACTGTACATACCCCCCACCCCCTCGGCGCCCATGTTTGCACCAACTACATATAAATAAACAGACAAACACAAAGTTCTTATGATATTAGTAAAGATTACTTTAAATACTTTTAATTTCAATACATGCATAATATGTTTCACCTATTTTAAAGGGTTCTCGATTAGCTGAAAACAGCTAAAACATATTTAATTTTTTCACTGGCAATTTAAATAAATATATTATAGATTATTCTGTTATGGTGCATATATACATGGCCAGATTTGTTGTTGATTTTAAAAATCGTTCAATCGTTTATATCTGAAAGAAAATCTGACATTTGGGCCTGCAACGCTGAACGATGCGCATTCCCGCATGTCAGATAACGATATCTGACATCGTCTGTGTTTGCAGTCAGATTTTGACGATTTCATTCATTTTAATACCGTCTGAAATCGTTCAATCGTTCAACTCATTGGTAAAATTGTTCAAATCGTTCATTGTTCATCTGACAGATCTGACCATGTGTATGCATCATTACTTGTGATTTCAATGAACTTTTAAAGTCTGTTTATTTAGTTTGTTGGGAAGATGTGGAAAACTGGTGATTTAAGGTTTGATATGCTTTTAATAGATTTGGTAAGCTTCTGTTTGAAATATGGAGGATCATAATAGAATTTTCCCTGATATAAAACATTAATCTAAAACATTTTTTCCCACATGCAAAATTAACTTTCAGTTCGACTATTTAAAATTATTAGGTGATATTCAGTTGGACACCGATGTGGTTAGATAATGGTGCAATTATTTTATATAACATTGTAAATGTCTGTTTGCTTGTCACATTGAGAATATTTAATAAAATAGGGTAAACAAGAATTGGAGTAATACAAGTGAAATTATTAATTATAGCAATATGAGCCCATTGCAAAGATGAGCAATACTAATATGTTTCATTTAGATCAGTGGATCTCAACTCGACCCAACAGGTCATGTTTTCTGTATTTTTTAATTATGCACAAGTGAGTTGATTTATTTTGCTTGGATAGTAATAGTTATCCCATATTATCCCAAGTCCTGAAGCAGACGAAACATGATGGGAGGCTCTATCCACTTACCTTCATGAACTTTTTAACATCCTTTTCAGATAAGCACTTTTATTCTCATCCTATGTCCCCAATTTTTTATCCATTTGCTTATATTTTTACTATATATTCTCATGTGTACTCATCACACACATTTCTAAGAAGTACTGAAAAAGGGATACTAGGAGATACTTGGAAAGACATACTACAGACTATAAATACAGCATTATCTGGTATGCAGTCCTTTAGTAGTCTTGTTATACTACTCATTTAAGGAAATACTATACTATATCATTCCTCTCCCCCATGGTCTTGAATGAGCTCTTCTTAAGGTGATCCAGCTGATGACATCTTGTCCACCCCATCCAGTGTGAACCCTGTACTTTTGGAACTCAGATAAGCTTTAGAGTTTCTCTTTTTGGTACTCATAATGATTTTGAGCAACGGTGGCCACTTTATTTAATATTATTACACTATCAGGCGCATGTCTTTTTAACCTTTTTCCATAACATATATATATATATATATATATATATATAAAACATGCGTTTAACTTGCTCTAGTGACACGACTGTAATATATGCAGTTATTACTGTAATAAAATACACACAAGGCAAGCAAGGCAAAAACATAAAATATGACACAGATTAATTCCACTTGCACATATGCACACGCATGCACACACACAATTGTAGAATGGAAATTTTAAGTGAATGGCCAAGGTCCTTCTTTTGCAAGCCTGCACTGTAGAATGGGATGAATGGAGGACAAAGTGGAACATAGGAGGAGAGGGGGACAAACAGGTAGATGGGAGGAATGGGGGCAAAAAGAGGTAGACAGGAGGAATGGGGGTCAAACAGAGGTAATGGGAGGAATGGGGGCAAAAAGAGGTAGACAGGAGGAATGGGGGTCAAACAGAGGTAGATGGGAGGAATGGGGGGTCAAAAAGAGGTAGACGGGTGAAAAGGGGGACAAATAGAGGTAGACGGGAGTAAAGGGGGACAAATAGAGGTAGACAGGAGTATAGGGGGGACAAACAAAGGGAGAAGGAAAAGGGGAAAAACATGGTTAGACAGAAGGAAAAGGGGAAAGAACAGAGGAAGTAGATTCAGCGTATATATATATATAATATATATATATTATACATATAATATATACAGTATATATACACACACATACAGTATACATAAACGACAGGCTTAATCCACGGCACTCAACCATCTGGGGTGCCCTTGGCATGTTACCACACCATCTACATAAAAAATATCATACAAACTCGGCACTCACATGATTTTCAAACTGCAACTCCTTTGAACATACGGAATGTTGGTTCCAAAATATTGCAATAATAACTTTTTTTCTTTTTCCAGGTGCTTATTAACTGATAGCCCTGGGTGTGGTCCTGTCTCTTTAAGGCAGGACCCAGTTTCATGTTTAAAATGTATGCAAGCTTGAGCCAAAGGTGGCAGATCAAGTTTATTTATCTGAGAATCAGTGTAGGGACTGGCCAGATGGGAACGACCGTGAAGCGGTGGTCAGCTTAACAAATTATTGCAATATTTATACTGCAGGGGGGGCGGAAGGCTGCAGTGTGGAGGGGGGGAGGCTGCTCGCTATGGGGGGGAGGAGGAGAGGCTGCTTTCCACACTGTGGGGTAGGGCTGGCTACAGCAGTGGAGGCAGTTTAGGGATTGGTTAGAAGGGTCAGAAGGGGCTGGCTAGTTGCAAGGCTCTGGACCATGATGCTGATGCTGCTTTGTGTGCTAGCAGCAGCAGTTCAACTTCGAACACAGCTCAACAGGTTCAATCCAGGGCCAGATTTCAAGGGGTAGGGTGGCCCGGCCACGGTCCCCTTGAAACCCAACAGGCCCTAGGCAGGTGCCTAGGTTGCCTAATTGTATATCCGGCCCTGGTGAGAGATTGTATGTGTGTGAATAGTCATAGTTAAATCCTACTCAGTGTTTACATTTACAGGGATGAGTTTATGCCAGGTATTGGATAATTTGCTCATTGTGTGTTTCTGATGTAGATAATGTATTAAATTCGAAAAATATAAAATCTTAATGAAAAGTAATTTAATGTTTGTTTCCTAAAATTGCTTTGTTTTGAATATACTGTATATTTTATTATTTAGCACTACTTACTCCAACCTTTAGCTTATGATTTTTATTTGTTAATAGCATTATTATTATTATTATTATCTAATAAGTACAATGATTGTTGGTACTATACCAGAGAGTAGTGCGTGTGGAGATTTACTGCCGTTCCTGAGGATGCATAAAATGTTATGGTGCTCTGGTTAATATGGGTCAGCGGATTTGTGATAAAGTATCTTTAGCAACTGATGTATTGGATATGTTAAAGAAATTAGGATTTATTACTTAAAACTACAAGATGGTCATTATAGTAAATGTTACATAGAGACAAGAACAGCTCAGTGATAATGTTATTCTTCCTCTTATGAAATGTGTCAAAGAACACCTTATATTTGGCTGAATATTCTGAGATGGCTCTCCTAAGAAAATCATATAGGATTTGTTGAAAACCAACTACCTGTACTCACTTAAGCTCTGAATATAGAGACACAGCGGCTGGGCCAAGGCTCCTTCTGGTTTAACAAACAAATTAACTGGACTATCGATCTTATTTATGTTCATTTTCTAAAGGTAACTTGATGTGTTGGTTCCAAAAGATTGCACCTTTTTCAGTATAGTACACTTACTTGTGATATGCAATGTAGCTGCTCATTGTGTCTATTTATTGCTTATTCAGAATTGTGAGTTTTTTACATTATTTAATGTGAGCAGATATACTTACCGTATATACTCGAGTATAAGCCGAGTTTTTCAGCACAAAAAATATGCTGAAAAAGTCCCCCTCGGCTTATACTCGAGTCAAGTGTAGCGCTGACCGGACGGAGTTCGGTCAGCGCTACACACTGCCAAACACACAGCCGCCGGAGCCGGCAGCTATGTGTTTGCTGTAATCAGCAGCCGCTGAGAGTCTGTCAGACTCTCAGCGGCTGCTGCTGCTCCCACTGCGGGAGCCATCTTCCGGCTCCCGCAGTGGGTGATGGGAGACACGTCGTCATGACGACGTCTCTCCCATGCAAAGCGGCCGGAGGAGCGGACAGCGGCGGGACCAGGAGCGGACAGCGGCGGGACCATGAGCGGACAGCGTCGGGACCAGGAGCGGGAGTTTCAGGTAAGTGTTTTTTTTTTTTTTTATTGTTATCACGTCTCTCTCTACTAGGGGGGGGGACTACAGGGGGCACTACCAGGGGGCGATGACTGCAGGGGGCACTACCAGGGGGCGATGACTACAGGGGGCACTACCAGGGGGCGATGACTACAGGGGGCACTACCAGGGGGCATTATCAGGGGGCGATTACTACAGGGGGCACTAAAAGGGGGGAATACCACTGGGGGAACTACCAGGGGGGGATTACTACAGGGGGCACTACCAGGGGGGGATTACTACAGGGGAGGATTACTACAGGGGGCACTAAAAGGGGGGATTACTACAGGGGGCACTAAAAGGCGGGATTAATACTGGGGGTACTACCAGGGGGGATTACTACTGGAGGCACTGAAAGGGGGGATTACCACTGGGGGCACTACCAGGGGGGGATTACTACTGGGGGCACAACCAGGGGGAATTACTACTGGGGGCACTACCAGCTGTTGCCATTTCCCACACTAGGCTTATACTCGAGTCAGTAAGTTTTCCCAGTTTTTTTGGGTAAAAGTAGGTACCTCGGCTTATATTTGGGTCGACTTATACTCGAGTATATACGGTAGTTATATTGCAGTAATTTATATTTTATTGTATACTCATTTTTTAGACACATGATTATTTACTTTGATTAACTAAACTAATCATTTTAAAACCAGTTTCTGATTTGCATTAAATGATAACAATGCACAGTTAGTGCTGCATTTATGTTTTTTATTTAGATGTTTTTTTAGGTCACATGTCCTTTTATTGTATAGATAATGCTGTCAGCCACTCTTCCACCAAGTGTCTTTTGGTTCTAGTTCATTGATGTCTTTTGGTTTTGGTTTGCCAAAACTAATCTCACTTGTTATGGTTTTGGATCTGGATTTTTTTTTAATTGATAAAAACAGCTGAAATCATATAATGTGGGCCTGTTTTTGTGCCTACAGTAATATTAACCTCAATAACATTACTTTTCCAGTAACTTCCAGACAATTTTGACCACCTCATAGCTAACAATATTGTTCAAGTAGTTTAAAAGAATATACTGTAGCACATCTATGAAACATTGTGACACAGTAGTGGCCGACAGGATGGCAGTTTAATAAACTATATGACTCCATAGAAAAATGTTTTTCATTAATCAAGAAATAGTTCAGACAGAGGGCCTGATTCAGAGCCGGTCGCTCTGACAGAGCGCTCCTGGCCAATCACATAGCTGTTGGTGAGCGGCCAGGAAGATTGTCGCGATGGTCAAGACCATCGTGACCATCGGGCTTGCGACGAGACCCCTTTGGTAGGGTCTCATTGCTGCAATCCCCAGAGAGTTTTCAGCTGAAACAGAGCCGAAAGCTCTCCCACTGGCATCACTTGTGATGTCAGTGGGAGAGCTTTCGGCTCTGTTTCAGCTGAAAACTCTCTGGGGATTGCGGCAATGAGACCCTACCACAGGGGTCTCGTCGCAAGCCCGATGGTCACGATGGTCTTGACCATCGCGACAATCTTGTGATGTCAGTGGGGCCGCCCCCAGATGGTAGGCGTTCTCATGGGAACACCTCCATCTGGGCAGCCACCCCCCCGGCCCACCCACCAAAGAAGGCGTGCTGTTACTCAACATCGACAGCACACACCCTTTGGTGCGAGACCCGGAGCGACGGCTTGCCCATCGCTATCTGGGTCCTGTGCATACGCACGACGGAGCTGGCTCCATTGTGTGCATGCGCTCTGGGCCACCATCGACCCAGTTGCGAGCAATCAGCGCTTGCTACCGGGTCTGAATCAGGCCCAGAGCCCCGTGTTCAGTACAGGGAAATGAAGGTGGAGTATATAGTGGAAGGCAATTAAAAAAGAAAAATCAATTGATCGATCGATCAACTAAAAAAATTAAAATTGAGACATGGCCTTGTGAGAGCTGTTTAGCAGCAACTGAGAAGAGAAAAAGCTATAAAAAATACAATGTTAATTGCCAAGGATTCCTGATAAGGGTTGCAAGAGAAGCTGGCCATATTATCCTCTCCCTCCGTCCATCCTCATTGGGTAACACACCCCTGCAGTAAATTTATGAGATGCACCAAAGAGTCTGAGTATGAGGGGAACTATAAGAGACACAAAGACAGTACAGGGAAATGGAGTATGTATGTATGTATATTGTGGATGAGAGGAAAACGATGATTAATGAAATTAAAATTGTGATGTTGCCTTGTATCTTCTTGTTCATATTACCAAATAATACTAAATATGCTCCATAATTCTGTTATTTTTTTATATTTTATGAGGCACCACAATATTTCTGGTTAAAAATGCATTGCAAATTAGTAATGTCTTAGAGCAATAACTAATAAAAGTTTGTCTTTGCACAAAAAATTGTCACCAATGCCCCCAAACAGCCCTTAATGAAAAGAAAAATAGAGCAAGATATAATATTCCTTGGGCCCTCCCATTTACCCTTATGTTAGGACATGCACAGTTTAACAAACCAAGCACTTAGCGACAGAGACTGCCACTGTAGTGGCTGAAGTGTTTGGTTTGTTTGGGCCCCACATAACAAGCTACCCATGAGCTTAACGTTGCTAACAGTGTTGTTAATTACCTCTGCAGTTGGTCATTATCATTCTCATCCTCTCCCTCATCAGTGTTAATATAATCATCACACAATATTGACTCATCCCCACTGGAATCCACCATTACAGAAGTTTCTGTACTTTGACATAATTGGCGGGAAAGGTCTTCCTTGTGAAATTTGTAGTTCATTTTTATGAACATCATCTTTTCCACATTTTGAGGAAGTAGCATTCTACAATGATCGCTCACAAGGTTCCCGGCTGTGTTACAAACTCTTTCCGAGTACGCACTTGTACACAATTGCCTTTTTTCCTCCCAGTATTCAAAGGGACTTTCTGACATGCTTTGTAAATTGTCATTAAAATAATCCTTCACCTCTTTATTGATGGTTCAATATATCAGATTGAGGCATGGTAGAGGTGTCACTAATTTGGGGCAATTCTTTTAGGCCTGACCAGATGTAAAAATGTTGTTCCACTCTTTTGCGCTGATTTGACTCATCCTCATTGCTAGTGGGTGTCTTGGAAAAGCTCAGTTTTTTTCTTGGCAGCAGTTGCAGGAGAAACTGAAGTAGGAGACGTTGTCATGTCATGTGCCACTTTAGCTAACAACTTGCTCACAGGAATCTTTTTGAATCACTTAAGATCTGTGTCATTTGAAAAGTAAGACATTACATATGACTTAAACTTAGGATCAAACATGGTCATCAAAATGTAGTGATCCAATTTCAAGATGCTGACAACCGTTTGATCCTGGTGAAGAAAATAAAGCACTTGATCAACAGCTCCAACATACTTAGCAGAATTGCTTAATTTCATCTCCTCCTTCAGTTTCTCTAGCTGCTTTTCCAATAGTTTAATTAAGGGAAACACCTGACTCAAGCTGGTAGCGTATAAACTTCTTCAACTGGTTTCAGTACCTTGCACAGCACAAAAAGTATTCTCCACTGCACTGGACTAAGGTACATTCCCCCCTCCTCTCCCTATGTCTTCATTTGCATAGATTTGGATGGGTTGTTGCTGTTCCTGCATTCGCTGAAGCATATAAAGGGTGGAATTCCACCTGGTTACTACTTCTTGCTTCAGTTGGTGGCATGGAAAATTTAACTGTTCTTGCAGCCGCTGCAATCTTTTATATTTCCTGAATGGCAAAAATGTTCTGAATCTTTTTGGGCCTCAGGCATTATCTCTTGCACGCACCTGTCATTTTTTAAACAATTCTGCACCACAAAGTTTATTGCGTGTTCAAAACATGGGATGTGTTAAAATTTAACAAGTTGTAATGCTCTCACAATATTACTTGTGTTATCATAAATGACAAATTCTGTGGAGTGTCCTAGTGGGTAAAGCCATTTTACTGTGACATCCCTGATTTTCTCTAACAGGTTGACACTGGTATGCCTCTTAGTGAAGCTAGTGATACAGAGAGTAGCCTGCTTCTGAATGAGCTGGCATTGTGTGTTAGATTCAGCTGCTGCTGAAGGTGATACACCCAAAATGGTGGGCTGTCACAGTCATGTAATATTTTATTTGAACAGTACCGCTTGTCCACATATCTGTGGTTAAGTGGATAGTGGGTATAATGAAATTTTGTAAGCCAAGAATTCACTCTGATTTAACCTCCCAGTACAGTTGAGGAATTGCTGGTATGGTAAAAGGGAATTGAGATGGAATTTGGTAGTGGGGACACAGGACAAATAACTGTCTAAGGGCCTGATTCAGCTTGGTTTGTAAGGCTACATTCACACACACCTGGCTGCTGTGAATTTATGCAAATTAATGCAATCGCAATGTGATCACAGCAATAAAAAAGACACCCACCACATTATCAAGCCGCCCACTTCCCTTTACTTACGTTTACAATACCTTCGCAAGAGTGCAAAAACATTGGTAACATCGAGTAACATTGGACCCATATGCACTGTTGTGGTAGACTATGACTTCACTTACAAACTAAACTTCCTGTCAGTATCTAAAGCACAGACAGCGTATGCCACCACAGGGGCTTAATTTTGCATGCCCCTGCAACGGTGATCAAATGCACTGGCACACCTGCGTTTGCCCGACCATCCCCCATCACCACCCACAAGTGGCACTTCCTGTCAAACAATATTGGAAGGGTTTGCATACACACTGCAATCCCTTAACCGATCACAATAGCTAGTTTGCGCATGTGCAGTGCAATGCATACGCATGTGCAGAATGCAAACATCGAATGAGTGTGTGCAAACGCAGCTTTGTGAACCAAGCTGAGTCAGGCCCTAAAACCATATGCATTAATGATGGATATTGGATGCAGATCTAATACAAGAATAGCAATCATGGCTACAGTGATCTGCTGGGCAACTGGATTGCAGCTGACATACTTGCTTTCTTTTTCAAAGGATTGTTTTACATTCAATTGTTGTTTTAAACTACTAGTAGTCTTTTTGGTACCCTTCTGGGATGAAGATTCTCCCCTAGCAGCAGCAGCAGGCCAAGCATGCAAGGATTCTTCTGAGGAATCCTAGAGAGGGTATGTCAGTTAGCCTTTGCAAATTGGATGCAAGAGGATACCTCTGATCATTAATGAAGAGATTGATGATGAAGGTGTTGGTGGTGGAGACTGCATATGCATCTAGCTGAGAACTCAGAGCTAGCTGATGCTGGACTGCTTGGTAATATTTTACCAGATTTTTTTTTACAAGTATTATGCATTAACTTGCTGCAAATTACATAACAGGGAGAAAGATTCTAGATGATTAATTTGGCTTCACAATTAGTACAGATGGATTGACAAATGTTGTCAGGAGTTGTTTAAAAATAATTTCACACAAAAGAGGTGGCTTTTTTGGTCTTTTGCCCAGGCATGAGAATGGTCTTCTTTTTATCACAGGTGTTGCCACTGGTGGCTGACTTACACAACATTCTCATCATCAACATGTTTATTAGCATCAGATACACAAATACCCCCCTCATCCTGTTACACTTCCACAGTAGCATCCTCAATTTATATGTCACCATAATTACTTGTGCTGCTCATCTCCACATTTATGGAGTGTGGAAAATGGTGGAAGAAGGCTTCTCGATGAGTATACTATCAGAAATGTCACTCATGGACACGTTTAGACTCTACATAGGGATTTGTGAAGTTTCTAAACACTAGGTTTGTTATTCAGCCTTAGTGGGGGGTTTTCTGTACCGATTTGCCTGTTTTACATTTGACACCTCTTCTAGACTCAGAGTAAGAAGGTGCCACATCATCATGTGATTTTACAGAAAAAGATGCCTTACTGTGTTTGGCCTCAGCTTCCATAATAGACATTCTAGTGCATGAAACAGCAGTAGCAGGATCATCACATGAAAATAAGGTCATGGCCTGAGCCTTTCCTTGCCACTGCATGTCGTGTATGGCATGTTGGCAATTTTATGTTTTTTGGCAGTAAACTTTCCCTTTATTATTAGATGTAATGTTTTTTTCTTTAGTGTTGTAAAATATTGTTTTGATTTCAGGTGCCCTGTCCTTTTTTATCCTTGACCACCTGCTTTAGTAGATGTTGAAGTACAATCTTGACTGGCTGCAGCATTAGTACTAGGTTGCTTCACCTGCTCTTCTATCAACTGATACATATGGCCTCACAGCTCTTCTAGTAATGGTGGCACGGAACCTACTGAATTTTATTTTTTAACAGAATGCTTGAACCTGAACACACACAAGCTTTATTAATTTCTTTATGTTTACAACAATATACTGCTCCTAAATAGCATTTATTTTTAAATGACAGTGCCCACACAGTTCCTCTTTAAAAACAGTGCACCTAATGGTGTTTTCTAAATGACCCAGTGCCCAGTGCCCACACAGTGCCCCTTTAAGAAGAACACAATGGAGCTGATTCAAACCTGGACGCTAAGCTGCACTCTCACACAGCCATAAGGGACTGGGTATGCAAATGCTGCTATCACAATGTCTTGTGGAAGGACACCCTCTATGCCTTAGAGAGCGATGGCAGAGTGAACGCACTCCACTATAAAGATGCCCACCTTTCTTTCTTAGCACACGTCATCTCCAGGAAGTGTGTGATTAATCGGTTACATCGAGAGCCATCAGAGCTGCATGCAGTGCTTGAGGTTGACCCTACCCCACTGCAAGCACTGCGATCAGTGCTGTCTAAAATACATCCAAGTGACGTGTACAATGACGCTCCTTTGCTAATTATGCACACCCATAAAATGATGTTTAGATGCCCAGACATGCCTGCGTTCAAGCATCCCCTCTCCCGTTCACAAGCACCTTCCCCTGTTACCACCCACAAACGGCACTATCTGTCACTCAAATTAGTGTCCAGTCTGTGTACTACAATTCAGTGAGTGACTCACGCATGCGCATATTGGCACAAATGCATGCGCAAACAGGGGATTATCAGCCATAGCTTGCGTTCGCAGCTTAGCATCTGGGTCTGAATCCACTCCAATGTTCTTAATGGTGTTTTTTAAAATGAAATAGTGTTCTGTCTTTTCTGGCTTTAAGTTACAGAAACACACAACAACACAGTGCTCCTTCATTAGTCCAATTAGTCTACTTCTCTGGCATTTAGTGCCTCTGGGTGCTGCAGCCCACAAACCCAAAACGACACAGTACCCCTTAGTTAGTACAATACAAGTTAAACTTCTTCCTCCTAAGTTCCAAAACAGTGCCCATATCCTCTCCCTCAGATCTCCTGTGTGAAATGATGAACAAACATGACAGAGGGACTTTATATGCAATCCAAAAGTCATGAAATCTAGCGCCGACATTTTGCCTTGTTTTAGGATCCAAGCCCAGTGGAAAGACCTGAGTCAGGACTCGGATCAACTCAGAAACCCTAAGTTTAGGTGGGTTTAGTTTTGAGGAAACCAAACACGCTCATCTCTAATAATAACATCTTGTTGTTCTCTTTTATTTCGGAGTCACATAAATTCTCAAATACTATCCACCTTATTTTGTTATAATAGTTTGGGTTGTCTGGCCTCCCTACTTTGAGAGTCTACTACTTGACAGCACAGCAGGCACTTTGATTCTGGTTCTGGATCTATACTAGACATTCTGAGTGAGTTGATGAACCCTTCTCTGAACTGTTTACAATTTCTTCTTACAGAACATTTGAGAGTTCTTGGTCTCTTGCTCCCATCATTAATCAGGTATTGTGTGTTTGGAACTTCCACCATGTTTTTTAGGAGAAACAGGGTTTGACCCTGAAACACCTCTACTGAATAATGTTAGACTCCATGACCTGGGTAAATTTGAGGGTCATGTCGTTTAGCTCCAGGTTGGGGTACAAAGACTAAGCCAAGTGTTTTTGTCTGATTTACCTAAAAGCTTTGAACAACTTATATGTGAATTTACTCTTTTTACCTTTACTTTCTATATGTTTTTACTATTACAACATGCGCTCAATGCCCAGTTCCAGAATTCCCAGTATAACTCCGGTATCCCCTGTTGAACAAATACTGCTGCAGCTGGGGCAGTGTAAAGTGTTTTCTACTTTGTACTCTACCCTCAACTCCCTGATACCCCTTAGTGATTTGTCCCTTCTGTGGCATACATGGGAGCAGGGCTGTTTCTAGGGGCTGGCGTTCCAAGGACCTCATTCAGAGTCCCTCGCAAGCGGCCTGCATCCAGCATATGCAAATTTTTCAAAGTGATGCTATGGGAAGCGATCGCTCGCCAAGGCATAAGCACATCCACTTTGGCTGTGCGAGCGATCGCTCTGTGACTGCTGACATCCATTAGCCTATGTTGAGACGCCCACTTGCACACGTCATCTCCAGGAAGTGTATTAAAACATTGGTACATCGAGCACCATCGATAGCGATCGCAGCGCTTGTGGTTGCTTTACCCTGCCGGAAACACTGCAAGGACTTCAGTGTAAAAAACAAGCATGTGACATGTACTATGACGCTGCCTGTTAATTATGCACGTCTTAAAAACGGCATTGAAACACTCCCTGCATTCGCACCTCCACTCCCCCGTTATTAGTGTCCTGCCCCTGTTACCACCCACAAATGGCCTGTCCTGTCACTCATTTCACTGGGCTGTCTTTTCTGGTTGAGCAAGTGGGCTGCGCTTGCACAGAGTAATTCACACACGTGCAGTACGAAGCATGCGCATGCGCATTCGCAAACCATTGGGCCGCTTGCGAGTGCACAGCTCTTGCGAGAGACTCTGAATGAGGTCCCTAGTGCAAACAGACAAAATGCCCCCTTTCCCCACAAGAACAACACATGAATGATGTACACACCACCAGAAAGGGGGTTGTAAGCTTGCTGGAGGGGGCATGTCCTCACTGTAAGGGGTGTGGTCTCTCAATAAGGGGCATGGTCTCAAATGAAAAGACTATCTTATGAATAAATGATATTAACATAACCATAGGATTAGGGACAGTAATACCAACTGCTGTTATCCTGTTTCCTGTTCTAAGGCACACCATCAGTCTCATTCCCCCCCACTGGAGAAAAAAACACATTGCTCCGCCACAGAGGAAATAACATTGCTCCCCCGCAAAGGAAATAACATTGCACCCCCACAGAAAAAATACATTGCTCTTCCATAATATATATAACATTGCTCCCCCACAGTCTGAAGACCTGTCCTCCTCAGTATATTCACTTTCCATTATATAGAGAGCCATTTTGTTTTACAAAAAAAGATAGTTATATATGATGGAAAGTGAATATACTGAGGACAGGTCTTCAGACATGTTTATTACAAAATGGCAGTGCTTAGGAGAGTGGCAGCAGGATCCAGAGTGTACATCTGGGGACAGAATGAAGGAGCCAGGTCATCAGGGGCACAGGTCCAGCAGGTTGCTTGACACTTGGCACTAGAGATTCATAGGGTGGGCACAGGAGAGTTCCTGTGCAGAGTATAGATCATCCTCCTCCTGCTCCACTGCCACCTCTGCTAGGGATTGAGGCCGTAATGACACTGCAGTGTCATGTGGTGGGAATGGCCAGGCCGGGAGAGACCACCGGAGGTGGGAGCGAGCGGCAAGCACAGGGCAGCAGTCGCTGCTGCCACTGCTGCTCGTCTGTGTGAGTCTGACTGACAGCGCCAGGTGTAGCACCCCATGCAATTGCATGGGTCGCCCACCCCTAGAAATGGCCCTGCATGGGTGGTTAATTTAGTAATCTTTCAGATGAACACTGGTGACATACGATGGCTAGTATCTGTGAAATTACTTCATGCATATGCTTTCAGCAAATACATTTTCTAAATAGCGTATATTATTCCCCTGAGGGATTATTTAATATGGGGTTTAGGTCAGATACTGCATGCCCTAAATGTACCTTTTGACACTTAAGGGTAAATTTACTAAGAATAGAGGGCCTGATTCAGAGCCGGACGCTCTGAACAAGGCCATCCTACCTGAAAATGGAGCGGCCTCTTGGACGCTCGCATAGCTGTGGGTTACCACCCACAGGTTATGCGAGCGTCCATCGGGCTTGAGACGAGACCCTGTTGTAGGGTCTCGCTGCCGCAAGCCCTGGAGTGATTTTGGCTCTATCAGAGCCAAAATCACTCCCACTAACATCACTAGTGACGTAGTGATGTCAGTGGGGCTGGACCCAGACGGTAGGCATTCCCATGGGAACGCCTCCATCTGGGCAGCAACGCCCCCAGCTCGCCCACCAAAGGGGGCGTGCTGTCAGTCACCATCGACAGCATGCCCCCTTTGGTGCGAGACCCATAACGACGGCTTGGCCATCGTTATTCGGGTCTCGCGCATGCGCACGACGACTGTCGTGCGCATGCACATTTGGGTACCATCGACCCACTTGCGAGCGTCCTGCGCTCGCGAGCGGGTCTGAAAGAGACCCAGAGTCTGGTCAAGTTAGCAAACTCTGGAGAGTTTGGGCATTTTTTTCCACTCGCAAATTTACTAATGTTAAACTCGGGAGAGAGATATCCTTTGAAATGGGAAGATACTGGAGAGTTAGCAAACTCTCTTCAATTCACCATCGGCTAAACTCAAGAACCTTTTCACTAATAAAGATAGGATTCGGGAATGTACCAAGCAGAGAGTTTCTAAACTCTCATGAGATGGGACAACTCTCCTGTAAAAAATTTGGGAAATAAATTCACCTGCCTGCGATCTGCGAGTTTGGCAGAAACATACACAGATCACTGTGATCCATGTATGTTTCTGCCTGTAAATAGAAAGAAAATGACATTCCCCCCCCCCCCAAAAGCCATAACCAGCCCCGGACTTGCCAGCCAGTCCTGGTTACAGAAATGACGAGGATCAAAATGAATAGGTTATCACCTTAATTTAGGAACCAGCAGCAGGCTGCAGGGCCAGTCCTGGTTTTAAATATAGGGGGAAAAAAATTGCGTAGGGTACCCATTATATTTAAAACCAGCACTGGACCTAAATCGACCGGGCTGTAATGCCACAGCCAGGAGACCCTTTCACCAGGGCTCCGTGGCCAAAGCATTATCAGCCCAAGCCGGTCAGGCTAAGCCAGGGATCTCAGGGGAAGTGGGAACCCCCAAAAAAGGAGTCCCCCCTCTCCTTTAACCCCTGGCTTGGTCTGAAGCCCGGGGCTCTTCCCCGCACCACTGGAGTGGTAGGTATGGGGGTAATAAAGTGAAAAATATAACTAAACTATTGTATTTTACAGTGGGACTACAGGTGCCAGAATGCCTGCTCTTTGGCACTTGTGGAACTACCAGCAGGCAGCTGGCACCCGTACCCCCACTGTAAAAGAAATAGTTAAAAAAACCACCCACACACCATGCCAAGAAAAACTTTATTCAATACACCTACCCATTCACACATACCTGCTTCCAAATGTTTCTGTCAATTTCTGTAGAATCCTCGGCAGGAGCTGAAAAAAGATCGTATATTCACCTAGATCCTGGTGCTGGACTCCATAGCATCCAGGTTCATGTTAAAACAATAAAACGACTTATCCGAACCAGGGCGGACATGTGTAAGAAATGACAGATAATGAACGTCAACTGTAATTTCTCACAGGCCTCAAGCTAATCAACGGCCGCTTTACATGTAGCGGCCACACATTGGCTGGTTCCACGTGGGTCCCAGCCAATGAGCGGCCGCTACATGTAAAGCGGCCGTTGATTGGCTTGCGGCCCATGAGAAATTACAGCTGGCTTTGGTCATCTGTCATTTCACAACGTGTAAGTATATGCAACAGCATATACTTACACATGTCCACTCTGGTTCGGGTAAGTCGTTTTATTATTTTAACAAGACCCTGGATGCTACAGAGACCAGCGCCAGGATCTAGGTGAGTATACGATCTTTTTTTCAGCTCCTGCCGTGGATTCTACTTGGAGAAGGGGAAAGAAACATATGGAAGCAAGTAAGTATGTGTGAGTGGGTAGGTGTATGGATTAAAGTTTTACGTGTCACAGTGTGTGTGTGGTGTCTTTATTTAACCATTTATTTTACAGTGGGGGTACGGGTGCCGGCCACGGGGGTACGGGTGCCGGCCACCTGCTGGCACCTGTAGTCCACAAGTGCCAAAGTGCAGGCATTCTGGCACCTGTAGTTCTACTGTAAAATATAATAGTTTACTTATATTTTTCACTTTATTACCCCCGTACCCACCACTCCAGGGGTGCGGGGAAGAGCCCCGGGCCTCAGACCAAGCCTGGTGTTATTGGATCCCTGGCTTGGCCTGACTAGCTAGGGCTGATAATGCTTTGCCCACGGAGCCCCGGTAAAAGGGTCTCCAGGCTGTGGCATTACAGCTCGGCAGGTTTGGGTCTGGTGCTGGTTTTACTTATAGGGGGACACCTATGTAATTTATTCTCCCCTATAATTAATACCAGGACTGGCCCTGTAGCCATGTGCTGGTTCCTAAATTACGATGGAACCCTACACATTTTGTTCCCCATAATTTTAGGAACCAGGACTGGCTGGCAAGTCCAAGGCTGGTTAAGCTTTAGGACTGGGACCCTATGTCATTTTTTAACAGCCTACAACACAAGCAGCCTTCACATATCTCACTGATATGTGCAGGCTGCTGGCTCAGGAAAGTTTTGTAGTGAGAAGACACTGCAATCATGGGTGTGTAATCTCCTTCAAAACTTGCTACTTGTGGGAGATATCTCGTTCTGCTTCACCATCGGCCATCTCACTCTCAGCTAAACTCACTTCTTGGGTGATTTGAGGCTCCTGAAACTCTCAAATTTACAGAGTTTCAGCGAAGTTAATCGAGTTAAAAAAAAAAAAAACTCGACCAGGCTCAATGCTTAGTAAATTTACCCCTTATTATTAGATTGGGAATTCAACTTTGCTAGTGCTTCTGTTGCTGGAACTCAAAATATTCTTTTGTGATTAGATAAACATTTAAATCTATGATTGTTGTTTCCTTACACAGTCTGTGCTGACAATCTTTCTGAGATAATTTTCTCTTTTCTCTTGCTTTATGTAACCTACAGTACATTATTTGCCTTTGGGGTGATTGTTGTTCTGATTGTTTGTGTGGCATGTTTTGTAGCATTTCTTTTTTATAAAACAAAAAAGAAAATGGATTAAGATCAAAAAAAGATTATGCGCATACTGATTTATCATGCAGCTTTATTTGCACAGATCTCCACATGCACAAAGTTGTCTCACATCAGTGTCTCTAGCCCATCCACTGCAAGCAGGGGGATGAGGAGATATGGGGGGCTATGAAGCATGTAAATGAGGAAGGAGGGTTTAAGAAGCAAAGGCAGTTCAGACTGAAGTCCCCCTAGAGAGGGGAGCCAGGGGCATGAAACAACCATGGTCCCATCTAAATCTGTCTTTCTGGCTCCATTGATAACAAACTGAAAGGGGGCTACCATGCCAATGACCTCGGTCGCAAATTGCTTCATATTCACAGACACACATCTGCCTCTTACAGAGATGATGTCTGTGTAAATCGCTGAAATATTCCCAGAAAACTGTTGCTTTTGACAAACTGGAGGTGATTACATTTTCCGTTTGCTCTTAATATCTGTCATGCACATGCACATCGCTTTTACACAAAATAAAGAGAAATGTTCTGCTGCTAAATTCCCCAACAGCAGGAAGCACAATGGTTTTTTTTTTTTTCTTTAGTTTAATGAAAATTGAAACTGATAAGAAGAAACAGAGATATGCTGTGAAGAGTAAATTGCATTGTATAATTTTGCATCAAAGTGACAGGGGTCATGAGCACTGACTCATCTGACAAGATACAATGAATGTTAACAGTTGATTATCTAATTTCAAGCAAAAGCGAGGAATCGATACAGAGAAAGGTGGCACAAGATGTTCCTTATGATACTGTGCTTTAAAATCTAAAAGTATACCAGGTTTTATTAGAGAAATACAGAAGGTTTTAAAAATACACTTCTCTTATTATTTATTACCGGTTATTTATATAGCGCGCACATATTCCGCAACACTTTACAGAAAATATCTGGCCATTCACATCAGTCCCTGCCGCAATGGATCTTACAATCTATGGGCCCGATTCAGACCCGCTCGCTAGGCTGCATTCGCAAGCAGCCAGACAATTTTACAATCTGCGCATGCATACGCATCGCAGTGCGCTTGCGTAAACTAGCCCATGCGATCAGGAAGCGTTTGCTCGCTGCGCATAGACAGCATGCTAGCTAGAGTGACAGGACAAGCCATTTGTGGGTGGTGACGGGGGATGGTCCATGAAAACGGGGGAGTTGTGGTGCGAACATATCGTTTCAGAGGCATGCATAATTAAGACGCAGCGTCATAGTACACGTCACATGGTTGAAAATCACACTGAATCACTTGCAGTGCTTGCGGTAGGGTATGGTCAGCCACAAGTGTTGTGATCGCTTCCGAAGGTACTCGATGTTACCGATGGTTGCATACACTTCCTTGACATGACGTGGGAAAGTGGGCATCTTAAGACAGGCTGGTGCGAGTCTGCATACACAGAGCGATCTCACGCTAAAACATAGTGGGCGTGCTATTGCCTTGCCGTGTGATCGCGGATTTGCCTAATTTCGCTGCATGCGAACGCATCTAGCGAGCAGTTCTGGATCAAGCCCTATATTCCCTACCACATACTCACACACATACACACTAGGGTTAATTTTTTTTCGATGCCAATTAACTTACCAATATATTTTTGGAGTGTGGGAGGAATACCGGAGATCCCAGAAGAAACCCACACAAGCACAGGTAGAATATACAAACTCGTCACACAGTGCTGTGAGGAAGTAACGCTAACTATTACACCGTCTTACTCCTGTAACAGCTAGTGACTACAAAACTAGATTGGCTAATAAATGCATTTACCTGGACAGGTTCATGTCTTAACATAAAATGCCTAATATACTGTAGTTGCTTAACAGTGTCTCTCACATATGATCTTTCATTTTTTAGCTTTGGTAACATATATTAGGTTACTTTTAAAATCCTTTTTTATGTATAGCAGCACTTTTAGGGAAATAAACCCTTTTTAAATTGGATTTATTTTTAATTTTATTGTATTATTTTTTTAATAAATATATAAGGTCTAATGAAGAGTTTAAATCAACTTGGCAGCAAATGCTCCCACTTCACGTATATATTGCCCTGTATTGAGAGTTGTACACAACTTTGTGTGTTTATAGCAGGTGTACACTTGATTTAATGCCTGACATTATTATTAATATGCACTTGCACCAGCCTACTGTATATTTGGTGTAAAAGATGTATCTGAAAATGTGAAGTTATGCTTCTGTAAATTTCTTTGTCAGGCCCTCACTGAAATTTGCCCATGAGAGAATGCACCATACAGCGTAGTTATACCTATTTAGTCTTAAATGTAGCGATTGAAATGCATGACATACAGTACATTTGGCTTTGGAGCATGTGCAGTGCGAAAATACACAAGATATTAAGGATATTGAATTAGAACCTCAATACACTCCTGCCTATACCTTCTAATATCCTGCCTATACCTTCTAATATCCTGCCTATAAATCTCTAAGGATGATGCTATTTTGCGTATGCAGTCATATAGTAAATAAAGACTCCAGACCTTGAACCTGTGGTTCCAAAGCACAAAGTGATATTTCAAGTAAAAGTACAGTCAGTTACATGCTATGATCTAAGTACAATTTAGCGCAAAGAATTATACAGACCCAAGTACAGTTATACATACGCAGCACTTCTGGACCAGATGTAGGCATCAGCAAGAAACCTCCATCTATCAGCATTCAGCAAGAAGACTCAGACTGGGGTCACAACACACACGTTTATACTCTCACAGAAACAGACAACACAATAGAGAGGATTGTTGCAGATGCCATTGGTTCCGAAGGAGGATGCATCTGTTGCAGAACATTTAACAGGTTGATTCAAATAGACACAGTACAGCCTCTAACAACTGGTTGTCTCTGGTTTCCTGCCTCATGCACATCCTAACAGTTGGTCATATAATGTACATTTCGGTGCTTTAAGTCTCTGTGGTCCATAAGTTGAGAATGCATGTTGCAATCTTCACACCAACAATACCGGGAAGCTGTGGAGAGGGTGCAGATCAGTATAATACCAAGCACAGCATACTTATCATGTATTAAACCTGAGCTACTAAATAACCTTTATTTCACAGCAATTATAATAAATGAACAAACTTGAATCTTATACTTTAAAGCTTAGGAGAACTTTTATGTGAAGTTGTACTGTGTGGGTTTGATATAAAGACACTAGTTAACTTGGGGCAGATGCGTGCGCATGAAGCTAACAAACAGCGTTTTCATACAGGATCTTATGCATTCGCTAATATGCAACCAGTTAACAGCGCAATTGTGCGTATTTATGTGTGTAGGAGAAATGGTGTAAGATGCAATCGCATGATGCTAATAGTAACATCACCATATGTACTTAAGTGTGAGTTTAGCTAAAATGGCGCTGGGCGGCCACTCGCGAAAAGGCGTTTTGCGATCTGATTTACAAGATGGTGTCTTGTGGCCAGTCACAAGATGGCGTCGTTACGATCTAAATTAAAGCTGGTCTTGTATAAGCCAATTTTCCAGCTTCGACAGTCCACCCTTTGATAGCGAACAACATGCTATCACAATCTGATTTTAAAAATTAATTTAGGCTTACATTTATATATTATTTAGTGTTATTATGGGATGGCACAAGGTGGTTCTTAATCCATCAATAATGTGTCTCTGAGTGGGGACATAAAACTACTATTATACGCACACCGCGGATCTTGGAAGATCATGTGAAAGGTGTGGGGATACACCAGTCCTATAAAGGCAGTCTTGAAGGGGAATTTGAGACTTTACATCTGAGGTGTTTTAAAAATAACATTTCAATAATACATTCTATGCATGTCTAAATATAACACATTAAATGATTGTATTTCCTAGTTCAGGGTTGTAATGCAGTTCTATATTTACCTCAGTATTCATATTGCCATTACTGACCACCATCATAATTTCGTTCTTTCGTTTTACTCTATTTTTACATTTTCCACACTTCAACACAATAGGAACAC
This sequence comes from Taudactylus pleione, assembly GCA_031769625.1. Taxonomy (NCBI): domain Eukaryota; kingdom Metazoa; phylum Chordata; class Amphibia; order Anura; family Myobatrachidae; genus Taudactylus; species Taudactylus pleione. The sequence goes on along the minus strand of JAUIMM010000153.1, from coordinate 12,467,362 downwards.
ACCGGACACATAGGCCAATTATTATGATGACAATCAGTTAAAGGATCAAGAATTTGCCTATGCTGGTGATCACTTCCTGGACCCATTCCCTTAGATTTCACTGGGTTCAACCATGAGACCCTTCCTTCTATCTTCTCCCCTACTTCAGCCACTGAAGCATTATGGTTCTTATGAAACTCCCATTTTAGCTGCAGAATTTCGTCCATCTTCCGGTCTATCACCTCTTTGGGGTCGCTGGTATCATTGGTGACATAGGTGCAACACTTTACTCCAAATTGAGTGGCCAATGTTACGCAATACCCTCCAGTAACAGCAGTTAAATAATTTAACACTAGTCTGTGTTGCACCAGTTCTTTCTTGTACGCTTGCAATTCTCTCCCTGTATACCTGAATGTGTCATCATACATCTCAGTGATACTATCTATCAATTTAGCAAGTTCCTGAATATATCTAAAATTTAATGTACCCTGAGCGATCCTGGTTGGATCCAGTGCGACTAAAACTTGGAAGCCAGTTGTCTCACTAATAAACTGAGTGGCTTTATGCACATCACCTGGAATCATATTTTGTTTGCCTCTGTGTTCATACTGCATGTGAAGATATGGTGATGGTGTGTTTTTATGGATACCGAGCATTTCAACATGTGTGAGGGTCATAACTTCTGGGACTACTCTTCCCAGGTAACACAAACCTTCGGAACTCGGGAGAGCCACTTATATGCCTTTTTTCCACATATAAAATACACATTATCGGTGAGAACATAAGGAATAGTATGCATCATTATCATTAAACACATTTCCCTTGCAAACAATCCTATCTCAGGGTCTTCCATCTGGTACATGCAAGTCTCTGGTTGTATTATTTTAGCACAATAACCATCTGGTACCTTACCAATAATTTCTTTGGTGGAACTCAATGTGTACCGGTACCTAAAATGTTTCCCACTAGATTTAATTGAGCGTAACAGATCATGGTATATGGACTCATTATCAGCTCTCTGGGAGAAGGTCATCGTCTGATTATTCCCCGTCACTTCCCAACTCCCGGGTTTATTGGGGTTGGTTATGTTTAAACACAAAAGTGATCTATCTGCTTGGAATTGATAGAGTTTGAAATGAGGTGGTTTGGATGAGAGGAATTTTCCATCCAATGTTTTCCGTTTTTGTAATTCTAAACGTTATGCTGTCCCTGTGGCACATGTGAACACACCCAGCAATCAGTTTGGTTTAACACTTTGCCTACCATGCTATGATAATCCTCTAAAGGATACCCACCGAATAAGGGTTATATTTAGGCTGGCACCATTGCATACAGTTCTCATCAACTAGGGACCCACAAAGCTCACAAATACAGGAATCTTCAGACGATAAACCTCCACACCATCCACGAGTATCCGGAATTATAGCTCTCTTAACAATAACAGTACTAAGATTGGTCAGACACTCCCCTGATTGGCATTGCACTCCTCCTGACTCCACTCCATCAGCACTGCCATCAGCTCCCATCTCCTCAATTGGTCCCCCATCACAGAAACCGGATATCCTCGAGCCAATCAAAATGGTGAAAACTCTGGAAAAGAATATGAAAATGAACACAGCAGGCCAGTCCATTGTCACAACAAAGACCTCCAAATTTCTTTTGGTTCAGGTATCTCACTACAACCTTTTCAATCCTCCCGGGACAAGCTCGCGATAGACAGGTCCACGTTATCAGCCTTGTCTCCGACTTGTTTCTCCACCGGTTGATTGACCTTTTTGCAATGTGTAGAATGGACCCAGGTATCTTTCTCAGTCACCTTCAAAGATGTAGTACTTGTCAGCAGCACCTGGTACGGACTTTCCCACTGATCAGTTAAACAACCTGAACGCAAGAAATTTCTGATCATAACATATTCTCGTGGTTCAACATCATGACAGTTAGTTTCAGGCATATCATTGGACAACAATTTCAGTTTCTGCTGCTGTTGTTTTAACTGCTTGCTCATTGATATAAGATACCTTACAGTTACCTCGTTGTTACCCTTCAAGTCGTCCTGTGGACAAAATCAAATGAGGTTGTCTACCGAACAGTATTTCAAAGGGGAAAGATTTAGAGGGGGTCTAGAAGGGGTCCTTATACTATGTAGAACCAATGGTAACGCTTCTGGCCATCCTAGTCCAGTCTCTGCCATGATTTTACTTAACTTACTTTTAATAGTCCCGTTCATCCTCTCTACCTTGGCGCTGGCTTGCGGTCGGTAGGGGGTGTGAAGTCGGCTATTAATACCCATCAGCTTACACATATTTTGAAAAACATCACCTGTGAAATGAGTACCCCTGTCACTCTCGATGATTTTAGGGATACCGTACCTGCATACAAATTCCTGAACTATTTTCTTGGCAGTAAATGCAGCAGTATTAGTGGCCGCTGGGTAGGCCTCAACCCAGTTGGAAAATACGTCAGTGCACACTAACACATACTTAAGGTTCCTGCAGGGTGGTAATTGGATGAAATCAATTTGTATTACCTTGAAAGGTCCATCAGTCGGTGGAATGTGGGATGATTCGGTAGGGATCGCTTTCCCTATGTTCTTCCTCAAGCAGGTCAGACAGGAAATTGCTCTCTTTTCTGCTTGGGAAGAAAAACCTGGTGCGCACAAGTATGCCCTCACCAATTTACACATACCTTGCTTTCCCAGATGAGTCAGACCATGTGCTGCCTCAGCCAGGCTGGGGTAATATGCCTTGGGGGCTACTGGTTTACCTTGTCCGTCCCTCCAACACCCGGAGGACACTTGCCCACATCCCTTGGACAGGGCCGCAACTAGGGGGGGCTAGAGGTGCACGTGCACCGGGTGGGGATTGCGGGGGGGTGAAAAGCTGGCTCGGCTATCCGAAAATGGCCGCCACCTAAGAGGAGACTAATGCTAGAGGTCCTTACTGGACCTCTATTGTCTGTCTCTTCCTTGGCAGCGGCCATTTTTGGATGGCCGTTTTCAGCAGATTCCATGTGGACTAGCCATCCGCATTGACTCTGCTGAAAACAGCCATACAAAAATGGCCGCCACCAAGGAAGAGAAAGATGCTAGAGGTCCTACTGGACCTCTAGTGTCTGTTAGCAGAGCGCAATGCACACAGCATTCCTGGAAGTGCCGGGAATGCTGGCGCTGCAGGGAGAAGATGCTGAGAGCTGCATCTTCTCCCTTCAAATCCCCTGGCAATGAGCATAAACCCCCCTGGAAACGAGCATAAACCCCATGGCAACGAGCATGTAACTCCTTGCAATGAGCATGAAACCCCTGGCAACAAGTATAAATCCCCTGACAACAAGCATGAAACCCCCTGGCAATGAGCATGTAACCCCTGGCAACGAGAATAAACCCCATGGCAACGAGCATGTAACTCCTGGCAACGAGCCTGAAACCCCTGGCAATGAGCATTGAACCCCTGGTAACAAGCATAAATCCCCTGACAACAAGCATGAAACCCCCTGGCAACGAGCATGTAACCCCTGGCAATGAGCATAAACCCCCATGGTAATGAGCATGTAACTCCTGGCAATGAGCATGAAACCCCTGGCAACAAGCATGGAACCCCTGGCAACAAGCATTGAAACCCTGGTAACAAGCATAAATCCCCTGACAACAAGCATGAAACCCCCTGGCAATGAGCATGTAACCCCCTGGCAATGAGCATAAACCCTCTGGCAACGAGCAGGTATTTTTAAAGTAATTAGAAGCATTACTGTGGGGCATAAAATGGTGTTGAGGAAATATGTAAGTGGCACTTTGGTAATAGGCATTACAGTGTGTGGCATAATGTGTAATGGGCATTATGGTGTATGGAATAATGTAAGTCACTATACCAGGGACGTCTGAGTAGTGCACTGCCTTATTGAGCAGCAAGGGCAAACTCCAGGTACAGGAAGGGAGGGGGTGCAAAATTGCTGCCTTGCACCGGGTGACAGATATCCTAGTTTCGGCCCTGCCTTGGATTTCCAGACGGACTTTTCCTGAGTTGAACACAAATTTTGCATCTCAATTAATTTCAGCATGTCAATTGTTTAAAAAGACATCATTTGTTCAGTTGGAGAAAATATTTTTAACCCTGCTGCCCATTTTGCATCTTCATCGGCTCTGTTGTTGCCCTGAGACATCGGATCATCCTCACATGTATGGGCTTTACACTTAATTACTGCCACCGCTTTGGGCAGTTGGATTGCTGCTAAAAGATGTTTTATGTGTCGGGAATGTGCAACTGGTGTGACTGCTGCTGTCTGTTTCTCAGATGCCATAGAGCACCGAAATCATGCACCACCCCTAACGCATACCTAGAGTCAGTGTAAATGTTAGCAGACTTGCCTGCTGCCAATTCACACGCTCTTGTTAGTGCTACTAACTCTGCCACCTGGGCTGAGTGAGGAGGACCAAGAGGTTCAGCTTCTATGATGTCTGTGTCATTTACAACAGCATAACCTGTACATAACTCACCTGTGTCTGTTTATCTATGACAACTCCCATCCGTGTAAAAAGTCACATCTACATTCTCTAAAGGTGTGTCACGTATGTCAGGTCTAGCAGAAAAGGTCTGATTTAGAAATTCAATACAATCATGTGCATCATTATGTCCGCTGAACTCACCTCCCACCAGCAACTCGTCCCCTTCCACCCTTTGTACATCATGTTGTACATATGGTAAATATGTTGCTGTATTTAGCGTACTACAATGTTTAACAGTGATGTTTGCAGGTGCAATTAGAGCTAGTTCCCATTTGGTAAACCTAGCCAAGGAGACGTGTCTGGTTTGAGCAGAGTTCAGCAGAGCAGATACAGCGTGGGGAGTGTAGACAATCATATCATGACCCAATACTACATCCTCACTTTTACTCACCAATAGAGCAGTAGCTGCTACACTTCTCAAATAGGTGGGGAGTGATCTTGCCACAGTGTCCAATTGGGCACTGTAGTATGCTACGGGCCTACTGGCATCACCATGTTTTTGTGTGAGGACACCTGCAGCACAACCATCGGCTTCCATGCAATACAAATCAAAAGGTTTTTCATAATCAGGTATTCCCAATGCAGGTGCTTTTCTCAGACTATCCTTAAGATTAAGGAAAGCCTGCTCTGATTCCTCTGTGTGTATGACACAATCGGGCTTTGAGGAAGAGACTAAGGGCTTAATTCAGAGGCAGCTGTGCGGTCTACGACCGTACGGCCGCCTCAATGTTTGTCCAGTGCGCATGCGCATGAGGGAGCCGGCTACCTCGTGTGCATGCGTGAGACCCGCTATGACCGACAGCGCCGGTCATAGTGGGCCTCTTTCCAAAGGGGGCGAGCTGTCGATGTTGATTGACAGCTCGCCCCGTTTGGAAAGCGGGCCGGGGGTGGCAGCCCAAATAGAGGCATTCCCATGGGAACACCTACAGTTTGGGGGAGGCCCCACTGACATCACTAGTGATGTCAGTGGAGAGCTTCCGGCTCTGACAGAGCCAGAAGCTCTCCAGGGCTTACAACAAGTGAGACCCTACCCTAGGGTCTCGTCGTAAGCCCCAATGGTCACCATCACCCGAGCGGTCGTTAGAGCTGTGGGTGTTAACCCACAGCCTAACGACCGAAACAGAGGTGGGCGGTCAGGATGCAAGTGGCCGCCCAGTTTCTGAGCGACTGCTTGCATCCTCCGACTGCTTCTGAATGAGGCCCTAAATCCTGAAAAGGCAAGGCCAAAATAGAAAAACCTCTGATCCACATTCTACAGTATCCACACATTCCCAAGAAGGTACGAATTTCCTGTTGATTCTGCGGCAGTGTCATGTTCTGTATGGCCTGTATTCTGTCATTTGTGAGATGTCATAACCCCTGAGTTAGGCAGTGTCCCAAATATTTTACTCTGGATTGGCACGGCTGTAGTTTGTCCTTAGCAACCTTGTGTCCTGTATGCGAGAGATGAAGTAACAAAAGTTTAGTATCATTCAAACAAGACATAAACGAAGCAGAACATAGCAATAAATCATCCACATATTGAATTAGAACAGATCCATTGGCAGGTTGAAAAGATTGTAAACAGTCGTGCAATGCCTGGGAGAAGATACTAGGGCTGTCTATGAAACCTTGGGGCAATCGTGTCCATGTATATTGTACACCTCTGTATGTGAATGCAAACAAATACTGACAGTCAGGGTGGAGAGGCACAGAGAAGAAAGCAAAACAGAGGTCAATGACAGTGAAATGGGCTGCATTTGGTGGGATCTGCATAAGAATGACACCTGGATTTGGCACTACGGGAAATTGTCTCTCTACTACCTCATTAACACCTCTAAGGTCCTGTACCAGCCTATAACCCCTCCCACCACTCTTCTTCACCGGAAATATGGCTACACTAGGTGTACGAACTAAAATTCCCTGTTGCAATAATCGCTCAATTATTGGAAAAAACCCTAATTCTACCTCCTGTTTTAGTGGGTACTGGGGAATATTTGGAGCTTGCCTACCGCCTTATAAATATACCATTACGGGCTTACGTTTGCTATTAATCCAGTGTCCTGTCCATCCTTAGTTTAAAGGGAATCTGGAATTTGGGACAACATTTGATCTACCTGAGATGGATTTTCATTTAAACTGGTAGAGTGATACATTATCCTTTGGGGAGTGTCCAACATATCCCGCACCTCGTGCGCAACTCTCTCTGGGATAGCTAGAAATACACCATCAGGGTGCAATATATATATATGACACATCCCATCTTACATAACAAATCTCTACCCAGCAGGTTAGTTGGAGCCGCAGCAGCCAGAAGGAAAGAATGCCTGGTATGCAGTGGCCCAAGAGTAACCCCAGTGGATTTTGCTAAAGGATAATGTTCCACTTTACCTGTTACACCCATTGTTGGTACTGTCTCGTTGGTCACCTGTAAATTAACGGGAGATTTTATCACTGACCTGGTCGCCCCTGTGTCTACAAGAAAAGGATATTTAGTACAAGCTACATCAAACATCATGACCGATTCTTCCCTAGTACTTCCCGTTAACCTGACTCTCTGTAGACTACAGGTATGACCTGATCCCTAGCGTTGGCATCCATTCTCCAATAAAGCATTAATGGCTACTATTGGAGCAGGTGCCTGTTGGACATTTGCTGGTCTCTGTGCATATCCCTTATGGGGATATGCAGGTTTTCCCTGATTTGGGGGTCCTAACCTTTTTTCTCTGCAGTTTCTACTTGCATGTCCTGGCTCGTTAAAATTAAAACATGTTCGTGGATTGGATGAAGACACGGGTTGTTGTGAGGTTTGAGCAGGGGGAAAAGGTGATGGATATGGGTAGGGATATTGTTGGGGGTATGACGTTTGTGAGTAGTATGGGACCTGTGGTTGTGTAGGGTTAGTGTAGGGTTAGTGGAATAGAGCTGTGTTTGCTGTTGCGTGGGATTAGTGAGGGCAAATAACTGTTCAGGTGTAAGTGTGTGTGTAGATGCAAGTGTGTCTGTTGGCTGTGATGTTACCATCATTCCTTCCAGAGCTTGGATACTGACAGCCATTAGTTTTTCACTCTGGGTCTCTCTCTTCTTTGAGATGTTTTTATCATGTTCTATGGCAGATTCTATGAGTGTATCTATTGTGACTCCCCTACAGCCAGGCTGCCAGGTCTGAACCCAGGTCTTTAGGTTCTCTTTAAGACCCTCCATGAGTATGGTGACTATCATTCCCCTGTGGTGAGTGCTATCTTTAATATCCTCTAACCCAGTGTACTGGGTGATAGCCTGCAGAACCCGGTCACTATAATCTTCTGCAGATTCACTCTCGTATTGCTTTATGGTAAAAATTTTGTTCCAGTTAACTACTACTGGAAAATATATACCCAATTGAGTTACAATGCGTGAAATGTTACCTTGGTTTACTTGGTCTGTTAAAGGAACATCACCATCCAATACACAATCCGTGATAAAGTTTGTCACGTCGATATTGCGTGGTAGACAGGCCCTTAACACCACTCGCCAATCTTTATTAGTTGGCTCATGAGAACTACCCAAATTCCTCAAAAATCTTTGACATTTGGCTAGTTCTTTTTTGGGATCGGGGAAAATCATTTATGATGGAATTTAGTTCTGCTCTTGTCCAAGGACAATGCGATACCACTTCCCTCGTGGGCACTACACCATTCAGAACAGTGATTGTCTGAATGAGATGCAGACCGGCAGCGCTGCTACCTTTGACCTTGTTACCTGGCTGGGGGTTTAATCTGTTACTGCTACGTATGGTATTAACAACTTCCTCTACGGGTGCAGAGGGTGTTAACACTTCCCTTGCTGTTACCGATGAAAATGGCGGCACCACTCATGATCGTTGTGGTGCAGCATCTATCATCTGTACAGCATGGGAAATGGCAGACATTACAATAGGCTCATCATCCACATCATGAACATTTTCTTTATGGTTGCTTAAGAGAGGGTACAAATTGCTTGTTACATTTTTATGGGTATTTTTGATAACTGTACTTGCACCTCCATCCACATAAGGTGAAGGTGGTGCGCGTGAACTGCTGGCAATACTTTCCATGCTACCTTGCTGCACGTGCGTGCCATTTTGCGGCTCGCCCGCATTGCAATTTAGCATCGCGGATGTATTCTCTGGCAATGCGCTCGCAAAGCTAATTTGCGTCGCTTGCGCATTTTTAAGCCACGCCTCCCCTTCATGCTGCCACAACTTTAAACATTCATAATATTTTACCATTTTCTCTTGGGAGCGCATCAGACTGATGTGGTCCCGGACATTATCTAATACATCTTTATCAAAACTACCAATTCTGGGAAACGGTCTAACACTCTTCATCGTCATTTTAAACCATACATCACAATACCTTATTGCATAAGTACCATACTTAGTATGCATAATACGTTGGGCCGATCCAAGCGGCGCTTCCATTAGCAGCACATCATTGTCTAACATCTCTATTGTTTGCATGGCTCCCATTCTGAGACAACTCCTATGTTTTTCAATAAAGATTTAAACTGGTGAAAGACAGTCAAGATACTTTCACTTACCTGTGGACGATTTAAACGGCAGCGCCCACACACCTGTGAAGATTTGAAGAAGGCTACTCCACACACCCGGATAAGATTTAAGAAGGCAACTTCCACACCTATGGAAGTTCAAGTTGGCTACTTCCACGCACCTCTCTACAACAAAGACTACATGTACACCTGCTACTGTGTATAGAACGGTAAGCTGCTTAACGAGCGGCTAGCACTTAGCCCTTAAAGGTCATATGGTACCTCTAACTTTAGGGAACAAGTTACCCCTACAAACAAATACTCACTGTTACACACTTTTTTCCTGCGCAGAAAAATACACGTTAACCCAGATATTGATAACAATTGAAAAATGTAAACCTCAATGGCTTTGTTTAAACACATGGCAGCACAACCAGAAGTACATATATGCTATTGTGCGACTAGTCGCATACACAATAATGCGACTACCACACAACCGTATGACAACCTTTAGCTGTGTACACAAAAGTGTGTCTTGACTGTGTGCACAACTGCAACTCAGCCGCGTGCTCAATACTGCGTAACCCCTCTAAACATAAGGTTCTATCAACAAAGGAAAACAAACTTTTTCCTCTGTTGTCCCTGGATTCTAGTTAGTGTCCCTGGCTCACACGAAAATGGGTAGCGATTTCTCAGCTGCAGGTAAACCCTGCATGTGGCCACTCCACCCTTTGGTGAGATATCGATAACCGTATGTGCCATGTGAGTAGGTACGTGACTTCACTATGAGCCCCCAACTAAGGATATTGAATTAGAACCTCTATACACTCCTGCCTATGCCTTCTAATATCCTGCCTATACCTTCTAATATCCTGCCTATAAACCTCTAAGGATGATGCTATTTTGCGTACGCAGTCATATTGTAAATAAAGACTCCAGACCTTGAACCTGTGGTTCCAAAGCACAAAGTGATATTTCAAGTAAAAGTACAGTTAGTTACACGCTATGATATAAGTACAATTTAGCGCACAAAATTATACAGACCCAAGTACAGTTATACATACGCAGCACTTTTGGACCAGATGTAGGCATCAGCAAGAAACCCCTGTCTATCAGCATTCAGCAAGAAGACTCAGACTGGGGTCACAACACACACGTTTATACTCTCACAGAAACAGACAACACAATAGAGAGGCTTGTCGCTGATGCCATTGGTTCCCAAGGAGGATGCATCTGTTGCAGAACATTTAACAGGTTGATTCAAATAGACACAGTCCAGCCTCTAACAACTGGTTGTCTCTGGTTTCCTGCCTCATGCACATCCTAACAGTTGGTCATATAATGTACATTTCGGTGCTTTAAGTCTCTGTGGTCCATAAGTTGAGAATGCATGTTACGATCTTCACACCAACGATACCGGGAAGCTGTGGAGAGGGTACAGATCAGTAGAGTACCAAGCACAGCATACTTATCATGCATTAAACCTGAGCTACTAAATAACCTTTATTTCACAGCAATTATAATAAATGATCAAACTTGAATCTTATACTTTAAAGCTTATGAGAACTTTTATGTGAATTTGTACTGTGTAAGTATTTGGGGTTTGATATAAAGATGCTAGTTAACTTGAGGCAGATGCGTGCGCATGAAGCTAACAAACAGCGTTTTCATACAGGATCTTATGCTTTCGCTAATATGCGACCAGTTAACAGCGCAATTCTGCATATTTATGTGTGTATGAGAAATGGTGTAAGATGCAATCGCATGATGCTAATAGTAACATCGCCATATGTACTTAAGTGTGAGTTTAGCTAAAATGGCGCTGGGCGGCCTTTGCGATCTGATTTACAAGATGGCGTCTTGTGGCCAGTTGCAAGATGGCATCGTTACGATCTAATTTTAAGCTGGTCTTGTCTCAGCCAATTATCCAGCTTCGAAAAATATGCTTTACAAATAGGTTTGCGTTCAACTGTGTGTCTGGTCAATACAATAATTCTTCACTGAAATGTTATATCCTGGTATTATTTGCACTAACAAAATTGTCTAAAATATCACTTTCTAAGCAAATAAATTCTGAAATATCAAGTAGACTGAGTTGGATCATTTTAAGTAATATCTAAATTGATATGATACATAGGGCCATATTCAATTAGGTTTTTCACATGCCGGATTTTTCGCACCACATCGGAGGTTTGACAGGGGATAAAGAACGGGCGCGTTCCCGCTTATCCCGGTATTCAATTCAGAAGCTGCGGAATCGGGACCCGGCGGAAAGGAAGTGGCAAAAAGTCCTGTATATTTTCGGGAATTCATCCTGGCACCCCCCTAAAGATGTCCTGACATGGGGATCACTATGGGTACCCCCAATTTTGCCTGCTGAAGGTAATCAGGGATTATTAATGGCCGTGGCAGGTGCATAAATGCACCTGTGAAGAAGGGGTAAAGAATAGCACTTATCTTTTTATTTTTATTTTTAAACTATGCCCCTTTAAATTTGGGGTACATGAAAATGGGTGCAAGCATATTTTTAAGTACCTAAAGTAATTTTTATAAATTCTTCAAAAATGCACCTGCCGCTACTTCCCGCATTCTAGAAAACACCTGCCGCATACATGGGAACTCTCTCCCTAAATCAATTTCACTAATTTAAAACTTTGTTCCCCTATATATTTTTTTTCACCCCCAAAACTAAAGTACATTTTTTGGGGTGTCCTGAGGATTTTTTTACATTTTTGTGACACTAATTCGTTTTTGGGGACCCTCCCACGGCTGCAGGCTATTTTTTAAGCATGCACCCATATACCCAAAATTATTGCCGATAATGGACTTTTCACCTCTAATTGAATATGGCCCATAGTCCATAAATGGTATTAAGATAAATAATATTTTAATAAATTAAATATTAGGCATTGAGACCATTAGGGGAAATCTTCCTTCTAAAGAGTGGCATTGCAAAACTGTACATTTTTGGGGGCACTATTATGTGCAGTACATAAACCCATTAGATTTACTAAAGGACAAAGCACATAACAGGATATAAAATAGCATGTTTTGACACCATACAATTTAATTGCGCTACTCTAATTTTTTCAAATGACAATTCTATTGAATTATTTATGAAGCTGTGTTTTCCAAAACCCAAAGCAATCAAACTGGCAGAAAAAGGCAAGGTTGATTTAGACATGATTCTGATATGCACGATAGCATAAACTTCAAGCTGTTTGAGCTATCTTGGCTGACACAATGGAATAACAGTTTATTATTATTATTATTATTATTATTATTATTAATATTATTACTATTATTATCATTTATTTATATGGCGCCACAAGTATTCTGCAGTGCCTTACAAAGTACATAAACAAATAGGTGATCAGTGACTTACAGAACAATACAATACAATACAGGTCAAGGACATGGATAATATACATGGCTACATTAGCAACAATAACACCCACATAAGCAGCCGAGCATAAGCAACCAAGTGTTAGGTGCCCTAGTGATGAGTAAACAGTAGATGAAAGTAAAGTAGGGATAAACACAAGAGGTTAGAGGGCCCTGCTCGTAAGAGCATACATTCTAAAATGGAGGGGCAGGCAAACAGGTGTGACACAGATTGGGTAGACGCGGAGGGAGAAGCATGTAGCAGAAAGTTAGGATGACAACTGGAAGGCTTTGATGAAGGAGTGGGTCTTGAGAGCCCTTTGAATGATTGTAGAGAAGTGGAGAGTCTGATGTGGAGAGGGAGAGAGTTCCAGAGGTGGCGAGCAGTGTGGACAAAATCTTGAAGGCAGGAGTGGGAGGAAGTAATCATTTGGCATGAAAGGTGGCATGTATTAATTGAACAATTGAACAAAAAGGGCGAACAGGAGAGTGAAGGGAGATAAGATCAGAGATATAAATAGGAGAAGATTGGGTGAGGGATTTGTAAGCGAGTGTGAGAACCTTAAATTGGGTTCTGAAAGAGGAGGGGAGCCAGTGGAGGGCTTGAAGGAGAAGAGAGGCAGATGTAGAGCATTGGAGAGGAAGATGAGCCAAGCAGCTACACTGAGGACAGACTGGAGAGGATAGAGATGGGAATTGGGGAGGCCAGATAAGAGGAGGTTACAGTAGTCGACCAGTGAGTGTATGATGGTTTTAATAGCATCCTGGGTGAGATAGGGTCTGATCTTGGAAATAATTTTGAGATGGAAATGACAGGACTGCAAAAGGTTCTGGATATGTGGTTCGAAGGAGAGGGATGAGCCCAGGATAACTCCAAGACAGCGCACTTTGGGGCTAGATGAGATAGTTGTGCCACCAATTGATAAATAAATCATGGGAAGTGAGGTTATGTGGAAGGGTGGGAAGACGATCAGCTCTGTCTTAGCCATACTAAGTTTAAGAAATCGCTGGGACATCCAGGAAGAGATAGCAGAGAGACAGTTGGAGATATAAGTCAGTTTACTAAAGGGAAGGAAATGTTTCTCCCTTTACAATTTAATTTAACCATGTGTTACTTAGCATTTGGCAGGCAATTTGGGCAAGAAGAGGACAGATTCCGCACCTAGACAGCTTCTGCTGGTAACCCTAGTCAGGTGGTACCACTGTAACTAACTACCCTACTTAGGACACTCCAGACAGTGGGCCTGATTCAGACCCGCTCGTGAGCGCATATCTCTCGCAATCGGGTTGATGGTGGGGTACTGCACACGCACGCCGCGCGCATTTGCAAGCCCCGGAGTGAGAGAGAAATTCTCTCGCTTCGGGACTCACTACAAAAGGGGCAGCTGTCGATGTTGATCGACAGCTCGCCCCATTTTGTAGGCGGAAGGGGGGGTGGCTACACAAATGGAGGCATTCCCGAAGGAAAGCCTGCCATTTGTTGGAGGCACCACTGACATCACCAGTGATGTCAGTGGAGAGCTTTGTACTCTGTTAGAGCAGGAAGCTCTCTGGGGCTTGTGACAGACGACACCTTACCACAAGGGCCTAGTCGCAAGCCCCGATGGTCGTGATGGTCGCAACCATCGCGACCATCACCAGGCCGCTCACAAAAACTGTGGGTGGTCACCCACAGCTTAGCAAGTGACCAGGAGGCCGCAAAAAAAATGCCCTGATTCAGAGCGAGTGCTCTGAAAGAGTGCCCACCTCTGAATCAGGGCCAGTGTTCTTCTTTATGGTGCCAGTGGTCCCACACCTTCACCATGACATTGTGATGTTTATGACCTGTGCTATGACCACCACCTATTATTTGGGAAAATTATACCTAGCCAGTATATGTCCAGTTAAATAATTTCTATTTAGATTTCACCTAAACCTATAGATTTGTCCTTATATACTGTGGCTTCAGTCGTGCCAAATAGCCCCTTTCAGAGCACTAAGTCACATGCAACTTAGCTGTGCTGAGCAACTTTCTCAGTCAAAATGTCCATCTTATTCACATAAATTAAACTAAAGAGAGCAACAAAACTACTTTACTAGATTGCAATGATAAATATGATGTGCAAAATTTGTGTCACTGTGTGCAAATGAGTCTGAATCTGTATACAAAGTACTACGATGATATCAGCCACTGATTTTTCTCATGCCAAGTCCCAATGTGTTTCATCTGCAATTTTGTTCATGCTTAAAACTAATTCCTGGGCAGTTAAAGATGCAGCTCACTGTCTATAGTACAAATGAGATGCCAAATTTAATGCCAGGAATCTCATGCTGTATGGCGTATAGATGCTAGGTTTACGATAACACATATGTTCTCCCTCCAGCTTGAATGTATATACTCTTGTTCTAAAACTTATCTTTCTCTTAAGTATTTTTGTCCCCTGCTTTTTTAAACATTATATTTTGAGATGACAAGTACAAAGAAGAAATGGTCATCAAAACAACAGTGACATGGTAACAGATAAAATAACACAAAAAAGAACAACAGCATGTCATTTTAAATAAACAATTGTGTGGAAAAGTAAAATGTAGGAATAGGGAGAAAAAGAAAGGGAGGGGGAGGAGAATTAGGAAGAGTATAAAGTCAGAAAGCAAAACCAAAGAAAAAACCAAAGGACAATCAGATAATAGTAATGGATAGATAGATAGATAGATAGATAGATAGATAGATAGATAGATAGATAGATAGATAAAGCAGATAACAGTAATATTCACACCAACCGCAGTATATTGTGAGAGGGCAGGCCAGCAGATTCCAAGGAGCCATTACATTGTAGAAGTGGGAGGAGGAATAGGAGAGTTAAATATATGCCAGGGTTCCCAAATGGGGACATATTTAGCCACCTTACCATGGAGAAGATAACTGATGTGTTGCATAGTGGAAATTAAACAAATTTTGTTTTTCATAAGCTGGATGGAAAGTAGGAAAGGTTTCTTCCAAAATTTAGCATTGGAGAATTTGGCAGCATAAAAAATATGTGAAATAAACTTTTTAGTTTTAGACCCCAGACCTGGATAAGGAAGGCATAATAAGGCACTCCAAGGCAAGAGGCGAAATAAGGCTATGAACATATCTCCAAAATTCTATGATCACAGGACATTTCCACCAAATGTGAAATGAATACCCCAGTCCAAATGAACTTATTAATAGATTGTTGCTGGTGTTTTAAAACACTATGGGGAGCCAGGACAAGTACAATCTGAAACATACACAAAAGTCAGGGCAGAAAATTCATTTTAACAGCCAAAAAATGACCAAATCAGGAGATATTATACGTTCCCCACACATGCAGATCCTTGTGAATGTCGGAAATGAGAGTGGGATTTTTTTTCTTTGTAGAGGGAAGAGTAGGAGGTGATTAGAAATATATTTTAGTTTTTTTTTTCTTCACCAGTTAAAATTGTAATTATTCGATGAGACGTTTTTCAGGTGCAGAGCTATGCAACTGAAGCACTTCAGACGTTCAATAGTTTATTTTGTAACCCGAAACAATGGAGCTAGAATTGTGAATCCTGAACTAACTTGGAAGGGAGGTATGAGGGATGGTCAGGGTGAGAAAAATGTCATCCGCAAACAAGGAGAGCTTATAGGTTTCCTTCTCCACTACCACTTCTACAATATTCGGATTGCGCCTGATGAGGTCAGCTAGTGGTCCTATGCCTAACACAAGCACAAGACATCAAAGAGGGGTCCTTGTTTGGTTTCAATGCCGATCTGAACAAGCTCTGAGGAACACCATTGAGTAGCAACCTGGCTCATGGTTAGTACAGAGCGCTTTGATACCGCTAAGAAATTTTCCCCCTATCCCAAATCTACCTAGAATGACAAATATAAAGGGCCAGAGAATCCAATCAAAGGCTCTTTTTCCACATTTTAGGACAAAAGCAAGGAGGGTCTGCATGGCTTTTTCATTTGCTGAACAAGATCAATAGTCCTACTCGTGTTGTCCCCAGCTCATCTACCAGACATAAAGCCAACTTGATTGGCATGGATTAGAGATGGAAGTACAGTACTTGATTAATCTGGTGATCAAGATTTTAAAGAATAATTTGATATTATAATTAATTAAAGTTATTGGACAATACCTACTACAAAGATTGGGCCAGATTTGTGAATGAGCAATATTTTGGCCTCCCGGGTTTAGGAAGATAAAACGTGTTCCAAAGAAGTTCATTGAACATTGTTTGTAGATGGAGAAGTAAGACTTGCTGGAATGATCTCTAATGGATCTCTGGTCCCCTATAACCTGAGAAATATCCTAAGTGGTGATCTTTTGCCCTAGCTGGTCAGCAATTGGCATGGGCAGATGAGGTCAGATGACGAGGAAAACTCATTGGGATTGGCAATATGCAGAGCTCTGGCTGCTGTGGAACTACACATCCCAGCATGCCCTGGAACAGTTTTACTATCAGAGCATGCTAAACTGTGGCAGGGCATGCAAGAATGTGCAGTTCCACAACAGCTGGAGGGCTGCTTATTGCTTACCCCTGTTTAAGAGGGATCTTTAATTGTCAGAATACTACATTGGGTAATCCTAGACTGCAGTTTGTGAGCTAAAATTGGATTAGCCTTGTCACCCTTCTCATAAAATATTTGGCTCAGCCACCTGTCTGCTCGGTACATGCCAACAGAAGGTTGTATGTCCCTTTCTATTTTTAATTGGGAGAGTATATGCTGGGAATGGGTGGATTTTGGGAGGAATCATACGATTTTGTAGTTGCATGAACAGGCCATTAATCTTCTTAGTATTCACATTTATGTAAAGGCCAATTGGATGAGATTACCTCTAATAATGCCTTACGGGCATCCCAAAGGATCATAATATCAATATGTGGGTCTCGGTTAATTGAGAAATACCCCTTAAATATAGGCAATTTGAATTTTAAGGAAAAGGGAGGTTTAGGAGTGAAGAAACCACTGATTTCACCAGTCATGGGGACATGATCACACTAGGTAAATTGATATACAGTATATGTGTATTCACTATATTGGAGCAAAGAGAGTTTTTGATAATGTCCCCAATGCATTGGAAGCACTGTTCTGTGTTAATAAGGAAGAAGGCAGGGGAGGATTGAACATATCCAATGCAGTATTGAGGATGGTGTTAAAGTCCCCAGCTGTAATTACTTTATCCTGTTGGTGTTGGTATAATTTTTGATTGAGCCAGGAGAAAAAGGTTACCTGACCTGGTTCGTGGCGTAGACAATGGTGTATCTATAATGGGTGCAGGGTTTGTGGTGTACATGAGTCTCTGGTTCCCTGCACTCATATATAGTTATACTTACCTCTCCACTACCTCTAGAGTCCTGCATCTGCCAGCAGCCTGGAGCTGCAGTGTAGCAAAAATCACCAGGAAAAGTGTCTATTTTTCCAGTGATTTGCACATGTGCACTAGAGATGTCCCTAGGAATAAAGTGTGAGCTTAATTTTTCTGGAGACCTGTGAATGTGTAGTAGACTCTGGCACCAAGCCAGGGTCTACTACACTTCCAGAAAGGAGGGTGCCCACACAGAGACTGCACATGGGCCCTCTCTACTCTTAAGCCAACCCTGGGTGTATACATTAACTAAAGTGAAATATAAATTTTTTAACTTACCTAGAACTATTAAATATAACCCAGTTTTCTGTGCTATAACCTGATCAGGCTCAAAATGCAAGCTACATTTTTTACAGAAAATACAACAAAGGGGGCGCTATACGGATTATTGAGTGATGAGAGGTAGACAAATAAATCAATATTACAATTATTAAAGCAATCACTATTGGCCCTGTGGGACTGCTGGTAGACAGAAGAGCTGACCATCTCAAAAATCTGAAACAGAGAAAAACAAAGAGAATGGAGGACTGTCACATTACAGGGACAATTGATACATCAGAAGGCATTTAATAAATGTCAATTTTAATAATTCTTCTCAGACTAATAAAAATAATAAAAATTATCACATAAAAAATATGTATATATCAAAAAAATACAATTATTCACAGCTTCTCTCACAGCCACAGCTCAAATAGAACTGAGAGTTCTTAAATCAGCAGATAGTTTCCTGTGCAAATTTGAGACAAAGTTACAAATATGTACTGTATCAGATGAATCCTGAATTGGATACAACGTGAGATAATATTTCCTTGGTAAACCTTACACTTCCAAATGCACAGTAAGGGGTAAATTTACTAAAGTGAGAGTTTTTCGAAGTTGACATGTTGCCCATAGCAACCAATCAGATTCTACTTAACATTTATCTAGCACCTTTTAGAAGATAATAGCTAGAATCTTATTGATTGCTATGGGAAGCATCTCCACTTCTAAAAACTCTCACTTTAGTAAATGTACCCCTAAGCCTCACAGGGTTGAAAAACACATGTGAATTTTCTTTAGATAGATACTGCTGTTAGGTTTAAATGACAGGCATATAGTGGCCATTGCCGAAAAGCCACTTAGACAATCAACAAAGGCTATGCAGTAAATACCAAAAAATGCACAGTGAGTCTCTCAGGACTAAAAACACATTAATTTTCTAGATAAGCACTGCTATTAGGTTTTATAGTAAGAAGGCATAAAGCAGCCATTTGTAGAAAAAAAGTTCCATCAGTTGTACACCGCTTCAATAATCACCAGAGATTTGTGCAGTAAAATAATATATACACACATATAAATCCAGATGCTATCTCTATTGAGATGAGGCTACTTATTTTAGCCTTGAAAGATCAGTACTGTACCTTTCTCTTTTGGTTTTACTGATCCAGGTTCCAAACTGTTCAGATCTGTCCCAGCATGAGTGCATGTCTGTCAGGTGGAAAGTCATGATCTCTCCAGTGTGGAGTAGCGATGATCGGTGTGCGGTGATTAATGATTCAAGGGAACTTAGGCTATGGAGCGCAGAGCGCTGTAATGGGTGTGGCTTGACGCATTTCTCAGCTCCTCTGTCGTTTCCTCAAATGCTGTATCAAAATGCAAGCTATTGGCAATTAAGATACTGTAGCAACCCTTCTTTTCTTCTGTCTAAGATCACATGCGTGAAAGTCAGTACCATAACTCCTGGATCGCTGGACTAAGAATTAAGGTTCCTGCAGAACCAGATCATCTGACAAAGAAAAAAAAGTTCAGACCTTTCATGGGTACTATTAAGTCCCTTTACATTAAAATAATACCATATTAGCAGTTATTCAGAAAGATATAATAGTGTTAGCAATAAAGTATGACCAATAGTAATAAAAAACAACAGATATTAAAAGGTAAGGAAAAAATCAGGTACAGGTGCTCAGTAGGAAGGGGAAAGGAGGGGACAGGGAGCAAGATAAGGGAAGGAAAGGAGGATGCTATTTACACCCAAGATACCAGCCATAATAGCCAAGCAAAAAGGAACAGGAAAGGCTAGGGATTACAGAAGGGAAAGCTGATCTAGAGTCATGAGAGTATTTATGGGGGTCAGCTCTCATGGGACGGATAAGGTCCTAAGAAGTGGAGACAACCCCAACAGGCACTTTCTAAACAGACTAAAGTTAAACATCAAAGAAACATACTAATAACATTTTGCATAAAATAAAGAGAGCAAAAAAAATAAGATAACAAATAAGGAATATACCTATATGACCACAAAGGTGAGAAAATTCTTAAATCGGAAAACACACAAGTACAAATAACCAATGCCAGTGAGAAATATATCTTAAACTGGAACCAGACAACATGGCAAAGAGACACATAGGAATAACTGTAGAGTAGACCCATAATCCAAACCAAGGGTGTGGGAACTCCAAATTGACACTTCTTGAAGATGAGTGCCAAATAGGAAACTTCAATGAAAATAGTTCCCAGTAGATAATGTCAAGGAGGTAGTGGTGGAGGAGGTCAAGGTGGTACTCATTTTTCAGGTTTGAGTAGCCAAACCCATCTCTAGTAGGAGCTTATTGATATAAAGGTTTAGCAGGTGTAGCATGATGAGTAGGTGGAGACTAAGAAAGGGAAGTATACAGTGTAGGAGTAATATTCAGACTGGCAAAAAAAAGTCCAAAAAGTCAACTTTGTGAGCCCCATTGCAACATTTTGAAGGGCCCCCTGTCCAAAAGCTTCTAAAGAGACACCTCTCCTCAACAGTTGTTAATTTTAGGCCCTGTAATATTGCTTTAGTTCATATTCTGAATTATAGCAGTGCCCTAGTTAATGTTATGCTCCTATTAGTGCACAAATTTATTTATATAAAATAGTAGTGTCCTAGTTCACATTATAGGGTTCTATAATTGTAGAATAGGGTTTTACAATATCCCTAATTTACTTTATGACATATGTCCCCAGTTGATATTATGCCACATTACAGTGCCCCCGTTCATATTATGAAACATTAAAGTGTCCTCCAGTTCATATTGTACCACATTACAATCAGCAGGTCAGATTATGCTACATTGCAGTGCCCTTCAAATCAGATTATGCCACATTATTGTGCCCAGTTCAGATAATGCAACATAGCAGTGTCCACTCACCATTATAACATCAACTATAAACACCTCTCACTGAAAATGGAATGTCACCCCATTCAGTCAATGGGTCAGACCCAATTGCTTAGCAGGTAAATCTGGGAAATTAGTATCTAACTATATAACCTGGGTCCTGGGCCCCCTAAACCTCTGGGCCACATAGCGATGGCACCTCTTGCTCCCACTAAAGCTACACCCAGGATACAGCTTGCTCCAATATTTTAGCTGTAACACCTTAACTTATGTCCATATTTTTCTTACATTTATTTACTTCAATACCAACATATTAAGATCAACATTTTTTTTCTTTTTTTCTACTCTTGGCACAAAAACTTTCAGTGATATAACATACAATAGGTCCTAATTCAGAGATGGACAGTATTGCACAGCCACAAGGAAGTATTATATCAGTTTGGATTTTCACACAGCATTACCTTCTGTGAAGCTTTCAAACCTGAATAATCTTCTCCCTACAAAATACCAATGTAAACACACTTATTTACTTGCATTTCCTCCAGATATATGCGTTTACATTTGTCTATTTATTTATTTTCTAGCACAAATATGTGTTTTTATTTCTGAGTTTTGAAAAACATGTATTTCTTTTTATTTAGTGGAAAATCTTTTATTTTAACTAGATAAATCATTCTCCTTTTATAAAAGTTTTACATTTCTTTCTTTTTTGTTTTCTTAGTGCCTGATTCAGTAAGGATCGCAACTGCGATTGTAATAGCGAATACGCATGCAGTCTCACTGCGATAGTATGAAAGTTCATTCCGATTGCTATGCTGCCGCAGCACAATATAAGGACACCCACTTTACAATATGGTGCATACACACGTAGTAATCTGTCAGCGATGAAATATCACTGACAGATAGTTATGCACCCTCCCTGGTATGCTAGATGATCAATTTCGATCATCCAGCACACCACCAACTTTACCATCGACTATAGCGACCTGCGATTGTCGATCACGGGTCCCTATATTAACTTGAACAAATTTTTCCAGTTGCACCAGATACCATATATGCCCTAATATTTATTAAATTGAAGTGAACCCCACAGATAATATTTCTCTATTTGAAAAAGTGGGGGTGTTACCACAGACACGTTGTTAGATCATATATTGATATGAAAAAGAGGAAAGAAAATGTCCATAGTGGTGCACAATAATGAATACTCATAAAACATAACTTTTAATAATATACATCTAATATCAAAGAACTAAAAAGCGAAATTATTAAAAAAGTTTTAGTGTGTGTAGTGTAAGTGACTTAATAAAAAAGAAAGTTACTTACACTACACACACTAAAACTTTTTTAATAATTTCGCTTTTTAGTTCTTTGATATTAGATGTATATTATTAAAAGTTATGTTTTATGAGTATTCATTATAGTGCACCACTATGGACATTTTCTTTCCTCTTTTTCATTTCAATATATGCCCTATATTAACTTGCTCGATATCAAGGAAGTTGACCAGCCTGCATGGCTGATGGACGACATTGCTATTGTCCATACGTGGCCGCGCATCACTGGTTGAAGGTAAGTTGGTAGGGACCACTTAAAAGAAACATTTGAAAGATAATGGTAATGATAACGATATCATTATCGTTCAAATCTTCCATTTAAATCGCTACTTGTGTATGCACCATAACACACATCCGTATTCCTTAGCAAGACTGCGAAACCATCGGTAACATTGAGTACTGTACCATCGGAGCCCCATGCACACTTGCACAAGCTCTGACCTTACTCGGAAATTGCTAACCTCGTTGCACGCTATGAGTTGTCACGCTGCGTAGGGCATTGCAGTGGATTTTTTATGCATGCCCATGCAATGGCGTTCAAACACACTAGCACGGCTGCGTTTTGCCAACCACTCCCCATCACCTCCCACAAATGGCACTTCCTGTCAATCACTCTGCGATGGGTCTGCATAGTCACCGTGAATGCAGTGGCTAGTTTGCGCACGTGCACTGCGAAGCATATGCATCTGGAGCACGCAGCAATCAGCCGATTGCGTGCGTATTAGCAGTTGCGATCCTTGCTAAATCAGGCCCGTAGTGTCAAGTAATCCTCAAGTTGCAATCAGCAGCTGTTCTACAGTACCTGTGATGTAGCTCAATGTTGCTTTTTTAAATCTCATATACTGTACGTCTGTAAATTAAAAAATGGAAATGTATCTGTCTCTGGGCCTGATTCTGAGCCGGACGCTCTGACCAGAGTGCTCGCTCTGAATCAGGGCCCTCCTCCGTGAAAATGGAGTGGCCTCCTGGCCATTGGCATAGCTGTGGGTGACCACCCACAGCATATGCGAGCTGCCAAAAAGATGGTCGCGATGGTCTTGACCATCGGACTTGCTATGGAGACCCTGCGGTAGAGTCTCCCTGCCACAAGCCCTAGAGTGATTTTGGCTCTATCAGAGCCAAAATCACTCCCACTGACATCACTAGTGATGTCAGTGGGGCCGGCTTCAGACGGTAGGCGTTCCCATGGGAACGCCTCCGTCTGGCCGCCATGCCCCCAGCACGCCCACCAAAGGGGGCGTGCTGTCAATCAACATCGACAGCACGCCCCCTTTGGTGCGAGATCCGGAGCGATAGAAAGCCCGTCGCTACCCGGGTCTCGCGCATGCGCACGACGGAGCTCCCTCCGTCGTGCGCATGCACAGTGGGGAACATTGACCCACTTGCAAGCATACTGCCTCTCACGAGTGGGTCTGAATGACCCCCTCTGACCTTAGCACATTTCACCATTATAATCTACAGCTTCTTCTGAAGGTGAAATGCATTAAGGAAAGAGGACCTGATTCAGACATGGATGATGTTTTTCGCAGTTGAGCGATTATCAGTGGTTTGCACATGCCTCAAGTTTAATTACCGATGTCGCTGGCAGTGATAATTTATTTGCAAAGTGATTGACAGGTAGGGACTGTTTTTGGATGGCAAGGGGAAAGTGGTGACTCAAACACATATGTGTCGCAACCATTGTCTCTGTCTGCAACTGCGATCCCATATGCAGTGAAAATAACTCCAGTTCCAGCAGCAATTCTGTACAACCATAGGAATACTCAGAAGTCCGAAAATCGACTGATCTATGACCAATGCTGTGTCTTTGCCTGAGGTGTGCGCAGATCCCCATGTTTTGGATCTGGTTCTAAATCATCATCGTGTTTTGGTTTTGGCAAAACCACCCTCAAGTGTTTTGATTTTGGATTTCTTTCAAAATTTATAAACACAGCTACAATCATTTAATTTGAAACTGTTTTGGTTCCTTTAGTATTATTAACATTAATTTTCAGTCAATTCCGACCACCTCAAAGCACCTGAAATCACGAGGGCAAGACGTAAATGCAATCCAAAACACAAAAGATCCAATAATCTGAGTTCCGAATTGAATTGCGAGAAGCCCAGAGTCGGGAATCTGTTCTACTCGGAACCCAAACGTGGTTCCGAATCAGGAGCTCGATTCGACTTGCAACCCCTAAGTTCAGGTGTGTTCAGTTTCTAGGGAAACCATACCACTCATTTCTACTTTGCATGCTGTAGTTTGGATTTGTGAAGCTGCTCGTGACATTTGCATATTTTTGCACAGGCGCTGCGTAGAAATTTGCAGCTGCGTCAGCATTAGCATACATACTGTATCTGTATCAGGCCCAGAGACTGGTAATGTCAACTGGTGATTGTACTCTTTCAAACGTTACACAACATAAAGCTTGCTGCAGTTTCTATCTGAAGCATACAATTAGCTGGAACAAGCCTGTTCTTTAAGGCACAAACTCTGCTTTATGAAATATACCCTATCTGACAGTGAGAACTGGAATACTTTTATATAAAAGGAGTTGTGAGCCCTTTTATCTAATATACCTTCTCTGGCTTGTTATTCATCTCAAGTGCTCACTGCTAATGCTGTAAGTCTGGCTGTTCTTTGGCCATTCATAGGGATATTAGGAGCTCATTCAGAGTCGGTTGTGAGCGCTGAGTGCTCACAACCGACTCGATGTTGCCCCACAGCGCATGCGCACGACGGAGCCGGCTCCGTCGTGCGCATGTGCGAGACCCAGCTAATGACAGGCGCTCTGTCGTTAGGGGTCTCGTAGCAGACGGGACGAGCTGTCAATGTTGAGTGACAGCTCGCTCCATTTGCTGGGTGGGCCAGGGGCATGCCCGGCCAAACGGAGGCGTTCCAGTAGGAACGCTTGCCGTTTGGGGGCGGCCCCACTGTCAACATTGCTGATGTCAGTGGGGAACTTCCTGCTCGAATAGAGCAGGAAGCTCCCTGGGGCTTACAAGTGCCCAGACCCTACCCTAGGGTCTGGTCGTAAGCCCCGATGGTCTTGACCATCGCGACCATCACCCATGTCGGTCTTTAGAGCTGTGGGTGTTAACTCACAGCTTAATGATCGACAAGGAGATGGCCGTTCAGGATGCAAGTGGCCGCCCTGATTCAGAGCGACCACTTGCATCTAATGACCGCCTCTGAATGAGGTCCTTAATCCCTTATTAGACTGAACATTTACCATCAGTACTTGTCTGGCTTCTCCTGTTAGGATTAAGCTACAGTACAACACTGTTTTATTAATAACATGGATTTTCGTAATATTTAACAGGACATTTTTAAAAGGTTGCAGTTTAATGCCAGTGTATTAATGAAAAAAAATCTTCATTCTTTGCATATTAATCCTCTTGTACCCAGGGGCATATTGGGAACTTGAAGTGGCTCTCGAAAAAATTATGAAAAGTGGCCTCATGTAGGTGGAACAAAATAAATGATGTGATGTTAAAATATCTTTTCCCTTCCATTGTTAAATAAAAAGATAAAATCACATTATTATTAGGGGTGAGCGGGTTCGGATTTCTGAAATCCGAACCCCCCCGAGGCCCCCCGATCCGAGGCCGATCCGAGTCAGGCTCGACTTTTCCCGCCTGACTCGGATCTGAAATCGAGGCAAAACGTCATCATCCCGCCTTCTGGTTCTCGCGGGTTTTGGATTCTATATAAGTTACACGCGTCGGCGCCATTTTCTCACTCGGCTGTGGACAGTGAAGAGGGAGGGTGGGTGTTAGGGCTGGCTGTGTAGTGTAGTGTAGTGTAGTGCAGTGTAGTGTTGTGCTGTGCTGTGCTGCGCTGTGCTGCTGTTGTACATAGGGGCTGTGTCCACTGCTCCATAGGGGCTGACTGGACTGTGTTGTGCAGTCAGTTGTCCATAGGGTCTGTGTCCACTCCAAAGTCCTGTGCAGTGTCCCAGTCCTAAAGGGGTGCTGTAGTGTTGTCCAGGGGGTGCTCTGTCCATCAGGGGTGCTCCCCCCAAGTGCAAAAAAATATATTTTTTTTCTGTGTTTGTGAATTGTGTGCACTGTGGCTGCACGTGCATCAACAAAGGAGCAGCACCAAGCGTGCGCCTGTGTCCCATTAGTAAAGGGCCGGCTGGCTTGTCCGTTAAAGGGTGCTGTAACCCCCAAATTACACTCCAAACAAAAAAATATATATTTTCAGTGTTTGTGAATTGTGTGCACTGTAGCCGCACGTGCATCAACAAAATAGTGCTAAGCGTGTGCCTGTGTCATAAGTAAAGGGCCATCTGGCTTGACCGTTAAAAGGTGCTTTAACCCCCAAAGTACACTCCAAACAAAATAAAAAATTTTTTTCTTTGTTTGTGAATTGTGTGCACTGTGGCTGCAAGTGCATCAACAAAGGAGCAGCGCCAAGCGTGTGCCTGTGTCCCATAAGTAAAGGGCTGGCTGGCTTGTCCGTTAAAGGGTGCTGTAACCCCCAAAGTACACTCCAAACAAAAAAAATATATATTTTCTGTGTTTGTGAATTGTGTGCACTGTAGCTGCACGTGCATCAACAAAGTAGTGCCAAGCATGCGCCTGTGTCATAAGTAAAGGGCCATCTGGCTTGACCGTTAAAGGGTGCTGTAACCCCCAAAGTGCACTCCAAACAAAATAAAAAATATTTTCTGTGTTTGTGAATTGTGTGTACTGTGGCTGCACGTGCATCAACAAAGGAGCTGCGTCAAGCATGCGCATGTGTCTCATTAGTAAAGGGCCGGCTAGCTTGTCCATTAAAGGGTGCTGTAACACCCAAAGTACACTCCAAACAAAATAAAAAAATATTTTCTGTGTTTGTGAATTTTGTGCACTGTGGCTGCACGTGCATCAACAAAGGAGCAGCGCCAAGAGTGCGCCTGTGTCCCATAAGTAAAGAGATGGCTGGCTCATTTCTTAAAGGGTGGTGTAACCCACAAAGTGCACTATTCTCCAGCAAAAATAAAAAAATATTTTCTGTGTTTGTGTGCGCCTTAGCCGCACGTATATATCAATATAACATAAATGGAGGACCAAACTTTCTCCAATAAAAATAAAATAGGGAAAGATCAAGAACCACTTCCTCCTAGTGCTGTTGCTGCTGCTGGGAGTTGTTCATCATCCCAGAAAGGAAGTAGGAACACCACAACTTTTACTAAACAATTGACCCTCCAACAGTCCCTAGCGAGGAGGATGAAGTACGACAGCAGTCATCCTGAAGCAAAACGCATAACTGAGGCCTTGACTGCTATGTTGGTGTTAGACGTGCGTCCGGTATCCGCCATTAGTGCAGTGGGATTTATGCAATTGATGGAGGTAGTGTGTCCCCAGTTCCAAATCCTGTCTAGATTCCACCTGCATCCTCAAAACAGCAGCGACAAGCGTGCGTCTGTCTGTTAAAGGGTGGTGTTACCCTCAAAGTGCGCTCCACAAACAATAAAAAAATTCTTCTTTTTTTTCTGTCTTTGTGAAATGTGTGGGCTGTAGCCGCACCTGCATCCTCAAAGCAGCAGCGACAAGCGTGCGTCTGTCTGTTAAAGGGTGGTGTAACCCTCAAAGTGCGCTCCACAAACAATAAGAAAATTCTATTGTTTTTCTGTCTTTGTGAAATGTGTGGGCTGTAGCCACACCTGCATCCTTAAAGCAGCAGCGACAAGCGCGCGTCTGTCTGTTAAAGGGCGGTGTAACCCTCAAAGTGCGCTCCACAAACAATAAAAAAATTCTTCTTTTTTTTCTGTCTTTGTGAAATGTGTGGGCTGTAGCCGCACCTGCATCCTCAAAGCAGCTGCGACAAGCATGTGTCTGTCTGTTAAAGGGTGGTGTAATCCCCAAAGTGCGCTCCAACCAAAATAAAATAATCTTCTTTTTTCTGTGTTTGTGTGTAAAATGTATGCGCAGTAGCCACACCTGCATCCTCAAAGCAGCAGCGACAAGCGTGCATCTGTCTGTTAAAGGGTGGTGTAACCCTCAAAGTGCGCTCCACAAAAAATAAAAAATCATTTTTTTTCCTGTCTTTATGAATTGTGTGGGCTGTAGCTGCACCTGCATCCTCAAAGCAGCAGTGACAAGCGTGCGTCTGTCTGTTAAAGGATTACATCGGTGACAGCATCCAAGTAGGCATGTCAGACAGTCCGTACATGTACTGGCAGGAAAAAGAGGCAATTTGGAAGCCCCTGTACAAACTGGCTCTATTTTACCTGAGTTGCCCCCCATCCAGTGTGCACTCCGAAAGAGTGTTTAGTGCAGCCGGGAACCTTGTCAGCAAAAGGCGTAGGAGGTTGCTTCCACAAAATGTGGAGAAGATGATGTTCATAAAAATTAATTGTCAACTCTTCCAGGGAGACCAGCCTCCAGGACGTACAGAGGGACCTGAGGTGGTGGATTCCAGTGGGGACGAATTAATACTCTGTGAGGATGAGGATGTACACAACACTGAAGAGGGTGAGGAATCGGTGAATGAGGAGGATGAGGACGGCATCTTGCCTCCGTAGAGCCAGTTTGTGCAGGGCCAGATTAATTGCCAGCTTGTTTTGTGGGGGCCCAAACGAACCAATCATTTCAGCCACAGTCGAGTGGCAGACCCTGGCGCTGAAATGATTGGTTTGTTAAAGTGTGCATGTCCTGTTTATACAACATAAGGGTGGGTGGGAGGGCCCAAGGACATTTCCATCTTGCACCTCTTTTTTTCTTTGCATTATGTACTGTTTGGGGCCTAGTGTTTCAAACTGCCATCCTGTCTGCCACTGCAATGTCACTCCTAGATGGGCCATGTGTTTGTGCCGCCCCCTCGTGTCGCTTAGCGTAGTCATCCATCTACCTCGGTGCAACCTTTTGGACATAAAAACACTATTGTGAGGTGTGAGGTGTTCATAATAGACTGGAAATGAGTGGAAATTAAGGTTTTTGAAGTTAATAATAGCATAGGAGCAGAAAAATCAACACATTCTGTTATTTTAGCTGTTTTTATGCTTTTTTTAAAAAAAATACAGATCCAAAACACAAAACCCAGATCCCAAAACACGGAAGGGTGGTTTTGGCAAAACCAATCCAGATCCAAAACACAAAGAAAGATCCAGATCCAAAACCAAAACACAAAACACGAAAAGTGGCCGGTGCACACCCCTAATTATTATTATTATATATTGCCAAGGTTTTTTTTGATTATCTCCAACCTCCCTTTCTTAGTACATCCTGTGTTTGCTAAATAATAAAACTAGACACATGTGTGCATGTCAATTACCTGAGCATAGGTGTATGAAGTAATGAGACCCTGTTATTGGATAGCGGACATTTAAATACTAAGCAATGGTGCAATGGTAATTGGAAGAAACCGCTAGCCTTAACAGGAGAGAAAAGTGGAAGGGAACAGGGATATTCCACCTGCTTGCAGCCATTTGTAAGGATTCAACAGCTGCCTAATCTGTCTACCAGCCGTAATTTTTTTTCTACTCAACACACTACCTCCCCCCAAAGTGACTGTGCCCTGTGACCAGACGCCCTGTGCTAACACAAGGGGCGGAGAGACTAAGGGGTGGAGAGACTAAGGGGCTGATTCAGAGCCGCTCGCAAACGCATGGCGCTCGCATGTGGCTCAATGTTACCCCACTCTGCATGCGCCACCTCCGGCGTGCGTGAGCCCCAACTAGCGACTGCAGCTCAGTCGCTACAGGGCTCGCTACAAGACGGGGTGGCTGTCAATGGTGAGTGACAGCTTGCCCCATTTTGTAGGCGGGGAGGGGTGGTGGTTGGGCAGATGCAGGCGTTCCCAAAGGAATGTCTGGCATTTGAGGGCGGACCTACTGACATCACTAGTGATGTCAGTAGTGGATTTCCTGCTCTATTATTGCAGGAGCCGAGACCCTACCACAGGGTCTCGACGCAAGCCAGATGGTCGCAACGGACTCCAGGCCGCTCACACAAGCTGTGGGTAGTCATCCACAGCTTTGTGAGCGGGCTGGAGAAAAAAAACAAAAACAACAAAACACACCCTGAGTCAGAGCGAGCGGCTGTTAATCAGGCCCTAAAGCCTGAGCACTGGGAGCAGTAGGAACACAGAGAAGGAGAAAGTGCCCCTCTCAGGACTGCAGTCATAATATAATACCACTTGACCTGGAGGGCTGTTAGTCTGTCTCATGCGATGTACTAAGAAAAGCGAGGTTGGAGATAAGCAATAAAACCTAGCAATAAAATTTGGAGACAAAAGCATACTTAAGGGCTATATATATTGAACCCTTTAAAACAAGGACAGAAATGAGCTGCTCCCAACTGGGTCTATGTAAGGTGGACTTTATTCAAAGTGTGCACTATAACTATACATATTAGAGATTGAAAACAGATTGAAGTGTATCTTGTGGTGTTATATATTAATGTGGAACAATTTTAATGTATTTGGAGTGTATGTATGTACATTTTTATTAAATATTGGATTATATGAATATATGCACTCCAGTTGATTATTAGCCTTCTGAATAACCCTATGTCTAAACAGAAAGGCAGACAGAACTAAGACATAAGCACCAGTGAAACTGCATACAAAGACACAGTCACTGTCTGGATCTGACACTCCTTTAAAATGGATGTGACAAACCCACATTTTTCTAACCACCCCTCCATTACCACCAACAAACGGTCAATTGTTCTGCATCCAGATCCTCTCTGCGAGCGACATCGCAGAAGCATCAGGACTCATGCGCTGTGGACTTAGACGCATGCACTGGAATAAAAACATCGGCCAACTGTATGAATGTCAGCATAGCGTACAACTCTGAATCAGGCCCTCAATGCACACAAATTCTGTAGCAGTGTGTTTACAGAGAATATTTTCAGTCACTCACATTAGTCCATGCACCAGTGGAGCTTACAATCTATATTCCCTATCACATAAAAACACATACTGTACACACTAAGGTTACTTTTACCTACTAGTATGTTTTTGAAGCTGGGAGGAACTGAAACACTCAGAGGAAACCCATTAAAACATGAGGAGAATATACAAACTCACATAGACAGGCCATGAGCAGGAATTGTACTCAGGACCTCAATGCTGTAGGACAGTAAGGCTAACCACTATGCCCTAACTAAGCCCATTTTTTAATATTACCTTCCCTTATTTATACTTATCTCTCTCTTCTGTCCAACTCGACTGCTACTGATCTAGCTTAGAGAGTTGTTCTTACATATTGTAGCTATAGTGTCACGTTTAGCATCCTGGAGTCCGCCACTGAAGAGCTGGAAGTTGTGGTCCCGGGTCAATGAAGGAGTCAGGAGTGAGGGGCCTGGAAGTTCAGTCTCCTCATCCACAAGCATCGGATGTTGGCGAGACCTGACCTAGGGTGCTGAGTCTAACCTGCCAGGAGGTGTTCACCAGTGACCCCTCCAAACGGGATATGGGTCCCCGGCACCCGGCTGCACCCGGCAAGCAGGTCGCGGTCCCCAGGTGAGGGATCCGATGCGAGTGGAAATAAAGAAAGAGACACCGCTTTGGCCCACTGGAAATATAATCTCTGTACCACTAGTACAGAGAAGCACAAATAGACAGGTTTCCTGAAGAGGTGCTGTGGCAGACCAGAGGGAGCGAATCCACTGAGGAGTAGGTTGTGCAGCTACCACTGGAGGGAAGTGAAGATTATTATTATTATTATTATCCTTTATTTATATGGCGCCACAAGTGTTCCGCAGTGCCTTACATAGTACATAGAACTAATAGGTGAACAAGAAACAAGTAACTTACAGTACATTACAGTGCAGGACAAGGACACGACTTATTTACATTGCTGAAGTAGTGATTAAAGCACTCACAATAAGCTGCCGGGAGTTGGCGGTCCCGTGTTAGGTGCCCTAATGGGGAGTAGAGAGTAGAAGATAATGTAAAGAGAAGCACATGAGGGAAGAGGTCCCTGCTCATGAGAGCTTACATTCTAAGGAAGAAGAAATGCTGCAATCACTGAAGGAGAGTAGTGATTGCACCAGTTTGGATGACGTGGTGTCTGAACACTGATGCACGAGGATATGAAACTGGTAAATAGCTCACACAGGCAAAGGCATATGAATTAGCACACACAGGCAAAGTGTACTGTAGCACTTCTGTACAATGATCAGGGGTAAATTTACTAAGATTCGAGATGGTCCCGATTTGCAAAGTGATTTATCTCGCTGGTACTTGCCAAAATTCGGGTGATTTAATCTCTTTTTTTTTTGCAAATTTACCAATAGGCAATTTGAGTCTAAACAAGTTTGCCGATGGTGAAGCAGAATGAGATATCTCTCCCGAGTAACTCGTTTTGCAGGTGGTTACTCACCCGAGATTGCAGTGTTTTTTCTCTGCAAATCTCTCCCGAGCTAGCAGCCAGCACTTATCAGTGAGATAAGTGCTTGCTGCTTGTGTGTTAAAACTTGTTAAAAATAGATAAATGTTTTAAAAAAAAATAACGTGAGGTCTCCCCCCCCAAAACACTAACCAGCCCCGAGCTTGCCAGCCTGTCCTGGTTCTTATTTCACAGGGAAAAAAATGTGTAGGGTTCCACTGTAAATTACGAACCAGCAACAGGCAGCAGGGACAGAGCTGGTTTTAAATATACAGAGAAAAAAAATGACTTGAGGTACCCCGTATATTTAAAACCAGCCCTGGACCCTTTCTAGCGGGGGACTGATGCTCCCCAGCTGCAGTATCAGCCCTGACCATTAGTCAGCCCAGGCCAGGGATCCCAGGGGAGTTGGGGACCCCCCCAATAAAGGTGTCACCCTCTCCAGGGCACCCCTGGCCTAGGCTGATAGCCCAGGGCTATCCCCGCCACGTGGTGGGTGGTGGGTTGATAGTTTTAGGTGTAGTGTAAAAATTAGATTTTTCATCATTGTCTTTACAGTGGAACTACAGGTCCCAGCAAGCCTCCTCCACATAAAAAAAAACACACACTGGACGTGCGCTGCTAAATAATAATATTAATGACAATATTTAATATATAAATGACATGGCCAAATGCACATATAAAATTATTAAAAGAAACAATGATGGCAATACAAATAAATGTACATACAATAAACCCCAACAATGGTCCTAAATCTGCAAATGTATCTAATAATGGCTGAGTGTCATGACACTAGGTAAATGCTATCCAATTACTGGTAGTTTAGTTCCTTGGAGGAAAAAACGTATGATAATAAGAACTCCACTTGTTGCCAAAAACTGTGACAGTAGCTATAGCATAGTAACAATGTATCCTGTGTGAAGAAATAGACACAAATGTCAATAGTGCTAATGCACAATAGCCATACGGCCTTCTGGATACCCGACAGTGAAGAAAAAAAGGGTAATAAAAATGGTCACTTAGAAAACCAGCCTCAATGTATGGGCTTATAACTCACGGTTACAAATATAGATGAGGACGTCCTAGGTAAGCTGTATGACAGCAATCGCTATAGTAGCCGGAGAGCTCTCCCCACATAGGCACGTGTCCAGCGGGTCAGTTACCATGCAAGTAGACGTGTATATCACGGCAGTAAATTCTGGGCATCCCCGGAGACAACCGTGAGCAGGGACTCCATGTGGTATAGCGCGGGCAAGTGCAAAGAGGCTTTCTGGAACAATCAAATGTCCTGGCATAGATGAACGTCCTGGTCCTAGTCAGGATAACCGGAGTGTAGTGTACCGCTATGTGTAGCGTCAGGTACAGTCGGGTGTTCAGATGGTAGACACTGGTAAAAAGTCAGGAAGCCCTTTGACGCGTTTCGTCACGTTCACGTGACTTTCTCAAAAAGGTGTGGCTACTGACTTCAAATGCTCCTTATATACCTGCATCCTGAGTAGCTGGCCTCCTCCACATGCTGGTACTTGGAGAACCACAAGTACCAGCATGCAGGGCATTAAGGGCAAACTGGTACCTGTAGTTCACCTGTAAAGAAATGGTTAATAAAACACACAACACACCGTGAAAATAAAGCTTTATTGCATCCATAAACACACTTACACATACTCACCTGTTTCCAGATGTTCATTTCCCCTTGTCAACGTAAAGAATCCCATCGAATTACCTGTAAAAAAGATTCAATACTCACCTTTATGTCCCTCGATGTTCTCCGCAGAAATCCAATACGGGCTCCGGATACAGTGTAACAACATGCTTCTGCATGGTGTTACACTTTGTTAATGTCTGCTCGTGGGAACGAGCTGACTTCAGTCCCAGGCCGCCGGCCAATCAGTGGAGGCTAACATTAGTAGACGCTCATTGGCTGGGACCCACGTGGGCTTAGCCAATGAGCGGCCGCTAATGTTAGCCACCGCTGATTGGCTGGGACCCACATGGAGTAGCCACTCAATGGCTAAGTCCACATGGGTCCCAGCTAATGAGCGGCCGCTAATGTAAGCCGCCGCTGACTGGCTGACACCCCGGCAATAATGAGAGCTCAAGCCCTGAGTTCTCGTTATTGTTACTGTATGATAGAAATGATAGTTTGGAGCTGATTGGTTGGTGATATATATTTCACAATTTTATCTCACATCAAGCTTTGATACATATGCCCCTTAGCATCCTATTTACTACAATCATCATTTCAAAGGTGGATTGTAGTGTGATAATTTCACCTAAATTCTAATTGCGAATTTAGGAATTATCACAAGAATGTATCAGCATTCTCAAGCAGGGACAGAGCTTGCGAGAAAGCTCTGTCCCTGCAAATCCTCACCGCACACTGGGCCTGATTCAGCAAAGATTGCAACTGCTATTACGCACACAATCGGCTGATTGTTGAGTTCTGCGCATGCGTATGCATCGCAGTGCATGAACCAGCCACTGCAATTGGGACTGCGATTGCAGAGACTACAAAGACCCATTGCAGAGTGATTGACAGGAAGCACCATTTGGGGGAGGTGACTGGAGGTGGTCGGGGAAACGCAGACGTGCCAGTGCATTTCAACGCCTTTGCAGGCGTATGCATAAATTATCCAGTGCGATACCATACGAAGCTTGTCTACTCACTGTGTGTGAAGAGCTTAGCAATTCCTGAGTAAGGTCAGAGCTTGTACAATTGTGTGTGAGGCTGCAATTGTACTCTGTTACAGATTGGTTTCGCAGTCTTGCTATGTATTACGGATGTGTGTAAGGTAAGGTGGGTGTCCTTATGTTGTGCTTCAATGCCATAGCAATCACAGAGGATTAACATATCTTTGCAGTGAGACTGCGTGCGTAATCGCTATTGCAATCGCAGTTGCAATCCGTACTTAGTTATACCCACTAGTCACTGTATTTTTTGCAAAAAAAAATGCCCTTCAATACATTTCAGTGAAACTAAAATAAGGTGAAAATTATGTGAAAACACCCCTTTTCACATTATTTTAGTTAAAAAATATTGATAAATAGAGCTGTAAGACGTATATATTTACTAAAGTGCAGCTTTTTAGAAGTGGAGATATTGACCATACTAACCAATCAGATTCTACTTAACATTTATCTAGCACATTCTAGAAGATAATAGCTACAATCTGATTGGTTGCTATGGGCAACATCTGCACTTCTATAAACCCACACTTTAGTAAATATACCCCTGTCTTAACTGGGACACCAAATTCCAGCGTATAGTTATTCTATGAACATGCAGGTGAGATTGCCATTGTCCTATGGCCATGTATGCCAGATTGCCATCTTTCTATAGCTCTAGGTGTCAAAATGCATAGGTCTGAGGCCCAAAACAGCTTTATATTTGTCAGGATCCCCAAAAATAGATTATAAGATCCCTCTTGGATTCCCCACTCATAGGATGCACAGCTCTGGTCTATTTGGCA
Source organism: Taudactylus pleione (assembly GCA_031769625.1). Lineage (NCBI taxonomy): Eukaryota > Metazoa > Chordata > Amphibia > Anura > Myobatrachidae > Taudactylus > Taudactylus pleione. The sequence goes on along the minus strand of JAUIMM010000153.1, from coordinate 12,431,417 downwards.
ACTAGATGTAGTATAGTATACACTTATAATTATATAATGTGCAATATTCAGTATAATAAAGCCACATATTGATTCATACTGGGATGATGTTCTGCATGGATAAGGTAAAGTCCAAACTAGTTAAGCCATCCTCTGTGAGACCTACTGTTCAATAGCAAATCATTCCTTTGCAAATCAGATACTTATACTACATTCCTACTCTGGTGCAGATCTCGACTCTAAGTACAAAAAAAAGGATTGTCCAATCTTGCAAGGTTAAAAACTCTACGTTCTACTCTACAATGACAAACATGTTGCCTATAAGTCACACCTGTCACTGCAGGTGCCCAATCTCACACTGACCCATCTAATATGCCACCAAACCAACCCTCTTCTCTGCACAGCTCCTTTAGTCCACTGGTACACCAAAAAATTCCTGATGAGCCATGTAATAAAAACATCCATGTGTATGTGTGCATGTGTGTAATTTGCAGTAAACTTGGCATTTGGATATGAGTTGTCCTCCATGAATGTTATATCACATGGCACAACAGACACTGGGAGGGATGTACTAAAGAGTGAAATGCGATGGTGGCATTCCCATATGTACCAAGCTCCGGAATGTGATATTTCCATTAGCTTGGACCGGGTGGGTAATAGGAGCCTGTGGGCTTCTTTCTGAAATCCCCCCAGAGAGGCATCCAATTGGACCCTCCGAGCACCCCGCGACACACATCCTTCTGCGCATGCCTCCATCGCTCTATCGCAAAGGACAGCTCTTTATCAGGAGAGGTGTCCTTTGCATTTTATAAGTAGTACATACCGGCGATACGTACCCGATAATTGGCGGAATGTACAGCTGTAATGCTTAGTACTATACGCCCAATATGTTATATGTTGTAATATTTCCAGTTACAATTGTAATTTGAAATGCAAATCCTAAGTAATTTTATAAAGCCTCATCTTAATCTTCTTATCGTGAGCTACTCAAAAAGTATTAGAATTTTAGTGAAATAAATTAGAAAGATGTGTTGAAATACATGGCTAATTATAGGTAAAGCACTTTAGAACTACTGACAGCCACAGTCATTTATAGAAAACATCCAAACAGAAATGGATGCCTGTGGTTTACAAATAGCTAGATAAGGTCTATAATTGAAAATGATTTTGATGATTTGTGAGACAGAACAGAGAGGTATTTTTCTGTCCCAGTCTTGTTACAACTTTTTTCAACAGTTTATTTACATTACATTGACTTTATTAACCATACATTTGAATTGATTTAAATAGATTTTTTTTTCTTACCCTAATTACATTTTTTATATAATTATGTGTAGGCTTACCATACTATCCATTTAAAGTGGGACACTCATGACTTACACAGTTACATATGGTGAGCCTAATTATGTGTATATGGAATTAACAAAGTGTTTAACATAATTAAAAAACATCATAGGATACTTCAAACTATTTTTTCTACCACTTAAATTTAAGTTAATGTTCAAAAAAAGGTTCTGCTACACCCATATTCACTAAGGCCATTTACAGTTGAACACATTAAGTAGAAAAAAACTATATACAAAAAAAGTGTACTAGGTATGTTGAGCCCAGCGTATCTCTAAATGGGCCTGATTCATGCAACTGGTGTCGGGACTGTATCTTCTATAACAGTGGATCTGAGAACATACTGTATGTAAATGCTGCAGGTGCCATTATGAGATGCCCACCTCCAGCTTCTCAGATCTGCTGCATGGGTGTGAAGACACAGCATCAGATTGTCATTGTGACCATTGTGATGAGCACTGAGCAATCTGAGCTACCCTAAAGTTGCTCAGACTATCCACCTCTACAAAGCTGCCAAGGCCTGTGAATCTGCATTGGAAGTCGCTGGCTTCGGCATGCCTCAAAACCTGAGCTGACATGCCCCAGGTTTCTGAAATGTTTCCCCCCCAAACAGTTGTAGAATGTCAATCAACCAGCATCTACACCTGCACTGCGTCCAAGCACGGCCGGATTATAGGCGGGGCAAAAGGGGCGGTCATCCAGGGGCCCCTACAATGCCGTAAATTGGCCACTGTAGAATCTCCCTGGCTGGCTCACGCGTCCTGCCTTTTGGCAGCATCACACAGCACAGCAGTGTAGCAGCCTAACAGATTGATATGATGACCGTGGCTGACTGTGGAAGCCCCAAACCCTTTGATGAAATAATTCTGCAATACGCTGGTGAGTAGAGGGCAGGGCCTAATGCAGCAAAGTGCCCGTCCCCTTTTGAAAGCTAGTACTATAACAGATGAGTGTGCTACTGAGAGAGCATGCACACACTCCTTTCCTCCCTCCACTTATCTCTCTGTCCCCCTCTCTTCCCCCTCCCTCTCTTTTCCTTTATCTCACTCTCTGTCTCTCTACATCTCTCTCACTTTCTCCCCCTTCTCTCTCTCTGTCTCCCTCGCTGTCCCTTCCTCCCTCTCTCCCCCTCCCTGTCTCTCTCTCCCTCCCCCTTTCCCTCTCTCTTAGGGGTCTATTCATGATGTTAATTATCAGGCTCCAAACGGACCCCGATTATTAACATTATAACTCTACACGAGCAACAGAGCAATTCATCATTGCTCCAGCACGGACACAGCTGATCCGAAAATTAGATGTCAACCTTCACTACTCCTTTCAGGCAGAGAATCTTTTCACTGCTCCTTTCATCCCGGGACTCCTCTCATAGGGAAGGAGTGGGTTGCAAGCCCCAAGCGGGAGCAATCACCATCTAAAAATGGCAAATGCTCCCTCACTTAAGCTCCAAAAATATTGTATTTTCTGAGCTTGATGAATTCTTTCCCCATACTAGTGTATGGGGACAGCAGGCCATTCCACGAGAGGAAGTTAAGTAGAAGATATCTGTGATATCTCCTGCTTTCCCTTCCTGATGAATAGCCCGATAACTTAATTTCTACAATTGCAGGTGAAAATGTGCATTTTCCTTTGCTTTTGTAAAAATGAAGTAACGGTGAATAGGCCCCTATATATCTCACTTCCTGTCCCTCTCTCTCTTTCTCTCTCCCTCCCTCCACTTCTCTCTCTCTCTCTTTGAGAGTTGTACAACAACTCCTGTGCTTTTATTTTTGGTTTTGGATCTGTATTTCCTCGTGTTTTGGATCTGGATTGGTTTTGCCGAAACCGCCTTTCTGTGTTTTGTTTTTTGATTTTGGATCTGTATTTTGCTTTTAAATCATAAAAACAGCTAAAATCATATAATTTAGGCCTGTTTTGTTCCTACAGTATTATTAACCTCTATAACATTAATTTCCACTCGTTTCCAGTCAATTTTGACCACTTCACAGTTCACAATATTGCTTTCATCCAGTTTAGGCACAAAATTTGCACCAAGCTCGCTGGCTGACTAAGCTAAGCAGCAGCAGTGGGCGGCACAAACACCTGGCAGTTCAACTTACAACATGGCACATCAGAAAACAAATGTTTTTATTATTCAAGAGGTCTGAGGGAGTTGGAATATGTATATAGTTGAAGGCAGGGACAGGAAGGGTTGATTGGTAGTAAATTTTATTTCATTTTTTGATTCCGAAGTAAATTTATGAGGGAGGGGAGGAGCGGAGGCTTTTACAAAAAACATTTTACTCATTCACATCAGTCCTTGCCCCAGAAGAATCATTGACCGCCATGCATGTTGCTGCTGCTGGGAGTGGATTTTCATCCCAGAAGGGCACCAGGAAGACTACTAGTAGTGCTTTCCAAAACAATTGACTGTTATAAATAATCCTTTGCAAAGATTCCACTTGAAACTTTTTCCCTGCCTGTACAGGGACATTAAAAAAAAACATAATGGCCTCCAAACTGTCGTTATACCCAGTGTCCACTTAACCAGCACAGATATGTGGACAAGTGGAACAGAGCAAATGCAAGATTTCAGATTTAAGGTTAAAGTCTTATATTGTATCTTTCTTGAGAATCCTTGAGTACCATGCCTGCTGCTGGCAGTACATCTGCTGAGAAAAAAATAAACTTTCAAAACACCCATTGGTGATGCAGATGAGTCAACACAACCACATTTTGACATCTGGTCGGGTCAGAATTGCCTACAATTAATGACACCTCTACAGTGACTCCATCTGATAAGTTCACCATTCAAAGAATGGTTGAGGTCTATTTAAACATTTTTAATGATAGCAACCAAATAGGTATGTCAGAAAGTCCATTTGACTACTGGTAAGAAAAAAATAATAATTTGGAGGCCCTTGCACAAACTGGCTTTGCTTTACTTGAGCTGCCCACCCTCCGGTGTGTACTCAGATAGAGTTTTCAGCACAGCCGGGAACTTTGTCAGTGATTGGCCTATGAGACTACTTCCCCAAAATGTGGAAAAGATGATGTCCATCAAAATGAACTACAAATTCTATGAGAAAGACCTTTACTGTCAATTACGTGCAAAAATTACAGAGGCACCTGTAATGGTGGATTCCAGCGGGGACAAATTAATATTGTGTGAAGAAGATGATGTATACATCACCTCAGATTACACCAGCACCCATCATCCCATCCTGTGTTGTGTATAAATTACAGCTGCGATGATTAGATCCTGAAATGTGAAAAGCTTGCCTAAAAAAAGTGTATTTTCAGGGACACTTGAAGAGTTGGAGAGAGGATGAGGAAAGTTTGATTTTGAGAAGGGTATTTGTTATATAGGCATATTCTGGATATGTTTAGATTAGGGGTGAGCGGGTTCAGATTTCTGAAATCCGAACCCCCCCGAGCCCCCCCGATCCGAGGCAGATCCGAGTCAGGCTCGACTTTTCCCGCCTGACTCGGATCAGAAATTGAGGCAAAACGTCATCATCCCGCCTTCCAGGTCTCGCGGGTTTTGGATCCTATATAAGGTACCCGCGTCGGCACCATTTTCTCACTCGGCTGTGGACAGTGAAGAGGGAGGGTGGGAGTTAGGGCTGGCTGGGCTGTGTAGTGTAGTGTAGTGCAGAGTAGTGTTGTGTTGTGCTGTGCTGCGCTGTGCTGCTGTTGTCCATAGGGGCTGTGTCCACTACTTCAAAGTCCATAGGGGCTGGCTGTGTTGTTCTGTGCTGCTGTTGTTAATAGGGGCTGTGTCCACTACTTCAAAGTCCATAGGGGCTGGCTGGACTGTGTTGTGCAGTCAGTTCTCCATAGGGGTTGTGTCCACTCCAAAGTCCTGTGCAGTGTCCCAGTCCTAAAGGGGTGCTGTAGTGTTGTCCAGGGGGTGCTCTGTCCATCAGGGGTGCTCCCCCCAAGTGCTAAAAAAATTATATTTTTTCTGTGTTTGTGAATTGTGTGCGCAGTAGTCGCACGTGCATCAACAAAGTAGTGCCAAGCGTGCGCCTGTGTCATAAGTAAAGGGCCGGCTGGCTTGACCGTTAAAGGGTGCTGTAACCCCCAAAGTACACTCCAGTCCAAACCAAAAAAATATATATTTTCTGTGTTTGTGAATTGTGTGCGCAGTAGCCGCACGTGCATCAACAAAGGAGCAGCGCCAAGCGTGCACCTGTGTCCCATAAGTAAAGAGCCGGCTGGCTCATTTCTTAAAGGGTGGTATAACCCACAAAGTGCACTACTCTCCAGCAAAAATAAAAAAATATTTTCTGTGTTTAGCCGCACGTATATATCAAATCGATATAACAAAAATGGAGGACCAAACTTTCTCCGATAAAAATAAATTAGAGAAAGATCAAGAACCAATTCCTCCTAGTGCTGAAGCTGCTGCCACTAGTCATGACATAGACGATAACATGCCATCAACGTCGTCTGCCAAGGCCGATGCCCAATGTCATAGTAGAAGGCACATACAATCCCAAATGACAAAGTTCAGGAAAATGACCTTGATAAAAACATTTAAATCATCTGAAGAGAAACGTAAACTTGCCAATATGCCATTTATGACACAGAGTGGCAAGGAACGGCTAAGGTCGATCCCTAGTATGTTCATGACTAGTGGTTCAGCTTCACATGACAATGGAAGCCCTCCTCCCACTAAAAAAATCAAAAGAGTTAAGCTGGCAAAACCACAGCGAAGAACTGTGCTTTCTAAGAAGATATCACAAATTCCCAAGGAGAGTCTAAGTGTGGTGGTGGTTGCGATGCCTGACCTTCCCAGCACTGGATGGGAAGAGGTGGCTCTTTCCACCATTTGCACGCCCCCTGCAAGTGCTGAAAGGAGCACCCACAGTCCACTTGCTGATATGCAAATTGAAGATGTCACTGTTGAAGTACAACAGGATGAGGATACTGGTGTAGCTGGCGCTGAGGAGGAAGTTGGCGAGGAGGATTCTGATGGTGATGTGGTTTGTTTAAATCAGGCTCCGGGGGAGACAGTTGTTGTCCGTGGGATGAAAAAGCCCATCACAGTCATGCCTGGGCAGAGGATCAAACATTCCACCTCTTTGGTCTGGCAATATTTCTATCCAAATCCGGACAACAACTGTCTTGCCATTTGTACCATATGTAAAGGTGAAATAAGTAGAGGTAGGGACGTCAACCACCCAGGAACATCCTCCCTTATACGGCACCTGCAGCGCGTTCATAAAAAGTTACTGTCAAGTTCAGAAACTTTGGCTAAGACCGTAAGCAGTCCAGGGACACCTAAATCCTGTTGTCCTGTTGTATCCAAGCGCCTGCAAACAACACCGTCAACTCCCTCCTCGTCAATTTCCTCCTTAGTCAGGATCGGAAGTAGTCCTGCAGGCCATGTCACTAGCATGACTGACTCTCCTATCCAGGATTCCTCCGGAGGATCCTGCATTGCTACGCCTCCTGCTGCCGCTGCTGCTGTTGCTGCTACTGGGAGTCATTCATCATCCCAGAGAAGAAGTAGGAACACCACTACTTTTACTAAACAATTGACCCTCCAACTGTCCTTAGCGAGGAGGATGAAGTATGACAGCAGTCATCCTGAAGCAAAACGTATAACTGAGGCCTTGACAGCTATGTTGGTGTTAGACGTGCGTCCGGTATCCGCCATTACTGCAGTGGGATTTAGACAATTGATGGAGGTAGTGTGTCCCCGGTTCCAAATCCCGTCTAGATTCCACTTCACTAGGCAGGCGATACCGAGACTGTACAGAAACGTCAGAAAAAGTGTCCTCAGTGTCCTGAAAAATGCCATTGTACCCAATGTCCACTTAACCACGGACATGTGGACAAGTGGAACAGGGCAGACTAAGGACTATATGACTGTGACAGCCCACTGGGTAGATGTATCACCTTACGCAGCAACAGCAGCAGCGTCACCAGTAGCAGCATCTCAGAAACACCAGCTCATTCCAAAGCAGGCTACGCTGTGTATCACCGGTTTCAGTAAGAGGCACACCGCCGACAACCTCTTAGAGAAACTGAGGGAAATCATCGCCCAGTGGCTTACCCCACTTAGACTCTCCTGGGGATTTGTGATATCTGACAATGCCACCAATATTGTGCAGGCATTACATCTGGGCAAATTCCAGCACGTCCCATGTTTTGCTCACACAATAAACTTGGTGGTGCAGAATTTTCTGAAAAGCGACAGGGGCATGCAGGAGACGCTTTGGGTGGCCCGAAAAATTTCTGGCCACTTTCGCCATTCAGCGACTGCGTGCCGAAGACTGGAGCACCAGCAAACACTCTTGAGCCTGCCCCGCCATCACCTGAAGCAAGAGGTTGTGACACGGTGGAACTCAACCCTCTATATGCATCAGAGGATGGAGGAGCAGCAAAAGGCCATACAAGCCTATACATCCACCTATGACATAGGCAAAGGAGGGGGTATGCACCTGACTCAAGCGCAGTGGAGAATGATTTCCGTGTTGTGCAAGGTTCTCCAGCCTTTTGAACTTGCCACACGTGAAGACAGTTCAGACACTGTCAGCTTGAGTCAGGTCATTCCCCTCATCAGGCTTTTGCAGAAGCAGCTGGAGAAAGTGAAGGAGGAGCTAAGACAGAGCGATTCCGCTTGACATCTGGTCCGGACTGAAGGACCTGGCAACAATTTCTGACATGTCTACTGTCACTACATATGATACTGTCACCATTGACAGAATGGTGGAGGATTACATCGGTGACAGCATCCAAGTAGGCATGTCAGACAGTCCATTCCTGTACTGGCAGGAAAAAGAGGCAATTTGGAGGCCCCTGTACAAACTGGCTCTATTTTACCTGAGTTGCCCCCCCTCCAGTGTGTACTCCGAAAGAGTGTTTAGTGCAGCCGGGAACCTTGTCAGCGAAAGGCGTAGGAGATTGCTTCCACAAAATGTGGAGAAGATGATGTTCATCAAAATGAATTATCAACTCTTCCAGGGAGACCAGCCTCCAGAACGTACAGAGGGACCTGAGGTGGTGGATTCCAGTGGGGACGAGTTAATACTCTGTGAGGATGAGGATGTACACAACACTGAAGAGGGTGAGGAATCGGTGATTGAGGAGGATGAGGACGACATCTTGCCTCCGTAGAGCCAGTTTGTGCAGGGACAGATTAATTGCCAGCTTGTTTTGTGGGGGCCCAAACGAACCAATCATTTCAGCCACAGTCGTGTGGCAGACCCTGGCGCTGAAATGATTGCTTTGTTAAAGTGTGCATGTCCTGTTTATACAACATAAGGGTGGGTGGGAGGGCCCAAGGACAATTCCACCTTGCACCTCTTTTTTTTCTTTGCATTATGTACAGTTTGGGGCCTAGTTTTTCAAACTGCCATCCTGTCTGCCACTGCAGTGTCACTCCTAGATGGGTCACGTGTTTGTGCCGCCCACTCGTGTCGCTTAGCATAGTCATCCAGCTACCTCGGTGCAGCCTTTTGGACATAAAAACACTATTGTGAGGTGTGAGGTGTTCAGAATAGACTGGAAATTTGTGGAAATTAAGGTTATTGAGGTTAATAATAGCATAGGAGCAGAAAAACCAACACATTCTGTGATTTTAGCTGTTTTTATGCTTTTTTTCAAAAAAATACAGATCCAAAACACAAAACCCAGAACCCAAAACACGGAAGGGTGGTTTTGGCAAATCCAATCCAGATCCAAAACACGGAGAAAGATCCAGATCCAAAACCAAAACACAAAACACGAAAAGTGGCCGGTGCACACCCCTAGTTTAGATGTATGTAATATGAATGTGCTTGAATTTGGGTAACACGAAGTTCAGACTTCAGGAATATTGAATTATTTAATGCATTTGAAACCTTACTCAACACTACTGTACTCCGCAAGCATAGTCCAATGCTTAAGGATATTTCAAGCTGCCTAAAGAAATGTATCATTGAAATTATCCAGTCTGATGAAACAGTCTGATGAAACAGCAAAGCAGGCTGCAATAAGGAGAATTTTAAACTCCAGAAAATAAAATTGTGTGGTCACTGCAAGGTTTTACATCTGTAACTTGTGAAAAAATATATTAATCTTATTTTAAGTAAGAAATCTCCTTGTGGAAGGTATCTGGGAAAATGAGAGGGGATGACCAGTAACACCAATCACTATTACCTGGCCTGGCAGAGACAGCCCATAGGTTTACTCACAATGTAAGGGAAGGTATGGTGAGGTATATTGGTGTGCTCCAGACTTCTCCTCCTATGCAGGGAAAAGAGCAGTTGTCTCACTTGTTTAGAACCCTAACCCCCTAAACCTCCATTGCTGGTCTGTGCAGAATGTCAGCATTTCACATTCACACACAAAGGGAAAAGTAGTTATTTTTGTAAGCTGACTTGTTCTGAATCTTTTCCAATACAGAACTCTGGCAAACATTAATATCTTTGCTTGCTCAGAGTGTTAACAGAGCTTTACTGAGAGACAGAAAGTGACTATTGATTAATTTTGGGATTATCCTCCCAAAATATCAGCCTTATAAAGTGGTTTTCTAAGAGCTGAAGTGCTGTTCTCACAAACTTATCAGGCTGAAAGATTTTGATTTCAGCTGCCTATGTAAGAGGGACTGCCACCACTGAATGTGGAGATGGTTATCCAAATTTCCAGATACAGAATGTGACATTTTTGATATTTTACTCTTAATGTATGTATGTGTATATATATATATATATATATATATATTAATATTTATATTTGATGTAAGACCATGTATTTAGGTTTTCAAATATTTTGGTCTGAACACAAAATAAATAGTAGATTGTTTTTTTAAATACTTGCATTTTTGCTAAAGATTTACAAACCAATCAATTCCATATAGGCCTGTTTGAACTAATTTGACTGTACTATGTGGTTTTTTTTACCATTCTCTTTTTAAATGGTTTAGTAGCCTTCAAATTGCAGGGGTGTATTATGACCATGGTCAGCGCGATGTGGTCAGCCGTTCCTGCACAGTTTGGAAGTTACAGGCTGGAGAGGTGCTGTTGCTGCCTTCTCCATTTGACGGGCGCTTGCTGAGGTTTTGTTACCAGTGGGTGCCCAGTGGGTCCTTCCCTGCAGCCAGAGCCTGGAGCTCACTCCTGAGTTCTGCCTTCCAGCTCTTGCAGTGAGTGTAGGGAGAGATGTTATGATATCTCTCCCACAGTGCCGAGAGCGAGGAGCTGTCAGATGGCGGCAGGCACAGGAATGGGGCTTCAGGTAAGTACAGTGTTGTGTGTGTGTATGTGTCATTATGTATAAGGTGTACTACTACTGTGGGCATTGTATAAGGGGCACTACTACTGTTTGCATTGTATAGGGGACACTACTACTGTGGGCATTGTATAGGGGGTACTACTACCGTGAGCATTGTAAATGGGGCACTACCTACTGTGGGAATTATATAGGGGCACTAATACTGTGGGCATTGTATAAGGGGCACTAATAGTGTGAGATACTACTACCTTGGAAATTGCATAGGGAACTATACTACAGTGGGCATTGCATAACAGGCACTACTACTGTGGGCATTGCATAACAGGCACTACTACTTTGGGCATTTACTGTAAAGGACACTACTACTGTGCGCATTGTATAAAGGATACTACTACTGTGTGCATTGTATAGGGACACTACTACTGTGGGTATTGTATAGGAGTCCCTACTACTCAGAGGAGTAGCATGGAACCATGGTGCCCAGAGAAAGTGCATGTCATAGCGCGCCCCCCCCACCTTCCTGTACTGAACTGTGCCAGTGGGGTATGGCCAGCCAGGAATAGAATGCTTCGGTGATCTGACATTAAGGAGTAGCTCCTTTGGCACTGCTTTATTTATGTATAGCACCTAGGATCTGACTTTTATCTCCTTTGAATCATTGTTATTAGTCAATAGAGGAGATTGTATTATATATTCTGATCATTTAACTTAAATTGACAGAATACATGTGCAAGAGTTAAATTCCACAGGGTGCACAGCTCATGACTGCAGTTACTTCCCCAAGCAGCTATCACTGGAGTGGGAACACCTATGGGAAGCTCCCATTTCAGCTATGCTCCTACTTTGCAAATATACATTGCACCTAAATTAATGTGAGTACTACTAATCATGTTCTGTCTACCACCTTTATTATTATTTCAGGTCTCCTAATATTTTTTAAAAGACCTTTCAAATATCACTTTGTGGGCATGCCTGGGAACACCTCATTACTTAAATAGCAAAGCAGTGACTTTGTTTAATCTAATACCTTACAACTGAAGTTTAGGACTTTTCCTCAGATGTGTCACTTTTAAGTCCATTGAAGCTCAATGAATGAATGAGGAGAGAAGGAGGGAGGGGATCAAATCGGAGAGGGCAGAGGAAAGTGCCAATCAGAGAGGGGTGGCGACAGAAGCCAATAAGAAGGGAGTGGACAGGGGCAAAGAGCCAATCACAGGGTAGAGAGGGGAGGGAATTAAAGAGATGAGAAGTGATTGTAATCAATCTGACAGGAAAGGGGAGGTGACAGAAGATGATCACAGAGGAGGGAGGGCCAGAGGGGAGGCAATCTGGGCAGCTTGAGGGAGCATGAAATGTAGAAACGGATCTCAGATCCGTAACTTATATAGCAAACAAATCAAGCTAAAACTAACAGGTGGCCATCATATAGCGCCCATGATCTGGAACCCTGGATGGTGCCCTCTACCCATTTTCGCGCCCGGAGCTCATGCTCCACCGGAACCACCCTCGCTACTCCCCTGCTACTACTGTGGGCATAGCATAACACACTACTACTGTGGGCATTGTATAGGGACACTACTACTATGGGCATTGCATAACAGGCACTACTACTGTGGGCATTGACTGTAAAGGACACTACTACTGTGGGCTTTGAGAGTAATGGGCACTACTACTGTGGGCATTATGTGTATAAAAGACAGTACTGTGGGCTTTGTGTATAAAGGGCACTGTTGTCTACTGTAACATGAATAAGGGACACTACTACAGTATGTGGTATAATGTGAATCAGGGGCATTATCTGCAGAGCAACTTAAATAAGATTGTGCTACTGTGTGGTGCAATTTGAATTGGGAGCACAATTGTGTGGCCACATCTTATTCTTGTGAGACCACACCACTGTATTTGTGGAGTGCACCAAAAATAAATGGGAGAAAGGGGGCAAATTTATAGTTTGCAGTAGAGATGAGTGGGTTTGGTTCTCAGAGAACCAAGGCCACCCGAATTTAGCACATCCGAGTCGGATCCAAACAGTCTCGGAGGTTCCCGCCTTACTCGGTTCTCGAAACCGAGGCAAAACCATAGAGACGGAAATGTCGTGGCTCGCGAGCTTTCGTCTCTATGATCAATGTAGTATATAGGGACCACGCGACAGACGCCATTTCACTCTGGTTGTGGAGACTGAATAGGGAGGGTGGGTACTGTAGGGATGGGAGAGGTGCTGATGCTATCTGCTGTGTCCTGGGCTGGTGACTGCTGATCAATTCTGGTCTCTGGTCACGGTGCTGTCACTGTGCTGTCTGCTGATCCATTCTGGTCTCTGGTCATGGTGCTGTCACTGTCACTGTGCTGTCTGTGCTGATCCATTCTGGTCTGCTGTGTCCTGGGCTTGTGCTGTGTCCATCTCTGGGCCCAAGTTCTGGACTCCAAAAAAAAAAAGGAAAAAAAAAAAACTCAAAGTGTCTTTAAAGTTCTTATATTTTTCTGTGTGTGCATGCGCTATTAACACGCTTAACCACAGTAGCACACAAGAGCCAGCCAGCAACGCACTTTGCAACCTTGTGCTGCCCGGCTACAGTTGTTCTTTAAAAAAAAAACAATAAAAGTGTCATTTTTTTCTTGTTTTTGTGGGTGGGTTTTCGCAATAACCGCAGTAGTGCACAAGATCCAGCCAGTAACGCACATTGCAACCTTGTGCTGCCTGACTCCAGTCGTGATCAATTGTTACTCTGGGGCCTAGTTCTTCTGGAGCTGACAAAAAATATAAATCATCATTTGTTGTTTTTTGTAATATTTTTGTGTGTGCGCATGACTGCACGTGTGTGAATTTTGCAACTGCACCTTGGCTACACTATTGATGATTGTGACACTGCTTCTAGACTGCAGAAAAAATATGGAGGGCTGTCACATGAGACAGGAGAGCAAGGCCAAGAACCACATGTTGTAGCTGCCGCCAGCAGTGCAAGGCCGTCAACTTCCTCAACCTCTAGGAAGGCCCATGCCCCAGGGCTTAATTCATACCATCGATATGGTAAAGCAGGTTTTACTGAAATTAAGAAAAAAAATTGAAAATATATTTGCCTTTAGATAAACAAAAAATTGGCAATATGCCATTCACTACACAAGGCCTTGGCCTTTCTTTATGAAGACTGCTGATAGCCCTTCTGCTTGTAGTAGTAGTGTTTGTGGTCCAATTAAAAATGTGAAAGTTGTTAAGACAGCTCCAGAAAAACCAACTGTGTGCCCTGAGAAATCGAAATCACAAATCGTGCAAGTGTGTCCGTGGTTGCCATGTGTGAGCCCGACCTAAATACTAGTGTACTGGAGGATCCTCCAAGTTCCAACATTTGTGTGCCCTCTGTAAATGTGGGGAAGGGCAGTCAACATCTTGCTCACATAATCATTGAGGATGCTTCTGTGGAATTGCACATGGAGGAGGAGGATATTTTGGTGGATGAAGGTGCTAAGGATGATAAGGATGTTGATGGTGAAGATGTTGGTGATGAGGATATTGATGCCAAGGATGTCCTTTGTGTAAGTAAGGCAACAGCTGTTGCCCATGGTTTGAAAAAGCCATTGTTGTCATGCCGGACAAAAGACAAAAAAATCAACTTCTCACATGTGGAATTATTTCCATCCTGATCCGGACAACAGTTGTCAAGCCATATGTGCCCATTGCCATGCAAGAGTGAGTAGAGGGAGGGAACGAAACCACCTAGGAACCTCCTCCTTGTTACGTCACTTGGAGCGCATTCATCAAATATCAAATTGTATGTTGACAAGTTCCAAAACTCAAAACGTAACAAGTCTAGTGTCACCTACCTGCTCCCTCTCTGTGGGATCCAAGTGCCTTCGATCTTCCACACCAACACCTGCATCATCACCTACATCCTCATTCGTGATCGGAAGTAATTTAAAAAACAATTGACTATTAAACAATCCTTTGATAGAGGAAGTAAGTATAACAGCTGTCACCCAGTTTCACAGTGGATCACTGATGCCAAGATGGCTGTGCTAGTATTAGATGGTGAAATAATAAAAAATTAGGATGATAGTGTGGAGGAAGTGCAAAAAGAGGATGAGGGGGTAATTTGTGTCCTATCTGATGCTAATGTGGATGTTGATGATAAGGATGTGGTTTGTGTAAATCAGCCACCAGTGGTAGCAGTTCTTACTAATGATAAAAATAAATCCAGAAAAGCAACGTCTTGGGTGTGGAATTATTTTAATCTAAATTCTGGCAACAGTTGTGAAGGCATCTGTTCCATTTGTAAAGCCAAAGTTAGCAGAGGAAGGGACATTAACCATCTAGGCACCTCCACCCTGTTACGTCATTTGTAGTGAGTTCATGCAATTTGTTTAACAAAATTATAATTTGTAAATTAAATTGAAAAGACAACAAAGATGCTAATAGTGCAAGAAAGGAAAAATTTGTTTATTTTTCCTTTCTTGCACTTTTAGCACATTTATTGTCTGTTTAATATATATGTATTATTTTCACATCTTTATTTTTCACCTTACTATATGCAGCAGTAACTGCTCCTATCTATCTAACACCTTTTTACACTTCACCTTTCCTCATTAGAGTGATGCCCTGGGGTGGCTTATCTGGGCTTGCTTGGGGGTGTCCTGTGCTCTGGATTTCAACTCCAGTATGTTAGGGACCTACACTCAGAGGTTACCTGGGCACGGTGGGTAGGCCCATAACCATGGCCATGATTATGCAAAAAACCTCTATTGATTTATTGCAAAATTCTATTGCAAAATGTATTATTATATATAATCAGTAATGTTGGAGTTATGCATATGTAATTCTTCTTTTTGTGTTTGCAACAATAGTCTCCACAGGTAGCATCTCCCATTATATATATATATATATATATATATATATATTCAGGGTGTGCAGTCTAGGAAATTGGTATGAAATACTGCCGGCCACATGGCCGGTGGTTCGATTCCCAGCAGCGGCAGCCCGACATCAGCAGAGTTCCGAGCAGCGGAAGCCCGACAGCACTGGAAATCCCGATCGTGGATAGGTGAGTTTCTACTAACCTAACCCCCCTAACCCTATCCCTCCTTAGGGGTGCCTAACCCTAACTTCCCCCCCAAGTGCCTAACCCTAATCCCCCCTGTAAGTGCCTAACCCTAACCACCCCCTTCCCCGCTGCCTAAACCTAAGTCTCCCGGGGGGGTGCCTAATCCTAACTCCCCCCCGGGGGTGCCTAACCCTCCCTCCCCCTAGCCTAACCCTCCTGGGGGGTGCCTAACTCTAAGTCCCCCCCGGGAGCCCTAAACCTAACCCTCCCCCCCGCAGCTGTCCGCTCGCGGCGCCCGGAATCACTATGATCGGGATGCCGGGTGCCAGTCTCACAGCGTCGGGGAAATGCAGGCGTCTACATCTAGACGCCCGGCATTTCACCCTTGCCGAGATATGACAGTCGGGAAGCCGGCTCCCGATATTTAGGCAGTCGGCTTCCCGATTGCATACCGCGGTCTAGGGCCCATTTCGACATTTTGGTGTCAACATACAAAATGTGTCAACATTTCAACCATGTCGACCTAAATGTATGTCGACATATTAATTGTTAATCTAATGACCATGTGGACATTCTGACTGTTGACGTTCAGAACCTGTTGAAATTCTGGTCTCGACATTCTGAATGGCAACCTTCTTAATGTCATTGGATACAGATTGCAGTTGCTGTAAGCAATTTCTATTTTATTTTAAATTTAAGTGAGAACCACAAAGGAGTTTATTTTGCTTTTCATTAACAATGTACCTAATTTTACATAAATACAAAATTTTAAAAATAGATATTAGATTTAATATTTACCTGTGTATTACCTTTATAATACACAATTGATAATGAAATCTTATAAATAGGTTTACACAAAAAATAGTAAAACCTGAGAAAGAAGGACAAAAAGAACAGTGGGTATGAGAGTAATTGAATAATATAATACTAGTGGGTGGGTATAAACAACCTCTAAATGTCTTAAATTAAAGATAAAAAAAGAACTCTTGTAAAGAGAGTCTGTGAAATAACACAGTGGAACGAAGCATTTCATTGGGTTCCTAGAGTGAATTAAGTAATAAACAGTAATGAAACCATCTGGCCATTCCAGAATATGCAGTCAAATGACTTTACATTCCAGTTGACGTCAGCACTTTATTTACTTTTGAGAAAAGTTCAAAGATGGTTTTAGAAGCTATTGTAATGAGGGCCAAGCAAACAAAGCATTTTTGTATTTCTTACACTTATAATTAAGGTCAAAACTATTGATACTGTGTTGAAACTAACATATTGAACGTCAAAACCAAAAATTGTAAAAAGCATTAAGTAAAACCATTGTTGTGAATGTGAAGTAGTTTTCAGAAATGTCAATAACATGTGAAAACACAAAGATTATAGCACCTTATTATCAAATAATATTTGCCAGATATTCCCTAAAAACATCAGTTTTCAGCAAATACCCGCAAACTCGCTTTATGGCCTGTATTCAATTTGAAGCGAAAAGCCGTTTTCGTGTGATTTTGGCAAAATCTTTTCGCCAATTACATCATTTTCGCCTATTTTGATTTAACAGGCGGAAAGTCAATGCAATATAATAGGCAAAAAAGTTTCGCCTATGAATAGCAGGCGGAAAAAAGTGCAGAATTGGGGTTTTGGGGTGCAACTTTGTGGGAACCCCCGTGCAGCCTTCAGACAGTCCCCCAAAGGTAAACTGTGTCAATTTTTTTAAAAAAAACACTTGACACCCAAAAAAATCACTTTGAATTTGGGGGAGGGAGGAAATGTTGGGGGACAAAGTTAAAAACTAGGAACTTGAATCTTGTCCCCAAGTATGCCCCAGGTGTTTTTGTATTGCAGGTGTTTGCAGCAGGTGGATTTTTCACTTTAGCAACTTTAAAATATGCTGACCCCCATTTTCAAGTACCCCAAATTTGCTGGGATAAGTTATTTTCTGCAAAAAATACTCCTGAATACTATTCTACACCACTTATACAAAAACGCTATTTAGCAGCTTTTGAGCCCGTTTAAAAACACCAAATACCTTCAGCAAGCCAAATCGGGGGGTACCATAGTGAACCCCCATGTCAGAGAATCTTTTGGGGGGTCTCAGGCTGATTTCCCCAAAACTGACAGTACTTTCCGCTCATTTAAGTTTTGCCATGTCCCGTTTGCGCCTACTTTCAAATTGAATACGGCGATACGCGGGTACGCGTACGATACTTTTCCACCTGCAAAACAGGTGAAGTAGGCGAAAAGTCCGGGAGGCGAAAAAGTGAAAAAGTGAGCTCAAATTGAATACGGGCCTAAGTATCCCCCATATGTAAGGAGGAAAGACTGCAACAGATATCTCGGATATCTTCTGCAGTCCCTCCATTTCCGTCATCAGCCGCAGCCCCCATAGGTTTCTAAGGGGGATGCAAACCTGTCAGATATACCAAGCTGCAAAATGCTTTGATCTGGTGACTCATGCACCAACCGATGCTATCACACTGCTTCCAGCTCTTCTTTAGGACGGGCTCTTATCAGAGCCCGTCTCCTGGCAAGAGATTGTTAGTAAATTCACGTGAAAATATAAATTTTCACTTTGAGAATTTATGCAAAAAATAATTATCACATCTTCATTAAAAATGCGGATTGTGATAAAAAATGCCCATATTTGTTCTTAATGTAGCGGCAACAAAAATTATAACCCTAACTGGAATAAAGTAGTGTACTGTATGTACCTGGAATACATACCTGGAGTATGTACCTCTGATAAAAAACTTGAATACATAGGGCCGTATTCAATTAGCGACAAAAAGCCGTTTTCGGCGAAAAAGTTTCGCTGATGGCATAATTTCGCCAGATGAAAACTTAGATGAAAAATCCCCGTATTGAATTCCAAAGACTTTTTGCCAATGCGAAAAGTCAATGCAATGTAATCGGCGGACAAGTTTCGCCTATGAATAGCAGGCGAAAAAAAAGTGCAGAATTGCGGTTTTGGGGTGCAAACTTTGGGAAACCCCCCTGCACCCTTGGGACAGTACCCCAAAGCTAAACTGTGACAAACATTTTTAAAAAATTACTTTAGAACACCCCAAAAAAGTACTTTCCTTTTGGGGGCAAAAAAGATAAAGTTGGGGGACAGACTTAAAACTAGTGAAATCGATGACAGGGGGGGTCCCCAAGTATGGGGCAGGTATTTTTTTGACTGCAGGTGCTTGCGGCAGGTGGATTTGTTACTTGATTTAAAACTTCACTTTAACAACTTAAAAATATGCTAGCACCCACTTTTATGTACCCCAAATATGCTGGGAGCAGTTATTTTCTCCAAAAAATATTGCTTAAAGCTTTTCTTCACCGCTTGTGTAAATGCGCTAATTGGCAGCAATTGGCAGAACTTAAGTACCCCAAATACCTTCATTAGGGCTAATCTATAGTGATCCCCAATGTTAGTGCTTCTTTTGGGGGGTGTCAGGCTGAGTTCTCCATTTTTGACAGGGCTCGATGCCTGTTTCAGTTTCTCTGGGTGCAGTTTTTGATTCTTTTCTAATTGAATACAGCGAATATCAGGAGCGTGCCTGATACTTTTCCACATGTAAAATGTAGGCGAAAAGTCTGGCATGCGAATAAGTATCACGAGTGCGAAACTAATTGAATACGGCCCATAGTAGCCTAAACATCGACTGAATTTCATAGGCACAATTTAATTAAATTCCTAATAGGACTATAAATATAGGTTTGTTATGATGTAAATTAAATAATTTGTTACCAATTCCAAAACTAAAAAATTCAAACCAGGAACAAAACTAGAAAAAGAAAAAGCAGCTGGAAAATCAGGTTGTGTAAACAATGTAACAGGTTCGATAGTTTTAAACGGTATTTATTGCCAAATAATTAAAATGTATCAGAACATAAGTTCTTGAGCCTCTAATATTGCATATAATATAAAATAAACATTAATAACACAAATTGTTGCAGAGTTTGAACATATAGTCCTGTGACTCACGCAGACTTCAATTGTTTCTAATATATTGTGAGCAAGTTCAGAATGTATATGTATATATATACTTGCCAGCCAAATGGAATGTTGGAAAAATAAAGTCCCTGAAAAATAGCGCTGACAGCCAAGGTCCTTATGTGCGAAGTTGTAATGAAGATCACGGTGTCACTATGAAGGCTCAGACCTTATTGAAGGGAGCCTGGATCTCCATTAATCTTCTGTACCAGCTGCAGTTGTCCTGATAAGGGACACTGGGCTCCTCGTCCTGCAGTAGCCCCTGTTTGTATCAGGCGGAGTACAAGGTTTGAGCCCTGCTAGTGACACCGTGAACTCCGCTGCTCTAAACAGAGGACACTGCTTAACAGTGGCGTACTCCCCCTGATACAAACGGGGGCTGCTGCAGGACGAGGAGCCCGGTTTATACCCAGACGGCTTAAATGAACAAGTGTATCCTTATGAAGTGAAATCTCTGCAACAATCAGGGAATCTTGGTAGAAAGTTCACCTACGCGTTTCAACGCTATTCTGGCGTCTTTGTCAAGGTGTGAGTATTGCCTGCCTCATGCTCTATTTATCCTCCAGGATAACTAATTTGACATGATTGATTAATTGATTTTAACAATTTAAAACATCTGTTGGTAATAATTTAATCAAAAAACGAACCTTGTTATTTCTAGATCCTAGATATATATTTTTATATTTGTACATATTATTTATTTATCTTTATGAAGAAGATTAAATTACAATCAGAGTTAGAAGTTTTTTTAAAAACAACTTAGAGAGAACCCCATAGTGTCGTATAATCACTTATAAAGAGGGTTAACCCCTTATGAATACATACATATTGCCATATACCTTTTTGCTACTAATTTTAAAAGATGTATATATATATATATATATATATATCACATCTTTTTAATTATATTATAATACCTAACTATTTAGTGAAAAATAATAATGGATAGTAGCATCAAACAGTGATCTCCGTTAATATAATTTTCAAAAGCCGATGTCAATATCCATATTAATTTTCTACAATGAAACTTTCTGCAATCATCATATAATTACAGACTATATCATATATAAGGAATGTATGACAATAATAGAAACTCTATACACAGATAGATAATTAGCTATATATATAATATCTCTCTATATATAAATAAAAAGACCTTATGTTTTAACAACTGGTTGAAATATGTATGCATATAAAACAATCATATAAGCCTATCGTTTTATTATCTTGCATGTCATAATAGAACTTAAATGGGAAATTGGTGTGAGATCACTATTGGAGAGTATATGAAAAAAGAAGAAGAATTGGTACTGATATATACCATACAAACTAATCTAAATAAGACAATTGTTATAAAGAAGACAAAAAGAGAGATTTTACACTAATAATCATATATAAATTAGATTGATAGATAAGGTACAAAAAGATATAATAGTTAGAACACAGAGTTTAATTCCACTTGTTCATTCAAGCCGTCTGGGTATAAACTGTTTATCTGGAATATCCAGAACAGCTCTTGACGGCATAGTGACCTGAAACGGTCTCCTTTTCTAATTGTTGGGGGAATGTGTTCAAGACCCACGATCTTATGGGAACTATCTTTACCATCATGGACAGTTGCAAAATGTCTTGAAATGCTATGCAGCATGTTAATTTTCAAGATGTTTCTCCTATGCTCTAAAAAATTTTCTTTTAAGCTTCTAATAGTACGTCCTATGTATCTAATATTTTCACAGCTGCATAATAGCATATAATTAACAAATTTGGTATCGCAGTTAATGAAATATTTCATCGTTATGATTCTTTCATTATATACTGTATTGATTTCTTTTGTTTTATTGGATATAAAATTGCTAATAAATAGTGCGCAGTAAAGAAATAAGATCTGCTAGCAGCCAATAAACAACAGGCTGTACATCCACAGCTCAAAGAACATGCAAAATAGAAAATTGTTATGTATAAATAATTCTGTGCTTCTTATTTCCACATGTAAACCAATACATCTGTGGAGTCACTAAATAAAACCACTGAAACACATATTCATAGTCCAAATATAGTCCTTCTTTACAGGTTGATCCACCTTATAAGTAAAAAGTTCCCATCGATCTTTGTATCCTGGATCTGAAACAATAGTAGTATCTCCCAATAATGGGTGGATACAAGAACAGAAAAAAGAGAATAGTGCAAAACCTTATGATAAAAGGTAAATTTAATGAAAAAATTGCACTTACAAGATCAAACGAATAAAACAGCATATAACATAAATCTGTTAGTGGCTGAGCAGCACCGCTTCCACGATCCTCCTATGATCACCCAGATGGAAATCAGGCTGGAGTAATAGATACAGGTCCAGACTGTTTCTCCCCAATTGAAGAAGGTGGTGGAATAACGATGGTCTCTTAATGCCACAGTGAGCCAAGCTTAACGTGTTTCCGACCCTGTTGGGTCCTTCATCAGAAGCATGGCCATAATCAAGAAAAAACCTCCTTAAATACCCTCATAATTAAGTCCAGAATACACTCACCTGGAGATTAGTGATCCGCTGACTTCTGCTCCTGTCGCAGCCAAAATGACATCATAAAAGTGCATCGGGTCATGTGACCCTCTACTATGTGTTCCAAGCTTAGCCTCTCTCTCAATATCTAGGTATTCTCCTGAGAGGCGTCGCCATCATGACTCGAGTGGTGTCATGTGAGCACTGCGGGTCACCTGACCCGTGATCATGCATTCCAAGCTTAGCCTCTCTCCTGATGCACAAGTATCCTCCCGAGAGGCATCACCGTCATGACTCAAGTAATGTCACGTGAATACTGCGGGTCATCTTATCCGCTCACTTGCATTCCACACCTTCCGTTTTACAAAGGGTGTGTCATAATAAATATGGAAACACAACTTATGCGTTCCAAAAATCCAAAGATTCATTCTACTCCAGTGAGGGGAAGTCAGCTTCTCAGTATATATATCAAACAGGTAAACATAATCCAGGGTACAATAATAAAGTGCATAATGCATCATCTTTACAATCCAATAATGACAACAGGATAAAAACACATACACAATAAAGTTAAAAATGAATATTAGTAAAATATAAATACCATCAAGTTAAGAAACATTTTAATTCGAACTCACTGTTTAATCCCTTTGGTATTAATGTTTTAAGCTCATATATCCACCGCATCTCATTCCTAGAGAGTCTCCTTACCAGATCTCTGGTTCTATTTCTAGGCAAGACTAACTGAATTCCCCCCAATTTTTTTTTTTTTTTTTTGTAATGTAGCACTCTTTAGATTTATGAGCCTTTTTGAAATGAGCAGATACAGTATGCGTATCTAAGCCCTTTCTTATATTTTATATATGTTCCGCTAAATGGATTTTCATACATCTTATTGTTTTGCCTACATATATAAGGCCACATGTACACTCCAGAGCATATACCACATTTCTTGAACTACATGTAATAAATTGGTCAATTTTATAATTTTTACCATTTACAGTGAATTCTTGAATTTTACTAGTTTCACTTTTAACCATCTTGCACAAAAACCGCATCTGTGAACCCTTTAGTGCGAATGCTTTGTCTGGTTTCAATATCCAGACTGCTTCGCACATGATGGTTTTTAAGGGATGGAGCTTTTTTGTAAATAAAAACAGGATTAGTGGGTAATTCTTTAGATAAAATAGGGTCCTGTAATAGCAATTTCCAATTGGTTCTAAAAATCCTTTCCATCTCTCTATGGTTGTTGCTATACTGGCTAAAAAAGGCCCACTGAAATTTATCACATTTATTATTTTCTTTTTCTTTGGCCTTCAGAAGTTCAATTCTACTTACACTATCAACTTTTGATCTTACTTTCTCTATTACTGAGGATTTATACCCCTTTTTTCGAAAGCGCTCTGATACTTCTTCCAGTTGTTCATTGCAAATCATTTCATCAGTGCAATTTCTCTTAACTCTAGCAAACTGTCCATATCGGATGCCATCTAGCCAATTGGCATGATGTAAACTTAATCGTTCAATAAAACCATTGGAGTCTGTTGACTTCCTATCATTTTTTGTTTTAAAGCACCCCTCTGATACATAAATACATAAATCTAAAAAGTTGACTTCAGTCTTACTATAATTAAAAGTTAATTTAATAGCCATATTGTTGTCATTAAGAGATATAAAAAATTTTTGGAGGGAGATCTTAATCTCCTGTCCACACAAATAAAATATTGTCTATAAACCTCTGCCAGGATACCAGGTTCGCCCCAGGACCACTGTCACACCAAATCTGGTGGTCCTCCCAGTATGCCATGAACAAATTTACATAACTGGGAGCGAACCTGGTACCCATGGCAGTGCCAACGATTTGCAAATAAAATATACCATTAAAAAAGAAATAATTATTTAAAAGAATAAATTTAATTCCTTCTAAAATAATTTTTTTTAGCTTATCACTCAATTCGCTATTATTTAAAAAGAAGGACACTGCCATTAAGCCTTTATCCATATTTATGATAGTATATAATGTGCTTATGTCTGCACTACATAAAAACATATAGGTCTCCCATTTAAAAGCAGCTATTTTTTGTAAGACGTTATTCGTATCTTTCAAATAGGCTTTAGACTTTTGTACTAAAGGCTGTAGGTAATAATCAATAAAAGCAGACAAATTAGATGTCAAACTATTACATCCCGAAATTATGGGTCGTCCGGGAGGATTATCAACATCCTTATGAATTTTAGGCAGTATGTTTATGGAAGGAACCAAGGGATTTTTGATGTTTAAAAATTCTAATTCTTTTTGTGTTATCACCCCATCTTCCAAAGCTTTATTTAGAAAAATAAACAAGGCTTGTTCTATTTTACATGTTGGGTCACTTTTTAATTTTTTATATATGACCCCGTCATTTAATTGTCTTTGGATCTCTCCTAAGTATTTTTCTTTGTCCAATAAAACAACTCCACCACCCTTATCAGCGGGCTTTATGATCACATTTGTATCCTCCTTTAAAGATTTAATAGCCATAAATTATTTTTTCGTGAGATTTGGTCTTTTTTTATTTTTATGATGTTTAATACTTATCATCTCTTCCATTTCATTGCAAACTGTTTTATTAAAACATTCTATAAAACTGCTCTTACATTGTGTAGGATAAAAAGTAAATTATTTCATCGTTATGATTCTTTCATTATATGCTGTATTGGTTTCATTTGTGTTATGTAAAATATGTTTACAAGTTATGCATCTGCTTTTTCCACATCTAAAACACCCCTTAGGTTTTTCAGTTTACCATGTTTCTATTTTCCTCACATCCTGATATTTAAAAGGTTTTAAACAACTGGGAGCAAGAATATTTTTGAGTGATTTATTTTTTCTGTAAATTATCAATGGTTTGTCAGACAAAATATCTTTTAAGATTTTATCATGTTTTAAAATGGAATAGTTATTTTCTATTGCACATTTCATTTGAAAAGATGATTTATTATAGGTAGAAACAAATGCTAGATTATTATAAATTTATTATGTGATATTGAACTTTCTTTATTTATTAGTTTTGATGTTTGTTTAGGTTGTAAAATATGCTCTCTTTCCATTTGTTCTACCTCCATTAGGGTTTTTTTCAGAAGTTGATCTGGATAGCCTCTTTCTAAAAAGTCATTAAAAAGTAATTTAGCTTGTATCTGAAAAGATTTAAGATCCGCACAGTTGCGTCTTATGAGCATCAACTGTCCTTTGAGAATATTTGTCTTCCAGGGTAGATAGTGAGAGCTTTTGAAATGGAGAAAGTTATTACTTGCAGTGTCTTTACAGTAATTAGCAGTGAAAATGTTGTTATTATGAATCATTATGGTGAGATCTAAAAAGTGTATCTGGTTTCTGTCATAAGTGTATGTAAATGATAAATTGTGATAATTACAGTTGAGACATGACAAAAGTTTGTGCACTAAGAAGGTCCCCATCCCAAATAATAAAAAGGTCATCAATATAGCAGCCATAACAGACCAGAGACCCCCCAAGCCCCACGCACCACAAACGGGAGGACTCAAAGTCCCCCATGTATAGGTTTGTGAAGCTTGGAGCGAATCTGGTCCCCATGGCCGTCCCAACCACCTGTAAGTATATAGTGTCAGTAAATAGAATAAAATTGTGAGTCAAAATAAAATGAATACTTTGAAGAATAAAGTCTCGATGTTGATTGGTTAGAGATTCATCCTCAAAGAGATATTTTTCAACCGCATTAATCCCCAACTCATGGGGGATATGTGTATATAGCGCTTTCACATCAAGCGTGAGAAAGGCATATGTTTCTCTCTACTCCACTTCTCGTATTCGATTGAGAAAGTGGGATGTATCTTTAAGATGAGACTTTAACTGAGCAACATGGGGTTGAAGAAAGGAATCTACGTAAAATGAAAGATTAGAGGTAAGGGAATGAATACCTGAGATAATAGGTCTCCCGGGAGGTGAAGTGAGATTTTTGTGTATTTTGGGTAAATAATAGAAAATAGGGGTGACTGGGAAAGGGACTGACAGGAACCTATGAACATCTTTTGAGATGACACCCGTAGATAAAGCTGAATCTATAAAATGAGAGTATTCTGCGGTATATTCAATGGAGGGATCTTTATCCAGAATATGATAAAATGTTTTATCTTGTAATTGACGCAGGGCTTCCTTAATATAGTCCTGTCTATTTAAAACCACAATTCCTCCTCCCTTGTCTGCTTCTTTTATTACCAGAGTTTGATCTTTGGTTGATTCGTGGAGTGCTATTTTTTCCCATTTTGTTAAATTAGAGTTGGTACTTTTGTTATTAGAGCACATAGATTTAAAGTTTTCCAAGGTGGATTTATAGAAATATTCAATATTCACACTTTTGATCCTTATAGGGAAAAATTCAGATTTGGTTTTAAAGTTATAATCTTTCTCTCTGATATCAAATATCTTAGTTTCACTCAGAGTATCATGGTTATCATTTGACAATTCCTCTAGAATAGATAGGACAAGTTCATCTCCACTATCCAGGGTAATTGGTAATTTATTGTCTCCACTAATATAATTCTTTTTATTTGCAAAATAACGTTGTCGACATAAGTTACAAATGTATCTATTAAGATCTATGTATAACTCAAAAATATTTGGTTCGGATGAAGGTGAAAACTTTAAGCCTTTTTTAAGGAGTTGTATTTGATTTTCAGTTAATTTTTTATCTGACAGATTATATATACATTTATCATTGCCAATATTTTTGTTTTTGGTATTTTCTATGCTGTTCAACGGTGGACTTTGGTTCTTTCTAGTTCTACCTCCTCTCTTTCCACGGATTGAGATATTCTTCATTTTTGGGGGTCATCAGAGGATTGAATTTGTTTTGTAAGGGAGCGTCTCTGGGGACCCAAGAGTCCCCTCTTTCTAAAAAACCATCTCTATTCTCAGTACTTGGATTTGTCCTTTTATGGCTCTTAGGGATAGCACCTGAATTGAGCCTATTTATATTTGATGTTTGGAGTATTTTCATTTTAGGGGTAGGGGGGGTAAGGTGCGCTCTTCCTGCTAGTAATGGTGATGGTGATGACTTGTGTGTGTTTGTTAGTGGTGTTAATTAGAATGTTTCTTCTGGTGGTGGTGATGTTTTGGGAGTGAGGAGGGTGTGATTGGGTATGGAGTGAAGTTTGGAGTAATGTGAAAAGGGGAATTGAATAGGATCAAAATGAGGCCAGCGAGACACAGTAATTTTGGGCAAAATCTTTTATTGAGTAGTCACAATGCTGCACTGTTAAGATCCTGGGCAGGTGGGTGGGGTTCAGTGATGAGTGGTGATGAGACTGGGGAGGGAGGTGGACCCTTTTAGGGGGATCCTTCCCATGCAGTTCAGTGACCTTGCACGTCACCCCTGCTGGACCTATGGTCGACAGTCTAGGAAGTCTCGGGGGGGTGGGGGGATTTGCAGAGTGGGTTGGAACACCTGTGCGGCGTCCCGCATGTTGTTGTGAGTCTTGGCAGTACTTACCTACCAGTAGGTTTTTTGTTATGGTGATGTAGTTCGACGTTCCGGCCATTGCAGATAGGTTGGAAGCTGCACGTTTGTTGGTGAGCTGGATCAGCGTGTTGCTGGTGTGCTGCAAGTGCACGGCTGTTCTGATTGGTCTGCGGAGGTCAGCGACTGGAGTATGCAGCTGAAATTGGCTCTTGGTCGTGCCGCTGGTGGTGCGGAGCCAGAGGTGTGGATGGGTGAGCTGCAGGGAGGCTGGGTTGCAGTGTGTGTGCTGCGACCACCCCTGGGGGGTGGTCTGCCCGGGATACTGATTCAAAAAAAGGCCAGGGAGGAGGGGGGATGTGGAAAGTGTGACCGGGATGGAGCTGGTCACTGGCGATGTTGGCTGGGCGGACTTGCGGCCATATGTGCGGGATGCTCTTATCACTGACGGTCCCTTGTGGAAATGGGGATCGACGGTGGAGACACCCCTGGCCATGAGTGAGTTGCTGAGCACGCCTGGGAGCCGGGGGGGGAGAGGGGCTGGTCCACGGTGGAGCCGGTCACTCGAGGTGTGAGCGGTGCGGACCAGCAGGCGGGTGGGCTGAGAGCTTTCCACACTGGTGGTCCCTGGTGGGGATGGGGATCTTTAGTTGAGGTCAGCCTGGATCGGTGTCGTGTTAGATGTGAGGGTCTCCAATGCGTTTCGGCACAGGTGCCTTCTTCAAGGAGGTGTGAGATGATCAATGCTTCTGAGGTTCTTATGTAGGTCACTTCCGGGGGGGTGGGGGTGTGATCAGGTGACTCATGGGGCCAATGGTGTGTTTGAAAGGTAATGTGGTGCAGGTGTGTGCAGGGACTTGCTGAATGGTGATGCGGTGTAGGTGTGTGCGGGAACTAGCTGGAGTGATGAATTTAATCAGATTAGGCCACTGGTGTGTTTGATAGGTAATATGGTGCAGGTGTGTGCAGGGACTTGCTGAATGGTGATGAGGTGCAGGTGTGAGCAGGAGCTAGCTGGAGTGGTAAGTGTAACCATATTAGGCCAATGGTGTGTTTGAGAGGTAATGCGGTGCAGGTGTGTGCAGGGACTTGCTGATTGATGATGCGGTGCAGGCATGTGCAGGGACTAGTTGGAGTGATACGTGTAATCATATTAGGTCAATGGTGTGTTTGAGAGGTAATGTGATGCAGGTGTGTGTAGGGGCTTGCTGTTTTTTTTTTTTTTTGTCAAAGGTAATGCGGTGCAGGTGTGTGCAGGGACTTGCTGAATGGTGATGCGGTGCAGGTGTGTGCAGGAAGTAGCTGGAGTGATAAGTGTAATTATGATAGGCCAACGGTCTATCTTATCACTCCAGCTTATCACTCCAGCTACTTCCTGCACACACCTGCACCGCATCACCATTCAGCAAGTCCCTACACACACCTACACCGCATTACCTTTGACAAAAAAAAAAAACAGCAAGCCCCTACACACACCTGCATCACATTACCTCTCAAACACACCATTGACCTAATATGATTACACGTATCACTCCAACTTGTCCCAGCACATGCCTGCACCGCATCATCAATCAGCAAGTCCCTGCACACACCTGCACTGCATCACCATTCAGCAAGTCCCTGCACACACCTAGACCACATTACCTTTCAAACACACCATTGGCCCCATGAGTCACCTGATCACACCCCCACCCCCGGATGGGTGGGTAAGAACCTCAGAAGCATTGATCATCTCACACCTCCTTGAAGAAGGCACCTGTGCCGAAATGCGTTGGAGACCCTCACATCAAACCCGACACCGATCCAGGCTGACCTCCACTAAAGATCCCCATCCCCAACAGGGACCACCAGTGCAGAAAGCTCTCAGCCCACCCGCCTGCTGGTCCACACCGCTCACACCTCCAGTGACCGGCTCCACCCCGGACCAGCCCCTCTCCCCCCCTGCTCCCAGGCGTGCTCAGCAACTCACTCCTGGCCAGGGGTGTCTCCTCCATCGATCCCCATATCCACAAGGGACCGTCAGTGATAAGAGCATCCCACACATCTGGCCGCAAGTCCACCCAGCCAACATCGCCAGTGACCAGCTCCATCCCGGTCACACTTTCCACATCCCCCCTCCTCCCTGGCCTTTTTTTGAATCAGTATCCCTGGCAGACCACCCCCCAGGGGTGGTCCCAGCACACACACTGCAACCCAGCCTCCCATCAGCTCACCCATCCACACCTCTGGCTCCGCACCACCAGTGGCACGACCAAGAGCCAATTTCAGCTGCATACTCCGGTCACTGACCTCCACAGACCTGCACTAGCAGCACACCAGCAACACGCTGATCAAGCTCACCAACAAACCTGCAGCTTCCAACCTATCTGCAACGGCCGCAACGTCGACCTACATCACCATAACAAAAAACCTACCGGTAGGTAAGTACTGCCAAGACTCACACCAACACGCGGGATGCCGCACAGGTGTTCCAACCCACTCTGCAATTCCCCCCACCCCCCCGAGACTTCCTAGACTGTCGACCATAGGTCCAGCAGGGGTGACGTGCAAGGTCACTGAACCACACGGGAAGGAGCCCCCTAAAAGGGTCCACCTACCTCCCCAGTCTCATCACCACTCATCACTGAACCCCACCCACCTGCCCGGGATCTTAACAGAGCAGCATTGTGACTACTCAATAAAAGATTTTGCCCAAAATTACTGTGTCTCGCTGGCCTCATTTTGATCCTATTCCATTCCCCTTTTCACATTACTCCAAACTACACTCCATACCCAATCACACCCTCCTCACTCCCAAAACATCACCACCACCAGAAGAAACATTCTAATTAACATTACTAACAAACACACACAAGTCATCACCATCACCATTACTAGCAGGAAGAGCGCACCTTACCCCCCCTACCCCCATACGTTTTCAGTGCGGGAAAGGTACTCCCACACAAAGGTGCAGCACCCCGAAACCACAACACACCACCCCCTGGTCAACGAGAGCGCAGTTCTACCGCCCATCTTCATATTTTTAATTTAGGTCTGTTAGTAATCCAGCTATCAGTTCTCGGTGATTTATAACTGTCACTGCTCACTCTCTCTCTATTAGTTCTGTTATAATTAAATTGTTGCTTAGTGGCAGTAGATTTATAACTAAATTCTGATTTAGGTTTCTTGTTATATGACCTCACTTCACCATTTTCATAATCAGCTAGATCTCTTTACAAAATTTTTCTTTTTTTTTTCTATTAGTGTTCTCTCGTATTCTATTATTTTTTGACTTATTGTGTAATCTTTTGATTTAAATAGTGGATAATCAGTAAATTTTTCTAAACATTGTTTCTGTAATTCAATCTCTCTCTCTGTATCTTGTACCTTTTTTGTTCTAAATTTTATAATAGTCTGCATGAGATTTAGAGAACATGCATCTAGTGTATTATTCCATTCATTAAACAATTCTACATCATTTTCAAAGATACATGTTTTCACCAATCTCAAACCCCTAGGTACCATTTTCTTTTCCACATACTATTGTAAATTAATAGCATCCAACCAATGTTTTAGTTCTAATTTCATAAGGTCTTCTAATTTGTGTAAATCTTTAAGCCAGTCTTTCTCTTGTCTAGTAGATTTATAATCATTAAATTTTTAATTTTCCCAATTATTTAATAACGATTCTCTTCTTAAGGATCTATCAGTGTAAAAACCACTCATTTTAGCAGCCATGGGTATGAGTATAGAAAAATTACAAATAGAAAAAGTACCTGGGCGCTTATTGAGTGGATATCACAGCCTAATATATCACAGCTGATTGGGTTAGTCAATCCCAATAGTCAATAAACATAGAAAAATAAAAAGCAGATGGAAAATCAGGTTGTGTAAACAATGTAACAGGTTCGATAGTTTTAAATGGTATTTATTGCAAAATAATTAAAATGTATCAGAACATAAGTTCTTGAGCCTCTAATATTGCATATAATATAAAATACACATTAAAAACACAAATTGTTGCAGAGTTTGAACATATAGTCCTGTGACTCACACAGAGTCTTCAATTGTTTCTAATATATTGTGAGCAAGTTCAGAATGTATATGTATATATATACTTGCCAGCCAAATGGAATGTTGGAAAAATAAAGTCCTGGAAAAATAGCGCTGACAGCCAAGGTCCTTATGTGCGAAGTTGTAATGAAGATCACTGTGTCACTATGAAGGCTCAGACCTTATTGAAGGGAGACTGGATCTCTGTTAATCTTCTGTACCAGCTGCAGTTGTCCTGATAAGGGACACTGGGCTCATCGTCCTGCAGCAGCCCCCGTTTGTATCAGGGGGAGTACAAGTTTTGAACCCTGCTAGTGACACCGTGAACTCCGCTGCTCTAAACAGAGGACACTGCTTAACAGTGGCATACTCCCCCTGATACAAATGGGGGCTGCTGCAGGATGAGGAGCCCATTTTATACCCAGATGGCTTAAATGAACAAGTGGAATTAAACTCTGTGTTCTAACTATTATATCTTTTTGTACCTTATCTATCAATCTAATTTATATATGATTATTAGTGTAAAATCTCTCTTTTTGTCTTCTTTATAACAATTGTCTTATTTAGATTAGTTTGTATGGTATATATCAGTACCAATTCTTCTTCTTTTTTCATATACTCTCCAATAGTGATCTCACACCAATTTCCCATTTAAGTTCTATTATGACATGTTTTGATGTTTGTTTAGGTTGTAAAAGATGCTCTCTTTCCATTTGTTCTACCTCCATTAGGGCTTTTTTCAGAAGTTAATCTGGATAGCCTCTTTCTGAAAAGTCATTTTAAAGTGATTTAGCTTGTATTGTGAGAATTACAGTTGAGAGATGTGACAAAAGTTTGTGCACTAAGAAGGTCCCCATCCCAAATAATAAAAAGGTCATCATTACAGCAGCCATAAAAGACCAGAGACCCCCCGACCCCCATGCCCCACACACGGGAGGACTCCAAGTCCCACATGTATAGGTTTGCGAAGCTCGGAGCGAATCTGGTCCCCATGGCCGTCCCAACCACCTGTAACTAATAAGTGTCAGTAAATAGAAAATAATTGTGAGTCAAAATAAAACGAATACTTTGAAGAATAAAGACTCGATGTTGATCGGTTAGAGATTCATCCTCAAAGAGATATTTTTCAACTGCATTAATCCCCAACTCATGGGGGATATGAGTATATAGCGCTTTCACATCAAGCGTGAGACCGGCATGTTTCTTTCCAGTCAACTTCTCGTATTCGATTGAGAAAGTGGGTTGTATCTTTAAGATGAGACTTTAACTGAGCAACATGGAGTTGAAGAAAGGAATCTACATAATATGAAAGATTAGAGGTAAGGGAATGAATACCTGAGATAATAGGTCTCCCGGGAGGTGAAGTGAGATTTTTGTGTATTTTGGGTAAATTATAGAAAATAGGGGTGACTGGGAAAGGGACTGACAGGAACCTATGAACATCTTTCGAGATGACACCCGTAGATAATGCTGAATCTAAAAAATGAGAGTATTCTGCGGTATATTCAATGGAGGGATCTTTATCCAGAATATGATAAAATGTTTTATCTTGTAATTGACGCAGGGCTTCCTTAATATAGTGCTGTCTATTTAAAACCACAATTCCTCCTCCCTTGTCTGCTTCTTTTATTACCAGAGTTTGATCTTTGGTTAATTCGTGGAGTGCTATTTTTTCCCATTTTGTTAAATTAGAGTTTGTACTTTTGTTATTAGAGCACATAGATTTAAAGATTTCCAAGGTGGATTTATAGAAACATTC
The DNA here is from genome assembly GCA_031769625.1 of Taudactylus pleione. Classification (NCBI taxonomy): domain Eukaryota; kingdom Metazoa; phylum Chordata; class Amphibia; order Anura; family Myobatrachidae; genus Taudactylus; species Taudactylus pleione. Next base: position 12,398,125 of record JAUIMM010000153.1, on the reverse strand, counting down.
AATATTCACACTTTTGTTGCTTATAGGGAAAAATTCAGACTTGGTTTTAAAGTTATAATCTTTCTCTCTGATATCAAATATCTTAGTTTCCCTCAGAGTATCATGGTTATCATTTGACAATTCCTCTAGAATAGATAGGGCAAGTTCGTTTCCACTATCCAGGGTAATTGGTAATTTATTGTCTCCACTAATGTCATTCTTTTTATTTGCTAAATAATGTTGTCGACATAAGTTACAAATGTATCCATTAAGATCTATGTATAACTCAAAAATATTTGGTTCAGATGAAGGTGAAAACTTTAAGCCTTTTTTAAGGAGTTGTAGTTGATTTTCAGTTAATTTTTTATCTGACAGATTATATATACATTTATCATTGCCAATATTTTTGTTTTTGGTATTTTCTATGCTGTTCAATGGTGGACTTTGGTTCTTTCTAGTTCTACCTCCTCTCTTTCCACAGATCAAGATATTCTTTGTTTTTTTGGGGTCATCAGAGGATTGAATCTGTTTTGTAGGGGAGGGTCTCTGGGGACCCAAGAGTCCCCTCTTCATAAAAAACCATCTCTATTCTCAGTATTTGGATTTGTCCTTTTATGGCTCTTAGGGATAGCACCTGAATTGAGCCTATTTATATTTGATGTTTGGAGTATTTTCATTTTAGGTCTGTTAGTAATCCAGCTATCAGTTCTCGGTGATTTATAACTGTCACTGCTCACTCTCTCTCTATTAGTTCTGTTATAATTAAATTGTTGCTTAGTGGCAGTAGATTTATAACTAAATTCTGATTTAGGTTTCTTGTTATATGACCTCACTTCACCATTTTCATAATCAGCTAGATCTCTTTACAAAATTTTTCTTTTTTTTTTCTATTAGTGTTCTCTCGTATTCTATTATTTTTTGACTTATTGTGTAATCTTTTGATTTAAATAGTGGATAATCAGTAAATTTTTCTAAACATTGTTTCTGTAATTCAATCTCTCTCTCTGTATCTTGTACCTTTTTTGTTCTAAATTTTATAATAATCTGCATGAGATTTAGAGAACATGCATCTAGTGTATTATTCCTTTCATTAAACAATTCTACATTATTTTCAAAGATACATGTTTTCACCAATCTCAAACCCCTAGGTACCATTTTCTTTTCCACATACTTTTGTAAATTAATAGCGTCCAACCAATGTTTTAGTTCTTATTTCATAAGGTCTTCTAATTTGTGTAAATCTTTAAGCCAGTCTATCTCTTGTCTAGTAGAATTATAATCATTAAATTTTTATTTTCCAAATTATTTAATAACGATTCTTTTCTTAAGGATCTATCAGTGTAAAAACCACTCATTTTAGCAGCCATGGGTATGACTATAGAAAAATTACAAATAGAAAAAGTACCTGGGCGCTTATTGAGTGGATATCACAGCCTAATATATCACAGCTGATTGGGTTAGTCAATCCCAATAGTCAATAAACATAGAAAAATAAAAAGCAGATGGAAAATCAGGTTGTGTAAACAATGTAACAGGTTCGATAGTTTTAAATGGTTTTTATTGCCAAATAATTAAAATGTATCAGAACATAAGTTCTTGAGCCTCTAATATTGCATATAATATAAAATAAACATTAAAAACACAAATTGTTGCAGAGTTTGACCATATAGTCCTGTGACTCACACAATGTCTTCAATTGTTTCTAATATATTGTGAGCAAGTTCAGAATGTATATGTATATATATACTTGCCAACCAAATGGAATGTTGGAAAAATAAAGTCCTGGAAAAATAGCGCTGACAGCCAAGGTCCTTATGTGCGAAGTTGTAATGAAGATCACGGTGTCACTAAGAAGGCTCAGACCTTTTTGAAGGGAGCCTGGATCTCCGTTAATCTTCTGTACTAGCTGCAGTTGTCCTTATAAGGGACACTGGGCTCCTCGTCCTGCAGCAGCCCACGTTTGTATCAGGGAGAGTACGCCGCTTTTAAGCAGTGTCCTCTGTTTATAGCAGCGGAGTTCACGGTGTCACTAGGAGGGCTCAAACCTTGTAACGGGAGCCTCGATCTCCGTGTAGCTTCTGTAGCAGGTTGGATGCTATTAATTTACAAAAGTATGTGGAAAAGAAAATGGTACCTAGGGGTTTGAGATTGGTGAAAACATGTATCTTTGAAAATGATGTAGAATTGTTTAATGATGGAATAATACACTAGATGCATGTTCTCTAAATCTCATGCAGATTATTATAAAATTTAGAACAAAAAAGGTACAAGATACAGAGATAGAAATTGAATTACAGAAACAATGTTTAGAAAAATTTACTGATTATCCACTATTTAAATCAAAAGATGAAACAATAAGTCAAAAAATAATAGAATACGAGAGAACACTAATTGAACAAAAAAAGAAAAAATTTAAAAGAGATCTAGCTGATTATGAAAACGGTGAAGTGAGGTCCTATAACAAGAAACCTAAATCAGAATTTAGTTATAAATCAACTGCCACTAAGCGACAATTTAATTATAATAGAACTAATAGAGAGAGAGTGAGCAGTGACAGTTATAAATCACAGAGAACTGATAGCTGGATTACTAACAGACCTAAAATGAAAATACTCCAAACATCAAATATAAATAGGCTCAATTCAGGTGCTATCCCTAAGAGCTATAAAAGGACAAATTCAAATACTGAGTGTAGAGATGGTTTTTTAGGAAGAGGGGACTCTTGGGTCCCCAGAGACCCTCCCCTACAAAACAGATTCAATCCTCTGATGACCCCAAAAAAACGAAGAATATCTCGATCCGTGGAAAGAGAGGAGGTAGAACTAGAAAGAACCAAAGTCCACCGTTGAACAGCATAGAAAATACCAAAAACAAAAATATTAGCAATGATAAATGTATATATAATCTGTCAGATAAAAAATTAACTGAAAATCAACTACAACTCCTTAAAAAAGGCTTAAAGTTTTCACCTTCATCCAAACGAAATATTTTTGAGTTATACGTAGATCTTAATAGATACATTCGTAACTTATGTCGACAACGTTATATTGCAAATAAAAAGAATGACATTAGTGGAGACAATAAATTACCAATTACCCTGGATAGTGGAGACGAACTTGTCCTATCTATTCTAGAGGAATTGTCAAATGATAACCATGATACTCTGAGTGAAACTAAGATATTTGATATCAGAGAGAAAGATTATAACTTTAAAACCAAGTCTGAATTTTTCCCTATAAGGAACAAAAGTGCGAATATTGAATGTTTCTATAAATCCACCTTGGAAAACTTTAAATCTATATGCTCTAATAACAAAAGTACCAACTCTAATTTAACAAAATGGGAAAAAATAGCACTCCACGAATTAACCAAAGATCAAACTCTGGTAATAAAAGAAGCAGACAAGGGTTGAGGAATTGTGGTTTTAAATAGACAGGACTATATTAAGGAAGCCCTGCGTCAATTACAAGATAAAACATTTTATCATATTCTGGATAAAGATCACTCCATTGAATATACCGCAGAATACTCTCATTTTATAGATTCAGCTTTATCTTCGGGTGTCTTCTCGAAAGATGTTCATAGGTTCCTGTCAGTCCCTTTCCCAGTCATCCCTATTTTCTATAATTTACCCAAAATACACAAAAATCTCACTTCACCTCCCGGGAGACCTATTATCTCAGGTATTCATTCCCTTACCTCTAATCTTTCATTTTATGTAGATTCCTTTCTTCAACCCCATGTTGCTCAGTTAAAGTCTCATCTTAAAGATACATCCCACTTTCTCAATCGAATACGAGAAGTGGAGTGGAGAGAAACATATGCCTTTCTCACGCTTGATGTGAAAGCGCTATATACACATATCCCCCATGAGTTGGGGATTAATGCGGTTGAAAAATATCTCTTTGAGGATGAATCTCTAACCGATCAACATCGAGACTTTATTCTTCAAAGTATTCATTTTATTTTGACTCACAATTATTTTCTATTTACTGACACTTATTACTTACAGGTGGTTGGGATGGCCATGGGTCCAGATTCGCTCCGAGCTTCGCAAACCTATACATGGGGGACTTGGAGTCCTCCCGTGTGTGGGGCAGGGGGCTCGGGGGGTCTCTGGTCTTTTATGGATGCTATATTGATGACCTTTTTATTATTTGGGATGGGGACCTTCATAGTGCACAAATTTTTGTCACGTCTCTCAACTGTAATTCTCACAATTCATCATTTACATACACTTATGACAGGAACCAGATACACTTTTTAGATCTCTCCCTAACGATTCATAATAACAACATTTTCACTACTAATTACTGTAAAGACACTGCAAGTAATAACTATCTCCATTTCAAAAGCTCTCACTATCTACCCTGGAAGACAAATATTCCCAAATGACAGTTGATGCGCATAAAACGCAACTGTTCGGATCTTAAATCTTTTCAGATACAAGCTAAATCACTTTGAAATTACTTTTTAGAAAGAGGCTAACCAGATCAACTTCTGAAAAAATCCCTAATGGAGGTAGAACAAATGGAAATAGAGCATCTTTTACAACCTATACAAACATCAAAACAAATAAATAAAGTTCAATATCACAAAATAAATGTAATAATAATCTAGCATTTGTTTCTACCTATAATAAATCATCTTTTCAAATTAAATGTGCAATAGAAAAAAACTATTCCATTTTAAAACATGATAAAATCTTAAAAGATATTTTGTCTGACAAACCATTGATAATTTACAGAAAAAATAAATCACTCAAAAATATTCTTGTCCCAGTTGTTTAAAACCTATTAAAAATCAGGATGTAAGGGAAATAGAAACATGGTTAACTGAAAAACCTAAGGGGTGTTTTAGATGCGGAAAAAGCAGATGCATAACTTGTAAACATATTTTACATAACACAAAAGAAATCAATACAGCTTATAATGAAAGAATCATAATGATTAAATATTTCATTAACTGCGATACCAAATTTGTTATTTATATGCTATTATGCGGCTGTGAAAATATTAGATACATAGGACGTACTATTAGAAGCTTAAAAGATCGTTTTTTAGAGCATAGGAGAAACATTTTGAAAAGTAACATGCTGCATAGCGTTTGAAGACATTTTGCAACTGTCCATGATGGTAAAGATAGTTCCCTTAAGATCGTGGGTCTTGAACACATTCCCCCAACAATTAGAAAAGGAGACCGTTTCAGGTCACTATGCCGTCAATAGCTGTGCTGGATATTCCAGATAAACAGTTTATACCCAGACGGCTTAACTGAACAAGTGGAACTAAACTCTGTGTTCTAACTATTATATCTTTTTGTACCTTATCTATCAATCTAATTTATATATGATTATTAGTGTAAAATCTCTCTTTTTGTCTTCTTTACAACAATTGTCTTATTTAGATTAGTTTGTATGTACCAATTCTTCTTCTTTTTTTATATACTGTCCAATAGTGATCTCACATCAATTTCCCATTTAAGTTCTATTATGACATGCAAGATAATAAAACGATAGGCTTATATGATTGTTTTATATGCATACATATTTCAACCAATTGTTAAAACATAAGGTATTTATATTTATATATAGAGAGATATTATATATATAGCTAATTATCTATCTGTGTATAGAGTTTCTATTATTGTCATACATTCCTTATATATGATATAGTCTGTAATTATATGATGATTGCAGAAAGTTTAATTGTAGAAAATTAATATGGATATTGACATCGGCTTTTGAAAATTATATTAACGGAGATCACTGTTTGATGCTACTATCCCTTATTATTTTTTACTAAATATTTAGGTAATATAATATAATTAAAAAGATGTGATATATATATATATACACGTCTTTTGAAATTAGTAGCAAAAAGGTATATGGCAATATGTATGTATTCATAAGGGGTTAACCTAATACCCTCTTTATAAGTGATTATACGACACTATGGGGTTCTCTCTAAGTTCTTTTTAAAAAAAACTCTATCTCCGATTGTAATCTAAATCTTCTTCCTAAAGATAAATAAATAATATGTACAAATATAAAAATATATATCTAAGATCTAGAAATAACAAGGTTCGTTCTTTGATTAAATTATTACCAACAGATGTTTTAAATGGTTAAAATCAATTAATCAATCATGTCAAATTAGTTATCCTGGAGGATAAATAAGGCATGAGGCAGGCAATACTCACACATTGACAAAGACGCCAGAATAGCGTTGAAATGCGTAGGTGAACTTTCTGCCAAGATTCCCTGATTGTTGCAGAGATTTAACTTCATAAGGACACACTGATATATTCAGCCACCCTTTATTATGGACGGTTTCGTATTATCATCAACTGATTAAGCCCACAGGCATACATCCATCTACCGCTTTATCAAATAGCCGGCCAATCCACCTGCTGACTAGCATATGCAACTACCTTCCTGTTTCAGGATATCTCACACCAGTGCTCCACTCCCCCTGAATCCAGCGGGGTTTTCTGTCAGATGAGCTTCACCATATACCTCACAGAAACCTACCGCTGCTACAGAAGCTACACGGAGATCCAGGCTCCCGTTACAAGGTTTGAGCCCTGCTAGTGACACCGTGAACTCCGCTGCTCTAAACAGAGGACACTGCTTAACAGCGGCGTACTCCCCCTGATACAAATGGGGGCTGCTGCAGGATGAGGAGCCCAGTGTCCCTTATCAGGACAACTGCAGCTGGTACAGAAGATTAACGGAGATCCAGGCTCCCTTCAGTAAGGTCTGAGCCTTCTTAGTGACACCGTGATCTTCATTACAACTTCGCACATAAGGACCTTGGCTGTCAGCGCTATTTTTCCAGGACTTTAATTTTCCAACATTCCATTTGGCTGGTAAGTATATACATACATATACATTCTGAACTTGCTCACAATATATTAGAAACAATTGAAGTCTGTGTGAGTCACAAGACTATATGTTCAAACTCTTGAACAATTTGTGTTTTTAATGTTTACTTTATATTATATGCAATATTAGAGGCTCAAGGACTTATGTTCTGATACATTTTAATTATTTGGCAATAAATACCGTTTAAAACTATCGAACCTGTTACATTGTTTACTCAACCTAATTTTCCAGCTGCTTTTTCTTTTTCTATGTTTATTGACTATTGGGATTGACTAATCCAATCAACTGTGATATTTTAGGCTGTGATATCCACTCAATAAGCGCCCAGGTACTTTTTCTATCAGAAACAAAAACTAAACTACTGCAAATATGGTGTACGGGTGTGCACCGGCCACTTTTCGTGTTTTGTGTTTTGGTTTTCGATCTGGATCTTTCTTCATGTTTTGGATCTGAATTGGTTTTGCCAAAACCACCCTTCCGTGTTTTGGGTTGTGGGTTTTGATTTTTGGATCTGTATTTTTTTGGAAAAAAGCATAAAAACAGCTAAAATTACAGAATGTGTTGGGTTTTCTTTGTTCCTATGCTATTATTAACCTCAAGAACATTAATTTCCACTCATTTATAGTCTATTCTGAACACCTCACACCTTACAATATTGTTTTTAGGCAAGAAGGTTCCACCGAGGTAGCTGGATGACTATGCTAAGCAACAAAACTGGGCGGCACAAACATGTTGCCCATCTAGGAGTGGCACTGCAGTGGCAGACAGGATGGCAGTTTAAAAAACTAGGCCCCAAAGAGTACATACTGTGATGAAAACAAAAGAGATGCAAGATGGAATTGTCCTTGGGCCCTCCCACCCACCCTTATGTTGAATAAACAGGACATACACACTTTAACAAACCAATCATTTCAGAGACAGGGTCTGCCACATGACTGTTGCTGAAATGACTGGTTCATTTGGGCCCCCGCAAAACTAGCTGGCAATTAATATGTCCCTGCACAAACTGGCTCTACAGAGGCAAGATATTGTCCTCATCCTCCTCATCCACCGATTCCTCACCCTCTTCAGTGTTGTCCTCATCCTCACAGAGTATTAATTCTTCCCCACTGAAATCTACCACCACAGGTCCCGCTGTACTTTCTGGAGGCTGGTCTTCCTGGAAGAATTGATAATACATCATCTTGTCCACATTTTGTGGAAGCAATCTCCTATGGCTTTCACTGACAAGGATCCTGGTTGCACTAAAAACTCTTTTGGAGTACACACTGGAGGGGGGGGCAACTTAGGTAAAATAGAGCCAGTTTGTACAGGGGCCTCCATATTGCCTCTTTCTCCTGCCAGTACAGGTATGGACTGTCTGACATGTCTACTTGGATGCTGTCACTGATGTAATCCTCCACTATTCTGTCAATGGTGACAGTATCATATGCAGTGACAGTAGACATGTCAGAAATTGTTGGCACGTCCATCAGTTCAGACCAGATGTCCAAACTTGGTCCTGTCTGTCCTCCATCACCGCCAGCGGGTTGCTTAGGATACCTAAGTTGTTTCCTGGCAACTCCAGTTGTGGGAGAAAATGAAGAAGGAGCTGTTGATGTGTCACGTTCCGCTTCAGCTGACAGTGTTTTCACCAGCAGGTCTTTGCACCTCTGCAGGCTTGTGTCCACCAGAAACAAAGACACCAAGTAGGCTTTAAACCTACGATTGAGCATGGTGGCCAAAATGTAGTGGTCTGATTTCAACAGGTTGACCTCCCTCGAATCCTGGCAAAGCAAACGAAGGGCTTCATCCACAAGTCCCACATACTGAGTGGAATAGCTCTGTCTTAGCTCCTCCTTCACTTTATCCAGCTGCTTCTGCAACAGCCTGATGAGGGGAATGAACTGACTCAAGCTGGAGAACCTTGCACAACACAGACATCATTCTCCACTGCGCTTGAATCAGGTGCATACCCCTTCCTTTGCCTACGTCATAGGTGGATGTATAGGCTTGAATGGCCTTTTGCTGCTCCTCCATCCTCTGAAGCATATAGAGTATTGTGGCCTTCATTCAGAGGCGGCCGTATGGTCTACAACCACACGGCCGCCTCGATGCTTGTCAAGTGCACATGCGCACGAGGGAGCCGGCTCCTTCATGCGCATGCGTGAGACCCGCTATGACCGACAGCGCCGGTCGTAGTGGGTTTCTTTCCAAAGGGGGCGAGCTGTCGATGTTGATTGACAGCTCGCCCCGTTTGGAAGGTGGGCCGGGGGGGTGGCAGCCCAAATGGAGGCGTTCACATGGGAACGCCTACCATTTGGGGGAGGCCCCACTGACATCACTAGTGATGTCAGTGGAGAGCTTCCGGCTCTGACAGAGCCAGAAGCTCTCTGGGGCTTACAACAAGTGAGACCCTACCCTAGGGTCTCGTCGTAAGCCCCGATGGTCACGATGGTCTCTGACCATCGCGATCATCACCCTAGCGGTCGTTAGAGCTGTGGGTGTAAACCCACAGCATAATGACGGAAACAGAGGTGGGTGGTCAGGATGCAAGCGGCCACCCAGTTTCTGAGCGACCGCTTGCATCCCCTGACCACCTCTGACTGAGGCCCTGAGTTCCACCATGTCACAACCGCTTGCATCAGGTGATGGCAGGGCAGGTTCAATAGTGTTTGCTGGTGCTCCAGTCTTCGGCACGCAGTCCCTGAATGGCGAAAGTGGGCAGAAATTTTTCCGGCCACCCAAAGAGTCTCCTGCACAACCTTGTTGTTTTTCAGAAAATTCTGCTCCACCAAATTTATTGTGTGAGCAAAACATGGGACATGCTGGAATATGCCCAGATGTAATGCCCACACATTATTGGTGGCATTGTCAAATATCACAAATCCCAAGGAGAGTCTAAGTGGGGTAAGCCATTGGGTGATGAATTCCCTCAGTTTCTCTAAGAGGTTGTCGGTGGTATGCCTCTCAGTGAAATCAGTGATACACAGCATAGCCTGCCTTGGAACAAGCTGGTGTTTCTGAGATGCTGCTACTGATGATGCTGCTATTGTTGCTGCGTAAGGCAATACATACCCAGTGGGCTGTCACAGTCATATAGTCCTTAGTCTGCCCTGTTCCACTTGTCCACATGTCAATGGTTTAGTGGACATTGGGTACAACCGCATTTTATAGGACACTGAGGACACTTTTTCTGACGTCTCTGTACATTCTCGGTATCGCCTGCCTAGTGAAGTGGAATCTAAATGGGATTTGGTACCGGGGACACACTATCTCCATCAATTGTCTAAATCCCACTGCATTAATTGCTGATACCAGATGCACGTCTAACACCAAGCTGTCAAAGCCTCAGTTATCCGCTTTGCAACAGGATGACTGCTGTTATACTTCATCCTCCCCGCTAAGGACTGTAGGAGGGTAAATTGCTTAGTAAAATAAGTAGTGGTGTTCCAACTTCCTCTCTGGGATGATGAACGACTCCCAGCAGCAAAAGCAGCAGTGGCAGAGGTAGGCATAGCAATGCAGGATCCTCCGGAGGAATCCCAGAAAGGAGAGTCAATCATGCCAGTGACATGGCCTGCAAGACTACTTCCAATCCTGACTAATGAGGAAATTTGATGAGGAGGGAGTTGACGGTGTGGTTTGCAGGCGCTTGGATACAACAGGACAAAGTGATTTTGGTGTCCCTGGACTGCTTACGGTCTTAGCCAAAGTTTCTGAACTTGACAGTAACTGTTTATGAACACGCTGCAGGTGCCGTATAAGGGAGGATGTTCCTAGGTGGTTAACGTCCCTACCCCTACTTATTCCACCTTTACATATGGTACATATGGTAAGACAGTTGTTCTCCAGATTTGGATAAAAATATTTCCAGACCAAAGAGGTGGAATGTTTGGTCTTCTACCCAGGCATGACAGTGATGGGCTTTTTCATCCCATGGACAACAACTGTCTCCTCTGGTGCCAGATTTAAACAAACCACATCACCATCAGAATCCTCCTCGTCAACATCCTCTTCAGCGCCAGCTACACCAATATCATCATCCTGTTGTACTTCAACAGTGACATCTTCAATAATAATACCAGCAACTAGACTGTGGGTGCTCCTTCCAGCATTTGCAGATGGCGTGAAAATGGTGGAAGGAGCCACCTCTTCCCATCCAGTGTTGGGAAGGTCAGGCATCGCAACCGCCACCACACTCTGACTCTCCTTCAGGATTTGTGATATCTTCTTAGAAGAATTCACAGTTCTTTGCTGTGCTTTTGCCAGCTTAACTCTTTTCATTTTTCTGGGAGGAGGAGGGCTTCCATCGTCATGTGAAGCTGAACCACTAGTCATGAACATAGGGAAGGACCTTAGCCGATCCTTTCCACCCCGTGTCATTATTGGAATATTGGCAAGTTCACATTTCTCCTCAGATGATTTAAATTTATTTTTTAAGTTCATTTTACTGAACTTTGGCTTTTTGGATTTTACATGTCCTCTACTATGACATTGGGCATCGGCTTTGGCAGACGACGTTGATGGCATGTTATCGTCTATGTCATGACTAGTGGCAGCAGCTTCAGCACTAGGAGGAAGTGGTTCTTGATCTTTCCCTATTTTATCCTCCAAATTTTTGTCCTCCATTTATGTGATATTGATACGTGCGGCGAAGGCGCACTCAAACACTGAAAAAACCACTTGATTTATTTGGACACTTGGGGTTACACCACCCTTCAACAGACCAGCTGGCCCTTGACTTATGACACAGGCGCACGCTTGGCGCTGCTCCTTAGTTGATGCATGTTCGGCTAACGTGCACTCAAACACAGAAAAATAAACACTTTTTAAAGGTTTTTATTTTTTTTGGTACTTTGGGGCTTACACCACCCTTCAACAGACCAGCCGGCCCTTGACTTATGACACAGGCGCACGCTTAGCGCTGCTACTTTGTTGATGCACACGTAGCTAACGCGCACACAAACAGAAAAAGAAACACTTTTAAAATGTTAAAAAATTTTTGGGCACTTTGGGGGTTACACCACCCTTCAACAGACCAACCGGCCCTTGACTTATGACACAGGCACACGCTTGGCGCTGCTACTTTGTTGATATACGTGCAGCTAATGCGCACACAAACACAGAGAAATAAATACTTTTTAAATGTTTTAATTTTTTGGGGCACTTTGGGGTTACACCACCCTTCAACAGACCAGCCGGCCCTTGACTCAGGGTGGTCAGTGGGCTCAGGCTGGTGCATTTACACACGCGGCGGTGATGTGTGGTTCAGCAGCCAATGGGAGTCAGACAGACTCTCATTGGCTGCTGCTGCTGCACACACATCGCCGCAATGCCGCAGTGATGTGTGTGTTAATCAGCAGCCAATGAGAGTCAGACAGACTCTCATTGGCTGCTGCACCCACTGCAGGAGACGGGCTGGAGCTCACTCATGAGCTCTGCTTTCCAGCTCCTGCAGTGGGTAATGGGAGAGACGTCATGATGTCTCTGTCATAATGCAGAGCGCTCCAGCCCGGAAGGACTGACGTGTGGCAGCGGCGGGAGCAGTGGTCAGAGTGTGGATTCTGGTAAGTGTATTTTTTTTATTTTATTTTACTTGTATGTGTCTGCACTGCATCAGAGGGGGGAAATACTACTGGGGGCACTGTATTGGGGTGCACCACTACTGGGGGCACTACTGGGGGAGTACCTCTTCTGGGGACAACTACTAGGGGGGCTACTACTGGGGGGAGACCAATACTGGGGCACCACTACTGGGAGCACTACTGGGGTGACCTCTACTGGGGGCACTACTGGGGGAGACCTCTACTGGGGACTACTACTGGGGGGCTACTACTGGGGGCACCGCATCAGGAGGGGTGAAGTCTAGTGGGGACTACTACTGGGGGCACTTAATAGGGAAGACCACTACAGGGGGCACTGTATAAGGGGCACTGGATAGGGGGATCACTACTGGGGCCTCAATAAGGGGGACCACTACTGGGGGCACTGCATGGGGGGACTACTACTGGGAGCACTATATAAAGGGCACTGCTTAGGGGGTACCACTGCTGGGGGCACTGCATGGGGGGGACTACTACTGGGTACTGGGGGAACTATATTAAGTGTACTGCATAGGGGTACCACTTCTGGGGGCACTGTATAAGGGGCCCTACATGTGGCACTGCATAGGGGGGACCACTACATGGGACACTGCATAAGGGGAACTAATGGGGGGCTGCATATGGGGACCACTACTGGCAGTACTGTATAAGGGGCACTACTGGGGTTAAGGTGCATATGGAAAGGAATGTTCAGAGTGATGTGAAAGGGGTGTGTGTCATGTTGACATGCCCCATTTTTAAGTGACCACGTCCATTTTTTTGGGCGTGCTCAGATAGGGGGGCTCCATTTTTAAATTTGCCCTGTGCTCTAGTTATGCCACTGCTTTACAGAAGGCTATCCACACAGATCTCATGCAGTAGACTTATGTTGGGCATACACTATACAATTATCTTTCAGATACTGTATCTGTCCAATCTGGCTGGTTGGAATGAATATCTAGTAATGTATGGAAGCAAATGACAATCGATTATATGGTTTTAAACTCTGGAAAAACAGACAAAAACAATTGTTCAAATTGGTTAAATTTGTTTTATTTAACCAATTTGGCTAAATGTCCATTTTTGTCTGTTTTCCATTGTTTGTGAACAAATGTTCGATTGTCATTTGCTCCCATTCATTACCAGATATTCATTCCAACCAGACTGATTGAACAGATATCTGATAGATAATCGTATAGTGAATGTTCAGCATAAGGGGTATATGATGAGTTTTTAGAAGTGGAGATGTTGCCCAAAGCAACCAATTAGATTCTACTTAACATTTATCTAGTACCTCTAGAAGATAATAGCTAGAATTTGGGCAACATCTCCACATCTAAAAACCCACACTTTAGTAAACATACCCCTAAGGGCCTGATTCAAAGATGCATGGAATGATAATGTCAGATACAATGGAGCATTTTTTGCAACTGCACACATTAAAGCCATACAGCAATTGGTTAGTGAAGGTGGTCGCAGAGAGAACCACACTTGTTTTAATGTTGTTATTATATGTAGTATGTATGGCTTAGCTTGACTTTTCCAGGGCATAATACACATGGAGGGCAGCCTCAGTAAGGGCAGAAGTACTAACTTGTGAGACATATATCCTGAGGCCACTGGACATCCACAACAAGCACCGAAACCGCAATTAGGTACAGAACAGTAGTATAGCCTTCCCAGCACGGGGACTGAAACTCCACACAGAGTGCATCCCCAGTACAACTTGTATGTGCGGGACTTTTACTGGTGAAGCATTTATTATGACATTTATTGTGCACAACAAACTCCTGGAAATTTTGCATCTACAGTAGGTGACCCTATTGGTGCTAAATTTCTGACTTTGGACCTGATTCAGCTTGGATCACAGTTGCTAATATGCATGCAGTTGGCCATTTGTTGCGTTCTGCACATGCATACGTATTGCAGTGCACGTGCGCTAACCAGTCACTGCGATCGGGACTGCATTTGCAGAGGCTACTCAGACCCATCACAGAGTGATTGACAAGAAGTGCTGTTTGTGGGTGGAGATGGGGAGTGGTCAGCCGAACGCAGGTGTGCCAGTGCGTTTGCACGCCATTTCAGGGGCGTGATAAAATGATTTACTGCAAAGCCATATGCAGACTGAGGTCTCATAGTGTGTGTGGCTGTTAGCAATTTGTAAGTAAGGTCAGGGCTTGTGCAAGTGTGCGTATGGGTCCGATGGTACTCGATTGTACCAATAGTTTTGCTATTCTGCTAAGTATTATGGATGTACGTATAGTAAAGTAGGCATCGTTATGTAGTGCTATGTTTGCATTGCGATTGCAGTGGAGTGCCTTGCTATCGCAGTTGAACTGCGTGCATACGCAGTATTGCAATCAGTATTGAATCCAACCCTTTGGCAACTTGAGGCTTATTTGTCAAGTGAGAACAAATGCATTTACAGAACAAATGCTAAGGCGTATCCCCTGCAGACCTACAAGTTCTACTTATGATTAACATATCTGAGATTTAGATTGGAACAGGAACCGCTATCCCAAAGGGTTATAATTTTTCAGAGACTTTTGTTTTGGGTACTTGTGCCCATATCATGTTTAATGTTATATGTCGTATTGTATGTAACTGTTCGTATAGCGGTATTAGGCACTTTTATATCACTTGTATCAATAGACCCTTCTTACAGTGATATGTGGGCAATTTCACTGACATATTCCTTGCTTTTTACATGTACACCCCAATGAAATAATAAATTCAATCAGTTTGTTATTTTAAATATTGTATTTTTGCAATTTTTCTGATATCTCAGAGATCTGAACCCACCCAAACTTAGGGGATCCGAGCCAGATCCAAGCCAGCTCAGGTTTTCCCGCCTGACTCGGATCTCAAAACGAGGCAAAACATCATCATTCCACTGTTGGATTCTCGCGGGTTTTGGATTGTATAAAAGGTCCCACGATCACCGCCATTTTTCATTCCGGCTGTGGAGAGTGAAGAGGGAGGGAGCTGGGAGCTGTGCTGTGCTGCAGTGCATAGGGGCTGGCTACAGTTGTGTTGTCACACAGGGGCTGGCTGCTTAATGTCCACAGGGGCTGGCTGTTGTCCATATAGGGGCTGGCTCACTGTTGTGAGGTTATCTTGTCCATAGGGACTGGCTGGCTGTTGTCCATGCGGGCTGGCTGTTATCCATAATCCATATAGGGGCTGGCTGGCTGTTGTCATGTCTATAGGCGCTGGCTGGCTGTAGACCTTTAGCGGCTAGCCGGCTGGCTGTTCTGCTGTGTTGTCCATGGGGCGCTCTTTCCATCAGCGGTACTATTAACCCCCAGTGTGAAAAAATTTAAATATATTTTTTATTTCTATGTGTGCATTAGCCACATTTATTATCAGCAACATAGGTGCATAGGTGTGCTGCCTGTGTAATTTATCAAATGGCTGCTGCCTAATTCAGGGGTCCTCTTCCCCCCGCAAGTGCTCCAAAAAATTTAAATAAAAAAGCTTTTTTTTCCTGTGTGTGCGTGTTAACAATCCACACTTATCCACAACATATGTAGCTGCACTTGGGTGTTGCCTGTGTCATTTATCAAGGGGCTGCTGCCTCTTTCAGGGGTGCTCTGCACACACAATGTGAAAAAAAAACAATTTTTTGTGTGTGCATGTTAGCCACAATTATGTGCAACGTAGGTGTGCAGGGGTGCTGTGCTGCCTGTGTCTCATTTATCAAGGGGCTGCTGCCTCATTCAGGGTTGCATTCCCCCCAGTGTGAAAAGAATTAAAAACTATTTTTTGTGTGTGCATGTTAGCCACACTTATCAGGAACATAGGTGTACAGGAGTGCTGTGCTGCCCGTATCTCAATTATCAAGGGGCTGCTGTCTCGTTCAGGGGTGCTTCCCCCCAGTGTGAAAAAAATAAAAACACATTTTTTTGTGTGTGTGTGTTAGCCACACTTATCAGAAACATAGGTGCGTAGGTGTGCTGTGCTGCCTGTGTCTCATTTGTCAAGGGGCTGCTGTCTCATTCAGGGATGCTTCCCCCCAGTGTGAAAAAAATAAAAAACAATTTTTTGTGTGTGTGTGCAGGGGCGCCAAGAGGGGGGGTTGATATTGATTACCCAGGCTTCCTGAGGGGCCCGGTGGGGGCCCGCTTCCATTGCCACTCCCCCCCTCACAGCAGCCCAGCACACAGCGTGTGCTGTGCTGCAGTTGGAGACTGTTCGTGGCGCTGAGCAGCAGCCACAGCAGTCACCTATGCCTGAGCGGGGGAGTGATCACACTGATCGCGCCCCCCCTGGCTTTGCGCCGGGCTGAGGGGGCTCAGATTGCCCCCCCTCCCCAGCACTGCAAATCTTTTTTTTTTCTCGGCAAGGGTGTGTGGACACGCCTACTGTGATTATGCCACGCCCCCTATTACCGGGGCCCGCCACGGCTCTTGGCGGGCCTGTGTGTGTGTTAGCCACAATTATCAGCAACGTAGGTGCACAGGGTGCTGTGCTGCTTCTGTCTCATTCAACAAGGGGCTGCTGCCTCATTCATGGGTGTTTTCCCCCCTGTGTGAAACAAAAAATATTCACCCCAGTGTGAAAAAAATAAAAAAAAATTCTGTGTGTGCATGTTAGGCACACTTATCAACAACATAGGTGTGCAGGGATGCTGTGCTGCCTGTGTCTCATTTATCAAGGGGCTGCTGCCTCTTTCAGGGGTGCTCTTTACCCCCAGTGTAAAAAAAATATGTTTTTTTTGTGTATGGTTGTGTGCATTAGTCCCAACTTAGCTGCGCTATAATTGCTTGGTGAGTATGGAAGACAGTCACATGACAAGGGAGCAGGATCCACATACCAGTCTTGTAGCTGCCGGCAGCAGTAATGATGACGATGCAAGGCCGTCAACGTCATCTGTGAAGGCTGATGTACCAGGGCTTAAGTCAGGCCATGTAAAAAAATCTACTTTTACCCTGTTAAAGAAAAAAAAATCTAAAGCTAAGTCAGCTTTAGAGATACAAAAAATTGGCAATATGCCATTCACTACATGAAGTGGCAAGGAAATGATAAGGCCTTGGCCTTTATTTATTACTGGTGGTTCTAGTTTTGATGATTTAAGCCATTCTGCTTGTAGAAGAGGTACAGAAAAAATTTAAATTGTCTCAGAAAATTCACAGATCCCCGAGGAGAGTCCAAGTGTGTCCACGGTAGCTATGTGTGAGCCTGACATTTCTAATACTGTACTTGAAGAGGATCATCCTTCCACCATTTGTGTGTCCTCTGAAAATATGGGGATGAGCAGCACATGTCAACATGCTGATGTATAAATCGAGGATGCTTCTGTGAAATTGCACAGGAGGATGAGGAGGATATTTACGTAGTTGACAAAAACAACAAGGATGATGAGGATGTTGATGATGATGAGGATGTTTGAGTAAAAACTGTAAATCAGGCAACAGTTGTTGCCCATGGTGGGAAAAATCCCATTGTTGCCATGCCTGGGTAAAGGACCAAAAAATCCACTTCTCATGTGTGGAATCATTTCCACCCAAATCCAGACAATGTTTGTCAAGCCATTTGTAACTGTTGCCATGTAACAGTGAGTAGAGGTAAGGACATTAACCATCTTGGAACCTCCTCCCTGTTACGTCACTTGCAGCACATTAATCAAATTGGAAAGGGTATTTCAAATTCTGAAACTTTGGGGACAAAAAACTGAACAACAATCAGTCCTGTGTCACCTAGCTGCTCTCTTCTATCTGGATCCAAGCACCTGCAATCTCCACCACCAATACCTGCATCATTATCAACATACTCATTCATGATTGGAAGTAGTCCTGCATCCAATTTTATAAGGACTGACTCCTCTCCTATCCATTGTTCCTGAGAAGGATCCTTGAGTGCTACGCCTGCTGCTGCTTTCAGTGGATCGTCATCCCAGAAGGGAACCAGGAAGAAGACTACTTTTAGTAGTTCAATCAAACAATTAACTGTCAAACAATCCTTTGCATTTGCGAGCAAGTATGACAGCAAACATCCAGTTGCACAGCGGATTACTGACGCCATAAGCTATGCTGGTATTAGATATGTGTCCAGTATCCACCATAACTGCAGTGGGTTTTAGACAGTTAATGGAGGTCCTATGTCCCCGCTACCATGACTCTTCTAGATTCCACTTATCTAGAATAGCAATTCCCAATCTGTACAAGGAAATTAAAAAAACCTTATGAATGTCCTCCGAAGTGCCATTGTGCCCACTGTCCACTTAACCACAAATATGTGGACAAGTGGGACAGGGCAAACTAAAGATTACATGACTGTGACAGCCCACTGGGTAGGTGTATTGCCTCCAACAGTGCAAACAGCAGCAGCATCTAACAGATGCCAGCTCATTCAGAGGCAGGCTTCTCTGTGTATCTCCAGTTTCACTAAGAGGCATACCACTGAGAGCCTCTTAGAAAAACTCTGGGAAATCATTGCAAAATGGCTTACCCCACTCTCCTCGGGATTTGTGATTTCTGACAATGCCAGCAATATTGTGTGATCATTACATGTGGGTGAATTTGAACACATCCCATGTTTTTCTCACACTATTAATTTGGTGGTGCAATATATTTTTTAAAATGACAGGGGCATGCAGGAGATGCTCTTGGTGGCCTGAAAGATTTCTGGACATTTTCAACATTCAGCAACTGTGTGTCAAAGATTGCAGAACCAGCAAGTACTGTTGAATTTGTCCTGCCATCAGCTGAAGAAAGAAGTAGTTACTAGGTGGAATTCTACCCTTTATATGCTTCAGCGGATGGAGGAGCATCAGAGGGCATTCCAAGGCTAAACTGCAACCTATGACATATGGAGTGGAGCTGGAATGCACCTTAGTCAAGCGCAGTGGAGAATAATTTCTGTGTTGTGCAAGATTCTTAAACCCTTTAAACTTGCCACATGTCAAGTTAGTTCAGACACTGCCAGCTTGAGTCAGGCCATTCCCCTAATTAGAGTTTTGCAAAAGCAGCTGGAGAAACTGTAGGAGGAGCTGAAACAGAGTGATACCACTAGGTATGTCGGACTAGTAACTCAAGCCCTTCACTTGCTTTGCTTAGGATCTAAGGGTCATCAATCACTATATTTTGGTGACCATACTTGATCCTAGGTTTAAGTCATATCTTGTGTCTTTCTTATTTGATGGACATAAATCTGAAAAGATGCAAAGAGCAGTTGGTGAAAAAATTGTCAGCTCAAGCAGCACATGACACAGCATCTTCTCCTACTTCAGTTTCTGCATCTGCCAGAAAAAAACTATATTTTATTAAGAGACCCACTGCTGGTGGTGATGCAGATCAGTCAGCAAAAACTAATGACATCTGGTTGGGTCTGAAAGAACCGCCTACAATGAGTGACATGTCTACCATTACTTTGTCTGATTCAGAGAAAGGTGGATGACTATTTTAGGGATAGCATCCAAAGAGGCATGTCACTCAGGGCCTGATTCAGAGCCGGACACTCTGAAAGAGTGCTCACTCTGAATCGGTGTTTCTTGTTTTTTTTGTGCAGCCTCCTGGCCACTCGCTTAACTGTGGGTGACCACCCACAGCTATTGCAGCTATTGCGAGTGGCAAGGTGATGGTTGCGATGGTCACCTGAGACCCTACCTTGTGGTAGGGTCTCATTCCCGCAAGCCCCAGTGAGCTTTTGGCTCTATTAGAGCCAGAAGCTTCCCCTCTGACATCACTCGTGATGTCAGTGGGACCATCCCCAAATGGCAGGCATTCCTTCGGGAATGCCTCTGTTTGGCCAGCCACTCACCCTGCCCGCCTTCAAAACGGGGCAAGCTGTCAATCAAAATCAACAGCTGCTCCACTTTGGTGCGAGACCCATAGCAACGGACAACCCGTCGCTAGCCGGGTCTTGCGCATGTGCACATTGTAGCCAGCTCCGGTGTGCGCATGCGCAGTGGCCAAACATCGACCCGCTCGCAAGCGCATAGCGAATCAGGCCCTCAGTCCGTTTCACAACTGGCAGGAAAAACAGGCAATTTGGAGTCCCTTACACAAACTGGCTTTGCTGTACTTAAGTTGCCCACCCTCCAGCGTGTACTCTGAAAAGGTTTTCAGCGCAGCCGGGAACCTTGTCAGTGATCGGCATAGGAGATTACTTCCCCAGAATGTGGAAAAGATGATATTCATCAAAATAAATTACAAATTCCGTGAGAAAGATCTTTACCAGCAATTAAGTAAAAAAACTACAGAAGCATCTGTAATGGTGGATTCCAGCGGGGACAAATTAATATTGCGTGAAGAAGATGATGTACACACTGATGCGAATGACGTTGAAAATAACTGATCTTTCCTATGTTTTAAAGCTAGTTTGTGTATGGGATCATTGCCAGCAATGTCCACTGCGCATTGGCAGCTTGTTTTGTGGGGTCTAAACAAACCAATAATTTCAGCCACAAGTGGCAGTCCCTGTTGCTGAAGTGATTGGTTTGTTAAACTGGGAATGTCCTGTTTCATATATACAACATAATAGTGGAAGGGCTCAAGGACAATTCCATCTTGCACCTTTTTTCTTTCCATTATGTGCTGTTTGGGGCATTGCTGCCTGAAATTTTTAATGTTATGGTTTATGAATGTCCAGAAATTGTAATGATCACAGACAGCATCTCCTGCATGCACCTTTCATTTTTTTAAAGGAAATTCTGAACCAACTGCTGCTTGTTCTGTCAACCCGACGGCACAAATTGCACAACAGTGACATTCAGCTAAGGGTTCTCTGCCCTTGGAGGAGACACAGGAAACTTGATAAATGAGCTAGAGCTGAATAAACACAAGAGGATTAACTGAAGCAAAACTTGAGTTTCATCACAGAGTCAGACACTGTAATATACACAGTAGAGTAGATGCTGATTAGTGCTGAAATACTGTAGTTAAACTGGTGTGACAGGTGCTGACATGTACACAGGAGAATTAGATACTGATTAGTGCTGGAGTTTCAGCACTGAGACAAGTATAGCAAAAAATCAATGGAGAAGTCTGATCCTGGGAAACACTGGAAAAATTACTGGTAAAAAAAAGAATAAAGCTAGGAGCGACTCCAGACACTGGAAAACAAATAACACTGGTAGGAAAGAATGTGGAACTTGTAAAACTACAACAGCTAGTAACAGAATCATTGGAGAAGTGAAGTTGAACAGCAGCTTCCTGTTCCTGGAGTCAGGGTAAATACCCTTAGGTAGTTGGTCATTGAATCAGAGGATCAGCTGAGTGACCACAGGACTACCATTGGGAAATACTAGTCAGGTGATATGGACCTAGATGGCTGCACCCATGCCCGCCACCACGGGAACCAGGAAGCACGCACAGAAGCCCTAATAGACCCCGGGGAGAATACTCAGCCCACCACTCACCTCCACCTCTGGCGACTGAACACCTAAGCTCATGGATGCCGATGCAATGGTGAGTAGCGACCAATACCAGGCCACATCCTAACAGGTTATATTTTGGTAGAATTAAATTCCCTTATGAGGAGGAATAGGAAAATTGTGCATTCTGAATATTTAAAGTCAGTAGACTGAGACCAGCCCATCTGCCAGAAGTAAACAATTTTGCTATTGGATTCACAGCACTTCTGACAACTATGCCGGGTGAGAAAGACAGGATAGCAGTGAACACCAATGCGTGTATCTAAATGGTTTGTCAAGACAATGTCAACATGGTTGTAATGTCAACATGCTTGACATGTTGATATTGACTCTGATCATGACATTGATGACATGTTAATATGATAAGAATGTTGACAAAATGTTTAGTGGTCCATTGGTCACTTACCTTGTTTGGCGACTCTGACAGATCAGGTGGTTCCAGTAGTGTCTACTGGGTCCAGCAATGATGTGATGAAGACTTCCTGCTGTGATGAAGCAGTTCAGATGGTGAGTAATGTCCTTAACCCTAATCATATCCCCTAATCCTTCTGGTCCTGCAGCCTAACCCTAACCTTTCGTCCCCTGCAGAATGTCAATATGTTCACATGTTGATACACCTAGGCCACAATCTCCCTCAATCCTTGGGCAAGAAAAGTTAAAGACTCATGGATGTAGGTGTTGATAGCAAGTGTAGCCCTCTCCACAGTTCCTTTCATGGTTACGATGTTTCCTTGATCCCTGGGAGTATCTTGGAATTTCTGAGAGTGTGATTTTTCATTTCCCTGAGAAAGGCATCATTGGTGCAGTGGTGTGGCTCTGGTGGTAATGGTGATGGAGCTGTTACTGCCTCTGGGCCGTGGAAGGAACTTGCTCATTAAGTTTGTTAAATGGAATCAAACTCTCTGGGAGGACACTGAAAATTCAATTCAGATCAGAAGCAGCCATGGCTCCGCAGAATCAAATAGCGCAGCCTACTCACCACAAGGAAATGACAGTTTTACTGGAAACAGTCCATCAACACATGACCGCAGGCATTATGACAGTGGGGAGTTCATGAAATACTCTGAACTTTCAGCTCCTGTTCTAAACTATGAGAGATCTTACTTTTCTCTGGACAGTCTTCAAAGACAAACAATGATGAATAACTTTTATAGGTCAGAAACCCCTCATGGATCCAGCACAGCAATTATGGCCCAACCCAGTTACTCGCCATCCCATTATCCGACTCACCAAAGTCGGACAGTCACAGATCCGTTCTCTCCTGCACAGATATGATTCCTCTTTCAGCCACCGATCCAGTAGAAGCCAAAGCTCTCATCCTTATCAAAAGGAGAGTTACCACAGTAGCAGAGACTAGAGATGTGCAGGCTTGGATTAGTTCAGATTTTTCCGCTAAGTTCAAATTTTTTCCACCAAAATTTGGGTCTCAGAAAGAGGTAAAACGTCATCTTTCATGGACAAACATCATCTTTCATGGACTTTTGTCCAGGACAGCCCCAGTAAAAATTATTTTGATGAAGGGCAGCGTACAACCCACAGGATAGACCTTGTAAAAATAATTTTGATGAAGGGCAGCGTACTACCTACAGGACAGCCCCTGTAAAAATTAGTTTGAGAAGGGCAGCGTAAGACCCCTGTAAAAATGACTTTGATCAAGGGCAGCGTACAACCCACAGGACAGCCCCTGTAAAAATTAGTTTGAGAAGGGCAGCATACAACACCTGTAAAAATTATTTTGATGAAGGGCAGCTTACAACCACTGTAAAAAGTAGTTTGAGAAGGGCAGCGTACAACCAACAGGACAGCCCCTGTAAAAACTATTTGTATGAGCGTACCCCAACAGCAGACAGGGCAGCCCCTGTAAAAATCAGTTGTATGAGCGTACCCCTACAGCAGACAAGACAGCCCTTGTAAAAATGATTTGTATGAGCGTACACCTACAGCAGACAGGGCTGCCCCTGTAAAAATTATTTGTAAGAGCATACCGCTACAGCAGACAGGGCAGCCCCTGTAAATAATATTTGCATGAGCGTACCCCTACAGCAGACAGGACAGCCCTTGTAAAAATTATTTGTATGAGCGTACCCCTACAGCAGACAGGGCACCCCTTGTAAAAATTATTTGTAAGAGCATACCTCTACAGCAGACAGGGCAGCCCCTGTAAATAATATTTGCATGAGCGTACCCCTACAGCAGACAGGGCACCACCCTGTAAAAATTATTTGTAAGAGTGTACCCCTACAGCAAACAGGGCACCACCCTGTAAAATTATTTGCAGGAGTGTACCGCTACAGCAGACAAGGCACCCCCTGTTAAAATTATTTGTATGAGCATACCCCTACAGCAGACAGGGCACCCCCTGTAAAAATTATTTGTCTGAGCGTACCGCTACAGCAGACAGGGCAGCCCCTGTAAAAATGATTTGTGTGAGTGTACCCCTACAGCAGACAGGGCAGCCCCTGTAAAAATTATTTGTATGAGTGTACCGCTACAGCAGACAGGGCAGCCCCTGTAAATATTATTTGTATGGGCGTACCCCTACAGCAGACAGGGCACCCCCTGTAAAAATGATTTGAAAGAGTGTACCCATACAGTCAACAGGGCAGCCCCTGTAAAAATAATTTGTGTGAGCATACCCCTACAGCAGACAGGGTACCCCCCATAAATAATATTTGGATGAGCGTACCCCTACAGCAGACAGGACAGCCCTTGTAAAAATTATTTGTATGAGCATACCCCTACAGCAGACAGGGCGGCCCCTGTAAAAATTATTTGTAAGAGCATACCGCTACAGCAGATTGGGCAGCCCCTGTAAATAATATTTGTATGAGTGTACCCCTACAGTAGACAGGACAGCCCTTGTAAAAATTATTTGTATGAGCATACCCCTACAGCAGACAGGGCACCCACTGTAAAAATAATTTGTAAGAGCATACCGCTACAGCAGACAGGGCAGCCCCTGTAAATAATATTTGCATCAGCGTACCCCTACAGCAGACAGGGCACCCCCCTGTAAAAATTATTTTTAAGAGTGCACCCCTACAGCAAACAGGGCACACCCCTGTAAAAATTAATTACAAGAGTGTACCGTTACAGCAGACAAGGCACCCCCTGTTAAAATTATTTGTATGAGGATACCCCTACAGCAGACAGGGCACCCCCTGTAAAAATTATTTGTATGAGCGTACAGCTACAGCAGACAGGGCAGCCCCTGTAAAAATGATTTGTATGAGCATACCCCTACAGCAGAAAGGGCACCCCCTGTAAAAATTATTTGTATGAGCGTACCGCTACGGCAGACAGGGCAGCCCCTGTAAAAATGATTTGTGTGAGTGTACCCCTACAGCAGACAGGGCAGCACCTGTAAAATTTTATTTGTATGAGCGTACCGCTACAGCAGACCGGGCAGCCCCTGTAAAAATGATTTGTATGAGCATACCCCTACAGCAGACAGGGCACCCCCTGTAAAAATTATTTGTATGAGCGTACCGCTACGGCAGACAGGGCAGTCCCTGTAAAAATGATTTGTGTGAGTGTACCCCTACAGCAGACAGGGCAGCACCTGTAAAATTTTATTTGTATGAGCGTACCGCTACAGCAGACAGGGCAGCCCCTGTAAAAATGATTTGTATGAGCATACCCCTACAGCAGACAGGGCACCCCCTGTAAAAATTATTTGTATGAGCGTACCACTACGGCAGACAGGGCAACCCCTGTAAAAATGATTTGTGTGAGTGTACCCCTACAGCAGACAGGGCAGCACCTGTAAAAATTATTTGTATGAGCGTACCACTACAGCAGACAGGGCAGCCTCTGTAAAAATAATTTGTGTGAGCATACCCCTACAGCAGACAGGGCACCCCCTGTAAAAATTATTTATATGAGCATACCGCTACAGCAGACATGGCACCCCATGTAAAAATAATTTGTATGAGCATACCCCTACAGCAGACAGGGCAACCCCTGTAAAAATTATTTGTTTGATCTTAACACTTCAGCAGACAGGGCACCCCTGTAAAAATTATTTGTATGAGCATACCCCTGCAGCAGACAGGACAGCCCCTGTAAAAATGATTTGTATGAGTGTACCGCTACAGCAGACAGGGCGGCCCCTGTAATCATTATTTGTATGAGAGCACCCCTACAGCAGACAGGGCAGCCCCTGGACAACACAGCACTACAGCCGTCCAGCCCCTATGGACAGGACAACAGTCAGCCAATATATGGAAAAGGACAACAGTAGCCAACCGGCCCCTATGTATATATGGACAACAGTAGCCAGCCAGCCCAGCTTTTCACACTGGGGGTGGGTGAAGAGAGCACCCCTGAAGGACAGAGCACTCCCTGGACAACACAGCACTACAGCCAGCCAGCCCCTATGGACAGGACAACAGCCAGACTCTATATGGACCAGGAAAATAGTAGCCAGCCAGCCCCTATGTATTGTATATGGACAACAGTAGCCAGCCAGCCAGCCCCTATGATCAGCATCAGCAACAGCTCCCTCCCTCTTCACAGTAGCCAGCCAGCTGTACTTAATTATTTTTTATTTTTATAACAGTCTAACACACTGAGGGACTCATTCTGATCCACTCAAGAGTGCTGAGCACTCGCAAGTGGGACGATGTTTCCCAAATGCGCAAGCGCACAATGGAGGCGCCTCCATCGTGCGCATGCGCGAGACCAGAATAATGATGGGGTAGCCGTCATTATGGGTCTCGCACCATAGAGGGCATGCTGTCAATGGTGATTGACAGCACGCCCCCATTGGTGGGCGTGCCAGGGGCGTGGCTGCCCAGACGGTGGCGTTCCCATGGGAACGCCTACCATCTGGGTCCGGCCCCACTGACATCACTAGTGATGTCAGTGGGAGTGATTTTGGCTCTGATAGAGCCAAAATCACTCCAGGGCTTGGGGCAACGAGACCCTACTGCAGGGTCTCGTCGCAAGCCAGATGGTCGTGATGGTCTTGACCATTGCGTCCATTATCATGGACGCTCGCATAAGCTGTGGGTGGTCACCCAGAGCTATGTGAGCATCCAAGAGGCCGCTCCATTTTTAGGTAGGAGGGTCCTGATTCAGAGCGAGCGCTCTGGTCAGAGCATCAGGCTCTGAATCAGGCCCTGAGCTCCCAGCTCCCTCCTAACTCTGCACATTCCACAGCTGGAATGAAAAATGCCAGCAATCACGGGACCTTTATAGAATCCAAAACCCATGAGAATCCGACAGTGGGATGATGACGTTTTGCCTCGATTTCAGATCCGAGCCAGGTGGGAAAACTCGAGTCTGACTCGGTTCCCGTCTTGGATCGCGAGGCCTCAGGGGTTCGGATTTCGGAAATCCAAACCCGCTCATCTCTACCAATTACACAACACTGTGGACCTGATTCAGACCCACTCGCAATATGTGATCGCTTGCTTCCAGCTTATGCAAATCTGGCACATACCCAGCAAGGCAAACAATTGCAAGGCAAGACATAAGCATGCCCACTATGTCTTGGCGTGCGTTCTCTTCCTGTATGTAGACACCCACCATCCATTCTTTAAATGCCCACTTGCATATGTAATCTCCTGGAAGTGCCTAAAAACATTGGTACATCGAGCACCATCGAATGTGCTCACAGCGCTTAAGATTGATTATACCCTGCCGTAAGCATTGCGAGCACTTAAGTGTGAAATTCCACCAAGTGACCTGAACTATGATGCAGCCTTTTAATTATGCATGCCTCTGAAACGGCGTTGCAACACTCAGGCATGCCTGCATTCACACCTCCACTCCCCCATTATAGTAGTGCTCTGCCCCTGTTACCACCCACAAATGGCCTCTCCTGCACTAATTCAGATGGGCTGCCTGCGAGCCCTACCAAACCACTCGCAGTGGTTCACACATGCGCATTGGGATGCATAGGCATGCACAAATTGGAAATATCGGTCGCGAACGAGCGAGCGGCCACTTGTGAGTGGGTCTGAATCAGGTCCTGTATTCCACAGCCATCTGCCCCAATGGGGTGTACTCAAAAAATTGAGGGGCTGGCCCTCCATCTGTGTCTCTGGCATGGCGCTGCCAGTCATTCATCTTCTCCTTCAACCTATGTTATTTTTATAACAGTCTAACACACTAAGCTCCCAGCTCCCTCCTAACTCTGCACACTCCACAGCCAGAATGTAAAATGGCGGCGATCACGGGACCTTTATAGAATCCAAAACCTGTGAGAATCCGACAGAGGGATGATGACGTTTTGCCTCGATTTCAGATCCGAGCCAGGCGGGAAAACCCGAGCCTGACTTGGTTCCCGGCTCAGATGGGGGGGTCTTGGATTTCGGAAATCCGAACCCGCTCATCCCTACTAATTACACAACACTGCATCCCACAGCCATCTGCCCCAATGGGGTGTACTCAAAAGATTGAGGGGTTGGCCCTCCATCTGTGCCCATGGCATGGTGCTGCCAGTCATTCATCTTCTCCTTCAGCCTATGTTAAATTTGATAGCTTGTGTAAAAAAAAATTAAAAGTAAAAAATTATACATTATACTTGTCCTGTCAATTAACTGTGGCTGCTGCTGTGTTGTTGTCCTGTCCATCAGGCTTGGGCTGTAGTCCATAAAGGGGTGCTGTGTTGTCCAGGGGGGGTTGCTCTGTCAATTAGGGGTGCTCTTCCCCAGTGTAAAAAAAAATAAAAAATTTTTTGTGTGTGAGTGTTAGCAACTTAGCTGCTCTATTATTGTTTGGTGACAGTGTCGCAGTTTATCGTCCACATATTTGTGACTCTGTAGGTGTCCCAGCTCCCTCCTAACTCTGCACATTCCACAGCTGGAATGAAAAATGGCAACAATCACGGGACCTTTATAGAATCCAAAACCCATGAGAATCCGACAGTGGGATGATGACGTTTTGCCTCGATTTGAGATCCGAGCCAGGTGGGAAAACTCGAGTCTGACTCGGTTCCCGTCTTGGATCGCGAGGCCTCGGCGGTTCGGATTTCGGAAATCCAAACCCGCTCATCTCTACTAATTACACAACACTGTGGACCTGATTCAGACCCACTCACAATATGCGATCGCTTGCTTCCAGCTTATGCAAATCTGGCACATACCCAGCAGTGGTCTGTTCGCACTTGGCAGGGGTGCTTTGTTGTCCATAAAAAAGGGGTGCTGTCTGTGTTGTTTATCAAGGGGCTGCTGCCTCATTCAGTGGTGCTCTTCCCCAGTGTCAAAAAAAATAAAAGTGATTTTTTTGTGTGCGTGTGCTATTATTGTACAGTGACACTGCTGCAGTTTATCGTCCATGTATTTGTGACTTTGTAGCTGGTCTGGGCCTGGTTCAGAGTCACTGGCTGCTGGTGAGCGCTTGCTCTTAATCAGGGCGTGTTTTTTTTTTCTCCAGCCCACTCTTAAAGCTGTGGGTGACCACCCACAGCTTGTGCAAGTGGCCTGGAGTCCATCGTGCTTGTGAGGAGACCCTGTGGTAGGATCTTGGCTCCCGGAAGCCCAAGTGGACTTCCTGCTCTAAGAGCAGAAAGTGCACTACTGACATCACTAGTAATGTCAGTAGGGTCGCCCACAAATCAAATGCAAGGCATCCCTAAGGGAATGCCTGCATTTATGCAGCCACCCCCCCCGCTTACAAAACGGGCAAGCTGTCACTCACCGTCGACAGCCGCCCCATCTTGTAGCGAGCCTCGTAGTGACTGAGCTGCAGTTGCAGGACGGGTCTCACGCATGCGCACACTGAAGGTGGCGCATGTGCAGTGGGGGACCATCAACCCATTTGTGAGCGGGTCTGAATCAGGCCCTCAGTCCGCACTCGGCAGGGGTGCTTTGTTGTATATAAAAAAAGGTGCTGTCTGTGTTGTTCATCAAGGGGCTGCAGACTCATGTGGTGGTGCTCTTTTCCAGTGTCAAAAAAAATAAAAGTCCTTTTTTTGTGTGTGTGCGTTAGCAACTTAGCTGCGCTTTTGTTGTTTGATGACACTGCTGGCAAGACCGCAGTTTATTGTCCACATATTGTGACACTATAAGTTGTCGTGCAGTGTGTTATTCTTATTCATAAAAAAATATTGTGAAACTGTAAGTGGTAGTGCAGTGTGTTATTCATTTTTTATTCATAAAAAATCTTGTGACACTGTAAGTGGTAGCGCAGGGTGTTATTCTAATTCATAAATAATCTTGTGACACTAAGTGTGCATGTGTGCACTCCACGATCGTGAAGCGGAAGTGACGTGTGACCGCATGACCGGAAGCTGACGCCAGACTGGCCCTGTCCCATCCAACGATCGAGAATAACCGGAAGTGACGCGAACACAGTGGAGCCGCTGGCCGGAAGTGAAGTGCATGCGGCAAAGCGGGTAATACAGAGCGAGGCGGTATAAATAGGTCAGTAAGAAGGACATCCGCACACCATCCTGAGGAAGCCTAGTAGTAGGCGAAACAAGTTGATGACAGTGGAGGGGGACCTGGTTCACGTCCATATACGTAGAGCACCCCAAGTTTGCCGGCAAACTACTTCAAACTGACTTAC
The DNA here is from genome assembly GCA_031769625.1 of Taudactylus pleione. Taxonomy (NCBI): domain Eukaryota; kingdom Metazoa; phylum Chordata; class Amphibia; order Anura; family Myobatrachidae; genus Taudactylus; species Taudactylus pleione. The sequence goes on along the minus strand of JAUIMM010000153.1, from coordinate 12,367,803 downwards.
CTCCCGAAAAAGCCACTATTTGGAGGAACATCATCCAGTGCGGTAAGCACATGTGCATATGCATTTTGGAACTACCACTTGAGACTTATATCACTTAGGAGGATATCTGCATATATCTTACCTCCTCATATTTGGACTATCTTTAAAAGGATTCTAGTAACAGAGTAAAACGCATATTTAGCGTGTCTGTTCTCCTATATATCACTGTATCTGTTTTATGTTTTATGTTATATGTTGTTAGTGAGTTTGTATAATTTTTTATTGGCTAAAGCCTATCTTACATTGCTCTATATCACCATACATAAGCATGCTTATGGTGTCTTAAAATAAACCATTTGTTTTAATACTAATTTGTGATTACTAATTCATTTGCCATATACGGAACCTATAGGAGGCGCCAGAGGATCTTTCTTTTTGATACGCACCATATTAGGGAAGGTGATCCCCAACCTTTTCCTCTATAGGCAGCAACCTAATAGGATTAGTACTAGCGCTACCTTCATTACCCTTGTTTTCACTATATATCTATAAGATCACCATTGTAGGTTCAGCAGCAGTACTTTGTCCATAAAATATGGCATATAGTCGAGAGGAACGTTTAAAACAGCTAGAACTTTTTGGAGAAAAAGCTATGACTAACCAGTATGTAGAAACCACAGTATCAGAAGAAACTTTCTGTGATCTCTACACAAAATTAGAAAAATTAGAAAATCTGGAAATAAGACAATGGTGGGAAAGCACCACCTTAACAAAATACATTGAAAAGGGCATGATCCCGAGAGGCCTGAGGATCATCAAAAAAGCTTCCTTTTTATCTAAGAGTGAAGATTTCTCCAGACAGTGGAATGAAACCTTGATCTCTGCTCATTTAAATTAATGAAATTAATTATTGAAGAAAGAAACCTTTCCATAAAGAATCTAGAAGATGAGATCCTAAACATAAGGAGAAAACTGAAACCCATAGAAAAATTGTCAGATTTCAAAAATCTTGAAGAATTAACTAAAAACAAACTCAGACGTATGGAGAATGACATCATAGATCAGAAAAAAAGAAAGTTCATGAGGGATGAGGAAGACTATAGAGGTGACTACAGAAACTGGAAGGAAGACAAAAAGAGTGAACAAGCTAAGTGGAGGTCGAATGGAAGAGCAACAGAAAAATGGATGTCTGAAAGACAAAAGGGAGATCTGAATACACCATCAGCAAGGAACAATCTACTCTCTAAGAAAGAACAGAAATGGAGAAATAGAGAAAACTCACTCTACAGTCAGAAATATAAATACCCCCTTACCACACAATGGGCAAAAGATCACTATTGAGATCAAAGAAGTATTCACCGTATCACACATGAACAAGAATACGCTCGGTCAACGAAGGGAAAAGACCCCCATAGAAACTACCCAGATACGAAGACCCTCATCAGAAGCTTCAACAGTGGAAGGGAAGATCAACAAGAAATCAGCAACACATCGGCAAGAACACTAATGACTCGTCTCAATGATATACATTGGGGAGAAAAGAGGCATGAGAATAAAGAGAGAAACTACGAGCATGTAGAAGAAAAAGAAGAGTTCCTTGATGCTTTTTTAGAACTGGCCAACCAGCATCTGTCCCCCGGCAGAATAGAGCCGCCACTCATGACAACACAAAGGAATCCTCACAACAAGAGAAGAGACCGAAGATAAAGAAATTCAACGTCACAAAGCGCGGTAAGCGAGGATGATATCGGGTCAGACTCAAAGACAATAGGAAGAAGAGAAAAGAAAAAAGCAACCAAAAAGATGATGCGCAGGGGATATTCAACTTGAGTAAGCATACTCTATCCCCTGCAGAAATTAATGTACTTAAAAAGGGACTAAAGTTTGCACCCACTAACGAGATCAATAGATTTAATACCTTTATAGATCTCCACAAATTTACAAGGAAAATAACTTTGAAAAAATTTTTCAATAGAAAAGAACACCAAATGGAGACACCACCAAAGGAAGACTCATATATCCATACGGATCTTAAAGAGAAATCCACTTTCTTCCCTCAGCATGTGAAGGGCAATCTGATCAATACGTTCCAGAAACTAATGGACATCCGGAATATGACAGAGAAATGCAATAATAAAAAACAGAGGCAAAACCTATCTTTCAGTGAAAGGAAAGCCCTACAGGGACTTAAGAAAAACGACAATATAGTGGTGAAACCTGCGGATAAAGGTGGAGGAATAGTCATCATGGACAGAGACGCATACATAGAAGAAGCCAATAATCTATTGAAGGAGGAAGGTACTTACGAACTCCTGAAAAGGTGATCCGTCATGTGCGTTCTCTAAAGAACTATGTGAAATTCTAAAAAAGGGCAAAGAAAGTAAAATACTAACAAAGAAAGAATTTGAATACCTATACCCTAAATGCCCTAAAATTCCAGTGTTCTGTCATCTTCCCAAACTACACAAAGACCCAATCAAACCACCTGGCAGACCGATAGTGGCGGGTATAAATTCACTGACATCGAATTTATCCAAATATATCGATCAATTCCTACAGCCCCTAGTAAAAAAGCAACGAGGTTATTTACAGGATACTACACAAGTATTGGAGACCATACAAAAAATAAAATGGCAGAAGTCCTATACCCTAGCTACATGTGATGTCAAATCACTCTACACTTGTATAGAACACAATAAAGGGTGTAGAAATGTCAAGAAGATTCTGGAGGAAGATTCTGATTTAGACACAACACAGATCGAATACATCCTGGAAGGAATTGGATTTATTCTCACCCACAATTTCTTCTGGTTTGAGGACAAATTTTATATCCAGAAGCGAGGAACGGCGATGGGTACTGTGTTTGCGCCATCCTATGCGAATTTATTTCTAGCGCAGTGGGAAAAAGAAGTAATCTGGACGAATAACATCTATGAAGAGAATCTAATTCTATGGATTAGGTATATTGATGACATTATGATTGTATGGGATGGAGGAAGAGATCTATTGGAAAACTTTATTTCCAGTATTAATCAGAATGATGAAAATCTAACGTTCACAAGTGAAATAAGTGATAAGAAGATCGACTTTCTTGACCTTACTATTTTCATTGAGAACAATAAAATAGAAACTAAAACATTCTCCAAACAAGTTGACTGCAACAGTTATCTAAATGCAAATAGCAATCATTACCACAAATGGATAACCAACATTCCGAAAAGGGCAATTAAAACGTATAAGGAGAAACTGCTCAAGAAAAGAAGATTGGGATGAACAATCAAAAATCCTAATTGAACAATTCAAAGAAAAAGAATACGATATGGATAAACTAAAGAAGGATTGAGAAGAGGTAGAATTATTGGAAAGGAGCACCCTTCTACAATACAAAGACAAAAAGGAGACCACACAAGGAAACAATGTACTATTCATCACGGATTTTTCAGAACAAAGTGGACTCCAGAAAAAATCCTTAAGAAGACTCTGGCATATACTGAAGGCCGATGAAGAACTCATGAATTTTCTACCCGAAATGCCTAAAATTGTATACAGGAGAGCCCCTACCATAAAGAACACTCTGGTAAGAAGCCATCTTGATAAGAAGAAAGAAAAAGGGAGAAACACATGGCTACAGGGAAATACCCCGGGATTTTGCAAATGTGAAGGGTGTAGTGCATGTAAAAAAAACAATAGCCATACTACTAACCCTATTGTGGAGATTATATCTCATACTACGAAGAGAAATTATAAAATAAAACAAAAATTGACATGTCACTCAAAAGTAGTGATATATTTACTGTCTTGCCCTTGTGGCTATCAGTATATAGGGAAGACGATCCGTAAATTGTCTGTGTGTATAAATGAACATTTGAATAATATAAGGAATAACAAAGAGAATCACAGCGTTTCCAAACATTTTCAGGAGAAACACAAGAGCGATCCATCAGAACTTATGTTTGTGGGTCTGAAACAGGTATCAACTCCTTGGAGAGGGGGGAATCTAGATGATAGCTTACTCAAGGAAGAAACTAGAATGATTTTGAATTGGGAACACTACAACCTCATGGCCTTAATATTGATTTCGAGCTGACACCATTCCTCAAATCCTAAACCTACATCTATAGTTGACTATTTTTCTAACCTTATACTTTTGTCTATAGCTTACTATAATAATCTCCCCTTATACTGTATATGAGAAAACACTTGCCCTGTATGTATAGCTCTTAATATATAGGATGTTTGTTTCTTATGTTCGTCGAATGTCCCTTGTCCAGTCACTCTATATTACTTCAAACATAAATTAGAAGACGCCATCAGTGAAGCCGATTCCGAAATGATGAACAACATGTGAAATTTTTTCCAATCCCTTATGTATTTATAAGGAAAGCGCTGACTTCAAATAGGAATAAGATGGAAAGCCACATGCTCGTGTGCACTCCACGATCGTGAAGCGGAAGTGACGTGTGACCGCATGACTCAACGGACCGGAAGCTGACGCCAGACTGGCCCTGTCCCATCCAACGATCGAGAATAACCGGAAGTGACGCGAACACAGTGGAGCCGCCGGCCGGAAGTGAAGTGCATGCGGCAAAGCGGGAAATACAGAGCGAGGGGGTACAAATAGGTCAGTAAGAAGGACATCCGCACACCATCCTGAGGAAGCCTAGTAGTAGGCGAAACGCGTTGATGACAGTGGAGGGGGACCTGGTTCACGTCCATATATGTAGAGCACCCCAAGTTTGCCGGCAAACTACTTCAAACTGACTTACCTCCCGAAAAAGCCACTATTTGGAGGAACATCATCCAGTGCGGTAAGCACATGTGCATATGCATTTTGGAACTACCACTTGAGACTTATATCACTTAGGAGGATATCTGCATATATCTTACCTCCTCATATTTGGACTATCTTTAAAAGGATTCTAGTAACAGAGTAAAACGCATATTTAGCGTGTCTGTTCTCCTATCTATCACTGTATCTGTTTTATGTTTTATGTTATATGTTGTTAGTGAGTTTGTATAATTTTTTATTGGCTAAAGCCTATCTTACATTGCTCTATATCACCATACATAAGCATGCTTATGGTGTCTTAAAAAAAACCATTTGTTTTAATACTAATTTGTGGTTACTAATTCATTTGCCATATACGGAACCTATAGGAGGCGCCAGATGAGCTTTCTTTTTGATACGCACTAAGTGGCAGCACAGTGTGTTATTCTTTTCTTAGTCATAAAAAATCTAGTGACACTAAGTGGTAGTGCAGTGTGTTATTTTTTTCTTATTCATAAAAAATCTTGTGCAATACACTGTAAGTGGTATTGCAGTTTGTTATTCTTATTAATAAATAATCTTGTGACACTAAGTGGCAGCGCAGTGAGTTATTCATTTATTATTCATAAATAATCTTGTGACACTGTGAGTGGTATTGCAGTTTGTTATTCTTATTTATAAATAATCTTGTGACACTGTAGGTCATTGATACCGCAGTGTAATTTTTAAAATTGGTACAAATTGACGTGTGTGCTGCCCACTTCATTCGTGTTTGTTGATATGGAGAATGATCAGCTGAGAGGAGAACAGGAACCACACACTAGTGCTGGAGCTGCTGCCAGTGCCACCAGTCATGATGATACTAGTCCATCTACATCATCTACTAAAGCCGATGCCCAAGGGCATACAGAGCTTAAGTCAGGGCATCTGGGCCAAAGACAAAAAACTACCCAAATCCTGACAACAAGTGGCAAGTCACCTGCTCCCTATGTAAAGCCAGAGTAAGTAGATGTAGAAACCTTAACCATTTAGGAATCTCCTCCCTGTTACATCATCTGCAGCTCATCCATCCACAATGTTTTTGTGTTTTATGTTGACTCATCTGCATCACCAGTGGGTCTTTTTGGGAAAGTTTAGGTTTTTTTGTGGTAGAAACTGAAGGAGAAGCCATTGCTGCATCATGTGCCACTTGAGCTGACAATTTGCTTACCAACAACTCTTTGCATCTCTTCAGATCTGTGTCCATTGTTGTTATGGGCAACATCTCAACTTCTAAAAATGCTTACACTGGTAAATATACCCCTAGAATGTTATACCACTTCTCTATAAACTCTAGGTTCTCTTTACCAAATGTAGGTAGTTTATTTAATCTCAGGCCTCTTGGAATTTATCCCACCTGTAGATAATTGTCAACTGAGGTGATTTCCCAGCTATCCCATTTTCTTCACTCTTAATTTCTCTGCCTTAAAACAAAGAAACTAAATCCATTTCATTATTTCCAGGAATCTGCTTTTTATTAATATCCACAAAATTATTTTAAAAATTATTACTTTCCTTGGTTCTTTTAACTACTTGATAGCAAAGTATGTAAATAATAGCTATTTAAACCTGATTCAAGATACCTCTATTTTTCCATGTTATAAATAAATGATTGTCCAATCAGGTGGTGTATAAGGTGACAAGATGGCTTCTGTGAAATCACTTATTGATCCCCAACCAAGGGTGGCAAGTATATATAAAAAGAATGTTATTACGAATGGAAGGTGGGATAGTGGAGAAAGGCCGCCGGAGAATATGGGGCGAACAATGCTTGTTCAAGTGACCAATTAAGATATATATCTCAGGGCCTGATTCAGAGCCGCTCGCAAAAAGTGAGCGCCCGCTCTGAAACAGGGCGTGTGCTTTTTTTTTTTGTTGCGGCCTCTTGGCCGCTTGCATAGCTGTGGGTTATCACCCACAGCTTATGCGAGCGGCCATGTTGATGGTCGCGATGGTCAAGACCATCGCGACCATCGGGCTTGCGATGAGACCCTTGTGGTAGGGTCTCATTGCCGCAAGCCCCAGTGGACTTCCTGCACTATTAGAGCAGGAAGTCCACCTACTGACATCACTAGTGATATCAGTAGGGCCACCCACAAATGGCAGGCATTCGCATGGGAACGCCTCCATTTGTGAAGCCACCCCCCCTGCCACGCCTACAAAATGGGGCGAGCTGCCGATCAACATCGACAGCCGCCCCTTTTGTAGTGAGTCCCGGAGCAAATACTTTTTGCGCTCGCTCCAGGTCTCACGCACGTGCAGTGTGCTTGCCGCATGTGTGCACTGGACCACCATCGACCTGCTTGCGAATGCATAGCGCTTGCAAGAAGGTCTGAATCAGGCCCTCTGTTCCAGAACCAGTCTAGTATATAATGGAAAAATACTGCTTTAGAAAAATTCCTCAAATCAAGCATCCCCAAACCACCCTGTTTCCTAGACAAGCAAAGTTTTATAAGACCAATTTTAGGCTTTTCCCCCTGCCATAAAAAATTGATAAACAATTGATCATCATTTTTACAGTCGAAATTGGAAAGAGCGATAGGTAGCATTTGGATAGTATATGACATTTTAGGAATAAAGCCACTCTACCCAGCAAGGAGTCAATAGTTTGTAATCTACGTTAATGAGCGAAATGGGTCTATAAGATCTTTCCCCTTTTTAGGCAATAGTTTAAAAACAGCAAAATTAAAGAATTGAGGAAAATAATGGTTTGAAAGAATTTAATTAAAGACAGAGAGCAGAGGTACCTCAATTTTTTAATGCAGAACGTCAGGCCCTGGTATTGATTGCCCTCAGCATCAGGTTCAGTGGCCAGGGGGCTAGAGTGAGCTGGTGGTAAAAGATGAGGAGGCAATATATAAGTCTTCCTCATAGGCTAGTCTCAGATGTTGATGAGACCAACGCTGAGACACAGAGTCTAATCCACTTGATGGTATTCACCAGTGACCCCTCCAAGGTTCCCACCACTGCGAAAGATCAGGAAGTATTCGCTCGCCTAGCATAGACTGCCCAGCTGAATGAGTGACAGGATAGGTTGTTTGTGGGTGGAAACAGGGGCAGGCCACTAGAAATGGGGGAGTGGAGGTGCGAACGCAGGCATGCCTGAGCATCTAAACGTTGTTTCAGAGGCATACATAATTAACAGGCAGCATCATTGTACACATCACCTGGTTGAATCTCACACTGAAGTGATCGCAGTGCTTGCAGCAGGGTATAGTCAACCTCAAGAGCTTCGATCGCATCCGATGGTGCACTATGTACCAATGGTTTCATGCACTTCCAGGAGATGACGTGCGCAAGTGGGCGTCTAATGAATGGCTGGTGGGCATCTGCATAAACAAAGTGATCGCATGCCAAGACATAGTGGACGTGCTAATGCCTTGCCGTGCGATCACCTGCTTTGCATGGGCATATGCTGGGTGCGATCGAATGTATCTAGCGAGCGGGTCTGAATGAGCTCCTAAGCTCTATAGTAGGATCCATTAAATATAATTTATCATCACTATTGGCAAAATTGAGGCATATAGTTTCTACAATATCAAGGGATAGAATTAAATAAAGGTGGAGAGCAACAAAAGAAATGCTTTTCCAAAACACGCTTTTGCTGATTTTCCAATTAGATCCATAAAATTATCTTTCATTAAATTAAAAATTAAGGAAGAACAGCAGATGAGCGAGGTGCCTCGAAACATTCTTTAGTCAAATTTACACTGAACAGAAAATAATTAACTTCTATCTCTTGATATTTGACCATAGAAAGGACATTTTTTAAAGAATAATATCAGATCCACTGCTATTATTTGGAACTATAAGGATAGTAAAAGAAGAACAGGTCTAAAGCCAAAATCAACCTTTTTTCTAATTGAATTTTGAGGTAATTATCTTGCAGACTTAATTAAGAAAGATTTAGTGGATATTTGTAAAAAACAAAAAAAGAAAGACAAAAACATAAACACAACTTATTAATTGCAGAGTAAAATGTGATTAACAACTAGAAAATAGTAAAATTATAGTAATAAGAAGGTGTAATAATGTGTAAAGAAAAATATTTGAAAGAAGCATGGAGAATTTTAGGAGATGAAAAAACATAAGAAATTAAAAGTGACCGTATGCAGATAACAGTAGTAGATAAAGTTCATGCATTTCTAGTGATGCTATCGATAAAGATGAATATGATTTCTTGAAAAATTAGAAACCGAGAATGGCAATCTTTTTATTTTTTGCATGAAATACATAAAATCTTAAAGCATACCTCCCCAGATGCGTCTTTCAATCAGAGCAGTGTTATTTAAAGACTGAAAAATATTTCAGTTAGTTTCACCTCTGAAAGATGTGTTACCAATGAGACCACAAGTTTATTTTGAAAAGGCAAAAACTCTAAAAAGTTAGGTAGGACCCAGCCAATTGAGGGGGTATGAAAAAAGGATGATCAGTGGTTTAGTAAGAGTTACCTATGCTCTCACTGTAAAATCTGTTAGTATTGTCATAAAGACAGATTTTAATTGTATGGTTCATGTGATAAAGTAGAAAGACACATTAATAGGTACATTTCTTCACTCTCACTGTTTGCTACTATTAAAATGATATTTAAGGGTTAATTATTTAAAAATTTGGAGTGTAAATATATCTAAGGTCTACCAGGATGAAACCGGGTACATCCTCTAATATTCATAACTACTATATATACACCAGTGATGTTCGGTGAGGTCAATGGCTGGGGAGGCACACATGGAGATGGGTTTGAGGACCTCATTCAGAGTCGGTCGAAGCGGCCGCTCGGTCGTACGGGAAAAGGGGCCGTATATGCAAATGATTCCCTCGCAAGTTGCGTCCCTAAGTTCGGATCGGTAGCTGGCCGACCAAGGGGAGGAAGCAGTCGGAAGACAAAAAAATATGCCCCCTTTTCGTACGCATTACATGTCATCTCTGGGCATATAAGGATTAATCGAGACCATCGGGAACCATCGGAACTGGTCGTAGAGCTTAAGGTTGACCATACCCTCTCTTAAGCTCTACGATCATGTCAGTGTAAAAACCTCCCATGTCACATGTGCCATGACGTTACTTTGCTAATTATACACTCCCATAAACCGTATGCACTCCCACAAAACGCTGTTCACATAATTAGGCACACCTGCGTTCGGATCTCCACTCCCCCGTTTTCAAGCACCTTCCCCTGTTACCACCCACAAACGCCTCAATCGGTCACTCAAACTACCGACCTGGCTGTGTTCAAGGAGAGAGAAATTTCTGATCGTAGCGGCTAGTTTGCGCACGCGCATTGTGAACTTTACGCATGTGCAGTATAGCGAACATTGGTGGCGTACGACCGTGCAACCGCTTCGACCGACTCTGAATGAGGTCCTAAGTGCTGAGAGCCTGTCTCACCCCCTACTCACTGTAACTCTACCCTCACTTTACTAAGCTTCATTATCCATTGATTCTTCTACCTGCATCACTGTCTTCTCTTGCTGTTGAGCGTCAATCTCTAGACACTGCAGTGCACTTCCTGGTCACATGACACATTCAATGTGTCCATCAGTGCTCAAGGCACACTCCTCCCTATACTCAAAGGCATGCCTCTATTAGCTCTCTTTCTGTGCAGCTTACTGTTGTGGTGTGGCTCCTCCCCCAGCTCTTCAAGCAGTATCTGGCTATACAGCAGTGAGGCTGAGCTGTTGCTGGCTCATCTCTTGTCTCCCTGCAGTCCATGGGAGCTCCACAAAGCTGGTGAACGTCAACTATAAAATGATTACAATAAAGAAAGAATATCTTTATAAGTTATACATATCTTCTTTGTATTATTCTAATAATTTTTTGGCTGTATTTAAAAGTGTCACAAATTTTCAAATCAGACAACAGCAGGCCAGGACCTTTATACTGCACACTTTTGTTGTCAGAAGCAGACATTTTCTCAGAGTCTTCTGGTTCAGACAAGAAATGGCTTATTCTCTGTTTCTTCTTAACAGAATAAACGTTTCTCTTGCTTAAACCTCTTACTGGCATGCACTGTATTGGCTACTAGCATGCTTCACTGGTAACCTATCCTCTTTCAAGGAGCACCCAGCATTATGATTTTCAGACCTTTGCTTTAAATCAAAGGATGTATTGGCACTACCACATTCAGATTATGGATACCTCCTTTTTCTTCCCTGTGTTAGCAGATTCCTGCAGCCCCACACAGAGTCCATGGCACACTATATTCAGAATGATATTACTGTTTCATTCAGCATCTGACCTTTATCAATAAGTACAACCTTTCACCAGGGTCAGCAAAATACCTTGTTTTTCCTACCCCTCTACTCCATTTAACATTCACTGTCCTGCACAGTCCACTCCCGGCAGCCACACCTCATCCTGTGGAACTCAGAAGGTAAGAGTGATAAAATCTATTGAGTGACAGCTGAGTGCGAGCTGCAGCAACCAGCTTCACCCACCAAAACTCAAGGCCGGTTTATAGGAGGGGCAACAGGGGAGGTCTTCCCGGGGCCCCCACACATAGAGGGCCCCCGCAACTAGTAAAAAAACAAACAAAAAGGTGCACAGCTTTTAGCTGTCTGCAATACCGTCCTCTGTCTCCAACTTGGTGGCTTCTCATGGACCCTAACCAGTGCCGGATTAAGGTGGATGCCACTGGAGGTAATTACCTCTGAGCCCCCCTCTGCGGGGGTCCTGGCCACAGATCAGATCTCTAATACAATCCGATCTGCAGCACTGCACATGCGCAGTCGCTCACAGCACTGACAGCCGCCGGTGCAGCAGAGCAGTGCTGGGCTGCTGAGCGACGGCTCAGCTGTCCCATGGCTTGTGTAGCTGCACCATGCAGCTAGGTGACTGGGTGGCATGTAGGCTGCTGGGAAGGAGGAGGCGGGAGGAAGGGAGAGCACAGCCTTAGCCCTGCCCCTTAAGCATGGAGGTTAACTTCTGTTCCGTGGAGAGAGGAACGTGCAGATGGTGAGCTGCAGAGAAAAGGTAGGAAAGGCAGTAAAAATATATTTTTTGGTATTGTTTAAATTTGAATTTGAATGCACTGGGTCCTATGTGTACAGTGTAGGGGTGTGCACCGGCCACTTTTCGTGTTTTGTGTTTTGGTTTTGGATCTGGATCTTTCTTCGTGCTTTGGATCTGGATTTGTTTTGCCAAAACCACCCTTCCGTGTTTTGGGTTCTGGGTTTTGTGTTTGGGATCTGTATTTTTTGGAAAAAAAACATAAAAACAGCTAAAATCACAGAATTTGTGGGTTTTTCTGCTCCTATGCTATTATTAACCTCAATAACCTTAATTTCCACTCATTTCCAGTCTATTCTGAACACCTCACACCTCACAATAGTGTTTTTATGTCCAAAAGGTTGCACCGAGGTAGCTCGATGACTATGCTAAGCGACACGAGTGGGCAGCACAAACACGTGGCCCATCTAGGAGTGACATTGCAGTGGCAGACAGGATGGCAGTTTGAAAAACTAGGCCCCAAACAGTACATAATGCAAAGAAAAAAAAGAGGTGCAAGATGGTATTGTCCTTGGGCCCTCCCACCAACCCTTATGTTGTATAAACAGGACATGCACACTTTAACAAACCAATCATTTCAGCGCCAGGGTCTGCCACACGACTGTGGCTGAAATGATTGGTTCATTTGGGCCCCGACAAAACAAGCTGGCTATTAAGCTGTCCCTGCACAAACTGGCTCAATGGAGGCAAGATGTCGTCCTCATCCTCCTCATTCACCGATTCCTCACCCTCTTCAGTGTTGTGTACATCCTCATCCTCACAGAGTATTCATTCGTCCCCGCTGGAATCCACCACCACAGGTACCTCTGTACGTTCTGGAGGCTGGTCTCCCTGAAAGAGTTGACAATTCATTTTTATGAACATCATCTTCTCCACATTTTGTGGAAGCAACCTCCTACGCCTTTCGCTGACAAGGTTCCCAGCTGCACTAAACAATCTTTTGGAGTACACACTGGAGGGGGGCAACTCAGGTAAAATAGAGCCAGTTTGTACAGGGGCCTCCAAATAGCCTCTTTTTCCTGCCAGTACAGGTACGAACTGTCTGACATGCCTACTTGGATGCTGTCACCGATGTAATCCTTTAACAGACAGATGCGAACTTGTCGCTGCTGCTTTGAGGATGCTGGTGCGGCTACAGCCCACACAATTCACAAAGAGAAAAAAAAGGATAATTTTTTATTTTTTGTGGAGCGCACATTGAGGGTTACACCACCCTTTAACAGACAGATGCACACTTGTCACTGCTGCTTTGAGGATGCAGGTGGGGCTACACCCCACACAATTCACAAAGAGAAAAAAAAGGATAATTTTTTATTTTTTGTGGAGCACACTTTGAGGGTTACACCACCCTTTAATGGACAAGCCAGCAGGCCCTTTACTTATGACACAGGCGCACGCTTGGCACTGCTCCTTTGTTGATTCACGTGCAGCAACAGTGCACAAAATTCACAAACACAGAAATTAATTCCTCCACAATTCTGTCAGTGGTGACAGTATCATATGCAGTGACAGTAGACATGTCAGAAATTGTTGGCATGTCCTTCAGTCTGGACCAGATGTCCAAACCGGCCCTTGACTTATGACACAGGTGCACGCTTGGCGCTGCTGCTGTGTTGATGCATGTCCGGCTACTGCGCATACATTTCGCACACAAACAGAAAAAAAAATTGTTTATTTTTTGTGGAGTGCACTTTGGCGGTTACACTACCCTTTAACAGACTTATGGGACACAGGTGCACACTTGGCACTGCTCCTATGTTGATGCACGTGCAGCCACAGTGCACACAATTCACAAACACAGAAAATATTTTTTTGCTTTGTTTGGAGTGCACTTTGGGGGTTATAGCACCCTTTAACGGTCAAGTCAGCCGGCCCTTTACTTATGACACAGGCGCACGTTTGGATCTACTTTGATGATGCACGTCTGGCTACTGCGCACACAATTCACAAACACAAAAAAATATATTTTTTTATTTTTCATGGAGTATATTTTGGGTGTTACAGTACCCTTTAACGGACAAGCCAGCCAGCCCTTTACTTATGGGACACAGGCGCATGCTTGGCGCTGCTCCTTTGTTGATGCACGTGCAGCCACAGTGCACACAATTCACAAACACAGAAAATATTTTTTTATTTTGTTTGGAGTGCACTTTGGGGGTTACAGCACCTTTTAACGGTAAAGCCAGCCGGCCCTTTACTTATGACACAGGCGCACGCTTGGCGCTACTTTGTTGATGCACGTGTGGCTACTGCACACACTATTCACAAACACAGAAAAAATATTTTGTTTTTTTGCACCTGATGGACAGATCACCCCCTGGACAACACTACAGCACCCCTTAAGGACTGGTACACTTCACAGAACTTTGGAGTAGCCCCTATGGACAACTGACTGCTGTCCAGCCAGCCCCTATGGACTTTGGAGGAGTGGACACAGCTCCTATGGACAACAGCAGCACAACACAGCCAGCCCCTGTGGACATTGGAGGAGTGGACACAGCCCCTATGGACAACAGCAGCACAGCACAACACAGCCAGTCCCTATGGACTTTGGAGGAGTGGACACAGCCCCTATGGACAACAGCAGCACAGCACAACACAGCACAGCACAACACTACACTGCACTACACTACACAGCCCTGCCAGCCCTAATTCCCACCCTCCCTCTTCACTGTCCACAGCCGAGTGAGAAAATGGCGCCGAGCGGGTACCTTATATAGAATCCAAAACCCGTGAGACCCGGAAGGCGGGATGATCACATTTTGCCTCGATTTCAGATCTGAGTCAGGCGGGAAAAGTCGAGCCTGACTCAGATCGGCCTCGGATTGGGGGGGGCTTGGGGGGGGTTCGGATTTCAGAAATCCGAACCCGCTCAACACTAGTACAGTGTGTATATATATATATATATATATATGTATGTAAATGTGTACAATACATACATGTGTACAGTGTATATATATGTAAATATTGTGTGTATATACTGTATATATATATATATATCTGTGTGTACAGTACTGCATCTACTATATAAATATAGTTATAGTATGTGTGTGTGTGTGTATATATATATATATATATATGTATGTGTACAGTGTATATATATATATATATATATATATATATTGTGACACAGTTAGGTTAGGGGGTCCCTCTCCTGGGTAGAGGACTCCTTCCTTACACACACACACAGCAGCAGGGAAGCAGCACACCAGTCTGGATGCAAGTACAAGCGGGTCGGCGCCAGTCTTTATTGTACAATGTCAGAAACAAAAAGAAAACATAAATATAAACCCTAGCCCTGTCGGGGCACTAACTTCACAGGTAGTTCCCTCACTACCAGAACCTGGCAGTACCTAATGCCCTCGCCAGCAACAAAAGCACAGCACAACACTCACAGTTAGGTATCCAAGTGTCTCTGAGCAAACTCCCTGTCTGCTCTCCCAGGTGAGACAATCAGCCCTAAACACACTAGGCTTATATTGGCAACTCTCAGGTGAAAAACTAACAAGCCTGTTACCAGGCTGCGAGAACCAAAACATGGAGTGGCTATGGGTGGAGCCCTCCCTCTCCTCTCACCCACAATCTCCATGTCCCAAACCGGCTTTTCAAAAAGCCGAAACTCAAGCCTGCTACACTCCTGGGGGTTTAAAACACAAAAGACAGGAATCTGGGACAAATGTACCTGCCACAGACCATTTTACCAGTGATCCTATCACATATCCCCCCCTTTGTTTCGACCTGTGGGGCGGAACAACTGAAGCCCCCAAACAATGAAAGCGTGACAACGCGTCAGCATTGGCCAGCTGGCTTCCTGGCCTGTGTTCCACTGAAAATTTAAAAGTTTGTAACACCAAGAACCATCTTGTAATTCTCGCATTACTGTCCTTATTTTCAGACATCCACTTCAGAGGGGCATGGTCAGTGATCAATTTGAACTTTCTTCAGACCAAGTAGTACCTGAGAGCCTCTAACGCCCACTTTATGGCCAACGCCTCCTTCTCCACTGTGGCATAGTTTCTCTCATTGACATTCAACTTTCTGCTAAGATAGAAAATAGGGTGTTCCTCACCCTCCTTGTTCTGGGACAGGACCGCTCCTATACCTACTTCTGATGCATCGGTTTGTACTATGAAATCCCTTTAAAAATTAGGAGTCATCAGGACTGGATGGGAACACAATGCTACTTTCAACTCCTGAAAAGCTTTCTCTGCCTCAGGACTCCATTCTACCATGACTTTTTGTTTGCCTTTGGTCAGGTTAGTCAGTGGGACTGCCATGGTGGCAAAGTTGGGTATAAACCTCCTGTAGTACCCCGTAATTCCCAAGAAGGCTCTCACCTGCTTCTTATTCAGAGGCCGTGGCCAGTTTTGTATGTCATGAACTTTATTGAGCTGAGGCTTTATCAGGCCTCTGCCAATGGTGTATCCCAGATATTTTACTTCCTCCATGCCTAGACAACACTTTTTTGGGTTGGCTGTCAAACCTGCCTTATAGATGGAGTCCAACACTGCTTGTACCCTGGGTAAGTGAGAATGCCAATCAGGACTATGAACGACCACGTCATCCAGATAAGCAGCCGCATACTGTCTATGGGGCCTTAGAATCCTGTCCATCATTCTTTGGAAGGTAGCAGGAGCCCCATGTAGCCCGAAGGGCAACATCTTGTACTGAAACAAGCCCTCTGGCGCTGAAAAAGCTGTCTTTTGTTTGGCGCTCTCGGTTAACGGTACTTGCCAATATCCTTTGGTTAGGTCAAGAGTGGTTAAATACCTTGCCGTCCCTAGTCTCTCAATCAGTTCATCCACTCTTGGCATCGGGTAGGCATCGAATTTTGAAACACTGTTCAACTTTCGGAAGTCATTGCAGAAACGCACACTCCCGTCGGGCTTTGGAATCAACACAATGGGACTGGACCATTCACTATGTGATTCTTCAATAACCCCTAACTCTAGCATATTTTTTATTTCTTTCGACACAGATTCTCTTTGTGCTTCTGGTAACCTATAGGGCTTTAGATTAACTTTAACCCCTGGGTCAGTGATGATGTCATGTTTAATGACCGAGGTTTTCCCAGGTACGTCAGAGAACAGCACCCTATTTCTAATCAGAAACTCCTTGACCTCTTGTTGTTGAATTGCCGACAGGGTTTTTGCCACTGTCACTTCGGGAACTAAGGGCCCTGGACTTACTGGAGGGTCTCGGACGGCCGACAGTACCATTCTATCTTTCCAGGGCTTTAACAGATTAATATGGTATATCTGTTCCGGCTTTCTTTTCCCCTGCTGGTAAACTTTGTAATTTACCTGACCCACTCTTTCTAAGATTTCAAAGGGCCCTTGCCATTTAGCCAAAAGTTTATTTTCCACAGTGGGAACCAATACTAACACTCTGTCCCCAGGAGCAAAGCTGCATAACCGAGCATTGCAGTTGTATACCCTCTGCTGTGCCTGTTGAAGCTGTTCCAGGTGCTCTCTCACTATCGGCACTACCGCAGCAATTCTCTCCTGCATTTGAGAAACATACTCAATCACCATTTTGTAAGGACTAGACTGCCCCTCCCATGTCTCTTTGGCAATGTCTAGTAACCCCCTTGGGTGTCTCCCATGCAACAAGTCGAAGGGTGAAAACCCAGTGGAGGACTGGGGAACTTCTCTTATGGCCAACAATAAATACTGCAATAAGTAGTCCCAATCCCTACCATCCTTGTCAACCACTTTCCTAAGCATGTGTTTTAACATCTTGTTAAACCTCTCGACCAGCCCATCGGTTTGGGGGTGATAAACCGAAGTTCTTAACTGTTCGATTTTGAACAGGCGGCATAACTCTTTCATGACTTTGGACATAAACGGTGTACCCTGGTCAGTTAGTATCTCCTTAGGTATACCCAGCCTGCTAAAGACATGAACTAGCTCTCTGGCAATGGTCTTGGTTGACGTATTGCGCAACGGGATCGCTTCCGGGCCAGAAAAACCTCTGCATTATTCGCTCAGTGGTTTTCTCTACCCCTAGATGGCCTGCCGTTATATGACCCTGGGCCAGATCCAACACTGTTCTTCTGAAGGCTTTGGGAACTATTAGTTGTTCCACAACATCTTCCCCCTTCTTAGTCACCTGATATAACAAATCCTGCCACATTGCCATGTGGGGATAGGACAAAGAACTATCAGGGTCTACGGGTTTACCATCAACTACTTTTACATTCTCCCTGGCTTTTACCAAAGTAGGGTCATTCAACTGCTCCACGGCAAAGACCTCTCTTCTGACCTCTAAATCAGGCAGATGATCACCTGGCCCAACAACACTTCCCACCTCAATGGGAGGCACATCAGTTGGCAGGCCACCGTCACGCTCCGCATTCTCTAGTTCGCCAATCATAGTAGAAAAAGGGAATAACTCTGACTCAGAAGAAACTCCCTCCTCCACTACATCGAAAACCTTCTCAAATGGATCGGGGTTGTTCACCTCTGGAACAAAATGGCTTCCCACAACTTCCAGAAGTGAGCAAAGTCTCTCCCCAATATTGCATCATACATCAGACCATGTAACAAACCTACAGAAACTATAGCAGAACCACATGGTGTCTCAATGTTCACCTCGGCAGTAACATAATATCGAGTATCCCCATGTATGCAGGTCACACCAACAGTTTTCCCCTCAAGCCGCAAGGGGTTCACCAACTCAGCTTTTATAAGTGTCACCAAGCTACCAGAGTCTAACAGTGTCTCTACTCGGTTGCCATCTACAGTGAGTACACACATGTGCTTATCAGTCACAGCCTGCCGGTCAGCCGTACAGGCTATCTGTGCAAAGAAAGACCCCCTGCAGTAGACATGAGCAGTATCACATTGCATAGGATCAGTTGTAAGTGCACAATTTGCGGCAATATGGCCGAAGCCACCACATCGGAAACACTGAGTCATATTAATGTCTAGTCGTTTATGGGGCAAGAACCTTCCCGGCCTGGCAGGCCTGTCTCCAGGTTCTACACCCTCAGTCTTAGGTACATTCCACCGCCCAGCACCCTTCTCCCCTGGAACAGTCTTACCAGTGTCTGTGGGAGTTCGCCGGTGCACCATCGGGGCTCGGTTGGGCATACTCATCAGCTCCTCAGCCGCCACGTACCTCTCCACCAGCTCGACCAACTGGTCCGCGGGCTTAGGGTCTGCATAGCTCACCCACTTACGCAGAGTCGCAGGTAATGATCGCAGGTACCGGTCCATCACGACCCTTTCCACGATCTGTGGTCCCATCAGCATCTCGGGCTGTAGCCATTTTGAGGACAGATGGACAAGGTCATGCATCTGTGAACGTGGAGGCTTGTCCATATGGAACTCCCAGCGGTGGACCCATTGGGCACGAACAAAGGTGGTGACTCCCAAGCGAGTTAGGATCTCCTGTTATAGTTTTTTTATAGTCCTTGGCATCAGCCAGGCATAAGTCAAAATAGGCCTTTTGTGGCTCCCCAGGCAAAAAAGGTGCCACCAGACTTGTCCACTGCTCCTTTGGCCAACTCTCCCTTTCGGCCGTTCTTTCAAATGCGGTGAGATAGGCCCCCACATCATCGCCCGAAGTCATCTTCTGGAGGAAGTGACTGGCTCGTACGGAGTGAGTGGTGGTGGGAGGACCAGTACCAACATCTATGGGCCGGGCGATCAGGTGCCGTACCACCTCTTTTGTGGCCTGGCTGTTTTCCGCTAAGGCCCGGCGGGTTTCCTCGATGGCAACCTGTTGTTGCCCCTGGGCTGTCTCCAAGGCCGACAGTTGCACCCTGGTGGATTCCTGCAGAGCCCTGGTAGATTCCTGCTGAGCTCTGGTAGATTCCTGCTGAGCTGCTGTAGCTTGGAGCAGGGCTTTAATAATGTCCTCCATTTTGTCCTGGGGTGTAGGTTGGAAGCTGAACCTTGCCTCTCTGAGCATGGGCTGACGCCTCCTCTATGGGACTCCAAGGACACAGAGTTATTTCCACACTCACAAATTGGGTGTCTGTCCCTTTAATTTTTAAACGGAAAGTTTTCCTCTTGCTGCAACTTCAGTGTGTGTGGGTGCCTGCATTCTCCACCATATTGTGACACAGTTAGGTTAGGGGGTCCCTCTCCTGGGTTGCCATATACCTTGATTCATTGATGCAACCCTGTATACGGAGCCACCCATATTACCTTTTGGATACGTCAACCCTGCTTAGGAAATTGGTTGAACTCCCCACATATAATGAAGAAATCTGGCTGTGTAGCCTGGACGTGGGGAGCTTATATACGATTATCCCTCATGGGGAAGGTCTTGCAGCCAGTAGACAGTATCTGACTAATCATCCATTGTATCAAGGACCACATATCGATGTTGTTATTGAACTGTTGAATTTGATTTTGACTCATAACTTCTTCCTCTATGACAATAAGTATTATTTACAACAAGTTGGATGCGCGATGGGGTCCAGTGTGGCCCCATCGTATGCGAATCTGTATATGTTTGTAGTAGAGGAGGAAGTGTTTTTCAAACAACAGAATATTGCTAATAGGATTGCATTCTACGTGCGCTATATTGACGATTTGCTGTTGTTTTGGTTGGGACCCAAACAGGACCTGATTGACCATGTTGAGTCACATAACATCAGTGATAGCCCAATGAAATTTATGTACAATATTAGTAATGAATATGTCAATTTTTTGGATGTAAATATTTCGATTAAGCAGGGCAAAATTTCAACCCAACTGTATCAAAAGGCTTCTGATAAAAACAATTTACTTAGGTTTGATAGCTGTCATCCCAGGCCTCCAGTGAAGGGGCTACCCTACTCCCAATTGATGAGGATTAAACGTATTACATCTGACCCACAATTGGTTGAAGTGGGGATGGATGATATGATACGTAAATTTATTGCTAGGGGCTATGACCCTATAGAGTTGGAAACAACCAAACAGAGGGTGCTTAATCTTGATAGGAATGCAATTTTGGCACAAGGTCAGCGCACTAATAAATCTGAATGTGTACCATGGGTTAACCAATATAATTGCAATAGTAATTATGTTAACAAAACATCTAAAAAGCTATGGCATATTATACAAAGTGATCATGATTTGAAACTAAATGACACGCGCATTATGTCATGTTATAGACGTGGACGTAGCCTTAAAGACATTCTCGTTAAAGCAGATATATTGAGCCCTGTTCCCATGGCAGATAATAGGTCTGACGGTAAACTAGGATGTTTTAGATGTACGTGCACTACTTGCAGATACATGATCCCTGGAGACAGTTTTTACCATCCTCACTCGGGCTTTAGATATACCATTAGGCATAAATTGACATGTAATTCACAATATGTAATCTATCAAATTATATGCCCGTGCGGTCTTTCATATATTAGTAAGACCGAGCGGACATTCAAGGAACGCATGGCTGCGCATAGAAGTGCCATCAGAACGGCAATCAATGGAGGTAGAAGTGATCAGCCTGTTGCAAGGCATTTTGCCAGTGATAGACATGCTTTGTCCGTGCTTAAGTATCGTATGATTGATCACGTTCCCCCCCTATCTAGGGGTGGTAATAGAAGTAGATTGTTAATGCAGCGTGAGACTAGGTGGATATACCGTCTGGGTACTATGGCACCCAGAGGGCTCAATGAGCAACTGGGCTTAAGTTCATTCCTGTAGAACTGATGGAATAGGTATATGTGAGTGGGCTAGATCTATATCATGGGTCTTTATATCTATTGATATAGCCAGCGTCTTTGGGCACGATATGTGCCGTTATAGATGTGAGTAGGTAAAATATATGTAGCGCCTCTACACTTTATTGGGTGCTAACGCACTTAATGTTGTTAACATCATTGCAAAATGTATGGTGCAGCGTTGTTTGTTGTATGTTTAATCTGTGTATTTTGTTACTGTGTTACCATGGTTATGGGAATGTGTTACTCATGGAGCGACGTGATGACGTCATTAGGGAGCTGCTGGAGTTTGGGCGTGTGGTCACGCCTTAGCAAGTATGCTGGTTATCACTGGGTGATTATGCTTATGTATATAAGGTATGTTTTCTACACTGTGAATTTGTTCTGACGAAAATGCTGATGCATTGAAACGTTAACCGTTTTCTACAAGCCGTCTCCTGTGTGTTTATTGCGTGGAGTGCCACACTTTGCAGAGTCATATATATATATATATATATATATATATATAGCCTCACATATACACTTAAAACAGTTTTTGTATGTGCCAATGCACTCAAGACCAGTATTCCTGTTGTTGTGGCTGCTCTGGGTTAAAGAGGTAAAAAGATGTCTCAAAAATAGAAAGTACCCGGCGCTCAACCTTAACGTATATTTGCAATCAAAAGACAATGTAGTGTGTTGTAGAAATGAAAAATAATTTATTAAAGTAACTTAAAACCTATAGTTGGCGGACTAGAATGACCAATGCCACTCCTCTATGTTCTCTCAATATATTTAATAGTATATATATATATATATATATATATATATACATATACACATGCCCTATGCATCAGATAAAGATCGTAAATAGAATGCACATATAACTGTTTCTAAAAAGCTCTATAATGTAAAAATAAAGGTGACAATGGACATAGGAACAAGACAAAATAACACTGGACTATACAGAGGGGGGGTGTATGTGGGGTAAGTATAGAAGATGTGGACAAGAAGTGTATGGTGAGGGGTAAGGGTTGGTAAGAAGGTTAGGTCCCCGGTCTGTAATCTTCTTTTAATAAATTAAAGTCAGTATGTCTGGTTGTAAAATGTTGCTGGAGTTGAATTAATACAGTCCAGTGTTGGTATTTGGTCCTGTCTGTGATGGTCCCGTGATAGAGTGTGATGGCCAGCAGGGAGATAATCCTTGTGTCCCTCTGGGTGTTCAGTGATCCGGTGTTGGTATGCAGGGAGTAAGGTAGCTGTTGTAACGGGACCCGGCTGTGTGGACATCACGGTACTTACCCTGTCCACACTGGGCGGGTTGCTGCTGTTCATGTACCTGGGTCCACCTCTGTTGCCGGCTTCTCCTAAGTCTGCGCCTTCTCCCGGCTAGTGTGTCTGTGTAGTCTGGGTTACTCCTTGCCGTGTGACCAGTTCCTTCACTTGTCTTGTAGTTTGCTGCTGTTACACATATACACATACATATATAGTCACACACAAATACGCATACACAGACACACTTATACACATATATATACTGTCACACACATATACATACATACTGTCACACACATATATACATATACTGTCACACACAAATACATACATACTGTCACACACATATATACATACATATTGTCACACATACACATACATATAAAGTCACACACATTTACTCATACACACTTATACACACACACATATATATAAATATATATGTCTTACACATATATACTGTCACACACATATACACATACATACTGTCACACACACATACACATACATACTGTCACACTCATATACACATACATACTGTCACACACACACATACATACTGTCACACACATATACACATACATACTGTCACACACATACATATACATACTGTCACACACATATATACACATCTGTTGCAAGTTTTGTACCCATAGATACACTTATACAGATGCATACATACAATCACACACTTGGTCACATATATACATAGAGACAATATGATGTCCTCCCTCCCACTTACCTTACACGTTGGTACACTGGCTGTAGCTGCAGCTCCTCTCTCCCATCCATCCTATGCTGCTGACCCTGACAACACACAGTACAGTGTAGCTCCACCCCCCACCCCGACTCTGCCTCCACCCCTCTCATTTTTTACACATGTCAGTGTTCTATCACTAAAGGGTTTGGGGGGGTGGGGCTTCTGAAAGAGAGGAGGGCCTCCATAGAGTGTTGCATTGACCCCCTGTGCTTTCCCCTTAATCTTGCTCTGGCAGTAGCACCATTTTTACGGATATGCCCCTGCCAGTCTGACTGTCACTGCCAAAATTTTGTAATGCCGTGGCCTCAAATGCACCCCTGCCCAGCCTGCCCCCTTAACAACCAGCAAAAGCACACTTGCCTCTCCTCCAGGTGTCCTGACAACTGACAAGCAGTGTCAGTGCCGACGTCTGGCTGGTGCGCTGTCTGTCACTGACTGGCCGCTGCTCCTCAGTGTCCTGGCTGGCTCCTCTTTACACTGCCTTAGCTGCAGTTAAAATTACTGGATTGGAAGGGATGGGCTGGACGGCAGGCTGGGAATGGGTTGTATGTTATCCATCGTGTGATCATGGCCACATAAGCCCCGCCCACTCGCAAAAAAGGGGTGGGGTCTTGAAGCATTGGGGCCTCCGTGGATTACTGTGAGGCCACTGCATGTGAAAGATAAGTGGGGAGTACGGTATGACTTATGGTCACAACTGGATCGTGAGTGACAAACCCTATAAAGCATGCATGCTTGAATGTGCACTATTCTAAAAAAATGTTTTACATTTTTATTCTCTGATATATTGAACAGAGCTGTCTGCAGCTGTGCGGTCTACACGTATTAGGAGTGGCTTCAAATGTTATAAACAGCCAATGCTCCTAGATGAACAATCTATAAGCCCAGCTCCTAAGGGCTCAATTTATATTCCAACTTTTTTTCAGAATATCACTGGACATCAACAGTCCCCCTAAAAATCCGTTGTGCCACATAGGCTGGAATACCTTTATTATGGTGTACTAATTAACATTCTCCTACAGTCTCAGATGTGTGAGAGACATTAATATATATATATGTCTACACGGACCATCTAAGAGCTATGTAAACATCAACACCTTTAATGTTATTTGTGATTGTTTATATGCAAGCCACTATACACTGCTATTGTTGCTACATTTTTACAATTTATCTTGCAGGTTTATTATTCTCTGCTTGGTGCAGATTGTATGCAATTACAACAAGTATTGCTTTTATTTTCCTATTAATTTTTTATTGTCTTAGTTGAAGTAATTCTCCAATTTATTTATATATATATATTTTTATTTTTCATTTTTTATTTTTATTTTCATTATCCCATTAATATGTCATTTTAGCATTTCCTATCCTATATGTATTTTTATTAATTTTTTGAGTGTTTAATTTTACTATTTACTGTGGTCTTCTTATTAAATATTAGTATCTTTAGCGCCTGTCTATCTGTGCTTTCGATTCCACCGGGGAACTACCTGACTCCCTGGCAAGCCAGTCCAAGCCTGTATGGAACACACTGCTATAGCAGGTTTTTACACATGATACTTTATGTATAAATAAGCGCAGTGTGTTCAATAAAAAAACAAACGTTTACAGATTCTAGCCAAACCGGTACATGCATTTGAGGATACAATTTGGAGACCAGAACATGCTGAGATGTTGGCTAATAACAAAAAGATAAATGATGCAAATTCTCATTGCCAGTGCTGTATTGAAAAAGTGAAAAGGTGTATACCCTAGAATCACAATTACAAGACAAAGATTTGAGCAATATTGATAGAGGAAGGCAAATTTGTATGCTCGACTCTCAATTGTTAGAAAAAGAGAGATATTATGCGGATGTTGATAAAGAGTTAGCAGTACTTTATACAGAGATTAATGAATTCAAAGATAAAGCAGCATCCAATGAAGCTTTAATTGCGGAATTAAGAATAATTTAAACAAAACCAAATTATAACAAATATGCACAAAACTATAAATGATTTATCTAATATGGTGTCTATAAAACAAGTCTGTGTAACTGAAAATAGAGGCAGAGAGAAGGGAAGCATGGGATATGCTATGCCCATACTTACCCCTGAGGGTGTAACATCCCCAGTGGGTGACCCTAGGTACCCTGTAGCAAGTACATTAAATTATTCCCCATCACCCATTGGGAGGGGATCTATGGTTCATGCACATAATGATGACCCTGTTTTTGGACTCCACAATGGGTGGCAAACGGTACAGTCTGCTCCTATTCACCAAACAGGCCACAGTAAGGAAACTGGATTGCACACTCCCTATAAAAATTACAGCATGGAAAAGATGCAATTCCTGTTAAACATTCGTAAGGAAATCACAAAGTACCACCCCAGCATAGACCCCTTTACCTCTTGTGATATTTTTGAGGGACACTGTGAAACATTTAACGTTGCCCCAGAATATCGCATGGAGTTGTTTAAATTATGGTTACCCACTCATCTTAACCAGAGGTATGCCGCAACTGGGAAGATTACTCCCAAAGATGGTATTCATGATAAAGAAGAGAGATTTTCTGCTCTCATGAAATTGGCAACAGGTCATTGGGAAGTAACCCCAGATATTTTATCCAACTTTAAACCCACCATACATGATGAGCCTTTGTCTCTATGTGGTAGGTTTGAAGCCATGTATAGAAGGGTGACAAAAGATCACACTACTGAAGCCCCACAAGGCATGATACACATTTTTGTGGAAAGATTTACATACATTAACACAGCAAATCGCTTAAGTGCGGCAAAACTATCAACGCATGAAGATGCAGCGATTGTTAAAGAAGAATACAGGCAATATTTATTGAAAAACGAGAGATCACTGAAAATCAGAGACCATGTTGTGGTGAACGGCAGATCACAAGATGGCCGATACACAACTTTGGTAATACATACAGGCAAACACATCTTATTCCTACAGCTCCACCTCAGGAGAAATGGAGTAAGGTACATTGCCATGCATGTTTAAAGTACGGACATATACAACGTAATTCTCCACAAGGGGCACACAGAGTATGTAAACAACCTGGGCAATAATAATGGATTCAAAAAGAAGCCATATTATAACAGACGGGCAGAAGACCCAACTTATGTTAACCCACATTCTCAAACACAGATGCAGCCCATAGACCAGATGCAAAAATGCATTGCACTGGTGGGTACGCACACAGGACAAGTAGAAGAACCAACCCATGTGCAGCCACATACATCATGACCTCTACAAAAATAAACACAGAAATGCCTAGAGCATGTGAATAACTGCACAGTAAAAAAGGCAGTGATAGCAATTTGCACAGCAGATGTCTCTACTGGAAGTCTGGTGCAACTAGATTGATGGTTAGGGGTCCCTAAGGATCTGACTCCAATATATGATCTCATATTGGATTCCTCAGAGAGACCTCATATAATGGGCAGAATAAAAAACAAAATATTGAAATTTATGCTTGACACTGGAGCAGAAATTGAAATCACCAATGTTGACCATGATTTACAACCAGACAGCCCTCAGTGTGTGGTGATTGAATTTGATTACCAACAAGGGGGGGAGCCCATAGATTTGACAAAGTCACTTTAGAAATCAGAAATTACCTCACATTAAAAATCCCAATGTGGTATTACTCTGGTTGTGATAACATCAATGGAACTGATGTAATGACACAGAATGAGTGGATCTTAGGCCCTCATTCAGAGCCGCACGTTAACAACAGTACGCTCTTTGCGTTCCGATGTTGACTAACCGCGCATGCGTCGGTGTTACACTGCGCATGTGCGTACGGCAGATTGCGAGCTTTTTTTCTCTCGTTCCTAAAATAGCGTACAGGAAGTGACATGTCAAATGTGATTGACAGAACAGGGCGTTTTTGGGTGTTGACAGGGGTGGAGATGAAAAAACGCAGGCGTGGCGAGGCGTTTTTGGGGCGTACATACATTAGCAGATGCGAACGTCAAATGTGTTCGGACCGTCTCATACGTCACTGAAACATCCGCTTTCCCTTCAAAATGCTCGCACAGCTTAGGGTCAGGATTACTCGACCACATTGGCGATGGCCTTCTCCTCCGTCCCGGGACTCCACGATGGTGCTGCGATTAATCGCGGCTGGTCAGTAAAGTAATTAGTGTTGGATTGAAATCCGGCTTGGTATGTGTTTGGAAAGCAGTTTATTGGGATAGCACAAAAGCGTACGCAGGTGGAAATCAGAGCTGCTAATGTCATGATTACACAATCAATTAGCGTACATTTTTGGGGTTTTATTTTGGCCACAATTTGTTGGTTATGGCCTATTGTAACAATAATGTCATCATCTTTTAATTAGCTCCCCTTTTTTTTGGTTTACTGTGGAATTTGCATCGCTATGTGATTTTTGAAAAATTCCTTAAAGAGGCCTTTTTTTTTTTTAAGAGGGTCAGTTTTTGCCTTTAGGGCCAGGATTAAATGGAACCCATTTGTACAATAATGTCACAATACAATGTCAGTTTTTTGTTTTTAATTTATTGTTTAAACACAAACAAATTGGCCTAATATTTTGTTGCCTTTTTTTGTGGCCAAGATATTTGATCCAAAAAAAAAATAACCATAACTGCTAACATAAGCGTAAATACAAAATTTAAAAACATTTCACAAGAAAGGAGAGGGAAGTTTTGACCAGAAAGGAATATGAGCCAAGCACAGAAGGAGTGTGGGAAAAGTCGCCATTGCTGTCACCGTTTTCTCGCCCGTTTGGCTGGGTGAGGGTGGGCGCCAGACCGGGTCCGGGATGCCATCGGGCTGGCCTGTCCAGAGGCAGATGTTGTGGCCTCTGGACTAGGCACAGGGCTAGGCACATTTGGAGGATTGCCTGATGTTGTGCCAGAGGTGGAGGATCCGGATGTTCCGGCAGGAAGGGAGGTCGGCTCCACCATGTGCTGGCGAACGAGCTGCTCCAGGGCATCGGCGATGCGGATGTTGGCCCTGGTATTTTCCGCCAGGGCCTGAGCAATGGTCACGTTGGCCGCAGCATTTTGCTCCAGGGCCTCAGCCACCCGTATCAGACTGGCGTCCATCCTCTGCAGAATCTCCGTATGGCAATCCGATTTAAAATTGAGTTCTGTGAGGAGGCCCACTGCCTGCGAGGGGGCACGCCCTGGACTGGCTTCTGCAGGGTCCTCAGCCGGATGTACTGGTTCCTCCCCTGCAGAGCCAGCAGAAATTCTGCGGCCAAGGCTCCCCTCTGGAGCAGACTCATCCGCCTCTGTCTCTGTTAGGAAATTGGAGAAAAGACTCACATTAGAATCTACATATTGGCACAATAGCATTTCAGAGTTGGTGACATCACAAGACTTACCTTGGCCAACATGAGGAGCCGCAAAGTCTGGCATGTCCGTATCCATGTTGGACACGCCAAACACCTCCACAGCCTGCACACACCCCTGTGCCATCTCTTCTAAGTCTGTCAACTCCAATGACACAGGGGTGGGACCCCCACCTGTCCCCCTTGCATGCCTAGCCCTGTCGGCAAGTTTTTGTTTGAGACGATATTTGAAGTCTGCCCATCTGTGGAATGAATTTGGAAGCATTATCCTTTTTTTTACAATGGGGTTTGTTTATAGGATGGGAAAGTGTTTACTTACCGCCGTTTGACATCCCGGGCTAGACGGACATAATCACCCACCCTATTGACAGCAACGGCGACCTCCTCCCACATTCTCCACTTCTGGCTTTGGCTCATATTCCTGGCTGCCTGGGGCAGGATGTCAACGCACTTCTGGATCAAAACCTCCATCTCCTTGCTTGTGAAATGTGGCTGCCTTTTTTTTTTGGCAGCTTTGGCGGGTTGACTGGGGCCAGCAGTCTCTTCCATGTCATCCTCCTCACCTATTTGGGTAAATATTCAGATTTAGCCACTTCACAACTTGACCAATATATTTGTTTGAAAATAATCATGGAGACAAAATGCATGAAGGCCTTACCGCCGGATTTTTGGCAATTGTTTCCCTGGTCTGAAGCCATGTTTCTGCTTCCAGAATGAAAACAACCAGAAATTCAATGTGATTTCGTGACGTATTTATACATGCGTCCTTTGTTTGCTGCCGCATCATTGATTGTGCGTCCCTATGATTCATCCTTAATTTGTGCGGGAAAATAAACACTATTTATGGCTTGGTGTGTGTGGAGTCGAGGTGGGGTTGTTGGAGTGTTGTCGGTTAAGTTGTTTGGATTTGGTTGTTTGCGGTTGGAGGATTTGGCAGAGTTGGTTTTTTGTTTGTTTTTGATACAGTTCTTTTGTTTTTCCGTTCGCATTTTTTTCCTTTTTTCCACATCCTTTCCTGATTTGGTAAGTTTTGTGCAGTCAAATTTGTGGCCAATTGGTGTCTTCTTCTGTTTTGTGGTTAGTTAATTTTTTTAACACTCATTTCATCTTTTTTAGTTTTTTTTGGTTTTCGGACCCAAAGAAGTTTTTTTGGGAAATCTTATATATTCGAGTTGGGTAAGTCCATTTTTTGTCTTGCATTTGCGAATTAATTACCGCATTTTTGACTGTTGGTGTAGTGACTTGCATTTGCGAATTAATTACCGCATTTTTGACTGTTGGTGTAGTGACTTGCATTTGCGAATTAATTAACGCATTTTTGGCGGCTTATTCATCATGTAATCCAGTTTTGCTTTTCCCTTTTCCATTTTTTGGGTCCATTTGAACCCTATTTGACGTACGGTGTGCAATGTCGTTTTCATCGATGGCCAAATGTGTGTTTCCGCTATTTTCTGTGTTGGCTTGCAACAATTTGAATAAATAAAAATCACCCTCTAAATTTTTGAAGTCTCATTGTTGGCTTTTTTACAGTTTATACGTATCATGACAATACCGCGGCATGTAAGCAGCTATGGATGGTATCAGAAAGCTAAGTTGTTTTTTGTTACTTTTGGGGTGGGTCAAAAGCCTTACATTGTAAACTTTGAATTTCAGGTAGATCTGGGGCGAATTGTTCTGGCCCTGCTCCCGGAAGACGACCAACCTCAAACTCGTCCCAGGCGTAGGCATCGTAGGCATGCAAGGCCCCAGATATTTCGAACATGTGTCACCCTTTTTGGAATGCCCGATGATGAGGTTTTAAGACGCTACCGTCTACCTCCCAAAATCATCATAGACACTCTCTCATTAATAGAAAGTGATCTTGAGCGGCAAATTGACAGTCCAACAGCAATACCACCACTGACGCAATTTATGGCGGTGTTACATTTCTGTGCCTCAGGATCGTTTCAAACAACGGTGGGAATAGTGGCGGGCATCTCCCAATCCTCCTTTTCCAGGATCCTGAGGGCAGTGATGGAGGCACTTTTCAAGCACCTCCATCATTTTATTAAAATGCCTTTGGATATGGGTGCCCTTAGTGTGGCCAAGGCCAATTTTTACCAAATAGCTGGCTTCCCACACATCATAGGGGTTGTGGATGGTACTCACATACCACTTCAGCCTCCAGCACGGCTGGAGGCAATATTTAGAAACAGGAAACACTATCACTCCCTGAATGTAATGGTGGTATGTGATGCCTCCCTCCAGATCCTGTCCCTGAATGCTAAATTACCCGGAAGTGCTCATGACTCCTTCGTCATCCGGCAATCAGGGATATGGCAGAAATTAACCAACCTACCAGCTGGTGATGCGTGGCTTCTGGGTAAGTGGAGACCTTTAGTACATAACAATGTTAAGCTTCATACACAGTGTTCCTGATGTGGTCTATTTTTGTTCACAGGAGACAGTGGATACCCTTGCATGTCCTGGCTGCTCACTCCTTATTTGGCTCCCACACCAGGGCCACAAAGTGCGTATAATTCCGCACTTACAGCCACCAGGCAAGTGGTGGAGCGCTGTATCGGCCTTTTAAAAGGCCGATTCAGATGCCTCCACCGCTCTGGTGGCGAGCTCATGTATGTGCCGGATATGGTGTCGAAAATTGTGGTCCTGTGTGGGATATTTCACAACATTGCCATAAGGAGTGGTGTCCCAATGCAGCCAGAGGATGCCTTACCTGAGGATGGCCCCCCCCGAGGTTGGTCGAAGGTCAGTATGTGGGGGGGCCATACGCGATGATGTGGTGGCCAGATTTTTTAGGTAAGTTTGAACAAAACTCCAGTGTTTATACCTAATGTGTTTGTGTTTTTTGGCGAACATCTAATTTATTTTTATTTTTCTCACCATCTTCTGTTTGTTCACATAATCTTTGGCACTCCAACGCTCACTACTTCCTGCTACCCTTACCAAACCTGGATCTGGTCCTTTTGGGCATATATTCTGGAACCCATATCGCAACGCCATGTTTGTGGAATCATGTTGGCATGGTCCTTCGTCAACCAGTTCTTGATTTTGTGTTTTTATTTAATTATTTCTTGGTATGTGTTGTATTTGAATTTATCACTGTGTATTTATTTTGGGAGTGACCACTTTGTTTTCTCTGTTATGTTGTGAATAAATGTTTGAAGAGTGAAATGGTCTTCCTTTTTTGGAACGTTAACAGCAAGTGTAACCAGGTTAACACAAGTTACATTTGACTAAGGGGTAAACCAGTACTGACGCCAGTTGAGCTAAACTGAAATATGTTTTCAGCTTCCCAATCCACACCAAAAGGAAGCCTGGCCCAACCTTGGGATTTGTAAGATTGGCCTAAGCAGCTTGCGCACCAAGTAGGAACCTGAAAAATGTAGAAATATGTAATTGACACTACACCCAAAAAGGGAAATGACATTGGTACTGTTATGTGTTTCTTGTGTCTGTTTGACATACAAAGACAAAACACAATCTAACTTTTAAAAAAGGGAAATCCTTGCAGGAACAGTCTACTTATGTCAGGCTAAACTATCTTGGTTTTGGTTTTTAAAAATGAGCCACAACGTATATTTGTCTTAATAAATTTAATTGGAAAATAGAACAAAAATAAAAAAACTAATGCCGAAGGAGGCCAGACAGCCGGTCGAGGGCCACCAGAATGCCGATGACATGTTGGCGCATCTGCCCCACAACATCCGCCACCTCTTGCCGACGCCTCTGTTCCTCTGTGGGTGAGAAAAGTGTGTGGGTTAATACAACAATAGGGAATCCACAGAAAAAAAAAAAAAAAACAACCAAATCACTCCTAAACCCAAAAACAAAAATAAAAAGGGTGGGCTGGCAAAAATACAAGGCCTAGGTACAAATTCCCACAGGTATGATATGTGTATGTTTAAATCACCAGGAAGAGGTAAAGGCAAACCTTCACAATCAACAAAAGTCAAGCCACAAAAACACGAAGAAAGGCACGACACATGATTACATACAAACAGTTTGTGCTTTAAAAAAAAATAAAATAAAACATACCGGGAGACAAAACGGGAGCTCCGGGCAAACCTCCATGATCCTCCTCGGAGGATCCGTCATTACCCAAAGAATGGGGCGGAGTTATGATGGACTCCGGGGAGGGGGTAATTGGAAGAGGGGTGGGTGGAGGAGAGGGGGAAGTGGGACGGAGGGGAAGGAGGCCCGACATTTCCGGGAGAGGGTCTGGGAAGGATGGGGAGGAGTGGGGAATAGGGGAAAGATTTGGGGTGGAGTGTTGGCTGGGGGTTGGGGATAGTGGGCGGGAACGCCGTCTGGACGGACGGTGAGGGCGGAGTCTTGGCTGTCCCCCTAAAATATGTCAAAGAAATTGCGTTTAGTTTATGGACAAATCCGGGCAACCAAACCAAAAAAAAAAAAAAAACCCAAATAGCAGTAGAATTAATAAATCAGAAATAGAGGGGAAACATGCAGACGCAGATATGAGTACAAATAATAAATAGAACAGACAAGAAAACATGCACACGCAGATATGAGTACAAATAATAAATAGAACAGACAGGAAAACATGCACACGCAGAAATGAGTACAAATAATAAATAGAACAGACAGGAAAACATGCACATGCAGATATGAGTACAAATAATAAATAGAACAGACAGGAAAACATGCAGACGCAGATATGAGTACAAATAATAAATAGAACAGACAGGAAAACATGCAGACGCAGATATGAGTACAAATAATAAATAGAACAGACAGGAAAACATGCACACGCAGTTTGCCCCACAAACACAAACATTAAAACCACAATACATAACACTTACTTGCCAGGATCTGCATGCGAAAGCATGCCAGCAAGCGGGGCGTTCGCCGTTGCAGGTCGGACCACCTGCGCTCCAGCTGCCCGATGTTGCGGCGTGAGCCGAAGGACCGCAGGCGGGACCGTACCTCCGCATACGCGGAGCGCTTCTGCCGGTTGGTCATGGGTTGAGGCTGGCTGGTGATCCGGCGATCCATGACCTCCGTAAGCACCAGCAGCTCGCGCCTGGTGAATGCGGAGGCTCTCATGATGGCAATGGTGTTTTTCTTAAAAATCATTTTTGATAAAGTGTGTAAAAATTTTCTGATTGGCTAATGTATTTTGGAAATTAACAGGAGCAATTTTATTGGTTAGTGTATGAGTCATGTGTTCGACAGGGCCAGAAATCTCTGGAGAGTTAGGATAGGCTTGATGCAGTGACATGCGTAAGCAAATTTAAATAAAGAAATGAACCCAGGGAAATATGCGGGGATCCACAGCAATAGTACAAATGTTTAATTGTGGTTCACATGTTTTTTGAACAATAAAAGCGAATGTTTCATCCGTACGTATTCTGCGGGTAAACACAAACACGGACAAGAGTAAAGTTTCTTGCATTGTGTTGAAAAAAACAAACAATTAAGCTAATTGATACATTGATTGGCATGATACGATTGATGGAGGTAGGCAGAATAAAGGAGCAGGTAATCGACATCTGACAAGGCCACTTCCTGTTTATACTTGTGCGTGCGTTCCTTTCAAGCCATTTCGGGGATGTACGCTCACTATTTAGTACGCTCGTTAGTTAGAGGAGGGGTCGTCAGAGTTTTGGGAGGAATTTTAGATGCGAACGAAAATACGAGCGAGCCATTGAATTTAAATATTTTTGTACGTACGCCTAACGTACGTGCGCCCGCTTGCGAGTGGGTCTGAATGAGGGCCTTAGATTTAGTGTATTGCATGTTGTGGAGAGGCCTGAGAAACTCAAAGGACTGTGTGATAAAGCAACATCACCTAGGACCACACAAAAATGCAACTGATGACACTGCAGATATGGTAGTACACAAATGGCCAGAGATCTCTCACAATAGAGACCTTGAACCAATTGTATACCAATACCCAGAACTATGGACCCAAGGAAAAAATGACTGTGGAAAGATGGTTGATGTCCAAGTAGACATACAAGGTCCAGATCCACCACCTAAACATCAATATAATTTTCCACCTGAAGCCATGGAATCAGTTATAGAAGCTGTGACTGATTTAGAGTGAAGGGGGGTAGTCATAAAGGGGAATTACAAGTGCAATAATCCTCTATGGCCTGTTAAAAAGAAAGAGACAAATACCTGGAGACATACCATTAATCTCAGAGGTTTGAATAAGTACACCCCAATGTCAGCATAAGTGGTTGCAGAAACACCAGACATTACGGCAAGAATAAATGGCCATAGCCAAGTATTCTCTACCATTGATGTAGCCAATGATTTCTTCTCAATATGATTGACAGAAAACTGCCATTACAAATTTGCATTCACTGTGCAAGATAAACAATACATGTTTTGTGCATTTACCCAAGGATTACACAGCAGTCCCACATATTTCCATCAGGCACTAGCAAAAGTGTTGAGTGTGTTCTCATTAACAGATTACCTGTTGCAATATGTGGATAAATTACTCCACCATACAGAAACTATGGAGTAGCACTTAACTCTTCTACAGGAATTGTTAGGCCTCTTTTTTCATGTCGGGCTCAAATTGAGTCCTCATAAGACAAACCTGGCTAGGTCAGAGGTCATATTCCTAGGAGTTAAGATTTCTCATGGGACAATAGGCATAATGGCTGCCCATATTGAAGCAATGGTCAAGTTTCAAAGGCCTGGCACTTTACAAGACTTACGCAAGTTCTTAGGGGTTGCAAACTTCATGAGGGGGTTCATAGAGGATTTTAAAACAAAAAATAAAACCCCTTTATGAACTGCTAAGAGGTGAGGAACCTTCATTAAAAGACTGGGCAGATACACAGGAAGTGGCATTTTCTAACCTGAAAAGAGATCTGTCCTCTGCCTCAGTGCTAGCCACTCCACACCCAGAAGGTGAAATGGCCATTCAGGCCCATGCTGGCCCAGAATCTATATCACTGGTCCTGCTACAACTAGTAGGATCTGTGAGTAGACCACTAGGGTATTTCTCAAGACTCCTTTCACCAGTTGAAAGAGGTTTTGAAGAGTTTGCAAAGCAAATTGCAGCCATTCATTATGCTATCAAAGTGACTGAGCATACTGTAGGGTTCAGGTAGCTCAATATGCAAACACCACACTCTCCATAAACCCTCCTACTCCAGGACACTCTTCCTGGAGTCTCTCAACAGAGGTTTGGGAGGTGTTTAAACATAACTGGAACACAGCATGATTGTGGTCAAGTAACACATTCCTTTACAACACCATTTTTGGACAGGTAGTGCACCCTGATGATAGAATCATCTTTGTTGATGGGTCACTCTTCATCTGGATGGGTCATATGTGACAGGATATGCAGTCTTGGATGAGACCACAGGAACTCAGAGTCTGGTTAGACTCCCAGGTCACCTGTCAGCCCAACATGCTGAATTGGAGGCAATGAAGGAAGCACTCTGCCTCCATCCCTCAGGGAGATGTACTATATATAGCTCATATGTATTGCGGTCTCTCACATTACATCTTGAGACTTGGCAAAAACATGGATTTGTGGACAGCCAGAATAAACCTCTGGTGCATTTTTCAGTTTTAAAGGAACTTTGGGAATGGGGTAAGACCCACCATGATGATGCAGCAATCGTCAAAGTGCCTGCACACCAAAAAGGGAGCAATCCCCTAGTTTTGGGTAACAATGCAGCAAATGAATTGGCAAAAATGGCAGCAGTATCTGGGATCTTTCAGGATCCAGATGCTGAAACTTTGCCCTCAGTCCAGGTGGCAGTACATAGAAAGGTCCTTGAAGAAGGACCGGTGTCATTTGAAAAGGAACAGGCAAAATACTCTATTCTTATGACTCACAGAAATTCACCACAAGATCCCTGGTCTATCAGACAGGGTATACTGTGCCACTCACCAGGAGAAGGTTTAGAACCTCTCCCTGCAGTACCCTCACATCTTCAAGTGAAACTGACAAAGCTCAATCATCAGCTCCTTGGACATCCTGGCCAGGATAAACTTTTCTCTCTTTTAAAGAGCAAATTATACTGGTCAGGATTGTTCAAAACAGTAGAAAATGTCACCCAACAGTGTTCGGTATTTGGTGCACCAGCGATTAAGCCAGTGTTACAGCATGTGCCTCCTGCAGAGGGGCCTTGGTCAACCTTACAAATAGACTTTATAGGACCACTACCAGATGGCAGCCAAAATTGTCGCTATGCCTTGGAAGTAGTTGATGTGTTCTCAAAGTGGGTAGAAGCCATTCCTACAGCAAATGACTGAGTGGCCACTACAGCACGGGTTCTATGGGAACAGATTTTGTCACACTAGGATCATAGAACCTGATCAAGGGACCCATTTCACTGCAATGAAAGCCCTTTGTGAACTTCTGGACATAAAGCAGCGCTCCCATGTTTCTTATCATCCCCAATCAGCAGGGATTGTGGAACTAATGAATCAGACCATCAAGTCCCTGTTAGCCAAGGCACTGTTACAGAAGGGCTCTTCTTGGGTAACAGCCTTACCCGCAATACTCATGGGTATTAGGGCTACGGAAGCATCCACCCCAGGGATCACTCCATATGAGCTCATGTCAGGTCACAAAATGCCACTTTGTTTCCCTAATGAGCCACAATTGCCAAATCCCATTAAAATTGCTGTCACAAGAGATATGTTCCTGCAACAGGTGCAAGATAATATGAAGAAACTGTTGCCTTATGCAGCTTTGCGGCTGCATTAACCCTACCTACAGGGGGAGACACCTATGCCCTCTGTAGGTGATTTAAGAATGGTTAAAGTTTTCTGTAAAGTAGGTCCTTGGGATGCAAACTGGGAAGGACCATTTCAAGTTCTTGAAGTCATGGGTGATACTATGCTAAAAGTACAAAGACCATTAACAACTAAAACAGAATCTCGAATGAGATGTAAGTTATACTGGGTACATATTCATCAGGTGAAAACCACATGTGCTGTTTCCACTCAATAGAGTTCACACACCTTATTGCATAAAAAACAAGGAAACATTTTTTTTTACTATTTTGTTGTAAATAAGTTTTTGAAAGAAATCTGTATAATCATGTTTTGTTTTTTGTTTTTCCTAGAGCCCAATGAGAGCAGGTTGTTTAAAAATGTTCTAATATTTAAAAAGGTTCCACAGGATGATTAATTGATTGGGTAAACCTAGTTTGTGTGTTTGGAAATGAATATGAAGAATTTACATAGTGACATACCAGCATTATGTATACTAACATTTCTTTCTTTTTTCGCAGTACATTGAAAAGCAGGTTAAAGTGGATCAAAGAGCTCAAGACTTCTCTGATTCTCTTTGCCAATTAATAAACATATTATTGACAGGAGAAATATGACTAGATGACTATTTGAATTATACAAATAAAACAAAATGAACCACAATGGTGCTTTCCACTTAGAATATCAATAGGTTCAACATTGATCTTACTTTAATAAACAAATAGTGTATATATCAGTCTCTTCGCTTTTCCTTTAGAGTTTGGTACACCTTTTTATTAACTCCTTGGATGCTTTGTTTGTAGTGTCCTCAATGTAGAAGAAAAGCACATAGCATAATATTGTCGAATAATAAGAAAGGATTAGACCAAAATATCTCACTCACATGTGAATGAACAAATTCAAGCACATTACAACCAGGGATTTTTCATTTTATGGATAGTGGTGTCCACTTTTATTCCTCGGCCCTTAGCATCATATGGGAATAGACTGTGTTTTCCATCATGCAAAAGAAACCAGGAAAAATACGTAGTACAATATTGTTGAGTAAAAATCACAAAGGTAATTATTACAAAATCTCACTCACATGTAAACAGATAAATAAAAGCATATCACACCCCACTGGTGTAGTCCCATACAACATGATTACCCTCCTTAGGATGGTGCAGGGAATGGGAAGTCTGAAGCTCTGGATCAAAGGTCCTCTGTATCCCCACTGATAGGTCCGGGTGAAAGGTTGCAAAGACAACAGTCCCCAAAATGGTGTCACTGGCTTAATGTGTTTCAGATCTTGTTATCCTTCCTCAGAAGCCTATGTGACACTCCAAATGTAGCTCCCTATATACCCCCCTTAATCAGCCCCTTTCCTCAATTGGAAACTACCGGAAGTCCGTTTGTGTTCCACATGACCGGAAGTGACGTCACCGGAAGTTGCATATGCGTTCCACACAGTCACAAAACAGGAAGTCTGATGCCTGTAGTCTTTTTCTATTAACAGAGACCTTCCTGTATATCGTAAAGTGTTTCTTGTGCAGCCATTTTGTCCATATTGTCCATAGGAATAAGATATAAAATAGAAGCAGAAATAGATAGGTATTTAAAAAATATATATTTAAAAAAATAGAAATTTAAAAAAATAGATATTTTAAAAAAACGATATTTATTCAGACTTCATATATTTGCAATAGCATAAAAAATGAAAGACATGAATAAAAAAGAATATAAATAGAATATTGATAAAAATCATACATATAAAATCCTATATATAAAAAATTATAAACACCATTCTATTTCAAAGTCACCTTTTAAACCTTGCGGAACTAAAGTTTTTAAATTAAAAATCCACCTCATTTCCACCTGTGCAAGTCTGATATCTGTATTTTTACATCTCCAATTTGGGGTAATGGTTTCAATCCCACAAAACGACTTCAAACAACAAGGATTACAATTATGTTTGGATTTAAAATGAGATGACACAGTATGGGTTTCTAACCCCTTTTTTATGTTATATACATGTTCAACTAGGTGGATTTTTAAGTTCTGAGAGGTTTTGCCTATATAAAATAACCCACAATTGCATTCCAGTGCGTAAATCACATTTTTTGTGTTGCAAGAAATGAAGTGTTTTATGGGATATTTCAACCCCCTACTTCAAAATATTTAATCTTGCTGAAACCTTTTACTGTTCTGCAAATAAGGCAAATTCCACATCTGTGGAATCCTGCACTTCTTCTACTGGCCCTGATAGTGGGTTCAATTGAACTTTTCACAAGTTGGTTTTTAATAGAAGCAGATTTTCTATAAATAAACTTCAGTTTTTCCGGAATCTCCCTTCCAATTATAGGGTAATTTTTTTAAATTGTCCAGTGCTTATTAATGATAGATTCAATATGTTTATGTTTCATATTATATTTTGTAATGAAAGCCCACTGGAGATTTTGATCCCTCAAATCATTCTTTTTATTTTTCTCCACAAGTAATTCCTTCCTATCAATATTCATAATTCTATTTTTGGCTATTTCTATTATTACTTCTTCATACCCTTTTGCTCTAAAACCATCTATCATCTCCTCTGTTTGAAATTTACAGATATCCTCCTCTGTACAGTTACGTTTTATGCGTGTAAACTGACTGAATGGTATCCCATCTAGCCAGTTCTTTTGATGCTGACTGTCCTTCATAATGTAACTATTGCAATCTGTTGGCTTTCTATGAGTTTGTGTCTGTATTTGGCCATCTTTAATATAAATACATGAATCTAAAAACACTATTTCCTCATTACTAATAGTAAAAACAAGTTTGATGTTGGAATCATTGGTATTTAAATTTTTACAAAATAAAAATAAATCCTCTTTGGTACCACTCCATATAAAAATATGTCATATATGAAGCATTTCCATGAGACCAGATTCACCTCCAGCTGATCGCCCTGCCAAATAACATGATCTTCCCAAAACGCCATGAATAAATTGGCATAGCTGGGGGTGAACCTGGTCTCTATAGCTGTTCCAACAACTTGCACATAAAAACCGCTGTTATAGTAAAAATAATTGTTCATTAAAATAAACTTAATACCTTCTAAAATTAGCTCTTTGAGTTCTAATGTATAGTCAGAAATATTCAGAAAATAGGAGACAGCCTGTAAACCCCTTTCCATATCAATAATGGTGTATAGGGTGGAAACATCAACACTTATCAATGTATAATTATCTTCCCATTTCATAGTGCCTAACCTTCTCAAAATATCACCTGTATCCTTAAAAAGGCTTTAGTCTTAATCATCAATGGCTACAAATAAAAATCTATGATGGCAGACAAATTAGAAGTGATGCTATTTGTCCCACTCACTATCGGTCTACCTGGAGGGTGTAGGGGGTCCTTATGGACTTTTGGCAGTATGTATATAGTGGGTACTGATGGAGATGTTATATTAATGAACTCATATTCTGATTTTTTAAGGACCCCTTTTTCTATAGCCTGCTTTGAGAATTCCAAGAGCTCCTTAGATGTCCTTTCTGTTGGGTCCTTTTTGAGTATTTTATAAGTATCACCATCCTCTAATTGTCTAGTTATTTCTGCCATATAATTGGATTTGTCCATAAGGACCACCCCTCCCCCCTTGTTGGCAGGTTTGATAACTAAATCCTCATCTTGTTTTAAGGATTTTAGGGCCACCCACTCCTTTCCCATTAGGTCACATTTTTTATAATTTTTATTTGTTGATAGGACTTGCTCTACCTCTTCATTCACCATTTTAGAAAAACAATCAATAAAGCTGCCTTTACAATGGGCGGGATAAAGGTCGACTTGGGCTTAAACTTAGAACTGGAGGGACCTCAATTTTTTTCTACATCTTTCGTCATAAAAAACTTTTTAACGGTTAATTTTCTTACATACTTCTGAAGATCTTTGAAGAATTAAAAGGGATCCAAACCACTAGTTGGGGCATATTTTAAGCCCTTTTTCAATACCTTTTGTTCATCCTCGGTTAGGATTCTTTTACTTAAATTGAATATCTTCACTTCCTCATTTATGTTAGTAACTACCTTATCCTTAATGTTTTTGTTTCTCTTATATGGTTTTTCCCTCCCCTTTTACCTCTTTTTATTTTCTTTATTTCATTCCTTTTTACATCCTTTTCTTGGATCTGGGATCCCTGTCTAAAAAAGATTCATAAATTGGGGTATCATCCTCAAAAAATTGAAATCTATTACTCCTCCTTGGGATATTCTCTTCCCATTTTTGATTAATCTTTCTATATCGATTTCTTTCCCAATTTGATATCGGATTATAGTTCCTAGAATTGGGGGGATCCCACTTATTTCTCCAATTAAATGGGGAGTTATTAAAGTGTCTTTTATTTTCTACAGTTCTCCATTCTGACTGGAATTGTCTCCCTTTTTCATTATCCCATTTTTGAATTCTAGGTTTAAAAACCCTTCTATTTATCTATAACTTCTCTATTAGTTACTCTTCCTATTGTTTCATTCTCACCACTAACACCTGTATTGGGAAAATGTACCTGATTAGTATCCCTCATACATTTTCTGCTTCTTATCTTTTAGTTCTCTTGTTTCTTTGTTTAATTTTTTCATAATTTCTATTTCTGCTTCTTTAAACTCCTCTAAATCAATAAAAGGTTCTACTATCACTTGTAAATTACCAATTTCTTCATTTAAAACCTGTAAAGGATTCCTACGTTCCTTCAGGATTAACTCCATGAGTTTAATTGCGCATTGATTTAAAATTAAGTCCCATTCTTTGGTGAAATATTGTGGTGCATTATGGAACAAAGGATTTATCATAAATTTCAACCCTTTGGGAATCAACTGATCAGCTAGATATTTTTCCATGGTTATCACCTGCCACCAGATCCAATTTTCCTTAAGTACCACATTTTCTAATTTATGCAGGACTGTACTTAGATCTTCATCACTAAAATCACCATCTTTTAAATGCTTATTGGTAGGGGTTGTGAATTCCTATTATTTCATTTCTATCTTCTCTAAATGAGAACATACTTGCAGCAATTCTAAATAGGGTGAAGAAAAATGGAATGCAAATGTGGTAATTTAGAAATTTGCACAATTAATGGATAGCAGCCTGTGGAAACAAGTGAGGAGTCTTCACCACCCCTCCCAATAAGCATACAAATAAAACAAAGTGAACCACAATGGCGCTTTCCACTTAGAATATTAATAGGTTCAACATTGATCTAACTTTAATAAACAAATAGTGTATATATCAGTCTCTTCGCTTTTCCTTAAGAGTTTGGTACACCTTTTTATTCACTCCTTGGAAGCTTTGTTTGTAGTGTCCTCAAAGTAGAAGAAAAGCACATAGCATAATATTGTCTAATAATAAGAAAGAATTAGATCAATATATCTCACTCACATGTGAATCAACAAATTCAAGTACATCACAACCAGGGATTTTTCCTTTTATGGATAGTGATGTCCACTCTTATTCCTCGGCCCTTAGCATCATATGGGGATAGACTGTGTTTTCCCTCATGCAAAAGATACCAGAAAAAATACGTAGTGTAATATTGTCGAGTAAAAATCACAAAGGTATTTATTACAACATCTCACTAACATGTAAACAGATAAATAAAAGCATATCACACCCCACTGATGTATCCACGTAGTCCCATACAACATGATTACCCTCCTTAGGATGGTGCAGGGAATGGGAAGTCCAAAGTACCGGATCAAAGGTCCTCCGTATCCCCACTGATAGGTCCGGGTGATGTGCCGT
The DNA here is from genome assembly GCA_031769625.1 of Taudactylus pleione. NCBI lineage: Eukaryota > Metazoa > Chordata > Amphibia > Anura > Myobatrachidae > Taudactylus > Taudactylus pleione. The sequence continues at coordinate 12,324,545 of JAUIMM010000153.1, read as the reverse complement.
TTGTGTGGGAAATCAAGCATTCCAATTGAGGAAAGGGGCTGGTTAAGGGGGGTATATAGGGAGCTACATTTGGAGTGTCACTTAGGTTTCTGAGGAAGGATAACAAGATCGGTAACGCGTTAAGCTAGTGACACCATTTTGGGGACTGTTGTCTTTGTAACCTTTCACCCAGACCTATCAGTGGGGATATAACTATCCCTTAACAGACCTGGAGGGGTTACTGAGTAGATATGGCTGGTGACTACCCAATGTCCACTGGAACCACCAGCAGCATACCCACAGTTGTTGCAGCCTACGGGATAAAGATGGCAGCACTGCCAGATCCCCCTAGAGTGGCCCAACATGTACACTGGCTGTTTGCCATCTTAGGTGAACAATGCTTATGTGTATAGATAGCGCTGCATTACAGAGGGGTCCCTGTGGGCTTCTGCAGAGCCACACAGGAGAGTGGACAGTATCATCATAAATTTGAAACACAGCAGAGGAGCATCTTCCCTTCTTTCACTCACTCCCCCAATCCCCATCTGAGTTTAGTTTGTCCTGGTTCTTTTGTTTCCCACTATAGAATATTTGCTTTAATCTGGTTATCACATAATAGTGCTAGTAAATAATATTCATTAGTAAGGCTGATATAAACTTAAAATCCCTATTCCATTATTACCAGTTGCTACAATACACCAAAGCCCCCTCCATTGTTATTACCTCATTCCAGTTGGTTTTACTGTCACATTTTTACCACCATTGATTTGAATAAATTGTTCTAAATCCTTTGGCATTTCCATGTAAAATTGCTGCTGCTCCCCCATGTCCTGTCTTCCCATTCTGCTCTCCCCATGTCTTGTCCCATTCTGCACCCCTCATCGGGGTGCAGAATGGGGCAAGATATTGAGGGAGTTATCCCCATGTCCTGTTGTCCTGTTCTACACTCCCATGTCTTGCCATACCATTCTACATCCCCCATGTTCTATCATCAGCTTCTTCATCATTGTGTTTTGCACATCCTATGTCCTATTACAAAGAGTCCCATATTAGCACTAAAAAACATTCTCTTTAGAGATTAAAAAAACACTTGAATCCAAATAATGCAGGTAAGTCTTACTTTCTTTTTAACATGAAAGAGATCACTCTCTCATGTTCCCAGACTTTTCCTTTTTCCTCTTTTTGTACACTTTCAAATATTAGACCTTTGATCCACTTCCCATACTGTATGCGAGCATGTATTCTCAGAAGCATGCTAGTAATGGGACACTTTTTTGTAATTACACTTGCAGTGTGATATTCTTTTTTATAACATCCTATGTCCTGTTATGACAGATAAGATCTCGCATATCCTGTTATGGCTGCTTTGTACCCTTCATATTCTCTTATCACTGAAGTGATCTCTCTAATCATTTCCTTGCTGACTTGAATCCTGTTTTGTCATAACTGCCCTGTAACCCCATATCCAGGATTCACTGCCCTGTACCCCATAACATTAAAGAAAAGTTGATAGGCAGAGGGTAGGATGTGATGGCAAAGCAGGAGGGGACAGGTTGTGGTGTGAGGGCAAAGCAGGAGGGCAGAGGTTGGGGTGTGAGCAAAAGAAGATATGCTGGGAGTGGCTTATCAAATTCTTTGTTTCTAAATTTTAAAGCATAAATATATTAACTTTATATTAAATCTTTCAATTTCATAGAGAAAAAAAACCTTACAGTTTCAAAGGTCACATTAAGTCTTCTCACACATGATCTGAAATTTTATAAAAATACAAAATCTCTACCACATGAAATTATGATCTTTAATGCTGAAGTCTTGATGGCGGTTCTGATAGTGTAACTGGTATTACAAATGCACAAGCCTGGAGTGTACCAGATAATGGGTAACAGTCAGTACAGAGACACAGCACACTGGTTTATTAGAGAATAAAGTTGGTGACAGTACTGGGGGGATGAGGTACAGAAAAAGGATTCTGGAGGCTGGAGTCAGTTCAGAAGCACAGAGTTTAGACCGAGAAAAATGGTCCACCTGCAAGGCAGGTACTGTAAGATGATGTTCTGACACAGTGAGGGATTTACTTTGCAGGTTATATACCATGCAGGGATGAAAAGGAGGTGAGCAACTGTGAAAGTGGTCACAAATTTGCATTTTTAAGAAGCGCCATGCATGCATACCTGTATGAGAGTAAAATAGTGGAGCACAGAGATTTAAAGAGGTTAGTGGATGAAGGTGCTATGTTACATTTAAAAGAAGCTGAGATATTTACAGTTAAAGATACATTTAACATTTCACATGAATTGGATATTGCACTTTTATCCACAAAATATATCAGTAAATAGACTAACAACATTTAAAATAACTTTGCTACTATGACACCTAGGTCATAACACCTTCATCCATTAAAAAAAGTAATTTTTCAGAAAATTGTTACATAATACCTTCATCCACTCACCTTTTCAATTACTGACCCTATGCTTCTGAGACCCACATAATCATCATGCTGGACTATGGTAAGTACATCAGAAGGTCCGGTGCATGACGTGGGAGCTGTATATGAAAACTAGTAGAAAGAAAAAAGGTAGAGGGCCATACCAATATTTCCAGTCCACTTTTCAAATGTTTGATTGCTTTTTATAAATGTCCTCTGTACTAATTCTGAAAACTGAAAAACGTTTTTCTGTTTCTTAAATGCTGCAAATAATAACATCATATAAAATATCTGCAAATATAAAAGTCAGTACAATGAAAGTACTTTTAATAATACATTATAGATAAAGTAACCAAAAAGAAAAAAAAGTAAGTACAAAAAGAGAAGACAATGAGAGGGAAAAAGAAGGGACGGAGGGAAAGGGGGGCAGACTCAGCTGAACCACCAGCACATGGATGGCATGAGTCACGTTAAACAAAGGGGGGGGCCTGAAAGTGTGAGGTCCAGGGCTCCCATATTTTAGTGAAACTCTTAAAATACTTGTCATTTGTTACATGGAGTGAATGTACCAGATTCTAGCTAGGACTTCTACAGTGGTTGGGGCCTCTGTTTTCTTCCACGCCGAGGTGATAAGACATCTGGCTGCCAACACCATGTGGCAAAATAATTTATAATGATGATGTGTTGCCTCAGGAACACGCACTGGCAAAAGAAAATATTTTGGACTAAAAGGGACTGAGATGCCTAGGATGGAGCTAATAAAGGCACACATTTATTTCCAGTAGGAAACCAGTTTTGGACAACTCCACCATATATGTACAAACATCCCTGTGTCCAGCCCACAATGCCAGCACAGACTGGAGATCTCGGGGGTGCATTTTGTTTAACAGAGTGAACATAATACTACCTGTAAAGCAATTTGTAGGGGTTCTCTTTTATACGGACACATATAGAACTAGAGGCTACATTGGAATATTCAGTATGTCCTCTGAGTCTATTTAAGGTTACCCCTAAGTTGGATTCCCAAGACTTCTCATGAGAATCTCTCTCCCCAGGACACGGAGATGTGAGTTCCGCATACAGCATAGAGATAAACCCTTTGGTGCTGCCCCCCCTAAAAGCTAAAGACTGAACTGTAGTGAGGGGTATATTAGTAAGTCGTGGAGTCATTGTGGAATGAAAGTACCGGATTTACAAATATTGGTAAAATAATTTGTGTGGGGTAGAAAATGTGTTTAATAATAGATTTTAAACATGCTAGATTCAAATTTGAAATTGGATGACTGCCTGTAGAGCATATAATTTACTCTGGCAATCAATGCTGTATGTATATTTTTTATGATTTATGAACACATGTATTATTCTGTAGAGAACTTAATGTTTATTACATGTCATTTTAAAAATAAAAATATAGATGTTCCATAAGTCTCATAACTCTTCTGAGATGTAATGACAAATGTGATGGAATTCTTAACGGAGAAATTGATCATGTTCCAAAGTGAATTTAAATATTTACGATGCAAGTAATGTGGGATCTATATTCTATAGACTGAAATAAACTTTTGGCCTGTGTTCACAAAGTTTTGTCCCTAAAACTAGTGGTTTAAACTGTATATCTAGCTGTGCATGATTCTGTAAGGACAAGACAAAACTTTTATGTCATGCTGAACTGTCTTGCATATTTGCAGCAACATGAACACATTGGACCTCGCATACATGTAGCATGAATTGTGCACTTTAATTTATTACAAACTCACAAACAGAACACAGGCATACTGTATGTATGCATGCATACTTCCTCACATATGATATGACTACTAACAACTGGAGAGGCAGAATGGGGGAGGAGGGGAGTTTTTGAGGGTGACTACAGAAAGGGCTTATTCTGTCACATCACACATGAACACATGTTTTCCTTAAAAAACTGTTATATTTGCATGGTAAATGGCAGGTGCAAATAGCAGATGGGAATGACAAACCCCGCCATTACCTAGTCTCTTCTGATTGGATGACTGCAGAGTCACCTCTACTGATATCTTTCCTTCATTAATAGCAGCAATATTGCCTGATTGAGTGCAAACTTGTTTATTGTATGTTTTACAGTCAAACTGTGGTTCTGTAAAACTATGTAAATGTTTTGTTTACGATGTCTCACTAGCAAACCAAGGGGGAATTCGATTGCTTTTTGCACGTTCATTAGTAATGGGCGTATGTCGAAGCAATTCCTTCATTGGTCCGTTCAGGCACAAATTGAATGCACCCAGATTTCTGCTCGTACCCTCCTGAGGTGTCGAGCAGAAATTTGCAAAAGGTCTGGGTTTGGAGCAACCAAATTGGTGTTTGTTCCCTCTAACCAGGACTTTAGATGGGCTTATCCTCCTTACGCAACTAAACCTGGTACATTTGAGCGCGACAAGTGCAATAAGTAATGGGCGCCCTAGGCATTTGACCCCGATCGTAGCAACAATTGATTCGCTCCATTGGGCACCCATTACTTATGTGTGTGCAAAAAACAATTAAATTCTATGTTTATGAAATTACATTTGCTATATTGTGCTCAGTATGTGACAATGTATGCTATTAACACTTTTAAATGTAATACTGTAGAAAAATAACTATCTTTAAATGTTTTTATATAATCTTTCACCCTCAGAAATGTGATGATTTCTAAAAACAATAGATCAGGAATACTAATAGCAGTAAATTGTATTTTTTATAGATATTTCCCCTCCCTGCCATTATTTTTGTTGCTAATATAAAATATAATATGTATTTTATGTTTGTCATTATATAACTACTTATTTTGTTTTTAAAGTTTTATACTAAATCACAATGGCGTATGCTGTCGCTATAAGTAAATATTAATAAATATTGTGAATAAATTAGTACACTATTGAATATTTTTTTCTGGTCAATTTTTATGACATATAGTACAATCTACAGAAGTTACCAGTAGCATCGTCACCTCCATCACTAGCAACAACAAAATCAGCTCCGGCACAGGTCTCAGGTAAGCTTCTTTGGAAAGCTATAAACATAAATGATACACTGGTTTCAGCTGTCACTTCATGTTATCATGGATGTTCTGCAGACTGACATAAGACAGGGGTTGAGTCCTCTGCTCCTTCAAATTCAGGCTCAATGTTGCCAGATGTGGGGGTCAGGTCCTGGTGCCAAGAGGACCAGCTGATTCAGAATGGTTGCCAAGAGTGTCCCAACCTCCTCTGTAGCTGTTATTACTCATTTCTGTTGGCCTTTTATTGGAGGCTTAAGATCAGTGTTTTGCATCCTGGAGACATACAGTAAACAGTAGATGTAAATTTACCGGACCAGTTGGAGAAGAGGAAGGGGTTGTCCTTGTCAACTTCTCATTACACTCCTCCTCATGATGCTACAGATTAAAAAAAAAGTATTATTTTTGCCAAATTAAATTGGAGCAATCTATTTAAAAACTATATTACCCATTATAATAATTATACTATGCACATTATTATGCCCACTGAGACTGCCTGGGAGAAAAATTAAGGATGTCTCTGAAAGAGACATCTTTCTTTTAGACCAGAGGCTAGGAACCTGTGGCACACAGGTCTATTTCATGTGGCACCCGGTGACGACAGGAATGGATCTCTGAGATCTGTTCCATCCCTCCTACAGCTAAAGCATACACTCATCTGAGAAGATGAGTGTGCCCACCCCTCTCTCTTACAATTGGCTGGAGTGGACACCTGAGTAGATGGTGTGCATAGGTCAGGTGATCCCCCCACGTGCTCCACACAATGACCTGCTACTCTCCCTTGATACCTGGGGCTCCTCCACTCCTGCTCCCTGGACAACCACTTCCACTGGGACCCCCTGCACATTAGTAGAACCATGCAGATGAACTTGCAGCCACAAAACAGTTTCATCCCATGCTCTGAGGTGATCACTGAGCTATTCCATCCCCACAGCAACCAAGGTCATGCTGGCACTGGCAAGAGACCCATAAACATGGACTCAGGTGAGTGTGACAGTGCCAGCAACACCAAGCGCTTCACTCCTGGCTGCTGGAGCCTGGCCTGTTGGGGCAGAACTATGGCAGACAATGGAGGTGCCTGCCACCGGATGCCAGCACTTAAGGGGCACCTCCTCCATTGCCCACAATATATTCACCCCACTTAGGGCAGTAAATATGTACACGGAGTGTACCCTTATGGCCCAATACATGGCATCTATTCCCAGCATCTGAGAGGCTACAATAACCATATACTAGTAGAGGGCTCTATGTCAGACCATCAGCTGCTGCTTCTGTCCCTGCTCATTGGTGTTGCTGCTCCTCAGCAGCTTCTTATTCCAATGAGACACAACTCTCCATCCCACTCCTCCCTGGCATCTCTAGTTATGGACCTGTGCAGCAGTCCTTGTGCAGCCCCTCACCCACAACTCTCCATCCCATTCCTCCCTGATGGAAGCTCTAGCCACTGACCTGTGCAGCAGGCCTGAGCATAAACATGGCTGCTGATCTTCCAGGAGCTGGATGACAACATGGATGCAGTGATGTACTAGACAGAGATGCGGGTAAGAGGGAATTGGAGGCGGGGGCCTGGGACACCATTTACTGGGTCTGGGGGCAGATCTTTGGTGGAGAAACTTCCCAGCAAGTGACTGGGCATTTTTTGATTTGTATTCCCACCACAGTGACAGCCTTACAGTATCTTGACTCAATCTCAGTGTTCAAAGCCCCAACATCAGAGGGCTCACCACCCACATCAGGTGGTTTTCTCCTCCACCAGGGATATCAGGAGGGCTCCCCACTCCACATCAGGTGGCTTTCAACTCCACCAGGAGAACTCTGAGCCTCATGCTAATTGCACTATACAGGTCACTATCTTATCTGTGAATAATGCATAGCTGTAAATACTCCTAATTAACCTGAGGGATGTAGCTGAAGTCACTGTTCATACATACATACAAACATACATTACATTCCTCAGTGCAGTCCCCATCTTTATAATAGACAATGTTACAATGTTATCTCTTATCTTGTGTCTCTGGTATATGATGGGAGAGCTGTATACATTTTCATGTTTTCATGGCACATTAACTATAGACAACTATACACAACCCTAATGCAAACCCTTAACTTGGAGAGTGCCAGGGAGGGATGCTAGGAATCCTTTTCCTGGTACTTTTTGTCATCTGTAGCCCATAGGTAACAGCAGCTAATGCCACCTTGAGATAGTGTTAGCTACCGGGTCCAGTCTACGGAATGCAGATACATTTGCAGGATTCTATAAATCTGCAGATATCTCCTGAAAATGGGTGTTTTTGGTGGATATACTGCAAATTTACTTTAGTAAGTAGACCTAATATAAATAAATTCACATATTCAGGGGGGGTGCCAAATGATAACTAGCCTCCGGGCTTCTGGGATGAACGTACGCCACTGCCTGGTGGGACACTGTTGAGGCTGTGCAATCACCTTGGGGTGCTGTGTGTGGGTGTGTCTGATACAGAGTCCTACTGTTACTACTGGTGTACGTTACTACACAATGCTGCTGCCTTATATCCCCACACACTGTGACTCTCCCTCTCCTTTTTTGCCTGTGGCCTCCATTGTGACCTTACCTATCCCCAGGGCTTCTAACTTTCCAATGCATTATCATTATATATCACCCCAGGCATAGCTGATATCACTTCTGTCATTGTTATCAGCTGCACCTATACCTAGCTAGTATGGTTCTTACCCTGGAAATGCCCCCACTTTTCTGTTATAAGCAATTGCCCAGTGCATATGTTCTTAGCCTGCTTATTTCATAACATTTCTCTATTTGACAATGCCAGCTGTGGAATTTCTAAGATGCCACATGTAAAATTATTTGGATATCTGAACAAAGGCACTGTTCTGATAATGCTATATATGAGAGAAAAATAGGCAAATATACAGAATATATACAATAACAATTTTTCACCGGTAATAAAAGCACATCACCAGTCAAGGGAATTCTATTCTATTATTCCTTTTATCTCTTTTTCTCCTTCTTCCTCTCCTCAGATCTTCTCGTGATGATGTATATACACAAAAAAGAAGTGATGATATTAGTAGAGTTTATTTTCAATGTCCTTCTTTATTTTATCTCTCACTTATCGTTGGAGCACAGACCATCCATAAAGATTGTGATGTGTAATAATTCATACAATTTATTTGATAAGAGCTCACATTAATAGATAAAAATATATAACACTATGGGCTCTATTTACTACAATACGCATTAGTAATGCAGATTGTAGTGTGATATTACCGACTGAATTTGCATTGCGAATTCAGGCAATATCAGAGGGATTTACTACAAATCCCTTGCAGGGACAGAGCTTGCGAGAAGAGAAAGCTCTGTCCCTGTGAATCCCCTCCGCACACCAGTCATGGTATTTTCGCAAAAAAATACCATGACCAGTGCCCCGTGCATGCGCTGACCAACTGTCGCTGCTACTCCCCGGTGCTAAGCCCCGCCCCTGTCATTAATCCCTGTCCCCTGTGACCCCCCTCCCCCTGTGACTCCCTCTCCCCCTTAATTACACTTAGCTGCATGATCTGGGCTCCGGTGATGTCTTCCATGTTCTCCGGTCAGGTGATATCCCTTACTGCACTGGGACCCGATCAACTGATGACTGGGCCACAGTGCAGCATGGGAGACCAGCTGACTGGAGGGAGGACATCACCTGGAGCCCTGACCACCGGTCCCTGGAGTCAGGTAAGTTATTTTTTTTTTTACTTTCATTTACAGTGTATCAGCGTGTGGTCTGTGTAGACCACACAGCTGATTACTGGGGCCAACTCCGGCTCTAATCTCCCCATTAGAGCAGGGCAGGAGTCCGGTAACTGGGGGAGACCCTGGATAACGCCTCCTCCAGGTGGCGTTATCACAGGGCTTTCCCCAGTATTTTTTTACAATTTATTTTTAGTAACTCTGGTCGGATCACATTTCCCATTACAATTATGGGAAAGGCGATCTTCTTACTAAAAATAAGTGATACTTAGGGGTTGGAGTAGAATTTTATGAATTCTATTCCAATTCCCCTATAATAACTGTAGGTGAAACGAAAATAATGTGAAAAGGGTGTGAAAACACCCGTTTTCACTTTATTTTAGTAAAAATAATGTTAATAAATAGAGTCCAATGTAAACAGCTGTAATAGAAAAGTTCAAGTCCCAGTGAAGGGGAAACAGTCAAATCCACAGTTCTTCTATATAAAAAGAGGTACTGATAGGGTAAAAAACAGCCATACATTCACCCACAGATGTAATAAATCATACCTCCAATAACACAGTTATTCCCCCAATGCCCAGTCAACCAGTACCAACACGTTTTGATCAGATGTGATCTTTATCGAGGCATGGTTGCTAACATCCGCTCCACAGATTGGAGCTGAGACATCACGGGCAACTGACACTAGTGGCATCAGTGTCAGCTAAGAGAACACGTAGTGAGATCAGGTGGATCACTCCACGCTGAATGACCGGAAACCCTGTTCAGTGATCAGTGTCGGGATAGTGCAGGTCTCCGCTAATAGCCACATGAAGGTGCACAGAGCTGAGGAATAAATCACGCTGGGTGACCGGACAACATATATATTGTCTGGACAGTGCAAGTCTCCATTAACAGCCGCACTGAGCCAAGGATTAAATCACATAGGGTGACCGGACACCATACCTAATGGTGAGTCCCGTGCTTTGAATTGTAATTTGAGACTGTGAGACTGAGGGCTCTATTTATTAACATTATTGTTACTAAAATAAAGTGAAAAAGGGTGTTTTCACACCCTTTTCACATTATTTTAGTTTCAATTGGAGTAGAATTAGTAAAATTCGTAATATTCTACTCCAAGCCCTAATTATCACATATTTTTATTAAGCAGATCACATTTCCCATAATTGTAATGGGATATGCAATCTGCCTGGGATTTACTAAAAATAAATTGTGAAAAATACCGGGGGGAAGCCCTGTAATAAAAACACCAGGGTTCAGGCTTCTACATTTACCAGACTCCTGCTCTGCTCTAACACACAGAGCAGAGCCCGGAGCCAGCCCCAGTGATCAGCTGAGTGGTCTAAATAGACCACAAGCTGATCACTGCGGGGGGTGTAATGGCGGCTGTCACTGTATTTTTTCCGAAAAATACAGTGATAAGGCTGCGGAGGGGATTCGCAGGGATAGAGCTTTATCGCAAGCTCTGTCCCTGCAAGGGATGTTTAGTAACTCCCTGTGATATTGCCTGAATTCGCATTCAGTCAGTAATATCACACTACAACTGCATTTAAAATGTACATATTATTAAATAGAGCCCTGAGGGAGAGCTGCCAGTTCAGCAGTGTACTTTTTGTAGACTTCGGCTAGACATTAAGTGCCAGTTATTTGTACATTCGGGCATTGAGCTTTGCTAACAGTTAGGCACTATTATATATTCATCAAGTTTAACAATCTGATTGAGAAGTCGCCCATATTTTTCCCCTGCTCATTTGTGAACTCCTACTTTGTGGACCGGACACCATATATTGAAAAGAAATGCTCAATAAGGGTCTATAAAACTGTGGACTTTGGAAGCTTTTTAATTACTTAAATCAGCATTTTTGTGCCTCAAGTTAGCTAAATCCATGCAATTGTGGTGATTCACGGTTATATACTGTACAGACACAGTATTTCAATATGATTTACTTCAACACTTTATACAGAGTTGTCATTCATTTACCTGTCTGATTATGTGCTGGGGCATATGATTTTAAATACCACATACATATTTGTCCTACTACTGGTTATTATTATTAGTTTTTACCAATGATTTTTTGCTTTTGTATCTATGCATGTGATATATTTATTGTTGATGTCTTATATATTTATTGGTATTGATTGTCTAAATAAATATAAATAATTTTTTACTGAATTTTCATTTTCTCTATCTATATATTTTTTATTGTGCATCAGGCCATTGTGTACTGTGTTTCGCAGCACTGCTAAATACTTGTATTTGTTTTTTCTTTTTGGACAGCAATCATCTTAGCAGCAGTGTGAAGCACAGTCTCAGTGTTTTTGATAAATTATCCTGCAATAATGCCTGTGACTTTGTTCTGTTCATATTTGAGGCTTGCACCATATTATCAATTATTTTCGGTGTGTGTGTGTGTATGTATATATATATATATATATATATATAAAATGTGGCAGTCGGCTGGCACTCCCCTGCAGCTATGTCACACTTGCATCTGGTGCCCTCCAAATTATCTCGCTCCGTTGAGTGAGGATGTACGAAACACACGGCGGCACTCAAGACGTCTTGTAAAGATGACAATTGACCCGCTGGGTACTGCATCAACATTTCGGAACCTTTAATGATTCCTTCATCTTCTTATCCTGACGAAGGAATGATTAAAGGTTCCGTGATGCAGTGCCCAGCGGGTCAATTATCATCTTTACAAGACATCTTGAGTGCCGCCGTGTGTTTTGTTTATATATATATATATATATATATAAATATGAATGTGCATACACAAGTATGTGTATATGTATGCATGTATATATGTATACATATATTTATATGTATGTGTGTGTGTATATATATATATATATATATATATATTTGTATATGTATGTATATGTGTGTATGTATGCAAGTGTATATTTAACATTCGGAACCTTTAATGATTCCTTCGTCTTCTTATCCTGACGAAGGAATGATTAAAGGTTCCGAAACGTTGATGTACAGTAGTGCCCAGCGGGTCAATTGTCATCTTTACAAGACATCTTGAGTGCCGCCGTGTGTTTTGTTTATATATATATATATATATATATATATATATATATATTGTGACACAGTCAGATTAGGGGTCCCTCTCCTGGGTAGAGGTCTCCTTCCTTACACACACACACAGCAGCAGGGAAGCAGCACACCAGTCTGGATGTGAGTACAAGCTGGTCGGCGCCAGTCTTTATTGTACAATGTCAGAAATAACATAAAGAAAACATAAACATAAATCCTAGCCCTGTCGGGGCACTAACTTCACAGGTGGTTCCCTCACTACCAGAACCTGGCAGGGCCTAATGCCCTCACCAGCAACAAAGGCACAGCACAACACTCACAGTTAGGTTTTCAAGTGTCTCTGAGCAAACTCCCTGCCTGCTCTCCCAGGTGAGACACTCAGCCCTAAACACACAAGGCTTATATTGGCCACTCTCAGGTGGGGACCCTAACAAGCCTGTTACCAGGCTGCGAGAACCAAAACCTGGAGTGGCCGTGGGTGGAGCCCTCCCTCTCCTCTCACCCACAACCCCCAGGTCCCAAACCGGCTTTTCAAAAAGCCGAGACTCAAGCCTGCTACACTGCAGACTTTCTCCTGGGGGTTTAAAACACATAAGACAGGAATCTGGGACAAATGTACCTGCCACAGACCACTTTACCAGTAATCCTATCACATATCCCCCCCTTTGTTTCGATCTGTGGGGCGGAACAACTGAAGCCCCCAAACAATGAACGCATGACAACACTTCTGCATTGGCCAGCTGGCTTCCTGGCGTATGTTCCACTGCAAATGTAAAAGTTTGTAACGCCAAGAACCATCTCGTAATTCCTTATTTTCGGACATCTACTTCAAAGGGGCAGGGTCAGTGATCAATTTGAACTTTCTTCCAACCAAGTAGTACCTGAGAGCCTCTAACGCCCATTTTATGGCCAACGCCTCCTTCTCCACTGTGGCATAGTTTCTCTCATGTACATTCAACTTTCTGCTAATATAGAAAATAGGGTGTTCCTCACCCTCCTTGTTCTGGGACAGGACCGCTCCTATACATACTTCTGATGCATCGGTTTGTACTATGAATTCCCTTTCAAAATTAGGAGTCATCAGGACTGGTTGGGAACACAACGCTACTTTCAACTCCTGAAAAACTTTCTCTGCCTCAGGACTCCATTCTACAATGACTTTTTGTTTGCCTTTGGTCAGGTCAGTCAGTGGGACTGCCATGGTGGCAAAGTTGGGTATAAACCTCCTGTAGTACCCCGTAATTCCCAAGAAGGCTCTCACCTGCTTCTTATTCAGAGGCCGTGGCCAGTTTTGTATGGCATCAACTTTATTGAGCTGAGGCTTTATCAGGCCTCTGCCAATGGTGTATCCCAGATATTTTACTTCCTCCATGCCTAGACAACACTTTTTTGGGTTGGCTGTCAAACCTGCCTTATAGATGGAGTCCAACACTGCTTGTACCCTGGGTAAGTGAGACTGCCAATCAGGAGTATGAATGACCATGTCATCCAGATAAGCAGCCGCATACTGTCTATGGGGCCTTAAAATCCTGTCCATCATTCTTTGGAAGGTAGCAGGTGCCCCATGTAGCCCGAAGGGCAACATCTTGTACTGAAACAAGCCCTCTGGCACTGAAAAAGCTGTCTTTTGTTTGGCGCTCTCGGTTAACGGTACTTGCCAATACCCTTTGGTTAGGTCAAGAGTGGTTAAATACCTTGCCGTCCCTAGTCTCTCAATCAGTTCATCCACTCTTGGCATCGGGTAGGCATCGAATTTTGAAACATTGTTCAACTTTCGGAAGTCATTGCAGAAACGCACACTCCCGTCGGGCTTTGGAATCAACACAATGGGACTCGACCATTCACTATGTGATTCTTCAATAACCCCTAACTAAAGCATATTTTTAATTTCTTTCGACACCAATTCTCTTTGTGCTTCTGGTAACCTATAGGGCTTTAGATCAACTTTAACCCCTGGGTCAGTGATGATGTCATGTTTAATGACCAAGGTTTTCCCAGGTACGTCAGAGAACAGCACCCTATTTCTGATCAGAAACTCCTTGACCTCTTGTTGTTGAATTGCCGACAGGGTTTTTGCCACTGTTATTTCGGGAACTAAAGGCCCTGGATTTACTGGAGGGGCTCGGACGGCCGACAGTACCATTCTATCTTTCCAGGGCTTTAACAGATTAATATGGTATATCTGTTCCGGCTTTCTTTTCCCCAGCTGGTAAACTTTGTAATTGACCTGCCCAACTCTTTCTAAGATTTCAAAGGGCCCTTGCCATTTAGCCAAAAGTTTATTTTCCACAGTGGGAACTAATACTAACACTCTGTCCCCAGGAGCAAAGCTGCGTAACCGAGCATTGCGGTTGTATACCCTCTGCTGTGCCTGTTGAGCCTGTTCCAGGTGCTCTCTCACTATCGGCACTACCGCAGCAATTCTCTCCTGCATTTGAGAAACATACTCAATCACCGTTTTGTAAGGACTAGACTGCCCCTCCCATGTCTCTTTGGCAATGTCTAGTAACCCCCTTGGGTGTCTCCAATACAACAAGTCGAAGGTTGAAAACCCGGTGGAGGACTGGGGAACTTCTCTTATGGCCAACAATAAATACGGCAATAAGTAATCCCAATCCCTACCATCCTTGTCGACCACTTTCCTAAGCATGTGTTTTAACGTCTTGTTAAACCTCTCGACCAGCCCATCGTTTTGGGGGTGATAAACCGAAGTTCTTAACTGTTCGATTTTGAACAGGCGGCATAACTCTTTCATGACTTTAGACATAAACGGTGTACCCTGGTCAGTTAGTATCTCCTTAGGTATACCGAGCCTGCTAAAGACATGAACTAGCTCTCTGGCAATGGTCTTGGTTGACGTATTGCGCAACGGGATCGCTTCCGGGTACCTGGTAGCGTAATCCATTATGACCAGAATATACTGGTGTCCCCTGGCAGACTTCATTATGGGTCCAACCAAATCCATCGTTATTCTTTCAAACGGCACCTCTATAATAGGCAATGGAACTAGTGGACCCTTAAAATGTGGCCTGGGAGCATGATACTGACACTCAGGGCAGGATGTGCAAAAGTCAGATACCTCTTTATGAAGCCCGGGCCAGAAAAACCTTTGCATTATTCGCTCAGTGGTTTTCTCTACCCATAGATGGCCTGCCATTATATGACCATGGGCCAGATCCAACACTGTTCTTCTGTAGGATTTGGGAACTATTAGTTGTTCCACAACATCTTCCCCCTTCTTAGTCACCTGATATAACAAATCCTGCCACATTGCCATGTGGGGATAGGACAAAGGACTTTCAGGGTCTACAGGTTTACCATCAACTACTTTTACATTCTCCCTGGCTTTTACCAAAGTAGGGTCATTCAACTGCTCCACGGCAAAGACCTCTCTTCTGACCTCTAAATCAGGCAGACGATCACCTGGCCCAACAACACTTCCCACTTCAATGGAAGGCACATCAGTTGGCGGGCCACAGTCACGCTCCGCATTCTCTAGTTCGCCAATCATAGTAGAAAAAGGGAATAACTCTGACTCAGAAGAAACTCCCTCCTCCACTGCATCGACAACCTTCTCAAATGGATCGGGGTTGTTCACCTCTGGAACAAAACGGCTTTCCCACAACTTCCAGAAGTGAGCAAAGTCTCTCCCCAATATTGCATCGTACATCAGACCATGCACCAAACCCCCAGAAACTATAGCAGAACCACATGGTGTCTCGATGTTCACCTCGGCAGTAACATAATATCGAGTATCCCCATGTATGCAGGTCACACCAACAGTTTTCCCCTCACGCCGCAAGGGGTTCACCAGCTCAGCTTTGATAAGTGTCACCAAGCTACCAGAGTCTAACAGTGCCTCTACTCAGTTGCCATCTACAGTGAGTACACACATGTGCTTATCAGTCACAGCCTGCCGGTCAGCCGTACAGGCTATCTGTGCAAAGAAAGACCCCCTGTGGTAGACATGAGCAGTATCACATTGCATAGGTTCAGTTGTAAGTGATCAACTAGTGGCAATATGGCCGAAGCCACCACATCGGAAACACTGAGTCATATTAATGTCTAGTCATTTATGGGGCAAGAACCTTCCCGGCCTGGCAGGCCTGTCTCCAGGTTCTACACCCTCAGTCTTAGGTACATTCCACCGCCCAGCACCCTTCTCCCCTGGAACAGTCTTACCAGTGTCTGTGGGAGTTCGCCGATGCGCCATCGGGGCTCGGTGGGGCATACTCATCAGCTCCTCAGCTGCCACGTACCTCTCCACCAGCTCGACCAACTGGTCCGCGGACTTAGGGTCTGCATGGCTCACCCACTTGCGCAGAGTCACAGGCAATGATCGCAGGTACCAGTCCATCACGACCCTTTCCACGATCTGTGGACCCATCAGCGTCTCGGGCTGTAGCCATTTTGAGGACAGATGGACGAGGTCATGCATCTGTGAACGTGGAGGCTTATCCATATGGAACTCCCAGCGGTGGACCCGTTGGGCACGAACAAAGGTGGTGACTCCCAAGCGAGTTAGGATCTCCTGTTTTAGTTTTTTATAGTCCTTGGCATCAGCCAGGCATAAGTCGAAATAGGCCTTATGTGGCTCCCCCGACAGAAAAGGTGCCACCAGACTTGCCCACTGCTCCTTGGGCCAACTTTCCCTTTCGGCCGTTCTTTCAAATGCGGTGAGGTAGGCCTCCACATCATCGCTCGAAGTCATCTTTTGGAGGAAGTGACTGGCTCGTATGGAGTGAGTGGTGGTGGGAGGACCAGTAGTAACATCTCTGGGCTGGGCGACCAGGTGCTGTACCACCTCTTTTATGGCCTGGCTGTTTTCCGCTAAGGCCCGGCTGTTTTCCGCTAAGGCCTGGTGGGTTTCCTCAACAGCGACCTGTTGTTGCCTCTGGGCTGTCTCCAAGGCCAACAGTTGCACCCTGGTGGATTCCTGCTGAACTCTGTTTGTCTCCTGCTGAGCTGCTGTAGCTTGGAGCAAGGCCTTAATAATGTCCTCCATTTTGTCCTGGGGTGTAGGTTGGAAGCTGAACCTTGCCTCTCTGAGCATTGGCTGATGCCTCCTCTATGGGACTCCAAGGACACAGTGTTATTTCCACACTCACCAATTGGGTGTCTGTCCCTTTAATTTTTAAACGGAAAATTTTCTTCTCGCTGCAACTTCAGTGTGTGTGGGTTGCCCGCATTCTCCACCATATTGTGACACAGTCAGATTAGGGGTCCCTCTCCTGGGTAGAGGTCTCCTTCCTTACACACACACACAGCAGCAGGGAAGCAGCACACCAGTCTGGATGTGAGTACAAGCTGGTCGGCGCCAGCCTTTATTGTACAATGTCAGAAATAACATAAAGAGAACATAAACATAAAGAGTAGCCCTGTCGGGGCACTAACTTCACAGCTGGTTCCCTCACTACCAGAACCTGGCAGGGCCTAATGCCCTCACCAGCAACAAAAGCACAGCACAACACTCACAGTTAGGTTTTCAAGTGTCTCTGAGCAATCTCCCTGCCTGCTCTCCCAGGTGAGACACTCAGCCCTAAACACACAAGGCTTATATTGGCCACTCTCAGGTGGGAACCCTAACAAGCCTGTTACCAGGCTGCGATAACCAACACCTGGAGTGGCCGTGGGTGGAACCCTCCCTCTCCTCTCACCCACAACCCCCAGGTTCCAAACCGGCTTTTCAAAAAGCCGAGACTCAAGCCTGCTACACTGCAGACTTTCTCCTGGGGGTTTAAAACACGTAAGACAGGAATCTGGGACAAATGTACCTGCCACAGACCACTTTACCAGTGATCCTATCACAATATATATATATATATATATATATATATATCAACTGTACTGCCTAAACGGCAGAACACAACACGACACTGCAGTATTATGAACAAAGGGATTTTACTTTTTCAACGTTTCTGGGCTATCAAGCCCCGTCATCAGGAAAACATAAGCACAAACACAAGTTCCAGCTTACCTTATATCCCCACCAAACATCAACTGGATAGTGACAAAGACAGCAAAGCCGTGTGCACGCGACCAGAGCGTGTGTGCGGCGCATCATGATGACGCGCAGCCTCAATCTCCGGCGGTCCCCATAGAAACCTGAAGCGCTTCTCCGGCTGCTGTCAAGAAAATATGTGCAAAGATAAATAGAATGAATAAATATTAAACATTAAACATACAAACATATTAAAATATATAGCAAGACCTAATAGACTATACATAATCCATGTTCCATCTAAGCAACCAATTAAGGCATTGGTATAACAAAATCCACTTGCAATCTAGAAAAATCTGCTATAAAAATTTTTTAGTATTCCATTACAAATTAACAACAATAATTGCTACAATATTACATCACATTTACGAGTTCCATGAAATGCGCTCATTCAAACCTCGAGGGGCGACAGTGTCCAGTTTAAAAATCCATGATGCTTCCAATCTGGTTGAAGATTTTAATCGATCACCTCCTCTCATTCTATCTTGCACATGATCTATTATTTTGTATCTGAGAGATGTTAATTGATGTTTATGATCACGAAAGTGAGATGCCACTGGCTGATCCATAGGTTTGCCTCCAAGTGCCGCTTTTATTGCTGACCTATGGAGAGCCATCCGCTCTTTAAATTTCCGTGAAGTCATCCCTACGTAATATAAACCGCAGGGACAAATGATGATATATATCACGTAAGTAGTATTACATGTTAGTACATGTTTGATATGATACATCTTGCCAGTATGCAGATGTTGAAAAGTTGATCCCGTCTGCAAATAACTGCATGTCACACAAGCTGGACATTTGTAGCATCCCGGTTTCTTGCTAATACTCGTCCTATCCATTCTTAATACTTTCTCTTTTGTCAAAATGAGCTCCTTTTGTTTATAACCTCGTTCTCTAAATTTGTATATAATTTTATCCAATTCTTCAGATAAACATTCAGGATTGCTAGTAATTCGTGCAACTCTCAACATCTGAGAGAAAGGTAACCCACTTTTTAGGGGTGGCGGATTGTGACTGTTAGCTCTTAATAACGTATTTCTGTCTGTCGATTTGCAGAACACTGATGTAGATATTCTCTTATTCTGCAATGTAATTGCTACATCCAGCTAATCTATGCTTTGACCATGGCCTGTTTTTACAGCTACTTGAATTGATCCTGATTCCTGACAAGGAATTTCTTTATTTTTGATGGTGAGTACTATATCCAGAAAGCCGGGTGTGCAATGGGATTGGCAGTCTCTCCGTCCTATGCGAACATCTTTATGTTCTCTCAAGAAAAAGCATTTTTCTTTGATCAATATGATATCAGACAACTTATTATTTTGTACACAAGGTACATAGATGATTTATTTATTTATCTTGTGGAATGGAGGTGAATCTTTATCTAGAGATGTTATGACAAAAATTAATGATTCAAATTTGCCCATTAAATTCACATTTAGATGTAGTAATCATCAAATAGATTTCCTGGATAAAGCAATTACATTGCAGAATAAGAGAATATCTTCTTCAGTGTTCTGCAAACTGACGGACAGAAATACGTTATTAAGAGCTAACAGTCACCATCCGCCACCCCTAAAAAGTGGGTTACCTTTCTCTCAGATGTTGAGAGTTGCACGAATTACTAGCAATCCTGAATGTTTATCTGAAGAATTGGATAAAATTATATACAAATTTAGAGAACGAGGTTATAAACAAAAGGAGCTCATTTTGACAAAAGAGAAAGTATTAAGAATGGATAGGACGAGTCTGTTTCAATCTCGTGGCAAAAAAATGGATAACGTGTTTCCATGGACAACTACTTATGACAATAATAGTTCTGTCATCACTCAGGCCTCTCGAGCATTATGGCCTATTATAGCCAATGACAGAGACCTTCCTGTCTTCCACAAGTCAAGACCAATGATCTGTTACAAATGGGGCTGAAATTTGAAAGACTTTTTAGTAAGGACTGACATCTCTGATTTCAAGCCCCAAGATTCGTTGAGTATTAGCAAGAAACCGGGATGCTACAAATGTCCAGCTTGTGTGACATGCAGTTATTTGCAGACGGGATCAACTTTTCAACATCTGCATACTGGCAAGATGTATCATATCAAACATGTACTAACATGTAATACTACTTACGTGATATATATCATCATTTGTCCCTGCGGTTTATATTACGTAGGGATGACTTCACGGAAATTTAAAGAGCGGATGGCTCTCCATAGGTCAGCAATAAAAGCGGCACTTGGAGGCAAACCTATGGATCAGCCAGTGGCATCTCACTTTCGTGATCATAAACATCAATTAACATCTCTCAGATACAAAATAATAGATCATGTGCCAGATAGAATGAGAGAAGGTGATCAAATAAAATCTTTAACCAGATTGGAAGCATCATGGATTTTTAAACTGGACACTGTGGCCCCTCGAGGTTTGAATGAGCGCATTTCATGGAACTCGCTAATGTGATGCAATATTGTAGCAATTATGGTAGCTAATTTGTAATGGAATACTAAAAAATTTTTATAGCAGATTTTTCTAGATTGCAAGTGGATTTTGTAACGCCAATGCCTTAATTGGTTGCTTAGATGGAACATGGATTATGTATAGTCTATTAGGTCTTGCTATATATTTTAATATGTTTGTATGTTTAATGTTTAATATTTATTCATTCTATTTATCTTTGCACATTTTTTCTTGACAGCAGCCGGAGAAGCGCTTCAGGTTTCTATGGGGACCGCTGGAGATTGAAGCTGCGCGTCATCATGATGCGCCGTACACACGCTCTGGTCACGTGCACATGGCTTTGCTGTCTTTGTCAATATTCAGTTGATGTTTAGTGGGGATATAAGGTAAGCTGGAACTTGTGTTTGTGCTTATGTTTTCCTGATGACGGGGCTTGATAGCCCAGAAACGTTGAAAAAGTAAAATCCCTTTGTTCTTAATACTGCAGTGCCGTGTTGTGTTCTGCCGTTTAGGCATTACAGTTGATTTATACTTGATTTATCCAAGGGCACGCAGTCAAGTGCTTAAGGAATGGGGAGTGCCGAACCTATCTGCTTGTGTATATATATATATATATATATATATATATATAAATATGAATGTATATATGTATGCATGTATATATGTATAAATATATTTATATGTATATGTGTGTGTGTATATATTCATATGTATATATATATATGTGTATGTATTAGGGGTGAGCGGGTTCGGATTTCTGAAATCCGAACCCCCCCGAGCCCCCCCGATCCGAGTCCGATCCGAGTCAGGCTCGACTTTTCCCGCCTGACTCGGATCTGACATCGAGGCAAAACGTCATCATCCCGCCTTCCGAGTCTCGCGGGTTTTGGATCCTATATAAGGTACCCGCGTCGGCGCCATTTTCTCACTCGGCTGTGGACAGTGAAGAGGGAGGGTGGGAGTTAGTGCTGTGTAGTGTAGTGTAGTGTAGTGCTGCTGTTGTCCACTACTTCAAAGTCCATAGGGGCTGGCTGTGTTGTGCTGTGCTGCTGTTGTTAATAGGGGCTGTGTCCACTACTTCAAAGTCCATAGGGGCTGGCTGGACTGTGTTGTGCAGTCAGTTCTCCATAGGGGCTGTGTCCACTCCAAAGTCCTGTGCAGTGTCCCAGTCCTAAAGGGGTGCTGTAGTGTTGTCCAGGGGGTGCTCTGTCCATCAGGGGTGCTCCCCCCAAGTGCTAAAAAAATAATATATTTTCTGTGTTTGTGAATTGTGTGCGCAGTAGCCGCACGTGCATCAACAAAGTAGTGCCAAGCGTGCGCCTGTGTCATAAGTAAAGGGCCGGCTGGCTTGACCGTTAAAGGGTGCTGTAACCCCCGAAAGTACACTCCAGTCCAAACCAAAAAAAAATTATTTTCTGTGTTTGTGAATTGTGTGCGCAGTAGCCGCACGTGCATCAACAAAGTAGTGCCAAGCGTGCGCCTGTGTCATAAGTAAAGGGCCGGCTGGCTTGACCGTTAAAGGGTGCTGTAACCCCCGAAAGTACACTCCAGTCCAAACCAAAAAAAAAATTATTTTCTGTGTTTGTGAA
The DNA here is from genome assembly GCA_031769625.1 of Taudactylus pleione. Classification (NCBI taxonomy): domain Eukaryota; kingdom Metazoa; phylum Chordata; class Amphibia; order Anura; family Myobatrachidae; genus Taudactylus; species Taudactylus pleione. The sequence goes on along the minus strand of JAUIMM010000153.1, from coordinate 12,302,305 downwards.
TTGTGTGCGCAGTAGCCGCACGTGCATCAACAAAGTAGTGCCAAGCGTGCGCCTGTGTCATAAGTAAAGGGCCGGCTGGCTTGACCGTTAAGGGTGCTGTAACCCCCGAAAGTACACTCCAGTCCAAACCTAAAAAAAATTATTTTCTGTGTTTGTGAATTGTGTGCGCAGTAGCCGCACGTGCATCAACAAAGTAGTGCCAAGCGTGCGCCTGTGTCATAAGTAAAGGGCCGGCTGGCTTGACCGTTAAAGGGTGCTGTAACCCCCGAAAGTACACTCCAGTCCAAACCAAAAAAAATTTATTTTCTGTGTTTGTGAATTGTGTGCGCAGTAGCCGCACGTGCATCAACAAAGTAGTGCCAAGCGTGCGCCTGTGTCATAAGTAAAGGGCCGGCTGGCTTGACCGTTAAAGGGTGCTGTAACCCCCGAAAGTACACTCCAGTCCAAACCAAAAAAAAATTATTTTCTGTGTTTGTGAATTGTGTGCGCAGTAGCCGCACGTGCATCAACAAAGTAGTGCCAAGCGTGCGCCTGTGTCATAAGTAAAGGGCCGGCTGGCTTGACCGTTAAAGGGTGCTGTAACCCCCAAAGTACACTCCAGTCCAAACCAAAAAAAAATTATTTTCTGTGTTTGTGAATTGTGTGCGCAGTAGCCGCACGTGCATCAACAAAGTAGTGCCAAGAGTGCGCCTGTGTCATAAGTAAAGGGCCGGCTGGCTTGACCGTTAAAGGGTGCTGTAACCCACAAAGTACACTCCAGTCCAAACCAAAAAAAAAATTATTTTCTGTGTTTAGCCGCACGTATATATCAAATCGATATAACATAAATGGAGGACCAAACTTTCTCCGATAAAAATAAAATAGAGAAAGATCAAGAACCACTTCCTCCTAGTGCTGAAGCTGCTGCCACTAGTCATGACATAGACGATAACATGCCATCAACGTCGTCTGCCAAGGCCGATGCCCAATGTCATAGTAGAGGGCACATACAATCCCAAATGGCAAAGTTCAGGAAAATGACCTTGAAAAAGACATTTAAATCAGCTGAAGAGAAACGTAAACTTGCCAATATGCCATTTACGACACGGAGTGGCAAGGAACGGCTAAGGTCGATCCCTAGTATGTTCATGACTAGTGGTTCAGCTTCACATGACGATGGAAGCACTCCTCCCACTAAAAAAATCAAAAGAGTTAAGCTGGCAAAAGCACAGCGAAGAACTGTGCTTTCTAAGAAGATATCACAAATCCCCAAGGAGAGTCCAAGTGTGGTGGTGGTTGCGATGCCTGACCTTCCCAGCACTGGACGGGAAGAGGTGGCTCTTTCCACCATTTGCACGCCCCCTGCAAGTGCTGAAAGGAGCACCCACAGTCCACTTGCTGATATGCAAATTGAAGATGTCACTGTTGAAGTACAACAGGATGAGGATACTGGTGTAGCTGGCGCTGAGGAGGAAGTTGGCGAGGAGGATTCTGATGGTGATGTGGTTTGTTTAAATCAGGCTCCGGGGGAGACAGTTGTTGTCCGTGGGATGAAAAAGCCCATCACGGTCATGCCTGGGCAGAAGACCAAACATTCCACCTCTTTGGTCTGGCAATATTTCTATCCAAATCCGGACAACAACTGTCTTGCCATATGTACCATATGTAAAGGTGAAATAAGTAGGGGTAGGGACGTCAACCACCTAGGAACATCCTCCCTTATACGGCACCTGCAGCGCGTTCATAAAAAGTTACTGTCAAGTTCAGAAACTTTGGCTCAGACCGTAAGCAGTCCAGGGACACCTAAATCCCGTTGTCCTGTTGTATCCAAGCGCCTGCAAACCACACCGTCAACTCCCTCCTCGTCAATTTCCTCCTTAGTCAGGATCGGAAGTAGTCCTGCAGGCCATATCACTGGCATGACTGACTCTCCTATCCGGGATTCCTCCGGAGGATCCTGCATTGCTACGCCTACTGCTGCCGCTGCTGCTGTTGCTGCTGCTGCTGGGAGTCGTTCATCATCCCAGAGAGGAAGTAGGAACACCACTACTTTTACTAAACAATTGACCCTCCAACAGTCCTTAGCGAGGAGGATGAAGTACGACAGCAGTCATCCTGAAGCAAAACGTATAACTGAGGCCTTGACTGCTATGTTGGTGTTAGACGTGCGTCCGGTATCCGCCATTAGTGCAGTGGGATTTAGACAATTGATGGAGGTAGTGTGTCCCCGGTTCCAAATCCCGTCTAGATTCCACTTCACTAGGCAGGCGATACCGAGACTGTACAGAAACGTCAGAAAAAGTGTCCTCAGTGTCCTGAAAAATGCCGTTGTACACAATGTCCACTTAACCACGGACATGTGGACAAGTGGAACAGGGCAGACTAAGGACTATATGACTGTGACAGCCCACTGGGTAGATGTATCACCTTACGCAGCAACAGCAGCAGCGTCACCAGTAGCAGCATCTCAGAAACGCCAGCTCGTTACAAGGCAGGCTACGCTGTGTATCACCGGTTTCAGTAAGAGGCACACCGCCGACAACCTCTTAGAGAAACTGAGGGAAATCATCGCCCAGTGGCTTACCCCACTTAGACTCTCCTGGGGATTTGTGATATCTGACAACGCCACCAATATTGTGCGGGCATTACATCTGGGCAAATTCCAGCACGTCCCATGTTTTGCTCACACAATAAACTTGGTGGTGCAGAATTTTCTGAAAAGCGACAGGGGCGTGCAGGAGACGCTTTGGGTGGCCCGAAAAATTTCTGGCCACTTTCGCCATTCAGCGACTGCGTGCCGAAGACTGGAGCGCCAGCAAACACTCTTGAACCTGCCCCGCCATCACCTGAAGCAAGAGGTTGTGACGCGGTGGAACTCAACCCTCTATATGCTTCAGAGGATGGAGGAGCAGCAAAAGGCCATACAAGCCTATACATCCACCTATGACATAGGCAAAGGAGGGGGTATGCACCTGACTCAAGCGCAGTGGAGAATGATTTCCGTGTTGTGCAAGGTTCTTCAGCCCTTCGAACTTGCCACACGTGAAGTCAGTTCAGACACTGCCAGCTTGAGTCAGGTCATTCCCCTCATCAGGCTTTTGCAGAAGCAGCTGGAGAAAGTGAAGGAGGAGCTAAGACGGAGCGATTCCGCTCAGCATGTGGGACTTGTGGATGAAGCCCTTCATTTGCTTTGCCAGGATTCCAGGGTGGTCAATCTGTTGAAATCAGACCACTACATTTTGGCCACCGTGCTCGATCCTAGGTTTAAAGCCTATGTGGTGTCTCTCTTTCCGGCCGACACAAGCCTGCAGAGGTGCAAAGACCTGCTGGTGAACACACTGTCAGCTGAAGCGGAACGTGACACGTCAACGGCTCCTTCTTCATTTTCTCCCGCAACTGGGGCTGCCAGGAAAAAACTTAGGTATCCTAAGCAACCCGCTGGCGGTGATGCAGGGCAGGCAGGACCAAGTTTGGACATCTGGTCCGGACTGAAGGACCTGGCAACAATTTCTGACATGTCTACTGTCACTGCATATGATACTGTCACCATTGACAGAATGGTGGAGGATTACATCGGTGACAGCATCCAAGTAGGCATGTCAGACAGTCCATACCTGTACTGGCAGGAAAAAGAGGCAATTTGGAGGCCCCTGTACAAACTGGCTCTATTTTACCTGAGTTGCCCCCCCTCCAGTGTGTACTCCGAAAGAGTGTTTAGTGCAGCCGGGAACCTTGTCAGCGAAAGGCGTAGGAGGTTGCTTCCACAGAATGTGGAGAAGATGATGTTCATCAAAATGAATTATCAGCTCTTCCAGGGAGACCAGCCTCCAGAACGTACAGAGGGACCTGTGGTGGTGGATTCAAGTGGGGACGAGTTAATACTTTGTGAGGATGAGGATGTACACACTGAAGAGGGTGAGGAATCGGTGGATGAGGAGGATGAGGATGACATCTTGCCTCCGTAGAGCCAGTTTGTGCAGGGACACATTAATTGCCAGCTTGTTTTGTGGGGGCCCAAACGAACCAATCATTTCAGCCACAGTTGTGTGGCAGACCCTGGCGCTGAAATGATTGATTTGTTAAAGTGTGCATGTCCTGTTTATACAACATAAGGGTGGGTGGGAGGGCCCAAGGACAATTCCATCTTGCACCTCTTTTTTTCTTTGCATTATGTACAGTTTGGGGCCTAGTTTTTCTAACTGCCATCCTGTCTGCCACTGCAGTGTCACTCCTAGATGGGTCACGTGTTTGTGCCGCCCACTCGTGTCGCTTAGCATAGTCATCCAGCTACCTCGGTGCAACCTTTTGGACATAAAAACACTATTGTGAGGTGTGAGGTGTTCAGAATAGACTGGAAATGAGTGGAAATTAAGGTTATTGAGGTTAATAATAGCATAGGAGCAGAAAAACCTACAAATTCTGTGATTTTAGCTGTTTTTATGCTTTTTTTCAAAAAAATACAGATCCAAAACACAAAACCCAGAACCCAAAACACGGAAGGGTGGTTTTGGCAAAACCAATCCAGATCCAAAACACGAAGAAAGATCCAGATCCAAAACCAAAACACAAAACACGAAAAGTGGCCGGTGCACACCCCTAGTATGTATGTATATGTATGTATATGTGTGTATGTATGCAAGTGTATATTTAACATTGGTAAAGTCAGCGTGTGCTGAGTGGTTTATTTCTTGCCGCCAATGTCTGGTATATTATATATATATATATATATATATATATATATATATTATCAGATTGGAAATGGGTACCCTAAAATTTCAAGTTAAATTGGGTGCCAATTTATGCAGTAGTAAATATACTTGCAAAAACAAATGGTACTCCATATCTTTCAAGCATGAGAAATGGTATTAAGTTGCCTGAGACGAAACTTGCCAATATATCACTTTAATAATGTGATTGATAGGGCCCGCACAAGTGTCTTGCCCAGGGGCCCCCTCAGACCTTAATCCAGCCCTGGAGGATCCCGACTCTTTGTGATTGTGAGTTGGGGTACGTTTGTGATATAATGAAAATAACCTTTATTGGTATGCACACCTGCTTCTGGAGTATGAATGAGTAACACTCCACTTGGCACATGAGATCTATATATTAAGCAAGGTAAAGGAAGAACATTACTCTATAAAGAAACCTTGAAGAGTTTTGCTTCATATTGAAGCGAGTGTGGTATGACACCATTTACTTACCATCACTTAAGGAATTGTTTTTACCTATCACTGGGTTTCTGTATCCTTGGCAACTTTGGTCCTATTTGATTGGAGGATCCCTGAGTACACAACTCTACTTATATCATCACTTAGTATATTCTTTTTTGTTCCTCTTTCTTCTTTTTTATGTATATACATCTTCATGAGGAGATCTGAGGAGAGGAACTAATAAGAAAAAAGGTATAATAGAATATAATTCCCTTGATTGGTGATGTGCTTTTATTACGGTGAAAAATTGTTATTGTATTTATTGTGTATATTTTCCTATTTATCTCTCATATAGCATTATCAGAACAGCGCCTTTGTTCAGATATCCACATATTTTTATATATTACTTTGACTTATCTGTTTGGGCAGATTAGGATATTAGATTGGGCAGTTGGGGATATTTTGGACACATAGGCCCATATTCAATTGCCGGCGAAAAGTCTGAATCCACAAAAAAGTATTGTGGATGATGTTATTTCACAAGGTGGAAAAGTACAGTATCACCGTATTCATTTGCAAAGAATTTTTGCATAGGCGGAAAGTCAATGCAATGTAATAGGCGAAAAAGTTTTGCCTATGAATAGCAGGCGGAAAAAAGTGCAGAATTGCGGTTTTGGGGTGCAAACTTCAAGAAACCCCCCTGCACCCTTGGGACAGTTCCCCAAAGATAAACTGTGTAAAAAAAATACATTAGAACACCCCCAAAAAGTTCTTTCATTTTGGGGCTGAAAAAGAACAAAGTTGGGGGACAAACTTAATACCAAGCAAAATAAACTTCTGGGTGGTCCCCAAGTATAGGGCAGGTATTTTTTTGATTACAGGTGCTTGCAGCAGGTGGATTTTTTACGTAATTTAAAACTTCACTTTAGCAACTTTCAAATATGCTAGCACCCATTTTCATGTACCCCAAATTTGCTGGGAGTAGTTATTTTCACATAAAAATACTGCTAAATGCTATTCTTCTCCACTTGTGTTAATGCGCTAATTGGCACTAATTCACAGAACTAAAGCACCCCAAATACCTTCATTAGGGCTTATTGGGGTCATCTATAGTTATCCCCAATGTTAGTGCATCTTTTGGGGGGTGTCAGGCTGAGTTTCCCATTTTTGACAGGACTTTGAACTTGAATAAGACGAATCGTGGAGACGCGCACGATAAGTCTCCACACCTAAAACAAGCGATGTAGGCGAAAAGTCCGGCAGTCGGAAAAGTATCGTGTTCCGAAATTAATTGAATACGGCCCATTGTTAGAAACAACATTGGATACATTGGTTCATGTACTGTTTCTCAATGGGGATTCCCCAAGTGTGTTATACAGCATTATAAGCATTCATGTCACACTTTTAACAGCTCTATGTGCCATGGGGTGGTCAACAATAATTAAAATCCCCGGACATGCTAACCCGCATCTATGGTATTGCCTATGGGACTGCAAGTCAGATTGATGCAATCTTTCTCCTATATTGTCGAAAATAATATTGTGAGCTGTGAGTTGATGAAAATTAGATATGTGCGCTGACCACATGTTTTGGTTTTGGATCTGGATTTTTGTATTTTTAATATATATAAAAAAAGTTACAATCATGTAATTTTTGCAACCCAGAACCTGAAATTCAGATTTAAATCCGAATTCTGTACTGCTGGAAGATCCGAACCGCTACTTGGATTTATCCGGATCTCCTCAGGAGATTTGAACCGTGACTCAGATTTGTTCAGATTTACGAAATTCGAGTGGTTTTGGATTTCTGGAGAACCAAACCGCACATATCTAATGATAATTGACTGAATATAACTGAAAGTTAATAGTTTTGATGTTAATAATATTGTAGGAACAAAAACAGGCCTACATTGCATGATTTTAGCTGTTTTTATAAATTATTAAAGAAATCCAGATTCAAAACCAAAACATTTGAGGGAACCAAATCATGACCATGATTTACAACCAAAACATGGGGGTCTGAGCACAAAAACTATGAAGTTGGCTTAAACAGGTCTAATTATTACAAATAATGAAATTGTACAGAGATTTTTTTTATTTAAATTCCTGAGACTGAAGTAGAGATGCACAAAAGTCAGCCGCTATTGCACTCACGCTACATGCATGGAACAATATGTTGATATCTACAGGCTGCCCCTATCCATGCACTTGTGGAGTTCTGCAGCCGTCAGCACTATCAATGCCAGGGGAATATCTATAATGGGTGCAAGGTGTGCTATGCGCACGGACCCCTGGGTCCAGGGGGGCCCACACTGCACACCCTGCACCCATACTTTCTAATACTTACCTCTCCGAAGTCCGATGTCGGCTGGAGAGGCGCTACAGAGAATGTCGAGGTAATGGCCGCCACTGCCATTTTCCCTGCATTCTGTGCATGCACAGTAGGGAAATCGCAGGGAAAATTGCTGCCGCACCATTCTCCCGGTGTCCTGCGCATGTGCAGAAGACTCCGGACACAGACTAGTGCCCGGAGTCTACTGAACCTGTCAGTACGCCATGGCCGACGGGAGCGAGGAGGGGGTCCCGGACGGTGAGTGAACACAGGCCTTCTCCTCTCTAAATACACCTCTGATCACCGCACACTTATACCCTGTGCATAAGTTTACTGCATATGCACAAATCTGCATAGCCTGGAATTTGGTCTAATTGCACACAACACATCCTTACTCAGCTTAGCCTATGTACTGTATGACCGTCCCATTACAACCCAGTTATGCCCATTCAGCTGCAAGCAGAGATTTGATTGAGATGTGTATGCCACTGAATTGGCCATAGTTGCTCATAACTGCGTATGCTCAGCTACAGAGCACACACAATGCTAAAATGGAGTTGTGTGCAGCTGCATATGCACACAAGCCATAGGCACCATTGTAGTTCCAGATTGGTTCATGTATTTTTGGACTGCTAAATGTTTGCTACTGTAAAATAATGCAACACATTTCACTCAAATGTAACTTTTAATATGCTCCTATACCTGTCTGAATGAATGCTCACATAAATGTCTTTTCGATTTGGTGATGTGTAATTTAATTATTTGCTTTAAATAGAACAGTCAGAAAGATTTTTTTCCTAGAATAAGATAATTATATAGTGCAGTCTTATTTGTGTATCAAAAGAGATTGTCCTAGATCCCGATTGTCTGACATCTACATAGAACATTATTGTTCAGGTAGTTGTTATTGTAAAAGTATTTATAGAATCAAATGTTGTACTTTTAGTAGAGTATAATGTTATTGCTAGATGTCCTCTTGTCCACTCAATAGCAAAAAATGCACTATGAGCCAAATTCTTATCATTTTAAGATTAGCTATTGTGACTAATTTATTCTGGCCAACTAAAGGTGTAATGTGTGATACATACATGAGTAATGGCCCCATACACGGTGCAATTCAAAGTTGGTAAGATGTGTTGTACGATTACCCTTGAAATTCTTCCATTAAAATTCTTCATAAGATGTGGTCAAAAGGTGTACAATTGATCGTTACGATCATAGGATAAGATGCATAAAAGTTTATCACATTATACTGAAAAGATCGTAGATCTCTCTGTAAAACCATCTGATCTGCGATCCAACTAGAGGACGGCGGGGACGCGCATCGGGGTCACAGAACACACAAAAAACACCTATTTTCATGTGATTGGTCTGTACAACCTGTCGAAACTGTCCATATCGGGTAAAAAATCGTACCGTGTATAGGCACCATAAGTGATAGAAGAGGGTTTGTCAGACTTGATAGAGGATACAAAGGAGGTGAGAGAAGAGGATTCAGAAGATAATATAGTTGAAAATTTAAAGCAGTACTATCATTCACTTTAAAGCCCAACGTGCTTTAAACGAAATGTTAGTGCAACATTAAATCTCCAACCGGCCGGGAAGCAGTGGCTGAAGGTCAATATGTATAGTTCTTTGCAAACCAAGTTTGTTTGTGTAGGCAAATATTTTTTTGGTGGAGGAACGTGAAGGTGTACTGCAGGTATAACATTATAGAGTGAACTTTATTATACTATATTTACGGGGTTTTTTTACCTCCCCTTCCTTGGCCAATGCGAAAAAGGAGAGAAAAATGTGTAATGACCTACAGAAATTGTGGGAGAAATATAAATATTTGCAAAGTGCACTCATTTGGCATTCTTTAAGAGACGTGTACAATTTGGAATTAAGATTATTGAAAACAAATGATGATTGCAACACAAATATGATCCCTCTGTGTTATTATCCACAGATGCTGGTGAAAAGCAACTCCATCCATCAGTTCCCAAGCAGAGACATGTGCAGGGGCGCCAACAGCTGCGTCGGGCCCAGGTAAAGGGGGCATGGCCTAATTGTGGGAGGCGTGGCCATGTCCCTTTATGCTAAGAAAAATAGTTAAAAAATAATTTTTGCAGTGCCGCGTGCTGTGGAGGGGATGCAGTGAGCCCCTCAGTCTGGCGAAAAAGTAATGGGGGGAGCATGATCAGTGTGATCGCTCCCCCCACAGGCATAGGAGACTACCGCTCAGCAGCTGCAAGCAGTCTCCCACTGCAGCCCAGCACACAGCAGTGTGTGCTGGGCTGCTGTGAGATAAGAGGGAGGGGGGCAGTTCCGGACCCGGACCGCCACCAGACCCTCTAGCAAGCCCGGGCCAAGGTAATTAGCACCAGCTCCCCCCACCTCTCAACGCCCCTGGACATGTGGAGGGCCCAGACCAAAAAAGGAGAAACATACAGGTATGCCAAGACAGCATTCTGTGGTGTTTGGAATAATTGGAGTGCAGTAACTGATTTTTTTTTAAATTAAAAGAAACCATAGTCGTATCAGGCTATGCTCCACCCTGGCACAGGTGGCACAACTGTCAGCAGACCAGACAAGGCCGCCTGGCTATGGGCCTCTTCATCACAGCTACTACGTAGAATATACAACCACAGGCGTAACTAGGCATCTGGTAATGGGTGGTCCCTGTTCCAACTTTTATTGCCGTCGAGACATCTTTCAAATCCTGTTGCTAAAGAGGGGGTGTGACCAATCATAGTATTGTGGCTTCTCCCACTCAGAACAATGGGTCTGATTCATCACGGATCACAACTGCAACAGCATATGCAGACAGGCCGATGATGCATACTGTACATGCAGAGCCGGCCCTTGCCAATTTGGTGCCCTAGGCAAAATTTTGACTGGAGCCCCCTACCCCTACATTTATATATATTTTTTTTACATACATACATACATATATATACTAGGGGTGAGCGGGTTCGGATTTCTGAAATCCGAACCCCCTCGAGCCCCCCCGATCCGAGTCCGATCCGAATCAGGCTCGACTTTTCCCGCCTGACTCGGATCTGAAATCGAGGCAAAACGTCATCATCCCGCCTTCCGAGTCTCGCGGGTTTTGGATCCTATATAAGGTACCCACGTCGGCGCCATTTTCTCACTCGGCTGTGGACAGTGAAGAGGGAGGGTGGGAGTTAGGGCTGTGTAGTGTAGTGTAGTGTAGTGCTGCTGTTGTCCACTACATCAAAGTCCATAGGGGCTGGCTGTGTTGTGCTGTGCTGCTGTTGTTAATAGGGGCTGTGTCCACTACTTCAAAGTCCATAGGGGCTGGCTGGACTGTGTTGTGTAGTCAGTTCTCCATAGGGGCTGTGTCCACTCCAAAGTCCTGTGCAGTGTCCCAGTCCTAAAGAGGTGCTGTAGTGTTGTCCAGGGGGTGCTCTGTCCATCAGGGGTGCTCCCCCCAAGTGCTAAAAAAATAATATATTTTCTGTGTTTGTGAATTGTGTGCGCAGTAGCCGCACGTGCATCAACAAAGTAGTGCCAAGCGTGTGCCTGTGTCATAAGTAAAGGGCCGGCTGGCTTGACCGTTAAAGGGTGCTGTAACCCCCGAAAGTACACTCCAGTCCAAACCAAAAAAAAATTATTTTCTGTGTTTGTGAATTGTGTGCGCAGTAGCCGCACGTGCATCAACAAAGTAGTGCCAAGCGTGCGCCTGTGTCATAAGTAAAGGGCCGGCTGGCTTGACCGTTAAGGGTGCTGTAACCCCCGAAAGTACACTCCAGTCCAAACCCAAAAAAAAATTATTTTCTGTGTTTGTGAATTGTGTGCGCAGTAGCCGCACGTGCATCAACAAAGTAGTGCCAAGCGTGCGCCTGTGTCATAAGTAAAGGGCCGGCTGGCTTGACCGTTAAGGGTGCTGTAACCCCCGAAAGTACACTCCAGTCCAAACCAAAAAAAAATTTATTTTCTGTGTTTGTGAATTGTGTGCGCAGTAGCCGCACGTGCATCAACAAAGTAGTGCCAAGCGTGCGCCTGTGTCATAAGTAAAGGGCCGGCTGGCTTGACCGTTAAAGGGTGCTGTAACCCCCAAAGTATACTCCAGTCCAAACCAAAAAAAAAATTAATTTCTGTGTTTGTGAATTGTGTGCGCAGTAGCCGCACGAGCATCAACAAAGTAGTGCCAAGCGTGCGCCTGTGTCATAAGTAAAGGGCCAGCTGGCTTGACCGTTAAAGGGTGCTGTAACCCCCAAAGTACACTCCAGTCCAAACCAAAAAAAAATGTATTTTCTGTGTTTGTGAATTGTGTGCGCAGTAGCCGCACGTGCATCAACAAAGTAGTGCCAAGCGTGCGCCTGTGTCATAAGTAAAGGGCCGGCTGGCTTGACCATTAAAGGGTGCTGTAACCCCCGAAAGTACACTCCAGTCCAAACCAAAAAAAAAATTATTTTCTGTGTTTGTGAATTGTGTGCGCAGTAGCCGCACGTGCATCAACAAAGTAGTGCCAAGCGTGCGCCTGTGTCATAAGTAAAGGGCCGGCTGGCTTGACCGTTAAGGGTGCTGTAACCCCCGAAAGTACACTCCAGTCCAAACCAAAAAAAAAATTATTTTCTGTGTTTGTGAATTGTGTGCGCAGTAGCCGCACGTGCATCAACAAAGTAGTGCCAAGCGTGCGCCTGTGTCATAAGTAAAGGGCCGGCTGGCTTGACCGTTAAGGGTGCTGTAACCCCCGAAAGTACACTCCAGTCCAAACCAAAAAAAAATTTATTTTCTGTGTTTGTGAATTGTGTGCGCAGTAGCCGCACGTGCATCAACAAAGTAGTGCCAAGCGTGTGCCTGTGTCATAAGTAAAGGGCCGGCTGGCTTGACCGTTAAAGTGTGCTGTAACCCCCAAAGTACACTCCAGTCCAAACCAAAAAAAAAATTATTTTCTGTGTTTGTGAATTGTGTGCGCAGTAGCCGCACGTGCATCAACAAAGTAGTGCCAAGCGTGCGCCTGTGTCATAAGTAAAGGGCCGGCTGGCTTGACCGTTAAAGGGTGCTGTAACCCCCAAAGTACACTCCAGTCCAAACCAAAAAAAAATTTATTTTCTGTGTTTGTGAATTGTGTGCGCAGTAGCCGCACGTGCATCAACAAAGTAGTGCCAAGCGTGCGCCTGTGTCATAAGTAAAGGGCCGGCTGGCTTGACCGTTAAAGGGTGCTGTAACCCCCGAAAGTACACTCCAGTCCAAACCAAAAAAAAAATTATTTTCTGTGTTTGTGAATTGTGTGCGCAGTAGCCGCACGTGCATCAACAAAGTAGTGCCAAGTGTGCGCCTGTGTCATAAGTAAAGGGCCAGCTGGCTTGACCGTTAAAGGGTGCTGTAACCCCCGAAAGTACACTCCAGTCCAAACCAAAAAAAAAAATATTTTCTGTGTTTGTGAATTGTGTGCGCAGTAGCCGCACGTGCATCAACAAAGTAGTGCCAAGCGTGCGCCTGTGTCATAAGTAAAGGGCCGGCTGGCTTGACCGTTAAAGGGTTCTGTAACCCCCAAAGTACACTCCAAACCAAAAAAATATATATTTTCTGTGTTTGTGACTTGTGTGCACTGTGGCTGCACGTGCATCAACAAAGGAGCAGCGCCAAGCGTGCGCCTGTGTCCCATAAGTAAAGAGCCGGCTGGCTCATTTCTTAAAGGGTGGTGTAACCCACAAAGTGCACTACTCTCCAGCAAAAATAAAAAAATATTTTCTGTGTTTGTGTGCGCTTTAGCCGCACGTATATATATCAATATAACATAAATGGAGGACCAAACTTTCTCTGATAAAAATAAAATAGGGAAAGATCAAGAACCACTTCCTACTAGTGCTGTTGCTGCTGCTGGGAGTTGTTCATCATCCCAGAGAGGAAGTAGGAACATCACTACATTTACTAAACAATTGACCCTCCAACAGTCCCTAGCGATGAGGATGAAGTACGACAGCAGTCATCCTGAAGCAAAACGTATAACTGAGGCCTTGACTGCTATGTTGGTGTTAGACGTGCGTCCGGTATCCGACATTAGTGCAGTGGGATTTAGACAATTGATGGAGGTAGTGTGTCCTCAGTTCCAAATCCCGTCTAGATTCCACCTGCATCCTCAAAGCAGCAGCGACAAGCGTGCGTCTGTCTGTTAAAGGGTGGTGACACCCTCAAAGTGTGCTACACAAACAATTAAAATATTGTTCTTTTTTTTTCTGTCTTTGTGAATTGTGTGGGCTGTAGCCGCACTTGCATCCTCAAAGCAGCAGCGACAAGCGTGCGTCTGTCTGTTAGAGGGTGGTGTAACCCTCAAAGTGTGCTCCACAAACAATAAAAATATTCTTTTTTTTTTTGTGTCTTTGTGAATTGTGTGGGCTGTAGCCGCACTTGAATCCTCAAAGCAGCAGCGACAAGCGTGCGTCTGTCTGTTAAAGGATTACATCGGTGACAGCATCCAAGTAGGCATGTCAGACAGTCTGTACCTGTACTGGCAGGAAAAAGAAGCAATTTGGAGGTCCCTGTACAAACTGGCTCTATTTTACCTGAGTTGCCCCCCCTCCAGTGTGTACTCCGAAAGAGTGTTTAGTGCAGCCGGGAACCTTGTTAGCGAAAGGCGTAGGAGGTTGCTTCCACAAAATGTGGAGAAGATGATGTTCATAAAATGAATGATCAACTCTTCCAGGGAGACCAGCCTCCAGAACGTACAGAGGGACCTGTGGTTCCAGCAGGGACGAATTAATACTCTGTGAGGATGAGGATGTACATAACACTGAAGAGGGTGAGGAATCTGTGGATGAGGAGGATGAGGACGACTTCTTGCCTCCGTAGAGCCAGTTTGTGCAGGGACAGATTAATTGCCAGCTTGTTTTGTGGGGGCCCAAACGAACCAATCATTTCAGCCACAGTTGTGTGGCAGACCCTGGCGCTGAAATGATTGGTTTGTTAAAGTGTGCATGTCCTGTTTATACAACATAAGGGTGGGTGGGAGGGCCCAAGGACAATTCCATCTTGCACCTCTTTTTTTTCTTTGCATTATGTACAGTTTGGGACCTAGTTTTTCAATGCCATCCTGTCTGCCACTGCAGTTTCACGCCTAGATGGGTCACGTGTTTGTGCCGCCCACTCGTGTCGCTTAGCATAGTCATCCAGCTACCTCGGTGCAACCTTTTGGACATAAAAACATTATTGTGAGGTGTGAGGTATTCAGAATAGACTTTAAATGAGTGGAAATTAAGGTTATTGTGATTAATAATAGTATAGGAGCAGAAAAACCTACAAATTCTGTGATTTTAGCTGTTTTTATGCTTTTTTTCAAAAAAATACAGATCCAAAACACAAAACCCAGAACCCAAAACACGGAAGGGTGGTTTTGGCAAAACCAATCCAGATCCAAAACACGAAGAAAGATCCAGATCCAAAACCAAAACACAAAACACGAAAAGTGGCCGGTGCACACCCCTAATATATACATATATATGTACATAGTAATGCCCCTGTAGTAGTGCCCATATACAGTATTAATACCCCCCATAGCAGTGGCCTAACTGGGGTATTTGGAGTCCAGGGCAAGAAGAACGGCGCTCCCCAGTCCCCCAACCCCACAGACAAGACTAAAATATTTGCGCACCGAGGGTGCAAAGAAAAAAAATGGGCTCGGTCAAATAACAGAAGGGGCGTGGCCACTTTAAATGGGGCGTGCAAATATGACATGCCACCCATTTCTCGTCACTCTGGGAACATTCCTTTACATATGCACCTTACCTATATGGTGGTTTCTCACAATGTGGAACCTCTGAAGAAATGTATCTTCCATGGGAAGACGGCATCTTCAGTCAGTATTCACTATTCATGTAGGTCACATCGCCTGGAAGATGCCTGTTTGTGTAGGAATATTAATAAGGTCATCATCATACAACAGCGGTTCTACCAGATGTGTGCCCCCTGTGTCCCTCATCCACACCATCTCCCCCTGAGTCGTCTGTTAGCACACCATCGCTTCCCCCTCCTGCATCCTCTCTCAGTCACACCATCTCCCCCTGAGCAGTCTGTTAGCACACCATCGCTTCCCCCTCCTGCATCCTCTCTCAGTCACACCATCTCCCCCTGAGCAGTTTGTTAGCACACCATTGCTTCCCCCTCCTGCATCATCTCTCAGTCACACCATCTCCCCCTGAGTCATCTGTTAGCACACCATCGCTTTCTCCTCCTGCATCCTCTCTCAGTCACACCATCTCCCCCTGAGCAGTCTGTTAGCACACCATCGCTTCCCCCTCCTGCATCATCTCTCAGTCACACTATCTCCCCCTGAGTCATCTGTTAGCACACCATCGCTTCCCTCTCCTACATCCTCTCTCAGTTACACCATCTCCCCCTGAGCAGTCTGTTAGCACACCATCGCTTCCCCCTCCTGCATCCTCTCTCAGTCACACCATCTCCCCCAGAGCAGTCTGTCAGCAAACCATCGCTTTCCCCTCCTGTATCGTCTCTCAGTCACACCATCTCCCCCTGAGTCGTCTGTTAGCACACCATCGCTTCCCCCTCCTGCATCCTCTCTCAGTCACACCATCTCCCCCTGAGCAGTCTGTTAGCACACCATCGCTTCCCCCTCCTGCATCCTCTCTCAATCACACCATCTCCCCCTGAGCAGTCTGTTAGCACACCATCGCTTCCCCCTCCTGCATCGTCTCTCAGTCACGCCATCATCTGCCCCTCCCCACATCATCTCTCGGTACTTGTACCCTGACATCATCAATTACTTTCCAACGTCATTCCCTAATTTCTACGTGGCCATAGAGGGGGAATAAAAACCTGTGGTGAGCGAACAAATTTCTTCTTTTTGTGGACTGTATGGTACTGTACTTCCACCGTCGCTGCATGTCACTCACAGGTACATATACTGAAGGGGATCTATACACTACCAGACGCACCCATGCTGACACCGATGCACCCACGCTGATACAGACACACCCACGCTGACATATACACACACCCTGACACAGACGCACACATGCTGATGTATGAACACAAGCTGACAAAGCCGCACACACGCTGACACAGACGCACACACGCTGACACAGCCGCACACACGCTGACATAGACGCACCCACGCTGAGACAGATGCACCCACGCTGACACAGACGCACACCCACGCTGACACATATACACACACTGACACAGACGGACACACGCTGACACATATACACACACGCTGACACAGACGCACACATGCTAACACAGATGCACACACGCTGACACAAATACACCCACGCTGACACAACCTACACAGACACACACATACACTTCTTTCAAATACAGCCAGCCTGAGACAAATAAATACTACAGATGCAAAAGTCTTCTCAGGCACCTTCCACCCCCGCTGGCACTACACACTGGTACTCACCTGCAGTGCAGCTCCAGAGCGCTGGGGAAGGAGAAGAAGTCACTTTCTACATGTGTCACACGGCGATGGCAGCAAGCCCTCAGTAAGGATCAGCAGCATGCAGCAGAATGATAGGAGACCTGCCTTGGAGGTCCTGCGCGCTTTTGCTACAGCTCCCCATACAGTCATCCCCAGCACTAGCAGTCTGCTCAAGTCATCCACACACAGTAATTGTCGTCGTTCAGGCAGGGAGCAATGGTTCTGGCGTGGGGAGGGAGCGGAGTGCGGGCGGTGCGGATATGATGTAGCAGAGCCGTCGGATGCCCCATGGATTCCTGAGTCACCCCTAGGCATTTGCTTGTAATGCCTATGCCTAAGGCCGGCTCTGTGTACATGTGTATTCATCGCAGTGTGCCAGCCAGTATTGCTTTTGCACTGTGATCACGTAAGCAGATACAAAGCCATCGCAGAGTGAGTGACAGGATGTTAGCATTTGGGGGTGGTCAGGAGAAATGCAGACGTGCCTGTCCGTTTGAATGCCATTTCCTGGGTGTGCATTAATTAGCCACTGCGACGGCATATGCAGCTTGAGTACTCACTGCGTGCGCCGAGAGTTGCAATTTCTGAGACAGGTAAGACCTTCTGTAATTCTGTGTGAGGGTTCAATGTTACCGATGTAAACACAGGTTTGCGAGGTCTTATGGATGTGCGAAAGCAGTACTGGGTGTCTCTATGCCCCGTGAGCAGTTGAAGCATATTTTAGCAGCAGAAATGCTTGCATAATCACAGCTGCGATTGCAATAGCGATCCGTAGTGAATCATGGCCTTCCCATTATGGCCATTTAGGCAGCAGCTGCACCAGCAGACGGCTTGATTTACTATGTGGTGATCTAGCTAATGGGAGGTCCAGTGAACACCCGGACCACCCCCTAGTTTCACCAGTGTATACATCTACTTAATAAGATGTTAATAGTGAAGATGCATAAGATTTTTTTTTAGTTTCAAAATGTGAAACCCACATAACTTTGGCAATGGCCATTGCTGTAAATAGAGGAACTGGTGCAACAAAGAGAATAAATGTAGCAACACGTAAATAAACATGTTAAAGATATTTCTCTCATGCTATAATATTAAGGTACATTAATAATATACAACACCTTAATAATTCTGCAAATTCTACTAATGTAGTGTAACACTGGGTATAGAAATGAGGACTCTAGACAGGCAGGGACTTGTTAAATCAGTGTCTGTTAATGGTAGCAGACCCTGCACCTTAGCATACGTGAGCCTGGATACACATAGGCACATAACAGAAAATAAGCAAATAAACATAAAAGTAAATGTACCAGCACTCCCGCATTCGGTATGGGATCCCGGCTGCCGCATGACCGGCAGTTCGATTCCCGGCTGTGGCAGCTCGACAAAAGAGCAGAGCCCAGCAGCGGAAGCCCGACAGCGCTGGAAATCCCGATCGTCCCTAAGGTAAGTATAAACTAACCTAACCAACCTCCCTAACCCTAACCCTCCTTAGGGGTGCCTAACTCTAAACTCCCCCCAAGTGCCTAACCCTAACCTCCCCTTCCTCGCTAAACCTAACCCTCCCCCCCCACGGCTGTCTGCTCGCGGAGCCCGGTATCCCTTCGACCGGGATACCGGGCGCCTGTCTCCTGTCGCCGGGAAAATGACAGGCGTCTAGATTTTAGATGCCTGTCATTTAACCCTAGGTGGGATAGAGGATTCGGGAAGCCAACGGTCTGGATTGCGGCCGCCGGCTTCTTAAACGTATCCCGCACTCCATGTACTTAACAGTCAGCAGTCACAAATTCTGTGGACCTTCTAGGTCCTGGCACCCTAATGCTAACCACCACCCCTGGCCTATCACCTGGCCAGATTGTCTGGCATCAGGAGCAAGGAGTATCAAGTGTGTGGGAGTTTTAAACCCTTCCTGTGCTCCAGTGATTATTCCAGCTGGGTCTGTGTAAATGTAAAACCTGGAATTCCGCACCTCCACTGCTAATGCAGAATGCACGTTTCACTCCAGCATCCCTTGGAGGGAGCTGATGCCACCAGACTGTAGGTAATTCAGGTGAGAGACTACCCCTCTCACCACAGTAGTCTTTCTTGGCAATAAGGCGTACATAGCATTGGTTAATCAGGATTCAAATTATAAGTCCTGGTCTTATAGCAAAGTGCACAAGTGATGTGTTGCTGGCAATAAAGAATGTGTATAGCAGCCTAATGCTTCTGCTTTTAACCAACACATAGCATCTGCTTTATATATTTAAGCACATCTGAATGGGATTTAGGGGCATATTCATCATTGGGGGCCATATGTCGCCCAATGATGAAATATTCACCTCACCACAGGGGATACTTTAGTTTTCAGAGTTTGCTGAATATCAGGTGATGATGAATGGCCCGATAACTTAAATAGGCAGAAACTAGTATTTCCACATGGTTAATGGGCCATTTTTCGCATTTTGAGAAGGACCCTTAGTCAGAATGTCGACATTCAAAATGTCAACACCATAATTTTGACATGGTGTAAATGGCAACACTCAGGATGTTGACATGTTCAGAATGGCAACATTTAACATGTCAACATGCATAGTGTCAGCACTGACATAATGTTAACATTGTCAAAAAAGTCAACAATATGAATGTCTCATGCTCATTACTATTGTACCATTTATCTTTTATGGCTTTCTGCGTAGGTCATTTGCCTGCTGTCAGTTTGTCAACACATTAAATTAGGTTTAGTGTTATGGTTAATTGAAATTAGGGTTAAACTGGGTACACACTGGACAATAATATAACGGAGGTTAGGTCTAGAATCGACGGCACATAAACTTCTAGTCAGGGCTAGAGGGGGTTAATAAAGTTAAAGATGTTTGTTTGGTTGACAGCAGGTAGGCAGATCTGATAGGGCGATAGGTTAGGGGGCGTGTTAAGTGAGAGGGTGTAGGGTATCTGCTGTGGTAAAATCTGCCTCTTTGAATTTGATCTGCAGCAAGGGAAGTACAGTTTTCTTGCAGATTTGTTCTGTGATTGTGTTCTGATTTTTTCATTGCTCTATGCATTCCTATATATCTTTCCCTACTCTCTTCTCTACCTACCTTATCTCTTTCCTTACTCTCTATATCTCCTCTATTACCTTCTCTAGTGTAATGCTCCACCCCCAGTGTGCACGCTGTCAGACGGTACCGGGTCCGGTGCACCATATGTGGGCCCCCCTTTGCAGCACTGCCTGCCCTCCCGGCAGTAGGGAGGGTCAGGCTCAGTCTCCTCACCCGCGAGCACTGCGGTCGCGAGCGCCCAGTGAGGTTGCCTCCGTCTGCTCCTTGTCCCCCGGTGGTCCCCAGTACTAGTGCGACTAGGGACCGGGGCAGGCGGGGATCGGAAGCGGCCGGGCAAATTACAGAATTTGTGGCCTCTTCCTCGCTCCCATGCCCGCAGCTCCCCCCCTGCTGTCTCCCTTCCTCAGCCCAATCAGGCTGCAGACACAGTCAGTGCACACGATGCTGCCTCAGTCTCTTCTTTTACAGACGGCAGTCTGGAGGAGGTACCAGTGGTCGCAGCCCCGACCAGAAGTGTGGCAGCTGATGTCACAGTTAGCGCAGGTACTGGAGTCACCAATGGCATTATCGGTCCTTCCAGTGAGTGTGCCAGTTCATCTGACTGCGGGTCTAGTTCCACTTACTCCTCCTCTTCAAGCGATAGTTAGGCTAGGCGTAAAAGGGCACAGAGGTCTCATAGACATCGCTCACGTCGTCGAAAGCATTCTAGTGAACGGTCCTCAGGGAGTAGTACCAGTGTAGATCGAGGAGCAGGTCCTGAGGATGTGGTACACTGCACTACTACAGCAGTCACTCGAGGTAAGGGTTAAGCAGCGAAACAAAAAAGGGTGCTACGTTGACATGTTCACCCTTACAGCTGCGACTAAAAAAGCTCTTGCGACCGCAAAGGCAAAAGGGGGTATTGGGATTGAGGCCTATAAGTCCTACACTAATTGGATATCTGGGTTTTGTGTGTTTTCGGTTTGCTATCTTAAATCAAGACCATCCGAGTACCTTTACGTGATTCGGTATTTGCACCCGATACACGGCCTATTCAAGTCCTCACGGGGAGTTTCGTCGCAAACAGGACCGGGTCAAGGTCATGGACCTAGGTTGTAAAGATGTGGAGGTGTGGATGGAGGTGACGCAGCCTACATGCGTCCTTTCTGATCAGTTAATGGGTGGCCAGTTCAACCCTCGTCCCCCTCGGCACCAAGAGCAGCCAGCGGAGGGCAGAACAAGTGTAAGCGTTATGCGTACAATAACGGGAATAGTACCCTGGGAAACAGGTGTCGTTTTCAACACCAGTTCCTCCGCTGCGGTGCAACACACCCCAGTAAGGACTGCTCCCGTAGCCCAGGAAGGGCTCAGGCTGCCGCCACAATACCCACTGCCAAACAGGCAGGGGGCAGGAATTCTAAGTAGAGCAGCAACTCCCATCCATCTGGATGCCATGGCAAAATGGCTGGACTGGTATCCTGCGCGGTACGATGCTGCTTTTTTGAGTAAGGGTTTTACAGGGGGGTTTTCGCTTCCAATAATTCGGCCAGTGGGTTCTGGGTCCTCTAGGAATTTATGCTCAGCCTATGATTTGCCTCACGTACTTAAGGACAAGGTTATGAAGGAGGTCGGGCTGGGTCGCATGATTAGACCTTTCATGCAACCTCCGATTCCCGATCTTGTCCTCTCACCTGTGGGTGTTGTCCCCAAGAAGGAGCCCAGGAGTTACCATTTAATTCAGCACCTGTCACATCCGGCAGGTAATTTGGTTAATGACGCCATAGAAGTTGGTGTCTGCCGCGTGCAGTACCAGTCCTTCGACTCTGTGCTAGCATTAGTTCACGCAGCAAGCCCGGCTTCTTTGATGGCAAAAGTGGATATTGAGTTTGCTTTCAGATTGTTGCCCCTGCATCCGGAATCATTTCGTTTCATGGGGTTTTGGTTGCTGGATGGCTATTACCTGGACAAATGTCTTCCTATGGGATGTTCAGTTTCCTGTGCATTCTTCAAGCGTTTCAGTTCCTTTCTCCATTGGTATGTTGCAGTGGGGTCTGGGGAGTTGAGCATAGCGTATTACTTGGACGACTTCTTGTGCGTGGGTCCAGCCGCTTCGGATCACTGCAATCGCCTCCTTTTTTCATTGCAAGCACTCTTCTCTGAATTTGGTGTTCCTATTGCGCACGACAAGACTGAGGGCCCCGCGACTAAGTTGGTTTTCTTGGGTATTGAAATCGATACCTTGGAGGGTCTTTGCCTTCTGCCGATGGACAAGGTGCTTCGCTTGCAGGATGCTATCCTTCTAGCATCAGCAGGGGGGAAGGTAACACTTCGTCAAGGTCAATCCTTGCTCTGACTGTTTAACTTCGCATGTCGCGTTATCCCGATGGGGAAGATATTTTGTCGCAAGCTACAGAGAGCTTTGGTAGGATTGCGTCGACCGCACCATTTTCTGCAGCTGTCAGCCAAATTAAAACTGGACCTGGCGGTTTGGGAGACCTTTTTGTGTGATTTTAATGGGGTGCGCATCTGGCCTGCGGATCCTCAGACTAATGCTTGCCTGCAGCTCTTCACGGATGCTGCAGGATCCTCAGGTTTTGGATCTTTTTTGGATGGTGATTGGTGTTTTTCGGCTTGGCCAGCGAAATGGGTGAGGGCAGGACTGACCAAGAACTTGCTCCTGCTGGAACTGTTTCCCATAGTGGTGGCATTAGAGCTATGGTGTCAGCGGTTGCGTGACCATTCCATCGTGTTTTGGTATGATAACTTGGGTGTAGTACATGCGATCAATAACCAAAGATCATCATCGCTACCAGTGCTGCATCTCCTTGCTTGGCTAGTCCTGCGCACTTTGCAATTTAACATAATGTTTACAGCCCGTCATGTGCCGGGGACTGACAATTCCATTGCAGATGCGCTCTCCAGGCAGGATTGGCGGAGGTTTCGTTAATAAGCACCGTATGCGGCATTGAATGGTAAGCCTTGTCCATTTCATTGTTGACAGATCATCAGACCAGAATGGAAGATCTCGCACGTTGGTCCATGGCCCCACGGACGTTGACTGCCTACCAGACATCTTGGCAACAGTGGGAGAACTTTTTGCAAGGACGGAGTTCGGAAGATAGATCTCGTTATGCTAATATGGTCACCTTTGTATGGTTCTTGTTCGATTCCGGCAGGTCGCGGGCTTATGTTGCCCAGAGACTTGCCAGGATTTCATTTTTTCAGTGCTTAGCGGGGCAGATAGACATCACTAAGGGTTTTTTAATACAAAGGGCCCTTAGGGGTTGGTCTCGCGCCATGCCTAGCGTGGATGACCAGCGTCGTCCTATTGGTCCTGAGTTGTTAGCGCGGCTAGGTGAAAGCTTGATGGGCATTTGTTCCACGCAATTCGAAGTTCTTTTATTCTGCCTTGCTTTTGCGATGGTCTTTCACGGGGCATTTTGCATCAGCGAGCTGGTAGCGGCTTCGCGCCATGCTCAATGCCCTCTTCTTCGTTCCCACATTCTGCTGTGCGATACGATGTTGTGCAGTATTCGGCATTCTAAGACCGATCAGATGGGTAGGGGTTGCTGGGTGTCCCTGAAGTCCTGTCCTGATGACGGGATTTGTCCGGTTCACTTGGCCTCCCAATATGATCTCTGCCGGCCAATGCTGCCGGGGGCTTGGCTCATGCATGAGGATAGATTTCCTCTGACTAAAGTCCAATTTTGATCGGTCTTCCATCCCTGCATACGGCACCTCGGGCTTTCCCCTACAGATTACGGCATCCATTCTTTTAGAATTGGTGCAGCAACTTTTGCAGTCTCATTGGGTCTTTCTTCACAGGAGATCCAGGCTCTCGAAAGATGGAATTCCAATGCCTACAGAAGATATATTCGTGTGGAACCATAAATTGTTATACTTTATTCATTTTGACTTGAGTGCCTTGGCAAACTTGCAGCATTTCCAGTGGGGGTCCCGAGAGAATTTGCCCTGTTTTTTGCCCTGCTTTGGACATTGATCGGTTAGCTTAAAATAAAATTAATAATGAATAAAGAAGCTATAAAAGGAAAATATTTACAATAGAAAAGATCCAGCAGGTTTTTTGTAGGTTTTCACCTCGGGTCAAGTCTTCCTCCCCCCTCCCACCCTTCCACTCCTCCTTTATGATTTGACATGTTGCATATATACTCATCTATTATATTTCTGTATATTTGCAGGTTTCCAGGATGCTAGGCCCATTTAGTTTATTCTTCACTCTTTTATTTTTGGGCTGGGCAGTTGCGCTTTACAGAGGATGCCTCCATGTTCCCGCGTTGGGAGAGTGTTAGGTGGTTGGGACAAAGAGGTATGCTGTGGGAAGCTTTGTTGCCCAGTTTACACAGGTCAGTGGCTGAGTTCGGAGCCCCCATAGTGTTAATTATTCATCTCGGGGGCAATGATTTGGGTCAGCAAACTTCTTTAGAGCTGCGCCATGTGATTGTTTGTGACTTGAGGGAGGTGGTTCGGCTATGGCCTAACTGCCTTTTGATATGGTCCTCTATCATCACCAGGCTTTCCTGGCATTATTGTTATGATAGTGTGGCTTTGGACAGGTCCAGGAGAAAAGTGAACAAATGGGTGGCTAGGCATGTGCTGGAGTTGAGAGGGCTAGTGGTGCATCATCCTTTAATTCGGATCCAGGATGCCCACCTTTTTCATATGGATGGGGTACATCTCACTGAGGAGGGTAATTTTTTGTTTCTAGAAGACATATTTGCAGTATTAAGGGGTTTAGTTAGTTAGTATGGTGGCGGGCTGCTTCTTTCCTGAGAACCGCTGTGGCGGGAAAGACCGGCAATATTGAAGCGTCCATCTTGTGGCAGTAATAGTGGTGCGCACCCCTTCAATGCACTGATAGGCTGATTTCACCCTATTGGTGTCAGCGGCACCTCTCGACCGAGCAGGATGAATGGGGCATTGGCATGGGTGTTGGGGCCGCATCACTTGCTCTGAAAGGGATAGTTGGCCCTTGCAAGTTTTAAGATCACACCTACCCTTGTCTGGGATAGTTGGCCCTCACAAGTTGAGATATACTTTTGGCCTAAGACAAGTGGACGCTGGTTATTTGCCGTTATTTCTCCTGCCACCATACCTACCTTGTAACTAAATAAAGCTGAACAATTAATTTAAATGGCATAACTTGGTCTCGTGTGTTTATTTTAGTTAAGTTTAGTTTAAGTTTATGGGTCACATCTATCATCTGACGATAGAAAGTTTAATATAACGGAGGTTAGGGCTAGAACCGTCAGCACATAAATTTCTAGTCAGGGATAGAGGGGGTTAATAAAGTTAAAGATGTTTGCTTGTTTGACAGCAGGTAGGCAGATGTGATAGGGCGATAGGTTAAGGGGCGTGTTAAGTGAGAGGGTGTAGGGAATCTGCTGTGGTAAAATCTGCCTCTTTGAATTTGATCTCCCACCCTCCCTCCCCTATTGTGTCTTGTGTCTGCTTTATTTCATAACAGGGAAAAACCAGCAATATTGAAGCATCCATCTTGTGGCAGTAATAGCGGTGCACACCCCTTCAATGCAATGATAGGCTGATTTCACCCTATTGGGGTCAGTGGCACCTCTCGACCGAGCAGGATGAATGGTGCATTGACATGGATGTTGGGGCTGCATCACTTGCTCTGAAAGGTATAGTTGGCCGTTGCAAGTTTTAGATCACACCTACCCTTGCCTGGGATAGTTGGCGCTTACAAGTTGTGATATACTTTTGGCCTAAGACAAGTGGACGCTGGTTATTTGCCATTCTTTCTCCTGCCACCATACCTACCATTGTAACTAAATAAAGCTGACCAATTAATTTAAATGGCATAATTTGGTCTCGCGTGTTTATTTTAGTTAAGTTTAGTTTAAGTTTATGGGTCACATTTATCATCTGACGATAGAAAGTTTATATAATTTGTTTAATAGACAAACGATAAATCACAAGTGCATCGGCGGATGTCGTTCACAGACATATCAGGTCGGCCCTGTAGCACAGCTGATGCCGATTTATCAAGCAGGACGGGTGACCCGCCAAGTGCCCGTACACTGGCTGCTGGGACCGCTGACACGGACATCACGACAGGGTGAACCAATGCCCAACCAGTTGTGAAGTAAGGCAAGACATGAGCGGGTGATTGGTAAGTGTGTATAGCTTACGAATCGGCCACTCGGAAGGCGGATCGGGCTGCTCGCCGATCTGTCATTTAAGCATGTGCCCAGCATTAATTCATTTTTTTTTCCTGCAATTAGAATTATACGTATCGACATTTACAGTATCGACATTCTGAAAATATTGACATTATGTCAGTGTCAACATTGTGTATGTCTACATATTAAATGTTTACATTATAACCAGATTGACATCGTGAATATCGACATTCACACCATGTTGTCATTATGGTGTCAACATAATGACATAATGAATGTCAACATTCTGAATGTATTGTAGGCAATTCATACTACATCCCATCTGAACTGGTTCTAACACAAAATAAGTTAGTAATGGGGATGCAGCAATACACTGTAAAAAGTGCAGTGTTAATGTAATAAGGATTAATATGAATTAATTATGAATATAAGCAATGTTTATTAGCTAATGAGAGTAACTGACTGAGGGCCTGATTCAGAGCCGGACGCTCTGAACAAGCGCCCGCTCTGAATCAGGGCATTTTTTGTTTTCTTTGGTCCGTCCTCCTGGATGCTCGCATAGCTGTGGGTTACCACCATCGGGCCTGCGACGAAACCCTGTGGTAGGGTCTCGCTGCCACAAGCCCTGGAGTGATTTTGGCTCTATCAGAGCCAAAATCACTCCCAGTGACATCACTAGTGATGTCAGTGGGGCCTGACCCAGACGGTAGGCGTTCCCATGGGAACGCCTCCATCTGGGCAGCCACGCCCCGGCACGCCCACCAAAGGGGGCGAGCTGTCACTCACCATCGACAGCATGCCCCCTTTGGTGCGAGACCCCAAGCGACGGCTTCCCCGTCGCTCGCCGGGTATCGCGCATGCGCACGACGGAGCAGCCTCCGTCGTGCGCATGTGCATTTGGGCACCATCAACCCTCTTGTGAGCGTCCTGCGCTCACGAGCAGGTCTGAATGAGACCCTGAGGCCGATTCAGTTACCTTCTAGCTGTTGCTGAAATGATTTCTGGAGGCTCTGGCCCTGATTCAGAGCCGGTCGATCTGACAGAGCACTCGCTCTGAATCAGGGCCGGCCTTTTTTTTTTTGACCGGCCCCCCGGCCGCACGCATAGCTGTGGGTGACCACCCACAGCTATAGCGAATGGCCATGATGATTTTCGCGATGGTCAAGACCATTGCGACCATCGTGCTTGCGACGATGCCCTTGTGATAGGGTCTCGTTGCCGCAAGCCCCAGAGAGATTTCGGCTCAAACAGAGCCGAAAGCTGTCCCACTGACATCACTTGTCATGTCAGTGGGGCCGCCCCCAGACGGTAGGCATTCTCATGGGAACACCTCCCTTTTGGCTGCCACCCCCCCGGCCCGGCCACCAAAGGGGGCATGCTGTCACTCAACATCGACAGCATCCCCCTTTGGTTCGAGACCTGGAGCGACGGATTGCCCGTCACTATCCGGGTCTCACGCATGCGCAAGATGGAGCCAGCGCCATCGTGCGCATGCGCTCTGGGCCACCATCAACCCGGTTGCGAGTGCTCAGCGCTTGCGACCGGGTCTGAATCAGGCCCTCTGTGTGATGTGTCTTTCTAGCTGGTTTCTGCTCACAACTCCATAGGCTGCACGCAGAAACCAGGCAGAGAGACACAGCAACCAGAAGTCGTATAAAAATTAGTGACCATAATTACGCGCATTTGAGCGGTTGACTGTGAGCCTGATTCAGCAAGGAACGCAAATGCGAATGCAATAACGATTAAGCACACAGTTCAACTGTGATAGTATGCTAATCCATTGCGATCGATCATGCCGCCGCTGCACTACAGAAGGACGCCCACTGTACTTAGCACACATCCGTAATGTTTAGCAAGACTGCAAAACCATCTATACAGTCGAGCACCATCGCAGCCTCACGCACACTTGCACAAGCCCTGACCTTACTCAGAAATTGATAACTTCCATGCACGCTATGAGTCCCCAGGCTGTGCAGGGTATTGCAATGGCTAATTTATGCATACGTGGAACGTGGAGGCACCCGCAAAGGCGTCTGAAAGCACTGGGACGCCTGTGTTTCGCAGACCCCCCCCATTACCTCCCACAAACAGCACTTTACTCTGCAATGGGTCTGCGTAGCCACTGCGATCACAGTCCCGATCGCAGTGGAGCATTCGTGCACACGCACTGTGACGTGTACACATGCGTGGTGCATAACAGCCAGCCGATTGTGTGCATATTCACAGTAGTTATCCTTGTTGAATCAGGCCCTGTGCTCTTCATATGGTTAGTTTTACTGTATATAAATAAAGGACTATCATAAATATTGCGTATATGCTTCTAATGCAGAGTCTTATACCTAGTTTTAGTTATGCCTGTTGACATAAATACACTATTTGTATACAGTACTGGTGCACATATTGCTGATGTGGAATTAGGTGTATTTTTAGATGCATACAGCTCTGCATATAGATGGAAATATATGGTTTTAAATACACTTTTTAAGCAGAATTTTTTTATGCTTAAAATAATTGATCTATGATAAAACAAAACAAAAGTAAAAAGTAAGATTCACATTAACTTGACAATAAACCCATTAAATTGTAGATAATTATTAAACTGTATATAAAACACAATTAGAGGTACTTTTTGACTATATGTATCAGAATCTACTGTATGCAAACAATACTCAGTGACAGAAAGAACATTTTGGTAGCTTGATATATGAGGGCTATTCCCTTGAATTTGACCTTTTAAATTACTTTGCCTCACTTTTAAATTGTGAATGTTCTACTTTTATCTTTGGTGTTTTTGTGTTATAAATCTGAGCCCAAACTCCTTGTCCCAGATCAAGAGTTTGTAATAAATCAAACATGATGTACTGTTATAAGTTTTTGATGATCAGTGATATCTGTCATCTGTGGTAATCCTTACAGAATCTCATGACATTGCAGAAAGAGCCAGATACACACTTGAATGTGTCACAGGGCTCATGATTTGTTGTGGAAGAAAGATTCCAGGGCCAACAATGTAATGTCATCATTTATTTAGAGCTGTATGCTCTCATTTTGACTATCCAACCCAATTCAGCTACATATACTGAAGGAAGATAAACAAATCCGTAGATAATAAATGCTATTAAAGTAACTTTATTAAAGTTTTGTAACCAATAATAGCTGTACTTTATGCACCCATTTTTTATTTGCTATATTCATATTTCCTTAGTATATTTTTTATGTAATTATGCTAATGTCCAATAATTTTTTATTCTCTTTTGTATAACTTTTCAATAAATTTGAATCACTATTTCCCCCTCCCACTTCCAACCTACCGGCTATTGCTTAAGATCTTGCTTCCTATTTCAAGGACAAGAGTCAGAAGATCCATGCTTTTCCTCAGCCAGCAAACTGCTCAATTCCTTCCCTGAACCCAATGGAGCCTGCTCTTCATTTGATCCAACAAATGAAGATTATAATCTACACTCTTCTAATTTTCCTACTCTACTTCATTTGTTCTTTATCCTATACCCAAACAAATCAGTCTCCTGTGCTTTTCCCAACCTTAACTAAAATCTGTAATCTTTCTCTACTGGTATTTTCCATCATGATTCAAGCATGCAGTGATTATTCAAATTCTGAAAAAAGAATTCTGAAATTGACTCTCTCTCAAATTAATATTCCATCTCACAGCTCCCATGCCCCTCCAAGCTACTTGAGAGACTTGCCTATACCAAATTCACACACAGGAAGACATTTTTCCAGCAATTACGTCAAACTACAGAGAGTTCTGTAATGGTGAATTCCTGCAGGGATTAATTAATATTTTGTGAAGATGATGTAGATACTGATGAGTTTGAGGATGAGAATAATAATGATGATGACAACTTGCAACTGTAAAGCTCATTGACAGCACTGTTAGTTTAACTGCCTTAAACCCATCATTAACAACAACACTGTTAGCTCCCTTAATCCCATCATTAATAACACTGCTAGCTGCCCATTGGTAGCTTATTTTGTGGGGGCCATATCAAACCAAGCACTTCAGACAGAATATTGGCAGTCCCTGATTGGTTTGTTAAACTGTGCATGTCCTTTTTAATATACAGCATAAGGGTGGGGGGAGGGCCCAAGGACAATTCTATCTTGCACCACTTTTAACTATGGGCTTTGCCAGATTGTGCGTGTTTGACAGGCCGTGTACTGTATATTCCTGTACTTTACTAGGGTGTTCATGTTCTTTTGTATCTTGCAATGCCATCCATCACCATATTCTCTTCCAGGTATTCAGGCTCCATTTCCTGGAGCTTCTACACAGATGCAGAATAGTATCAGCAAATCATAAAATTAATTCAGTTTGATTATTCCTTAAATCCTGAGGAACCAACTTCATTGGGATTTTGAATGCTTGTTTTTTAGCAATGCTTTCCACTTCTCTAATTTGCCTTTTTATGGTTATCATCACTATTCATGTGTGGAGTTTGTATATTCTCCCTGTGGTTGTACGTGTTTCCTATGGGTACTCTGTTTTTCTCCCACACTCCAAAAATATACTTATAGGTTAATAATTGGCTCCCAACAAAAAGTAACCCTAGTGTATATGTATGTGTGGATGTGATAGGGATCGTAGATTGCTGTATGCTCTACTGGGACAGGGACTGATGTGAATGGGAACATTTTCTTTTTGAAGCACTCCCCTCCAAATCATACATTTGCTTCAGAATCAAAAAATTCAATAAAATGTACAAACAAATCAATCTTTCCTTCCTTTCCTTGCCTTCCACTATATACATAATTGACCTCCCTCGAGCCTCTGATCTAGTTTTTGATTAATGAAAACATTCTTGGTTTCTTATATGGGGCTGAATAGTTTATTAATGTGCAACCATTTGGCTTAAACTGAACAAAATCAATATTTTGAGCTGTGAAGTGGTCAAAGTTGACTGGAAATGCCTGGAAATTAATGTTATTGAGATTAATAATACTATAGGAACAAAAACAGGCTTAAATTATGTGATTTTAGTTATTTTTATACATGTTTGAAAAAAATACTGTACAGATCCAAAATCAAAACTAAAAACACATGAGAGCGGTTTTGGCAAAACCAAAACCCGATGACAAATTAGAACCAAAGCCAAAACACGGGGCTTGGTGCACATCTCTATTAATAATACAGTAGGAACAAAAACAGGCCCAATTATGTGATTTTAGATGTTTTTGTCAATTTAAAAAAAAAATACATATCCAAAAGCCAAAACTAAAACACATGAGGGTGGCTTTGCCAAAACTAAAACCTGACGATGAATTAGAACCAAAACACTTTGTAAATTGCATATGTCAACTATTTTTCTCAATACCTCAAATTTGATTGGAGTTTTTATGTTCAAAGAAAAAATAATATATACACAGATGCACAATTATCAATTAACAAATGCTTATTTAGATTTTTTTATTCCACTGTCATAAATAATAATGTCACATATTAACATAGGGTAAAAAACTGTCCAATCCTTATAGCAAATTTAGCAAAAAAAGAACATTAAAATTAATAAGCCCCAAAGTTAGCAATTCACATTGGTATGACCAGTAAAAAAAGGACTTCAAGATTTATATATCATTTAGCATAAACTTCAAGTTTCAGTAGATTTTTTCACCATCAAGATTTTAATAATCAATAAATATAATATGTTCACTACAATTACTCTATTAAAAACTATAGTATGTATCCACTAAAATAAAGATCAATTTTTATACAGTAAAACAACCATTTAAGCACTTGAATACGATAATCTCACAGATAGAAGTAATTGTACTGTACAGTTCCTGATTACTTAATGTCTCTTCAGAATCCCTAATAATAATGAGTTCTCAACACTCACATTAATGCAAATATATTCACACTGTAACAACATGTATCAGGTACAACACATCTGGATATTGTTAGTGCCTTTTGATGTTATCAAAGTAGTTATTTAATAATTCCAGAAAAACAGCACAGTTCACCCAATGGTTTTATTATGTTCTTCCAATTATTTGTTTATGGGTACATTCAAATATAATATCAACTGTAATATAATACAACTCTTTTATACTGATCAGATTATTTTTATATTTCCTTAATACCTTGGAGGTTCAGCAAAATTTACCTATAAGTACCTTCAGTGCTCCTGGTAAATATTAAATCACCAGCAGCTCAAACCATTTCTCTGCAGCACTAAGATCATGAGTAAAAATGGCCTAAGGGCCTGATTCAGAGCCGTACGCAAGTGGATGATCGCTCGTTCGACGAACGAGCGAGAAAATATAAATTCAAGCGCTCGCTCGTAAGTTCGCTCATAGCTAATCTTCCGCCCCAAAGTCTCCCAACCCCTCCTCTAGCTAACGAACGAGCAAAATTGCGACCGTCCATCTCCAAATTTGGTTGCAGGGAACGCTCGCACAAGTCCAAACCGGAAGTGGGCCTGTCAGATTTCGATTACCTGCTCGTTCATTCTGCATACATACTTTAATCGTATCATGCCAATCAATATATTAATTAGCTTAATTGCTCTTCACATGTTTGCAATCCGTTTTTTTTTTCATTTTCAATAAACTTTATTCTTGTCCGTGTGTGTCATTTTTACCGCAGAATACATACGGTTTAACCAATGGTTTACTTTTTCAAAACTACATGTTGTAACCAATGATCCTATTGTTTTCATGTGCTTGTGATAGGCATAATTTAGTTTATTAATTTCTTTATTTAAATTAGCTTACGCATGTCACTGCATCAAGCCTATCATAACTCACATTATATTTTTTAGGCTGGAGGACACATGACTCATACAATAACCAATAGAATGGTTCCTGTTAATTTACCAAGTACATTAGCCAATCAAATTTTTTCTCAGGCCTTTATTAAAACTGTTTGGTGTAAAAAAAATCATTGCCATCATGAGAGCCTCCGCGTTTACCAGGCGGGAGCTTTTGGTGCTAACGGAGGTGATGGACCGGCGGATCACCAGCCAGCCTCCCCCCATCAGCAACCACCAGAAGCGATCCGCCTATGCGGAGGTTAGCCGCCGCCTGCGCTCCTTCGGCTCACGCCGAAATATCGGTCAGCTAGAGCGCAGGTGGTCAGATCTGCGCTGCCGCACACCACGCTTGCTGGCCTGTTTTCGGCAGTGTATAGCTGAAAGTAAGTATTTGCTTATTTTCTGGGCTTTTTTTGCGGCTCTATCTGCGTGTGCATGTTTTCAGTCTAGCCCTGTTTGTTTATTGTGGTCCTATCTGCGTGTGCATGTTTTCAGTCTAGCCCTTTTTGTTTATTGTGGTCCTATCTGCGTGTGCATGTTTTCAGTCTAGCCCTGTTTGTTTATTGTGGTCCTATCTGCGTGTGCATGTTTTCAGTCTAGCCCGGTTTGTTTATTGTGGTCCTATCTGCGTGTGCATGTTTTCAGTCTAGCCCTGTTTGTTTATTGTGGTCCTATCTGCGTGTGCATGTTTTCAGTCTAGCCCTGTTTGTTTATTGTGGTCCTATCTGCGTGTGCATGTTTTCAATTTTTTAAATGTTATAACATTTGCGGAGTTGCTAATTTGTGGCCAAACCCGCCCCCCCCAAAAAAACTAAACATTTTTCTTAACTCATTTAGGGGCTGAATGCAGAAGCCGGCATCGCCGCATTCGCAGACGCCGGGCTCGGCCCCTCAGTCCGACTCCCAGCACACCATCAACTCCCCAACCTTCCCCCAATTCCCCTCCACCCCTGACCGGCCACTACCTGAGGCCCCTCCCTCAGGAAATTTGACCCCCCTACAAAATTCACCCTCCACTCCACCCCCCCTTCTCTTTTTTTCACCCTCCCCTCCCCCCCGGCGCTTTTCCTTGCCATCCAGCTGCTCCGAGATATCACCTCAGTCTAGCCTACAGCACTGGCCCACCTCCGACGAGGAGGAGGATGGAGGGCCTCCAAACAACCCAATCCCTTTGACCGGTATGTTTCCCTTTACAATTTTTTAAAATTTTTAGTGGTGACATTTTTATTTTGATAGCCAATGTATTTGATTTTTACCAATGATACATATCACACATGTCCAAACATTCATACTTGGGTAGTTATTGTTTACCCTAACAAGGGTACTTCATCCTTTTTGTGGTCGCCTTTTGTGTGTTCATTTGTAATTTAAAATTTATCCCATCTTTGCATTTGCCAGTACTTTGTTTTTTTCATCACAACTGGATCTTTGTTTACACTAGTTTTTTTTTTGGAGTTTGTTTTGTAAACTTTTAATGTAAGGTGTCTTTTTTTTTTGTTTGTTTTTTCCAACAGAGGACCAGAGGCGGATGCATTGTATGCAGGAGGGTTTGGCCGCCATGCGTGGCCACATGATCTCAATGTTAGTGGTCCTTGACCACATGGCGGCGGCCCTTCGGAGATGATTTTTTGTTTTCGTTGTTTGTTTTTTTCAAATTATTTGTTTGAAATTAAAATTTCTTTGTATTTTAACGAGTCTCATTCCTTGTCTGAAACAATTACATTGTTTAACCTTCCATAAGTCCACTATTTGATCATGTTCTTTAAAGTAAGGTAAATTATATTGTACAAAGCGCTAGTAAGTATGTAAGCTGCCACATTAAACACCTCACCAATAGGTTATTAGAAATTCAAACATTTTCTGGTTTTTCTTTGGGTGGGTAATGTAAATTTTCTAAAAAAGCTGCTTAGGCCCAGTTTGGCAAACCTACTGAATCAACATAATACCTTTGCTGTTTTTTGAAAGCCACAAAGCATGTTCAAAGACTTAAACATTTCACACATTACAGGATTAGGCATTCCGAAAGTTGGCCTTTTTTGTGCAAGGTTACACGTGATTCTAATTTAGAAAAAAACAGTCTTTTTAACAGCAAACAAAAATTTAATACACACCAAACACATACAAAAAGTGAATTGTGACAAGCAACTCACACAGTGAAAAGACACTCCAAAAAACAACCAACACCAAAAGCAAATAACAAAAGAAACAATCAAGAACTGTTGAAATAAGTAGCAGGCCAACAGAAATCCACAAATGAGGCGATGAAATAATTGTTTCCAAAGTTAGATCCAATGTGGCCACATGTACACAATTTAGTGGAGCAGGTAGTAGGCATCGTTTTTTCGAGGTTTGTAAAGGAAGACAAGAAAAATAAAAAAAAAATAAAAAAAGGCACATTACAATGGTACATGTCGAC
This sequence comes from Taudactylus pleione, assembly GCA_031769625.1. Taxonomy (NCBI): domain Eukaryota; kingdom Metazoa; phylum Chordata; class Amphibia; order Anura; family Myobatrachidae; genus Taudactylus; species Taudactylus pleione. The sequence continues at coordinate 12,267,090 of JAUIMM010000153.1, read as the reverse complement.
ATTGTGTCAATTAAGTAAATGTTTGACAATAATTACCTGAAAAATCTGGCCACCACATCATCGCGTATGGCCCCCCCACATACTGACCTCCGACCAACCTTGGGGGGGCCATCCTCAGGCAAGGCATCCTCTGGCTGCATTGGGACACCACTCCTTATGGTGATGTTGTGAAATATCCCACACAGGACCACTATTTTCTAAACCATATCCGGCAAATACATGAGCTGGCCACCAGAGTGGTGGAGGCATCTGAATCGGCCTTTTAAAAGGCCGATACAGCGCTCCTCCACCTGCCTGGTGGCTGTAAGTGCGGAATTATACTCACTTTGTGGCCCTGGTGTGGGAGCCAAATAAGGAGTGAGCAGCCAGGGCGTGCAAGGGTAACCACTGTCTCCTGTGAAAAAACAAACACAAACATCAGGACCATTGTGTAACAAGCTTTGCATTGGTTGCCACAGAAGGTGTCAACTTACCCAGAAGCCACGCATCACCAGCTTGTAGGTTGTCTAATTTTTGCCAAATCCCTGATTGCCAGATGACGAAGGAATCATGTGCACTCCCGGGGAATTTGGCATTCAGGGACAGGATCTGGAGGGAGGCATCACATACCACCATTACATTCAGTGAATGAAAGTGTTTTCGGTTCCTATAAATAGCCTCCAGCCTTGCTGGAGGCTGAAGTGGTATATGAGTGCAATCCACAACCCCTATGATGTGTGGGAAGCCAGCTATTTGGTAAAAATTGGCCTTCGCCTCACTAAGGGAACCCATATCCACTGGCATCTGAATAAAATGATGGAGGTGTTTAAAAAGGGCCTCCATCACTTGCCTCAGGATCCTTGAAAAGGAGGATTGTGAGATTCCCGCAACTATTCCCACCGTGGTTTGAAAGGATCCTGAGGCACAGAAATGTAACACCGACATTAATTGCGTAAGTGGTGGTATTGCTGTAGGACTGTCAATTTGCCGTTCAAGATCACTCTCTATTAATGAGAGAGTGTCTAGGATGATTTGTGGAGGAAGACGGTATCGTCTTAAAACCTCATCATCTGGCATTCCAAAAAGGGTGACACGTGTTCTATATATCTTGGGCCTTGCACGCCTACGAGGCCTACGCTTGGGACGAAGCTGAGGTTGGTCGGGTTCGGGCAACATGGCCAAGATAATACGACCAACATCAATCTGAAATGGTAAGCCAGGTAGTTATTGTTTGAGACAAATGTGAACATAAAAAACAACTTATCTTTTCCAATCAATCCAAAGATGCTTACAGGTCGGGGTATTGTCATGATGTCAAAATCCTACATTTTACAAGATGAAAATTTATTTAAAACAATAAATATATAGAAGGGAGCCCACATTAGTTAGGAAATGCACGCTACATTTACAGTGGTATTCAATATGGGATAGATAAGTCCCTTTTTGCGTTAATTTCGCAATTCAGACGTCATTATCTCTGGTTTTACTTTTACAACGTAGTCAATATCAAAGACTTTTTGCATTTTTGAAAAGGTGAAGTGATAAAATGGGGAGAAGTTTATACCATTGAATAGGTGTGGCAAAAAAGTGGAGAATTGGGGTTTTGGGGTGCAGAGTTGAAAAAAAATAGCCGGCACCCCTGAGATTGACATTTAACAAAGAACTGTGTAAACCCAAAAAATTACACAATAAATAGGGACACCACCCAAAACTAAAAAAAAATTGGGGGTGATAAAATAAAACATGATAAAAATTTGCTAAATAAAATGCAAATATGTTCAGGGCCATTCTGCATGTATGCGGCAGGTGTTTTGAAGAATAGAATTATAGCGGCAGGTGCACAAATGCTGATTTTTCTAAACATTTACTTTAGGGACACCAAAATATGCTAGTACCCATTTTCATGTCCCCCAAATTTGATGTGACCCCTTAAAATATTGTAGACAAATTCCAAAGTGCTCTTCTGCATCACTTGCTCAATGTCGGTTAAAAAACAACTGCTGCGTCAAATTAAATACTAGAGTTTAAATTAAAGGCTAAAATGGGGGTACCCACAGTGTGCCCCCATGTTTTCCCAACTTTAGGGGGGCCTTACAATTTTTTAAAGGAAAACTTCTTAATTTTACGCAAATCAAAATAAGGAGTTTACCTTTTTTGGTAATTTTATATTGAATAGGTGAATAAGCGGGAGCGCGCAACAGACTTAACGCTAATAAAACTCTGAAAGGAAACGTTAACTTCACTGTCGAAGTTAACGTTTCATATTGGCGTTTTTTGTTTCATTAAGTCTGGTGCGCGCTCCCGCTTATCCACCACAATTTATTAAAGGAAAACTTATTAATTTTACGCAAATCAAACTAAGGAGATTACCTTTTTTGCAAATTTTATATTGAATAGGTGGATAAGCGAGAGCGCGCACTAGACTTAACGAAACAAAAAACGCCAATATGAAACATTAACTTCGACAGTGAAGTTAACGTTTCCTTTCGGAGTTTTATTAGCGTTAAGTCTGTTGCGCGCTCCCGCTTATCCACCAATTCAATATAAAATTACCAAAAAAGGTAAACTCCTTATTTTGATTTGCTTAAAATTAAGAAGTTTTCCTTTAAAAAAATTGTAAGACCCCCCTAAAGTTGGGAAAACATTGGGGCACACTGTGGGCACCCCCGTTTTAGCCTTTAATTTAAACTCTGGGATTTCATTTGACGCAGCAGGTGTTTTTTAACCGACATTGAGCAAGTGATGCAGAAGAGCACTTTGGAATTTGTCTAAAATATTTTAAGGGGTCACATCAAATTTGGGGGACATGAAAATGGGTACTAGCATATTTTGGTGTCCCTAAAGTAAGTGTTTAGAAAATTCAGCATTTGTGCACCTGCCTGTATAATTCTATTCTTCAACACACCTGCCGCATACATGCAGAATAGCCCTGAACATATTTGCCAATTGTTTTAAATTTTTAATTTTTTTTTGGGACCCCCAAATTTACCCTAAATTTTTGGAGGTATCCCTATTTGAAAACAAACCTTATTTTAACACAGTGCTTTTTTAAAGGACATTCTCAGGGGTGCAGACTATTTTGGTTAAAGCCTGCACCCCAAAACCCCAAATCTACACTTTTAAAAGACACCTATTCAATGGTGATAACTTATCCCCGTTTTTTAACTTCGACTATTCAAAAATGGAAAAAGTCTTTGATATTGAATACGGTGTAAAAGTAAAAACAGTTATATGAACGCCAAAATGTTAAAAAGTGCAATATTAAGGCCAAAAAATACTTAACGCACCCATATTGAATAGCCCTGGTAGTGGTAAAACATGATTTTAAATTTGTTACAGGCAAAAAACATTAGTGCGCTAAATAGTTCGCATTTTTGACTGGTTAAGAAGGAAACATTAGTGCGCTAAATAGTACGCATTTTTGACTGGTTAAGAAGGAAACATTAGTGCGCTAAATAGTACGCATTTTTGACTGGTTAAGATGGAAACATTAGTGCGCTAAATAGTACGCATTTTTGACTGGTTAAGAAGGAAACATTAGTGTGCTAAATAGTACGCATTTTTGACTGGTTAAGAAGGAAACATTAGTGCGCTAAATAGTACGAATTTTTGACTGGTTAAGAAGGAAACATTAGTGCGCTAAATAGTACGCATTTTTGACTGGTTAAGAAGGAAACATTAGTGCGTTAAATAGTACGCATTTTTGACTGGTTAAGAAGGAAACAGTGCGCTAAATAGTTTGCATTTTTGACTGGTTAAGAAGGAAACATTAGTGCGCTAAATAGTTCGCATTTTTGACTGGTTAAGAAGGAAACATTAGTGCACTAAATAGCACGAATTTTTGACTGGTTAAGAAGGAAACATTAGTGCGCTAAATAGTACGCATTTTTGACTGGTTAAGAAGGAAACATTAGTGCGCCAAATAGTGCGCATTTTTGACTGGTTAAGAAGGAAACATTAGTGAGCTAAATAGTTTGCATTTTTGACTGGTTAAGAAGGAAACATTAGTGCGCTAAATAGTTTGCATTTTTTGACTGGTTAAGAAGGAAACATTAGTGCGCTAAATAGTTCACATTTTTAACAAATTAAAAAATGGAAATATATTTCGCAAAACAGTATGCTATATTTAGTGTTAATACCTGATTTTTCAAAATAAAAATAAAACATTACTTGGCAAAACATATGCGAAGACCAAAACATCAAAATTGTAAAATCATGAAACAATAAAAACTTACCGAAAAGCGACAAATAAGTCACAGTCCAAAATCTTCAATGGGGCACTGCCAATATAACTGTTAAAAAATAAAAATAAGTAAGAACATTTGGTTAGTATATCCATTAATTTTTCCTAGAGTTTTTAAAAAGACTTACTCAAAAAATAACCAGAAAAAAAAAGCGAACGTAAGAACCAAAAATCAAACACAAAAAACCAACTCCAACAAACCGCCTCAAACCACTAATCAAGCCAACAATCCACTCCTCCCAGCTAAACGTCCAACATTCATCACCTGCCACCTCGACTCGAGTCGCAACAAGCCATAAATAGTCTTTATTTTCCCGCTCAAATTAAGGACGGATCATAGGAGCGCACAATCAATGATGCGGCCGAATAATGAGGACGCATGTATAAATACGTCACGGAAAGTCACAAACGGTCTGCTGTAGTTCAAGTTGAGGTGCTCATAATGGCTACAGAACAGCAAAACAATGGCCAATAGGCGCCCGGTAAGTATTTGTCTCTTTTGTATTCAAGGATTATTTAGAACCCTAATTTAGCGAAAATTTGACAACAAAATTTAAAAAATGTTTTTAAAAGAAGGTGTTGAGGATGCCATGGAAGAGGCTGCTGGGCGGAGTAGGCCAACAAAACCAACCAAAAAAAAAAGGCAGCCACAATTCACAAGAAAGGAGATGGAGGTTTTGGTCCAAATGTGTGTTGACACCCTGCCACAGGCAGAAAGGAATATGGGTGCAAGCCAGAAGTGGAGAATGTGGGATGAGATAGCCAGTGCTGTCAATAGGGTGGGTGAGTTGGACCGTCTAACCTGGGATGTCAAACGCCGGTACGTAAAAACTACATTTTAATAAAAAGTGGTTACAGGGCCAAATACTGCAGGAATAATGCCAACTTTTTCACCCACAGATGGACCGATTTTAAATATCGCCTGAAGCAAAAACTGGCTGACAGGGCTAGGCATGCAAGGCGGACAGGTGGGGGTCCCACCCCTGTGTCATTGGAGCTTGATGACTTGGAAGAGGCGCTGCGGAACACTTGTGGCGCCATATAAATAAATGATAATAATAATAATAATAATAATAATAAAGAGCTGGCACAGGGGTGTGTGCAGGAAGAGGAGGTGTTTGGCGTGTCCAACATGAATACGGACATGCCAGACTTTGCGGCTCCTCATGTTGTCCCAGGTAAATGTTGTTATGTTACCAACTCTGAAATGTGTTTGTGACAATATGTAGATTCTAATGTTCCTCTTTTCTCTTTTTTCTCACAGAGACAGAGGCGGATGAGTCTGCTCCAGAGGGGAGCCTTGGCTGCAGAATTTCTGCTGGCTCTGCAGGGGAAGAAGCAGTAGATCCGGCTGGGGACCCTGCAGAAGCCAGTCCAGGGCAATCCCCCTCGCAGGCAGTGGCCCTCCTCACAGATCTCAATTTTAAATCGGATCACCACACGGGACATTCTGCTGAGGATGGATGCCAGTCTGCTATGGGTGGCGGAGGCCATGGAGCAAAATGCTGTGGCCAACGTGACCATTGCTCAGGCCCTGGCCGAAAATACCGGGGCCAACATCCGAATTGCCAATGCCCTGGAGCAGCTCGTTCGCCAGCACATGGTGGAGCCGGCCTCCCTTCCTGCCGGAACATCAGGATCCTCCACCTCTGGCACAACAACAGCCATCCCTCCAAATGTGCCTAGCCCTCTGCCTAGTCCAGAGGCCACAACATCTGCCTCTGGACAGGCCAGCCAAAGGACATCCCGGACCCGGTCAGGCTCCCACCCTACCCCGGCCAAACGGGGCAAAAAGCGATGACAGCACTGGCTAATTTTCCCACAATCCTTCTGTGCTTGCCCCATATTCCTTAAGGGCCAAAACTTCCCTCTCCTTTCTTGTGAATTGTTTTTAATGTGTGTTATTTTCTTTTGGGCAAATGCCACTATTGTTGTGTTTGTAATTTTAATTTCATTTTTTTTTTATGTTAGCCAGAACTGAAAACTGGCAAATGCACATGAAAAAATAAAAATGTTTCTAAAAAATAAAAACATTTCAAAAACTGCTCCATTGTATTGTGACATTATTCTAAAAATGGTTTATAGGTAATCCCGGCCAAAAAAAAAAAAAAAATTTTAATTCAGATTCCAAAGGGTTAAAAACCATTTAGGAGTTTGAAGGAACACTTTGCCAAAACAAAATCGATGCGAATTTTCATGGCCCATTAAAAATGTTGCTAAAACACAAACATGATGACAATATTGTTGGAATAACACAAAACCAAAAAAAAATGCAAAAAATAAACAAAATTTTAAAAATTGGTATGCTAATTGATTGTCTAATCCAGAAATTAGCAGCTGAGTATTTCACCTGCATACGGTTTTGTGCTACTCAAAAAAAACTATTTGCTAAACACATTACAAGCTTGTTTTCAATTCTAAGTTGATTGCTTTTCGGGCAAGAAATGATAAATCGATTAAACATCGAAGAGGCACGGGAAGGAGGACGAGACCATCGTCATTGTGGTAGAGTATACCAGACCACAAGCTGTGCGAGCAGTTTGAACGGAAAGTGGATCAGACAGTGACGTATGACTTGTTACGATCACATTGGCCATTCGCATGAGATAATTTATGAACGCCCAAAAAATGCCTCGACACGCCTGCATTTTCCCATCTCCACCCATGTCAACACCCAAAAACGGCCTGTTCTGTCAATCACATTTAACATGTCACTTCCTGTTCGCTATTCGAAGAACGACTAAAAAAAAGATCGCAATCAGCCGTACGCACATGCGCAGTGTAACACTGGCGCATATGTGATTTCACAACATCGGCACGCTACGAGCATACTGCCACTTACGAGCGGCTCTGAATGAAGGCCTAAGTCCTGATACGCTTTTCTAGAGGTCTTTAGGCAATGCAAAGCTGTTTTAGCACTAAGCCAGCAGCTTGTTAATGGGAAATAAATATAAAAGACACACAATCAGGTTCTGATTCTACCTAAAATACTTCTGCAGAAAAACAGACACGAGGGCCCCAATGAAAGCTGTTCTTATCAACCGTTAATAGTTAAAACCACCATTTGTAAACTGCTGCTATCAGAAAGAGGAGCTGACCCTCCAAAAAATTGCAACAGGACAAAGAAATATATGGAGTGCTCTTCACTTGCAGTACAATATCGATTTTTAATAGTAACAAATTTTAATGACATAATAATCCAACAAATAAATAAATATAGACATAAAATATATCTGAATACAATTGTTGTATAGAAATAACATAAAATAAACTAATTTAAATTAATCCATTTATGTGTCGACCTTTTGACCATGTTGACCATTTAATCCCGTCAATTTAAGTCTATGGTGACCTTTTAACTGTCAACCGCTCGACCCTGTCGACCTTTTGACCTTGTTGACCTATTGCCTGTTGACCATCTAGTGTCGACATATTGACTGTCCATCTAGACACTGTAGATCTTCCAACCTGATACCATTCAACTTGACAACCTAAATTTTACTATTGTAAATATACAACTTGCCAGATATAATATATAGTTTTGCTGGAATCTTACCAGAAACACTTGTGAAACAATATATTGTCCTCAGGACAGTGAGATTGATTAGATTACAAACCTGAAGCCTAGTAATGGGGTTTATCCATTAGCAGATGTATTTCTGAGCGAAGAAAAATAAAAGATATCCCTTGAAAATTCCTGTGGCTGTGCTGAACGATATCTGTCATGTACATGACAGATTTTGGGAAACGATGAACGATGAACGGTATCGCATGACATCATTCAGGGAGTGGATTTTTTTCTCTGAAGTGCTCTGTAGCTGCTGCTAATATCTTTCATCGTTCGTCGTTTACTGCATATTAACTGGACAATATTGCTAATATCGTACAGCTATATGCGATAATTGACCAACATGTTGGAGAGATGATAAATGCGACTTATCGGCCGCGGGAGTGCACATCTGTCATAGTTTAGGGCCTATCCATTAGCAGATATAATGAACGATTGAACTATATATCATTCAATTGTTATTTTCTCTGCTAATAAATAGGCCCCTTAACACAGATATGTGGCCTATTATGACTTAATGCAACTGTGCTGAATTTATCTGGGCTCCTCACTGTGAATGAAGAGCAGTGTAGAAAGCTGGTAGAGGAAGGGTTGTTAGAAAGAGGCTCATCCATCAGTACTTTGCATGTAAGTAAATTCTCCATAGTTAAAAAAAAATGAAGAATTAATTAATTTTTTTGACGTGTAAGTGAAGTAATATAAATATTTTTTTTATTTAGTTTATTTATAAGGTTTTGTTCAATTTTTTGCAAACACAAAAACAAAATGAGCAATATTAACTGGTGATAAACGGACGGCACATAAAGAACATTCTAGTACTGTATAACCATCAGATGTAAAATTGCACATGAAAAGGGAAAAGGGTGTTTCCCATACAGAATAATACAGCAAAGTAGTGAGCTATAAGGTACAGTCGTGAGTAGCTCACAAAAAATGGCTATGATATAGGAGGGAAAAAACACAAGTCGCCAGGCCTTCCAAAATAGTGTACAGTCCATGTAAAAGAAAGAAAAGAAGGTTTGTAGGAAAGCCAACACTCTGGATATCTGGAACACCTGAGGATCATAGCCTCTAGGGCGACACCACTCAAAGAAAGTATGCCATACCCAATTGTAAATTCTTGCTGACACAGGCTTCTGAGCTCTTAGCATGATTTTAACTACAGAGCTGGAAAAACCTCTGGACTTTAAGAGGGCTGTCTCAACAGCCATGCCGTCAAAGACAGACGACTCAGGTCCGGGTAAAGACAAGGTCCTGTGACAACAGGTCCGGATATAGAGGGAACCTCAGTGGAGTGCCTACACAGAGAGCCCGAAGGTCCGAGAAACAGTGACGTCTGGGCCACTCCGGAGCTATCAACTGGAGCATGCTGCCTTCTTGTTTGAATTTTCATATTACCCAAGGAAGAAGGGAGAATGGAGGGAAGAGATATGCAAACTTGAAGGTCCACCGGACTGACAGAGCGTCTACCAGAAATGCCTCCTTGTCTCTTGTTCTTGACCTATACACAGACAGTTTGTTGTTGTGTCGGGAAGCCATTAGGTCTATTTCTGGAAGGCCCCACTTGTCCTCCAGGAGTTGAAACACCTCTTGGTGAAGAGACCATTCTCCTGGATGTACGTCCTGCCAGCTGAGAAAGTCCGCTTCCCAGTTGAGGACTCCCGGGATGAATACTGCTGAAATGGCCGGGAGATTGCGCTCCACCCAAGTCAGCATGCGAGACACCTCTGCCAGCGCTGCCTGACTTCAGGTTCCTCCTTGGCGGATTATGTAAGCCACCATGGTGGCATTGTCCAATTGGACCTGCACGGGTTTCCCTTGTAGAACCTGTCTTGCTTGCTGGAGGGCATTGAATACCAAGATGTTTATTGGAAGCGCGGCTTCTGCCAGGGTCCACCTGCCCTGGAACAAGTGTGGACCTGTGACTGCTCCCCAGCCTTTGAGACTGACATCCATCATCAAAAGGACCCAATTCACCACCCAAAAGGGACGTTCCCTGTTGAGGAGATGCAACCACCAGGCCAGAGACAGGCGAACTTCTGGAGAAAGCACCATGGTCTGTGTCTTTTTCTGCTGAGGCAACCCATTCCACCTGGAGAGGATCAATTGTTGCAGAGCTCTAGAGTGAAACTGGGCATATTCCACCATGCCGAAAAGTGACACCATGGTGCCCAGTAACCTCATCGCTGAGTGAATGGACACTCGGTGGCTCTGAAGGCAACTGCATATCATTGTCTGTAATGCAGAGATCTTGTCCTCTGTCACAAAGATCCTCTGTAGTCGAGAGTCCAACAAGGCTCCGAGAAGGAGAATCCTCTGCGAGGGAACCAGGGTGGATTTTTTCCAGTTTATTAACCAGCCGTGATCCTGCAATACTGAGACCATCATTTGCAGATGAAGCTAGAGGACTTCTGGAGACCCCGCTAACAACAGAAGGTCGTCCAGATAAGGCAACAAGCGGACTCCCTGCATCCACAGGTGAGCTGCCATGACTGCCATGACTTTGGTGAAGACACGAGGTGCTGTTGCCAGACCAAAGGGCAGCGCCTGGAATTGAAAATGTTTGTCGAGCACCGCAAACCTGAGGAATTCCCGATGCGCTATGACAATGGGGACATGCAGGTATGCGTCCTGGATGTCCAATGACACCATGAAATCCACAGGCTCCATCACTAGTATAATGGAATGGAGGGTCACCATCCGGAACTGAGGCACCCTCAAGGACTTGTTGAGGGATTGAGGTTGAGGATTGGACGGTAAGACATATTGGGTTTCTGCACCAAAAAGAGATTGCAATAGAAACCCATGCCCCTCTGGGAGAACATAACAGGCACTATAACTCCCACCTAGAGCATAGAGTGCAACACTTTCTGTAGTTCCAGGGCTTTGTTCTGATCTGACAGAAGGCCTGTGATGAAAAACCTGCTGGGGGACCTGCACCGGAAGGAGAGGGCATACCCTCGAGAGACCACCTTGTGTACCCAAGTGTCTGTGGTAGTCAGACACCAATGCTGGGTGAACCGAAGCAGGCGGCCTCCCACTCTAGGATCCCCCAAAGGGAGGCCAGGCCATCAGGCGGAAGGCTTGTCGTCCGACTTAGGGGCAGGGCATCTAGCACTCCAAGGTTGTTTCTTTGGATTGTTAGCCTTTTTGGGGCCAGCCTGTCTTGGAAAAGACTGTGCTTTGGACCTACTCTGGGTCCTGTAGGGCCGAAAGGATGAAATACCTGCTCCTGATGGAACTGTAGCCAATGGGAGACACACAGACTTGGCCGCTGCCAGTGTGGCCACTACTTGTCTAAATCCGGGCCAAATAGGACCTGTCCATTAAAAGGCAAGCATTCTAAGCCCTTCTTGGAATCTGCATCCGAGTGCGAATCTTTCCAAGAGCGCAACCACAAGGTGCGACGAGCGGCAACCGCTGCAGAGGAGATTCTGGAGGTGAGGAGACCAATATCCAAGGCTGTCTCATTAATGTAAGTGGCTGATCCTCTGAGATTGCCAACTAACTCTGTTTGCTCCGCAGAAGAGTCAGAGTCTAGAGATGCCTCTAAACTATCAGCCCAGTGTTCCATGGCTCTGGCCACCCAACACACGGCCATAGCCGGTCTGGCCGCCCCTCCAGCAAGTGGAGACTTAAGACATATTTCAACCTTGCGATCCGTAGCATCTTTCAAGGAGGACATAGAGGGCATGGGCAAAGTGGCACTTCTGACTAGGCATGTCACATGAGAATCCACTTGCGGAGGAGATTCCCACTTAGAGAAATAATTATCCGCAAATGGATATGCAAAAGCCAAATGTTTTTGAGACTGGTGCCGTTTACCCGGATTTTTCCACGCCTCCTCTAAATGATCTACTAGCTGACCAGAAAGAGAAAAAACAGTGGCATCTCCCTTAACATCCTTAAAGAAGGTGTATTTGGATTTGGTCACGGGGGGGATCATCATCCTCAATAACCAAGGCCATACGGACAGCACGTATAAGGCCCGTTATATAGACTTTAGACTTAGCCTCCGTCTCCTTAGTACGGAGGGGCTCCTGGTCAGAAACATCAAAAATTTCCCCGTCATCAGACGACACATCATCTTCATCAAACTGAGCTGCCTGCGACGCCAAAAGCCGCTTATGCGGCCACAAAGATGACTCTCCCTGTAAAACGTCCGACAGATGTTGCACTGTATTGGACAAGGAATTAACCCATGCAGGCTCTTGTGAGACCTGGGGAGGTGAAAGTGGGAGACCCTGGGGTACCACCAACTGTCTGGGGAACCTCTGCATGTGTGACGACACCATGGATTGCTAAGAAAACCCTACCTGAGTAAACGCAAGGGGCGTCGATAGCTGGCCCAGCAGGGTTGTAAGTGCTTTAGCAAAACAAGCCCAGGGTGGTTCCTGCACAGGCGCAGTGACATCGGGCATGATAACAGATAACAAGCCCTACATAACCCGTCAGCAGTTCCATCACCCTCCGCAAATGGTACATTACATTTAGTACATTTTAGCAGAAGAGGAGAATCCCATTCACTTTTAGACATGATAAGTGTAACAGAGCTGTATGTGACACACCTCACAGACAATTGCTTGTATAGTGAGGCCAGAAACACCCTGCAACACCGCACCACAAGGGCTTTAGCAAAGAAAAATAGGGATAGTAAAAATGGCTGACAGTGAAAGTGAAAGTACAGGCAGCAGCGCTAGCAGATAGTCACATACAATGCAGAAGTAAACCCTGCACTATCAGCGCTGAGCTCAACTACGCAGACACAGAGTCTGGTAGGAAACATCGCTGCATACACTGACCTTACTACCGGAGGAGAGGTATGCAGGGGGACCTGGACTGCGATGCCACCATTTTCATCCACGTCCAGCAGCGTTTGCCAAGTCTATAAAGATGGCCACTGAGGAGCTGAGAGGAGGCGTGCCCAGGGGGAGGAGCGGCTACACACAGGCACAGACCGCTGTGGAGATGCCATGTGCAGCGGGGGAGGTGCCGGCTGCTGTGCAGGGAGTGCGCGCTCCCCTGGCCTGCAATTAACCCCTAGGACGCCAGAACGTATCTGCACCACCATGGCCCACTGTCCCAGGGGAGTAGTGGAAGCGCAGGTTAGTACCTGGCTCCACATTGAAGCCAGTCCCCAGGGAGCCCCCTGCCTGGGGACAGGACTGTGTTGTCCGGCAGGGACCCTCCGCGGGTCCCCGATGCTTACCTGTCCCCTTTTGATCCGGCCACAGTCCAGGCATCGGGGGTCACCGCTAGCTGTGACCCCCGATACCTACCAGCATTCCCAGATCGGTACCGGCGTTCTGGTACCAGCGGGGTGTAGGAGTGACAGCATGGACATCAGTACTGAATGTCCATGCTGTACACTTAGATGTGCAGCCACAGATGCATTGTTTAAAAGCTTCAGGGGCCATACAGCCCCCCTCTAGAACAAGTACTCAGACTCCGAGCTGGCACCAATGAAAAACTGATTTGCCTTGGCTTGGGGGTGGAGTATATAAGGGGACTCAGTGCATCCTGGGAGGCTGAAAGCTTAACTCTATGCTGCCTGGATGCCTGATGATATCACCTATATCCCAAGGTATCCTGTGGATACCCTATGGACCCTGATGTAGAAAGATATATTTTAAAAATATATACAGTATTGGAGGTTTTCACTGGTGTCATCCCCAAAAGGGATTATGGTCTTAGCTGTGCCCAGTATGCTTGTAGCAGTCCCCTGAGTTGGATTCTGACCATGATAAAATAGATTAGTCAGCAAGCTACTGTATGTCTGGTAACAGAACAGGAACAACAAAGCTAAAAGGATATAGCAGCATGGGTAACTACAAGGGTTAATGCAGGACAGAGGACAGGAACAAGCCAAGCCTTACACAGATAGCACAATAATAAAGGGTTGGAACACAGGAGACTAGCTCTGTGAATCCTAATTCTCTGGCAACTTCTTGTAGCCAGAGTGGACTTTAAATAAACAGCCTGATAGAAAAACTTGCCTCTAGTGACATCAGCAATCACATATCTAAAGGTATAAAGCCCTTCCCATATAGTAAGGAAACTGCACAGAAGCCTCAAGCAGAAAAATTAAGGGCCTGATTCAGAGCCGGACGCAATTAGCGCTCGCTCGTCCAGAAAATAGGGGTGGCTATTCAAATGAACCGTTCGCTCTTTGCGGTCTGTTCACGCCTCTAGGTCTGAACGAGCGAACAAAACTTGCGGTCATTTTTTGGGAAACTACGCCCCCTGGCCGCTCGCATCCTACGTCATGTCCGCTATTTATTAGATTAATCGAGTACATCGACCAGTGTATGAGCTGCTCACTATTCTTGTGGTTGGTTTTTGCTACCACAATTTTGCGAGCAGTTCAGGCTATAAAATAACCCAGTGACGTGGTCAATGACGCTGCTGTTTTAATTATGCACACCCATAAAATGCCCGTTTTGACCTTTAAGCACGCCTGCGATCGGATCTCCACTCCCCGTTTTCAAGCACCTTCCCCTGTTACCACCCACATACTCCTCATTCTGTCACTCAAATTATCAGGCATTCGTTATTTTGTGAGCACATGAATTTCGGCCGCACTGACTGGTTCGCGCATGCGTATAACGATCCGTACGCATGCGCAGTTGGGCAAACATCGCTCGGAGCGAACGAGCTGCCGCTTACGAGTGGCTCTGAATCAGGCCCTAAGTCCTCAGGTACTGAAACAGCAGCATCTCAGCAGGTCTTGTGTCTGACACCTTGAATCCATGTGGAGCATGACAAATCATGTGGTTATTGCCTGAGAGATATTGCTGGAAACAAGTGAGCCATCTCTGTGTCCTAATGTGTGTACTTATTTGTACCAAGGTATGATAAGATATATTTGTGTGCCCATATCTGATCTTTTGAGTAGCAAGAAATGTGTCTTAAAAATCAGAAAAGAACAGACATGGACTATTCATGGCATAACTGTGTGATATTATATGAAACATATTCCATCATCGTGCAATGTTGAAGCACTTAATTGGCAAATTTTTCCCCCAAAACCAGCCAGTTATTGTAATTTTTTTTAATTTATTTAATTCAATTTAAAATGTATTTTGGCGGTGCCTTGCACTTCCTCATCTCACCATATCCAAAGGCCCAGATTGTAATTGTTACTCCCACCCCTGACTATTACCAGATACCCCAGGAGCAATATAACCCCACTGCAGGGCCCGGATTTACCGTTATGCAATCTAGGCGGACGCCTAGGGCACCCCGGAATTCGGCCCTGGAAAGAACCTGTATTTTGAGCTGCTGCTGGCACTGGATGGCGAGAGGCAGGGGCATAGGGAGGGTGGTTCTAGCAGAGCGCAAAGTCCAGACGCCGTAAATGTAAGAGGGGCACCGCACCCGCCCCTTGGGAGTGAAAGTCTGCCTCCCTCTCTCAGCTGCTGCCGGAGGCAGGGACAGCTGAAGCCGCGGCAGTGACTTTGCCAGCGCAGTCTAGTCTGAAGGTGGGGGGAAAGTTAGCCGTACTGACCCTAGCAGTCATTGATTGACTGCAAAGGTAATACCCCCCCCGCCGCCACCGATATATAGCTCCTTCCAGAATGCCCGGCGTGACGTCATCACGGCTCCCTGCCGTCGTGAGGATCCCGTTGATGAAGAGCTGCTGTTTGAATCCAAGAGCTGTCTGACAGCTCCTAAAAAGTAAGTAACAGACTGAAAGTACATTAATAATATCACTGGGATTTTGTATACATAATGATTATTATGTATACAGAATCCCAGTGATATTGTCACAGGAGGTTGTGTCCGCACTCTGCATATTATAAATTCATCCAGGATGTTGAGGTATATTAATATATTTAGGACCCTGCTGTTATTGATTCCTGGTGGTGGAGGACTGCAGAAGGTGGCTGATTCAACATCTTTGTTTTGTGCTTGATTTTAAACTGAGATTTCTTTCCCTGGTTGGGTCTCATTGGATGTGTGCAGTGATAGGTTGATAGTGGCTGGCAGGTGTCTGTATTACCTGGCTCCACGGTGTATGGAAGTTACATGAGCTGTGTGCTGCATAATGTATTATAAAGGGCATTACTCAGTGTGGCATAATGTATTATAAAGGGCATTACTCAGTGTGGCATAATGTGTTATAATAAAGGGTATCAATGTGTGTGTCAAACTGTGTAAGGTCCATTACTGCACGTGGCATACTGTGTAAGGGGCATTACTGCATGGCATAATGTGTTATAATGGGCATTACTAGAGTTTGGCATAATGTGTATAAGAAGTACTACTGTGTGGCATAACATGCAAACTCTGGTGGCACCATATTCACAAACTGTGTTGCTGTTCCCAATCCCTCCCAGTCTCCCAGAATGCCGGTGGTGCCGGGCATGATGTTGTCGCACATAGCATTCTGGAAGTGGCCGAGGAAGAGGATGAAGCAGCAGCACACTGCAGCAGCGCATCCACTTTCTGCTAGGCATGCCCCCTAGAGTGATGAACGCCCTCTTTGATTTTTGCATTTTTATTTATTTTTTTCACATATGGGGGGCGCCAAAGGGAACTGGAACTGGCCCAGGCAAGAGGTGCTGGAATTTGCAGTGTCCCACTGACTGGACACAGGCATGAATCAGAAATTAAAATATTTTGCTATGGATTGTTTAAGGGCGGGGGGACCAAAACTGGTATCTTGCCTAGGGCCCCATGAGGTCTAAATCCGGCTCTGCCCCACTGGCATTTCCCCCCTCATGGTAATTGTTCCCCAGTGGCAGAGCACTCCTGCCAATCAGTGTCCATAAGTACGAACCCTGTTAGTAACCCCCCATATGTGTCGCTTATATACAGTATGAATTTGTCATTTATTTGGAGCACTCCTGATGAAATCATTGGTTTCACCACATTGAGGATCTGAATAACGTGTTGAGTTGACTTTTCCTATATGACCAATTTGGTTCCTGATTGCCTCATATGGATATCAGATAATCGCTCTACATTACGCTATGTTATTGTTTTTTTGAGTCATCTACTATTAAAATGTATGTATATAACTAATCATGGACTGATGACACTTTTCATGTGGTTCAGATAACCCATATTTTTTATTATATTTTGGTTTGGGACCATTGCACACTATCTTTTAATATATACACATAGATATATGAGCAGCTCAGGACTGTATACATTTCGCCTGTGGCAGACAGCATAATCAATCCACAGTCTTTGATCCTGACAAAGCTTAGCATACAGAGATTATAAACAGAAGGGAAGATTAATCACAGCCACACAGTGCCAATGCGGATGGGCTCCTTTCTTTTCAGGAACATGATTCCAGTACCAGCATTCCGCCCCTGATGGCAGCCCTGCTAGCCATGATTTTCAATGTTGGTCTGCAGAGTGATTTCAGGGGTGATTTAGCTGCAGACACAGTGACAGGGAGCATTCAGATCCCTGATTATCATGAATACACCTGACCTGTACTAAGCATGTGCAGTATGGGCCTGCGATCCCGCACGAATGCTGGGAAGCACACTGTCAGTGATTGACAGTCTGCTGCTGTTACTGTGGGGAAAGAGAGCAGCCTCCATTTCCCAAAACATATGCCTGTCACCCCTGTTGGGGAGGGGAGTGGAGAGGCCAGGATCTCGGGCGACTACCGGAGATTTCCTGGCCTCTTTTACTTCTCTGCAGTGGCCGGCTTGCATGACCCGATGGGATCGCAGATGATCTGATGCTGCATCCTTGGATGCAGGTTAGAGTAGTAATGCATGCAGGAGGCATGATGCCTCCTCCAGCATTATCATATTACAGCTATCGCAGCTGAGAACATGTTAGCAGCTGCGATAGCATATCCGTCTGTAGCTGAATCACCCCCTCTGCTCTGCAGTCAATCCTGAAATTCAAGATTTTGGTAGCTACTATATGCTGATTTGATTTCTATTCTGTAAGCCAGTCTGTTTCTGATATACCCCATTCCAAATGGTATGAGAATACACCTGCCTGTACTGTCATTTACTCCTAATTTGCATCGTTATCCAGGTTATAGGCGAGGACAATGTAAATAAATGAAGGCTGCAGGTGCACTTCAGGATACAGTTTTCAACTCGGGCAATGCCGGGTACCCCAGCTAGTAGATACCTAAATTTAAAAGAAGGGGGCACTCACCAGATTTATGTAACACAGCAGGATATATTCACAACAAGACCATAGTTCCATACAAAAACTAGGGGTGTGCACCGGCCACTTTTCGTGTTTTGGTTTTGGATCTGGATCTTTCTTCATGTTTTGGATCTGGTTTGGTTTTGCCAAAACCACCCTTCCGTGTTTTGGGTTCTGGGTTTTGTGTTTTGGACCTGTATTTTTTTTAAAAAAGCATAAAAACAGCTAAAATCACAGAATTTGTGGGTTTTTCTGCTCCTATGCTATTATTAACCTCAATAACATTAATTTCCACTCATTTCCAGTCTATTCTGAACACCTCACACCTCAAAATATTGTTTTTAGGCCAAAAGGTTGCACCAAGGTAGCTGGATGACTATGCTACGCGACACAAGTGGGCGGCACAAACACGTGGCCCATCTAGGAGTGACAATGCAGTGGAGTACAGGATGGCAGTTTGAAAAACAAGGCCCCAAAGTGTACAAAATGCAAAGAAAAAAAGAGGTGCAAGATGGAATTGTCCTTGGGCCCTCCAACCCACCCTTATGTTGTATAAACAGGACATGCACACTTTAACAAACGAATCATTTCAGCGACAGGGTCTGCCACACGACTGTGGCTGAAATGATCGGTTCGTTTGGTCCCCCACAAAACAAGTTGGCAATTAGTCTGTCCCTGCACAAACTGGCTCTATGGAGGCAAGATGTCGTCCTCATCCTCCTCATCCACCAATTCCTCAGCCTCTTCAGTGTTGTGTACATCCTCATCCTCACAGAGTATTAATTCTTCCCAGCTGGAATCCACCACCACAGGTCCCTCTGTACATTCTGGAGGCTGGTCTCCCTGGAAGAATTGATCATTCATTTTGATGAACATCATCTTCTCCACATTTTGTGGAAGCAACCTCCTATGCCTCCTATGCTGACAAGGTTCCTCTCTTTCGGAGTGCACACTGGAGTGGTGGGGGCAACTTAGGTAAAATAGAGCAAATTTGTACAGGAGCCTCCAAATTGTGTCTTTTTACTGCCAGTACAGGTATGGACTGTCTGACATGCCTGTTTGGATGCTGTCACAGATGAAACCCCCACTATTCTGTCAATGGTGACAGTATCATATGTAGTGACAGTAGACATGTCAGAAATTGTTGGCAGGTCCTTCAGTCCGGACCAGATGTCCAAACTTGGTCCTGCCTGCCCTGCATCACCATCAGCAGGTTGCTTAGGATACCTAAGTTGTTTCCTGGCAGCCCAAGTTGCGGGAGAAAATGAAGAAGGAGCTGTTGACGTGTCACGTTCCGCTTCAGCTGACAGTGTTTTCACCAGCATGTCTTTGCACCTCTGCAGGCTTGTGTAGGCCGGAAAGAGAGACACCACATAGGCTTTAAACCTAGGATCGAGCACGGTGGCCAAAATGTAGTGGTCTGATTTCAACAGATTGACCACCCTCGAATCCTGGCAAAGCGAATGAAGGGCTTCATCCACAAGTCCCACATGCTGAGCGGAATCACTCCATCTTAGCTCCTCCTTCACCTTCTCCAGCTGCTTCTGCAAAAGCCTGATGAGGGGAATGACCTGACTCAAGCTGGCAATGTCTGAACTGACTTCACGTGCAAGTTCGAAGGGCTGGAGAACCTTGCACAATATGGAAATCATTCTCCACTGTGCTTGAGTCAGGTGCATACCCCCTCCTTTGCCTGTGTCATAGGTGGATGTATGGGCTTGAATGGCCTTTTGCTGCTCCTCCATCCTCTGAAGCATATAGAGGGTTGAGTTCCACCGCGTCACAACCTCTTGCTTCAGGTGATGGCGGGGCAGGTTCAAGAGTGATTTCTGGTGCTCCAGTCTTCGGCACACAGTCACTGAGTGGCGAAAGTGGGCAGAAATTTTTTGGGCCACCCAAAGCGTCTCCTGCATGCCCCTGTCATTTTTCAGAAAATTCTGCACCACCAAATTTATTGTGTGAGCAAAACATGGGACGTGCTGGAATTTGCCCAGATGTAATGCCCGCACAATATTGGTGGCATTGTCAGATATCACAAATCCCCATGAGAGTCTAAGTGGGGTAAGTCAGTGGGCGATGATTTCCCTCAGTTTCTCTAAGAGGTTGTCAGCGGTGTGCCTCTTACTGAAACCGGTGATACACAGCGTAGCCTGCCTTGGAACGAGCTGGCATTTCTGAGCTGCTGCTACTGTGACTGTTGTTGCTGCGTATGGCGATACATCTACCTAGTGGGCTGTCACAGTCATATAGTCCTTAGTCTGCCCTGTTCCACTTGTCCAGATGTCTGTGGTTAAGTGGACATTGGGTACAACTGCATTTCTTAGGACACTGAGGTCTGACGTCTCTGTATATTCTCGGTATCTCCTGCCTAGTAAAGTGGATTCTAGATGGGATTTGGTACCGGGGACACACTACCTCCATCAATTGTCTAAATCCCACTGCACCAATGGCGGATACCCGATGCACGTCTAACACCAACATAGCAGTCAAGGCCGCAGTTATCCATTTTGCTTCATGATGACTGCTGTCGTATGTCATCCTCCTCGCTAAGGTCTTTTGGAGGGTCAATTGTTTAGTAAAAGTAGTGGTGTTCCTACTTCCTATCTGGGATGATGAACGACTCCCAGCAGCAACAGCAGCAGTGGCAGCAGTAGGCGTAGCAATGCAGGATCCTCTGGAGGAATCACGGATAGGATAGTCAGTCATGCCAGTGACATGGCCTGCAGGGCTACGTCTGATCCTGTTGAGGAGGGAGTTGACGGTGTGATTTGCAGGTGCTTCAATACAACAGGACAACGGGATTTAGGTGTCCCTGGACTGCTAACGGTCTTAGCCAAAGTTTCTGAACTTGACAGTAACTTTTTAAGAACACGTTGCAGGTGCCGTATAAGGGAGGATGTTCCTAGGTGGTTAATGTCCCTACCCCTACTTATTTCACCTTTACATATGGTACATATGGCAAGACAGTTGTGTCCGGATTTGGACAGAAATATTGCCAGACCAAAGAGGTGGAATGTTTGGTCTTCTGCCCAGGCATGACCGTGATGGGCTTTTTCATTTCACGGACAACAACTGTCTCCCCCGGAGCCTGATTTAAACAAACCACATCACCATCAAAATCCTCCTCGTCAACTTCCTCAGCTCCAGCTACACCAGTATCCTCATCCTGTTGTACTTCAACAGTGACATCTTCAATTTGAATCTCAGCAAGTAGACTGTGGGTGCTCCTTTTAGCACTTGCAGAGGGCCTGCAAATGGTGGAACCTTCCCGTCCAGTGTTGGGAAGGTCAGGCATCACAACCACCGCCACTCTTGGACTCTCCTTGGGGATTTGTGATACCTTCTTAGAACGCACAGTTCTTTGCTGTGCTTTTGCAAGCTTAACTCATTTGATTTTTGTAGTGGGAGGAGGGCTTCCATCGTCATGTAAAGCTGAACCACTAGTAATGAACATAGGGAAAGACCTTAGCCGTTCCTTGCCACTCCGTGTCATAAATGGCATATTGGCAAGTTTATGTTTCTCCTCAGATGAGTTAAATGTTTTTTTAAGGTCATTTTCCTGAACTTTGGTAGTTGGGATTTTATATGCCCTCTACTTTGACATTGGGCATTGGCCTTGGCAGACGACGTTGATGGCATTTTATAGTCTATGTCATGACTAGTGGCAGCAGCTTTAGCACTAGGAGGAAGAGGTTCTTGATCTTTCCCTATTTTATTTTTATCAGACAAAGTTTTGTCCTCCATTTATGTTATATTGATATATATACGTGCGGCTAAGGCGCACACAAACACAGAAAATAAGAATTTTGTATTTTTTTGGGAGTGCACTTTGGGGGTTATACCACCCTTTAAGAAATGAGCCAGCTGGCCTTTTACTTATGACGCAGGTGCAGGCTTGGCTTTGCTCCTTTGTTGATGCACGTGCGGCTAAGGCACACACAAACACAGAAAATAAGAATTTTGTATTTTTTTTGGAGTGCACTTTTGGGGTTATACCACCCTTTAACAGACTTATGACACAGGCGCACACTTGGTGCTGCTCCTTTGTTGATACACATGCGGCTACAGAGCATACAATTCACAAACACAGAAATAATTTTTTTTTTGCACTTGGGGGAGCACCCCTGATGGACAGAACACCCCCTGGAAAACACTACAGCACCCCTTTAGGACTACAGCCTTTATGGGACACTCCACAACACTGCCCAGCCAGCCCCTATAGTCTTTTCGAGTGGACACAGCCCCTATGGACAACAGCAGCACAACAGAGCCCAGCCAGCCCCTATGGAGTATGGACAACAGCAGCACAACACAGCACAGCCAGCCCCTATGGATTTTGGAGGAGTGGACACAGCCTCTATGGACAACAGGAGCACAACACAGCCAAGCCAGCCCTAACTCCCACCCTCCCTCTTCACTGTCCACAGCCAGAGTGAGAAATGGCGTGGACGAGGGGACCTTTTATAGAATCCAAAACCCGCGAGATCAGGAAGCGGGATGATGACGTTTTGCCTTGATTTCAGATCCGAGTCAGGCGGGAAAACTCGAGCCTGCCTCGGACCCAACTCGGATCGGGGGGGCTCGGATTTCAGAAATCCGAACCTGCTCATCCCTAACAAAAATCCACATCAATTGAATAGGCCCACCCCCCAATTAAGGTAAGCACACACCCAAATAAAGTTGAAAATTATCAGCATTAAAACAAGCAACAACTATATAAAGATATAAGAAAATACCTATGTGAGCAAAGGTCCATACATATATGTCATATAATTAAGGAAAATGAGAGGCTGATAGGAGCTTTGGGCTATTTTCTGATTTTATTGGGATATACTGTAGCTGCAGTTTTGACACCACCTTACCTCCCTTCCAAAACATTGCCCTTACAGCACATAGAACATACATAAGGATAAAAGAAATAGGTGCACTTAGTACAATAATGCAGTAGTAATTTACAGGGTCTGCGTTCGGCACACCGGTGGTTGGGATGCCGATGCTTACATTACCGGTGCCAGAATACCGATGCCAGTCAGAATCCGACCGTCGGGATGCCAAAGGTAAGTTACAGGTTTGGGGGGAGGGTTAGGTTTAGGGGTTAGGGTTAGGCACTAGGGGGAGGGTCACGGTTAGGCACTAAGGGGGGGAGGGTTAGTTTTAGGGTGCAGGAAGAAGTAGGTTAAGTTCAGGCACTAGGGGTTGAGGGTTAGAGTTAGGAACCAAAGAGGGAGAGTTAGGGTGGGGAGAGGGGGATGGTTAGGGTAGGGAGAGGGGGAGGGTTAGCATACCGACCAACAAGTGTCAGTATGTTAACCCTGGTGAGATCCCAGTGTCGGGATTCTGACTGCCAGGATCCCGACTGTTGGTATTTCATACCAATTTCATTTACAGAACAAAGAGTCCCATCCTTATAAAGAGTTTTAAACAGCATAATTTATTTACACCAGTTTCATTAAGATTGTACAGTAGCACATTGCTAAAGTTTCCTGCTGGCCTATTTTTTACCGGGGCATATTGGCACTCATAATTCCTAACCACATGTCAACCATGCTTTTATAGCAAAAGTCCCCAGCCAGGGACTCATCAGTGTCTCAATATTCTGAGCCAGGATACTATCAACAATTGAGCACAACCACAGAACGTACACTCACAGAATCATAAACTAGACTTACCAGTAAGATCTTTTAATTCTACAATATTGCAGCATGGTGCCATTAAGTATCAGCACTAACAGTGCTACACCACTATGGTATGATTACTCGTTTATAAGTAGAACTTTGATCATTCATGACTCAAGGAATTACTAAGATATAAACAATCATCAGTAACAGAAACAATCTGATACATTTAATATATTTGAACATTATTTTCATGAAGAATGCTGCAATTCCTAAATCACCCATTGAGTGATCAGACAGCTTATATAATTGACGGGCTTGCGGCTGGATCTGGGTAAGTACTCACCACATACTTTACACCATTCTTGCCTGCCTGCACCTGATGCTCGGGTCTCCTTTTTTCACATATGGGATACGTTTGAGGATGAGAGCCGGGATACCGAATAATATACTAGTGGACAAAGGGAGATCCTCCTTCTTTTGCACCATTAACTGTCATTAAAAGAACCAGCTGATGACCTTATAAGAACATACTGCCACAAGTTATTGCCGACCCAGTTTTGTAAGATTACATAGTGACTGAACTGCCTTCAAGTGAACACCCTACCCACAGTTCATACGGTGGTTTACACCAGGACTTATATACTACATCCCCCATCCCCCCCTTTTCCCATACATATCCCTATATATACCCATGAGCCAGATTTGTGACATCGTCCACAACTACCTTACCCACAATTCTAAACTCAGAGCGCTCACACCTACCCTTGTCTATCATATATAATTAACAGCAAACATTATCGAATGTACAGTACTCTAGTGTATATATTGTTATCCATGCGGATACAATCCATCTCACTGGTATAATATGTAATGCCTCCATTTATTAATATCAATGTTTTATCTACCTTTCACACATACCCTTAACACACAATCTTTGTATACATATGTCACAGCTTCAGTTAGAAACCTACCCTACTGTATTAGTCACCACAAGGTTTGCATGAACTGCAGATTATCTACAAAGTAATTAATTAATGTGACTTCATTAAAATGTGTTTTGTTTGATGAGAATTGATACTGATATTTATTGCTGCAGAATGTATTGAAGACATTCCATAGGAAACGTCATTCTAATTGCCATCCAAAATTAAATACAAAAAAACAATCCTAAATACAGGGTTTAAGCCAAGTATTCACTTTTGTAGGACTTAATAGACTTCTAGTTTATGATTTTAGATAATCAATTGAGGATTTACCATTATCTGGGACAACTAGAGGTTGTTGAAAAACGATGGGGAGAGAATGTGTTAATTTTGAAGTCATTGTTGCACATGTAAATAAAATGAACATGATGTCCATGCATTTAGAGTTAGAAAAAACATCAGAGAACAGGAAAGTGTTTATTGTAAAGGTTTATTTTGATATATTAGTAAAACATTATTGTATTTTTAGTTTTCAAATTTGTAATGCCTAGATTGCTGTTCATTTGTTTAGTGAAGTTGTGCGAAATGGATTTTATTTTGATTGATTTTAAAATTAGTGAAATAAAGCGTAAAATCAGAATAGCCAAAATAATGTATTGATTGAGAATACTACTGTATGATGGTATTAATAGAAGGTGCTTACAGTATTCATAAATCAGCTTGTCAAAACTCAAAGAACTTTAAAAAGGGAGAGTTGTTAGCTATTGTGGAACAATCTTTCTTTAAAGTTGCAATATATTTTGACACCATTATATAAATTATAATGCATAAGTCAGCAGTATATTGAAATTGACAGGGTCATAGTTAGAAGTGTTTTGTGAAAAATTTTATTGAAGAACTCGTCTTGAAAAAATTGTTTGGAAGATGCATGGAGACACCTTGACAAGTACGATGGTTAAAGAATGAGACTAAATAGTATTAACAGATCAAAACATCCTAAATTATACATAATTCCTTAAGTGTGCTATTTAATAAACCTAATTTTCTCTCTCCTTAATTTTCATTTTATATCACATTTACTTTATCGCATTACTTCTAAGAGTTTGTAAAATGTACAGTAACTTTGAAGAGATAATAAATTGACAATCAGGGTCATAGCTAAAATATTGTGAGCTACATAGCAACATTTTGAAGGGGTCGCCACCACAATGCACATCTCTTTTTCTAGCAGTTGTTAATTTCATGTCCCATATTAGTGCCCTAGTTCATTTTATGAACCAAAGTAATGCACTAGTTAATGTTATGCCCCATAGTAGTGCCCTCATTAATTTTATACCCCATAGAAGTGCCCTAGTCCATTTTATACCCCATAGTAGTGCCCTAGCTAATTTTGTACCCCATAGTAGTGCCCTAGTTAATTTTGTACCCCATAGTAGTGCCCTAGTTAAGTTTATGCCCCATAATAGTGCAGTAGTTCATATTATACCACACAGTGCTCCCATTTCATATATTGCCACATTGTAGAGGCTCCAGCTCACAATATGCCACATTGTAGTAGTGCCAAGTCACATTATGTCACACGGTGTCCCCTGTACTTTATTTTTGACACCAGTTCATATTATGCCATACGGTAGTACCCTTGGTTCATATTATGCCACATAGTAATGCCTCCACTTCATAATGTGCCTCATTACAGTGCCCCTAGTCAGTATTATGCCATATTACAGTGCCCCCAGTTCTTATTATGCCACACTATAGTGTTTTCAGTTCATATTGTACCACATTACAGTGCCCTTCAGTGCATATTATGCCTCATTACAGTGCCCCCATACATTATAACATTCACAACACACACCCCATTACCATTATAACATTCTCTACATACACCACTCACTGAAAATTAAATATTTCACCCCATTAGGTAGCCTTATCCTATTTAGTAGTCTGGTAGGAAATTATATCCCATTGGCCTCTTTACTTATCTCACTGTATTTGTCAATTGTGATGCTTCAAGTGCTCCTTCTCATTGGCAGCTTTTGGTTTTTACATGGCATTCCCATGTCTGCAGAGCCTTCAGGGCTTAGAAGATTGCAGTTTACAGTGAGTGTAAAGGAAAGGGGAGACTAACCAGTTCCACCCTGAGGGGAATGCTACCTAATGCATCAAATTCCAGACTTGAAGCTCAATCCTCACTCCCCAGCTCACTTCACAAAGGCTGTAACAAAGACATTTAGGCCCTCCTGGCCGCTCGCTAAGCTGTGGGTGACCACCCACAGCTTTAGCGAGCAGCCAGGTGATGGTCGCGATCATCATGACCATCGGGCTTGCGACGAGACCCTTGTGGTAGGGTCTCATCTGCCGCAAGCCCCAGTGAGCTTCCGTCTCTAATAGAGCCAGAAGATCACTACTGACATCACTCATGATGTCAGTAGGACCGCCCACAAATGTCAGGCATTCCTTCGGGAACACCTCCGTTTGGCAAGCCACCCCGAGCTGTCGATCAACATTGACAGCCGCCCCATTTGTAGCTAGCCCCGGAGCGAGCAAATTTCTATCTCGTGCTTGGGTTCGCACGTGCGCACTGCCCAGCCATCCACCCGTTGTGAGCGCGTCTGAATCAGGCCCTTACTCCCCAACAGTGCAAGGCTCACTGATAAGCTCAGCTGTGCCTGTGAGGGAGTGTGGGAGATGGTTCAAGTCAGTGTGTAACTTTACTAAGAGGGAGAGACAGAGAATGCCACCTACATGAGCACTGGCAAATCTCCCATTTTAGGCCAGACTACGGGCCTGACACAATTGCTTAGGAAGAAATTACAGGAACTTGGTTGACAAATATCTGACTTGGGTCTGGGGCTCCCTAAGACTTTGGGCCTCATAGCAATGGCACTGCCTGCACCCACTATAGCTACACCAGGGTTGACAATTATATCATGCCATACTCCTTACATATTTAAAGGATACATAATTTTCAGTATAAAAATGAGAGTTATATGTGAACTCTCTATTCGGGCATTGTAAATGTGAAGAAATGATGTAACATCTAAGAAGAGTTGTAATTTAGGAATTTTTTTCATTCCTTCCTCACTTGTTATTCTGCATTTATTGATTCCCTTTATACTAGTGTATATGGTTTAATTTGTATGGATGTATATGATCAACTAAATAATAAAGAGTACTTGGCAGCTCTATCAACTCTGTCAACATTATACAGCTTGGTGAAAGACACTGCACTTTGCTATTTAAACACTTTGGTCAGATCTATAAATGTAGCTCTGAACCAGCTTCAATCAGACATTTATTTATCTGTAGTCATATCCAATGTTTCTAGGTTTTAAGAGATGCAAACCACATGTAGTTTATAGTAAATCACTGGATTATAAACCAAACCTCATGCAAAGACTGATAGCTGATATACTGTAGAAGTTACATATAAGTCCATTGTGCTCTCAGACAGTTACGAATTATTTGCAGCTCTGGAGTCTGTTCTTCTATTCATTTTTCAATACCAATTAAAGACAGCACTGCAGAAAATCTTGTTTAATTTCTTTATGCTCTATCTCCAACACCGAATAAATCAGGAAAACTCTGATTTAAATATAATAAAATGTTTCACTACAAAAAATAATATTTCACTGCAATAACTTAATTTTAACAGAGTGATTATCATAAGTATGGGTTAACTATGTAACCTACTACAGGTTTTATACTGTATAAAAACATTTTATGCCCATTGTTTTAGAAAAAAATTAGTTGAACAGAGCCAACTTTGGTTCTCAAAACGAGGTAAAATGTCATCTTCCTTCCACCAGATCTCGTATATTTTGGATTGGATCATCTTCCCGGCATTGGATTTCACGATTTTATGATTGCATATAAAAAGTTAATTTCACATAAGAGATTAGAGGAAAAGGGTGTGGACTGCGGGCTGCAGCACTGTGAGTCACTTTGTTAAAAAACATTAGGAGCACTGTGTTAAAGGAGCACTGCTCCTGCCTTAGGAGTGCTGTGAGGCACTATGTTGTGTGTTCAGACACTGTGTTAAAAAATAACATAATTAGGGTGCCATTACTAGGAGCGCTGTGTGGCACTGTGTTGTGTGCACTGTGTTAAAAAAAAGCCATTATGGTGCTATTACTAGGAGTGCTGTGTGGCACTGTGTTGTGTGTTCAGGCACTGTGTTAACCAAAACGTCATTAGGGTGTGATTACTTGAAGTGTTGTGAGGCACTGTAATGTGTGTTTAGGCACTGTTAAAAATATTTAAATAAAACTGTTGTGTGTTCAGACACTGTATTAAAAAAAATAATGTCATTAGGGTGCCATTAATAGGAGTGCTGTGAGGCACTATGTTCTGAGTTCAAGCACTGTGTTAAAAAATAACATCATTAGGGTGACACACTAGAAGCGCTGTGAAGCACTGCATTAAAAATATTAAAATAAAACTGATGTGTGTTCAGGCACTGTGTTACAAAATAACACTATCAGGATGCCATTACTAGGAGTGCTGTAAGTTGATATGGATCAGTCAATAGAATAGCAGGAGGAGCAAGACAGTACTAGTGCTGTGGCTGATGCCAGTCATGATAGTACTTCAACATCTGCTAAAGGTGGTCCAGGGGGAAACAAAGTTTAAGAAAGGGCACCTGAAATCTAAACAATATTTCTCAACATTAAAGAAAATATCATCTCTAATAATAAAGGGCCAATTTACTGCTGAAAAATTTCAATTTGCCAAATTTCCATATACCTCACATCTTCCTTTGTGAGTGGTCATCCTGCTACTGCTGTTTCATGCACTAAAATCCATATTATGGAAGCCGCACACAAACACATTTAGACATCTTCTAAAATGTCACATGCAACACCTTCTCACTCAGTCTACATGTGTCACTTTTAAAACAGGGAAATCAGTTAACCAAAAAAAAACTAAGGCTGAAAAACAAACTTTGTGTTCACAAACTTCACAAATCCCAGAGGAGAGTCTAGGGGTGTCCATGAATGATATGTGTGAGTCTGACATTTCTGACACTGTACTTCTAGAGAATCCTCTTTCTACAATTTCCACACCCTCTGCAAATGTGGGGATGAGCAACAGTAAAAGTAAGATGGTGGCTTAGAAATTGAGGATGCTACTGTGGAAGTGCAAAAGGATGAGGGGGCTATTTGTGCATCTGCCACTTATAAGGATGTTGATGACGAGGAAGTTGTTTATGACAAAGTAAGTCAGCCCCCAGTTTCAGTACTTCTCGTCCGTGATAAGAAGAAGGTCATTGTCATTCCTGTGCATAAGACCAAAAAAGCAACTCTTTAATATGAATTATTTCCACCCAAATCCTGACATTTGTCAAACCATATGTACCATATCTGAAGCTAAATTAAGTGGAGGTAGTAATGTTAACCTTCTATGAACCTCCTCACTGTTACATCATTTGCAGTGAATTCATGCATATTATTTTGGAAAATCTCAAAAATCCTGTAGTATAATACCAAGTAGACCAGCATCATCTAGCAGCAGCATAGACAAATCCCAGCACATGAAATCTCCAATGCCAACACCTTCATCATCAATCTCCTCATTTATGATTGTAGGTAGTCCTCCTGCAACCAATTTGGCTAAATGACTGCTTATGTGCTAGGGCTACTGCTGCTGAAGGTGAACCCTCATCTCAGAAGGGGAGCGAGAAGATTAGTAGTTTCAAACAACAATTGACTATGAAACTATCATTTGAAAGAGAAAGCAAGTAGGAAAGCTGCCATCCAGTTACACAGGGGATCACTGAAGCTGTGATGGCTATGCTAACATTAGATCTGCATCCAATATCCGCCATCAATGCACCTAGTTTTAGACAGTTAATTCATTTAAATGATAATGACATCTTCTGAGTGTAGAATGATTAACAATGCTGCTAGCCACCTTAATCCCAATGGTAGGTTGTTTTGTGGGGGCCCAAACAAACCAAGAACTTCAGCCGCAAAAGTGGCAATTCCTGTCACTGTACTGCTTGCTTGTCCTTTTAATATACAACAGAAGAGTGATTGGGATGGCCCAAGAAAAAGTCCATCGTGCAAGACTTTATATTATGGGCTTTGTAAAAATTGTGTGTGTTTGATAGATAGTGTATTACTATACCTTACATTGTTGTTTTATATCTTACAATGTCATCATTTGAGATGCTTGTTTCTTAACAGTGTTTTCCATATTTCTGATTTTTTTTTTATAGTTATAATAACACTAATCAATCAAGCAATGAATCAATGATTTACCTGGTTCCACTAAATACTCCACATCTATTTACCTGTGCTGGCCTTAGGCCTCTGATATAGTTCTTGATTAAAGAAACCATTCTAGAGCATTGTATACTGTAGTTTATATTATATTGCCATCCTGAATGCCACTGCAGTGCCACTCTGTTTCCTACATGTGCTATATTTTTTTTTTAACTGCCATGTGTTTGTGCTCTGTTGCTCAGTTTAACCAGTCAGTTCGCCACAGCCTTTGGCCAATTTGGGTAAAAACAATATTGTAAGTTGTGAGGTGGTCAAAATTGACCAGAAATTATTGTTATTTAAGTTAATAATACTATAGGAACAAACATTGGCCCAAATTACATGATTTTAGCTGTTTTAATCAATTTAAAAAAATAGAAAAATCCAGATGCAAAACCAAAACCCAAACACGGTGCTGAATTAGAACTAAAACCAAAAACCGGGTTTGCTCTCTAGTTTTAACATCACAAGTATAAAGCTGTATATTACATTAACTTGAACAACACGCCCCAAATGAGGTAACTTTTTGACAACATTTCTCTGAGTAGTTGACAAAAAAGTGCTGTGTCATATTTTAGATTGTTGGGACTCCCGGACAGCTTCTTGAGGGGCCCTTGTATAATACTATCCTGTTTTTTAATGCAATGAAGATTACAAAGAATGCAATTATTTTTTACTAGGAAAACAAAACATTTATATAGAACATCCAGACATGTCCATGCATAGTGACAACAAGCATAGTGACAAAAAGCACAGATTGGGGCATACAGTATACCATTCATCAAGTCCCAATAATTAAAATGTCTAACAGCATTTTGTGACAATGAAAAATTAAGTATCACCTGAATTTTTTAATTACGTAATGACTGATAATATAGTCAATTTGGCTATTATAACATATTATGAAATATTTTCTTTGCACCAATCAGAACACAATATGAGACCAGTCTCCAGATGAGCAGAGAGCATGTAAAGCAGGGGTGGGGAACCTTTTTTCTGCCAAGGGCCATTTTGATATAATTTGTGGCCCTGGTGCAGGCCACGCCCCCTCAGTGTGATGTCACACAGGGTGGGGCCACAATTGCCGGTGATTACGGCAATGCTCGGAGCATCGTAAGGGTGCACCAGGGAGCTGTAAGGGCAGTGGTGTGACCATCTCAAGCATCCTAAGGACGCTCCAGGTGGCACTGCTGCATAGATTCTGGCTGCAGGGTGTCATTCTAGGTGGGTTCCGGACTATAGATAGACAGTAATTAGATAGACAATGTCTAGATAGTCACCAGATGTTAGACAGTAAATAGTTAGACAAGGAGAAAAGTTTGACAAAGACAAAAATCCGACACACTAAAGTAAGACATGTAAAATGTTCGACAGGTACAAAAGGTGGACAGGTACAAAAGTTCCACATGAAAATGATCGACACAAAAATGGTCGACACATTTTTAATAAAAAAAATTTAGGCCACTTACTGGAGGGTTAGGCAACCTCACGGTTATGGTTAGGCACTAACCCAGACAGTTAGGGTTATGCACCAGGAGGAAGGGTTAGGGTTAGGCACCCTGGGGAGGATTAGGGTTAGGGTGAAGATTAGGGCTAAAAAACAAAATGAAAAAAATTGTTGACACATTTTTTTTCTTCTTTTTTTAAGATTAGGGTTAGGCACTCACTGGACGGTTAGTGTTAGGCACTTACCCCCACGGTTAGGGGTAGGCACTTACCAGGAGGGAGGGTTAGGGTGAAGATTAGGACTAAAAAATAAAATAAAATGTGACGACCATTTTTTGTCTGACTTTTGTCTGTGTCGAACTTTTATCATTGTCTAACTATTAACTGTCTAACATCTCGTGTCTATCTAGACATTGTCTAACTAATTACTGTCTATCTCTTATAGAACACCCTTCTAGGCACCCTGCTAGCCAGATGAGGCTAGCAGAAAAAAGCTCAGAGGGCTAGACTAAATGATTCAGGGAGCCCTATATGGCCCACGGGGAGGAGGTTCCCCATCCCTGAGGTAAAGGCATATGACTGCAAGCATCCAGGACACATAGCTTTCGAGAAATAGAACTCCTCCTAAATATAAGCACCTCCACACAACCTCAATGCAGTCATCTGCTGTTCCAAACACAAAGCAGACATCTAATCAATATGTAAAATATTATTGATAATGAAAATAGCAAAATAAAAGATATATAATTCCATGATTAAACTTAAGAAAATTATATATATATATATATATATATATATATATATATTTTTTTTTTTATTAAGTAGAATTCATTGTGAGAAATAAGAAAGTAAAGTGTTTCCCCTATTGTTGCCTTGGCAACCAAACAGTTACAATGTGGTAGTGAAAAGCCCTTACTGTTTCTTCTTCTTGTATTACATTTCTTAAGTCTCAGAGGAAATGAACAAATACAAGTAGTTCTTGGGATTAGTGTTACAGGATGACAAATAAACATAATTATCAAATGTAGCAGGATATGTATTTCTTTACCATGGTCTAATGTATTACTTATTAAAAGGTACAGTTAACTTATCTTGAGAAATTATTTTAAAAATTAAGTTAAAATTTAATCAATGTATAAAAACGATCATATGAAGATTGTTTGTAAACTGGAGAAATTAAAAACTTGCACTAAACTCTATTCCCAGTGATAAAGATGTCTCTAGGAGATACAGTCAATATTCTGGTGGCCGTGATGATGGCGCTGATATAACCGACGCCAAAATCCTGATTCCTCTCACAATACCAACGCCGGCATCTCGATCACCGGGATACCGAAGATAAGTAGCACTTAGGTTTAGGGGTTAGGGTTAGGCACTAAGGGGGAGAGTTAGGTTTAGCATGTGGGGAGGGGGAGGTTAGGTTCAGGCTCTAGGGGGGGATGTTAGAGTTAGGCACCAAAGAGGAAGGGTTAGGTGAGGGGGAGAGTTAGCATACCAAACAACAAGTGTAGGTATACTAGGCCTGTCGGGATGCCGGTGTCAGGATTCTGACAGCCAGTATCCCGACTGCCGGCATCCCATACCCTACTGTCTCTAAATATCATATTAGATCTGCTAGAGATGTTCTCTGAATAAAAACCTAACACTTATTGGTATATATTAATGGTGTATAAACCAATGTACATAAACTAGCAAATATTTATTATTAATTAACTACTTCATATCAGCTGCCTACTGTAGATGGACTAAAGAAAATTCCAATATAATTGCTTAATATGTTCTTTGAAGTAGGTATTCACTCAATATATGAAAGCAGCAGGAGCAGTGTTTAATAAGTCAATTTACACTGCAAGGAACATTCCTTTGTCTGACATAAAGACTGATTCATGCAGTATTGGGGAAGAGAAAGCATGCACAAATATTCATAAATGTTGAAATGAAAGAAATAAATATATTTTCATCTGTTTCAGATACTCAAAGACACTTGGGTACTAATTAGCTGCACTATCCGACCATTAACTTCTGTCACGACCAGGGTCTCTCGGCATGGTAGTCGACGGGTAATACCTGTGAGGACGCTATGGCGAGGGGCATCTGACAGTGGCGGGGGTGCCTGGGGAAGAGCATTGGCTGTGCGTGGTTCTGTGGGGGCATACTGTCACTCTGGTCTGGTTAGGCCTGGTGGTGCTTCCGTTCCATTCTGGCATGGGCGCCGCCATCTTGCCTCCGGACATGTGACCTAGTTGCCCTATCCTGGTGTGTCACATGCTCCTCTCTGACCAGTCACGGCTGAGCACTGGGGATTTAAGGGAGTTCAGAGCTCCCTTGCATTGCCAATGCAACGTGTTTCTCTGCGAGAGCTGAGAGAGAGTGTTCCTGTGCTTAAACCTGTCTATTGGATTCATTGCCTAAGCCTGCTTTTTCTAACCTGCTCCAAACCCTGCTGGATTCCCCTACCTCCTCCATATACCTTTCTACCTGCCTGAGTACCTGAACCTGCTGTTTCCCTGCACCTTGTTTCATTTCATTCCCAGCTGGACTACACTACCTCTGTCTGCATCAGCTACAGCTCACCAAACCTGCATTCACTTACAGCTCATCAAGCCTGCATTCTGTTTTAGCTCACCATACCTATACTGGACTGTTCTGCCTGTCACTACCTGGACATTTGTTCATTAACCCTCACAACAGTTATCAAGTGCACTTTAGTGCTATACCTGGACTTTTGTTTGCCACTCCCATGTCTTCTCAGTCCCTTATTAAAAACCCCACTTTTTCATTTAAGTCTGCTCCTGTGTCTGCTTCTATCACCACCCCAGGTCCACAACAAATTCAGAAGCTAACAGTTTGCACTGGCCCCATGGATCTGGCCACGGAACAGGAGTCTGGCGCGGATTTTTTCCGAAGTATTGCTGGCCGTTTGGAAAACCTGGAAGCTATGCAGCACCAAGTGGCTCAGTTCCTGCAAGAAATAACTAAACACCAGGATTTAATTCAGAGCATAGCAACTCGCTTGGAGAGTGTGGAGACTATACAGCGACAGATGGCACAGTTTGTGCAAGACATTGCACGCCGTCTGGATACTGTATAAGCTACTTCAACGGCTCCTAGTGTGCTTGCAGCTACTCCTGTCCCCACTCCTGTGATTTCTTCATCTGTATCTACTCCTCGTTTGCATCTTCCCACACCTGATAAGTTTGATGGTACTCCAAAACTGTGTCGTGGATTTCTCAATCAGTGTGATGTGCACTTTACTTTGCAACCCTCTAACTTTCCTGATCCTAGAACCAAAGTGGCTTACATTGTGTCCTTGTTATCCGGCTCTGCCCTAGAATGGGTTTCTCCACTCTGGGAGCGTTTAGATCTGCTTCTGGACAATTACCCAGAGTTCCTAGCAACATTCAGGAGGATTTTCGACGAGCCTGGAAGAACTTCCTCTGCTTCCTCCAGTATTATGAAGTTAAAACAAGGGACCCGTCCTGTCAGCCAGTATGTCATTCAGTTTCAGACTTTGGCATCTGAACTCAAATGGAATGAAGAAGCCTTGACATTGGCCTTTTGGCAAGGTCTATCAGATCGTTTAAAGGATGATCTAGTGACTCGCGAATTACCCTCTAGTCTTAGTGATCTCATTTACCTTTGTAATAAAGTTGATATACGCATTAGAGAGCGCCAAGATGAAAAACACAGAGCTAAGCTTTTCCCTTCCCCTACCCGTCCCACTCCCTCCCTTTCCGAGGAAGAACCCATGCAGGTAAATCATACCCGTCTCTCTAACGAAGAACGACAGAGACGCTTTAAAGAGCCTGCTTTTCCTAACCTGCTCCAAACCCTGCTGGATTCCCCTACCTCCTCCATATACCTTTCTACCTGCCTGAGTACCTGAACCTGCTGTTTCCCTGCACCTGGTTTCATTTCATTCCCAGCTGGACTACACTACCTCTGTCTGCATCAGCTACAGCTCACCAAACCTGCATTCACTTACAGCTCATCAAGCCTGCATTCTGTTTTAGCTCACCATACCTATACTGGACTGTTCTGCCTGTCACTACCTGGACATTTGTTCATTAACCCTCACAACAGTTATCAAGTGCACTTTAGTGCTATACCTGGACTTTTGTTTGCCA
This sequence comes from Taudactylus pleione, assembly GCA_031769625.1. NCBI lineage: Eukaryota > Metazoa > Chordata > Amphibia > Anura > Myobatrachidae > Taudactylus > Taudactylus pleione. The sequence continues at coordinate 12,230,789 of JAUIMM010000153.1, read as the reverse complement.
CTCCAATGTCTTCTCAGTCCCTTATTAAAAACCCCACTTTTTCATTTAAGTCTGCTCCTGTGTCTGCTTCTATCACCACCCCAGGTTCACAACAAATTCAGAACCTAACAACTTCTATTTATTTCCATTGTCTGCTCAATTTTAGCATCTGTACTCTATGTGAAGCCAAGCCCCCAGGCGCAATCCATTTTCATCTCAGCCAGGTACGACAATGAAAGGGAGGAAGTTGCAGTTTGAGTTTTGCAGACAGGAGCCCCTAGAGGGGGGTTCTGCTTCTTACCTGCAGCAGCAGCCTCTCTCTCCAGCCCGGCACACGCTAAGAACAGCAGCAGTCGCCTCTGCCTGCACCTGCATGAAGTACAGGGGGAGGGATCACACTGATCCCCCCTCCCCCAGAACTTCATCTCAATCACCACACATGCCGATGCCAATATGTGCTCATATATTGGGCATATCCTATACTTGTGTCCTTTTGCACTTGGAAAGGAGGGACAAGGGTGTTCTCATGTAAGTTAGGTATAGTAGGGGATGCAAATCAGCCTTCTCATTAGAGATGCAACTAATTAGAGAAGCAACTGATTGTATTTCACTTATCTTTAATATATACTTTGATTGCACATTGTGCAAGCTTCCCCATTAAATATGATGGCTTCCACATTTTTGGGTTGAACTTATCTATGCTCTAGACAGAAAGTTGCACATATCTTTAAACACGTGCCTTTCAAAATATAGGGTCTGACTCAGTGCTGGAGGCAGTGTCGATTTCAGTATCAAGCAGACAATATTTCAATCTGTGCATGCTTCAGAGTAGCACTGCGCACGTGCGCAATGATTTTGCGATAGTGGCTGTAGTGTGGACAAATTTGTACACAGTGGCTAAGACTCTGGTGTCTTTTGACAGACATTCTCAGTGACCATAGGGATTCACAAACGTCAGATGGTGCAGCTTTGTATGCAAGCGGCGCACTTGAGATGGTGCTTTTAGCAGGGGCGTAGCAAGTGGAGCTAGTGCTCCGGGCACCGAGGTTAACAGAGGGCGGCGTCCTGGCCAAAAAAGTACTGCTTTTTATTTTCCCTCCCCCTCCCACTGTTATTACTAGACCATCGGAGATTTTAACAGAAGGGACAGGTGTACATGCAGGTGCGTCCTAAACCTCCCCCTTCCCTCCCCGATTCATAATACACAAAGATCACATTCCATTACCTTCTCCTCCTCCTATGCCCACAGTTGATTGAGCACACTGGCTGGCTCTACTGCTGTCTGCTAATCTCACTCTCCCCTGTCAGGTGCAGCTCAGGGGCTGGGCTGTTGCTGTAGAAGGAAGGTTCTGGTCCTTTCTCTCCTGTTTCATGAATTTTCCTGCACCTGACACTGGTCCCAATGTGCATTACAGTGTGTCTCCACCTCTTGTGAGTGTTGTAGGTCAGTGTGTGCCTAGATAACTACAATAATAATAGGAATATACAGTGGCAGATGGTGCAGTGGCAGATCTTGCGTGGCTGCAGCCCCTATAGTAAAATCCTCCACTTTTCAGTGACCCAGTGCAGTGTGTGACTGCACTGGCTTCACTGTGACTGAAGGTGGCTTCCTATTGGAAGCGGCACCTGCCAGTCACGCTGAAGACAGTCTCCCTGGGACAGCCAGTCCGGGCTTCTTGGGGCTGCAAACAATGCAGTGCCGAGAAGCTGGTGTTAGGTGTGCACATGTGCTGCACCACTGCTGCTCATGCTCATGCGCAGGTCCTGACGCCTGCTAGATTCATTGAGCAGCAGCAGCAGCCCCCCTCAGGTAAGAAGGCAGGAGCCGCTGCTGGTAATATTATATACAATACAGTGTATAATGTATAAATGGAAGTCCCAACAGAAACTCTCCTTAACTAATTGTATGCTGCAGATCACAATGTCATGTATTCTGCATTACATTAATAGCAGCCTTATGTACTGACAGTGTTCCTTATTAATATGCAATCATTTTATGAACTTGTGGCTGATAAAGGCCTGGGTCACATTTTTTTTTCTTTTATGCAATTTTCTATGTACCATACAGGCTGTGTGGAATTAACATATTTACAAGGTCTTTCCACCCTCAGCTGTTTCAATATAAAATTAAATTGTCATATTACTGCCCATATTGTTTAAAATGAATAAAGGTGTGGTACCATGAAGATCGCTGTGGTTCTCGTTCCCTCTTCCCTGACTCCACCCATGCCTCTGTCTCCCTTTTCCTCTATATTTGCCCCTTCTTTCCCCTGGGACGTATTACCTCACAGCCCTATATCACAGACATAAAGCCACTTGCCCAGCTCAATAACCACTCCTCTTCCATGGCCTCACATACTTTGGCCTTTTGGTCTTGGTTGACACTTGCTGTACAGGACTGGACAGGCCTTTTGGGTTGCCATCTCAGCAGGGCACCACCAGCCAGGTCCTGGGGAGACTCACTGATGGCTTTCAGCAGCCACACAGGGAACTCGGGAGTCCCATCCTTCTCCAACCCATGCTTCTGCTGTTGGAGGTTAGACAGGATTTACCCACCGGGTCCTCCAGAGTGTGCAGGGCTTGTATTGGCATCCTCCTTTACTCCTGTGTGAAAAAGAGTAGCTCACTGTTCAGAGAGCGGGCACAAGGAAAAGGTCAGGGTCAGATAATTTAACTAATTCTATAATAAATTAGTTATGTAGATTGTGACTAATAAATGTGTGGGGGGAGGGGGCCTGCGTAGCATGCACATGCTCCAGGTGCCACAGCACCGCGCTACGCCACTGGCTATAAGGCATCGCAATACAAATCCTGGCAGCTGTAACATTTGTATATATTCTCACAACTGCTGTGTATGAGTCTACCTCTGAATTATACCCATAGTCACATGAATGTAAGTGTATGGATATTTTTTTGGATGTATGCAAATATCACAGTTTTATGTTTTCTTTTAAATCAGATCCAAAGAATATTTTCCTGCAAGTGACAGAAATGTTACACATATGCTAGGTTTACACTATGGTTATGCAGTATTTTTTATTAAAAAAAAAAGAGAGCTTGATTGTATCATCTATGCTCTTTCAGATACCTAAAATGGTGGTACAAAAATAAGTATCTCCATTACAAAAGCTGAGACGTTGTGACAGAACAACAAATGCTACATGAAAAGAAAGTAATTTGCAGGTTATAAGACAGTTGTCAGTCTCTGTAGGGAAATAGAAATGAACCATATGGTTATGGTTAGAAATGATAGCTTCCCAGTCACAGCAACATTGCAAAGAACCTTATTTTTCCATTCTCTAGCCTGGGGAGACAAAGGTAAAAGCTAACGGTCAGGAAAGGTGTAATCCACTGGTTTCTAAATAGAAACAAACCAGAGAGTGAGAAAACGCTATTATCAAGAGGTAAACTTTGAAAATGCATTTTCTCTGCTTGGTAGAAATAAGTAATAATGAAAAACATGTTTTGAAAGGAAACAATTACCAAAGATTTATATTTGTTTTGAAATAAAAGGACATTGTTTAACCACATAATGACAGGATGGTTTTTATCCATTCATCCTTCAGACCAAGGGCCCAATTTAGCAATGAGACATAACCCCTTCTACACTCACTATTGGAGTTACATCCTCCTTTCAGTTTTTTATCAAATAGCGATAAACTAAGATTACCAGATTTTGTTACTGTATTGTTGACGGCATCTTTAGATGGAGAGAGTGATGTGGTTCCCATTGCAAGCAATGGGAACACAGCAACAGCCTTTCCAGTTTTAGCAAAGCCTTCTGGGTATTGCCTAGTCCCTGCCGGGTGAAAGTGTGATGAGCTTGTGTATGATACAGCAGCCTGTCACTGGCGGTATACAGCATATTTATTAGTATCACTACAATACTAAACGAAAGGTGCCACTAGCATTAAGGTTTCTTGTTAAATGGGGCCCCAAGTTGAGTTTTTTAGGAGGTAACTTGGTTTGTTTTTGGTACACATGTTGTTGTCTTCTCGGAATACTTTTATTTCAGCAGCATTATAAAGCATCATAGATGCTACAAAGGAAATACAAGTAGTCCACAATTCTTACTTACCATAGTTACTTTGGCTCATTTCATGTTTTAATCTGCTGACGGCCACAATACCGACAGTGGCATCCCAATGGTCACAATCCTGACAGTCCAACAGTGAGTATTATGGTTAGGGTTAGGCTGTTGTAGTGGACAGTTAGGGTTAGGCTATAGGAAGGGTGGGTTAGGGTTAGGCTGCTGGAGGGGACAGGGTTAGGCTGCGAGAGGGATGGGATAGGTTAGGATAGGGGTTAGAATACTTACCAAAATCCTTTGGGATGTTGACCATCAGGATGCCGCTGTCTGTATTCTGACCTTCAGCAATGTGACCATCGGCATCCTGTACCCAAAACCCAAATAAATTTGCTCAAAACCTCACACAGCTCCAAATGAAGATGATTGTATCAACTTTGCACTGGATCTTACAGAGGGAGTAGGCTAAGATGATCTTATAGAGGGAGTAGGCTAAGGTTGCACAAGTTTGCACTGGCTGATGGGAGGAATCATTTGGTATGGGGGCATTCTTTGCTGAGTACTACCCAGCATAAATGCACCTACTTATACAATAGCAAGGATTTATTAAGGGGTAGAAGATAAAAGAAATGAGATTAAAGAAAGGCGAAGGCAGATTTACAGAAGGATTCCTCACTTTGCTAAAGGCGCACATCTCTTTTACAACTGGAAAGTGACTTAATTTTTATGGCACCTTTGAGGTCATGGAGATCATCTCTTATTAAACATTTTAAATGTGCAGAGTTTTGTACATTTCAGTTGCACATCTTAAGAAAAGCTTTTATGATTTATTTAGGTCACAAAACAAGCTGTTTTTAAGCTCTGTTTAAGCTCTGTCTTTAACAAGCACATTTTTGAACAGAGAAAAATTTTGGGAGAAAATGCAGTAGCAGGTTAGATTTTGGAGTGACATTTTACATACAGATGTGTAAAATTGAGAAAACTGGACCCACCCGAACTTTGCTATTTCAACTCGGATTAAAAAACGAGGCTTAACATCATCTTCCTGATGCTAGATCTCACGTGTTTTCGATCCTATATATTTCCCTCCCGCTGTGATCCAGGTGCCATTTCAAAGCAGATGCCGGACATGTTGGATGTTGACTGTTATAGGCATTCTGTTTAATGGGCAGTGGCATCCTAGAGCAGTAGTTCTCAAACTCGATCCTCAGGACCCCACACAGTTCATGTTTTCCAGGTCTCCTAGCAGGTGCACAGGTAATATTCATTACTCACTGACACATTTTAAAAGACCCACAGGTGACACTAATTATTTCACTTGTGATTCTATGAGGAGACCTGGAAACCTGCACTGTTTGAGGTCCTGAGCACTGAGGGTCTCATTCAGACCCACTCGCAAGCAGCCAAGCTGTCGCTCAAGGTCTCGCACCAAAGGGGGCGTGCTGTCGATGGTGGGCGTGCCGGGGGTGTGGTTGCCAGACAGAGGTGTACCCATGGGAACACCTACCGTCTGGGTCTGGCCCCACTGACATCACTAGTGATGTCAGTGGGAGTGATTTCGGCTCTGATAGAGCCAAAATCACTCCAGGGCTTGTGGCAACGAGACCCTACCACAGGGTCTCGTCGCAAGCCCGATGGTCGCGATGGTCTTGACCATCGCGACCATCTTTTTGGCCGCTCGCAGATGCTATGGGTCAGAGCCGTAACAAGACTTTTTGGTGCCCTGTGCCAGTAAGAGCATTGGCGCCCCCCTCATTTTTCAAAGGGACATAATGCACCCAAAAAAGGGCCATGGCCTCATGGGGAAGGGCCAGGGAAGAGATAGGAGAGGCCGGGAGATGCTGGGGATGAAATAAGAGGAAGATACAAGCAAGAATGATAATAAACAGAAATTTGACAGGCCCAAACAGTGCCCCCTGACCTGTGGTGCCCTGTGCGATGGCACCGGCTGCACTACACTAGCTACAGCCCTGCTGTGGGTGGTCACCCACAGCTATGCGAGCAGCCAGGAGACCGCTCCAAGTTTAGGTAGGAGGGCCCTGATTCAGAGCGAGCACTCTGGTCAGAGCGTCCGGCTCTGAATCAGGCCCTGAGTTTGAGAACCTGTACTCTAGAGTAATACTGGCTGAGCTAATTTTATTATATAGGCACTTAGCAAAACATTGTGTTTCATTTTTATAGTTCAGGAACATCAAAATATTACAACACCAGTGTGACACTGACAATAGTAAGTAACTTAGCACTGCCCCTTGGTGCACTACTGCACACAAGTCAGCATCAACCCTTTTATCACTGTCATGCCTAGAGCCTACATTGCAGCCCAGGGCAGAATTAACTCATAGTGCACTGCACACTGGTGTTTTTTTGTCACTGCATGCTCAGTGCCTATTATTCATTGCATCCCACAGCTCCTCCTAAAACTGGGCAGCATTAACCCTTTTTGGTGCACAGTGCATGCTGGCACCCACAAAAGTTATCATTAGTGAAAAAAAAGTTGTTGTTTTTTGTATAACATGTGTGTGCTGTAGGTGCCGCACTGCATACATAAATATAAGCACTGTGTAACTCTGCAGTATGAGTTGTCATTAGTGAAAAAAGAAAATTGTGTTTTTGTACAACTTGTATTGTTAATCAATATGGATCAATAAGAGCAGAGAGCAGGAGTACTGTAATACTGGTGCTGTATTTGCTGCCATCAGTCATGACGATACTAGTCCTTCAACATCATCTACTAAAGCCAATGCTCAATGGAATTGAGGGTTTCAGCCAGTGTATCTGAAATCAAAACAATATTTTACATTGGTAAAGCAAAAAAAATAAAGGCAAAGTTTCCTGCAGAAAAATATAAAATTGCTACCATGCCATACAACAAATGCTGTTGCAAGTAAAAGTTCAGTACTTGCCCTTTATTTATGTGGTTCTGTAACTGCTGTCAGTCAGGCAATTTTATCTGACTCACATGACAAAGCAAGACCGTCTAGAAAAGGTGTCAAAAAAATTAAAATTGGAAAGATCAGTTCTAAAAAAACACTAAGGGATCTATTTACTAAGCAGTGTTAGGAGACAGAGTAAAAAGTGGTAAGGTGCCAGCCAATCAGCTCCTAACTCACAGGCTGTGTTTGAAAAATGACAGTTGGGAGCAGATTGGCTGGCACCTTATCACTTTTCACTCTGTCTCCTAACACTGCTTAGTAAATAGACCTCTAAGGTATTAGAACAAACTGTGTTCTGAAATGTCACAAATCCCTAGGGAGAGTCTGTGTCCGGCGAGTGCTATGTGTGAGCCTAACCTTTCTGATACTTTACTCATAGAGAAGCCTCCTTCCACCATTTATGCAGCCTCTATATGTGCGGATGAGCAGCACAAGTCAAGAAGTTGGTGAGCTAGAAATTGAGGATGCTGTGGAAGAGCAACAGGATGAGGGGAATATTTATGTAGCGAACATCGGCATTAATGAGGATGTTGTTTGTGTAAGTGAGGCACCAGTGAAATCAGTTCTTGCTAATGATAAGAAGGAAATTGTTATAACTGGGCATAAAATGAAATAATCCACTTCTTATGTGTGGAATTATTTTTACAAAATCCTCACACATTTGTCTTACCATCTGTAGAATTTGTAAAGCCACAGTAAATAGAGGTAGGGACCTTAACCATCTAGGAACCTTCTACCTGTTATGTCATTTGCAGCACATAAAAAGTTTTTGCCAAAATCAGAAACTTTGCTAAATAAGTAACAACAAGCAGTCCAGCATCAGCTAGCTTCTTTCTCTCCGCTAAATCCCCGCACCTTCAATCTTCAATGCCAACACATACATCATCAATTTTCTCACTAATGATCATAGGTAGTCCTGCATCCAATTTGCTAAGGCTAAATCCTTGTCTATCCAGGATTCATCAAAAGAATCCCTGAGTTCTAGGCCTGCTGCTGTGGAGGTGGATCTTCATCCCAGAAGGGAACTAACAAAAGTACTAGTAATGGTTTAAAAAAACAACTGACTGTTAAACAGTCCTTTGCAAGAGAAAGCAAGTACAACAGCTGTCATTGAGTCAAACACTGATGCCATTACAGCTATTCTACTATTAGATCTTCCTCCAATATCCACCATTAAATGTATCAGGTTTTAGAAAATTAATTGAGGTCCTGTGTCCATGCTACTAAATTCCATCTCAATTCCATTGTACTAAAAAAGCATTCCTTGTCTGTACCAGGACATTCAAAAATGCAATTATTGGCCTACAAAATGCCATTGTACCCAGCGTACAGTTATCCACAGATATCTGGACAAGCAATAGTGGGCAAACTAAAAATTATATGACTGTGACAGCCCACTGGGTGGGTGAATCGCATTCAGCAGCAGCAGAAGGTAGCACAAAATGCCAGCTCATTCTCAGGCAGGCTAGTCTCTGTATTATCAGCTTCACTATGGTGTCAACCTCAGGGATGTAATTAAAAAATGGCTTACTCAGAAATCACAAATCCTAAGGAGAGTGCATGCAAACGCCACAAATATTGTGATAGCATTACAGCTGGGCGAATTTGAACATGTCCCATGTTTTGCTCACACAATCAATTTGGTGATGTGAATGTTTTTTTAAAATGACAGGAGCATACAGAAGATGCAGTCTGTGGCCTGAAAACTTGTGCGACATTTTTGGCATTTAGCAACTGCATGTAGAAGATTGCAGCACCTGCAAGAACAGTTCAATTTGCCCTGCCACCAACTGAAGCAATAGGTAGTAACAAGGTGGAATTATACCATTTATATGCTTCAACAGATGGAGGAACAGAAAAAACATTCAATCCTTCACAACAAGCCATGTCATAAGGAGAAGAGGAGGAATGACCAGCTCAGTGGAGAAAACTTTCCATGTTGTGCAAGGTGCTGAAACCTTTCACTTTGAAGTGACCAGAGAAGTGAGTTCAGACAATGCCAGTTTTCATCAGGTATTTCCCCTAATTATACTTTTGGAAAAGCAGCTCAAGAAACTGAAGTAGGATATGAAACAAAAGTGATACCTCTAAGTATGTCGGACTTGTAGATCAAGTCCTTTATTCACTTTGCCAGTATACAGGGGTTGTCAACATCTTGAAATTAGATCACTACATTTTGGCAACCATGCTTGATACTAGATTTAAGTTATACATCATATCTTTCTTTCCAACTGACACATCTTAAGAGATGCAAAGAGCTCCTGGTGATCAAGTTGTCAGCTGATGTAGCACATGACACAACAATGTCTTCTCCTTCAGTTTCTCTAGACACTGCTGCTTCCTTAAATAAACTAAGCTTTCCCAAGAGCCATACTCGTGATGCAGATGAGTCAACACAACATTTTGACATCTGGTTGGATCAATAACAAAAAAAAGACACCTCTGCCAAAATGCACTCTGATATGGTCACCATGTAAAAAAATCGTGGAGGATTATTTTAATGACAGCATACAAATAGCCCTGTCAGACAGTTCCTTTGACTACTGGGAGGAAAACATGGCAATTTGGAGGCCCTTGTATAAACTGGCTGTTAGGATCTGCGGTTAGCAGATCATCTTGGTGGCAGTTCCCAGTCATAGTTGCTACTGGGACACTGCATCATGTCTTGTCCTTGTTCTGGCTACTGCAGGCAGCTGGAAATCCTGTCTAGTCTGTTTTCAACTCTAAGCTGTAATCTTGCCTGTCTGTCTGCAGACTTCAGCTGCACACTAATTAATTGTTTTTCTGTGTGCTGAACCAAGCTGCACACTAGCCTCTTATTAGGAAAAGCTCTCTGCAGGGAATGGCTCTGATTGGATCCTGCATCTCATAAGTTATAGCCAGCCCTGCACTCAGTGCCAGTTATACTGTCTGACTACCAGTGTATTTTGCTCTGTTCACAGTTACCTGAGTTCCTGCCAGTCTACCAAGTTCAACTGTTCTTGTATCCCGATCCTGTTAGTATTCAGACCTGCTCTATTATTACCACAGTTCTTTATAGTTGTCTCAGTCTGCATTCAGCTAATGTTACCTACAGTGTTATCCACCTCACTGCTTCCAGTTTGTGTTCAGGTGACGACTGAATGCTCCTGTCTGCCATCTGGTTCCTGTATTATGGTCTGCTAGGCCTCAAACTGTGTTAGTACTATCATATCTCAGTAGCCACTCATCAGCTGTCTCAGTTGCCTCACGGCTCCAATACTGCACCCTTGCCAAGTATATCACAGCTTTCAAAGCTGCATCTCGGGTGCTAGGCTGCCCCCTTGCCAAGTATATCACAGCTCTCAAAGCTGCACCTCGGCCACTGGGCCACACCCCTGCCGAGTATATTACAGCTCTCAAAGCTGCATCTCAGCAGCTAGGCTGCACCCAAGTATATCACAGCTCTCAAAGCTGCACCTCGGCCACTGGGCCACACCCCTGCTGAGTATATTACAGCTCTCAAAGCTGCATCTCGGCAGCTAGGCTGCACCCAAGTATATCACAGTTCTCAAAGCTACATCAAAGTCGCATCACAGGCTGTTAGGCTGCATTGAACTCTGTCTATACTATCACAGCTCACTGTCCGCACCCCAGCTGTCTAAGCCGCATCATGGACCACAAGGCTGCATCGAATTCTGTCTGTTCCTTGGCTCCTCAGTAGTCATACCTCAGTTGTTACAGTTGCTTACGACCCTCAAGGCCACTCTGTTCAAGTCTTGTCTCTGGCTATTTGGCCACATCATAGTCTGCAACTATCTGGGCTCATTAGCCACACCACAGCCTGCAAGCTGCACCTTGAACAGTGTCTGAACTCCTGCCAGTATTCTTGCCACATCATTATGCCTTGATTGTTTCTGGTTAGTCCAACCTTGGCCATACTCTAGTCTTGGGAAAGATTTCTGGACTGCACAACCTGACATATATATGATGGGAGGTGCTACCTGATGAGACTAATTGCAGGCACAGAAGCAGACAAATCTCAGGTACACAACTCCAAATTATTAATAATATATATAAATGCAATAAAATTTTGCAATCAATAGAGGTTTTTAGTATAATTTGTGGCCATACTCTAGTCTTGTCTGTCTTGTCTTTGCCAGTCTAGTCTGCATTGTCCTTGCCAGGTTCTTGCCTGTCTTGTCTTGTCTGAAATCCTACATGCCATAGTCCTGGTTCCTCCTTCCCTGCAGCTTATGCCATGTCTAGTCATTCCATGTCTAGCAACCTAGCTGCACTACAGTCCCAGATATTCCTCAGACCATAATGACCTGCTGCTGCTAGTACACAGTGTTCTCTCTGTGTTGTGCCATCTTTATGCAGTCTCACTCCAGTAAGCTCAGTTGTGGAAGGACTGCCAATCCTTTACCCAGTGTTGTCCTTGGTCAGCAGGCCTGTGGTCTCATCTCTGTATGAGAACCGTAACACTGGCTTTGCTTTACTTAAGCTGCCCACCCTCCAGTGAGTTTTCAGCATGGCTGGGAACCATGTCAATTATCAGCGTAGCAGGCTACTTCTTCAAAATCTGGAAAAGATGATGTTCAGCAAAATTAACTACAAATTCTATGAGTAAGACCTTTACTTGCAGTTATGTCAAAGTACAATGACAGACCCTGTTTCTGTAGTGCATGTCCTTTTTAATATAAAACATAAGGGTGGGTGGAAGGGCCCTTGAACAATTTCATCTTGCACTGCTTTTCTGTTAATTATGACTGTTAGCTGCATAATGCCCATCATTAGCAACACTGCTGCTATTTGGTAGATTGATTTGTGATGTCACAAACAAACCAGGTACTTCTACCACAAAATCGGCAGTCCCTGATGCTGAAGTGCTTGGTTTTTTTAAACTGTGCATGTCCTTTTTAATTTTTTAAAGCAACTGAGAAGAGAAAAGAATACCAGAATGATTAATTTATTAAAAATAAAATGTGTGAGTCTTACATCGAGAGCTGCAGTATGCTTAAGAGGGCAACTGAGGTGAGAAAAGGCCTTAAAAGAATAAATGAATCGTAAATTGATAGATACCATCCCCAAATAAAATTTTTGGAATGAAAGAATTAAATTAACTTATGACTCAATCCTTCCTTCCTTTCCCTGCCTACCACTAAATACATACTCCACCTTCCTCTGGCCTATCATCTAGTTCTCGATTAATGAAAACTTTCTTGGCTTCTATGGGGTCATATAGTTTATTAAACTGCCATCCTGTCTGCAACTGCAGTGCCAGTCTGTTTCTGTCATGATCTGCTACAAAGAGTTCCTCTGTGAAAGACAGAGAGCTGGGGGGTTCAGATGGCTAGAAGGCAGCTAGGGAAGTGACAGTCCTAGTTCCCTCAATAAATGTCAAACCCAGGTGTTAGCTAGACCTAGCCAGAGGTGCAGAGTCTAACCCACTTGGTAGTCTTCACCAGTGACCCCTCCAATTGGGATGAGGGTTTTGCCACACCAAGTGAGCAGATCGTGGCCCCCTGGCTAGGTACCTGGGAGAGACGAAGAGACTAGAGAATGACACTGTAATACTTGAACACAGGAGATCAGTGTGTGAGCTGAATACTTGAACACAGGAAACGAACTGAATACTTTAACACAGGAGTGCACTATAGAATGTTAGAGATCCTAGTCACAGGCTTGCTGAAAGAACACAGGATAATGTACTGGGAATACTAGAGATCCAGCTGAGAGCTAACTAGTATTTAGCATGAATGCAGATACCACAATAACACAGGGAGGCTGCAAGAAAGCTAAGCAGCACACTAAAAGACAAAACAGGAATTGTAACATGAATACTGGAGTTGAGAGAGAGCTAAAGTAACATACTGCAAATTAGCATGGAAGCTAATACAGGAAACACTTGGAGAACTGCACAGTCACTGGAACAGCAGTTTCCTGTTCCTGGAGTCAGACTAAAATACCCCTGTATAGCTGGTCATTGGATCAGAGGATCACGTAAGTGACCACAGGACTACCATTGGGAGAGACTAGTCAGGTTTTATGGACCAACATGGCTGCACCCATGACCGGCACCCTGGAAACCAGGACACATGCACGGAAGCCCTAGCAGACCCCAGGGAGAATACTCAGACATCACTCACCTCTACTCCCAGTGACTGAACACCCAAGGATGCCGGCGTGGAGGTTCCCAGGTCGCATCTTGAAAGTTTCCTAGATGTGCCATGTTGGAAGTTGAACTGCCATGTGTTTGTGCCATCCATTGCTGTCACTTAGTCAGCAAGCTAACTCTGTGCAACCTTTTGGCCTAAACTGCATGAAAACAATATTGTGAACTGTGAGGTGGTCAAAATTGACTGTAAATGTCTGGTAATCTATTTTATTTCTTAACAGTTTCTTATGAGGTTAATAATACTGTAGGATCAAAACAGGCCCATATTGTGTGATTTAAGCTGTTTTTATCAATTTAAAAAAATAGGTAAATCAATAAAGATCCAAAACCAAATGACAAATTAGAACCAAAATACGGCTGTTGGCGCACATCTCTAGTTCTGCAATCTTTACTGCATTCCGCATTTGGTTTAAGTGTTCCTAGAGCTACCCAGCCACACCACCAATGAATTGACAGTCGCCATTAAAGCAAACTTACAAAAAAGTAAAACATGCCAGTTGAAAGGCTTAACCAGTTTTGCAGATGCCAGGATAGGATTGTGTCTTTACATATTTAAATGGGTGTTGTGTGGTTATTTATTTTAACCTTTTGGGTCTATATAAGCATCTAAATGTTGAAATTAATGTTCTCTTGATCATACCATAATCACCACATATTAATGAACATTTTTATCCCCATCAGGGAGACAAGGGCAGTGCACTGTAGCTACTGTACTTCACGGGTTGAGAATTCTGTAGATCTGGCCCGGGACCCTTGGTTCGAACTGTACAGCTGAGACATAGAAGTTCTATATAACTCTTTTTTATGAGTCACACAGGCATTACGGTGTTAGAGATAGGAACCATGGAGCAGAGTGATGCTGGGATACGGACATGGAACCGAGGAAAATCAACAGACATCCTTCTGGGTGGCCCTTGCCCATTGACAAGAAAAGGACAGCAGAGCTAAGGACACACTCCATGGACAAAGGTAACCACCCCGGAACCATCGGGCTTGCGACGAGACCCTGCGGTAGGGTCTCGCTGCCGCAAGCCCAGGAGTGCTTTTGGCTCTATCAGAGCCAAAAGCACTCCCACTGACATAACTAGCGATGTCAGTGGGGCCGGCCCCAGATGGTAGGTGTTCCCATGGGAACGCCTCCATTTGGGCAGCAATGCCCCCAGCACACCCACCAAAGGGGGCGTGCTGTCACTCACCATCGACAGCACGCCCCCTTTGGTGCGAGACCTGGAGCGACAGCTTGGCTGTCGCTATGCGGGTCTCGCGCATGCACACGATGGAGCTCCCTCTGTCGTGCGGATGCGCACTAGGGCACCATCGACCCGCTTGCGAGCACTCACGAGTGGGTCTGAATCAGGCCAAAAATCGGAGTCTAGTGTATGCAGAGCCAAGCTAGAGGAAGCAAGTACTCTGGCACTGCTCTGATGAAAGAACTGAAACTGGAACCCAGTTAGGAACTCAAGTACTGAAGAGCCAGGATAAGAAATCTATCACCCAGTCGTGAATACTGTATTCTGCAAACTGCTCACTGCCTTGGAACGTGCACACCTTCCTCAGCTCCAGGACCAGACAGCAACACAAATCACAGGAAAACCAATATTCAGTATGCACAATAATGTAACCACTAACCTGAAATAGACCTGCGAAGAGCTTGAGTATAACAATGGAGGATTGAATAGGGTCTGTACGTAATGTCCCACTAGTACAGCAGCCGGATATGGTTGCCAGATAACTTTCACAGCGATGGAGGCTTGACAGTAAAACACAGCGGCAGTTGTAGCAGCTACAGATGGTAATGCCAGCTCTGTTGATGATGGAGACAGGTATAGCAACAGGACTTTGATGGGGCTGTATGAGGACTGTCCACTTGGAAATTCCATGTGAAGCAGAGGCACCTGGATGTAGCTATAGAGCTAGCTATGCAGAAAACAGTACAGTCCACAGGTAAAATATAGTTTACAGGGAATGCTGGAAACAGGAGACAGGGGTACTGAGACCTGGAGCCTAGAACTATCCTGGAAGGAAATAAGTTGTTCAGGCAACGTGCTGACTCTAGGAGCAGGTTTAGATAGGAAGAGGTTCAGCATCTTTGCTCTGGCAGGACAGGTGAATCAGGTGATGGTTGAGGATTGTCTCAGAGGTGCTTTGAAAGCAGAAATAAAGGAACATCAGAGTCTGTATGGGATGCTAATGTTGGGCATACACTGTAAAATTATCTGCCAGATATCTGTTCAGTCTGGTTGGTTGGAATGAAAACCTGGTAATGTATGGGAGCAAATGACAGTTATTCATATGTTCTTAAATACTGAAAACGTAACAAAAAAAAAAATTTTCAAATTGGTTAAATTCATGTGTTTTTACCAGTTTGTCTGAATTACCATTTTTGTCTGTTTTCCACTGTTTGTGAGCAAATGGTCAATTGTCATTTGTTCCCATACATTACCAGATTTTCATTCCAACCAGCCAGATTGGACATATAATTGTATAGTGCACAGGCTCTCAAACTCGGTCCTCGGGACCCCAAACGGTGCATGTTTTGCAAGTCTCCTGACAGAATCACAAGTGAATTTATCTCCATCTGTGGATCTTTTTAAATGTGTCAGTGAGTAATGAACACACTTGTGCACCTGCTGGGTGACCTGGAAAACGTGGCCTGTATGGAGTCCTGAGGACCGAGTTTGAGAACCACTGGTATAGTGTATGCCCAGGACCCCAGAAGGGGTGAAATAATGTACTGTACCTGGGTGGCTGTGGACTGCACACCTAGCAGCTGATAGGACACTAAGTCATGAGATTCACACTACCCTTGTTTCAAAAGGAGGAATGCACTAAAAGAATGATACAACAGCTGATTTATTGCACACTTGTGGGTGAGACAGAGACCAGGTTATCACTGGATATACTTTGAATGCAGAGGTCACAAACTGAATCAGGGTACTGGTACAGTGGCATAACTTCATCCCAGGTGCCTGGAGGCAAGATAAATGTTGGTGCCCCCCCCCAATTAAAGTTAACCAACCCACGAGCACCTATGCCAGCTCCAGCTGCCGCCACCCCCCTAAGCAGTTCCCCCAGTAGTGGTCCCCCTGTGCAGTGCCCTCTGCAGAGGTCCCCCTGTGCAGTGCCCACCTATGTAGTGCCCCCAGTAATGGTCCCCCTATGCGGTACCTCCAGTAGTTGTCCTGCTATGCAGTGCCTCCAGTTGTAATGCCCTTGCAGTGCCCCCAGTAGTAATGCTCCCTGCAGTGCCCCAGTAGTAATGTTCCTTGAATTGCCCCCAGTAGTAAGGGCACCTGTAGTGCCCGCAGTTATAGTGCTCCCAATAGTGCCCCCAGTAGTAAGCCCCCTGTAATGCCCCCAGTAGTAAGCCCCCAGTAGTAACCCCCTGTAATGCCCGCAGTAGTAAGTCCCCTGTAGGGCCCCCAGTAGTAAGCTCCCAGTAATGCCCCCTGTAGTAAGCACCCCCCCGTGCACACACACAAAAAATAATAATAACACTTACCTTAATCCCGCTCCAGTGCTGCTGCCTTCCGTACCCGGCACCCACTCCTCGGAACGATGGGAGTAATGTCATGATGTCATTCCCATAGTGCACTGTGGGACCCAGAGCTCAGGAGTGAGCTCCGGCTGCCGCTGGCACCACGGGGGGGGGGGGGGAGAGAAGTAGCCGGGCGCCCGATGGTAACACACTCAGCGGGCGCCCGGCAAATGGAGGGTGCAGGTGGTGCGAGCCTGCACCCCCGTAGTTATGCCACTGGAGGTGGAGTGCCGATCAGCGGCACTCCTTTTCCATGCAGCTCCTCCTCAACAGTGGCTGGCCCGGATGACTATGGAGCCAGGTGCCCCCTTCAGTGCTGGCGCCCGGCAGCAAATGACTCCATTGTCCGGGAGTTCCGCCACTGTACTGGTAACACAAAACTTGGCTTGTGATGCAGAAAAACTAGATAGCAGACATGGGGCCTGATTAAGCAAGGATTGCAGTTGCTAATATGCACGCAATCGGCTGATTGTTTCTCACTGCGTATGTATGCATTTGCATCACAGTGCACATACGCGAACCAACCGCTGTGATCAGCACTGCGATCACAGTGGTGACAAAGACCCATCACAGAGTGATTGACAAGAAGTAACATTTGTGGGTGGTGATGGGGGGGGAGGAGTGGTTGGGCGAACGCAGGCATGCCAGTGCGTTTCAACGGCGTTGCATGGGCATGCATAAATTTGCCAGTCTGATACCATACACAGCCTAAGGCCTCATAGCGTGTACTGAAGTTAGCAGTTCCTGAGTGAGGTATGATCTGCCTTAACTGTGCGAATGGGTCCGACGTTACCGAATATTTTGTTATGTTGCCAAAGTATATGGATGTGTGTAAGGGGAAGTGGGCATCCTTCTGTTAGGCTGATATCACAATGTGAATGCAATTATTTGCATATCACTGCTGATATTAGCAACAGCGTTGCGTGCGTATTAGCAGTTGAGCGATCTTTGCTGAATCAGGCTCATGGTTCACAAAGCAGAGTAACAAGACAGCTGGTTTGACTCACAGTGCAGTATAACATAATAACAGGCTCAAAAACAGTACAGGTTAACAAGATAGAAGGCTTGGTTTGCAGAACATGACAATAATTAGCTGGCTTGATTTGCACAGAAGGATAACAAGATAGCTAACTTGACTCACACTGCAGTATAACCAGATAACAGGCTTGGCTGACAGTGCAGGATAACAAGATAGCTGGCTTAGTTTGCACAGCAAGATAACAAGATAGTTGGCTTGACTCACAGTGCAGTAAAATCAGATAGCCGGCTCGGCTGACAGTGCAGGATAACCAGATAGCAGGCTCGACTGACAGTGCAGAATAACCAGATAACAGGCTTGGCTGATAGTGCAGGATAACCAGATAGCAAGTTTGGTTTGCAGGACAAGTGAACAGGATCGCAAGCTTGCCACATTAGTGAGGCTCAGTCTCTGGAGGCATAAACTGATGATCTGGCACTGATTACTAGACAGAGAAGATATAAATGGTCAGCCCACAGGTGTAGCCCACAGCTGCTTGATTAGGTAATCAAGCTGCAGGATCACAGACTAGCCACTGTGGAATATGCTAGACAGAGAAAGTGACACCAGAGGCATGGAGGAGGAACTGCATTGATCATAACAGCAGCCTACTTCCTGCACCCACACCACTCTGAAAAGTCAATCTTTGTTGCCTCCAGCCTGTCTAATGAGGTAACCAGCCTGCCTGGAAAAGTCCCAATAGGGCCTAAAGCCAATCTGTCCTTTAAAGCACAAATATCATTCTTTCAAAAAAGCAGCCTAACACTTTGAGAACAAAATGTTGGTATCAGTTCCAAGTGGATGAAACACCTCCAACTTCACATGGACCTTTTAGTGACTGCATGAACAGATGAATAGTGGTCATCTTCTGACTGCAAAAAACATAGAAAGTGATTCCATATACAATATAAATTATGTAGCATAGTGTTTTTTAATTCAATTTAGATTTTTTTAAGGGAAGAGTATGTGTTTTTGAAAGACTGCATATAATACTGTACTCACTGGGTGTTTTTCCCTATATTTAATGGGTGTGGCTGCACCCCAAAATAATAAATGCTGATAAAAACAACAACAACTAAAAACATTATTATTTTGCTTTAAAAAAATATCTACTTTTTAAATTCAATCCAGGTAAGATTGTAAGTTTTTGAGATGAGAGGGGTCTCTGAATTTCAAACTGAGTGTGTATTTTGAGGCGCACACTTGCGGCACTCTTGGCACATCAGCACTGTGGTGGCTGCCAGATCTGGGGGTTGCAATGGGATCTCTGGCGCATGCCCAGTGGAGCCGCTCCTTACACCATGTAGCACTCTGCTAGTCGCGCTATGCTGTGGCGTATGGAGGCTTATAATACTGCGCATGCCTAGTGGATCGGGAGTCACACAGACTGCACCCCAGACTTAGACACTATAGTGATTTCATGACTTTAGAAACTAGTAGTGGGGTCTGTTTAAAAGTGGGGTCTCTGTATTACAAACTGACTGTGCATTTTTTAAAATGCACATTTGCAGCATTGTCGGTGCTGTGGTGGCTGCCAGCTTTGGGGGGTTACACATGGGATATCTGGCGCATGCCCAGTGGAGCCGCTCCATACACCATGTAGCACCCTGCTAGTCACACTATGCTGTGGTGTATTGAGTCTCATGGTACTTCACATGCCCAGTGGAGCTGATCGGGAGTGACACAGTGCATCAGCACTACACTGATGCACTGCGTACTGTACGTACCTCACTGATGCAGGTGCGACTGTGGGCTAGATGTTTATTGATCGGCTTGCAAGGGTGGGCCTCCTGGGTTTGAGACCTGGTAAGGGACATTTTTTTTTTATTTTAAATCTTCACTACAGGACTTCGTGGTGTGTGAGTTCTGTCATTTATACAGGTATCTCAGTTGATGAAAAAGACACACTTCCAGTATTGCATATTGACCGAGCAATTGAAGTTCAGTATTTTTATCTAAGCCAACTGAACTCAATACATTGTCCACAACTTCATACCACCTGGTATTTCTATGCTACTTTATGCCACTGTACTGTTGATGCACTGTGTGCTCAAGAAAGTGGTGTACAGCGCTCTAAAACAGTACCCACATAGCACCTTGCTAGTTGCGCTATGGCATTTAGAGTCTCATAGTACTAGACATGCACAGTAGAGCCGGTCTGGAGCCACACACAGTGCATACCAGACTTAGATACTATAATGATTTCATGACTTTAGAAACTAGTAGTGGGCTCTGTTTGAAAGAGGGGTCTCTGGTTTATGCATCTGTGTCTTATTGACTTTTTGTTATCATACTGTAGCTGCTTGCAACACGGAATGCACTGATCCATGCATGCATCTGTGATCTGTTTTTTCACCAACTTGGAGCATGGATCTCCCTGATCTGTGCTGCAAGCATCTTCTGCTATTCCTTATGATCTAATATAAAAATCGTTAGATCGTGCACAATAGGTCTTTCTATACTGTATGTCACGTACTGACTTACAGTACAGTGAGATTAATTCCTGTTCAGTACTGTTGGGGTACTGTGTAGAACTCACTACATTATTCATAACAACCCCAACTGTACCTTGCAATGACAGATGCACGTGTTGGGTCTCAGACGCACTTAAAGACTGAAATAATTACACACAAACACCAATTTTAAAAATGAATGACAATTCTTTTACTTAACATAATAACATAATATGCTGTATGCAGTTAATCACACCTTTTTAATACATGCTGTTAGATAAGATGAAAGCAAAATGGATTGGCTAATGGTCACTACATGATGCCAACTAGAAAAAGTAAACAAAAATGATTATTGTAAGCAGGCCCACCAAGAGCCGTGGCGGGCCCCATGGCCTAATTGCGGGAGGCATGGACACGCCCCCTTGCCGAGAAAAAAAAAAGATATGCAGCGCCGCATAGCAGCGCTGCACACTGGGTAGGGGGGGCGCTCTGAACTCCCTCAGCCCGGCGCAAAGCCATGGGGCGCGATCAGTGTGATCGCTCCCCCGCACAGGCATAGGAGACTGCTGTGGCAGCTGCTCAGCAGCCACGAGCAGTCTCCAACTGCAGCTCAGCACACGCTGTATGCTGGGCTGCTGTGAGGGGGGGAGCGGCACCGGGCCCCCGCCGGGCCCCTCAGGAAGCCTGGGCCCAGGTAATCTGTACCCGCCCCCCCCTCTCGGCGCCCCTGATTGTAAGTACTGTAGGTCAAACATACAGTAGTGTACAATAAATTAAAGAGATTCACATGAATCTACTATATACATTACTGCAGTTTTTTTTCAGTAAGTCTTTACTCAACAATTGTATTACACAATGACATTAGCATGCTTTTGTAAGAGGGGTGCAGTGCAGTGCCTGCTGCCATGCAGGTGTACTTCCATAGCTTGCGTTGCACCCTCTCACCTTCAGGCCATATGTTGCTCATGGAATTCCAAGCTGGACATCGACACGACTACCTAGGAGGAAGGAGATGACGTGAGAACTATCCTTCCTCATTGCCGACCGATACGCCCTACCGGACCGAGTACTACTGAAAAAGATTTGGGTTTTAAGTGAAAATCATCACTGGCACTTTTGGCCTCAGATCCAGAGTTTCACTTATAGCTGCTCGCGCACCAGGTGAAGACTCAATCTCGCACTGGAGTGCAAGGTCCACTGTACACCCGAAGAAAGGAGGATAGGTAGAGATGAACAGACAGTAAAAGACAGACAGACACACAGGTTATCACAAGGAAATACTCTTGTTCTTCATCCCGCTCGACCCCACACACAGGTCCCTGTAGGAGAGAGAATACACTGTGCAGGTCCCTTTCCTGCTCTAACAGTGTGTCACACTAATCCACCTATCCACATTAATATCGTCCCTAACTCACTGGCCTAACAAACTATGGGCCTGATTCAGACCCGCTCGCAAGCAAGCGGCCGCTTGTTACAGACAATGTTCGCTGATGTGTGTAGTTCACGGTGCGTGTGTGCAAACTAGTATGAGCGATCGGAATGTGCTCTTTCGCCCTGCCATGACAGCCCATTGGAATGAGTGACAGTAGAGGCCATTTGTGGGTGGTTACAGGGGCAGGGCAGTAGTAACGGGGGAGTGGAGTTGCGGATGCAGGCATGCCAGAGTGTTTCAATGCCGTTTCTGGGGTGTGAATAATTATCATGCTGTGTCATAGTACACGTCACTTGGTTGATTTTTACACTGAACTGCTCGCAGTGCTTGCAGTACGGTACAGTCAACCACAAGCGCTGAGGTCTGTTACGATGGCTCCTGATGTACCAATAGTTGTATATACTTCCTGGAGATGACACACGCTAGTGACATAGTGGGTGTGCTTATGCCTTGCCATGCGAACGGCTGTCTTGATGTCACTTAGCTGAATTATATGCTGGGAGCGAGCGGCCGCATATAGTGAGTAGGTCTGAATCAGGTCCCATGTGTGTGGTGTAACAGAATCTGCAAATACAACAGTTGGTAATAGGGCTACATCAATCTACTCTGCACAGTGACACACAAAACAATTCAAGGACAGTTAGAGCATACAAAAGTGACCACGGATCAATAACTAGACTACTACTGTAACTTTACCCCCAAGGGCCTAGTGCCCTACACCTGGTGGTCTAGGTAGTGGTTAATGTACAGTAGGTCTCACAGAGGGCTTACCTGTTATGGTGGAAGAGGCTGCGGGGGGGAAAAAGCGTCATTAGCTCTTTTGCTTTCCACCCCTGCAATCCTCTTCGTTCCTCGCCTCTTCCTCTCTCCATCCAGGTGCCATCGATCTTCCCTCTTGATCACGGCATCTTCTGGCCTCTTCCACGGCCACAGGAACTGTTGCCGCAATGCTCTTCATATCTACTGCAAATAAAAGTCTCCTCACAGACTAACACCTATGTCAAACCCCTGGACCTAGAATCATGAATTCGGGGAGTACAGTACAGTATATTGCAGGGAACGGCAGTGTCCAACTCCACTGCATCTTAGGTCTACCCTGGTGAAATCGGGTACATCAACTGCAGCAGTGCTGTATAAAAAACTGATCTACTGTTCAGTAAAGTGTTAAAATTAATTGTATTACATACAGTAAGTGTTAAACACAGTATTGTATCGAATAACAGTATTGAACACAATCATTTTTGACAGGTTACAAATTGAATAACAGTAATGAAAATATTACAACACTGTAGTTGTTGATTTTGAGAGACACTTTTCTATGCATTTTAACATTACTCTTACAGTAGAATATAAATTTTTATACATTAATAACATTATACAGTACAGTATTACCCACCACTGTACAATACTCTACCTTTTTTCAGGATAGCTGAAGACAAATGTTGATCCTTTGTCACATCACTGCACCTTCAAGTCTCAAGTCATGTTTGTTGATTGATGATCTCTACTTGGTGGCTGTTTGACTGTTTCCTTGGCATGTGCAGCACCCCTTTCAATGTGGCCTTTATCCGGTTGATTTCCTATTTTCCAATCCTGCATCTTGCCTGACATCTTGAGAGGATATCTTCTTTTAATTTGTTGGGGATTGGTACTTTCTTTTGACTGCCATCAATGTGCACACACTTGGTCCAATTGCAGTAAAGGTCATAGGGCACATGTTCTTGAAAGATTGCTTGGGCATAACGATGCATCTGACCATTGCCAGCTCTGTAAAGGTCATTGTCCTTCAGTGCTGATTACAGCCAATGGTATATCTGGCAAGGGAGCTCCAAATACAGTCTGTGGTGCTTGATATGACAGGTGTTCCTGGTGAAAGTACAGGTAAGCTTGCATTGTTGATCCTCGTTGCTTCAGCTGAAAGTTCGGGTAGGCGATAAGATGCAACAGGTGTTCTCTCCAAATGATATATAGACAAGAGTTCCACTCCAGCGCTGTCGATATTCCAAAAATTGGAGAGGATAAATAAACAATCAGTTTCTTACTTTTAGTAAGGATAAGTTCACCAGTTCCCGGACACCCACCCAAGTCATGCTCAGTCCTCAAAGTCCATCGTCCAAATTGTCCCATACTCCACCTGCTTTACGCATTTCAGACTCAATGTCCTTCCTCACAAGCATGATGGTAAGGTCTCCTAATCGGGTTTAAATGCCCTCCTTAATGTAGCCTGCACGTCCCACATCCTGCTGATAATTCCCGCTCTTTTCTACACCACTCCTTCCCTGGAAGTAGTGCTACAATAGCGGGACACCCGCTAGGACATTGAGTCTGAAACGCGTAAAGCAGGTGGAGTTTGAAACAATTTGCATGGTGGACTTTGAGGACTGAGCATGACTGGGGTGGTTGTCCGGTACCCACCTACTTGTCGCTGTTACCATCTAGAAGTTCCATGGTATCCATGTCCTTTGCAGAGCCCAAGTTTGTATGCATCCCATGTGTGATGCGATATGCCTAATGTTTTTTATCAAATGTGAATGTGATTATCTATTAAAATTGTGTTTATTGTGCATAAAACTTTATTGCACTATGTTGTTTAATTTACTCGTTTGAGAGGAATATTGAGGAAAGCGTTTTGGGGGTTCCCTATTGAAGAGTTCAGAAGGTGAAAAAGAAAGGAAAAAACTATCCATTTGGAATAAGAATTCTCTGAGTTACAGGAGAATATTTGGTGAACTTATCCTTACTAAAAGTAAGAGACTGATTGTTTATTTATCCTCTCCAATTTTTGGAATATCGACAGCGCTGGAGTGGAACTCTTGTCTATATATTAGGGGTGAGCGGGTTCGGATTTCTGAAATCCGAACCCCCCCGAGCCCCCCCGATCCGAGTCCGATCCGAGTCAGGCTCGACTTTTCCCGCCTGACTCGGATCTGAAATCGAGGCAAAACGTCATCATCCTGCCTTCCGAGTCTCGCGGGTTTTGGATCCTATATAAGGTACCCGCGTCGGCGCCATTTTCTCACTCGGCTGTGGACAGTGAAGAGGGAGGGTGGGAGTTAGGGCTGTGTAGTGTAGTGTAGTGTAGTGCTGCTGTTGTCCACTACTTCAAAGTCCATAGGGGCTGGCTGTGTTGTGCTGTGCTGCTGTTGTTAATAGGGGCTGTGTGCACTACTTCAAAGTCCATAGGGGCTGGCTGGACTGTGTTGTGCAGTCAGTTCTCCATAGGGGCTGTGTCCACTCCAAAGTCCTGTGCAGTGTCCCAGTCCTAAAGGAGTGCTGTAGTGTTGTCCAGGGGGTGCTCTGTCCATCAGGGGTGCTCCCCCCAAGTGCTAAAAAAATAATATATTTTCTGTGTTTGTGAATTGTGTGCGCAGTAGCCGCACGTGCATCAACAAAGTAGTGCCAAGCGTGCGCCTGTGTCATAAGTAAAGGGCCGGCTGGCTTGACCGTTAAAGGGTGCTGTAACCCCCGAAAGTACACTCCAGTCCAAACCAAAAAAAAATTATTTTCTGTGTTTGTGAATTGTGTGCGCAGTAGCTGCACGTGCATCAACAAAGTAGTGCCAAGCGTGCGCCTGTGTCATAAGTAGAGGGCCGGCTGGCTTGACCGTTAAGGGTGCTGTAACCCCCAAAAGTACACTCCAGTCCAAACCAAAAAAAAAATTATTTTCTGTGTTTGTGAATTGTGTGCGCAGTAGCCGCAGGTGCATCAACAAAGTAGTGCCAAGCGTGCGCCTGTGTCATAAGTAAAGGGCCAGCTGGCTTGACCGTTAAGGGTGCTGTAACCCCCGAAAGTACACTCCAGTCCAAACCAAAAAAAAAATTATTTTCTGTGTTTGTGAATTGTGTGCGCAGTAGCCGCACGTGCATCAACAAAGTAGTGCCAAGTGTGCACCTGTGTCATAAGTAAAGGGCCGGCTGGCTTGACCGTTAAGGGTGCTGTAACCCCCGAAAGTACACTCCAGTCCAAACCAAAAAAAAAATTATTTTCTGTGTTTGTGAATTGTGTGCGCAGTAGCCGCACGTGCATCAACAAAGTAGTGCCAAGCGTGCGCCTGTGTCATAAGTAAAGGGCCGGCTGGCTTGACCGTTAAAGGGTGCTGTAACCCCCAAAGTACACTCCAGTCCAAACCAAAAAAAAAATTATTTTCTGTGTTTGTGAATTATGTGCGCAGTAGCCGCACGTGCATCAACAAAGTAGTGCCAAGCGTGCGCCTGTGTCATAAGTAAAGGGCCGGCTGGCTTGACCGTTAAAGGGTGCTGTAACCCCCGAAAGTACACTCTAGTCCAAACCAAAAAAAAATTATTTTCTGTGTTTGTGAATTGTGTGCGCAGTAGCCGCACGTGCATCAACAAAGTAGTGCCAAGCGTGCACCTGTGTCATAAGTAAAGGGCCGGCTGGCTTGACCGTTAAGGGTGCTGTAACCCCCGAAAGTACACTCCAGTCCAAACCAAAAAAAAAATTATTTTCTGTGTTTGTGAATTGTGTGCGCAGTAGCCGCACGTGCATCAACAAAGTAGTGCCAAGCGTGCGCCTGTGTCATAAGTAAAGGGCCGGCTGGCTTGACCGTTAAAGGGTGCTGTAACCCCCAAAGTACACTCCAGTCCAAACCAAAAAAAAAATTATTTTCTGTGTTTGTGAATTGTGTGCGCAGTAGCCGCACGTGCATCAACAATGTAGTGCCAAGCGTGCGCCTGTGTCATAAGTAAAGGGCCGGCTGGCTTGACCGTTAAAGGGTGCTGTAACCCCCAAAGTACACTCCAGTCCAAACCAAAAAAAAAATTATTTTCTGTGTTTGTGAATTGTGTGCGCAGTAGCCGCACGTGCATCAACAAAGTAGTGCCAAGCGTGCGCCTGTGTCATAAGTAAAGGGCCGGCTGGCTTGACCGTTAAAGGGTGCTGTAACCCCCGAAAGTACACTCCAGTCCAAACCAAAAAAAAATTATTTTCTGTGTTTGTGAATTGTGTGCGCAGTAGCCGCACGTGCATCAACAAAGTAGTGCCAAGCGTGCGCCTGTGTCATAAGTAAAGGGCCGGCTGGCTTGACCGTTAAAGGGTGCTGTAACCCCCGAAAGTACACTCCAGTCCAAACCAAAAAAAAAATATTTTCTGAGTTTGTGAATTGTGTGCGCAGTAGCCGCACGTGCATCAACAAAGTAGTGCCAAGCGTGCGCCTGTGTCATAAGTAGAGGGCCGGCTGGCTTGACCGTTAAGGGTGCTGTAACCCCCGAAAGTACACTCCAGTCCAAACCAAAAAAAAATTATTTTCTGTGTTTGTGAATTGTGTGCGCAGTAGCCGCACGTGCATCAACAAAGTAGTGCCAAGCGTGCGCCTGTGTCATAAGTAAAGGGCCGGCTGGCTTGACCGTTAAAGGGTGCTGTAACCCCCGAAAGTACACTCCAGTCCAAACCAAAAAAAAATTATTTTCTGTGTTTGTGAATTGTGTGCGCAGTAGCCGCACGTGCATCAACAAAGTAGTGCCAAGCGTGCGCCTGTGTCATAAGTAAAGGGCCGGCTGGCTTGACCGTTAAAGGGTGCTGTAACCCCCAAAAGTACACTCCAGTCCAAACCAAAAAAAAATTATTTTCTGTGTTTGTGAATTGTGTGCGCAGTAGCCGCACGTGCATCAACAAAGTAGTGCCAAGCGTGCGCCTGTGTCATAAGTAAAGGGCCGGCTGGCTTGACCGTTAAAGGGTGCTGTAACCCCCGAAAGTACACTCCAGTCCAAACCAAAAAAAAATTATTTTCTGTGTTTGTGAATTGTGTGCGCAGTAGCCGCACGTGCATCAACAAAGTAGTGCCAAGCGTGCGCCTGTGTCATAAGTAAAGGGCCGGCTGGCTTGACCGTTAAGGGTGCTGTAACCCCCGAAAGTACACTCCAGTCCAAACCAAAAAAAAATTATTTTCTGTGTTTGTGAATTGTGTGCGCAGTAGCCGCACGTGCATCAACAAAGTAGTGCTAAGAGTGCGCCTGTGTCATAAGTAAAGGGCCGGCTGGCTTGACCGTTAAAGGGTGCTGTAATCCACAAAGTACACTCCAGTCCAAACCAAAAAAAAAATTATTTTCTGTGTTTAGCCGCACGTATATATCAAATCGATATAACATAAATGGAGGACCAAACTTTCTCTGATAAAAATAAAATAGAGAAAGATCAAGAACCACTTCCTCCTAGTGCTGAAGCTGCTGCCACTAGTCATGACATAGACGATAACATGCCATCAACGTCGTCTGCCAAGGCCGATGCCCAATGTCATAGTAGAGGGCACATACAATCCCAAATGGCAAAGTTCAGGAAAATGACCTTGAAAAAGACATTTAAATCAGCTGAAGAGAAACGTAAACTTGCCAATATGCCATTTACGACACGGAGTGGCAAGGAACGGCTAAGGTCGATCCCTAGTATGTTCATGACTAGTGGTTCAGCTTCACATGACGATGGAAGCCCTCCTCCCACTAAAAAAATCAAAAGAGTTAAGCTGGCAAAAGCACAGCGAAGAACTGTGCTTTCTAAGAAGATATCACAAATCCCCAAGGAGAGTCCAAGTGTGGTGGTGGTTGCGATGCCTGACCTTCCCAGCACTGGACGGGAAGAGGTGGCTCTTTCCACCATTTGCACGCCCCCTGCAAGTGCTGAAAGGAGCACCCACAGTCCACTTGCTGATATGCAAATTGAAGATGTCACTGTTGAAGTACAACAGGATGAGGATACTGGTGTAGCTGGCGCTGAGGAGGAAGTTGGCGAGGAGGATTCTGATGGTGATGTGGTTTGTTTAAATCAGGCTCCGGGGGAGACAGTTGTTGTCCGTGGGATGAAAAAGCCCATCACGGTCATGCCTGGGCAGAAGACCAAACATTCCACCTCTTTGGTCTGGCAATATTTCTATCCAAATCCGGACAACAACTGTCTTGCCATATGTACCATATGTAAAGGTGAAATAAGTAGGGGTAGGGACGTCAACCACCTAGGAACATCCTCCCTTATACGGCACCTGCAGCGCGTTCATAAAAAGTTACTGTCAAGTTCAGAAACTTTGGCTAAGACCGTAAGCAGTCCAGGGACACCTAAATCCTGTTGTCCTGTTGTATCCAAGGGCCTGCAAACCACACCGTCAACTCCCTCCTCGTCAATTTCCTCCTTAGTCAGGATCGGAAGTAGTCCTGCAGGCCATGTCACTGGCATGACTGACTCTCCTATCCGGGATTCCTCTGGAGGATCCTGCATTGCTACGCCTACTGCTGCCGCTGCTGCTGTTGCTGCTGCTGGGAGTCGTTCATCATCCCAGAGAGGAAGTAGGAACACCACTACTTTTACTAAACAATTGACCCTCCAACAGTCCTTAGCGAGGAGGATGAAGTACGACAGCAGTCATCCTGAAGCAAAACGTATAACTGAGGCCTTGACTGCTATGTTGGTGTTAGACGTGCGTCCGGTATCCGCCATTAGTGCAGTGGGATTTAGACAATTGATGGAGGTAGTGTGTCCCCGGTTCCAAATCCCATCTAGATTCCACTTCACTAGGCAGGCGATACCGAGACTGTACAGAAACGTCAGAAAAAGTGTCCTCAGTGTCCTGAAAAATGCCGTTGTACACAATGTCCACTTAACCACGGACATGTGGACAAGTGGAACAGGGCAGACTAAGGACTATATGACTGTGACAGCCCACTGGGTAGATGTATCACCTTACGCAGCAACAGCAGCAGCGTCACCAGTAGCAGCATCTCAGAAACGCCAGCTCGTTACAAGGCAGGCTACGCTGTGTATCACCGGTTTCAGTAAGAGGCACACCGCCGACAACCTCTTAGAGAAACTGAGGGAAATCATCGCCCAGTGGCTTACCCCACTTAGACTCTCCTGGGGATTTGTGATATCTGACAACGCCACCAATATTGTGCGGGCATTACATCTGGGCAAATTCCAGCACGTCCCATGTTTTGCTCACACAATAAACTTGGTGGTGCAGAATTTTCTGAAAAGTGACAGGGGCGTGCAGGAGACGCTTTGGGTGGCCCGAAAAATTTCTGGCCACTTTCGCCATTCAGCGACTGCGTGCCGAAGACTGGAGCGCCAGCAAACACTCTTGAACCTGCCCCGCCATCACCTGAAGCAAGAGGTTGTGACGCGGTGGAACTCAACCCTCTATATGCTTCAGAGGATGGAGGAGCAGCAAAAGGCCATACAAGCCTATACATCC
Source organism: Taudactylus pleione (assembly GCA_031769625.1). Lineage (NCBI taxonomy): Eukaryota > Metazoa > Chordata > Amphibia > Anura > Myobatrachidae > Taudactylus > Taudactylus pleione. The sequence continues at coordinate 12,201,076 of JAUIMM010000153.1, read as the reverse complement.
ACCTATGACATAGGCAAAGGAGGGGGTATGCACCTGACTCAAGCGCAGTGGAGAATGATTTCCGTGTTGTGCAAGGTTCTCCAGCCCTTCGAACTTGCCACACGTGAAGTCAGTTCAGACACAGCCAGCTTGAGTCAGGTCATTCCCCTCATCAGGCTTTTGCAGAAGCAGCTGGAGAAAGTGAAGGAGGAGCTAAGACGGAGCAATTCCGCTCGGCATGTGGGACTTGTGGATGAAGCCCTTCATTCGCTTTGCCAGGATTCCAGGGTGGTCAATCTGTTGAAATCAGACCACTACATTTTGGCCACCGTGCTTGATCCTAGGTTTAAAGCCTATGTGGTGTCTCTCTTTCCGGCCGACACAAGCCTGCAGAGGTGCAAAGACCTGCTGGTGAACACACTGTCAGCTGAAGCGGAACGTGACACGTCAACGGCTCCTTCTTCATTTTCTCCCGCAACTGGGGCTGCCAGGAAAAAACTTAAGTATCCTAAGCAACCCGCTGGCGGTGATGCAGGGCAGGCAGGACCAAGTTTGGACATCTGGTCAGGACTGAAGGACCTGGCAACAATTTCTGACATGTCTACTGTCACTGCATATGATACTGTCACCATTGACAGAATGGTGGAGGATTACATCGGTGACAGCATCCAAGTAGGCATGTCAGACAGTCCATACCTGTACTGGCAGGAAAAAGAGGCAATTTGGAGGCCCCTGTACAAGCTGGCTCTATTTTACCTGAGTTGCCCCCCCTCCAGTGTGTACTCCGAAAGAGTGTTTAGTGCAGCCGGGAACCTTGTCAGCGTAAGGCATAGGAGGTTGCTTCCACAGAATGTGGAGAAGATGATGTTCATCAAAATGAATTATCAGCTCTTCCAGGGAGACCAGCCTCCAGAAGGTACAGAGGGACCTGTGGTGGTGGATTCAAGTGGGGATGAGTTAATACTTTGTGAGGATGAGGATGTACACACTGAAGAGGGTGAGGAATCGGTGGATGAGGAGGATGAGGATGACATCTTGCCTCCGTAGAGCCAGTTTGTGCAGGGACACATTAATTGCCAGCTTGTTTTGTGGGGGCCCAAACAAACCAATCATTTCAGCCACAGTTGTGTGGCAGACCCTGGCGCTGAAATTATTGATTTGTTAAAGTGTGCATGTCCTGTTTATACAACATAAGGGTGGGTGGGAGGGCCCAAGGACAATTCCATCTTGCACTTCTTTTTTTTCTTTGCATTATGTACAGTTTGGGGCCTAGTTTTTCTAACTGCCATCCTGTCTGCCACTGCAGTGTCACTCCTAGATGGGTCACGTGTTTGTGCCGCCCACTCGTGTCGCTTAGCATAGTCATCCAGCTACCTCGGTGCAACCTTTTGGACATGAAAACACTATTGTCAGGTGTGAGGTGTTCAGAATAGACTGGAAATGAGTGGAAATTAAGGTTATTGAGGTTAATAATAGCATAGGAGCAGAGAAACCAACAAATTCTGTGATTTTAGCTGTTTTTATGCTTTTTAAAAAAAAAATACAGATCCAAAACACAAAACCCAGAACCCAAAACACGGAAGGGTGGTTTTGGCAAAACCAATCCAGATCCAAAACACGAAGAAAGATCCAGATCCAAAACCAAAACACAAAACACGAAAAGTGGCCGGTGCACACCCCTACTATATATCATTTTTTCATAAGGGAAATATAAGGGTTCCCTGGAGTTCCTCCTGCTGCAGTCTTTGTGCAGAATCAGAACTATCTGTTTGTTGTGTATTCTCCAAATGAGGCAGGCTGGATGATGGAACTGGTGTAATGTCCAAGTGTTGTGATGCCACTGTAGTGTCCATGTCTAGCAAATGGAATGATGGTGCAGTCTCCAAGTTGAAATTCTCAGGGTTGTTGTAATCCTCAGGGTCAATTTCATAATGCATGACCATTTCCAGATCATACTGTACTGCCTGGTCATGTTTGTCCCTGGTACGCTAGGCAGCAACCTCTTGCCATTCTTCTTTAGCTTGCCAGATGGCTTCTTTCATTGCTTCTGCAATTGTGTTCTTCAGCCCTTCTTTCAAAGTACATTTTTGCCTCCAGATGACACACTTTTCCCACAAGGTCTCTCACCATCTGAGCACAGCTACATGTGCATGCATCCTGTAGTGAAGATTTATAAAACAAAAATGTCCCTTACCAGGTCTCAAACCCATGATGCCCATGCTTGCAATGCGGTCACCCACACCACTAGCCCATACACGCCAGCTGTTGTGTACAGCACACAGTGCATCAGCCTAGTGCTCATGCACTGTCACTCCCAACCGGCTCCACTGGGCATGCGCAGTACTATGAGACTCTAAACACCATAGTGTGACGAGCAGGGCACTACGTGGGTACTGTATGCAGTACTGTACACCACTTTTTTGATCAAACAGTGCATCAGCAGTACAGTGGTACAAAGTAGCATAGAAATGATAGGTGGTATGAAGTGGTGGACAATGTATTGAGTTTAGTAGGCTTTGATAAAAATACTGAACTTCAATTGCCCTGTCTTTATGCAATGCTGGGAGTGCATCTTTTGGTTTCTGTATAAATGTCAGAACTCACACATCACCAAGTGATTTATTTTTTAATCCTGTAGTTAAGATTTAAAAAAAAAAATTGTTCTTTTTCAGGACTCAAACCCAGGACAAGCAATTTGTAAGGCGCTCACCAAACCACTAACTCCCACACGCTAGCCATATCAAGAACTTCACCTGTCGTGTACACTACTGTACAGCTATGTATGTGTACTGATTTGCATCCCATTCTCAGAGCTTATGTGATATTAAAAAGATTGGTTGTACCAACATGCAACATGCAAATACTGCATGAATGTGATATCCATTCAATTACAGTACAGTACATCAGTGGAGCACTCGCCACCCAGCTGTTAAGCAGTGTATTACATGCCGTAGCATGTCTTTAGTTGTAGAATACCATGGTACGCCAAAGTACAGCCATCCCGTAATGTTCCATGGCAGGACACAGAGGCCTGAAAGGTGTGCTATGAGCAACAAACTAGCTGGGCCCATATGTAGGTGTTGTGGTCCCATTAGCTGCATCCCAAAATATTAAAAGTTGAAAAAAGATATTTCTGTTTTAAAGAAAAAAATCTCAAGTCTTTTAATAGGACTGCACAGTAAAGGTAACAGTCCCTCATTCCCCTATGTCAGGGATGGGAAACCTCAGTCCTGGGGGCCATATAAGGACCACGGAATCATTTGGTCTGGCCCTCTGCGCTTTTTTCTGCTAGCCTCATCTGGCTAGGAGTATGCCTAGAATGGTCCTGGTTTAAATTAGGGGTGTGCACCGGCCACTTTTCGTGTTTTGTGTTTTGGTTTTGGATCTGGATCTTTCTTCGTGTTTTGGATCTGGATTGGTTTTGCCAAAACCACCCTTCCGTGTTTTGGGTTCTGGGTTTTGTGTTTTGGATCTGTATTTTTTTTTTAAAAAGCATAAAAACAGCTAAAATCACAGAATTTGTTGGTTTCTCTGCTCCTATGCTATTATTAACCTCAATAACCTTAATTTCCACTCATTTCCAGTTTATTCTGAACACCTCACACCTGACAATAGTGTTTTCATGTCCAAAAGGTTGCACCGAGGTAGCTGGATGACTATGCTAAGCGACACGAGTGGGCGGCACAAACACGTGACCCATCTAGGAGTGACACTGCAGTGGCAGACAGGATGGCAGTTAGAAAAACTAGGCCCCAAACTGTACATAATGCAAAGAAAAAAAAGAAGTGCAAGATGGAATTGTCCTTGGGCCCTCCCACCCACCCTTATGTTGTATAAACAGGACATGCACACTTTAACAAATCAATCATTTCAGCGCCAGGGTCTGCCACACAACTGTGGCTGAAATGATTGGTTTGTTTGGGCCCCCACAAAACAAGCTGGCAATTAATGTGTCCCTGCACAAACTGGCTCTACGGAGGCAAGATGTCATCCTCATCCTCCTCATCCACCGATTCCTCACCCTCTTCAGTGTGTACATCCTCATCCTCACAAAGTATTAACTCGTCCCCACTTGAATCCACCACCACAGGTCCCTCTGTACCTTCTGGAGGCTGGTCTCCCTGGAAGAGCTGATAATTCATTTTGATGAACATCATCTTCTCCACATTCTGTGGAAGCAACCTCCTACGCCTTTCGCTGACAAGGTTCCCGGCTGCACTAAACACTCTTTCGGAGTACACACTGGAGGGGGGGCAACTCAGGTAAAATAGAGCCAGCTTGTACAGGGGCCTCCAAATTGCCTCTTTTTCCTGCCAGTACAGGTATGGACTGTCTGACATGCCTACTTGGATGCTGTCACCGATGTAATCCTCCACCATTCTGTCAATGGTGACAGTATCATATGCAGTGACAGTAGACATGTCAGAAATTGTTGCCAGGTCCTTCAGTCCGGACCAGATGTCCAAACTTGGTCCTGCCTGCCCTGCATCACCGCCAGCGGGTTGCTTAGGATACTTAAGTTTTTTCCTGGCAGCCCCAGTTGCGGGAGAAAATGAAGAAGGAGCCGTTGACGTGTCACGTTCCGCTTCAGCTGACAGTGTGTTCACCAGCAGGTCTTTGCACCTCTGCAGGCTTGTGTCGGCCGGAAAGAGAGACACCACATAGGCTTTAAACCTAGGATCAAGCACGGTGGCCAAAATGTAGTGGTCTGATTTCAACAGATTGACCACCCTGGAATCCTGGCAAAGCGAATGAAGGGCTTCATCCACAAGTCCCACATGCCGAGCGGAATCGCTCCGTCTTAGCTCCTCCTTCACTTTCTCCAGCTGCTTCTGCAAAAGCCTGATGAGGGGAATGACCTGACTCAAGCTGGCTGTGTCTGAACTGACTTCACGTGTGGCAAGTTCGAAGGGCTGGAGAACCTTGCACAACACGGAAATCATTCTCCACTGCGCTTGAGTCAGGTGCATACCCCCTCCTTTGCCTATGTCATAGGTGGATGTATAGGCTTGTTTGGCCTTTTGCTGCTCCTCCATCCTCTGAAGCATATAGAGGGTTGAGTTCCACCGCGTCACAACCTCTTGCTTCAGGTGATGGCGGGGCAGATTCAAGAGTGTTTGCTGGTGCTCCAGTCTTCGGCACGCAGTCGCTGAATGGCGAAAGTGGCCAGAAATTTTTCGGGCCACCCAAAGCGTCTCCTGCACGCCCCTGTCGCTTTTCAGAAAATTTTGCACCACCAAGTTTATTGTGTGAACAAAACATGGGACGTGCTGGAATTTGCCCAGATGTAATGCCCGCGCAATATTGGTGGCGTTGTCAGATATCACAAATCCCCAGGAGAGTCTAAGTGGGGTAAGCCACTGGGCGATGATTTCCCTCAGTTTCTCTAAGAGGTTGTCGGCGGTGTGCCTCTTACTGAAACCGGTGATACACAGCGTAGCCTGCCTTGTAACGAGCTGGCGTTTCTGAGATGCTGCTACTGGTGACGCTGCTGCTGTTGCTGCGTAAGGTGATACATCTACCCAGTGGGCTGTCACAGTCATATAGTCCTTAGTCTGCCCTGTTCCACTTGTCCACATGTCCGTGGTTAAGTGGACATTGTGTACAACGGCATTTTTCAGGACACTGAGGACACTTTTTCTGACGTTTCTGTACAGTCTCGGTATCGCCTGCCTAGTGAAGTGGAATCTAGACGGGATTTGGAACCGGGGACACACTACCTCCATCAATTGTCTAAATCCCACTGCACTAATGGCGGATACCGGACGCACGTCTAACACCAACATAGCAGTCAAGGCCTCAGTTATACGTTTTGCTTCAGGATGACTGCTGTCGTACTTCATCCTCCTCGCTAAGGACTGTTGGAGGGTCAATTGTTTAGTAAAAGTAGTGGTGTTCCTACTTCCTCTCTGGGATGATGAACGACTCCCAGCAGCAGCAACAGCAGCAGCGGCAGCAGTAGGCGTAGCAATGCAGGATCCTCCAGAGGAATCCCGGATAGGAGAGTCAGTCATGCCAGTGACATGGCCTGCAGGACTACTTCCGATCCTGACTAAGGAGGAAATTGACGAGGAGGGAGTTGACGGTGTGGTTTGCAGGCACTTGGATACAACAGGACAACGGGATTTAGGTGTCCCTGGACTGCTTACGGTCTTAGCCAAAGTTTCTGAACTTGACAGTAACTTTTTATGAACGCGCTGCAGGTGCCGTATAAGGGAGGATGTTCCTAGGTGGTTGACGTCCCTACCCCTACTTATTTCACCTTTACATATGGTACATATGGCAAGACAGTTGTTGTCCGGATTTGGATAGAAATATTGCCAGACCAAAGAGGTGGAATGTTTGGTCTTCTGCCCAGGCATGACCGTGATGGGCTTTTTCATCCCACGGACAACAACTGTCTCCCCTGGAGCCTGATTTAAACAAACCACATCACCATCAGAATCCTCCTCGCCAACTTCCTCCTCAGCGCCAGCTACACCAGTATCCTCATCCTGTTGTACTTCAACAGTGACATCTTCAATTTGCATATCAGCAAGTAGACTGTGGGTGCTCCTTTCAGCACTTGCAGGGGGCGTGCAAATGGTGGAAAGAGCCACCTCTTCCCGTCCAGTGCTGGGAAGGTCAGGCATCGCAACCACCACCACACTTGGACTCTCCTTGGGGATTTGTGATATCTTCTTAGAAAGCACAGTTCTTCGCTGTGCTTTTGCCAGCTTAACTCTTTTGATTTTTTTAGTGGGAGGAGGGCTTCCATCGTCATGTGAAGCTGAACCACTAGTCATGAACATACTAGGGATCGACCTTAGCCGTTCCTTGCCACTCCGTGTCGTAAATGGCATATTGGCAAGTTTACGTTTCTCTTCAGCTGATTTAAATGTCTTTTTCAAGGTTATTTTCCTGAACTTTGCCATTTGGGATTGTATGTGCCCTCTACTATGACATTGGGCATCGGCCTTGGCAGACGACGTTGATGGCATGTTATCGTCTATGTCATGACTAGTGGCAGCAGCTTCAGCACTAGGAGGAAGTGGTTCTTGATCTTTCTCTATTTTATTTTTATTGGAGAAAGTTTGGTCCTCCATTTATGTTATATCGATTTGATATATACGTGCGGCTAAACACAGAAAATAATTTTTTTTTGGTTTGGACTGGAGTGTACTTTCGGGGGTTACAGCACCCTTAATGGTCAAGCCAGCCGGCCCTTTACTTATGACACAGGCACACGCTTGGCACTACTTTGTTGATGCACGTGCGGCTACTGCGCACACAATTCACAAACACAGAAAATAATTTTTTTTTTGGTTTGGACTGGAGTGTACTTTGGGGGTTACAGCACCCTTTAACGGTCAAGCCAGCCGGCCCTTTACTTATGACACAGGCGCACGCTTGGCACTACTTTGTTGATGCACGTGCGGCTACTGCGCACACAATTCACAAACACAGAAAATAATTTATTTTTTGGTTTGGACTGGAGTGTACTTTCGGGGGTTACAGCACCCTTAACGGTCAAGCCAGCCGGCCCTTTACTTATGACACAGGTGCACGCTTGGCACTACTTTGTTGATGCACGTGCGGCTACTGCGCACACAATTCACAAACACAGAAAATAATTTTTTTTTGGTTTGGACTGGAGTGTACTTTCGGGGGTTACAGCACCCTTAACGGTCAAGCCAGCCGGCCCTTTACTTATGACACAGGCGCACGCTTGGCACTACTTTGTTGATGCACATGCGGCTACTGCGCACACAATTCACAAACACAGAAAATAATTTTTTTTTTGGTTTGGACTGGAGTGTACTTTCGGGGGTTACAGCACCCTTAACGGTCAAGCCAGCCGGCCCTTTACTTATGACACAGGCGCACGTTTGGCACTACTTTGTTGATGCACGTGCGGCTACTGCGCACACAATTCACAAACACAGAAAATAATTTTTTTTTTGGTTTGGACTGGAGTGTACTTTGGGGGTTACAGCACCCTTTAACAGTCAAGCCAGCCGGCCCTTTACTTATGACACAGGCGCACGCTTGGCACTACTTTGTTGATGCACGTGCGGCTACTGCGCACACAATTCACAAACACAGAAAATAATTTTTTTTTTGGTTTGGACTGGAGTGTACTTTCGGGGGTTACAGCACCCTTAACGGTCAAGCCAGCCGGCCCTTTACTTATGACACAGGCGCACGCTTGGCACTACTTTGTTGATGCACGTGCGGCTACTGCGCACACAATTCACAAACACAGAAAATAATTTTTTTTTTGGTTTGGACTGGAGTGTACTTTCGGGGGTTACAGCACCCTTAACGGTCAAGCCAGCCGGCCCTTTACTTATGACACAGGCGCACGCTTGGCACTACTTTGTTGATGCACGTGCGGCTACTGCGCACACAATTCACAAACACAGAAAATATTTTTTTTTTGGTTTGGACTGGAGTGTACTTTCGGGGGTTACAGCACCCTTTAATGGTCATGCCAGCCGGCCCTTTATTTATGACACAGGCGCACGCTTGGCACTACTTTGTTGATGCACGTGCGGCTACTGCGCACACAATTCACAAATACAGAAAATATATTATTTTTTTAGCACTTGGGGGGAGCACCCCTGATGGACAGAGCACCCCCTGGACAACACTACAGCACTCCTTTAGGACTGGGACACTGCACAGGACTTTGGAGTGGACACAGCCCCTATGGAGAACTGACTGCACAACACAGTCCAGCCAGCCCCTATGGACTTTGAAGTAGTGGACACAGCCCCTATTAACAACAGCAGCACAGCACAACACAGCCAGCCCCTATGGACTTTGAAGTAGTGGACAACAGCAGCACTACACTACACTACACTACACAGCCCTAACTCCCACCCTCCCTCTTCACTGTCCACAGCCGAGTGAGAAAATGGCGCCGACGCGGGTACCTTATATAGGATCCAAAACCCGCGAGACTCGGAAGGCGGGATGATGACGTTTTGCCTCGATTTCAGATCCGAGTCAGGCGGGAAAAGTCGAGCCTGACTCGGATCGGACTCGGATCGGGGGGGCTCGGGGGGGTTCGGATTTCAGAAATTCGAACCCGCTCACCCCTAGTTTAAATCAATCATGAATCAGTCTATAGAATAACAGGAGCATCCTAGTGCTACAGGTGGCAGTCATAGTATTTCTTTAACATCTATTTTTTAAAATAGGTCAAAGGAAAAAAGGTGAAAGAAAGGAAATGCCAAATCTAATCATTGTTTCATAATCTATAAGAAAACAACAACTCTAATTATGAAGGGGAAAGTTACTGCCAAAAAAAATTTAAATTGCCAACATGATATACACATGATATAGACCAAACACTATCAGACCATAGCTAGGACCAAACACAGGCATAGTCTATAACCTTGTATACATCATCTTCTTGCCTTAAGTCTAGTTGTGTCACCTCTAAAACATTCAAATCAGTGCACAAAAAAAACACTAAGGCTAAAGAATAAACTATGCATTAATAAACTTTGCAAATTCCTAAGGAAACTACAGAGGTGTCCACGAGAGCTATGTGTGAGTTTGACATTTCAGATTCTAACACTGAAATCCTAGAGAAGCATTCTTCCACCATTACTAACCTTTGCAAATGTGAGGATGAGTAGTAAAAGTAATAGTGATGACAGTGTCACAACCTGCTCATGCGAATGCCGGGGGACCATTCGCTGAACTCCTCCTATCTGCTGTCAAATAATCCCTGCTCCATTCTGGATTGGTTCCTGTGGCTATTTCCTTCTTGTGCAAATGCTGCTCCGATGCCGGTGATAGCGTTCCATGTGTTTCTGGTTCAGCTGTGAGTCTCCTGTTTCCTGTTGAGTATACAGTTTCCCTGTCTGCCTTGTTCAGCTCCTGCTGTTTGTGTCTGCAGGCGGCACGGTTCACATTACAGTCACCTGCTGTTTGTGTCATCCAGCTGGCATGGTCCGCATTACAGTCACCTACCGTTTGTGTCATCCAGGCAGCACAGTCCACATTACAGTCCCCTGCTGCTTGTTTCAACTTGGCGGCACAAGCCGCACCACTGCACAAATTGTACACAAGCCAGTGTACTACTGCTGTTGTCAAATCCGGCGGCACAAGCCACACCTCTGCACAAATTGTACACAAGCCAGTGTACTGATGCTTGTATTAACTCGGCGGCATAAGCCGCACCTCTGCACAGATTGTACACAAGCCAGTGTACTGCCACTTGTATCATCCTGGCGACACAGGTCGCACTTCTGCATCAAGTGTTGGCGAGCTAGGGAACTGCTGCCTGTGTCAACCCAGAGGCACAAACCACATGGCCTAAAGGCTGCATCTTACTTCACGGCCCAAAGGCCGCATCTTGCTTCATTGTCGAAAGGCCACAACTAGCCAAGGCTTACCAGCCCTCAAGGCTGCAACACAGCCTTAAGGCTTCATCTTATTCTATGGCCCACGGGTCACAACTAGCCAAGGTTTTCCAGCCCTCAAGGCTGCTTCATGGCCACAGCATGGCAAGCATTCCAGACCCAAAAGGCTTTTGCAGGGCTTTCTTAAAAAGCTAATACCCATCTTCTAACATTATCACCAGCCAAAAAGACATTATATCTAATGATAAGGGTATTATTCTTTCTCTTCTGACATTATAGTCATGGAGCCTGCTCAGAATCCTGCTCAGATTTTGGTCGCACAGATTCAGGTCCTGACCCAAAAAGTACAAGAGCTTTCTCTTCGGGTTGAGGAGACTCGAGATGCTTCAGATCCTGCAGTGCTTGAACCAAAATTAAATCTGCCTGATCGGTTCTCGGGGAACCGCAAAGATTTCTTGAATTTCAAGCTCACAGCCCAGATCCTCATGCTTGGAGGTCTAATAAGTTGGGATCATTATTTTGCTTTTACAGGGAGACCCTCAGACCTGGGCCTTTGGTCTTCCCTCTAGTAGTGCTGCACTACAGACGGTGGACTCTTCTTTTACTGCATTAGGTCTGCTCTACAATGACCTGGATAAGGCTGCTATCTCAAAAGCTAGTCTCAGGTCATTAAAGCAGGAGAACAGGGCAGTTAAGGACTACTGTACAGAATTCCATAAATGGGCTGTTGATGCAGGTTGGAATGACTCGGCCCGAAGTAAGATCCATTGGGGACTTTCAGACCAAATTAAGGATAAATTAGTCCAATCTCCTTATCTGGAGTCTTTGCTTGATTAAATGAATTTGGCCATCCGCATCGATCAGCGACTCCGGGAGAGCAGGATGAAAAAGAATCTACCTTCTCTGCCTCCATGATCTCCGGTTTGGATGGCTTAATTGGAACCTGAAGAAACAATGCAGCTTGAGGCGTTTTGTTTTTTGGCCGAAGAGAAGCATAGGAGATGTTCTTTTGGCCTTTGTCTCTATTGTGGCGGTAAAGGGCATGTAGCACAGCTTTGTCCAGTTAAGTCAGGAAAAGCCAATGACTAGGTGTATTTGGAAAGCTACATCTAGGCCTTGCATCCATCTCTCCTGAAAATTCTGTCCTTATCTCCACAATAATCAACGTACCTAATGCTCAAATTTCCATCTCTGCCTTCATGGATAGCGGAGCTGTGGATAAATTTATGGACCTGTAGTTTTTAAAGACCTTGGGCCTGAGTCCTGAATCTTTATTCAGTTCTGTGTCAGTTATTGGTCTTGATGACGAAAGTCTCTCCAAAGTTCTAATTGCCTTTCGGACCCCTCCTTTACAATTGTCCATTGGAGCTCTGCATTGGGAAGAGTTGTCATTTCTACTATGTCAGTGTCTGCTGTTGCGATTACCTTGGCTGAAAAAACCTAACCCCGTGATACAATGGAAACCGGTGAAATTCTCGAGTGGGGATCTGCTTGATTTTTTTCAGCATCTGTCCCGGCCCATTCCTCTGGCTGCTTCCTTCTCATCTGAATCCTCATCAATTCCTGCTTTTTATTTTGACCTAGCCGAGGTGTTTTCAAGAAAAAGCTGCCATTCTTCCGCCTCACCGATCATTTGATTGCGCCATTGATTTGTTACCGGGTACCTGGCTTCCAAAAGGCAGATTATATGCATTGTCCATCCTGGAAGATTAAGCTATGCAGGAATATATTCAAGAGGCTCTGGATAAGGGATTCATTCATACTTCCAAATCCCCAGTAGGAGCAGGCTTCTTCTTTCATTTGCATCAAAGAAGGAGATGAGTGGAAGATGGCATTTAACACCCATTCATGACATTTTGAGTATCTTGTCATGCCATTTGCCCTTTCCAATGCTCCAGCTGTCTTCCAGGATTTTATCAATGAGGTGTTAAGGGATTTTTTTGGAGTCTTTGCAATGGTCTACTTGCATGATATCCTCATCTATTGCAAGTCTGTGGAGGAACATCATAGACACGTGAGTCAGGTCTTCCAGAGGCTATTAGATAACAACCTTTACGCCAAGCTGGAGAAGTGCAAGTTTGAGGTGAAAGAGGTTTTTCCTTCTTAGGCTACATAATCTCCTCGCAAAGATTTTCCATGGATCCTGGTGAGGTGAAGGCCATCCTGGACTGTGAACAACCCACTAAGCTGAAGGCCATCCAGCGGTTTTTGGGTTTCACAAATTACTATCGCAGGTTCATAAAGTCCTTCTCCTCCATTGTCTCGCCCATCGTGAAATTAAATAAAAAAGGAGCTGAGGTTGCTAATTGGCCAACTAGAGCTATTCAAACCTTCACCACACTTAAGGTGGCTTTTGTGTCTGCTCCTGTTCTTCGGCATCCCAACCCAGAATTTCCATTTTATCATTGAGGTGGATGCTTCAGAGATCAGTGTGGGTGCTATCCTCTCTCAGAAGGATCTCAAAGATGGCAAGTTTCATTTGTGCGCCTTCTTTTCCCAGAAATTAGACTCTGCTGAGAGGAACTATGATGTTGGCAACTGGGAGCTTTTGGCCATTAAATGGGCGTTTGAAGGCTGGAGACACTAATTAGAGGAGGCTAATCATGTGGTGTCAGTTCTCACAGACCATAAAAATCTGGCCTATATCAAGATGGTCAAGAGGTTGAACGCAAGCAGGGGTGCCAAGAGAGGGGGAGAGTGGGTACAATTTGCCCGGGCTTCCAGGGGGGCCCGTTGTGGGCCCAGGTCTGGTACTGCCCTCCTCTTTCCCTCACAGCAGCACAGCACACAGCATGTATTGGAATGCAGTGGGAGATTGCTTGTGGCTGCTAAGCAGTAGCCACAGCAATCTCCTATGAATTGATCGCGCCCCCCTTGGCTTTGTGCCGGGAGTGTGGGTTTATTTTTAATTCTCAAAGGGGCATGGCCACACCTTTCATGATTAGGCAACACCCCCTATTTAGCTGGATCCCGTGGTGATCTCTACGGCCCTGAATGCACGGCAGGCTTAGTGGGCCCTATTCTTCACATGGCTTAATTATATTATCTCCTTCCGACCTGGGTCTAAGAATACTAAGGCAGATGCCCTTTCTCATAGTTTCTCCATCAATCATCCTCCAATTACTTTGGAATAAACCATCATTCCGGCTTCCAGGATTCTTTTAGCCTTGACCAGGACCCCGGCAGATTCTCTCAGGACTTGCAAATCTGAAACTCCTCTTGAAAAACTGTCAGGTGTGCTATTTGTTCCAGAGAGGTTTTGCAAAGCAGTCTTGAAGGACTTTCATTCATCAAAAGCTGTGGGTCATCCAGGCATTTCTAAGACTTTGGAATTTCTGTCTTGTTCTGTTTGGTGACAGTCTATGTCTCGGGATACTCGTGAGTTTGTTTTGGCATGTGACGTCTGTTCCAGGAATAAGACTCTCTGGATTTCTCCATCTGGTCTGCTATGTCCTCTGCCTATGCCCTCTAAGCCTTGGACCCATATTGCTATGGACTTTGTCATTGGCCTTCCATTGTCTTCCCGCTGTTCTGTTATTTGGAAGATTGTTGACCGATTCTCCAAAATGGTTCATTTTATTCCTCTCATCAAATTACCATCAGCTAAGGAATTGTCTGCACTGTTTTACAACATGTCTTCAGACTTCATGGTCTTCCATTAGATATCGTCTCAGATCGTGGGACTTAATTTGTTGCCCGTTTTTGGAGATGTTTTTGTAAAGATTTGGGTATCAATGTAAGTTTATCTTCAAGGTATCATCCACAATCCAACGGACAGACAGAGCGAGCCAATCAGTCCTTGGAACAGTACCTCCGCTCTTTTGTTTCAAAATATCAAAATGACTGGGTTCCTCTGTTGCCATTTGCTGAATTTGCCGTCAACAACTCCTGCCATTCTGCCTCTTCTGTTTCTCCATTTTTCAGCAATTTTGGGACTCATCCTAGAAGTAACTTTTTTTGAAATCACATCAACTGGACCTCCATCATCTTCATCTGTCTTGAGGTTTCAATCAGACTGGAGGAAGGTACAGCTCAAAATACCAGTCATTCCAAACTTTGGGCTATAAGCATTGTAGGCCATGTGAATTTAAGGTGGTAGACTTGGTGTGGCTGTCCTTCAGGAACATTAATCTTCATCAGAGATCACACAAGTTGGGTCCCAAATTCATTGGCCCATTCAGGATCATTTTGCAGATCAATCCAGTAGCATTTTTTTACAGTTACCCAGGACACTCAGGATTAATAATACATTTCATTGTTCACTTCATTAACCAATATTCTTCTGCTCAAGGTTTTCTCCTAGACATTGAGTCAGACCTCCACCAGTTCTTGTCCATGGTCGACAGGAGTTTGTAGTAGAGAACATCCATGATTCCAGATTCTCAAGTGGCGGCCTTCAATTTTTGGTCCACTGGAAAGACTATGGACCCTGGGTATCGAAAAGAGCCTTGCATGCTCCTATCTTGAAGAAAAAGTTTTTGTAGAACTTTCCTGGGAAACCAGGGTTTATGGGTTCCTTAACCCCTTGTCAAGGGGGTTACTGTCACAAGCCGCTCATGCAAATGCCAGGGAACCATATGCTGAACTCCCCCTATCTGCTGTCCATCATCCCTGCTCCATTTTGGATTGGTTTCTGTGGCTATTCCCTTCTGGTGTGAATGCTGCTCCGATGCCGGTGAAAACATTCCACGTGTTTCTGGTTTAGCTGTGAGTCTCCTGTTTTCAGTCAAGTATCCACTCTCCCTGTCTACCTTGTTCAGCTTCTGCCATTTGTGTCATCTAGGTGGCACAGTCAGCATTATAGTCACCTGCCATTTTTGTCATCCAGGCAGCATGGTCTGCATTACAGTTTCCAGCCGCTTGTGTCAACTCGGCGGCACAAGCCGCATTGCTGCACAAATTGTACACAAGCCAGTGTACTTCCGCTTGTGTCAACTCACAGGCAACAACTGCCATTATACAGCCCTCAAGGCTGCTACACATCTCGAAGGCTGCATCTTATTCTACGGCCCATGGGTCACAACTAGCCAAGGTTTTCCAGCCCTCAAGGCTGCTTCACGGCCGCAGCTTGCCAAGCATAGCAGCCCCCAAGATATTACCAGTCTTCTAACAGATAGTTTTACATAAAAATTATGGATGCTACTTTGGAGTGCAGCAGGGTGAAGGGGATCATTGTGCATCAGACACTAATAATGATGATAATGATGAATGTGTTAGACAATAATAAGTTTAGCCAATTAGTTGAGGTTATGTGCACACACTACCAAACTCTGTCTCAATTCTATTTTACCAGAACATTAAGTCCTCACCTGTACTGGGAGATTAAACAAAGTTATTTTTTGCATAGTAAATGCCATTATACCGACTGTCCCCTAAGCTATAAATATGTTGACAAGCAGTAAAGTTTACATAACTGTGGGTGTATTGCCTTCAGCAGCAGTATCTAACAAGCAATGGCAGCTCATTCACAGACAGACAACTCTTTGTATCACTGGCTTCACTAAAAAGCATACCAAAGTCAATCTGTTGGAAAAACTTAGGGATATAAAAGCAAAATAGCTTACCTGACTCTCCTCAGGATTTGTATTTTCTGATAACAGAAGTAACATTGGTCCTAATTCAGAGATGGATGCAATGCTGATGTTTACACAATATTGGTAATCTGTGCATGCATGTGACTCCCACAGCACATGCATCAAGTTTCATGACCCTTGTCGCTTACAGTGAGGATTTATTTGCAAAGTGATAGACAGGCAGGGACTGTTTGTGGGCAAGAAAATGGTGATGCAAATGCAAGTGTGTCATGGACATTTTCAGTGCATGCCCCAGCCTGCGACTGTGATTCCATATTTAGAAAAAATGCCTCTAGTGTGCCTCGCCATAGTGTTACTCAGAAGGATTATAATCGACTGATCAGCGATTGATGCTGCACCTGTGTATGCTGTCACCTGGATTTGCAAAGCCACTGGTGTTCTTTAATCACTTTGCCAAGACCAAAGGGTTTGCAACATCTTGACATTGGATCAGTACTTTCTGGTGACCATGCTTGATCCTAGGTTTAATTCTGATGTAATGTCTATCTTTCAAACTGACACAGATCTTAAGAGAAGCAAAGAGCTCCTTGTGAGTAAATTGTCAGCTCAAGGGGCACATGAAACAATGTCTCCTGCCTCACTTTCTCCTGCATATGCTACTGCCATGAAAAACAGACCTTTTCCAAGAGACCCACTGATTATGATGAATCAACTAAGTGCACCAGAGAGAAACATTACGACTTTTGGTCAATGTTAAAAGAAAAGCCCACAAATATTGACACCTCTACCATGACTCAATCTAATGCAGCTAGCATCAATAGCTATAGCACCCACAGCTATAGCAAGCAGCCAGGAAGATGGTCGCTATGGTCAAGACCATCGCGACCATCGGGCTTGTGATGAGACCCTTGTGGTAGGGTCTCGTTGCCGCAAGCCCCAGAGAGATTTTGGCTCTAACAGAGCTGAAATCTCTCCACTGATCTCACTCGTGAATTCAGTGGGGCCGCCCCCAAACGGCAGGCGTTCACATGGGAACACCTCCATTTGGGCAGTCACTCCCCCGGCCAGCCAAACCAAAGGGGGCATGTTGTCACTCAACATCGACAGCATGCCCCCTTTGGTACGAGACCCGGAGCGACGGATTGCCCGTCGCTATCCGGGTCTCGCGCATGCGCACGACGGAGCCGGCTCCGTCATGCGCATGCGCTCTGGGCCACCATCGACCCGGTTGCGAGTGCTCAGCGCTTGCGACCGGGTCTGAATCAGGCCCTCAGTTTGCATTTGAAATCCCACATTCGGAAGTTTGGCTTTTAATAGTTTGTTCCTTGTTTATAATTTATGTTTCCTTCCCACTAAATACTTTTAGGTTATTAGTTTTTGATTAATGAAAACATTTTATAGGTTTATATAGATGATTAAACTGCCATCCTGTCTGAAACTGCTGTGCCACTATGTTTTATAGATGTGCTATATTATTTGAAACTCCCATATGTTTGTTCCTCTTCTCTGTCACTTAGGGTCTGGTTAAGGTTGGTTCGCAAGGCTGCGTTCACACACACCCACTCGCTGCGAAAATATGTTAATGAATGCAATCGCACGGCAACCATCAAGCTTTGATACATATGCCCCTCATTAATCTTCAAAATGGGAAACATCTGGATGAAAGTTTAAATCATGACAGTTTTTTTTAGTTTAAAAACATTTGAGTTTGCATGTTCTCGGACTCTATTACTTTGGGTGAGTTTAAAAAGTGTGAGAGGTTACTGTTAAACTCTCACATTTTCTAAACTCTCACCCTAGTATATTTGGCCCATTATGTCTAAATGAGACAATATTATTGACTTAATTCAGACTCTCCAGGAATGATATTCTTACTGTTAAAACTTACAAGTAGCAAATTATTATGGGAATTATATGTACTTTAAAAGCATTATGTCAATTCTATATGTTGTAATAGGTACATTAAATTTATAGAGTCTGACAGATATTGATCAATCTATGTAACTCAGAAAACAAAAAATCAATACTGCAGACTAAACATACAGTGACTTAAATTGGTATTAATCTAAGTGTGCGGTGGAAAATCTTTACCAGAATAATTTTTTTTAATTCCATTCCCCAAAAAATGAAAAAATTGTTGAAAAACAAATATAAATTCTGTAAACAAACTGTGGATGAATCTGGATAAATTATATCAACAAATGACCATACACTGTTACAAATGCATGATTTGCCTGATTATTAGAGATGAGAGGTTTGGATTCCTTGGAATCCGAACATGCCCCAACTTCTGGGATCTAAGGTGATCTCAGCCGCAACTCAGATCTCCCGGTTTTGATCCTGCTGTCAGATCTCACGGTTTTGGCTCAGGTGCAAATTTCAAAAGTCCCATTGAAATCAATGGGCTGACCAGTGATTGGCTCAGAGAGCCATCTGTCATGCCAATCAGCGCTTCCCCATAGACTTCAATGGGGCAAACGAATGCAAGATGGTGGACCCCACTGTACCGAGGACACCGCAATCTACAGTGCTGACACCCCCCACAGTGCTAACCCAACCGCACTCCAGCACTGCTGACACCTCCAGCATCCCTGCACTGAGGATACTGCTGGCATCTCTGCACTGCCAACACCGCAAGCATTTCCACACTCAGAACACTGCTGGCACTCCTACACTGCCGACACTGGTGGCACACCCGCAGTGAGAACACTGCTGGCACTCCTGCACTGAGGACACCACCACCACCCCTGAACTGCCGACATCGCTAGCACCCCGGAACTGCCAACACAGCCAGCATTTCTCCACTGAGGACAACACCATCACCCTTGTACAGCTGACACCACCAACACCCCCACATGGCCAACACCATCAGCACCCCCACACTGAGAACAACGCCGTCACAATAAGTACACAAGTCGTGTATCCAACTTGCACTACATCCAACCCACACTGTATCCGACCAGCACTGTATCCAACCCACACTGTATCCAACTAACACTCTATCCGACCCGCACTGTATCCAGCCCATACTGCATCCTGCACTGTATGCCACCAGGACTGTGGGCCTCATTCAGAGGCAGTCGGAGGATGCAAGCGGTCGCTCAGAAACTGGGCTGCCACTTGCATCCTTACCGCCCGCCTCTGTTGCGGTTGTTAGGCTCTGGGTTAACACCCACAGCTCTAACAACCGCTCCGGTGATGGCCGCGATGGTCAGAGATCATCGCGATCATCGGGGCTTACGACGAGACCCTAGGGTAGGGTCTCCCTTGTCGTAAGCCCCGGAGAGCTTCTGGCCTCCGTTTGGGCAGCCACCCCCCCGGCCCACCTTCCAAATGGGGCGAGCTGTCAATCAATATCGACAGCTCGCCCCCTTTGGATCGAGACCTGCTACGACCGGCACTGTCGGTCGTAGCGGGTCTCACGCATGTGCACGACGGCACCGGCGCCGTCGTGCGCATGCTCTGTGGGGGGCCATCGACCCGGTCCAAGCGCATTGGCACTAACGACCGGGTCTGAATGACCCCCTGTATGCAACCCGCACTGTCGACCTGATTCAGAGATGGAAGCTAATGAGATCAGTACTGCATACTCGTATGCAATGCAGTTGCAAAAAAATGCAAATGTCATCAAAGATGAACTGAGCATTAAGACACCCACTGTTACCTTCTCACCTGCATGTGACTACGCATACCTATGTAAACATTGGTAATATCGTTGTACATCGGTGGCCATCTTACCCTTGCGGCATGTCTGACCTGCCGCAGCCATGGGTGCTCTTCTGAAATGCAGGGCTGTGTATGCAATCGCAGTGGATAATTTATGCATGCCCATGTAATGCCATTTATATGGACAGGCACACCTGTGTTTTTGTGACCTATGCAATTTTTTCCCTGTACATACACAACAGGACAGGCTATGAAACATCCTGGGCTGGTCCTGTTTTATGGGGGGACCCCACATCATTTTTTTTTTACTTTAACTCTTTCTAAGCTTTTTACAGTGTAATACATGCATGTATCCCACTGATGTATGCATATATCTGTGTCAATACAACCTGCTCATGCTAAAATCGAAAGCATAGGGCAGGTCTATTAATTTGGGGATTTTAAATTCGATTTGAAATTTGATTTGAAGTTCGAATTCAAATCAAATAATAGTAAATTAGGGTTTTGTGTGTTGGTCTATGTAAAAGTACTGATGTTTTTCCGATGTTCGATTTTGAGTGGGATTTGAGTGAAATTTGGTTTTATGTTCGATTTTACATTCGATTTTGCCTTTAGTAAATCTCCAAATACAAAATCGAATGTGAAATCACACTAAAATAAAATTCAAACTTTAATAAATATACCCCCAAATGTCATAAGCATTGAGGTCTCTGGATTCTAAAGGATTCAGTAGATGCCTAAGAATGGCAAGAAGAAAATGGGTGAGTACAGATGTGTCCACATACATCTATCCTCTGTGCACTACAAGTCGTGTTACACATAACGACTGAGCGCCGTGCAACTCGGTAGACTTCGTGAGACTTTTTTCCCTTAAAATGCATCTTTTTGAATAGTACACACAAGCAGCTTCTGTTGATTAAAATGATATGCAGCATGCCTATATTCTATGTACGACTGCAGTTATATCTGCATGTGAAATTCTATGTGTCAGCGACTATAACAGTATTTAGCATGCAGATACAGTCACAGTAGCACACAGAATGTATTTAAAGTAAAAGGCAGTCTGTTTATGTTTATTGCATTGTACTATGATATGTGGCAATAGCGATCACTAGCGGTGTCTTCTGGGTCAGCAAACCCTGCCTTCCGACACAATTCTTTCCAACATGTGTCAGGAGTGCGCCTATTGATATCTTTTACAGAAAAACATTACATGAATTTAGAAGTTTATGCAAAAAACAAAAAAAGAAATCAAGATATAGGGACAATCTTCTGCTGAAAGAAAGAACGGCACTCAGGACTCTGGCTGGCAATCCCTCCATCATTATTAAACAGGCTGATAAGGGTGGAGGGATCGTCATCCAAGACATCAAAGATTACATGACTGAGGCGATGTGAATGTTAAGTGATAGGAATCAATACTTGGTATTACAGGCAGATCTGACCAGTCATTTTCAGAAACAATTGATTTCCTTGCTGGACAGGGCTTTAGGAGAGGGGGTGATAACGAGGGACGAGAGAAGATATTTGATTTTGAACTACCCAGTGATACCGACATATTATCACCTCCCCAAGATCCACAAGACACTTACTACACCACCTGGGTGTCCCATTGTGGCTGGTATTGGGTCCCTCACTTCTCACTTTTCACATTTCATTTATTTTTTTATTCAGCCTAATGCAACTGCTTTAAGATCACATATTAAAGACACTAATCACTTTTTACACTTAATTAAAAATAGTAGTTGGAAGGACACTTATTAATTTGTCACTTGTGATATACAGGCACTTTATTCAAATATTCCTCATGATAGGGGTATTCAAGTGGTGGAAGATATCCTAAAAGGGGACACTGTGGTCACTATTAGTCAGAGAAAGTTTATTTTGGATTCAATTAAGTTTATACTTACACATAATTATTTTATTTTTGATCACGTGTTTTATTTACAGACACTTGGGACGGTGATGGGCACGAGGTTCGCGCCTAGCTTCGCCAACTTATACATGGGGGCCTTTGAGGAGGCGCATGTGTGGGTGGTGGGCTTGGCGTGAACCTTGTGCTCTATGGGCGCTACATTGATGACTTGTTCTTTATTTGGGATGGTGATGCACATTCACTTGCATACTTCATTTCACAGTTGAATAATAATAATTTTAATTTGACCCTCACTAGCACTTATCACCCATCTATTATCTTGTTCCTTGATATCACCCTCTATGTAGAAAATGGCAGTATTTTCACCAAGACTTTTAGGAAGGATATTGATACGTTTACTTATCTACATTTTACTAGTTCACATTATAAACCCTGGTTATTTAATATTCCATTTGGACAATTAATGAGAATACGTTGCAATTGTTCTCGTGATGCCGTTTTTGAGAGTCAGGTGACGGAAATCCTTGAAGCCTTTAGAGAAAGGGAATACCCTGACAACCTCTTAAAAAATCTCTAGAGAAAACCAGACTACTTAATGAAGATGAGCTTCTTGAAAGTAAATTGAAAAATATGTGTGGGTAGATCACCCTAAATTTATATCTAAATTAAATAACTGTCCCCATAAAATTAAAAAGATATTAGCGTCCAATTTTCAGATTTTGCTCTCCGACAACACACTGAAAGATAATATTCCAGGTGACCCAATGGTTGTTTTAATAACCTGAGAGATTTATTGGCACCAAGCTTTTTCAAGAATCAGCCTACTGCCAATGATATAACTAATAATAAGAGTGGCTGGTTGACCAGCAGACCTAAAGGGTGTTACAAGTGTGGACGTCCTTCAAGTATTATGTGTGACTTTATAGTTAATAGATGTTGTGAATTCACATCGACCAATTCAAATTAGACTTTTCTATTAAAAGTTTTATTAACTGCAATACACCATATGTGATTTATATGCTGGAGTGCAACTGCGGTACCCAATTCATTGGGTGAACTATAACACCGCTTAGATGTAGATTTCTTGAACACAGGAGACTCATCATGAAAAGCAACATTATGCATAGCGTTCCAAGATACTTCACCTGTACCCACCGGTCTAATCCGAGAGATATTAAAATTACAGGCATATAGCACATTCCATTGACTGAGAGGGGAGGTGACAGGTTTTCCAAACTGTGTCTTCATGAAAATTTTTGAATACATAAGATGGGTACATTGTTTCCTAATGGTTTCAATGAGAATATTGAAAACGATTTGTAGTCCTGGTATCAATATCCACTCTGCTGTATTTCTTTCTATGCTCAAGTTTCATAGGACAGCTAGGTGTAGTGGCGGGTCTCAATGTCAGGGATGTTTTAAGCAGAGGGACTTGAGGTCCAACTCCTTCCCCTACTCCATGACACTTACCTTGAAACTAGATTATACGATACATCCGTATACCATATAAGTGCTATCTTGACTTTTAATACTACGTTTGGTACTACTATCCTAGATTGGGATTGACAGATTATTTTTTAGCTGCATTATGTAATTGAAGGCTATATTGGTATTTATATGAATACTATCACATTATTTATATATTATTTGGATCATGCATTCTGGTGGTCTATATGGGTTGTTTACTGTCATTATATAGGTTTATAAAAAAAATATATTTTTCCCTAGATTCAAAATTATAATGGTTATCCTTCCTCCTCTTTATTTAACATGTTAACTATAGGGACTTGGCAACTGTTTAACTTTCTAACAGTTACTCTTGCAGCCAGTTTCCTTCCCCTTTCCATGTTAATTCTAAAATATCTTTGTCATTTAAAAGTTTTTTATTTTAGGCTTCAGATTAGGGTTATGACCTACATAGGAATGTTATTAAATATTTATCATTTATTACAATTTTTTCATTTAATTAGTATAACATTAGACATAGCATAATATTATTATTTTATGTATGTGTTTTATTTTTCCTGTATCAGATTATAGTTATATGTGGTTAATAACAGCTTTTTTCTCTGGCCGAGTACATTTTAACATATATATATACATATATATTAATTACTTTTATTTTATTAATTGTTCATATTAGCTTTATACTAGATAGAGCGTATCATAATATTTCTATGTATGTTTTTCGTTACCCCGGTATCAGAGCATAGCCATATGTTATTAAGCAGATGTGGGTAATAACAAAAATCTTTTTCTCTCTGGTTGAGTACATGTGATCATTTATATTAATAAATAATTGTTATAATTGTTGTGTTTTATTTTTATTTATTTTTTATTATTATTTTTTATAGGTGAGCATATTTTTTTAACATAATGAGCAATGTGTATATAATCATATATGCATTTTTTAAATAATTTTCTTTTGAAGTGTAAAATTGGTATTAATCTGTTGTTCTATTTATTGTTTTTGATCATGCGATATAAATATATAATTTATTGTGAACAAATGTTCTCCCATATGCATTAAGCACATATTAACAAAACTATAATGTTTAATTAGATTCTCTAATTGCAATATTAAGCACCACCTGTAGGAACAGGCATATTTAGGTGCAAGGTAGTCCCATTCCATCACCTTTGAAAAAGTCACAGGTCATGTGACGAAACACGTTAGCTGGGACTAAGCTAATTGATACACTGTTGCCAGTGTCAGTTGACACATGTATCACGGACATCCTCACTAAGGATCTGACAGCTCCACTCCTAAGTCCGAGTCCCAGCGGCTGCACTGTCTTATCGGCAGCACCCGACTTGGCTGCGTGCATACTCACCATCCCACTTAGGAACAAGAGGAAAGAATACTTTAATCACAAAGGGGGGCCCCCAAGACTGCTGGTTCAATGGACTGTGAGTACTGCTAATTACCAAGGATTCATTTGCCGTGCAGTCCATTAAGGCAATCATCCTGCAGTGACTGTGTCTGTATTTCACCTGTATAGCGGCTGTGTACTGTGTACCTATATTAGTGATCACCGTTTGCTCCTCAGATTACCCTGAATTTCAATCTGAGAGCTACACCCAGGTCTAGCCTGTACTATTAACAATCATTTATATATGATTACCAGTTGACATTTCCAGGATTGTATCAAATGTGTGGTAGACACAGTCTGAGACTGAGCTCAATTAACGGGTCACTGTCCATTCCTAAATAGGAATTGAGAATTTGTGCTACATTACAAGAGTGTGACTCTAGCATAATAAGAACCAGCATCAGATTAAACATTCCACCTACTGCACTCACAGCTGCCTTTTCATTTCTATTTGTGGAAACATTTAATCACCAGGCCTACAATAATGCTGAATAACTCTCATTACCACAAAGATATATTTTTTGCAACTTGTGTATCAATTTTTTACTTTTTAGTGACATTGTCACTTTTATCTGCAAACATTTTTTTGTCTGTTATAACTGTTTGTATTGTATGTAACTATGTATTAATATGTGCTAATATTTTTAGCTTGTTCAATTAAATAATTTTTGTTCATATTTTAACCACTTCATTCTTTACTGATCACATTGACATATATAGTGACAGTGCTGATTTTTGTTTTTGTCTGTTTTCTTATAATTCAAACGTACACAGAGTTTGATATCTGCTGCAGTCTTATATATTGCCTTATATGCTTTATGTATTTGTGTATTAGTGTTATGCACCAGAATTATTCTTTTTGTCTATAAACCCAGACTTCTGACTGTCATAGAGTGGTCCCAGTGACACTAACACCTAATCCTAACCCTCCACAGCCAGACTCTAACCCTTCTACTAGTGACTAACCCAAACCCTCCACTACTGCAGCCTAACTCTATTTCGCTGGTCTGTGCTCCTTACAAATGTCGAAATGTTCTATGGCTTCACCTGGGTGCACAAACATGGCTGGCGTTAGCGGCGGAGGGACCCAATGGAGGTAGTGGGTATTAGTGGTGGTGGGGACCCGGTGGAGATGTGGGCGCTAGTGGTGGTGGGGACCTAGCGGTGGTGCAGGTGTTAGCAGCAGTGGCAGAACCAGGTGGTGGTATGGGCACTAGTGGCAGTGAAACCTTGTGGAGGTAGCTCCGAGAGGATCCAGTCAATGGCAGCCATTCTGCAGAGTTTGGCAGCTGTGACAATTTCAAAATGGCACCTCAGCTGCATTTTTGAAATTCAAGATGGTTGTCGAAAGCCAATAACGGCTCATGATGTAATCACCCTGCCCTCTTGGCTGGCATGGAAGAGCTGCTGATGAAGGAAGACAACCAAAGTCCAAATAGGCGGCAGCCGTGCAAAAGAGCTCAAAGCCTGCGACTCACTAGGTGAAGAGAACACTAGAAGCACTGGGGAGGTTAGGTTAGTTAATGAAAATTAGCTAACTGGCTGCCACCACCAGGTGAAGACACTGGAAGCCCTGGTGGGTTAGTGTCTGGCAGGAGAAGTCCCCAGAAGCCCTGCTGGGTTGGTGGCTGCAATATAGAGCTAATTGGCCACTGCCCACCAGGCAAAGACATTGGAATCCCTGGTGGGTTGGCACCCACCAGGCAAAGATGCCGGAAGCCCAGGTGGGTTGGCACTCACCAGGTGAAGATGCCAGAGTCCCTGATGAGATGGCACCTGCCAGGAAAAGATGCCAGAGGCCTTAGTGGGTTGGCATCCAGCAGAAGTCCCTGGAAGCCCTGGTGGGTTGGTGGCTGCGTAAAAGAGCTAATTGGCCATCGCCCACCAGGTTATGATGCTGAAGGCTCTGGTGGGTTAGCACCCACCAGGCAAAGATGCCAGAAGCCCAGGTGGGTTGGCACTCAGCAGGTGAAGATGTCATAGTCCCTGGTGGGTTGACGCCTGCCAGACAAAGACATCAAAAGCCCTGGGTGGGAGGCAGTTATGACAAAGAGCTTAAAGGCCACTGTCTGCCAGGTGAAGATGCCAGAAGCCCTGGTTGGTTAGCGCCCACCAGGTGAAGATGCCAGAAGCCCTGGTGGGTTGGCACCCACCAGACAAAGATGTCAGAATCCCTGGGAGGGCAGCAGCCATGAAAAAGAGCTTAAAGGCCACCGTCTCCCAGGCAAAGACGCCAGAAGCCCTGGTGCGTTGGAACTCGACAGGTGAAGATGCCAGAAGCCCTGGGGAGGCGGTGGAACCCCAGGTGAAGATGACACTAATGTAAAAGAGCTTAAAGGCTGCCACCCCCCAGGTGAAGGTGCAGCAAAATAAATTATTAAAACATTATGTTGTTATGTTTTTAATTTAATATTTCTCTCTACAGGGGTACTATTGGTACCAGTGAGCCCTTAGTACCCCGCATGCTGGTACTTGTGGTTCTCTAAGTACCAGCATGTGGGGGAGGCTTGCTGGGACCTGTAGTTTACCTGCAAAAGTCAAAAAGACCCAGTGAAAGGGTTCCCCTGGCTGTGGTATTTTTCCCATGATATAAAAGGTCTGGTGCTGGTTATGGATAATGCAGGGGAACCCTACGATTTTTGTCCCCTGTATTTCCAAAACCAAGACCAGCTTGCTGAGTCCAGTACTGGTTGGGCTAAATACAGGGGACCCCTATGTCTTTTGTCCCCTGTATTTTCACAACCAGGACTGGCTATGAGAAGCCTGGTGCTGGTTGTGCTAAATACCGGGGACCCCTATGCTTTTGTCTCCTGTATTTCCAAAACCAGGACAGACTCGCTGAGCCCTGAGCTGGTTGTGATAAATACAGGGGACTCTTATGTCTTTTGTCCCCTGTATTTTCATAGCCAGGATTGACTCTCAAAAGCCAGGTGCTGGTTGTGCTAAAAACATGGGACCCCTATGTTGTTTATCCCCTTTATTTTCACAAATAGGACCAGCAGTGAAAAGCCCGGGGCTGGTTGTTCTTTTGTGTGGGGAGGGCATGTTTTTTTGTTCTTTTTACACATATTCAAGTCTTAGTACATATGCATGGATAGATATAATTGATACATCCATGCATCTGTGTCTGATTGATTTTATTTTCTCAGATGCATTCCCAGAGCCAGTGAGTGGCTCTGTCGCCCACTGATGCCCCATGTGCATTGCTCCATTGCTGCCACTTCCCTGCACTACCACTGCTGCCACTGCCCCACACACCTGCAGCCCACCACCACAGCCATCTCTCCCTCTGCACCCTCCTAAAATACCTCCTGTATGCTGTCCTCTCCTCCACCCATGCTAATGTGCCACTGTGTTGCCCTTTTCCCCTGCAGGTTGCCCATTTTTTTCCTTCAAACCCTGACGGCTAATACATTTTAAAAAAGCTATGAAATTCCATAGACAAAAAACCTTACAGTTTCTCATGTCACATTAAGGCTTCTTAGACATGATCTGAAATTTCACAATACCTACTAAATTTCTGCCACTCAAACTAAAAAAAGCAATGAAATTCTGATCATTAAGGCAGACGGCTTAATGGAGGTGAACCTTGCGCAATATAGATATGGTATGCCATCACACCCTGTGGTTAACTGCAGATTCAGCACTCTCACAGAGTGAGATTGCTGTCACTCACAAAATGGTGGAGCTGCTAATTCACAAACTTGTGACACATACATCCCACTCAGTGCCCACAAACTTCCCATTCGGTCACCACAACAATCCCACTGGATTCCAACTTCCTTCTCACTCCATACATCCATCTCATTCAGAATACACATTCAGCTTCTGAGGAAGTAAAATTAGTTCAAAACATGTTAAGCCTGATGACTCGAAGATAATCTGGATGTCTGGAGGTCCTGTTGTATCTGAGTTACACCGCAGTTATCTGGAACCTATGGTTGGATTGCTAACATCTAGAACTCTGAGGGACAGGCCAGATCCACACCAGGATCCCTGAATGGATAATATTGATATGCTTTTGTGATTTGTTTAAAATGTGAGTTTAATTGAGAAATAAATTGTTATCCTTTATTCAAAATAGACTTGTAATATGTCTTTATTTATGTTTCCTTGTGGTCATTTGAGCCATTTTTAGCTAAAGAAGCATGGGATTTCAGTATTAAAGTGGAAGCACTCTCCATATAATTGACTGCCACTGAAAACAATTGCTGATAATAGGAGATTCTAAAAACTACATATGAAAAGGATTTCACAACAGTGGATGAACTTTTATCCGAAGTAAGTTATCATCGTTTTTTGAAATTTTTATGAACTAAAAATTTTTTATCGTAATAAACCACACGTATACCTTGTATTATGATACATATAACCTTGTGATAGATGTTTTATACTGGAAATATATTTAAAATAGAAATGTTTTTGCCAAGTTAAATGTATATGTTAACTCACCAATATCATGAGACTTTCAGGATCCTGCACTTTATTATATTTAACCCTCTTAAATGGTTTGATTATATTATGTTCTATAGCAAAACTAATAGCTATAGCTTATGGTAGTATTTCTGTTACTGGCATACATTGTCCATACACTACTGTTCCTAGTTAAGGATTATAGTCATGTAGTTTTGCTTGACTGAGGAAAACCATCCTTCAATACATATAAACATTATGGAAGTATGCTTTCATTTAAGAGTCCAGATACAGTACAAAATTGACATGGAGTCTCTTATAATAGATGTCTAGTAGAAAATCGTATTGCCACTTTTTATATACCTAGATGCTAAATATCTAACCTGCAAGTACCATTCCAAGATAAATGATGCAAGATGTAGTACCAAAAGCAACCAGCTGGAACAATTCAGCAGCAGAATGTAGAAATGACTGAGCCAATGGATTCAGTATGATTTACCGCCAACCGCATGGCCGGCAGTTCAAATCCCGACAGCGGCATCCTGGCAGCAGTGAAAATCCCGATCGTTGAAAGGTAAGTATAGACTAACCTATTGTATCCCCTAACCCTAACCGTCTCATAGGTGTGCCTATCCCTAACCTCACCCCCAAGTGCCTAACCCTAATCCCCCCTCTAAGTGCTTAAACCTAACACCCCCTTCCCCACCGCCTAAACCTAAGCCCCCTGGGGGGTGCCTAACCCTAACCTCCCCCCGGGGGTGCCTAACCCTAACCCTCCCTTCCCCTAGCCTAAACCTAACCTCCCAGGGGGGTGCCTAACCCTAAGTCCCCCCCCCTGGGAACCCTAAACCTAACCCTCCCCCCACGGCTGTCAACGCCCGGCGCCTGGCTTACCTTCGATCGGTCAGCCGGGTGTCGGGCTCCCAGCATAGGGAAAATGTCAGGCATCAGGATTTCGGCACCTGTCATTTAACCCATGCCGGGATTAGACAGTCGGGAAGCCGACGGTCAGGATTCTGTCCATCGGCTTCCCGACTGTTCCCTAGCCAATGCATAGCCAATCAACAAAGAATAAATTTAGGGTCTGCTTCAGAAATGTAAATGTGCCTTCAGACACAGGCAGTGGAACTGAGAGGCTGGCAGTGGGGGTCTTTTTTTTTTTACAAAATACGTCTCCTGCAGCATTAGCATAAATTGTCTGATCCGCTGCTACCGGAGATGCAGAAATGACCTGGACTACGTACAACTCTGAATCAGAGGTTAGGGAATGTGATGTGTTGTGACCATCACGATTTTATGTTCCAGGGGCTAACACAGGTTCCAGGAATGTCTTTGCTAATGTGCATACAAAGTTTTACAAACTACTGAAGGGTCCATAACTAATACACGCAGAAAGGGGGGACAAAGGACAAATCTGCCTATTCCACTATTCTCAAATTCTTTATAAACTAATACAATTACACCTGGAAGTTTATTTGGGTTATTCTTTTCTGTGTATTGCAATTTAATGTTATGTATCTAATAGTATGTTTGTATGTATTTATTTATTTATTTAATAGCACCGTACAATCCATGCTCTTCTTACAAGATTATAAGAACAGAAAAATCAATGCAAAATGTGAGTAACAAGAGCATCCTAAGAAAAACAACATTAGGATTGATGTTGATTGCCCTGTAGAGCTTAAACTATAAAGAGCTGCTGGGGGAATTACAGATACAAAAGGCTAGACACGTTTAGAATACAATTTCACAAGTATAGTGGTTTAAGTCATGGGCATAATTTATTACACCACTTTTATCAGTCATTGTCTATCATTGTTATTACATATTTTTGTATATTTTATTATTATCCTTAGTAAGTTTTATTGAAAAAAATTAACAATGTTTAAAAATCAATAGTATCATTCATATGCTTCTTACAAGTTAACATCCAGCAGTTGATTTTTTAATAATTCTATGCCAAGAAATAAAATTCAGAAGACACATGTGATGTGACATCATCTTAATGGTAGTTCCCAAACTTTTGAATCACGGCACCCTAGAGTATCAGCAATGTTTTTACAGCACCTCTATGCCAAAGGTTTGTTATTGAGAAATACAGAAGAAAATGTAGTAAAGTAATAAAGTGAAGTAAATTGTGCTTACCTGTCATCCTTAGGTTCAGTTATGTGGTGGTGGACAGGTTTCCACTTCTGTTTGTCCACATATTTACATTACATTGACCATAAATAATTTGATTTGGTGCTTGGCCATCAACCTGAGGCACCACTGCAAGTGTCCAGAAGCACCCCAGGGTGCCAGGGTGCACAGTTTGGGAACCTAACAGCTTCCTGTTTGCATTTTTATATAAAATACCTTAAAATTGATGAACCTTTTTCTACTTTTGATCTGCCATTCTTAATTGAAGGAAATCAGAAGCCTGATTTCTGGTAAAATTTAAATTCCAGGTAACAGATTACCAGTGATAATTCATATTGGGAAATCTAGGCAGCACTAGGAAAAAAACACATGCAAATGAGCCCCCTTTCACCTTCTGCTTATATTTTATATGTATACTGTGAAACATTTAAACCATTTTTATTGTTTTTCAACTAGTTAGGTATTAAATAAATTGTACACAACATATGCCATGTTTTCAGGGAATTAAGCTAAAATTTTCATCAGGTTCATGAAAAAGATTTGTGCCTATCTTTGATGGTGGCAAAAGGCAATGGTTAAAAATCTGAAATTACAGAACATATATTTCATCTCACTATCACTAACCATGCCCATGTGTATAAATCTATTTGTGTAATTTAGCCATCTACTGCACAAACTTTGGACAATGATTATTTTATGAAGGAAAATTCAAGTCAGTCACATAGACTTAGACATATACACTGCTTCATAGTAATAAGGAATACAGAATGGGACAGATGACATTCTCCAGCACTTGGCTAAATTACTAAATATATGATTATGTTGCATTCACCAACAAGTCCCGTACCACTGCTTACTGGTGAAGGTACATTTTTAATTCTTTATATTTAAGTCAGTGTTTCACAAACTCATTCCTCTGGGGGAACTAACAGAGAATTCCTCACAGAATCACTAGTGACATAATGACCTCCACATGTGGATCTTTTAATATGTGTCAGCCTAGAGCCAGGTTAAGGGGGAGGCACAGGGGGTAAGGGCCCATGGGCCCCCTCTCTCAGAAGTCCCCCCCAGCCTTTGATCGCAGCTGCAGTGTGTAGTGCTGTCATCTGAAAAAATAAAAGAGAGGAATATTGGAGGTGGTGTCTGAGTAGGGGGCAGGACAACCCAGCACTGTCTGAAGCCAGGGCCAGGAGCAGCATGAATTAGAGAGAGGAGGGGAGGAGCAGCTGCTGCAGCCAGTGGCAGAGTTTATGGTAAGTGGGAGAGTGGATAATATGTCCCATGTTTTGCCAACAAAATCAACTTGGTGGTTCAGAATATTTTTTATAAATTAAAGGGGCATGCACAAGATGCTGTCTGTGGTCATAAATATTTCTGGACATTTTTGGCAATCAGCAACCGCATGTCAAAGATTGCAGCAGCAGTGGCAGTTCAACTTCCAACAGGGCACATCAGGAAACAACTGTTTTTATTATTCAAGAGGCCTGAAGGAGTTGGAGTTTGTATCTAGTTGAAGGCAGGTAAAGGAAGAATTGATTAGTGGTAAATTTAATAATTATTTTGATTCTGAAGCAAATTTATGAGGGAGGAGGGGAGAGGAGGAGGGGATGCATTTACAAAAAAATATTTTACTCATTCACATCAGTCCTTGCCCCAGAATAATCCTTGAGTGCTATGCCTGCTGCAGCTGGGAGTGGAGCTTCATCCCACCAGGAAGACTACTAGTAGTACTTTAAAAAACAACTGACTGTTAAACAATCCTTTCCAAGGGGGAGCAAGTATGACAGCAGTCACCCAGTTGCATAGCAGATCACTAATGCCATAACATCTATGCTGGTATTAGATGTGCATCCAATATCCACCAATAATTCAGTGGGGTTTAGATGGTTAATTGAGGTCCTGTGTGCCCGCTACCATATCCCATCAAGATTAGAAAAGCAATTTGTCACCTGTACAGGGACAGAAAAAAAAACTTAATTAGTGGCCTCCAAAATGCCATTGTATCCACTGTCCACTTAACCACAAATATGTGGACAAACTGAACAGAGCAAATGCAAGATATAAGATATAAGGTTTAAGTCATACAGAGATCTGAAGAGATGCAAAGAGCTGTTGGTAAGCAAATTGTCAGCTCAAGTGGCACGTGATGCAGTGATAGCTTCTCCTTCAGTTTCTCCAGCAAGTGCATCTGCAGAGACTTAACTAAACTTTCCCAAAAAACACACTAGTGATGCAGATGAGTCAACACAAAACATAAAAACTTTTTGGATGGATGCACTGCAGATGACGTAACAGGGAGGAGATTCCTAGATGGTTAAGGTTCCTATTTCTACTTACTCTGGCTTTACAAGGGTTATAGATGACTTGACAATTGTTGTCTGTATTTGGGTAGAAATAATTCCACACATAAGAAGTGGTTTTTGTTGTCTTGTGCCCGGGCATGACAATGGGCAATAACTGTCTCTTCCACTGGTGCCTGATTTACACAAACAACATCCTCATCAACAACATCCTTATTAGTGTTAGCTACACAAATATCCTGTTCATCCTCATGTACTTCCACTGACACATCCTCGATTTCTATGTCAGCATGTTCACTTGTGCTTACATCATCATAAGAGGCAGAACCACCATAAATAAAGGCCAAGGCCTTAGCCTTTCCTTGCCATTTCATGTGGTGAAATGCATATTGACAATTTTATGTCTTTCTGCAGCTAAGTTTCCCTTTGATGTTTTTTTCTTTGCCACTGTAAAAGATTGGTTCTTGATATTAGATACCCTGACTTAAGCCCTGTATACCCTTGGTCATCGGCTTTAGGAGATGATGTAGATGGATTAGTATCATCATGACTGGTGGCACTAGCAGCAGCTCCAGCACTACTATGTGGTTCCTGCTCTCCTCTCAACTGATCATTCTCCATATCAACAAAAACGAATGAAGTAGGGTACAGCACACACATCAATTTGTACCAATTTTAAATATTACACTGTGGTATCAATGATCTACAGTGTCACAAGATATTTTATAAAAAGAAAAACACACTGAGCTACCATTTAGTGTCACAATATTATTTATAAATAAGAATAACACACTGCAATACCACTTACAGTGTCACAAAATTATTTATGAATAAGAAAAGAATAACACACTGCACTACCACTTAGTGTTACAAGATTATGAATAAGAAAATAATAACACACTGCACTGCCACTTAGTGTCACAAGATTATTTCTGAATAATAACACACTGCGATACTTCTTACAGTGTCACAAGATTATTTATGAATAAGAAACTAATAACAAAATGCACTGCCACTTTACAATGTTACAAGAGCATTTATGAATAAGAAAAGTATAGCACACTACGCTGCCATTTAGTGTCACAAGATTATTTATGAATAAGAAAAGAATAACACACTGTGCTGCCACTTACAGTGATGTCATTATGTTTTATATATAACGCTTGTTATTTAGCACTTTGCTGTGGTCTTGTAGTCAGCGTGTAGACTAATCATTTATTCACGATTGAGGAAATAATGAAAAGTTGAATATTAGACTGCGCTACCACTTACAGTGTCACAAGATTTTTTATGAATAAAAAAATAATAACACACTGTGCTGCTACTTACAGTGACGTCATTATGTTTTATACATGATGCATGGTATTTAGCACTTTGTTGTGGTCTTGTAGTCGGCGTGTAGACTAATCATTTATTCACGATTGAGGAAATAAGTGAAAAGTTGATTATTAGACTGCGCTCCCACTTACAGTGCCACAATATTATTTATGAGTAAAACACTGCGCTACCAATACAGTGTCACAATATTTTTTATGAATAAGAATAACACGCTGCGCTACGACTTATAGTGTCACAATAGGCGGACAATAAACTGCGGTCTGGCTGGCAGTGTCACCAAACAATAAGATCATAGTTAAGTTGCTTGCGCACACACACAAGAAAAAAAAGCACTTTTATTTTTTTGGACACTGGGGAAGAGCACCCTTGAATGAGGCAGCAGCCCCTTGATGAACAACACAGACAGCACCCCTTTTTATGGACAACAAAGCACCCCTGCCGAGTGCGGACAGACCACTTGCAGAGTCACAAATATGTGGACGATAACTGTGGCAGTGTCACTGAACAATAATAGCACAGCTAAGTTGCTAATACACACACACAAACAAAAGTCTTTAATTTTTTTTACACTGGGGAAGAGCACCCCTAATTGACAGAGCACCCCTCCTGGATAACACAGCACCCCTTTATGGACTGCAGCCCTACCCTGATGGACAGGACAACAACACAGCAGCAGCCACAGTTAATTGATAGGACAAGTGACACAGCAGCTGCAGCACCCACTGAAGGAAGAACCCCCTTTATATACTACAGCCTAAGCCCTTTTATGGACAACACAGCAGCAGCCTTCAGGCCAAGACCCCGACTGGACACACACACTGAGTAACAGACAGTGACTGACTACATCTGCTAGTTTCTCTCTCCACAGCCGGAGTGAAAATGGCACCGATCGCGGGGACCTTTATATAATCCAAAACCCGCGAGAATCCGACAGCGGGAGGATGACGCATTTTGCATCATTTTTGGATCCAAGTCAGGTGGGAAAACTTGAGCTGGACTCAGATCTCGCAATGGAACATGAAGTTTGTGTGGGTCCAGTTCTCGGAGAACTGGACCCGCTCATCTCTAGTTTGTGTGTGTGTGACTATGTGATGTCAGTAAGTGTGTGCATATGTGTGTGACTGTGTATGTGACTGTATTTATATATGTGTATATGTGCATGACAGTTTTATGTGTATAACTGTGTGACTGCATATGTGTGTGACAGTATGTATGTGTGTAACTATACAGTATATGTATGTGTATTAATGTGTCTTTGTGTACAATAGTACATATGTACAGTAAGTGTATATATATATATATATATATATATATATGTGTGAGATTATGTGTGTGTTTATGTGAGTGACTATATATGCATGTGTATAAGTGTGGCAATGTATTTAAGTGTATATTTGTGTGATTGCATATCTATGTTTATAAGTGTGGCTATGTGTACAACAGTGAGTATGTAAGTGAATATGTGTGTGACTGTATATTTGTGGCTATGGGTAAAACAGTACGTATTCAGTATATGTGTATACCCCCCAACCATCACAACTGAGGTGTGACAGTCCTGTTTTTTAGGTGTTGTCCCACCCGTGGGCTGGAGGAATGGTTGGGAGATCTGCCCAGCATCTAATTAATGGGGATGTGCTATGTGGTCATGCCCCATTTTCATTAGCATGCCCAAGGCTTGCACACAAGGATTTGATCCCTATGTCGCAAATGTTGCCCTCTAGGGCCCCCCAGCCTTAAGTGTCCTGGGACCCCCAAAGCCTTAATCCCTGTGTTAGCCAGTAATGAATACACCTGTGCACCAACTAGGAAAAAAGGAAACCATTCACTATGCTCCCTGAGGAATGAGTTTGGGAAACACTGATTTAAGTTATTGCAGGTATTTTAATTAGCTCATTATGATCCAGAATTTGTTATGCCTAAAAGTGACTTTACAGTATATGTTCTTTAAATATATATTCCATGTAAAATGAATATTTCATTTGGTGGATATCCACATCTCTGTGTTGTATAGTGATGGGCGATTGTTGTGGCAAAGAGTCAGGTCAAACACATATTTACCTTGCTTGTATGACCAGTTTTATCTGTAAAAAGGTAAAGCTTATTCAGTCAGGAAGCTAGTTATTTTAATCTAATAACTGTGGGTTCTTTTCAGTAAGCATTGTCATTTGTGCGATTAGCAGTGGTGGACACAAAGGGGTCCATTCATCAACCTATAAATAACATATTTTTATGTAATTTACATCAAATATAAATTTTATTCTGATAGCCCCATTTTTTATTATAGTAACGCAGGAGATATAATTGATATCTCCTGATTACTTGTGCTGCCACAATAATTTCACAGACTATGGGGATGTAAAAATTATGCAATGCATTGAATTTGAGTGTGTTACTGTACGGCATCCTAAGATGGCGTACTGCCCCAGAATGGCTTCACAAGTGCAAGAGAGGAATCTCTTCAGATCCCTCGCTACTCTGTCCCCACTGCCTCCAGCACCTCTGCACTGCAGTTCTCTCCCTCCCCCCCTCCACACCACCTGCAGCCTATCTCCTGTACCTTGGGTGGCTTTGCAGCACAGCATTAGACCTGGCATGGTGGAAAAGTTTGGTGTCGACTTTACAGCCGGGTTGACCCGGCACACAGATACAGCTGATCAGATGCATACGGGTGGGTAGAGGGTCTGCAGACACCAATGCATGGGGGTTTGGGCAGACACCAGTAGCAGCAGGTGAAATTATGAGCAGGGGTCTGCAGCAGCAGTGTCAGCGGTGGGAATGGAGCTGGGCACAGATGCCAATGGCTAAATAAATATTAAAGACACAGTTTGAGAATTTCCTTATGGACAACTCAGCTGTAGGGGGAAAGCATCACAATTCTGAAAAGATGACAAAAGAGCAGCTTTTCAGAATTAATACTTTAGACAATGATGAATGCCTCTGAAACAATTGATAATTATGTAATGATGGATAGACCCCTGAAGCACTGGAGCAATTCAGCATTGTTCTGGTGTGGATATACTGTAGCTGATCCGAAAATCAGTTTTCCCCGTGATCTCTATCACCACTACTTCTGTAGCAGTGAAACTTGTCACTGCCAAGTCTGCAGTGCTAGTGCTCATGCTGGGGTTCACACATGCACACAAATCTTATGATGTCCTGTGGAGGGAGCTGAAGTGGCCCAGAGAGATCCTAATGGATCCCTTTTTGCAACTGGACCTCCTTCCTATAGGATGGAGCAGGAGTCAAGTAAATAACTTCATCTGAAGATGTTGAAGGATCCCTTTGTCAAGTTCCAAAAATGTTGAATTTTCAGAGCTTGATGAAATTAGGTTCCAATACTACTATATGGGGACACTAGGCCAGATCGGCACTGAGAGATAAGCAGGAGATGTCCGTGATAACTGTGGGCTTTATTCATTAATCAGTGCCTTTGTAATGAATGGCCCAGTGCTTAATTTCTACAAAAGTAGGTGGAAATGTTAATTTTCACCTACTTTTGTAGAAATTAAAGGGGCAATATATAGACCCCTGTACAGTATCTCAAAACGATAGCCCCAAGTCATGTGTTTATATTAGATAAAATGCATACTGTATCTCCCAATAGTCTCAATTTTGTTGGGTCTGTCCTGATTATGGTATATCCTAGGGCATGATATAAAGGGAAAGAGAACAGCGCATGACGTAACATGTGGTCAGTGATGACGAATATGTGTTGGGATACTCTGCAGTGGGGTATTTTTTGCTCCAATTTAGATTCTTTTTTTCTAATGTTTGGAGATATTAAATGGTACTTTTGTATACTTCAAGCGCCTAGTGGCCCAGTATATTATGTAATGGCTGATCTAGAGTTAGGTTCAATTTTTTCCCAGGAGAATAATTTGCAGCTGAGCAAACAATTCCCTATGGATAAACTTCACACAGAGTAGCTGGATTGATCATAAATCTAAATCAGCCATTATGGACCTGATTCTGACCAGTCCAGAGGCGAATGCATCCCATGATTACGAGCAGAGTGCGCATGTGCTACACCATACATATGCAACCTGATGGAGGATACGAGAGCTGACAGTTCGCTTCATGTGTGTCCTGATCTCTTCATCCTTGAAATAGGTGTTTCTGGGTGGCAACTGGTCGGATAACATGCAAACACTTGGAACAGACCCATCTCATGGGAGTGTCATGGGCATGTACTGTAGCCAGACTTCTGTGCTTTTTGCGCTGCACAGATGGAAATTGGACCCCTGTTTCAGATAAATTGTTTGCAGCCTGTATGGGGTGGGTATAAGTGCCTATACTTATATAATGACGGATGCAGATGGAGACAGAAAAACAGTGGGCAGTGAGACCATACGCATGAAGACAGATGGATACTGGCATTGAATGATGGAAACTCGCATTAGCATAAGGTAGTAAATCTGGCTGCCACGGACTACAGGATTTGAGGCCACTTTGCGTTCAACTCCGAATCATGCCCTATATGTGCATATGTCCATTTAGCATAATTATGTACATAAACTATTGTTTTTCTTCCAACATGCTTTGCATTACATTTTTCTTGACATGTAGTTAAATAGTTAAGTGCTACAAGCTGCCTCTTAACTGCATATGATTCACCTGACTCAATAACACCACATGTCTGTCTTTTATTGACTGGTCATGATTTATCAGATACAATAACACACAGACCTATTGTGCATGACTCATCACATATCTGAGTCACCAGACTTAAAGGTCAGACTAATTAAGACTGCAGGTGCAAGACTTGTTTACTTGTCACTGTGTTATTGGAGCGTCACAGTACTTAGCCCAAGAGAAATTACTACCTTATCGTATTGACTGCTGTTTGTCTTCTTTCACCTGTTATCTTCAATTAAACCTACTCTGGTTTGAAATCGTGTGGACTAACCTCCTTGTTCACATCCACTAGGCACCTACCAACTTGTAGATATCTGCCAATAATTTATAGTTAAAAATATGGAACCCTGTTTTACAACTTTATGTTAATGTTAGAATCCATTCAACTAATATGGGGGATCATGCAAGAATAAACCAGTGCTGTGCATTGCTTTTACTCCCACCATCATCTTTAATATCAGCACTTGTGCCAGCCCCATGCTAGGTGCAAGAAATCCATCAAAAACAGGCTTCCCTTCCCCCTAAAAAATGACTAAGAAAAGGGATGTGCACCGAACCCCATGTTTTGGTTTTGGATCTGTTACTCCTCATGTTTTGGATCTGGATTTGGTTTTGCCAAAACCTCCCTTTGCGTGTTTAGATCTGTATTTTTTTTTAAATCATAAAAACAGCTAAAATCACATAATTTGGGCCTGTTTTTATTCCTACAATATTATTGACCTCAATAACATTTATTTCCAGTCATTTCCAGTCAATTTTGACCACCTCACAGCTCACAATATTAATTTAATCTAGTTTAGGTTATAAGGTTGTATCTAGCTAGCTGGCTGACTAAACTAAGCAACAGCAGTGGGTGGCCCTATCATGTGGCAGTTCAGCTTCCAACATGGCATTGCAGTGGTAGACAGGATGACAGTTTAATAAACTATAAGACCCCTAGGAAGTTTAAAAAAAAAGAATGTTTTCCTTAAGTAGTTCAGAGGCCCAAAGTATTTGGAATATGTTTAGGGACTGAAAACAGGGAAAGGACAGAAGGATTGATTAGTTTTTAATTTATTTATTTTGATGTTTTGATTCTTAAAAAAATGTATGAGGGAAGATCAATCTAGGATCAAGTTCTTCAGTTCCTAAAAGACATCTTTGATCTGGAGGAGGTTTTTTAATTTTTATACATATAATAGAAATGAGGTGTCTTTGCTTGTGGAGGTGCAGCTAGAACATGCTGTAAACAGATGTTTACTTTGTATTCAGCGAGATTGTTAGGGAAAATTGGACTAAGACTTGCTGTTTACATTAGAGGAAAGCAGCCTATAGTTCTCCGACCATTTGTAGAGTCACAAATACGTGGACGATAAACTGCGGTCTGGTCGGCAGTGTCAAAAAACAATAATAGTTCAGCCTAGGTGGTAACGCACACACACAAAAAAATCAAATCTTTTTTTGTGGATTGATGATATTAATTTCATTTCACTTTTTTTTTTACGCTGGGGAAGAGCACTCCAGAACGAGGCAGCATCCCCTTAATGAACAACACGGACAGCACCCCTTCCTTATGGACAACAAAGTACCCCTACCGAATGTGGACAGACCACCTGCAGTGCAGAGTCACAAATATGTGGACGATAAACTGTGGTCTGGCCAGCAGTGTCAAAAAACAATAATAGTTCAGCTAAGGCGATAACGCACACACACAAAAAAATCAAATCTTTTTTTTTTATTTTGTGTGGATTGATAATATTAATTTTATTTAACTTTAATTTTTTTAACACTAGGGAAGAGCACCCCTGAACGAGGCAGCAGCTCCTTGATGAACAACACAGACAGCACCCCCTCTTTATGGACAGCAAAGCACCCCTGCCGAGTGCGGACAGACCACCTGCAGTGCAAAGTCACAAATACGTGAATGATAAACTGTGGTCTGGCCAGCAGTGTCACCAAACATCAAACAATAATAGCGCAGCTAAATTGCTAACACACACACAAAAGATAAAATAAAATACACTTTTATTTCTTTTTACACTGGGGAAGAATACCTCTGATTGACAGAGCACCCCTCTGGACAACACAGCACCCATTTATGGACTCCAGCCCTGGCCCCTTGATTGACAGGACAAGTGACACAGCAGCTGCAGCACCCACTGAAGCCCCCTTTATATACAGCAACCCCAGCCCCTTTATGAACAGCACAGCAGCAGCCTTCAGCTCCAGACACCGACAGGACAAGTAGGACAACACTCTTATACAGACAGTGAGAGCAACACGTCTGTTCAGTTAACCATCCACACCTGGAGTGAAAATGGTGCTGATCACCGTGACCTTTATATAATCCAAAACCTGCAAGAATCCGACAGAGGGAAGATGACGTTTTGTCTCGTTTTGTGACCTGAGTCAGGGGGGAAAATCCAATCTGGTCCTGGATCCGACTGAGAACTATAATGTTTGGGTGGGTCCGGTTCTAAGAGAACCGGACCCGCTCATCTCTAATTAAGAATCACACTTACAGTAGCTTTTGAAAAATGCTTATGATTTCCACAAGTCGGGTATTTTCCACGCAATGCTTTGCCACCGCCCAGTTTATAATTTAATGGAAAATGAGATCCGATCAAGTTGAAAATAGGACATATGCAAAAACGTGTACATTCACTTCTGCGCATGCACTGTACGAAAAAATTTGCCATTTGCGTCCATGAAGAGAGATCTGTATGACTCAGAGTCAGCCCCTCTAAGTGCAATTATATTAAACACTTAATACAGTACACTTTACATTCTCTTTCTATGGTGTAAAAACTGCTCATATCGTTCACATTGTACATTGCTGATTCTTGAGCATCCTGACTACAAAATTCAACTCTAGAATATATTTCATTTAATATCTTCAAGGTCAAATGTGAAAAAAGAATCTATTTTTTATCGGTCTTTTGCTGAAAAGTGGTGTATCTAATAAACTACAGTATCTACTTCTATTGCACACTCGTAAATAGAGTAATAAACCATGTACATAATCTCACTTTAAAGTGAAGGTCAAAGCCTTAAGATAGAAAATAATTGTACAACATAAATACATTCTAGCATGTGTGTGTTTTACAGCAGTCCCTGTTTTAATACATTAGATTAGCTTTAATATATAGTACATATTGAAATGCTATTAATAATTTCTAGGCAAGTCCATTCTTAGCACAATTGGTTGAAGGCTAGGTGCAGGTAAGGCTTAACAAAAATAAAAGCATAGCATTAACCATGTGAATTTGTATAGCATTGAATTACAAGTTTATATTTATATACAGTGAAGGACTTACTAGAGAAAGAAGACTGCAATATCATTCTCTGTTTATGGTACAGAGGGCCGATGATGAACATATATCTCCAATGTTTCCGGGTCTGCGATTACACTCGCAGACCACTAAGTCAATCATGCTGCTGCATTTGGGGGGCAGTGCAGGGTTGCGGCTGGTCACTATTCCCGGAAACGGGGGCGTATTGCCCCCATTTTTTGGGAGGACGAGGCCAGGGTCTGCATCAGTGGATATATTTTAAAATACCAAAAACAAGTCTGAGCCTGTTACTTATTGGCATTACTGTTGGAATAACAGCTATAAATTATCACAAGCAGAACACGAACATACATAGAACATAAGACAACATATAATACAATACTTATCACAATTATGTGAAGCTAAGTGAAATATTACAAATAGGTCTATAATTCTCTGTCTCATACAATATTGAGACCTATATAAAACATATACTAGTTCAATGACCTCATAATGTCGTCATAGCACAATGGCTAATCAGAATTACTGCAGAAGCATACAAGGAAATCTTCTTGAAAAGAATGTGATAATAACCATACAATATTCAATACAGGTTACGTGAGATATCACAGCACAATAACACTGAACAGTAATCAGAGAAATACAATGATAAGGGGGTCAGATGAAATAATAGCTGACCCTGCAAATATCAAAATGAATATAAGTAAATCACAGGTTGTAATGAGAGGCAGATCACACGTAGGTCGCCTGTGATGCCACCCAGGTACTTGTAGACAGTAAGGTTATAGGAAAAAGTAAAGCTACTCCTTTATGTGGAGTTTACAAAATAGCAGCTGCTGCATGCCATTGTATAACCATTGAATGGCATGTGAGCGTACTATAAAGGTACTCCCAGGGTAGGGAATAAGTACAATGAGTATCTGCTGTTGGACTGCGTTAAAAAGAAGGTCCTGGTGTAAACATTGCAGGAACCTCTAATAGGCACACCCCAATGAGAGTACTCATAGAGACAATAGTTATCGTAATGAAATAACACAGCATAGGTTTGCGATCTGTGCTGCTGCCAGTCATATACCAAAGGTAGTGGTGAGTGGTGGGAAACCCAGATCGCATATGCAGTGATAGGAAGAAAGAGTATGAGTGTAGCTGCACTATGGCTAGTACAGGACAAGTGGAGCTCTGTTGCCCTAAAGGTATTGCAGGGTCACAAACTTGTCTCTGTTAAATAAAGCCACTCAGTGTGCTAAAGAAAGTGTAGTATGAAAAGTACCTGAGCGTTCTCCTCCAGGGAGCCGGTGTGTAGTATAGAAAATCTGCCACTAGAAGAGCCTGTCAGTATGCTGCCATGACGAATCCCGCCTGTACACAGCCGGATTCGCGGGTCTGAGACGCGCGTTTCACTGTCGCTTCCTCAGTCAGATTATAACCTTTACATTCGAGTGCCCCCAACAACAGAGTTTTCTTCTTCTCCCCCATACTACGTTTATCTATACTCTCATGGGGAGCACCTCCACACTTTACAATATTTTTGCTTGACACCTATACTAGGGTTTGATATTTATAATTGTGGATTTTCATTATTCTTTTGACTAATTATATCCAATATATTATATCCTGTGCTCAAACTATATCCCCCTATTCCCCCCTTCCCTGGTCATTTATGTTATCTGCATCAGTGGACACAGATTCCTGGCCTCTTAGGAGACCAGCACATGGTTAGGATGTGGGAATCCCGCAGCCTGACCAAAGGAGCAACCATTGAGACCAGCTAGGAGTTCAGGTAGTACCATAAAGTGTGGAAAAAAGTAAACCCAAGAGTCTGGATAATATTGAATGCTGTGGATGGCCCTCATGAGAAAAATGAAGAACTGCGCCATAAAAATGCCTCATCCCTTGTAGCTCAACCCAGGGGTTGTGAGCCGGGGAGGGGGATATGTGGCAATACCAAGCTAAGTGGAAATAGTGAGCCATGGACTCCTTTGTGAGTGGCTTTACATCTTTGGACGCAGGTACAGCAATGACACACCCTCATCTGCCTAACCACCTCCCCTCTTACGTCCAAGGTACACCCACTAAAATACACACTGTGTCTCTGTACTTATAACATCAGCCAACTACATGAACAATGGCATTGCATGTGGTTAGCATGCCTGGTGACACCTGGTGCAGCGCTCATCTACCCCACAAGGCCAGGCCCCAGATGTGCCATTTTGGGGGCATAGCTGCATGTCACATTTTGTCCTCGGCATGCTGTGAGGGCTTGTCCAGTGCTCTGGTAGCTGCTAAGAAGCCCCCTTCATCACGTCCTATCCTCATAAAGCTGGGGCGGGCTTGTCCAGCACTCTGGGAGCTGCTGGGGAGCCCCCAGCAATGTTCAGTTCCCCTCGGATGGTGCCACCTGGTGC
This sequence comes from Taudactylus pleione, assembly GCA_031769625.1. Taxonomy (NCBI): domain Eukaryota; kingdom Metazoa; phylum Chordata; class Amphibia; order Anura; family Myobatrachidae; genus Taudactylus; species Taudactylus pleione. The sequence continues at coordinate 12,156,288 of JAUIMM010000153.1, read as the reverse complement.
TGTCCCACCCCCGCACCCTCCTAGTGATACTGCTGCAATGAAATGTCTTACAAAGTAATATTTAGGGGTACATTTACTACAGTGAGAGTTTTTAGAAGTGGAGATGTTGCCCAAAACAACCAATCAGTTTCTAGCTATTATCTTCCAAAAGGTGCTTTTTAAATGTTAAATGGAAATGTATTGGTTGCTATGGGCAACATCTTCACTTCTAAAAACTCTCAATTTAGTAAATTTACCCCTTAGTCTTCTTTTTTTACACATGAAAATATTATAAACAGGTAAATGAAATGTTAAAACACTGAAATACTCAGTTCTATTGTATTTTAAATAAGTGTTTCATTGAGTAATGTATGTATTCATGGATTTTTCATCCATTACAAGTATAAAGGATCTGTGAAATGAAGAAGAGATGAAAATTAAAGACTAACAGCCAAGGTCTTTTATGGTATCTGGAATATCAAAACCATTTGAATGCAATCAATCTTTGTATATAACAGTTTGTGATATTAATACATTGTATTTTTAATTATATTTCTACATTTACACAAATGTCAATTCCATGCTTAGTTTATGGTGGCATTATCATCTGATTTTTTGTAATGTGTAAAATTAATGTGAATGCAACAAATCATGCAATCCCTGCCTATAGACGTTTCTATAAAATATCTCTTCTATCATAATGTACAATGCATCCACATTAAGTGGGAAAATATGTAAATGGAATTTTTATAAACACAAACCTGTGTATATGAGTTTGCATAAAACATATCAATATGTACTGCACACAAAAAGAACTCCATACATTGTTATATCTGACATACAATAAATGTTACTTAATTTTCTGCATGTGTTATGAGTTTATTGCATGCCACGTGCAAAATCACTTTAGGTGGCACAGGGCAAAGTTCATATTAGTGTTATTGGCAGATGCCTTAAAGTTGGTAGGTGCATACGGATGTGAACAAGTAGGTTAAATCCGTACATTGATTCCAAACCAGAGTAGGATTTATTAAATAGGGCACAAGTGATAGAAGATAAACAGCAGTCAATACAATAAGGTAGTAATAGCAATCTCTCTTGGGCTAAATACTATACAACCATACAGCACTGTGAGGCTCCAATAAACATAGTGGCAGGCTTGGGCACATGCAGAGCCTTTTACAGAGCCAAGTAAACAAGCCTTTCACCTGCAGTCTAATTGGGTTAACCTTTAAGTCTGGAGAGTCAGTCATGCACAATAGACATGTGATGTTATTGTGGCTGATCAGTCACGCACAGGTAATAACACATCCATGTGATATTGTTGAGTCAGATGAGTCACTTTCAATACGATGATCTAATACTGTTGAACATGTCCTTAACAACTTTAGTAATGGGCCCATAACCTATCGGCAGAGGCCTATAAGTTGGTATGTGCTTAACGGATGTAAACAAGGAGGTTACTCCACACATTGATTCCAAATCAGAGTGATATTTATTGAAGATACAGGATACAGGTGATAGAAGATAAATAGTAGTCAATATAATAAGGTTGTTATCTCTCTTGGGCTAAATACTGTACAGCCATTGGGTTGACCTTTAAGTCTGGTGATTCAGACATGTTATTGTGGTGGATCAGTCATGCACAGTCAATAACACATCCATGTGATGTTGTTGAGACAGATGAGTCATACACAGTTAGGAGACAGCTTGTAACATTTAACCATTTAACTGCATGTTAACAAGTGTCTCCCATACAACTTTATAGCATTAGACTAGACAGTATATTCACTAAATGGCAGTTTTTGCTGGGGTTTTGAAACCCCTGCATATCACCCACAAAATAAAGGACCAAACCACTGAATTACTATTGAGACATTTTTATGGAGTTTTGTAAAGCATCTTTGATTTCCATCTGTGTTATGGCAGTTTTGTTGTGTTTTTTTTCATGGGGCTTTGACCAAAGATGGAGAAGGTATACAATACACTAGTAATGAGGGCAATAATATTTGTATTAAATAAGGAGGTATATGCTGTAACATTTATTTTTATACAAATGGTGCCAACATAATAAAATAAATACTTACTCTGACATAATTATTTTTTATATACTAAGAATGGGACTGCGCTTATTTATTAGAACCAAGTTGTGAAATGGTAGAAAAATTATATAGCAGTCAGGTTCCCAATAATAATAATAATTTAATCACATATAATAATAAAATACACATATATAACAATACATTTCAACATATATTACTAGGAATAACTATAATTCTTAGATCACGAATTGGATAAAATGATCTGTATAATTTCAACATTCAATTCATTGAATAGAATAGTCCCATAAAAGCACCTATTGATGGAACAAAATAATTTTTATCTAATGTTCACTGATGGTTAGGTAGTATTCCACTTGCATGTGTATAAATAGAATATTCCGTGCAGAATACTCTGTGAGGATCACATATGATTTAACAGTCCCAAATAGGAAGAAACCGTGAGGTAATGTTTATAAAGCTTAATTGATGTCACAATCTTTGACCGCACTAGGTGTACCTAAACCGTGGGGTTGCTCTGGGAAATAGCCTGATTCGGGCAGCCTTGCTCAAGCTGTCTTGTTTGGCTCCTGTATATTCCAGCTCAGTTTGGTTGCTTAGCATCCATATGGTCTAGTGTAAACACCACAATGATATCTTGTGCGCTTGCTGTGCTTCCTCCGTAAGGTTTGTATTCAACATGACACTCCAGTGTCTTTAGCTCAGATCAAAGTGCTGTAAATGGGGGGTCCTCTGATGCATTTCCCTCTAATATATAAGGGCAAAAAGGAGATTTTGCACCTTTAAGAAAAACAGATTTTTAGCTTTTCACCACTGAACAATCCTTTTAGGACCTGATGTCTTAAGCTGTATGCAAGCAATGGGTGTTGCCTCAAGAGAAACTTCCAATTGAAGCCTTGCTGCTCTCTAATGGAGATAAATAGCAATAAACAATTAATACTGCCTCTTAATAACACATACTACACTCTTAATACAATTAAACAATAATATTCCACCTAATATAGTAATGAAACAGTATTTCCTTCATATGATCAATGTTATAGTATATGCCTCCTTATTTAACACATAATGATTGCCCTTATCATAAATGTATTGTGATTCCTTTTATTCTAATTGGCCAAAATTGTGATGGTTTTACAGTGGTTGGGTGGTTATATGGAATATTTATTAAGCATTTGCAATATATTTGTCATGATCCGGTACTAGGAATTCCTCTGTGGAGGATAGGGAGCCGGGGGGTAAGGATGGATAGTAAACAGCTAGAGGAGTGACAGTAGTAGTTTCCTCAATAAAGGTCAAACCTAGGTATTGGCTAGACCTAACCAGAGGCACAGAGTCTAACCTACTCGATGTTCTTCACCAGTGACCCCTCCTATTGAGATTTGGGTTTCGCTGCACCGAGTGAGCAGGTCGCACCCTTCTGGTTAGGTACCTGGGAGTGGCAAGGAGACTAGGGGATGACACTAATAATATGAGTGCAAGACTGCATATGCAACGTATAGTTAAAAAACAGACAGGAGTACGTAAGATAATGTATGCAATGTATTCTATGGAATTATGTGCTGGTATGCTCTATGAAATGTTGTAGGTAATTCAGAGGCAGGATTGCACCAGCAAGTGACACAGGAGATTCAGGCACAGACTAGTATAACATTAGTATAGGAAGATCAGATAACAGGTGCCTTGGGTAACTCGTAAAACCTGGATGCAGGATAGTGTAATGTAAGCTCAATAATCCAGACACAGAGACATACTGGGTGTACAGTGAACCCCGATGCAGGGTAGTATATAGACATTCTGTAGATCCAGTGTGGAATGTTAATAAGTGTGCACTGGACTCATATGCAGGGTAGTGTATAGACACTCTGTAGATCCAGTCATGGAATGGAAATAACTGAGAAGGGAACTCAGATGCAGGTTAGTGTATAGGCACTCTCTAGATACAGTCCCAGAATGGAAATAACTGAGCAGGGAACTTAGATGCAGGTTAGTGTATAGGCACTCTGTATATCCAGTCACGGAGTGGAAATAACTGAGCAGGGAACTTAGTTGCAGGTTAGTGTATAGGCACTCTGTAGATCCAGTCACAGAATACAAATAACTGTGCAGGGAACTCAGACACAGGTTAGTGAACTTGATACACTGTAGATCCAGTCACAGAATACAAATAACTGTGCAGGGAACTCAGACACAGGTTAGTGAACTTGATACACTGTAGATCCAGTCACAGAATACAAATAACTGTGCAGGGAACTCAGATGCAGGTTAGTGAACTTGATACATTGCAGATTGAGTCAGGGGTTAACAGAAGGTGCTTCGTGAAACCAAACACTGGGAAAGCTACTGAAACTAGTCCTTAGAAATGGTACAGGATGAGACACAGGAAACTGGTAAATGAGCAAGAGCTGGGTAAACAAAAGAGGATTAACTGAAGCAAAACTTGAGGTTAAACAAAAGTAAGTCACTAGAAATCCAATCGCAGATCTGCTTGGAATGGTACAGGTGATAGAGACGCTCCAATAGTACTAAAGAGCCAGACGCCAACTAGCTGTGGGATATGCTATGAAAGTAACCTAGAGCCTGGAACAAATACTGGCATTTCAGGCACTGGAAAAGCAAAGTTGAACAGCAGCTTCCTGTTCCTGGACTCAGACTAAATACCCTTAGGTAGTCGGTCATTGGATCAGAGGATCATCTAAATGACCACAGGACTACCATTGTGAGAGACTAGTCAGGTGATATGGACCAACATGGCAGCTTCCATGCCCACCACCGTGGGAACCAGGACGCACGCACGGAAGCCCTAGCAGATCCTCGAAAGAATACTCATCCACCACTCACCTCCACCCCTGGTGACTGAACTCCTAAGCTCAATGAGACTGGTGCAGAGGTGAGTAGTGTCTGATCCCAGGTCACATCCTTAAGAAACTTAACCAGTTTGGTGGAATTGATACCAAAAGATGGATCAGCTCTCATCAGAGCGTCATAATGTTCAGGTAATGCAGTGTTTTGGAGCAATTCGCCCTCGAATATTATGGGCTCCGAAGCATCACATGAGTCCAGAGTTACAGAATTATCTTTAGGGACAGGGATGAAACTACTTAGAGATTCCTTAGACCAGTGGTTCCCAAACTGTGCGCCGCAACACCGTGTGGTGCCTTGGGACACTTGCAGGGGTGCCTCAGGTTGGTGGTCCAGCACCAAATCAAATTATTTATGGTCAATGTAATGTAAATATATCGACAAACAGAGGTGCAAACCTGTCCAGCACCACATAACTGAACATAAGGATGACAGTTACTGTAAGCACAATTTACTTCATTTTACTACTTCATTAATTTTTTCTCTGAATCTCTCAATAACAAACTTTTGGCTTAGGGGTTCCATGAAAACAATTGCTGATGCACTAGTGCTCCATGATTCAAAAAAGTTTAGCAACCACTGCTTTAGACAAATGAATGGGTGACTCAACTGAAATTGATTTATGTTCTTTACTCAAATAAACAGAATAACCCAAATGATATTTAGGAAAAATGGAGTTGGTATTATTTGAAGAGGTCCCAGAACAACTAAGCGAAGCAGAATTGAGACCTGAAACAACTGAAGCTGTTGGAATTAGAGAAGGTGAACCTTGAAGAGCAAAAGCATGGTAGAATCCAGTGACAGGGTAGAATTAGTGTCAGACAGTTATTGTCCACTGAGATGAAATGCTCAGAAGATGACTTTGTTTTGAGCAAGGTATTTATTAATTCAAATAAGCCATCTTCATCTATAATCTTAGTCCCAAAGCTCTTTGCTTTCTTTCATTTGGACTCTCCACCATCACGGCCCATGATAAGGTAATTGATCTTACTGCTAATATTCTCAAAAACATTGCCTCCATAGCATTCTATTAACACCTTAGCTTCATTATTCTTTATGGGTTCTAAAACTCCCGTAAACATGAATGTTAGACCTTCCATGCAATTATCTACTCCCTGGGGAATTTGCTTGGTACAAAAAACTTTAGGACTGAAGTTCTGAGAAATGGAAGCTTGTGAAGTGCATTCACAAGTAGATAAAGGAAAGTCCCCAACTGGAATGGGTAGACCACTTGAAGCTTCCTCCTGAGGCATAACACTGGGACCCCCTTCTGGGTCATGAAACTTGAAAACTCCTCCTGGGGCATAACACCTTAAGACCCCTCTTGGGGTATAACATCAGAAGACAACTCCTGGGGTATGACACTCAAAACCCCTCCCAGGGTATAACACCAGAAGACCCCTCCTGGCATATGACACTTGAAAACCCCTCCTGGAGTATAATACTGGAAGACCCCCCTGGGGTCTGCCACTCAAAAACCCCTCCTGGGGCATAACACCTAAAGACCCCTCCTTCGGTATACCACTTGTAAACCCCAACACCAGAAAACCTTTCCTTGGGTGAGAAACATGAGACCCCCACCTGGTGTATGAAACTTGAAATGGAAGCCCCCTCTTGGGGGATGAATCTTGAAAACCCCTCCTGGGGTACAAAACTAGAAAGTCCCTCCTGGTGTGTGAGTCTTAAGACCCCCTTCTGGGGAACTACTCTTGAGGACCCTTCTTGGGGCATGAAACTCAAATTGGAAGAAACTAAATTTGAGGATACAAATGACTTTTCCTAAAATTGAAACTTGCCAGAAGTTAGATTGGGGGCACTCTCAAGAAGTAGCTGACTGAAGTCCGTGACCACCTCTATGGGATTAAGTATTCCTCTAGAAACTTTGATATTTAATATCCTTACTGGCAGTGAGGACTCAGATAAGTCTCCTGGGGTTAGCTGAACAGATTTTTCCACAGAAGGTGTCATCTCAGATGCCTCCTCCAAAGCTTTTAAATCAGATTCTTTTCCCATGGTTAAGGAACCTGTCACCTCACAGGAACTGAGGGTAGTACAAACATCACCAGAGTCAGGACTAGAAGACGATTTATCCAGATTAAGACCGGAACAGACTGGAAGAGATGACTCTCTGTCTTTTAGTGGTTGAAATATTCTTCCTTAGTTGAAGGTTGAAGCACTTTGAAACAAGTCCCCAATCATAAACTTGAACCCTGTCCTGTATGGTAGAAGATACTTCCTTGCCGTAGCTGAAGGGACTGAAGCTGCTGAAGGTTGGGGGCAGAAACTGAGAACATGGACATTGGAAGACTTACACTTGCTATCACTGCTGGGTTGATGTAGGGGACAGTCCTCAATAACGTGATCTGCCTTCCCACAATATAAGCAGAGAAAGAGTTCCAAGCATCGCTGTCATTCTGCCTCAGTAAGCTTAGGGCATGGAAAGCTATGATGTCTCACTTCATCTTGCGTGAAAGGAGGCTCAGTTGAGACAGGGGCAGCACTAGAAAATTTTGGAAAAATTGGGAAAAATGTAGGGAGAAGATCTTGAAGTTGTACTAGAAGCTGGTAGAAACTAGTAAACTGCACTGGGGTACAGATATTTGGGGATTCATAAGCCAGAGGACTACTGGGAGGATATTTTCCCCTTAATGAATAGACCCATAATGAGAATAATAAACTAAATCAAAACTGTAGCAGTTTTTGATGACAGACTAAGACTAAAGAAGCTTTAACACTAAAGGTTGGTAAACACTAGGATGACAGATCGGCCTTCTGCAGCAAGTGTATGGGCAGTTTGGATGACCGCCCGTACACAGCACGATGAGATGATATATCTGCAGATATTCCAGCAGCCCATGCAATATGTCTGTAAATGACGTATTGTCTGCACACACTGGCCGATGCACACGATATGTCGGACATTCAATTGAACAGCCGATATATTTGCTAGTGTGTACTCAGCATAAGGCAGGGCAGCCTATTTATTAATTATTTATTATCAGTTATTTATATAGTGCCAGGATATTTAGTTATACTTTACAATTGGGAACAAACAATAATAGAACAAGATTTGGTAATAGACAGACAGATATAGAGGTAAGAGGGTCCTGCTTACAAACTTACAATCTATAGGGCAATAAGAATTGATACACATGAATAGGTGCTACCTATTGCATATTGGCCAAGTTAGATTGAAGATGTTCTTGGTGGGCTATATTATCCAGACACACAGGAATGTTGGCCTAGGGTAAGGAGGATGTGAACGTGAACAAAGAGATAGTGCTATTTTATGAAGGTTATGTTGGTGGTTCTGGGATTTGAGAAACATGTCTAAAGAGATGAGTTTTCAAGGAAATCTTAAAGGTTTGGAGACTAGAGGAAAGTCCTATTGTGCATAGAGGGGCATTCCACGGAGTGGGTGAAGCCTGAAAAAGGTCCTGTAACCATGAATGTGAGTAGGTGCTTATAAGGATGAGAGATACACATCTTGTGCAAAGCAGAGAGGTCGGATTGGGAGTGAAGAGATGTATGTTGGTGTCGTTTGGTTAATAGCCTTATGTGCAAGTAAAAGTATTTTATATTGAATTCTGTAGAACACAGGTAACCAATGGAGGGATTGACAGAGTGGAGCAGCAGATGATGAACGTTAAGTGAAGAAGATCAGACTCGCAACTGCATTCAAAGTGGATTGTAGTGGTGAGACTTTGTTTTGGGGAAGATCAGTACTATTGCAATAACTAGTTTGAGCTATAATGAAGGTAGGAATTACAGTTTTTGCAGAGTTTTGTATAAGATATGGTCTTATTCTGGATATGCTTTTAGATGTATGTAACATGATTTGGAAACAGGTTGGATGTGTGGAATAAATGACAGTTCAGATTTAATGATAACATCAGTGGGGTTGATTGTTGAGTTATCAACAGTGATAGAGATAATAGGTTGGTAAATACTATTGACCAGTGGAAATATTATTAATTCTGTATTGGAAATGTTAAGTTTGAGATGGCGAGATGACATCCACCATATGCACTGGTCTGCCCCACTCCTCTGCTGTGGTTAATGCGGTTGCTTCTGTTGTGCTATCTAATCAAAATAATATGATGGAAGTGGTTTGGCCTCAGCAGTTAATATAAGTTGTTTTCTTCCTGTTTTAGACCTCTTAATTCTAGCTTCCCTCCCTCTTTCCCTGTTTGCTGTGGTTGGACTTGTATAAGCCTTATGATGTTGACTTGGTGAAAGGGAGCAGCAGATCTGCAGAAAAGTGAGTGCATATCTAGTGTGCACTCCTCAGTTGGCTTGGCTGATTCCCTGGTTAGGAGGTCAATGACAATGTGCGCCAGAGGCTTCACCAGTAGTCAATATAATATGAAGGATGAGATTGAAACCATTTGTGCTATGCCCCTTGGGCAGGTCACTGACCCTCTGTTATATACAGTAGTCAGCAGCTCCCTGCAGGTGGTATTCTGGTTGCCTGCCCCCTCTTTTCTTGCCACCATCTTTCCACTGTCACCTCTCCTTCCCTGCTATCAAATAAATGATCAAATTAAAACTCCAAAATGTGGGAGGCTGGGGTTAACTAAGTTACAAGGCGACCCTCTGCCACTAATGTGTTTATTGGTCCATTTCCCAAACCTGCTGGAGAAATTATTGTACTGCACATGAGCAATTTTTAATTCCTTAAGAGAGCATAAAAAAAACTTATTTCGTACCTCCATTATTAAAACATATAAATACCACATTTTAAGAGCAATTTATCTATCAAGTAAATTGGTTCCATATGGATACACAGTTAGTTAATTAAAAATATAGATAAATAATTTTTGAAAAGATAAAAAATAACAGAACATACAGTATATTCTGTAGTAATTAAATTATGTGAACAACAAATTGTTATATCAAAAACATCTTCCTTTTGTAAGGACAAGAATGCTAAATACGTAATAGACTAACTGTTCAGACCTACAGAGAATTTTTAGCATTCAACAACAACTGTACTTCATAATATTTGATATGCAATTGCATCTCCCTTGGAAATAATAAACAATAAAATAAGTCATGTTGACAGTGTAATAACGTTATTTGTTTTTACAATGTTAATTGGATTTGTGTGATTGGTAATAGTCTGAAGCCCTTATTTTCAGAAGTGTCTTTGACAGTTCCATTATTTACTGTAAACAATTTTTCAAAATGGAGACTAGAGAGCCCACTATAAATTCTTACACTTTCACCTCACTGAATATACAACACACACTTCACTAAATTATATATTGATGGATCTATTCAGGCTGTTCTCTATATTATGGATTTGTTTAATGTCTTCATTATGACATTTATAACACAAATTGAAAACATAAAATAATGGACTTGCTTCTTCTATAATATCAGGTAATCCCTTAAACTTTCCATTAAAGTAAAACATTAAACAAAACATTTTCACTTCAGGTTACGGACCTCTTCAGAATGATAATGACAGTCATCCGCCTCCATTAACATCATTTTCATCTTATTAATATTATTATTATTAGTATTGTTGTTATAATTATGTTTTATTCTTCAGGTGCCACAGTGCTCAGCAGAGTTGAACAGTGAGGAAAACATGACATACATAAAACGGGAAGCAGTCGGAAAGCCGACGGATGGAATCCTGACTGTCGGTTTCCCGACTGTCTAATCCCAGCAAGGGGTTAAATGACAGGCATCAAAATCCTGACGCCTGGTATTTTACCTATGCTGGGAGCCCGACACCTGGCTTACCAATCGATGGTAAGCCGGGGGCCGGGCACGGACAGCTACAGGGTGGGAGGGTTAGGTTTAGGGTTCCAGGGGGGGACTTAGGGCTAGGCAACCCCCGGGAGTTTAGGGTTAGGCTAGGGGAAAGGAGAGTTAGAGTTAGGCACCCCCCCAGGTTTAGGCGGCGGGGAAGGGGAGGTTAGGTTCAGGCACTTAGAGGGGGGATTAGGGATAGGCACTTGGGGGGGAGGTTAGGGTTAGGCACCCATAATGGAGGGTTAGGGAGTAGAATTAGGTTAGAGAATACTTACCTTGGACGATCGGGATTTCCACTGCTGCCGTGATGCCACTGTCGGGATTTGAACCGCCAGCCGCCGGTCAACCATACTGAATCCACATAAAACAGGGACAAGAAGGATAAGAATAAACAAAAATAAATGCAAATGTTAAAACAAATGGTATGCAGGGCCCTGTTCATGAAGGAGCTTACAATATATTTAGAAGAGGGCAAGGCTGAAACAAAAAGAGCAAGTTTGGCTTAGAGGGGAGATTGGTTGTAAAGGTGAGAGTAGGGTATATTTTAATAATAAGAGGGGTCTTCAGTAGAGATGTACACTGACCCTCATGTTTTGGTTTTGGATCTGGATTAATCTTCATGTTTTGGTTTTGATTTTTGGTTTTGCAAAACTAATCTCAAGTGTTTTGGATCTGGATTGGGGTGGATTCCGGAATCTGGAGAACCAAACCGCACATTTCAAAGTTTTCAGAGAGTGAAAAAAACATCATGTGGTATTGTGTACTGTGCATCTGATGTTGCTGTCCTGATTACGGTCCATGTGAGGACTGAAATATCGACTTCTGTTTTGGTGATGTTAAAGAATCCAATGATGATGTGATTTTAATCTTTTTATCTGCCTGGTGAGTGCCCTTTTTTCTATTTTGTATATATATATATATATATATATATATATATATATATATATATTTACCAATATACTGGCACTCCTATCTTGCAATGTAACTTTGATGCCATCTGAACAAATTGTGTATGCAGATGACAGGCGAAGAGCTTCACTCAGAGAATTGTAAACGAGTATGATATATTTAAATCATGTCAGAAAAATAAGTAGCCAACGTTTTGGGGCACACATGCCCCTTTGTCAAGGTGAGATACAAGTGATAAAACACAAAATGCTTACCTTAAAAAGGCGGAAGAGCCCGTGAAAGTGAGCATGGAAAAGAAAGCTGCACGCCCGCCATGTCCCTCATTAATGACGTCACAGCGGGGGCGGCGCACGGTCACCACGGTGACCGGGGAAGCCATGTGGCACTGCGTATAGTCACTGGAAGGGAGCAAAGAGATGCCTGGCTCAAATTAAACCCATTTGATCAGGGTATACAATAGAATAGAGATCCAATTTTAATATTTCTGTTAGAGTATTTAAATATTTAAAGAATATGAAATAGTTTGGTCACGAATAGTGAAGAATTCCATAAATAGAAAGCATCGAAGGTGACCTGCATACAGGTGAATATATGCATTATTTTCATGCATACTTCTTTGGACAACATATGCCTGATTTACTTTCAACTCAGCGTCAGGCCCTATACAAGAGATTATTTATCTCCTAAATGCATCTACAGTATCTAAAAAATTTGCCGTTCTATTATAATTTGCGATTGTGAGAGGTAATTGTGGGAGGTAATTAAATTTCAGACAGATAAATAAGAATTTAGAAAATATACTGGAATCAAGTCAAACATCAGAAAATTAGTTTAACCCCTTTGCCCTGCCCTTAAACATCCATTTGTATTATTTTCTAGTGGACTGCAAAATGAGAGATTGTCTAAGCTTTAGAGGAAATGGCAGCCTCACTCAGCAATAAGCAGTCTACATCCGACTTCAAGTCAAGGTATAATTTTAACTGGGTCAATTGAATTGAGTTTTCGGCATGCGTGACTAGAAGACTAACATTTTACTTATAATAAGAATGTGGAGTTTTACTATGCAGCCATGGCTCAGGAAGTGCTGTGCTGTAAATTCTTTCACTTACTAATCATCTTCACTTGATCACACTTATCAGCTAAATGCAATATAAAGACATGGGAACCATTATATTCATTAACTTATAACTATGAAATAGTATCAATGAGTATTTCAGTATAATAAATTCCCAAAAAGGAGCGCTAAATCCAATGAAAGATGTCACAAATGTTGTCTCACAGACATCAATTCATTATTATTATTATTATTATTATTATTATTATTATTATTATTATCATTATTATTATTATTAATAATAATAATTTATATATATATATATATATATATATATATACTATATATATATATATATATATATATATATATATATACTGTATATATATATATATATATATATATATATATAAATACATTAGGGGTGAGCGGGTTCGGATTTCTGAAATCCGAACCCCCCCGAGCCCCCCCGATCCGAGTCCGATCCGAATCAGGCTCGACTTTTCCCGCCTGACTCGGATCTGAAATCGAGGCAAAACGTCATCATCCCGCCTTCCGAGTCTCGCGGGTTTTGGATCCTATATAAGGTACCCGCGTCGGCGCCATTTTCTCACTCGGCTGTGGACAGTGAAGAGGGAGGGTGGGAGTTAGGGCTGGCTGGGCTGTGTAGTGTAGTGTAGTGTAGTGTAGTGTAGTGCTGCTGTTGTCCACTACTTCAAAGTCCATAGGGGCTGGCTGTGTTGTGCTGTGCTGCTGTTGTTAATAGGGGCTGTGTCCACTACTTCAAAGTCCATAGGGGCTGGCTGGACTGTGTTGTGCAGTCAGTTCTCCATAGGGGTTGTGTCCACTCCAAAGTCCTGTGCAGTGTCCCAGTCCTAAAGGGGTGCTGTAGTGTTGTCCAGGGGGTGCTCTGTCCATCAGGGGTGCTCCCCCCAAGTGCTAAAAAAATAATATATTTTCTGTGTTTGTGAATTGTGTGCGCAGTAGCCGCACGTGCATCAACAAAGTACTGCCAAGCGTGCGCCTGTGTCATAAGTAAAGGGTCGGCTGGCTTGACCGTTAAAGGGTGCTGTAACCCCCGAAAGTACACTCCAGTCCAAACCAAAAAAAAAATTATTTTCTGTGTTTCTGAATTGTGTGCGCAGTAGCCGCACGTGCATCAACAAAGTAGTGCCAAGCGTGCGCCTGTGTCATAAGTAAAGGGCCAGCTGGCTTGACCGTTAAGGGTGCTGTAACCCCCGAAAGTACACTCCAGTCCAAACCCAAAAAAAAATTATTTTCTGTGTTTGTGAATAGTGTGCGCAGTAGCCGCACGTGCATCAACAAAGTAGTGCCAAGCGTGCGCCTGTGTCATAAGTAAAGGGCCGGCTGGCTTGACCGTTAAGGGTGCTGTAACCCCCGAAAGTGCACTCCAGTCCAAACCAAAAAAAAAATTATTTTCTGTGTTTGTGAATTGTGTGCGCAGTAGCCGCACGTGCATCAACAAAGTAGTGCCAAGCGTGCGCCTGTGTCATAAGTAAAGGGCCAGCTAGCTTGACCGTTAAGGGTGCTGTAACCCCCGAAAGTACACTCCAGTCCAAACCAAAAAAAAAATTATTTTCTGTGTTTGTGAATTGTGTGCGCAGTAGCCGCACGTGCATCAACAAAGTAGTGCCAAGCGTGCGCCTGTGTCATAAGTAAAGGGCCGGCTGGCTTGACCGTTAAGGGTGCTGTAACCCCCGAAAGTACACTCCAGTCCAAACCAAAAAAAAAATTATTTTCTGTGTTTGTGAATTGTGTGCGCAGTAGCCGCACGTGCATCAACAAAGTAGTGCCAAGCGTGCGCCTGTGTCATAAGTAAAGGGCCGGCTGGCTTGACCGTTAAGGGTGCTGTAACCCCCGAAAGTACACTCCAGTCCAAACCAAAAAAAAAATTATTTTCTGTGTTTGTGAATTGTGTGCGCAGTAGCCGCACGTGCATCAACAAAGTAGTGCCAAGCGTGCGCCTGTGTCATAAGTAAAGGGCCGGCTGGCTTGACCGTTAAAGGGTGCTGTAACCCCCAAAGTACACTCCAGTCCAAACCAAAAAAAAAATTATTTTCTGTGTTTGTGAATTGTGTGCGCAGTAGCCGCACGTGCATCAACAAAGTAGTGCCAAGCGTGCGCCTGTGTCATCATAAGTAAAGGGCCGGCTGGCTTGACCGTTAAAGGGTGCTGTAACCCCCGAAAGTACACTCCAGTCCAAACCAAAAAAAAAATTATTTTCTGTGTTTGTGAATTGTGTGCGCAGTAGCCGCACGTGCATCAACAAAGTACTGCCAAGCGTGCGCCTGTGTCATAAGTAAAGGGCCGGCTGGCTTGAACGTTAAAGGGTGCTGTAACCCCCAAAGTACAGTCCAGTCCAAACCAAAAAAAAAAATATTTTCTGTGTTTGTGAATTGTGTGCGCAGTAGCCGCACGTGCATCAACAAAGTAGTGCCAAGCGTGCGCCTGTGTCATAAGTAAAGGGCCGGCTGGCTTGACCGTTAAAGGGTGCAGTAACCCCCAAAGTACACTCCAGTCCAAACCAAAAAAAAAATTATTTTCTGTGTTTGTGAATTGTGTGCGCAGTAGCCGCACGTGCATCAACAAAGTAGTGCCAAGCGTGCGCCTGTGTCATAAGTAAAGGGCCGGCTGGCTTGACCGTTAAAGGGTGCTGTAACCCCCGAAAGTACAGTCCAGTCCAAACCAAAAAAAAAATTATTTTCTGTGTTTGTGAATTGTGTGCGCAGTAGCCGCACGTGCATCAACAAAGTAGTGCCAAGCGTGCGCCTGTGTCATAAGTAAAGGGCCGGCTGGCTTGACCGTTAAAGGGTGCTGTAACCCCCGAAAGTACACTCCAGTCCAAACCAAAAAAAAAAATATTTTCTGTGTTTGTGAATTGTGTGCGCAGTAGCCGCACGTGCATCAACAAAGTAGTGCCAAGCATGCGCCTGTGTCATAAGTAAAGGGCCAGCTGGCTTGACCGTTAAAGGGTGCTGTAACCCCCGAAAGTACACTCCAGTCCAAACCAAAAAAAAAATTATTTTCTGTGTTTGTGAATTGTGTGCGCAGTAGCCGCACGTGCATCAACAAAGTAGTGCCAAGCGTGCGCCTGTGTCATAAGTAAAGGGCCAGCTGGCTTGACCGTTAAAGGGTTCTGTAACCCCCCAAGTACACTCCAAACCAAAAAAATATATATTTTCTGTGTTTGTGACTTGTGTGCACTGTGGCTGCACGTGCATCAACAAAGGAGCAGCGCCAAGCGTGCGCCTGTGTCCCATAAGTAAAGAGCCGGCTGGCTCATTTCTTAAAGGGTGGTGTAACCCACAAAGTGCACTACTCTCCAGCAAAAATAAAAAAATATTTTCTGTGTTTGTGTGCGCTTTAGCCGCACGTATATTATATATCAATATAACATAAATGGAGGACCAAACTTTCTCCGATAAAAATAAAATAGGGAAAGATCAAGAACCACTTCCTCCTAGTGCTGTTGCTGCTGCTGGGAGTTGTTCATCATCCCAGAGAGGAAGTAGGAACATCACTACTTTTACTAAACAATTGACCCTCCAACAGTCCCTAGCGATGAGGATGAAGTACGACAGCAGTCATCCTGAAGCAAAACATATAACTGAGGCCTTGACTGCTATGTTGGTGTTAGACGTGCGTCCGGTATCCGACATTAGTGCAGTGGGATTTAGACAATTGATGGAGGTAGTGTGTCCTCGGTTCCAAATCCCGTCTAGATTCCACCTGCATCCTCAAAGCAGCAGCGACAAGCGTGCGTCTGTCTGTTAAAGGGTGTTGTAACTCTCAAAGTGCTCCAAAAAAATCAAAAAAAATTTTTTAATGTGTTTGTGACTTGTGTGCGATGTAGCCACACTTGCATCCTCAAAGCAGCAGCGACAAGCGTGCGTCTGTCTGTTAAAGGGTGGTGACACCCTCAAAGTGTGCTCCACAAACAATAAAAATATTATTTTTTTTTTCTGTCTTTGTGAATTGTGTGGGCTGTAGCCGCACTTGAATCCTCAAAGCAGCAGCGACAAGCGTGCGTCTGTCTGTTAAAGGATTACATTGGTGACAGCATCCAAGTAGGCATGTCAGACAGTCCGTACCTGTACTGGCAGGAAAAAGAAGCAATTTGGAGGTCCCTGTACAAACTGGCTCTATTTTACCTGAGTTGCCCCCCCTCCAGTGTGTACTCTGAAAGAGTGTTTAGTGCAGCCGGTAACCTTGTCAGCGAAAGGCGTAGGAGGTTGCATCCACAAAATGTGGAGAAGATGATGTTCATAAAATGAATTATCAACTCTTCCAGGGAGACCAGCCTCCAGAACGTACAGAGGGACCTGTGGTTCCAGCAGGGACGAATTAATACTCTGTGAGGATGAGGATGTACACACTGAAGAGGGTGAGGAATCGGTGGATGAGGAGGATGAGGATGACATCTTGCCTCCGTAGAGCCAGTTTGTGCAGGGACACATTAATTGCCAGCTTGTTTTGTGGGGGCCCAAACGAACCAATCATTTCAGCCACAGTTGTGTGGCAGACCCTGGCGCTGAAATGATTGATTTGTTAAAGTGTGCATGTCCTGTTTATACAACATAAGGGTGGGTGGGAGGGCCCAAGGACAATTCCATCTTGCACTTCTTTTTTTTCTTTGCATTATGTACAGTTTGGGGCCTAGTTTTTCTAACTGCCATCCTGTCTGCCACTGCAGTGTCACTCCTAGATGGGTCACGTGTTTGTGCCGCCCACTCGTGTCGCTTAGCATAGTCATCCAGCTACCTCGGTGCAACCTTTTGGACATGAAAACACTATTGTGAGGTGTGAGGTGTTCAGAATAGACTGGAAATGAGTGGAAATTAAGGTTATTGAGGTTAATAATAGCATAGGAGCAGAGAAACCAACAAATTCTGTGATTTTAGCTGTTTTTATGCTTTTTTAAAAAAAAATACAGATCCAAAACACAAAACCCAGAACCCAAAACACGGAAGGGTGGTTTTGGCAAAACCAATCCAGATCCAAAACACGAAGAAAGATCCAGATCCAAAACCAAAACACAAAACACGAAAAGTGGCCGGTGCACACCCCTAAAATACATACATACAATCCAAAAAACACAGGAACACTTGTGTCTCGTTTCTTATTGAAGCCTCTGAGTGCCACATATACCTTGCTCCTGTATGTATATATATATATATATATATATATATATATATATATATATATATATACACTGTATATATACATAAACCTTGACTTTAATAATACATAATTAACACACCCAATAAACATACAGTTTTATCTACCAACCTCAAGTGACTATTAACTCATACCCAAGTGCAGTATATGAATAAATAAAATAAATGAACACCCTTGCAGTAGGTGTCCCTGTTAACGTTCTGATAGGTAGGTAAAAATAAGTAATTTAATATTAATACCAAGTTGTGAAGGTAACAATGAGAATGCAAAAATAGTCACTGTTGCAATAGTCACATTTCAGAGGAATCTGTGAAGAGTAAACACAGTATAAATATCTGATTTGAATTAAGAGCCTGATTCAGACCCAGACGCTATTTGCGGACGGTCGTTCCAAAAAAGGGGCCGGCTATATAAATTGAGCGCTCGCTCTTTGCGGTTTGTTGACGCCTCTATGTCTGAGCGAGCGAATGAAAAATGCTCTCGCTATTTTGTAAAGACGCCCCTTTGCCGTTCGCATCACACGTCATCTCCGGTATTTATTAGATTAATCGGGAACATCGAAAGGCATCTGAACTGCTCGCAGTGCTTGTGGTTGGTTTTTCTTTCCCCTAATACTGTGAGCAGTTCAGGCTAAAAGACAACCAAGTGATGTGGTCGATGACGCTCCTTTACTAATTATGCACTCCCATTAAACGCCCTTTTGACCGTTAGGCACGCCTGCGTTCGGATCTCCCCTCCCCCATTTTCAAGCACCTTTCCCCGTTACCACCCACAAACGGTACATTCTGTCAATCAAATTAGCAGCCCCTCGCTGTTTTGCGAGCGCATGATTTCCGACCGCAATGACTGGTTTGCGCATGCGCATTACGACCCATACGCATGCGCAGTTGTGCGAACATCGCTCAGAGCGAACGAGTGGCTGCTTACGAGCAGCTCTGAATCAGGCCCTAAGTCCCTTAACAATGAATCATTACTGCATACACACCTATAGAAATATCTGTCCAATCTGTCTGGTGTGAAGGAAAATCTGGTCCATTTTCCAGCGTTTGGAGCAAATTTCTATTGTTACAGTATTTCCTCCCATACATTACCAAATTGGACAGCTATAGGTATGTATGTATCAGTGGCGGGCTGGGCCGGGGGGCATGGTGCCATGTGCCCCCCGGGCCGCAGCGTCATGCGGGGCACGGGCCGCGGGCCACGGGCAGTCTGTGTCACTGTGACACAGACTGCACCACGTGTGTAGCGCTGACTGGATGGAGTTCGGTCAGCACTGCACAAGTGACAAACACACAGCCGCCGGCGCCGGCAGCTGTGTGTTTGTTTGTTTGATCAGCAGCCATTGAGAGTCTGACAGACTCTCATTACCTGCTGCTGCGCCCACTGCAGGAGCCGCTCCATCTTCCGGCTCCCGCGGAGGGCAATGGGAGAGGCATCATAAGGTCATATGACGTCTCTCCCATAATGCAGAGCGGCCCGGCCCGGGAAGGACAGACGGAGGAGCGTACTTCGACGGCGGGAGCGGGGATTGAGGTAAGTGTTTATTTTTTTTTTACTACGTGTGTATACTGGGGGAGCTGGCACTACAAGGGGGAGACCACTACTGGGGGCACCACAAGGGTGAACCACTACTGGAGGCACTGCAAGGGGGGACTACTACTAATGGTGGCAATACAAGGGGGGGACTACTACTACTGGGGGCACTGCAAGGGGTGGACTACTGGAGGCACTACAAAGGGGGAACCACTACTGGGGGCACTACAAGAGGGAGGGACTACTACTGGGGGCATGGGGCACTACAAAGGGGGAACCACTACTGGGGGCACTGCAAGAGGGAGAGACTACTACAGGGGGCACTACAAAGGGGGAACCACTACTGGGGGCACTACAAAGGGGGAACCACTACTGGGGGCACTACAAGAGGGAGGGACTACTACTGGGGGCACTAGAAGAGGGAGACCACTACTGGGGGTACTACAAGGGGGAGATCACTACTGGGGCACTACAGGGGGGGCACTACAAGGTGGGACCACTACTGGGCATTATAACTGGGGGCACTTCAAGGGGGGGACTACAACTGGGGGGACTACTACTGGGGGCACTACAAGGGGGGGACTACTACAAGGGGGGACTACTACTATGGCACTACAGGGGGGGACTACTACTACTATGGGCACTACAAGGGGAGGGGACAACTACTAGGGGTACTGCATAGGGGGAGGGGACTAATACTAGGGGCACTACATAGGGGGGAGGGGGCTACCACTGGGGGCACTGCATCGAGGGACCACTGCTGGGGTCTCTATAAAAAGGGCAATACTGGGGGTACTGCATAGGGGGGAGACTACAACTGGGGCCACTATTTAAGCGGCACTGCATAAGAGTTACCACTATTGGGGGCACTGCATGGGGTGTGGACTGCTACTGGGTGCACTATATAAGGAGCACTGCATAGGGGGTACCACTACTGGTGGCACTATATAAGGGGGCTTACTACTAGGGGCACAAGGGGCACTGCACAGGGGGGACCACTACTGGGGGCACTGTACAAGGGGCACTGCATAGGGGGGATCACTACTGGGGGCACTACTGGAGCCCTGCATAAGGGGGTCCTCTCCTGGGGCACAGGGGGGCAATGCATATGGGCACCACGACGGGGCTGTCCTTAATCTTTATTTCTGTGATGGGAAGCTGTATATATAATTTTAGAGGGGAGATTTAAAAAAGCTTGAAGAGATATAAAATTGTGAGAGATAAATCACCAATCAATCAGCTCCTAACTGTCATTTTTCAAATACAGCCTGTAACATAACAAGAGCTGATTGGTTTGTGCTTTATCTCTCACAATTTTATATCTCTCCAAGCTTTATTAAAGTCACTGATCCTCATAAAGGAGCATGCTTCCATCCACTGTACAGATGATACAGAATACATGGTTATAGTGTCGGTAATATCAACCCATGAAGTTATTGGTAATTATAAAACATCTCCCTTGACACAGCGGCAGCTTCCAAACACATGCTAGGATTTATAACAAGTAGGAAAATAGAAGGTGTAATGGTTAGCATTACTGCCTCACAGCAAAGAGGTCATGGGTTCAATTCCCACCATGGCCCTAACTGTGTGGAGTTTGTATATTCTCCCTGTGCTTGCGTGGGTTTCCTTCGGGTACTCCGGTTTCCTCCCACCCTTCAAAAATATACTGGAAGGTTAACTGGCTCCCAACAAAAATTACCCCTAGTGTGTATGTGTGTGCGCATGTGACGGAATATAGATTGTAAGCTCCACTGGGGCAGGGACTGATGTGAATGGCCAAATATTCTCTCTGTAAAGCACAGCGGAATATGTGTGTGCTATATAAATAACTGGTAATAAATAAATAGTTGCTGGTAACTTAAAAGTCAATTCGGAAGACTGCACACTTTTGTCGATATATGAAAACCTTTATGGATGCATCCAGAAACTCTGCACAGATGGCAGTTTACTAAATTCAACAGTAAACAGTAAATAGAAACA
The DNA here is from genome assembly GCA_031769625.1 of Taudactylus pleione. Classification (NCBI taxonomy): domain Eukaryota; kingdom Metazoa; phylum Chordata; class Amphibia; order Anura; family Myobatrachidae; genus Taudactylus; species Taudactylus pleione. The sequence goes on along the minus strand of JAUIMM010000153.1, from coordinate 12,134,943 downwards.
GCTACAGAGTATCAGATTAGGGCTGTAAATCGGGTGGTGTGACCAGTGCCCTGGCACAGGGCACCGCAGGGCAGGGGGAGCTGTTTGGGCCTGTAAATTTTCCTGTTTATTATCATTCTCACTTGTAGCTTCCTCTTCTTTTTTCCACAGCATCTCCTGGCCTCTCCTATCTCTCCCCTGACCGTTCCCCATGAGGCCATGGCCCATTTTCTTATGTCCCTATTTAAAAACTAGGGGGGAGGGGCGCCAATGCTCTGTCTGGCACAGGACACCAAATAGTCTAGTTACGGCTCTGTATCAGTTAGCCATTCTAGCTGTGACTGCAGTTTGTCAAATAAAGCAGAGTGACTGTCAGACAGTAAATCAGTGCAGTGACAGTATAATTTATGGGAAGCAGATGACCTTCGCTCTTAAAAGGTGTCTACAGCTTCTCCCCAGGAAAATGGGTTGAGGTTGATATGACCTTTACTTGTTTTTCTACTGAATTCTAGTGGTTTAGTTGGAGAGATTAATGGATGGTGCCTGTATGGGTTCTTTTAACCCGCAAACCACCAACAAAGTACTGCCCACAATTTTTTATTAATTAAACACCACATGTGCTCTGTGTTTATACCATAACAATTAGTTATATGACTTACTGCAAATAAGCCACAGTATTGCAAAATCAGAAGTGACAGAGACAGCACAAATGTGACTTGGTTATAGAACTACAAGATTGTTGCTGGAGAGAATCCAGGTCAGGTGTTTCTTTTGGCCAGTGTTGGGAAGCAGCTGATTGCAGGCACCTGTCATTTTGTCAAGCTGCCCAAGTGATAGGCCAGGGGGTGGCTACTGTTAGGGGTCCTGGACCTGAGGGTCTACTAAAGAACCTGTGTTGCTGTATGTAAAGACTCTGTAAACCTTGTTTGGCTGTAAAGAACTATCCTGTCCTGCGAATCCTGCACTTGCCTGTAAAACTGCCTGTGGATAAAAATAAACTTATTTTTGATTTTACTCCAGTCTATGTTATTCCTGTCACACAGTATAAATAAAATAAATAAAAACAAAAATAGATCCAACAAATAAAAACCTAAAGTACCGCATATATAAGACAATTTATAAATACATGTATTTCTAAACGGTATGATTTAAGAGTGGATAAATTCAAATTAATGAAAAAGGCCATTGTCAAGCCTGGCAATATAAGCCAGCTCTTTTGTGAATAATTACTTTTACCCAAATCCTGACAGCATTTGTCAGGACACCTGTACCATTTGTAAGGCCAAATTAAGTAGAGGTAGGGAAGTTAACCATCCAGAAAAAGCCTCTCTGTTACGTAATTTGCAGCGAGTTCATTCATATTATTGGGAAAATCTCAAAAAATCCTAAAAGACAATAATAACAAGCAGTCCAGCATCAGCTAACAGCAGCGTGCATAAATCCCAGCACATGCAATCTCCACCGCCAACACCTTCATCATCAATCTCCTCTTTAATAATCAGAAGTAGTACTCCTGACTTCACTTTACGAAATATTACTGAATTCTACCCTATACAGTATGTCCCAGAAGAATCCCTGTGTACTAGGGCTGCTGCTGGGAGTGAATCCTCATCACAGAAGGGGACCAACAACATTAGTAGTTTTAAACAACAATTGACTGTGAAACAATCCTTTGCATGAGGAAGCAAGTATGAAAGCTGCCATCCAGAGACACTTGAAGCATTGGCTCCAGGTCAGTTGTCATGACTCTCCTTAGGTACACAGAATCCTTGTCATTGAGGGAGAAGCACAGTTATACCCTCTCAGCTGCATCAGCCCTCACCCTTGGGTTTTTATCTCTATCTTTGCTATACACTGGACATTAAGAGATCATACACACCCTTCCACATAACTGTCTATAGGATATAGGAGGGCTTGAAACAGGGTGGATGGGGATTTAGAAACCAGTCAGCAGGTAACATAACATACATTCCTGCCATCATCCATCCTAAAGGATTTATATCCCATGGCCTGACTTGTCCATGTCTGACCATCTGAAAATGAAGGATTCATCTCTCCCCAAACTTATGGCCTGTAGAGATAAGAAATGGTTATCTGGATGACAGAATTTGCTCCTTCTCCCTCAAGCCATGTAGGAATACAGGTCAAATACAGGACACAGCCTAGAAACCATTTTGACACACAAATTTATATATACACTTTTGCATAAAATAATTTCTGCCAATTATTCTTAAGATTAAATGCCACACCATGATGCATATGCAAGTATTAGATCTATATTTAATATTTGCCATCAATGCATCTGGTTTTAGACAGTTACTGTAGTTGAGGACCTGTGACCCCGCTACCAAATTCCATCTCTATTCCATTTACTAGAACAGCAATTCCTTGCCTGTACTGGGATGAAAAAAAAACTTTTTCTTGGGCTAAAAAATGCCACTGTGTCAAGTATTCACTTCTAAAAAGATATGTGGACAAGTGGTACCAGTACATCAAAAGATGGATGACTGTAAAAGCCCATTGGGTGGGTGTATCACCTTTAGCAGCAGAATCAGCATCTAACACATAATGCCAGCTCATTCACAGACATGCCAGTATCAACCTGTTGGATGTGATAACAAAATGGCTTACCCTTCTAAGACATTCCTCAGGGTTTGTCATTTCCAAAAATGCAAGTAACATTATATAAGCATTACAACTGGATGGTTTTGAAACAGTACCTTGTTTTGCCAACACAGTAAATTTGGTGGTAAACTTGGTGGTTCAGAAATTTTGTTACAAATTATAGATGCATGCAGGATATGCTGTCTATGGCCTGTAAAGTTTCTGGGCATTTTCCACCAACTGAAGCAAGAGGTAATAACTAGGTGGAATTCCACCCTTTATATGTTTCAGTGACTGGTGGAACAGTAACAAGCCATCCAAACCTACACTACAAGCCATGTCATAGGGAGAGGAGAGGGATTGTACCTTACTCCAGCACAGTGGAAAATACTGTTTTATGCAAGATACTAAAACAATTTAAAATAGTAACCAATTAAGTGAATTCATACACTGCCAGCCTGAGTCAAATTATTTTGTTAAACTACTGGAAAAGCAGCTAGAGAAACTGAAGGAGGAGATGAAGCAAAACTATTCTGCTAAGTGTGTTGGACTTGTAGATGAAGTTCTTTATTGGATTTGCCAAGATCAAAGGGTTTGCAACATCTTGCAATTAGATCACTACATTTGGTGACCATGCTTGATCCTCAATGGCATCAATAGAATGGTGGAGTATTATTTTAATGACCATGTACAAATTAGCATGTCATGCAGTCCCTTTGAAAAATGGCAATTTGGAGCCCCTTGAATAAACTAGCTTTGCTTTACTTAAGCTGCCCACCTTCCAGTGTGAACTTGGTTTGAGTGTTTAACACAGCCGCAAACCTTGTGAGTGATCTGAGAGACTACTTTTTCAATAAGTGGAAAAACTGATGTTCATAAAAATTAACTACAAATTATATTTGGAAACCTTAGCCATCAAATACAACAGAGTATAGAGATTTCTGTAACAGTGGACAGCAGTGGGGATGAACTAATATGGGTTCCAGGCTATAGACAGTAAAAAGGTTGACAATGTCTAGATAGACACCATATGTTAGACATGTTTAGGGTTAGGCACTTACTGGAGGGTTAGGGTTAGGCACTTACCCCGATGGTTAGGGTTAGACACCAGGAGGTAGGGTTAGGGTTGGACACCAACGGGAGGATTAGGGTGAAGATTAGGGCTAAAAAAAATCATGCGTTGACCATGTTTTTGTCAACCATTTTCATGTTGACCTTTTGACACTGTCGACCATTTGTACCTGTTGACCTTCTTACATGTCTACTTTTAGTGTGTCGACCTTTTGTCCCGGTCAACCTATTGACTATCTACCATCTAGTGTCTATCTAGACACTGTTGAAATTTTTAATGTCTGTTAATCCACACCCAGCTAATATTGTGTGATGATGATAATAACACTGATGATGGTGAGGATGAGGTTGATAATGACATCATACAACAGTAGAGATGATTAAGAATACTGTTAGCTGCCTTAAGCCCATTGGTAACTGTAGCTTGTTTTGTGGGGGCCCAAACAAACCAAGCACTTCAGCCACAACAGTGTTCCTGTTGCTGAAGTGCTTGTTTTTTTTAAATGTGCATATCCTCTTTAATATAAAACATAATGATGAGTGGGAGCTACCAAGGACTATTCCGTTGTGCACCCCTTTTCATTTAATTGTATTTTACTGGGCTATACTTTACTAGGGCATTGTTGACAGTCTTCTTGTTTGCAAGGCCCATTTCTCTGTTTTTCTTTTATTTGTAGTTGTAACTGATTATCTTTTCATAAAAACATTATTTAATAAATCAATCAAATCAATCAATGGCACACTCTGCTTGGCTTTCACATTATATGTTTGCCAGGCCCATGTCTCTGTTTTTCTTTTCTTTATAGTTATAACTGTTTTTCTGTTCATGTACAATCAAACAATATATGTATAGTTTTATATTAAACTACCATCCTCTCTGCCACTGTAGTGCCACTATGTTTCCTAGATGGGCTATGTTCTATTAAACTGCCATGTGTTTGTGCCTCTAATCTGTTACTTTAGGCAGTCACCACATGTAACACCCTCCTAAAGTGATATCTGATACGGCAGTGTGTTAGGAATGTCTTACCACGATGCCAAATAAATTTAACTCTGGAACGATTGCTCTTCTGGAGATACCACAACAGGTTTAATGTCGTTTCAAAGAGTAAAAGGGAACAAATACAATACACAATTCAGCGCATATGACTCAATACATTACACAAATCACATATGCATTACAGTAGTGCACTACAGTAAAGGGACACTTGTCCAACGAATAGTTTATTATACTGGAACAAAGACTCCTTCGCAGTTGTCTGTCTGCAAATTAAAAGGGTTAACCCCGTACTTCTAGTCGTTATCAGATTTCATGCAATAAATATATCATTACTTAAATACCACAACAGTAGTAACATGCAATATAATAACCTTTTACTATAGTACAGTCCCCAGATGGCCGGCCAACTAAGTTATTAACGATGGTGCACAATTGTTGCTCTAATGAGTCTACAAGCTCATGAGAAATGCAGATGGTTTGGGTTAGTTAATTGGTTAATCCCATTACTATCTCTGCATTACTGTATTGACTCCCTTCCTAAGCCGGTTTGGTTTAATGAGGCAGAGATTGCTTCCTGCGCTATACTGTCAAGAAAGTGTCTACTTATAATCCTGTTCTGGGTTGTGAACACTGTTGCTAATCAGTTTACAATCCTCTGTTCTCTGTGTAGAGGTTAAAAGGTCAAGGTTGCATGGAGATGAACATAGGTGGGCTTGGGAGTATCTTTGCAGAATAACAAGGGATGATGATTTGACTGCACTTCACTAAAGCTGCACTGGTACTGGCTTGCAGAGCTTAATAAGGGTGTGATGAAAGCAGTTTAATTAACTGAGGTAAGTATTGCTGAGGGAACTTGAGAGCAATCCCTAAAGTCTGCGGAGCCTGTAATCTGACTGAATAAGGCAGCTGATGTTATGATGTTTTTACTGTGACTATAGCTCCTTCCATATCACTGCACTATATAGGGACCTTTTATGTCTTTGTTTTCCACTCCTAAGGGCTTTTTGTAAAGTTCGGCAAGTCCCTAGGGGAGCTGTCACTCACCATCGCTCCTCCACCCTCTCTCCGATAGATCCGCCTCACAGATCCTCTATCTCTGCCTCCGGACTTAGCAGGGAAGCTAGGGAGGGCTGCCTTGAATACCCCTGTCTGCCTCCGGCTCTGCCTCTAGCTCCGCCTTGAGCTCCGCCTTGACGGGTTGCTGACACCTGCTCTCGGAGAGTGGTGAGACGCTCCGGAACTCTCTCCGCGCTCACCACCGGGTCCTGGAGCTGCGCTGCCCACGTCCGGCCGCCGATCTCCTCCCGACAGACCGTGTCACCTCCTCCTGACGGCGTTACCTCAGGACTGACTCTCAGTCAGGTGGGCAGCGCTTTTTATATATCCCATCCGGGGCTCCAACACGCGCCGGCTCTTCTCCCGCCGGAGTCGCGTGCCACAGCCCATAGTTCTCATAGCAGCCGGCCAGCCTTGCTCTAACATACAGGGCTCCCCTGTACAGTTCAGTGGGGGAGTCCTGCCTCGTGCCCCCTCTCATAACGGCCACAGTGTGAGTCAAAAGGGGATAGACCACTCCTTCAGGGCAATAGGGCACTGTACTTTCATAATAAATAAAGCAGGGTAATTTCAGACAAAGTATTGCATTCAACATAAACATTGTGAAACACCAACAAGGCATCAGTAATACATCATGACCATCACTTTTCACAAAAACTGGGTCATTTTAACCTCAGGGATTCTATAAAGCGGTACTCTCACAGTTTGGGGGTACCACACACACTGCAGTATTTGGCCAAAATGGGTGAAAACAATATTGTGAGCTATGAGTCAAAATTGACTGGAAATGAATGTTATTGAGGTTAATATAAGTGTAGGAACAAAAATAGGCCCAATTTACATGATTTTAGATTTTTTAATCTATATTCTAAAAAATCCAGATCCAAAACCAAAACAAGGTGATAAATTAGAACCCAAACCAAAACACAGGTATCTGCGCACATCTCTAGTATAAAGTCCATCTCCAGTAGTACAGTGTCTACAGCTCTGTTTTAAACCATACAAAGCTTTCTTCAGTAAACAGATTTCTCCCTCTTAAAAATATCCTCATTGTAATGCTCAGGTGGTTGCATGTAAATCTTTTCGATCAATTCTCCATTTAAGAAAGCTGACTCAAAGTCAAATGGGTAAAGCAGCAATTTATGAATGGCAGAAATGTAAATGACTAAATGTAAAGTACTGTACCTTGTCACTAAATAGATGATTTTACCATAGTCAATACAGGTTTCTGTGTGTATTCTTTTGCAACAAGACAGGCTTTGTAATGGGCAATGGTTCCCTCTACATTTAACTTCTTACAGAAAACCTAGTTTGTTCTTAACTGTTTTGCTGTGACTCAGCCTGTTAACAATAGTCCAAATATTGTTGTCATTAAAATTATGCCATTTGTTTTTCTATTGCTGATTTCCAATACTCACAGTTTTGCTTGAATTTGCTTGTTGGATATTGAGGTTCACAGAAAGTGATATTTGCAAACTCCTAATAATATCTCTTAGGCGGTTTTCCTTTATTGTTTCTCATAGAACTCCTGTTCTGTAATTGGGTATCCATTTTGGCAGTCTCTAACTTAGACATGCTTCCAGCTGTAGGCATATTCAATACAACAAACTTGGTTTGTGATTTTTGTTTCACAGAATATAGCATCTCTTCACTAAGCTTGTTGTCTGTAATATAACAAAGTCTGCATCCTTTACTTTCTTGACATTATCCAAGCATGATAATGTCACTTGGGATCCACTAACTTGGGATCCATCGTCTTGACATTATCCAAAAATTATACATTCAACTGACTTAAGATCCAGCTTGCATCAATTTGCATTAGGTGTGTGAGTATATTCTTTGCATCCAAAGACTCTGAGATGATTGATACTTGGCTTACTTTCAGACAATGCTCCTAACAGTGTTTTGACTTTTACAGCAACTGTAGGTGTACAATTCTTTAGATGTACTGAAGTAGACATTTTTCTAGGCTCACGTCACTTAGCACAGTCCGCACTCTTTCCACAATTGTGCAGTTGGCTAACTGGCACCATTCTGCTCTGCAGTGTATGCAATGGTTGGTTGGTAAATAATGCATTTTTTACAGTTAGATGGCTACAGTATATTTTTATTTTCGTAGTCTCCATCATTATCAGATCTCAAGAGTTTTAGTTTCAGACCTGTTTGGGTTTCCACTAAATTCTTGTAGTTTGCAATCTTGCTTATTACTTCACTTTTGGCTTTAACCACTTAACTCCAGATTTTTCTTGCAAAATCAGTCAGAAATTGCCGGGTCTGTAGGAGATCCATTTTGTACATGTGTAGAATAAATTTTCTCTTAAAAAAATAAAAAACACAGTGGAGCAATGTGGTCACATCTTGTCAGCAGAAGCACAGCTGGCTGCGTTCACATCCCATATGACCACATCAGGTAAGTGATTAATGAAGATGTGTCATTTTTGTTAAGTCATCAATGAATGTCAGACAGTATCTGTGTCCACTCAATTTCACCTCCATTGGTCCACACACATGCACCAATGCTAGGATTTGCTTACCCATTGTACAGCTTTCACATTCCTGTCACCATTCCATCAAGAGTTTCTGGATGTTATCATACACCAGGTGACATAGCCACCTGTGCCACAGCTCCATATATTGGCCTGTATCAGATGTCATCATCTCACAACACTCCTATTTCAAGCATGCACAGTTGTTGGCACTGAGTTGCTATTTTTTTCAGCACAACACATTTTACCCTCTGCAAACTTGACCTTGAATCCTATTCATTCTAGGACACCTATGTCAATAAATATGGTGCAAATAACACATCTTTGATGTCTGTGACTATGGTTTCAATTCTTACACTCAGGCAAACCATCATTGTCCTGACTTTTGTGGCTGTAAGGACAATATCTCCCATTCCTCTGACCATTATAGGGTCACACATACTTAGTGATGTAAACCATTCTTGATTGCAACTAAAATGCCTTGTGGCTCCCATTTCTATATACCAGCAATTCTTCATGCAACTGTCTGTTACATTTAAGGCTGATGCATTTCCAGGGGTGTATTAACAGAGGAAGAGGCCCATGTGCAGTCTCCATCGTGGGCCCCCTCCTCTCTGCACTTAGTGCAGCAGACTCTGCTGGAATCTACTGCACATGTGCATGTCACCAGAAAAATGCCATTGCAGAAATTTTACTGGTGACCTCACTGCGCCTGTGGAAAACACCAGGAATGGTACCACAGATGCGGGACTCTGGAGAGGTAAGTATTTAATAAATGGGTGCAGGGTGTGCAGTTTGGCCCCTCTGGGCTCAGAGACCCATGTGCACCATACACCCTGCACCCATTACAGATATGCCCTTGTGCATTTCTCTTGTCACACTTTTTTTACTTTGCACCACTCACATCTTTCAGTTTGCATTCAAAGGCATTTTGTCCAACTTTGTGACATATGAAACACTTGTACTTGGGACATTTGAGCTTGGTACTTTTTATGAGTAATGCAGTAATTCCAGGAACTGCAACAGTTTAGTCCTCCACATGTGTTAAGGGTTACTGTGGAACACAGGTCTCTCACTCCCCACCCTATGCCTTAGGTAAGATGGGAAGCAGCAGAACTGTGCAATACAGGTGTTTCACACCCTGACTTTTCTACCTTTACTGATCATCTGGGTCTAAGCATTTACTATTGTGAACAATATTAATAATAATATCATAAGAGATTAAATAAAGCTAAATTTCCCCTTTCTCTATGAAAACAGTGACAACACCATCATTATATTATTTATCTCCTGGGTGTATTGTATCTGTGTGTTATATGTATATGTATATGTAATTATTTTTATATATCTGTTAAATTTTATCACTTTTTTCATATTTTTCTGCCCCACGAGGGTTACTCCCTCACAGCCCTATTTGTACACATTACACATCTTTCTTTTATTTGGTTTTGTTTTTGTTTTGTAAGTCCATTTTAATCTGTTTTATTTCAACATTCATATAGGCTATAAGAGTGCTCCATAATATAGTCTTGCAGATCATGCAGATCATCTCTTTTTTGAAACAGTTGTCAAGGCATCTGTGGCATTTGTAGTGCCAAATTAAGTAGAGGTAAAGTAGGAATGCTATCCATCTAGACACCTCCTCCCAGTTACATTATTTTGCAGCAAGTTCATTCAAGAGCTTATCAAAATCTGGAAAATCAAATGGTGCTAATCAAACTAAAGATTATATGAGTGTGACAGGACCCTGGGTGGGTGTATTGTCTTTAGCAGCAGTATCAAACACACAGACAGACTACTGTGTATCAATGGCTTCACTAAGCAGCAAAACAGTGTCAATCTTTTGGAAAAACGCAGAGATGTGTTAGCAAAATGGCTTAACCAACTATTATTTTCAGGATTTGTCATTACCACTGGGCAAATTTGAACAGGTACCATGTTTTGCTCTCACAATAAACTTGTGGCCTGTAAACTTTCTGGGCATTTTCAGAATTCAGTAACCACATGTAGAACATTACAGCAGCAGCTGCAAGAAAAGTTCAATTTGCCGTGCCACCAACTGAAGCAAGAGGTTGCAACCAGGTGGAATTCCATTCTTCATATGCTTTAGTGACTGGACATGTTAACTTACTGCAGCACACTGAAGAACACTCTCAGTTTTCTGCAAGTTACTGTAACCATTTGAAATTGTAACCTATGAAATCTGTTTAGACACTGCCAGCCTGAGTCAGGTCATACCCTTAAATAAACTACTAGAGAAGCAGCTAGAGAAGCTGAAGGAGGAGATTAAACTAAATTATTCTCTAAATTTGTTGGGCTTGCAGATAAAGTTCCTTATTTGCTTTGCTAGGACCAAAGGGTTTTTAAACTCTTGAAATGGACCACCGCTGTCAAAGTCTGAGGTTTTTGTAGATCGATCTTGGAACCCTTGGCCTAACTGCAGAAAAGGTGAAAAGTGGTGTCCTTATGTGAGTCTTGCTCATGGATAGTACATATAGCCAGGAAACAGTAGCAGTTAGGATGGAATCCTTTGACCAGGAACTATGCCAGAATACAGAACTGGAATCCAAAATGTGAAAACCTAGAACAGTTTGTGGCAAACTCAACCCGAATACCTGACCCTGGGTACACAGAATAGGAACCCACTACTGGAAGCTCAGAACAATATAGTATGGGCCTGGAATAAGCAACTCAGAAATGGCAAACTCAGAACTGCCAGATGACCACTGCTGCATAGCCCATTTAACCACACACTGACCCCAGCCCTGGAACTGGAATCTAGATCAGAACTCATCAACTGAAATCCAGAAATAAGGATTTTCAACTGCCACAGTTGCACAAACCTGGAACCCACACCCTGGTCCACAGAACTGGAAGTGGATCCTACGAGACTCAGAGCTAGCTCTAACCACAAGACACCCAGAAAAGGTAAACCTATCACTAACCAGTCATATAGTGTGTTAACTGAAGACCTCTATGGTTAGTTGAAGATACTGGCAGTATAGACAGGACACTCAGAACATCCAAAGCAGATGGTAAGTCCAAATACTAAGGCACTGGAGGTAGGTGATAAAGACAGGCACACACATGTACTTGCAAAGATAGGAATACACATACACAGGTACTGGATGGTGCTTAGTACAAGGAGATCACTGAAGCATATAACAGGAACAGAGCAGGATGCTTACTGAAGTCTGAAACAAGGGGCTATCATCAGGAAGGAAACAAATTGTTCTGGTAATATCCTGTAATCTGGAGCAGGTTTAAATAGTATGCTGTCTCTGCTGATTAGTACTGTGAATTAGATGAATGTATCCTCTGCACAGAGAGCTGTCAAAAAGCTGACTGAATCCAATATGGCTGTGTCCATTTTGTGAGTCTGATGTTTACACCTAATGCTGTTGTGATGGGAAGAAGCAGGGAGCATAGTGACATGGCACCACAGGGGGTGGCATCCAATCTATAAGTCTGCAGTAAGTGTAGCAACCTGATGGTGCATCTGATGGTGCATCTGGAAGATCCACCATCAGGTTGTTACACTTAGGTGCAAACTTATAGATTTGATGCCACCCCCTGTGAGAGGAGGGGATAGGATACTAAAATTGCACAAAAGGATTTTCCGGCTTGGGACATTGGATTTTCCGGCTTGGGACATTGACTCCATGTGGATTGAATGAGTCGAACCCGATGACAATATTTTTAAAATAAATATATTATGTCTATTTGATAGTTACAGTGGGTTGTCATGTAGTCCATTGAGACTAATATTTAAATTTTATAATTGTGTCTGTTGGATTGTGCTGTATATGTGTTCTGTTGTGTATCATGTGTGTCCATCTGTATCCCGGTTCCTGCTTCCGTCAGCTCTATTTGTTGCTAACCTAGCAGTATAATGGTGGATCTCAATGGTGTAATGCATTTGTATTTTATAGTTGCTTAGCATTTTTACACTTTCATATGTTTATTCATTGGCCATCACCATCCTGAGTGTGATGTCAGCTATGCACCCGATGCCGTCTTGAGACTGGCATCTGGCTGGTCTCTTAGCAACAGGGTGAGATGTCAGCTATGCGCTCACTGTTGTCGAGAGACATGCATCCAGCTGGTCTCTTAGCAATGTTGCTGGGACACAGAGTGTTACATGTCTGGGGTAGTGATGCATGCATCACTTCCGGGATGCGCCCCACGTGGGGGTTTGACAAGATATGCGGTGGTGCAGGTAAGGGGATATAAATGGATGCTTATGTTTTATATGCTTGGCTATGGTATGGGTGATACACATGTTTAGGTGGATCATTTACTTCTTTATTATATGATGGCAGTTTTAACAATGGTCCTCCGGGATCGAAACATCGACTAAGTGACTTTTCTCACCCACGTGACATGTTGGGAATAAAAACTAAGTATACGACTTTGGTGAGTGCCCATAGTTCCTGGCTGATAAGGGCAATTTTTGTATATATATATATATATATATATATATATAACCATACAGAGTGTCCGCACTTGCAGCACCAGAATCAACTTGGGGGTGCTCAATTAAGGACAAAACAGCCCATGAAATATAAAAAATGAGAAGAATTGGCACTCACCAGGTAGCTGACAAGAAAATTGGTTTTTAATTACCCATCTTGAGGGAGAAAGTGCATAGAGCCATAAAGTGCAATAGTCATAGTCTACGTTTCGGTCCTATGTAGGACCTTCTTCAGGACATCACAGCAGACATGTTTCAGCTTGAAAACCAAAGACAGACTAAATACCACCACCACTAGCTGACATATATACCCACTTCCATTAGGTGGAACTCCACCCACGCAAAACACAATGTATGCTGGGACATAGTCACTGCATATTATAAACAACTAAACAAACATATCCCAGTCGACACTAAGATGATTTCCTTATTAGCAATGAGTCCCACCGCCCATAGAGCGTCGAGAACAACTTCCACATGGAATTAAACAACAGATATAAGAGAAAGAAAACGGCGCTATTACCGGAAGTTCCATGCGTTCCACAGCAGTGGGACGCATACCTACAACCGGAAGTCGCGCACAAATCATTGTCAGGAGTTAGTCAGCGCTATAGTTACAAATAGCGCTGACATTCTCATGGGGCTGTCATTATAATAGTGTCAGAGTGCCCAAAATGGGATCAACGTCATCTGCACATTCAGCAGCAAAAGTTTATTGCTCTAATGCCTTCAATGGCACATAAGGACCCAAACAATAGAGGGCATGCAGCACAACATATCTCAATAACACCCCCTGCTGGTCTGGAGGATAATACAACTACACACCACAGGGAATAAATGTTCAAAAGTGGGTTCTCATTTAAAAAAATATTATTAGCAATGCGTTGGTGTAGGTATATATGTCAGCATAAAACCAAACATTGAAAAAAATATATATTACAAAAATAATAATCAACAATAAAAAGTCATATATAAAGAAATGACCCTAAACAACATTAAATAAGGAAAAGGAAAAATAGGGACTCCCATAAATATATAGAAGCCCTCATTACAAAATACCATCATTACAAAAAACAACATCATTTCAAAAAAACATTAAGTGGATTGGATTCATTAAGTCCCTTTGGAACTAGAGTGTCTAACTCAAAAATCCATCTTGCTTCACGTTTACGTAAGGCAACATCCCGGTCACCACCTCTTCTCAAAGCAGGGATATGATCTATCATCATGCATTTCATACTAGACACTGAGTGCCCAAGTTGTAGAAAATGTAGTGCCACAGGTTTATCTGTTCTCTGTGTCTCTATCGCCATTCTGATGGATGAGCGATGATTCGCCATCCATTCTCTGAAGGGTCTCTTCGTCATCCCGACATAATACAACCCACATGGGCAAACTAGGATGTAAATAATAAAGTCCATAAGACAATGTAATTTGTGTTTTATTTTTATCCTTCTGCCATTGTGCGGATGAACGAAAGTAGCTCCAGTCAATAAAGACCGACAAGTTGTACAGTCTGGACATCTGAAACATCCCATCTTCCGATTGTGCAGCCAAGTGTTCGTTTTTACTTCTGGTGTCATAGTTGGTCGCATTAAAAGATTACGAAGATTGGGACCACGTCGATAGGCACAAACCGGCGGCTTCTTGCCCAATGCTCCTAATTCACGATCTGACGTGATTATGGGCCAATGTTTACAAATAACTTTATTGGCATGATTAGAAGTTGCATCAAAGGTGCTTGTAAATAGCATCCTTGTTGGGTCCAATCTGGAATTTTCTGTCAGACCTGTCTGTGAGTGCCGTGTTCTTGCCTTAGATAAACATCTACGTAAAGTCATGTCTGAATAACCTCGTTCCAAAAATCGCTGGGTCATCCACGCAATTTGTGTTTCTGCTTGGGAAACTGAGGAATTGTTCCTAAAGATACGTAAGTATTGAGAAATTGGTAGACTTTCTTTTAATTGACTTGGATGTTGACTCGTAGAGTAAAGTAAGGTATTGCGATCAGTGTCCTTCCTATAAAGGGTGGTGCCGAGAGTGTTGCCATCACGATATATCGTGACATCCAGAAAATTGATCTCACAATGATGTACTTGACTAGTAAATTTTATAGGGGAATCCAATTCATTCAACAAATTGACCATGTCCATAAATTGAGCCTCAGAGTCCAACCAAATCAAAAACAAATCATCAATGTAACGCTTGTAAAATAAAATTTTTGACCCAAATACAGGTAGGATATGCATCTGTTCAAATTGTGCCATATATAGGTTGGCATACGCCGGCGCCAAATTTGACCCCATGGCGGTGCCTTTACGTTGTATAAAATAACTATTACCATATTGAAAATAATTATTAGTCAGAACTAATTCAATAAGTTCCAGCATAAATTCAACTGGAGGACCATGATAATCATTGTTTGTGAGAGCTTGTTTAACAGCCTGTAGGCCGCCATCATGAGGGATCACAGTGTATAGCGAGGATACATCTAACGTAGCCAACAGTATATTGTCAGGAAGATATGTCAATGATTTAAGGCTAGTGAGAAAATCATTAGTATCCTTCACATAACTAGGCATCTTAACAACAATAGATTGCAAAAAAGAATCGACAAATTGAGCTAATGGTTGTAGAGTAGAATTGCGTGCCGATATTATCGGTCTCCCTGGGGGATCAACCAATTGTTTATGTATTTTAGGTAACGTGTACAATATCGGACACACTGGATATTCCACTCTTAACCACCCAGCAACCTTTTCATCAATCCAACCATGCTGGCATGCCAACTCAATGGCAGAGTCGACTTTACGTTTCACTTTAATCATAGGACTAGTATCAACCTTGGTGTAAGTGTTTATATCAGATAACTGTCGTTTAATCTCTCTGTCATAGGCATGCCAATCCTGCACCACTGTAGCTCCGCCCTTATCAGCTTGTCTAATCACAATTTGATCATTTTGTATTAGAGATTTAAGGGCAATTCTTTGAGCTCTAGACAGATTATCATATCTCGGCTTGGAGTTGACCATCCTCATATCATAATCCAAAAGCCGTAAGAAGGTTTTAATGCTTGCGTTGTTACTTTGGGGATCAAAGATACTAGGTGATCTAAACGATGAATCTGGTATAGAATTGTTGGAGTTACCAAAAAATTCTCTAAGTCTCATCTTCCTACCAAGTTTATAATGGTCGACAGACCAACCAAAACTATTATGTAAACTGGTAGGAACAAACGATAAACCACGAGATAAAACTTCCAACTCTGCTGTAGATAATTCATAGCTAGATAAATTGAATACGTTATTTAGTAGCGTCTGCCCCTGCCTCTCCTTCTTCTTGTACCCCCCTCTCCTCGTAGGGTATCTGGACCTCTTCCTCTGACCTGATCCACATTGGATCTGGTCACTCTGCCTAAAAAAGTGCCACTGGGAGGTCTAGAGACAATAGAGCCCATCACACTTGAATCAGTGTGTTCACTCTCCGAGAGAGATTGGGATGAGGAAGAATCAATATGTTTAGATGTATATGTATGGGCTCTGGGTAGTCGTCTTGATCTTTTGGGACCTGAATCACCTTTCAACCACTTATACACCTGGTGGTTGTTATAGTCATAATTGACCGTTATAAGTTTTTTACGTTTGAAAGTGATTAAATCCTGCTGGAACCTGTCAATTTGTTCCTTGAGCTTATCACACCAATTAGCCGTTTTATCTGTTGTAAGAAGAGTCAGAGAGCTTTCATCAAATATGGCAATCTCCTGTCGGATTTTGGTAAGTTCTACCCCCACCTCTTCAATTACTAACAACATAAGATCTAATGAACATTTGTTCAACACACCACACCATTTGGTGCAGAATGTAAGGTTATTACGACCAATGGTGGGTACATTGTTCACTCTAAACCCTCTAGGGATCCTCTTATTTCTATAATAATCCGACAGGAATTGCCCATGTAACTTAAGCTCAATTTCTCGTTTCTTTAGTCTTAAACCTTTATAGAATAAATCTTTAGGAGTTTCATCAGGAAGTTGTGTAAACTCCAAATGGTCAAAGAGAACTTTGTCCGCATCATCATCAGTTAGAGAAATGACATTATTCTCAATGGCACTAAACATAGCTTCATCAATTTCATATACCTGTTCAGACGCCATAATAGAAAATAATAAATAACAAATAACAAATGACAGGGCTGGACAGAGAGGCTCAACAAATGGACAACAATGTCACCATAAATAAAAAGTGACATACAAAAACACCTATTCATTAAAAAATATTTAAATTTTCACGGAAAAAATGATCATATTGAGTGAAATGGCGGAACAGTCAATATCCAGGTTTTCTTCAATCACTTGTAATAATCCTTGACAACAAATCCACAAAAACTGAGCAGTGCTGGACAAAATCCAGTTTATAAATAAAACCAGATCCAACTAATAACCATACAGAGTGTCCGCACTTGCAGCACCAGAATCAACTTGGGGGTGCTCAATTAAGGACAAAACAGCCCATGAAATATAAAAAATGAGAAGAATTGGCACTCACCAGGTAGCTGACAAGAAAATTGGTTTTTAATTACCCATCTTGAGGGAGAAAGTGCATAGAGCCATAAAGTGCAATAGTCATAGTCTACGTTTCGGTCCTATGTAGGACCTTCTTCAGGACATCACAGCACACATGTTTCAGCTTGAAAACCAAAGACAGACTAAATACCACCACCACTAGCTGACATATATACCCACTTCCATTAGGTGGAACTCCACCCACGCAAAACACAATGTATGGGAAGTTGTTCTCGACGCTCTATGGGCGGTGGGACTCATTGCTAATAAGGAAATCATCTTAGTGTCGACTGGGATATGTTTGTTTAGTTGTTTATAATATGCAGTGACTATGTCCCAGCATACATTGTGATTGTAATTGAAGAGGTGGGGGTAGAACTTACCAAAATCCGACAGGAGATTGCCATATTTGATGAAAGCTCTCTGACTCTTCTTACAACAGATAAAACGGCTAATTGGTGTGATAAGCTCAAGGAACAAATTGACAGGTTCCAGCAGGATTTAATCACTTTCAAACGTAAAAAACTTATAACGGTCAATTATGACTATAACAACCACCAGGTGTATAAGTGGTTGAAAGGTGATTCAGGTCCCAAAAGATCAAGACGACTACCCAGAGCCCATACATATACATCTAAACATATTGATTCTTCCTCATCCCAATCTCTCTCGGAGAGTGAACACACTGATTCAAGTGTGATGGGCTCTATTGTCTCTAGACCTCCCAGTGGCACTTTTTTAGGCAGAGTGACCAGATCCAATGTGGATCAGGTCAGAGGAAGAGGTCCAGATACCCTACGAGGAGAGGGGGGTACAAGAAGAAGGAGAGGCAGGGGCAGACGCTACTAAATAACGTATTCAATTTATCTAGCTATGAATTATCTACAGCAGAGTTGGAAGTTTTATCTCGTGGTTATCATTTGTTCCTACCAGTTTACATAATAGTTTTGGTTGGTCTGTCGACCATTATAAACTTGGTAGGAAGATGAGACTTAGAGAATTTTTTGGTAACTCCAACAATTCTATACCAGATTCATCGTTTAGATCACCTAGTATCTTTGATCCCCAAAGTAACAACGCAAGCATTAAAACCTTCTTACGGCTTTTGGATTATGATATGAGGATGGTCAACTCCAAGCCGAGATATGATAATCTGTCTAGAGCTCAAAGAATTGCCCTTAAATCTCTAATACAAAATGATCAAATTGTGATTAGACAAGCTGATAAGGGCGGAGCTACAGTGGTGCAGGATTGGCATGCCTATGACAGAGAGATTAAACGACAGTTATCTGATATAAACACTTACACCAAGGTTGATACTAGTCCTATGATTAAAGTGAAACGTAAAGTCGACTCTGCCATTGAGTTGGCATGCCAGCATGGTTGGATTGATGAAAAGGTTGCTGGGTGGTTAAGAGTGGAATATCCAGTGTGTCCGATATTGTACACGTTACCTAAAATACATAAACAATTGGTTGATCCCCCAGGGAGACCGATAATATCGGCACGCAATTCTACTCTACAACCATTAGCTCAATTTGTCGATTCTTTTTTGCAATCTATTGTTGTTAAGATGCCTAGTTATGTGAAGGATACTAATGATTTTCTCACTAGCCTTAAATCATTGACATATCTTCCTGACAATATACTGTTGGCTACGTTAGATGTATCCTCGCTATACACTGTGATCCCTCATGATGGCGGCCTACAGGCTGTTAAACAAGCTCTCACAAACAATGATTATCATGGTCCTCCAGTTGAATTTATGCTGGAACTTATTGAATTAGTTCTGACTAATAATTATTTTCAATATGGTAATAGTTATTTTATACAACGTAAAGGCATCGCCATGGGGTCAAATTTGGCGCTGGCGTATGCCAACCTATATATGGCACAATTTGAACAGATGCATATCCTACCTGTATTTGGGTCAAAAATTTTATTTTACAAGCGTTACATTGATGATTTGTTTTTGATTTGGTTGGACTCTGAGGCAATTTATGGACATGGTCAATTTGTTGAATGAATTGGATTCCCCTATAAAATTTACTAGTCAAGTACATCATTGTGAGATCAATTTTCTGGATGTCACGATATATCGTGATGGCAACACTCTCGGCACCACCCTTTATAGGAAGGACACTGATCGCAATACCTTACTTTACTCTACGAGTCAACATCCAAGTCAATTAAAAGAAAGTCTACCAATTTCTCAATACTTACGTATCTTTAGGAACAATTCCTCAGTTTCCCAAGCAGAAACACAAATTGCGGGGATGACCCAGCGATTTTTGGAACGAGGTTATTCAGACATGACTTTACGTAGATGTTTATCTAAGGCAAGAACACGGCACTCACAGACAGGTCTGACAGAAAATTCCAGATTGGACCCGACAAGGATGCTATTTACATGCACCTTTGATGCAACTTCTAATCATGCCAATAAAGTTATTTGTAAACATTGGCCC
Organism: Taudactylus pleione; assembly: GCA_031769625.1. Lineage (NCBI taxonomy): Eukaryota > Metazoa > Chordata > Amphibia > Anura > Myobatrachidae > Taudactylus > Taudactylus pleione. The sequence goes on along the minus strand of JAUIMM010000153.1, from coordinate 12,115,244 downwards.
ATAATCACGTCAGATCGTGAATTAGGAGCATTGGGCAAGAAGCCGCCGGTTTGTGCCTATCGACGTGGTCCCAATCTTCGTAATCTTTTAATGCGACCAACTATGACACCAGAAGTAAAAACGAACACTTGGCTGCACAATCGGAAGATGGGATGTTTCAGATGTCCAGACTGTACAACTTGTCGGTCTTTATTGACTGGAGCTACTTTCGTTCATCCGCACAATGGCAGAAGGATAAAAATAAAACACAAATTACATTGTCTTATGGACTTTATTATTTACATCCTAGTTTGCCCATGTGGGTTGTATTATGTCGGGATGACGAAGAGACCCTTCAGAGAACGGATGGCGAATCATCGCTCATCCATCAGAATGGCGATAGAGACACAGAGAACAGATAAACCTGTGGCACTACATTTTCTACAACTTGGGCACTCAGTGTCTAGTATGAAATGCATGATGATAGATCATATCCCTGCTTTGAGAAGAGGTGGTGACCGGGATGTTGCCTTACGTAAACGTGAAGCAAGATGGATTTTTAAGTTAGACACTCTAGTTCCAAAGGGACTTAATGAATCCAATCCACTTAATGTTTTTTTGAAATGATGTTGTTTTTTGTAATGATGGTATTTTGTAATGAGGGCTTCTATATATTTATGGGAGTCCCTATTTTTCCTTTTCCTTATTTAATGTTGTTTAGGGTCATTTCTTTATATATGACTTTTTATTGTTGATTATTATTTTTGTAATATATATTTTTTTCAATGTTTGGTTTTATGCTGACATATATACCTACACCAACGCATTGCTAATAATATTTTTTTAAATGAGAACCCACTTTTGAACATTTATTCCCTGTGGTGTGTAGTTGTATTATCCTCCAGACCAGCAGGGGGTGTTATTGAGATATGTTGTGCTGCATGCCCTCTATTGTTTGGGTCCTTATGTGCCATTGAAGGCATTAGAGCAATAAACTTTTGCTGCTGAATGTGCAGATGACGTTGATCCCATTTTGGGCACTCTGACACTATTATAATGACAGCCCCATGAGAATGTCAGCGCTATTTGTAACTATAGCGCTGACTAACTCCCGACAATGATTTGTGCGCGACTTCCGGTTGTAGGTATGCGTCCCACTGCTGTGGAACGCATGGAACTTCCGGTAATAGCGCCGTTTTCTTTCTCTTATATCTGTTGTTTAATTCCATGTGGAAGTTGTTCTCGACGCTCTATGGGCGGTGGGACTCATTGCTAATAAGGAAATCATCTTAGTGTCGACTGGGATATGTTTGTTTAGTTGTTTATAATATGCAGTGACTATGTCCCAGCATACATTGTGTTTTGCGTGGGTGGAGTTCCACCTAATGGAAGTGGGTATATATGTCAGCTAGTGGTGGTGGTATTTAGTCTGTCTTTGGTTTTCAAGCTGAAACATGTCTGCTGTGATGTCCTGAAGAAGGTCCTACATAGGACCGAAACGTAGACTATGACTATTGCACTTTATGGCTCTATGCACTTTCTCCCTCAAGATGGGTAATTAAAAACCAATTTTCTTGTCAGCTACCTGGTGAGTGCCAATTCTTCTCATTTTTTATATATATATATATATATATATATAATTTATTTATTTTTATTGTGGAATTGGAATTTTCAAATGTGCACCACATACAGAGGAACATCAAACATCAAATAATACAATAGGAATAACTATATATAAAATATAATCATATAAGCATATGTAGATATATAAATACAAAAACAAATACAAATTAAGAATGTAATAGAATAGGTGAAAAACAGAAGACTGATAAATGTAAACTAAGTAATAAAAAATTACAATTTTATGATGCATATTATGAGGATACAAATTATAGCTTCACTGCTTTACAGATGTAGATAGATAAACAATCAGGTGAATTTTATCTCTCTAATACTGTAAGTTAGACAAAATACACAATATCATAGAAGAAGAGTGAATCGATATGGAGGAAAACTGACAAAATATACTAATATAGACACCCTAGTGGTATATTTACTAAAATCATCTAGAATGTGATAGATAAATATTAAGTAGAATTTGATTGGTTGCTACGGGCAACATTTCCATTTCTAAAAACCTGCACTTTAGTAAACATATCCCCTAGGCTCTATTAAGGTTTTTTTTTTTAAATCTACCTATTTTATATGTTATAGGTCTAACTACCAAACATATAACCCTGCTTGAGTAAGACCAAATAATACTACAAGGAGATATACTGTCTACGGAATACATGCGAAAGACCAGAAGTTGGTATGCCAGAATTCAGAAGACCAACAGCAGCATCCCGATACTCAGAATCCTGACAGGGGCTTGGTAAGTATCCTAACCCTCCCTTCCTGCATCCTAACCCTCCCCCTGCAGCCTAACACTAACCCTCCCCTTTAGTTTATTAGATTTCGACCACTGGCATTTTAACTACATCATGGATGCCGGCTGTCAGAATTCTGGTGTCAGCATTTTAAGTGATGTCGGGATTCCGGCGCCGGGATTCTGGCTGTGGGTTGGGATTTCAACACCGGGACTTCAACCACCAGCATCTTAACTGTATCCCAATATATACAGATAGAATACATATGAAGAAAAGAATATATGTTTCCTAGAGGAGATATACCATAGGAGAAGTGATATAAAAAACTATATTTAAGACATCTAGACTTATGAAGAAAAATATGTCCCAGAGGGACCTCTAGTGTCATTAATCTCTATATGTCAAAATCTGTCTCAATAAGCACAGTTAACTTTCAGGTTGTAATGTATGCATTTTGAGTATCCAATAGGTCTCTCTCAGACATAATCAGGCAAAAAACTGACCTTGTCCAAGAGACACACTGATGATGACGAGTCAACTGAGTGCACCAGAGTAAATTATAATGACATCTTATTGGGTTTAAAAGAAATTCTCATATAAATTGACACCTTCAATGTGACTCAATCTGATATAGTAAAAATCAATAGTATGATGGAGAATTTCTTTAATGATAATGTACAAAATAGCAATTTACACAGTCCCTTTGAATACTGGGAGGAAAAAAGGTGATTTGGAGCCCCATATACAAACTAGCTATGGTGTACTGAATATACCCACCCTATAGTGTGTACTTGAGGAGAGATGAGTACCCTGTGAGCAATCTGCATAAGTGATTATGTCCAAAAAATGTGTAAAAACTGATGTTCATCACAATGAACTACAAATTCTATGAAGAAGACCTGTGCTGCCAATTGCAAACAAAGCCTTTAACAGTGGATTCCAGTGGGGATGAGCTAATATTGTGTGATGATATTAACAACAATGATGAGGGTATGATGAGGATGATGACATCTTCAAATTAGAGAATGACAAACACTGTCAGTCTTAAGTCAATTTGTACCTTGGTTTAACTAAACTACCAAGATGTTTTCAAACCAAGCACTTCAGCCACAAAAGTGCTAGTCCCTGTCACTTAAGTGCTTGGTATGTTAAACTGGTCATGTCCTTTTTAATATACAACATACAGTAATGGTGGCTGGGAGGGCCTAAGGACAATTCCATTGTGCAGCATTTTCATTATGCTCTACCCAATTTGCTATATTGTTGTAAAGACTAATAGCCATTTACTTGTACTGGCCTAAGGCTTGTGATTTGCTGGTTGGAGAAGTTTGTTATTATTATTGTTATTGTTATTATTATCTTTTCTACTAGACTTTACTATGGCAGCAGTCACCTGTACTGGCCTGAGGCACATGATTTGCTGTATGGATTCGTTTTGCCTTTGAAAACTCACATTTGGTAGCTTGGTTTTTAATAACTTGTTCCATGTTTCAAATTTTCTTTTCCTTATAGTAATGAATGCTTTACCTTCCACTAAATACCCCATCAACAATCAGCTGTGCAAGCCACAGGTCTGTGATTTGCTGATTGGAGTAAGCTTTATGATTATCTAGTTTTTAACAAGACTTTACTCCAGCGCAATCACCTGTACTGGCCTAAGACCTGTGATTTGCTGTTTGGCTTTAGTTTGTATTCAAAAACTCACATTTGGAAGCTTAGGGATCTATGTACTAAGGAGCTCATTCAGAGCCGCTCGCTAGAAGTGACGGCATGGCAGAGGTTCACTCAGAAAAGCATAAGCATGCCCACTATGTGTTGGCGAGCAATCACTTTGTGTCTATAGATGCCCATTAGCATATGTAGAGATGTCCACAAGTGCACGTCATCTCCTGGAAGTGTCTTAAAACATTGGTACATCTAGGACCATCGTAAGGGTTTGCCGCGCTTGTGGTTGCCTTACCTTACTGCAAGCACTGCAAGGACTTCAGTGTAAAAAACATGCAGGTGACGTGTAATATGACACTTGCTGATAATTATGTACGCCTCTGAAACAGTGTTGCTGCACTCAGGCACACCTGCGTTTGCACCTCCACTCCGCTGATATTAGTGTCCTGCCCCTATTACCACCCACAAATGTCCTCTCCTGTCACTCATTACACTGGGCTGTCTTTGCTGGGTGAGCGAGCGGATTCCGATCAATCCGAGTAGTTCGCGCACGCGCAGAATAAAGGGTACGCATGCGCAATCTGACAACATTGGCCGCGTACGAGCGAGCGGCCGCTTGCGAGCAGGTCTGAATCAGGTCCTAAGTTTTGGAGGGAGATAAAGTGAATGGAGATAAAGTATCAACCAATCAGCTCCTAACTGTCATTTTTCAAACACAGCCTGTAAATTGACATTTAGTAGCTGATTAGTTGATACTTAATCTCTGTTCACTTCAACTAATCAGCTCATAAGTGTCACTTTACAGGCTGTGTTTGAAAAATGTCAGTTAGGAGCTGATTGGTTGGTACATCATCCCCATCTACTTTATCTCTTTCCAAGGTTTAGTACATAGACCCCTTAGTTTTTAATAATTTGTTCCATCCATGTTTCAGGTTTATTTTTTCTTACACTTTTAAATGCTTTACCATTCAGTAAAAACTCCACCTACAATCATCTGTACTAGCCTGTTTGGAGTAAGTTTGATCTCAATTGAGGGTGGTTTTGCCAAAACCAAAACATGACAATGTTTTAAAATCTAAACAAAAACACAGGGGTTTTCGCTCATCTCTAGTCAAATCATACATAATAAACTGTAGAAATATGTAAAAAGGTAACCACAAATAATCTTATAATGCAAATGCTTACACATAATAATATGCATATGTAATGTTATAGCATTATCATATCAAAGTGCATATCTTGTTCATGTTAACATTGTAATAGACACATTTTACCAATAAACTTATGCAAATGCCTCTAAGAAGCCATCTAATTGAACAGATTTAAAAATTTTAGCTTAAAGATGCACCCTTTGGAGAACATAATTTATATAAAAGAAAAGTTTAATATTAAAATACAAAATGGGGTATAAATACACCCCTTTACTCCTAAGTCGTTGGCCACTTAGGGGCTGTATGTATTTCTATGGCGTTAGTTACACTTTTGTTGCATACTACTAAGATTCTAATCACACAAAATAATAATCACAAAACCTTTCATCACAGGTGAAAGACTTTATTAAAACTCGAAGTGAGAAGGTGAAATGCTAAATAATTTGTCATGAAGCTAGAAAGAACATAATGAATGATAATTTTAATTGTCCTTCCAATATAAGACTTTGACTTTTATAGACCACAGTGTTTATTCTCAACTTGATAAGACTGTGAGACTTGTTTTAATCAGTAAGCAAAAAAGCAAGCATCTGCCTGTTTTAACAAGGAAAAAGAATGAGAAATGAGAGAGAACAAATATGAATATGAGAAATGTGTGAAAAATAAATTACTCTATTCAAAAGAAAAGCAATGTCGACATGACAAGGCAGAAAACATTATAAAAATAAATGAAAAATAATATACATTACAGTAAGTTATATTCACCAATGTTGGGTTTATATTGCAAAATAAAAAATGCTAGAATTACAGCATGCCAAACCATTCATCTATTGCTGGCAAAGCACAATGATCAAATGCTGTACTTCATATGGATTGGACTAAAACCTGCACTAAATCCTACGTTCATTCCCATGTGATAGATATTATGTTACATGGTTGCAGACCAAGGACTATATGTAATAAGTGTTGAGTTTTCAAAACCACCTATTTTTGGCGGTTTTGCAGCTGGCCTAAAAATGACAATAATATTGACTGCATAACCATTTAATACTGCCACTCTAATTCTCGCTGAAAATTGGCTTCTTGGAAAATGCATTAGTAAATATGGCACAACTGTTTTTCTCACATGATTTGATCATGTCGGTTTCTAATCAGGTCGTATTGTTGCATGTTAAAATAAGTAATATTATGATGTGTACCTGTTTTTCAGAAGCTTTTTGTTATACCAATCTTACAGGTATAAAATATGCAATGGTGAATTAATACGAGGGCATGTAGGGGGTTTGGCCGTGGTCCAAAGGTATTGGTGAGAATGAATAATACAGCTTTCTAAACTACATGGCCTTATTTAGAGATAATGTTACCCCCAGTTATCCGTTATGCACATGCCATACCTACCAACAATCCAATAATATTACAAACCATCAACAGGAATACTATCTCTGCCTTGGTGTCCTCTATATATTTGGAACTGCCCATAGTTTTAACTAGAGATAAGTTTCCATGTCCCTCACACATTTGACTTTTTGAAATATAAAAATAATAACTTTTACCACTTCCTGTTTGGTTGGTGAGGCTGAAGTCTATACATACTGGTATTCAGATGCTTTAATGTTTGATGCAGAAGGTTGTCCAGGCTAAAATGCTCCCCGGAAGCAAATAAGATTTCCAGGAAGGGGTTAAAATTTTAGATTTTGGAACAAAGCACAAAAAAATCTGTTGAATAAGCTGGCAACAGATACCTTTTTTGTGATGATTGGTTTGATTTCTTATGTATTGGTGGCACAGGAGGGGTTGGCAAAGTGTGATCGGGGAACAGTAGGTGGGACACTATTATATTTGGACATTATTCCCGTAGAGCAACTTGGACAGAGGACCTCATTCAGAGTCTCTATCAAGATGCGATCGCTCGCTTGCAAAAAGGGGCCGGGTATGCAAATCAAGCGATCGCTCTTTGCGCTGTAAGAACGCCCTCTATGTCTTAGTGAACGACGGCAGTTAGCATACGCTGGACTATAAAACCTCCCACCTGTCACTCGCAGCACACGTCATCTCCGGAAAGAGTCTGATTAATCGTGAACATCGAGGGCCATCAGAGCTGCTCGCACCGCTTTGGGTTGACCTAACCTACCCCAAGCACTGCGAGCAGTTAAGGCTAAAAAACAACCTAGTCTCGTGTGCAATGACGCTACTTTGCTACTTATTCACACCCATTAAACGCCGTTCTGATGGTCAGACATGCCTGCGTTCGCACATCCACACCCCCGTTCACAAGCACCTTCCCCTGTTACCACCCACAAACGGCACTATCTGTCACTCAAAGCAGTGACCTGAAAGTGGCTTGCGAGCTACCAAAATCAGATCACAACGAATGACTTGCGCACGCACACTGTGAATTATACGCATGCACAGATGTGCGATTATCACTCCCAGCGAATGAGCGTGCCCTAGCGAGAGACTCTGAATGTGGTCCAGAGTCCCATATTAACTTCTGATTGTGTCCTAAATGGGTTCAACTCTAAGGTTTATTTAACATCATCCGCAGTTATTGATTATATTTATGAATTCTTTTATATGCATTGCATGTTTTATGTTGTACTATTGCTTCTATAATTCAATTAAGCATATATTATAATATAATTTTTTATCGCCATTTCAAATAAGGTCTCCACCTTTTTTTTCTTACTGGGGCACGGAGGGGCTGGTGGATTGTGATTAGGAAAAGGAGGGTCACAGGAAAGGCTAGCCGAGTGTGATGGGGCACATGATGGGCTGGCACAGTGTAAATTGTGGCAAAGATGGAGCTGGTACTAAATGTGGACACTGGGCTGGCATAATGTAATTGGGGGTACAGGAAGGGCCAGGAGAGTGTGATGGGGCAGAGGACAGGTTGGTACAGAGTGATGAGGGAACATTAGGGGCTGGCACTGTACAAATAGCACACCGAATGCCCTGGAACAGTGTGATTGGGGCACAGGAGGGCCTGTCACAGTGTGATTTGGTCAAAGTAGAGGTGAAGAGTATTTTGGCACAGGAAGTGCTGGCAAAATGTGATTGCAGCACAGGAAGGGCTGTTACCAGTGCCAAATTAACAGTGGGGAGGATGGAACTATAACTGCAGGCCCTCACATAAAAATAGGCCCAACATCATGACACCATGGCCATGTGCTCAGCCATAAGTATTTCTATTTTCCTCGCAAAATTATGTCTTTTTCTAATTTTAAGTATTTAGGAAGACATTGGGTCTGATAATGTAGGGGGAGTATATGCCCACAAGCCACACTAGCCACACCCACACATCACTAGTCATAGGTCCTCCACTTCTCACAATAGACCCTTGATCATTTTGAGCCCCAGGCCAATGTGGCTTTTAAACCAGCCTTGGCACAGTGTGCACTATGAAATAGAATTGTAGCCATATTGATAGACTAATATAAGTTTATGTGAAATATTATTATAATATATGTACAACAAATGCCTATATGATTCATTGTATATATGTTTTGACAAGTACTGAGGTAATGGCACATGCTATTGTGTAATGTGCCAGAAGGTACTGGAAGTTGGGTGAAAGCCTGTGGGCATGAGTGTGAGCAGGAAAAGGGGGGTAGCGCTGCTCTTTTAGAGCTAGTACATAAGGGAGAGCGCCAGTGCCTACTGGCAGTCTGCAGATCCCTTCTGCAGTGCCCGCTTCTTAGAAATATTGATGCTGCCTTGCAGAAGAGCTGTGTGTGCACTTGACAGTGTCAGGGAGGTCAATGAAGTGTGAGGCCAGCGAAAGGCACCTGGCTCCAGGAGCAGCATCAGGTGGTCCCAGCAGCGGTAGTATGAGGAGATCATCTGCAGCAGTCAGTAAAGCAGCGATGGCTGTAAGCAGAATGGTTGCCAGGGTTAGAGAGCACTGCAGTTGCCCCGTGTAGCTCAGCCATGTGTGGCTGAATGTAAAGCTGCAAGCAGGGCACTGATCTACAATGATCACATCAAATGATTGGCTGGTAGTGGCAGTAGTACTCACCAGCGGCAGTGACTAGATCATGCACAGGGCCCTTAAGCTGCAGTGGAAATCTATAAAGCCATATATATTGACAGTTGCCTCTAATGGGAGCACAGAAAGCATATGTAATTACGGGATGTAGTTATGAAACCAGCGGCCGTGATGCCGCCAGTCTAAATCCCAAGGGGGGAAGCCCGACAAGGGACTTAAGATAGGCATCAAAATACCAATGCCTACAGTATCTTAATCCCAAAGCCGTAATCCAGAATTACGCCAGCCCAACCTAAGTAAGTCCGGGGCATCCTTAGGGTTAACCGTGGGGGGAGGGTTAGTTTAAGGTAGCATAGTGGGTTTAACATTAGGTTTTTGGGGGGTTAGGGTTAGGCACCACTAAGGGGGAGGGTTAGGCATCACTGGGGTGGTTAGGTACTAAGGAGAGAGGGTTAGGTTTAGGCACTAAGGGAGAGAAACTTAGGTTTAGGCACTAACTGGGAAGGTTAGGGTGTGGGGTGGGGAGGGTTAGGGTTAGGCTGCAAAAAGGGAGGGTTAGGGTTAGGGGGAGAATGGGGAGAGTAAGTATACCAACCATTGGGATGCTGCTGTCGGTATTTTGACTGGAGGCATCCCGACACCCTTCATTACACATGGGAATGCCTCCATCTGGGCAGCCACGCCCCCAGCCCACCCACCAAAGGGGGCGTGCTGTCACTCAACATCGACAGCATGCCCCCATTGGTACGAGACCCGGAGCGACGGCTTGGCCGTCGCTATCCGGGTCTCGCGCATGCGCAAGATGGAGCCAGCTCCATCGTACGCATGCGCACTGGGCCACTATCGACCCGCTTGTGAGCGCTCAACGCTCGCGAGCGGGTCTGAATCAGGCCCTGTGTCTGGCTCTGTCTTTTGAAATAGGCATTCTAGGGCATGAAACTGCATTAGCAGGACTTCCTTTAGTAGATGATAAAGAAGTATCACTATCAGCACTAGTACTGGGTTGTTCCTGCTCTTCTATCGACTGACCCATGACTGATTTTATATTTTACACCAGCACAGACGTTAGGCTACTGTAATTGAACTTACCTGCCACCACACCAAGTGAACGTACAGTAAAATGAGATAGGGAAATGAGGGACTGTTACCTTTACCATGTAGTTTTATTAAAAGACTGGAGATTTTTGTTGACTCAAAAAATAACTGCCTTTTTTCTGCTTATTATTATTTTTGGACTGCAGCTGACAGGGGCACGTCTATACATGCACTAAGTGCATAATATATTATGCTGCCTCTACCATATGCACACTCTAGAAAAAATTTAATTTTAATTGAATTATTATAAAAAACTTGAAATGGTTTTTTAACAACGACAAAAATGCCTAATTTTCACTTATTATTTTTGGGCTGCAACTGACAGGGACACATCAACACACACCAACTTAGTATAGTAATAATATATGCTCCCTTTACAAAGCACTCAATTTAATTATAATAAAAGATTTAAAATGTTTTGTTAACACCGGCAAAACAAATGCCTTGTTTTCACTTACTATTATATTTGGACTGACAGGGACACATCTACATCCACCAAGTACTGTATTATATACTGCCTCTATGAACACATACTCTTACAAAAATACAATTTTATAATTTTATAATAAAGGTCTTCTTTCTTTGAGGTGCAACTCACTCAGACACAGCACAGTATTATTTGGACAAAGAATCTTGAAATTGAAAACACACTATCTGCCATCGTACTAAGTGACTTACAAAACTAATATATATATATATATATATATATCCATTAAGTATCCAATCTCTTGGAAGGAGGCACTCACCAATCAACCAATCAAATTTTGCTAATAATTAATTTATTATACATCCATTAACATGTTTTAAAGCCAGCATATGATTAGGTTGATGTTTCTGTTCATAATCAGAACCAGTCTCAAGACCAATTATATTGGAATATTATCATAATCATATGTTTCTAGGAAAAGAAGAAAAGATCAGAATGTCTGACAGGCTCCAAATACCAACAAACGAAAAAACATTATAGATAAATATAAGTGCAAAAGATACTTTAGAGTATATCCCTAGTAATGCAGTTATTTCAAGGCTGACAGCACTGCATGTACACAAAGAAAAAATATACACTGTTTTAAGCACAAATAATAAACCTTCTAACAATGAGACAAGTTAGGAAAAGTATCCATCTAGACATATCTGAACAGCATAGAACCTTTGAGGTATTATAATCAGAAGCATGCAACATGATAATAAATGTCAATAATTAACAGCAACAGCATAGTAGAAAACCATGTGAGTGATATGAAAATTTTAACAAGAAGACATATTAATAATCCACAGAGTCTGTATTGTGATAATTTATCAATTTAAAAATGTGCACAACTAACCTATAGTTATATAAATACCATGATGATGTATATACGTGCAAAAAACTGAAAATAGATAGGACCCCAACTCATATGTGGTTCATATCATATATATATATATATATATATATATATATATACATACACTGGTTTAGAGTTGTTGGCAGCTAGTGTATCTGACAAACACACATGCACAGTGACAAGATGCCTGCAGCCCGTCACCCTTCTCACCCACTCCTCATCTACTTACTACTAAAGCTCTCTCTGTCCTCCTAATGGTGTCCAAATGGCGTATTTTTTATTAGGGCCAACTAAAGCCCACACCTTCCTCCTACACTCTCCTGTGTGAAATGATGAGGGGGGCTGTTATATGCAATCAGAAACACAAAAGATCTGATATTTCATGAATAATTATGTTTTGCCTCATTGGCAGGAAGACTGATCTGGTACTCTGTTCCATATGTAACCCACTCACAAGTTTGGGTGTGTTCGGTTTCCTGAAAAAACAAACTGTGCATCTCTAATTTTAACAAGAGATGAGCAAACTGTACTGTACTGTGTTTCTAAAATCACCTTCATGTTTTGATATTGGCAAACCACCTTGATTTTTTTTTGGTTAGATTACATTAAATTGGCCAAAAACAGGTACAATCATGTAACTTGAATCTGCTTTTCTTCCTACATGAGTATTTATATAATTAACATTAATTGAGAGTCATCTAGAGCTAATTCTATAATGACCACCTCACAATTGTCAATATTTTCTCCAATATTGGTCAACGGTTGAAGCAAGCTGGCTGGCTAACTTTAGTGACAGGGCATCGGCACAAACAGGTGGCAGTTTAAAAAATATAGTGCACCTAGGATACATGGTGGCAGAGCAATGGTAGATAGGCTGACAGTAAAATTAAGTACAGTATACAAAACCTATAAAACCAGCAGGCAGATTACTGGTTGAAAAACATATAAAAGAAAGGAACGTGCAACCTCTAATAGTAACAAATCTCTTATAAATTAAAATATGCTTATTAAAATACTTAATATCACATCAAAAAACAAATTACATAGGCAGCAAAATATATATATATATATATATATATATACATATAATTTATAACAAAAGCATCTCTAAAGGTTATAGGCTCAGCCACCAGCATGTGAAGAATAACGACACAGATAAAGTGGCTGTAGCAACATGGAACAAACGGATTTACAACTACAGAAAAGTCTTCTAATCATATTATGGGTGAAAGTGTAAAGTGTTTTTCAAATGTAACACAAACTTTCTTTTATCTTTCTCCAGGTGCTTATTAACTGATATCCCTGGGTGTGGTCCTGTTTCTTTAAGCCAGGACCCATGTACATGTTTAAAATGTATGCAAGCTTGAGCCAAAGGTGGCAGACCAAGATCATTTATCTGAGAATCAGTGTAGGGCAGGGGCTGATTGGGCTGCCGGGACACCGGGCTGGTTCCCACTGGGCCGGTCCCTGTGTAGCTACCCTTCATCCACTCCTGCTCTGCTCCGTTGGACGCTGCCGTGATCGGAGCTGAGCTCCGATCGCGCAGCCTTCTGTGTGTTGTTAAAGAAAAATGGCTGCCGAGGGAGCTGCTGCGCATGCCCACATGCAGCAGCTCCTCCCATAAGCCTTTGTGGAGCCGTCAGTCACCACTGACGGCTCCGTCTTCAACCCATCAGCGGCCCGCCTACATCACCCACTACGTTTGCAGCCTTCACTGCACGACTGCATACACACAGCAGCAACCTGCAGCCCTGCACAGTCAGTGCACATAGAAGTCAAGGAGAAGCAAGAGCCAGCGCCGGCCCGCCAGTTCTGACTGTGTCACAGTAGTGTGTGTGATGGTCAGTAAGTATTGTAAACATTATCTTATAAATCTGCCTGCCTAGTGTCAAGGGAGAGGGGGAGGGGGTTTGTAGCAGAAGACACATGGCTGGGGAATGGTGAGGCTGAGAGATAGGGGCTGGGGAATGGTGAGGCTAGGTTGGCAAGGGGCTAAAAATGAGGGTGAGGGGCTGAGCAGAAAATTGTGATGAGGTGACAAGGGTGGTGATGAGGTGCTGAGGGCCTGGGGGAATCAATGTTTGTCTTATTTATTTTTTCCCTGTGGGATAAATCATTGAATCAATGTGTTTTATTTTTGTGTGTGCATTTCCCCTGTCTGGGCTGTGTTTTTTTTTTCCTGTGGGGGCCAATTTTGTTTCTTGTCGGGGGCCAATGTGTTTTATTTGATCCTGTGGGGGCATCATTATGTTTGTTTTCCTATTGAGGCCAATGTGTGTGTTTGTTCTCCTGTAGGGGCCAGTGGGCTCAGGGCCCGATTCAGATCCGCTCGCACGCAGCCACTCAGCTGCTAATATATGCATAGGAAGCGATCGCACAGCCAGGCAAGAGGACGCCAAATATGTCTTAACGAGCGACAGTAGAGCATACGCATGCCAGTCTAAAGACGCTCCCTTCCTTCACAATACATGTCATCTCCAGGAAGTGTATGCTTTATCAGTAACATGGAAGAACCATCGGAGCTGCTCGCAGCCCATGATGTCGACCCTACCCTGCCGCAAGCACTGTGATCACTGCAGTGTGAAATACAACCAGGTGACGTGTACAATGACGCTTCCATGTTAATTATGCACGCCAATGAAACGCCGTTAGAATGCACAGGCATGCCTGCATTCGCACATCCACTCCTGCATTTTCCAAGACCAGCCCCTGTCACCACCCACAAACGGCACTTTCTATCATTCAAACTAAAGAGCAGAATCCGGTTGGCATGCGATCACTTCCTGATCGCTATGACTGGCTCGCACACGCGCAATGCGATACATATGCATGCGCAGATAAGAAAAATTGTCCGGCTGCGTGCCCCCTCAATGCAATTCAGCACGTTGCTGAATAGCCCCAGCAGATAGCTCCCAGAGCTATTAAATTCACTGCGCTGTTTGGTTCAACAGTTGCCAGTTGTCTGAGAATGCCGTTTCTCACGACTTAATTTGGGTGTTTAGTTGCAATAACTGGATTTCCCGATTAAAGTGACAGCCGCGAGGCTGGTAGCGCCACGATAAGCCAGAAAACATGCTCGCAGCCGGCACTTTTGTCGTATTTCTCCTCACACCCTCATTAGGGTGCAAGAAATCCTTTAGTCAGACCATATGCCGGCACCCCCCTCTCCCACCCGCATAGAGCTGCATGGGATCATTCGTCGATCCCCCAGATCAACTCAACAAGCAGAAAGATCTGGAGGAGCGACGGACAACCCCACAGGAGCGCACAGCGGACGATATCATGCCTACACACGGAATGATATAGCGACGGTATCGTTCAAAACCGTCGGAACAGCCGCTATATCGCTTCATGTGGGGTCCTTTAGAATCAGGCCTTATGAGGAGGGAGTATCCCGCCCCTCATGACAGACCCCACCCCCATTAGGGCTGCTTCTATAAACTTCCTGGGCTGGTTTTCCATCCCAATCTGCCCCTGGTGTAGGGACTGGCCAGATGGGAATGACCGTGAAGTGGTGGTCAGCTCAACAAACTATTGCAATATTTTGGTACCAACATTTCCTGTATTCAAAGGAGTTGCAGTTTGAAAAGCAAGTGAGTGGCGAGTTTGTATGATATTTTTCATGTAGATGGTGTGGACACATACCAAGGGCACCCCACATGGTTGGGTGCTGTGGCGTGGATTAAGCCTTGTCATATATATATATATATATATATATATATATATATACATATATATTATATATATATATATATATATATATGTTTATTATTTATAACAAAAGCATCTCTAAAGGTTATAGGCTCAGCCACCAGCATGTGAAGAATAATGACACAGAGAAAGTGGCTGAAGCAACATGGAATAAACGGATTTACAACCACAGAAAGTCTTCTAATCATATTATGGGTGAAAATGTAAAGTGCAGGTGCTAGTATGAAGTTCATCAAGTTAATAGGCTCACCACGCTACATGGACATTCGCCATGGAGATGCCGTTAAAGTGGGAAAAGCTGTGGGAGGTCACTAGCGATCATGGGAATCAACCCAAGACACATGATGTGGCTAGAGCTATGGGGACCATAGGTCAATCTGCAGACCACCAAATGTATTGCATCATTCATGGGAAGGTGACAGTTCATGAAATATGGTTGGCTTTATTTGAGTTTTATGAATATAAAAGCATAATGAGGATGACCAATCTGAGGCTCTGTACAGGAAAAATTCCTGGACTGCACACCCTGAATATATATATATAATGGGAGGTGCTACCTGTTTGAGACTATTATTGTAAGCACAGAAACAAACAGATCACAGGTGCACAACTCCAAATTACTAATTATATATAAGTACATTTGCAATAAAATTTTGCAATCAATAGAGGTTTTTAGCATAATCATGGCCAAGGTTATGGGCCTACCAACCATATCCAGATAACCTCTGTCAGATAGGTCCCTAACATACTAGGGTTCAAATCCAGAGTGCAGGACACCCCCAAACTAGCCCAGCTGAGCCACACCAGGGCATACTCTGTACAGCACTAAGCAAAGTGGGTGCAAGGACATGAATTAATATATAGAAAGAATGCTTTCTATCTCTCAGCAATTGATATATGTAGGCATTCAAGTAGATGAGGAGGTGGAAATTCTGCAAAATCTTACAACAGAGTATGATTTTCTAGTAGTAGCTTTGAAGTCATGCACAAGTTATCAAAAGAGATTGTAAGGGCCAAGTTGTTGCAGTTTCAAGAGATTATTGCTATTGAGGTCAATGCTGAGAATTCTGCTTTGCTATTAAAGGATGCAAAACTCTAAGAGCTCAAGTACAAGTGCTTCAAGTGTCACAAGATGGTATATAAGGCATCATAATGCAGAGCAAGTGAACTGAGTGGTGCTTCATCATGGAAATGTGACACAAGGCACTTCAGTTGCAATGAGAGTTGGCTGAAGTCATTAAAGTCATGTGATTCTGTAAATGTTGTACTATTTGTGCCAGATATCGGAATCAATTAAATGTCCTATTTGCAGAGGAACCATGTGTTGTGTACAGTAAAAGACATACTGTAATTGCAATGGCAACTTGGTGCCAACAACAGGATCATTGTCAAAATAGACCATGTCAACATTCATGTTGACACCACAATGTCAACATGGTTTGACATATCGACAAGCGCTATGTCAACTTCCTCAGAATGTTAAAATTTTCACAGGGCTGACATCTCAAATGTTGCCATGTCAACTTCTCATCATACTGATGGTTAGAGTGAGACTCTGCTGGGAGGTTTAGGGTTATGCTGTGGGGGGAGGTTATGCTGCAGGATGTGGGAGGTCAGGGTTAGGCATGAGAGGGAGGGTTAGGATAAAGGATTAGGGTTAGGGACAGAATACTTACTGGAACGTCACTTTTCAGATGCCTGTGCTGGAACTGCATGTCACATGACCACCAGGACCAGGAAGAAGATGCTGGAGCAGCTGTATCTGCTGGGACAAGGTAAGTAACCACTGGGCCTCCAGGGATGTTAGGTCACCATTCTTTCCTGTCAACATGTCATCTTTGTAAACATGATAATGGTCGACAAGGAGCTTACAAGTTTAAACAATAATGACAAATTGACCATTGTGGACAGGCCACACAACCATAAAACAGTCAAAAAC
Source organism: Taudactylus pleione (assembly GCA_031769625.1). Taxonomy (NCBI): domain Eukaryota; kingdom Metazoa; phylum Chordata; class Amphibia; order Anura; family Myobatrachidae; genus Taudactylus; species Taudactylus pleione. Next base: position 12,098,025 of record JAUIMM010000153.1, on the reverse strand, counting down.
AAGTAGGGCTCTGCAAGAAGCTAAACACAAATGAAAGTCTTGTTTGATACAGTCTTGTTTGATGCAAAGTCATACAGTCATTGCTATAGCTGCTATGTATGATTTTTCTGCTGCACCAGCTGGACTTTGATTCAGCAGTCTTAAATAGTGAGCTAGTTGAGGAAATTTACATTGAGCCAGTAGAATAATACAATTTAAATGCATTTCCAGAGACAACATTTTCTTACTAAAAAAATCATTGTACATATCCGCTAAAACAAAGTGGCCACTGCTGGTAGATCAACCTTGACAGTTCGTTGTTGAAAAATTGTTTTTGTATGTTCTAAAACTGATCATTGGTAATACTACAAGTGGAAAGAGAAACATGTATTTATCGTAGTTGTGTATATAGATGAATTGTTGCTTGCTGGGCAACAAAGCTAAATTGCTAAAATCAAAGTGTTGCTAAGTAACAAGTTCAAATTAAAAGATGTTGGACTGGCATAGGAACTTCCAGGTTTGGGAATCAATCAAAATTTGAATGATGGGACTGTCACTATTTACAAACAAGGGTACATTGAGACGATGCTCAACAAATTTGTCATGGCAGATGCTAAACCAGTCAGTACACCAATTGACAAAAAAGCAAAAATATCCAAAGCTCTGTGTTCAACTTCAGAGGCCAAGATGGAGGAAATGAGAGGAGTTCCTTATCAAAGTGTCATTGAAACTCTAATGCATGCTAGCATTGGTACACGTCCAGATATCATGCTTGCAGTCAGTCATGTATACCAATTCACTTTCCATCCTGGAAAAGAGCATTGGATTTCTGTTAAGTGTATTCTGAGATACCTGAAAGGCTAAGTATGATAAAACTCAAAGATTGGATCTACAAGCTTTCTGTGATGCTGATTCCGGATAAGAGAAGGATGATAGGTGTTCTTACACTGGATACCCTTCTACCATAGTGAGTGCAGCCATCAGCTGGGCTAGCGGAAAACAGCTTGCTGATATGTTATCCAAAGGTTTGGCTTCACATGTACTAATGCCTTTCTGAGAAAATGTGGACTGGAATGTATTTGAAATGTTGATGTATTATGCTTGTTTATACCCTCTTGTTTTTGGTTACAGATGAGATAGCCAAAATGTGGTATGTCTAGTATTGTAAATATGACCAGAGAGAGCCTTGAGTGAGGGGGTTGTTAGGAGACAGTGCTCTCTGCTGTTTGAGTCTGGCACTAGGACCCTGGACTGCCATAGAGGCAACCTGTGACTATGTGCGCTACTGTGCATGTGCGGCCATACCACTATGCTTCAGCTCTGACCTCTATGCTAGTAGAATGTGTACTTGAGAGTCTCCAGTGTTACAAATATGAGATGTTAATACAGAGGCCAGTAACCATTGTTAGTTCCACTGCCTCACCACTGCTATACCACTACATATATAGAGCCAGTGGGCATACTCCACTGCCTCACCACTGCTACATCATTACATATATAGAGCCAGTGGGCATACTCCACTGCCACCACTGTATGTGCAAGCACAGAATTGTGCTCCTGGCTTAATCTGGCACATACATTGTTTGAGCACTGTGTACCTCTTATACATACTGTACCTGCTACATTATCCCTGTGTCATCCTGTAAAACTGTTCTACCTGGTTAATAAACCTAAAGCCGGGTACACACTAGCAGGGGCGGATTGGGATGGAGAACCAGCCCGGGAAATTTATGGAAGCAGCCCTAATGGCTTCAGTCAGAGGGAGGGAGAGGGAGAGAGAGAGAGAGATTCATATAAACATACAAATACATAATCCAGCATTGCCTGGGCTTCTTTTTCTTTTTTTAAACTATTGCGGTCCCCGCGCATGGATTGTGAAAGCAGGGACACTGATGGGGGAGTTACATGAAGGCTGAGTGTAGGGACACAGCGTGACTTGCTCGTAAAGTAGGCATGGTTTGATGGCACTACAAGTCCCAGCACATTCAGGTGATAGTGTGCTGGGACTTGTAGTCTCATCACAGCTAGATATGCAGTCAATGTTCTAGTTACATATAGGATCCCCAAACTTCTTACCTTTAAATGTAGAGCGCCAGGCCATCCTGTCCTAGTGCAGCCCCCTTACATGACCCCCCAGGGTCCAGGATCACGGTGTGTGGACTGTGGCGACAGGTGGTACAGTTCTGGACTGCTGGGAAGGGGGAGCTGATAAAGATAAGGAGGCACCATACCTCCGGCTATATCCACCACTGTGATTGTGGTAACTGTGGGTGGCCCGCTCCTGTGTCCTCCTGCCCGACGTCGGCATTGCCTGCTGCCCGGCCCCGCACTGCTAAGGGGTGGTCTTCTTGTCACAAATGGACCACCCCTTGGCTTCACCTGGCCCTGCTAACAGTGCCGCACTCTGCCCCCTGGCTGCTGTGGTTCCCTCGTAGGAGCACGAGCTCAATACAGTGGCACTGCTGCTCCTGGCTGACGCACTCTGAAATGGCTGGTAGCCGGGGAGGACAACAGCTTCCGGTTTGCGTTCCTCATAGGAGCGTAAATCCAGGAAGCGATGCAGCCAGCCCAGGCATACATGGGAATTAGCCTGTGCCGGTAGCCAATGTCAGCCGGCTCGGCAGGGCATGTCAGCCGGCCCAGCAGAGAGGTGCATTGGACCAGCCCAGCAGGACCTTTCCCGCTGTCCCAGTGGCCCAATCCGCCCCTGCACACTAGACAATATGTCATCCGATCTTGTGGATCGGACGACATATCATCCGCATCGGACAGTGTTTACCCACTATGTCACAAATAGAATCTACCAATAGTCTGAACTACTTTTTCCAATATGGTACCAAAAAACTGTGACTTGGCTCTTTGAGATGGAAAATTAAATGTTTTGCAATTGTACTTATTTGGATGCTATAGAACTGAAAGATTTAAATACATAAAAAGAGATATATCTAAAAGAGATGATAAAGGTGATGCTACAATTGCCCTGGATATGAACAAATATATAGCGGAGGCTAAAAGTTTATAATAATACAGTAAGTTTTTATACTATCAACAGATCCTACTATAAAGTTTTAAAAAATGTTTAATTAACATATAGAGCGTGTGCCTATGGAAGGAATAATTGCAAAGCTACAAAGGGAGTTTTCAATCAATAATTATTAATTAATGCCCATTCTATGTATTTTTCCCAATAATAACAATTAACATGATCATCTATGATAAGCAATTATTTTGAGGACTAATTCATAGCTTCAGGTTTTGACTAAGTTTTTTGATTGTTATTTACAGGCCATTGTTTGTAAAATCCTTACCTGACTTTGAGATGCGCAGGAGTTTCTGTAAAAGTTAAAGACTGTACAGTTAGATGAGCATGAGTTGTCATGCAGTATTCACATACATAGTTTTTACAATATAACATAAGGAAAGTACTAAGGGCCTGATTCTGAGATTTACGCAAATGCAATCCCAGTTGCAGTCTCTCGCAGAACGCAGTTGCTAAAATATGCAAATGGCTTCCAAAGTTTAGCCGAGCATAGGGATGCCCACTGCTGTCTTCTCATACTATATTCATCTGATGACCTAAACAGTGTTAACATAGGTAACATCTACGCACATCGCGGAGTCACGCAGCATGTAAGTCAAGTCTGACAGCCAGAAACACTGCAGCACTCATGGGGGTCTATTTACTAAGCTATGCTGGGAGATAAAGGGAACAGTGATAAGGTACAAGCCAATCAGCATCTAACTGCCATTTTTCAAAAACAGCCTATGACATGGCAGTTAGGAGCTGATTGGCTGGTACCTTATCACGTTCACTCTTTCTCCTAAGACAGTGTAGTAAATAGACCCCCTGACCTGCAAAGAGCTCTCATGCTGTGAAGGAGATTGCAATGGCTACTTTATGCATGCCCATGAAACAGCTCTTCTATCCACCACCGCCCCCCCTCCCCCACCGACGCTGACGGCCTGTCACTGACTTTGCCTGTGGTCCCTCTGTACGAGCAAATTCACAATGCAATCGCTGTGCAAGGTAATATTTCTCATTGAGCTAAATAAGATTTCTGGCATATTTATTATTCTTTGTGATAACGACTTCCATCTTCAGAAATGGTACAAATGTGGGGGCAAATATAGCCCTGTGTTATTGGAATATTTATATGCATAGTGTGTAGACAACCTTGTTTCTGGAGGATTTGAGATATGCTAAAATATTGCACATTGGTTTAGATATGTGGTCAATATTTTCTTTACATAGAAATCAGAGGAATCAGTCTTATAAACATAAAGCAAATGTAAATGAGGCACATAATGCTACTGAGATTAAAGATGAGAAAGATACTGCAGTAAGATGTCATTTTCTACATGTACTGATTTCTACAGAGGATAGGAGAATACATACAAATAAACCTATAGATAAACCTACAGATAAAAGTAATATGAATAATATATACGTTTTATGTTGCATTTTCATAGTTTTAGCACACAAGGGGTTACAAACAAATTGTTATGTTGCAAAATTTGAGAGGACTGGCCAATTATTAACTTTTAAATTAAAAGTCAAGTAAAGTGAATTACAAAGAGAATAAGGTATGAAAACTTGACAGTAGAATACAATTTGTAAGTAAATATGAAATACATTTATGGTTAACTATTTCTAAAACAATGTAGTTCTCATATTAATTAGGTCCCAAAATTGCAGATGATTTAATTAAAACAGAACCCATTGTAGATACTAGATTTTTATTCACTCAACATGATTTCATGTAGAAATTTTGGAATGAAATAAATGTTTTGTAATCAGCATACCAGTAAACCAACACCTTTAAAAACATATGCTACATTTGAAAGTAAAAGAGTAGAGTGGTCATAGATTTTTAAAACGATTTTAAAAAACAAAATTTTATATATATATATATATATATATATATATATCCCTTGTTCGGGTAATATAAGTACAAGATGTAAGTCAACTCTACAGGTATGATTATGTGATTATCTCACCTTCACAATTTCTCACTGACCAGGACAGTTGCGGGGATCTATGGCACTGTAGAGGTAAAACTATATGCCCCACAACTGCCTGTGGATTTGAGCCCATAAACCACTGGAGGAGGTGAGTTTAAAAGTTTAAAGCCTGTGAACAGTTGGAGGAGTAAAAAAGGCCTGCAAAAAATAGGGAGGTGGAGTAAAGTTTGAGGAACCATGTAGGAGTGAAGGTAAAGGTCATCATTCTCAGCCTGGAAAGTGAGAGACTCCCATTGGAAGAAAGAGAATTAAGTGGGAGGTGCAGAGACAGATTTGGTGTAAGGCTGCTGGAGGGAGGAAGGAAATGGAGTGAGATAGAAGGGTAAAATTGCCTCTTCATTATCCCTAGAGAGCCTGCAGAGATACAACAGGAAGCATTGAAGTAGTTAAAAGACAGGGAGGGGAGTTTAATAGCCTTCATTGCAATTTTGTTGAGTCTGCCCAATGTTTTGAAGCAGTAATATTTTAAAACTGTGCACACAAAGACCCTTAGGCAAGCAGGGTTGCCAACATACAAATTATAAACAGAGGCTTCCTATTACATCAGAGTGTTGTGAACATTTCTGATCATCCTTGTTGCACATCCAGAGTGCTAGGACTCTAGATTGTTGCTATTGAAAGTCATTGCAAGAGTATTAGGTCTGTAGAATGCCAGCTATTATTCAGAAATAGTTGGATTATAGAATTCTTAGTACCCTCGTCATCCAATAGTTATTACTGTAAATTGATAGGCCATAAGTCTGCCTTGTTTAGAAATAATTGTGGGCTCATATCCATGCTAAGATATATATATACTGTTTAGAATAATTATTAAAGCAAGTATGAGGTTATATTTATTGAATAGCACTGTGCATGTTGTTGTTGCAGTTGTTATTTAATACTTTGTTGAAACTCATATACCAAGAGAAAACCTTCATACCTCTTTAAACACAGAGACCAAGTTTAGCCATCCTTCTGGGCTCAACATCTACTCTATGTAACCAATTTGCAACAAACTGGCTGTGCATTAATTGTGTTTGTCATTGGGAACCCTTGCCTCTTTGCTGTGCTATGGAAGGAGTTAAAAGCAAGAGTGAGAGCTAATCCCTAATGAAATGCTACAGACTGGTAACATCAGTGCTGGTGAAAATCCAATACAGTACATTGTAACTTGGTAACTGCAATATTTGGAATCAGTTTCACCTCACCTGGATGCTGTAGTAGCTGTTACAGTAAACCTGGCATAGACTCATTAGTTACTAGTTCAATGTTTAATATGTTCTGTGTTATTTCTGTTTTACTGAGTTAAGCTGTATCTGGTTTGTGCTACCCAGAATATGATCAACACATTTTTTCTTCTTATATTCTCCTTCAAAAGTTAATTTGCAACTGCTCAAAGAAGCATGAAGAATGAAATGTTTTAAATTAAGCACATTCGATTTCGCAAACACATTACGAAGCACATGTATAGCATATGGCTGGGTAATTCTTAATGCTGTAAATTAACTTATAAAATATAGAGGAAGCTGCCAAAATGACTTTGTGGTAATGTTCATGTTTTCACAATGTTTTTTCTGAAGATTGTTTATTGAAAGAAACTTTGATGTAGTCACTTTATATTCATTTCACAAATTAAGGTTTACAAGTCTGCAAACCCATGAGTTACTGAGCACCAGCAGCCCCAAAATTTAATGGGCAAGCATATCTGAGATTTGCAGAAACTACATTTCCTGGGAGCCCCAGCCACAAATTATATATAACTCAGTGCAGCCACCAATTCCCTCTCTTCTGATGGGACAAGTTACAGGGAAGGAGACAGAGCAAGTGACTTGCACTTCTGCGTTAGAGTTCATTGGCACTTGGCTTGTACCAATCTATATCCATGTTGCTGTTTGTGTGTTTTTGGTCAGGTAGTTATTCTCCCTGCTTCATGTTGGCTAGTAAATTTGTCTATTACTTGCCTTGAGCCCTAAGGCGATTAATCTAGTTGATGCGGACACATCAATGGTGAGTGAACCTTCAACCAATTAATCACAAACCTATTAGAAACCTGTTCTGGGGTTACAGCTATTGGGCCTAATACCAAGTTGAAAGTATATCTGTTTGCAGAGTTTATCTAGAGTGTTTTCAAACTGTGTATACTCTCAGGTATAGGCGACACAGACGTATGCAGATTTCAAGCACATCTCCACTTGCAGCTAAGGAGACAGAACAGGACTGTAATGGGGCATTTTCATGTAGGCAAAGTTCATTGAAGGTGTCGATGAAACTGTAGACTATGCAGAGTTGGACGTAAGCATAAATATACAGGTCATATTCTTTGCAGTATGGCCTGACACAAGTGCACCCTGTTGATGATGATCATGTTCTTTTGTATCTTAACATGCCATCCATCACCAGCTTCCCATCCAGGCATATAGACCCTGTTGATTGCAGCTTCTCAGCAGATACAGACTAGTATAATCAAATGATATAATCCTGTAATTAATAATTAATTTAAACCAATACCTAACATGGGGTTGCACGTACATCTCTAATTAAATTCTGCATTAGACCCGTTATCTGTATGTTTCAGCTATTCTATAGTATAGGTTCTCAAACTCGGTCCTCAGGACCCCATGTGGTGCATGTTTTCCAGGTCTCCTCACAGAATCACAGGTGAAATAATTAGCTCCATCTCTGGATCTTTTAAGATGTGTCCGTGAGCAATACAAACACCTGTGCACCTGCCAGGAGACCTGCAAAACGTGACCTGTGAGGGGTCCTGAGGACCTAGTTTGAGAACCACTGTTCTATAGCAACTAAAAGGGCAAAATAATAATTATTTTATTACTGAATTTCTTTAGTTTGCATAAATCATGTACAATTAGTGACCAAATAATGACCAATAGTCATGTATGGGAATTCTTCATACCCTATGAAAAGGAAGCCTCATTTTCATCAGGGAGTGAGTCTAGACAATATATGTGTCCCCCCAGCTACAGTAGTCAAAATTGCAAAGAAAATCTAAACACACCCTTCAGAGAAGAAGATGAAAGAGAAAATAAAGTATATGCAAATATATCAAATTTGTCTAATAAACAGACTAAATAAAAAATCATACAAAGTGTACATAGAAAAAATATATAAGATTAGTCAAGTATTCATCAGACTACCTCTAAATATACTGTACTCTACATGAGCCCCACAGTCTCCAATGCAAATGTATCCTTTTCAATGAAACCAGCATTTTCCTTAGAAGCTTGTGTGTAACAGAGAGCACAACTTCTATTTGTACAAATCACACCCAATCAAAAGCCTCCATAGCTGTTCATTAACCAGGAGTCTATGGGGACTATTCATCATCACTTAATTTTTACAAAAGCAGGTGAAAATGAACAGATATCTTCTGCTTACCTTCCTCTCACAGAATGGCCCGCTGTCCCCATACACTAGTATGGGGACAGAATTCATCAAGCTCAGAAAATACAATATTTTCGAAACTTGATTGTGGGAGCGTTCGCCATCTTCAGATGGCGAGTGCTCCTGCTTGTGAATCGCAATCCATTTCTTCCCTATGGTAAGGAGGTCCAGGTTGTGAAGAGGGATCCCTACACCCCTTTATGGCTCCTTCCGCCAGATTCGGGGTTCCTGTGCACATCCATGAACTGTAGGTCATGCATGCGCACTAGCCTCACTGCTGTCGAAGCCGGATGATTGGCTGAGACCTAAATTGTAAAATCAAATCTGCACGACCCCATTTTATGTTGCCCCTGATGACACCATCTTGTGTCATCAGCCTGAAACCATTGGGTGCGATGCTAATATGCTATTATTAGCATTGTGTGATTACATTGCTACTGCATATTGTTAAAAGTCCTACCATACCCCATACACACATTAAAACATACATATAATATACAAGATGCACAGCGCACAGTTGCGCTGTTTATTAAAACACTCTACAAATAAATCACACCACGCATAGTAGTGACTGTACGATACCCCGTGTACGGCGCTGTTATGATTATTAGCATCGTGCGTCTGCAAATGCCCCATTTTAAAAGTCTTCATTATACAAATATGTACATTTATTACAACATATAATATGAACAACCCCGCAAAGCACGTACCATGGTGGACTCCACAAAGACGTAGACACACAATGCATACTAGCGTCTTTTCTTAATATCCCCACACCGACACAATGCATACTTACACATAAAGGTTCCCTAGCATTAAGGTTAATATTAAAGGTATTATATGTTATAAAGTCTATTGTGAAATACATATGTTTGATATCTAGGGTTTAGTACATGATAAGCAGACCATGTTTGGTGCCATTCTAAACCACTGTTTATTTACAGATCTCTGGTTCCATCGGCAAGGAGATGGCAACAAGCGTCTGCAAATTATGGATCATAATTCGCAGATGCATTGAAATGTACTCTGTAATGTAATGTTTATTAGCCAGTTTAGACTTGTTCTTCGGCTGGAAAATGGACACAAAGAGCTGTTGGAGGTTGAACTATTACAATACAAACTGACGTATGAACTGCATCGTAACAGAAGAACCAGGAGGAAGAACCAATGAGATAATGCCAACTTGTTCTATTGTATTGCCTATCTCTGCAAGGGTTTATATGCAAGCACCCTGGATCTGGCTAGTTAGTCATCTTTCTTTTCTGTTGGTGGAGGTTTCATAGTTGATGCCGGGAAATCTGGATCCAGAGCGCATGCGTATGTATCGACTGTACCTTGTGATTGTATAATTTGTTTGCGCTAATTGTATTTAGATCACAGCATGTGACTATATGCTTTATGGTGAAAAATATTTTTTTTTGTGCTTTGGAACCACAATCAAAGTCTGGAAAGCAATTATTTCTGGTGCGACTTACAATGCTAAATAGCGACATTTAGGGTGTATAGATCATTAGGTATTCATACTGCTCTCCACGCTGGAGCAATCATCCGTGTTCAGTTAGAATGTTAATTATTGGAGTCCATTCGGAACCCTATAATTAACATCATGAATAGACCCCTATAAGTGTAACACAATAAAAATTAATTTATCCCTGATTCTACTTAAATCAATTCAAAACCAGCATATATTTTGCAAAACAATGTTACTAGACAGCACTGAATATATAATTTTGCGATAAACTCAACTTTATTGTAAATTACCTCTCTTTATCACACACTGTAAAGTAGTGCTGTCTTTCACTACTATACACTTGCCCAAATGGCAGCAGATCCCTGTGATTCTTCCCTTATACATCCCCCTCCACAAAATCGATGCTATGACCTGCCCAGGGCCCATAATTCAGTCAATTTAAAGGACTACAGTTAAGTAATAAGCAGCCTACTCATGTATTTCTGGAGTAAGATTAAGATTCATCACTAGATGTCAGAGGACAGGAATAATATAGGTCTGATTACTAATCAGTGATCAGTTCCTTGTCCCCTCACATTTGGACTCCTTCCCCTATCATGACCCATGACAACTCAGAGTGGTAAACATCTTGTTGCAGATGTTGGAGGAGTTGGAGGCACCACTGCTGAATAATTATATGGTACTTACTCCAAAGGTCACTTTGGTGTTGGCAACAAGGCACTGACTACTAACAAAAAGCCCAACAGCAAATGTGTGCGCATCATGCTGGTCAGAGAGGTGATGGTCCACTTTTCCCACTCTCACCCCATTCATGGATGGATTTTCTGCAATGCAGATCTTCCATCATTACTTGTGATGCAAATAAGAATAGTGTGCCATCAGCTTTGCAATTATTAAAGCTTTAAATTATAGTATTATTTGATGGGAAATAGTATACTGGAAAGAATTATATAATTGTACAAGGGTGACCCTGGCAGTTGTAGGGTCCAGGCAAGCCATTTGGCAGTTGTTACATCTGTGATAGGATGTTTGCTTATATGACACTATACTTATATTGGAGCAATACTGTATGTGCCTTTACTCGAGAACCGCATGTAACAACAATGTAACTTTATGAATAGAACAGTTACATAACAAGAACCAGGAAGTAACAGGTAACAAGTTCAAACCTATACTTCCACCATACAGTCTTTTAAGTACATTCTATAAAATAATAGGTAGAAGCTGATTGGTTGCTATGGGTAACTTCTCCAATTGTCCATTTTTCCACTCTCTAGAAAGCTTGATACATCTTCCCATAGTGCTATAAGCACAACAGTATTGCTGAGCCCAATCTATGAGAAAGCATAGTACAAGATGTGGTTTTTAGTTGATTATTACATGCAGACAAAAACCTTGAAAGATTTTATTTATCAAAGTAAGGTAAGTACAAATACTGTTTTTACTGACCTGACTTTGATAAAGAAAATCTACATGGATCGCTATCTGTGATTTTGTTGATGAAAAAGGAAGGAGGATCCAGAGCATCCCATCGGAATGGGATTGAAATGCTGGCGGCTGTTTAGCCCCTATTCATACGCTTGCTTTGATACCCTTCATGATTATCAGTATGAACTTTCAGCCCGAAACTGGGTACCAAAAATATATCTCAATACATGTATTTTTGGGTTGTAGCCAGTAGGTTTTCATTTACAATGTCGGCATTCATAATGTTGACACCACAATGTCGACATATATCAATTTTGTTCTCAGAATGTCGACATGGGTAATGTGGACATTCTCAGAATGTTGACAGTAAGGTTAGGCTGTGGGTGGAGGTTAGAGTTAGACTGCGGCGGAATGTTATTGTCAGGCTATGGGAGGGTAAAGGTTAGGCACTAGAGGGAGGGTTAGAGCTAGGAATTAGGGTTAGAGATAGGAGAAGAATACTTACTGTAATGCTGGAGGATCAAAGGTCTAACCCAGAAAGTCACATGCCCACCAGCATCCGGAAGCCATGTTGGAACCACAGCAGCTGTCAGGAGCAGGAAAGTCACCACTGGGTCTCCAGGGACAATAGTCTAACATGTCCACATCTCATCAGTGCCTATATGATGAATGTCAACATTATGACCACACTCATATTTTCTGTAGATGAGCTCTGAGGGTCTGATTCAAATCTGGTCGCAGATTAAGCTGAATAACTGGCTAAAATAAGCTGCACGTAAAAGGCCCATATTCTGCAACATACGTATTGCCAACTTGCCACATGAGTAGCATATGCAGCAAATTTAAGCCAGGCATATGCCACATACACATACACCCATATTTTTAATTATTTGTTATTAGGCATAATAAAATGTTAAAAACCTCTCTAATGCAGCTGAAACAACTCATCATGTTGTGTAAGGAAAGAAAGAAAAATATGCACACAAAAGCATAATATATGTCCATGCAATGATGAAAGCAACTGTGAGTTTCAAACAATCACAAGTGTTTTTGCTAACAGACAATAGAAGTGGTTCATTAGTACGCAGAATTGTCATCATTATCATTATCACTATTCACTTTGCATGTAGTCTCTCATTCCCTCCCCTACCCCGTCTCTCAAGTAACTGCCAGAATGAAACAAGTCTGCATAGACGCATATGCCTGAGTCTGTTCTTTGTGCATGAGCAGAACAAATACACTGTACACTGCTAATACAAATGTTTAGTCAGTCAATAGAGTGACTTTTATTGATTCTAGTGGGGTGGACTTGTGTGTTTCTTGTGCTTTTTCAGGCAGGGATCTGCTTCTTTTGCTGTATGTTCCTGTCTTGGATAGTCGCTGTGTTGCTAAGTTAATTGGTACTTATAGTTATCCTTGGTCTTTTTATATAGTCTCAGTCTCTTTCTTTCTGTTACTTTCTCATCTCATTCCTGTCTTTTTCTGTCTGCCACCTTTCCTTGGGCCCCATGCACTGGTGTTAGTCGGTCGCCAGCAGTAGATGGCCACAGGCTCCCATGCCGGTGATGAATCCCTTCATGGACTTATGTGTGTAGTGAGATGGAGGCCTCTGGAGGGCACAATAGGCAGGCTACTTGACAGCTGGGCTTGGGGGGATTTCTTAATTCTTCTGGGTACCTCTACTGAGAGCTCTCAGTCCCATCACCTTTCCAGGTTGGCCGCTGCCACAAATCACATGGTAGCGGCATCGCTCCAACTCTGGGCTGCCTTTGTCTGCAATGCGGAGGGGCTGGGGCCTTCTTTCCCCATGTGTTGTGTCTGCTCTTGGTAGAGGTCCTGATGCTGGGACTGGGGTTCTGAGTGATGGGGTTCTGTCATGGCTGCTGACACTTGAGACTCCTGGGAGGAGGTAGGCCTGCTAGGCATTAGGAATGACCTTTTCATGAAGTCTCGTTAGCACGGAGTAAAAGTAAATAGAATTTTTTCACAGGAGAAATATAATAGCAACGTCTCACATAAAGTCTCAACAACACTGAGGTTCACATAAGCAATAATGAGTATAGGGGAAAACCCCCCATATAGTCTTTAACATAGAAAAGTAATATGGTAGGGGACCCCGAGTCCAGTATGAGGCTAACACCTCAAGATGGTATATAGGAGCTTCACCTGGGTGGAACCCTGTAGTGATGGAGATCCAGAGCAGAGTGAGCCCTGTGATGCGGTGAAATACAGAGCAGGGTTGAGCCCTGTGATGCGATGAGGTCGGAGCAGGGTTGAGCCCTGTGATGTGATGAGGTCAGAGCAGGGTTGAGCCCTGTGAAGCGGTGAGGTCGGAGCAGGGTTGAGCCCTGTGATACGATGAGGTCGGAGCAGGGTTGAGCCCTGTGAAGGGGTGAGGTCGGAGCAGGGTTGAGCCCTGTGATGCAATGAGGTCGGAGCAGGGTTGAGTCCTGTAAAGCAGTGTGGTTCCGGAACAGGGTTGAGCCCTGCAATGTAACTAGAATCTGGAGCGGGGTTGATCCCCGTGATGCAATGAAAGTTGAAGCAGGGTTGAGCCCTGTAAAGCGGTGTAGTTTCCGGAACAGGGTTGAGCCCTGCAGTGTAACTAAAATCCGGAACGGGGTTGAGCCTCGCGATGCATTGATGAAAACTGTAATGGTGCAGTTGACAACTGTAATGAAGATGGATACGATGTCCACAGGAGTGAAAGGCAACTAGGCAAAGTAAATAGTGCAGCAAAAGGTGAAACCACAGGAAGTTTCAGAACATATGACCCAAATGGAATCAGGTTTGAAATAATGAGCAATCTAGGAATCCCACAACCTGACAACACCTTGGAAACAGATGATCACTTTAACTCTCTATTCCCTGTATTTGAAGTATGCCAGCAAGCAGGATAGCTCCTCCAACGACCACAAAGGAACTTTGGAAAAACTAATCTATCTTTATGTACTGAAATAGTCACAGTCCTGACAGGTTCCAAAGTTCTCTATCCTCATCTCTCTGGAGAATGTGGCTGTTGGGCCCTTTTGGTGCTCTCGTTGCATGGGCTGCTCGTGCCACTGATGGAGGCTCTAGCCTTTCATAGCCTCCAGGAGTTTCTGGGGCTTTGTCTGGTGACTTAGACTATATTGCAGAGCTGCTGGCTATGGTAGTGGGGTCCTTCACCCTGTTTCTGGCCACCTAGGCATGTAGTGTTGATGCTGTGAGTGCAGCTTTGTCAGCTTCAGTTGGGGCAGACATGAGGTGTGTCCCCCCTCTCTTCTTTGCCAATCTTTGCTGCAGGCCCTTCTACGGAGTCTTTTCTTTCTCCTGCCTCTTCTGTCTCCTCAGCTGAAGATTTTGGACCTGGCTCTGACTTGTCTGTTTCTTCTCCTGCAGGTGCAGGAACAGACACTTGGCAGGCTGTTGATGGGCCACTGGTTTCAGGATCCTCTGCTCTAGGGCTGGACCCTGCGAAGGCAGGCACTTTAGGTGAGTGAAAGGTGTCTTGAATATTGATGATGCTGAGAGCTCTTTGTCCTCCACTTCTAGTGCAGACTCTGGGCAGCATTGGTATAGATGGTCCAAGGTTGCCCGGCATTATCACTCCTCTAGGCATTTGCTTTGGAGGTGTCAGGGGAGCAGAATCAGAAGTAGTCTGGAGGCTGACCACGGTCAAAGCTATTGTCCACTGTGCAAATACGGCGGTGTTGCTGGGTTTGTGTGCTCAGATTTGGGATCATATTCATTGTGAGTGCTATGTGGATGTGTTTGCCTTAATGTCTAAGGCACACAAGGCCTTAGTGACCTCTAAGCGGTAGAGGTATATTGGAGAGGACAGGCACAAGTCATTTGTTAATTGACTTGACAACTTTTATATTTTCACAGCTTGATACCTCAAGCTGCATCATGAATCTTATTCATTATTTGAAGTTAATCCTTGGTCATTTTCATTCTGCAGAGCAGTTTGGCAATGTTACGACAATTTGTTTAATTGCAAGCAGGACAAAGTGTCTGTTATGGATTTAGTTTGCAAGGACACTGAGCTGTGGCTCGACATCACTCAGCCTGCTTTGGCATCCTCTGACCCTTTTCTTTCATGTTGGGGTGCCGTACCTGCTCTGTCAGCGTCCCTGTCTGCAACTCCTTGAGTCTCCAAAGGACACTGCTCTGCACTCCACAATGCATACTGGCCCTGATTCAGACCCGGTCGCTCTGACAGAGCACTCGCTCTGAATCAGGGCCAGGTGTTTTTTTTTTTATAACAGCCTCATGGCCGCACGCATAGCTGTGGGTGACCACCCACAGCTACAGCGAGCGGCCATGATGATGGTTGCGATGGTCAAGACCATCACAACCATCGGTGTTTGCGACAAGACCCTTGTGGTAGGGTCTCTTGGCCGCAAGCCCTAGAGAGCTTTTGGCTCTAACAGAGTGATGTCAGTGGGGCCGCCTCCAAACGACAGGCGTTCTCATGGGAACGCCTCCGTTTGGGCAGCCACCCACCCGGCCCACCCACCAAAGGGAGCGGGCTGTCACTCAACATCGACAGCTTGCCCCCTTTTTTTGCGAGACCTGGAGCGACGGAGTGCCCGTCACTATCCGGGTCTTGCGCATGCGCACGATGGAGCTGGCTCCATCGTGCGCATGCGCTCTGGGCCACCATCGACCTGGTTGCAAGCGCTCAGCGCTTGTGACCAGGTCTGAATCAGGCCCACTGTTCTGCAGGCACCCAGTGTAATTTTTGTTACTAATGTTTGCGATACAGTGTGTTCCACCCCATTAATGATTGCTGCTGAGGTGCTGGAAGTCCTCAAAGTATTAGGGTTGACGGTTTTGGTGCCCCTAAGTAAGGCTATCCCCTGTTTGCATGAGTGCCTTATTGAAATGGCTGGACTGGTACCCTTATTGTCATAAGGTGGAGTTTTCATGCAGTCGGTTTCTTGTGGGTTTTCGCTCCTGATTTCTGGTGAGGTTATCATTGGTTCCCTAAGGGACCTTTGCTCGGCTGTCCAGTTGCCTCATATTGTTAAAAACAAAGTAATGAAGGAGGTTCAGCTGGTGTGCATAATTGGGGGATTTGCTGAGCTTCTTTTGGAAGGTCTATTCTTGTCTCTGGTGGGGGTAGTGCCCAAGAAGGCACCCAGCCTGTTCCACCTTATCCAGCACCTTTCCTACTTGCTTGATCAGTATGTCAATGATGCTATTCTGCATGTTTTTTTCTAAAGTTTGTTATCAAGCTTTAGTTAATACTCTGAGCATTGTACATTCTTTTGGAGTGGGCACAATGCTGGGTAAGGTGCATGTTAAGTCAACCTTTTGGCTGTTGCCTCTTCACTTGAGTATTTTTCTGCCTTGGTGCCTGTGTGCAGGCCTGTGGGTTTGGAATCCAAAGCAGCCCACTACCTCAATAATTTTCTTTGTGTTAGGCAATCTGGCTTTTCCTTCTGCATGGACCTACTTTTTCCGCACCTACTTTTTTGACATATTAACATTTACATGATCTATATCCATGGCAGACAGTTTGAACGTCTGCTGCTGTGAGTTTACTCCAAGTGGCTCCATTCTGGTGATCTGTCTCCCAGTAAGCTGGTTTAGTGTCAGCTGCAATGTTACACTGATACATCCAAAGGTTAGCACAATAGCAGCTGCTGTGTTACATTAATATACATACTTAGTGCAACTAACTGCAGCTACTCCAAACCACAAATTAGCAATTTTCTAGGATGTTCAACATTTATTAGGAGTATCTCATTCATTTATCTATAGATATCTATTAATTTCCAAGAGGGACTACTCTACTACATGTGAAAAACTTCCACTGGTAAAAGGGTCTCCCCAGTGTAAGGGGTATATTTACTAAATGTTGATTTTAAGTGATTTTAATAGATTTAAAATCATTCAAAATCGATTACCATTGATATTGTGTTTCTGGAGCGTAATCACACATTTAATAACAAACAATTTTTGCTTTTTTTTTTTTTTAAGTATTTGTAAATGTGTGATTTAGCCCCAGAAACACAACATCAATGTTAATCGATTTTGATAAATTTTAAATCTATTAAAATCGACCTTTAGTAAATATACCCCTAAGTGTGTGAAAAAAAACTACTAACATCAATATTACTGTAGGACTCAGTAGTAATCATCATCTGGCCCCACAAGCTGGGTAGTATACTATATTCTACTATTAATTTCTGGGGTTTTTTACATGCATACAAAGATCGTGATATTTATTGTGAAATATGTGAGCATTTAGACCTATATGGTCATAATATTGGCATATTTCTTTTATATTGTTTGTTATGAAATGTTTTGAATTTTGTATATTAACATGTCACTCCTATCATGTTAAGACCATTTTTAGTTTACTAGCGCAGTTTCATTTTTCGATCTGTATTTCTTTGCTGCATGCCTTGTTTGCTGAGTTTGAAATCCCCATTGTGCCAGACAAGCGTAAGTGGCCCTGCACTTCTCTCTCATCTGTCCATTGAGATAGACACCTCCGCATGCTGTTGTAGGCTGCCGGTGTATAAGGCTATGAAGCTGCGCAATTCCATTTTATTGGCACTGGCTGCAGGGAAGGTTACTTTGAAGTAGGGGTAGTCCTTACTGAGAACTGTTCCTTTTTTCCTGTCGCATGATACCCATGTGCCTGTTTTTTTATTGTAAGCTTGAGCATTCTACTGTGGGTTTAAGTCAGCCGTATCATTTGTTCAGGCTTTCCAGTGAGTTCAGAAGAGACCTACAGATTCTGTATGCCTTTCATATGGACTTTCATGGGGTGCAGATCTGACCCTTTTCTCCCCTCTCCAATTCGCAGCTCTAGATGTTTACCAATGTGCGTGGGCTCAACAGGCTTTGGAGCTTACTTAGAGGGTGCTTCTGTCTGGCCAACTGGATGGTTCACTAAGGGTCTCTCCAAAAACCTCTTGCTTTTGGAACTCTTCCCTAACATTGTTGCTTTTTAAGCTTTGGGGGATCCATCATAGCGATAAGAGTTTTTTGTTTTGGTGCCATAACATGGGGATGGTGCAGGGGGTTATTCAGAAAAGTTCCTCTTCTCTGCTGGTGCTCCATTTGTTTGCTCACCTGGTATTGCATTGTTTAGCCTGCAATATCTAATTTGTTGGTGGCATTGATAATTCTATTGCTGGTGCGCTTTCATAGATTCATTTGGATCAGTTTCGGGGTTTAGTACTGGCAACTGCTGTGGTGGGTGATCTGTGTCTCTCTCATGTGGGATTGGGACTAGCATCTCCCTATGTGCCTCTATGGATGCTCAGGACCTATCATTCTGTTTGGACCCAGTGGGAGGAGTTTCTTTGATGTAAGCATGCTGCCATCAGATGCTTTTGTCTTTTTTGGGGGGCTTGTATTTTGCAGGGAAGTTGAAGGAGGTGATTGCTAAGATGCTCGCTGGCATTTCTTTTTTGTGGCTGTGTTCTTATCTTGATATCACCAAGAAAGAATAACACAATTCTGCGCTGGTGTATTCATATGTCATAAAAATCATTTATTCAAATGTACATATTCCATAAAAATAGGTAAAAACCAACCTGTGTAGTAAACATTTACTTTGTA
Source organism: Taudactylus pleione (assembly GCA_031769625.1). Lineage (NCBI taxonomy): Eukaryota > Metazoa > Chordata > Amphibia > Anura > Myobatrachidae > Taudactylus > Taudactylus pleione. The sequence continues at coordinate 12,079,178 of JAUIMM010000153.1, read as the reverse complement.
CAATAACACTGGATACAATTGTAACAATTATACTAGAATGCAACATGTAAAATCACAACATAATGACTATATAAGAGATGTCTGCAGTCCTGGATTCACAATTGTTAACGTGGTAGCTTAGACTCTATTATAATAAATTCTATCCCTCCTTTTCAGTCTTTATTACATGTCAAATGTTGTTTTAAATAGATTCAGATGCACTTGCTGTGCTAAGAAATATAATAACCGCACTTATAGGTCTGAGGCTGCTATGCAGCGTGAGGCAGACAGCTACAAAAGGTACAGTAATTAGCTCCAGTGTAGTATGCTGTTATTAAGCCTTGTCTTCAGATGCTGGGAGTGACCAGTAATTGTATGGAGGGGGATGCAAGGAGGATACCGCCGGACGACATCCCGCCTGATGATATCCCGGCACTGACATCCCGACATCCCGACATGGGACTAAAGATAGGCATCATATACTGATGCCAATCATTAGCCCCACTATGAATTCCCGACACCTGGCATACCGAATGAAGGTTAGCCGGGTGTCTTAGCATTTAGCCGAGGGGGGGAGGGTTAGGTTTAAGGACCCCCAGGGGGACTTAGGGTTAGCCCCCCCCTGGAGGGTTAGGGTTTGGGTAGGGAAAGGGAGGGTATGGGTTAGGCACCACTAGGGGGGTTAGGGTTAGGCACCCCCAGGAGGGTTAGGTTTAGGGGGCAGGGAGGGGGTTAGGTTTAGGCACCCAAGGGGGGAGGTTAGGGTTAGGTACTAAATGGGGAGATTAGGGTTAGGCACCACTAACGGAATTTTAGGGTAGGGAGAGGAGGGGGTTAGGGTACTTACCTGCTGCAGTCAGGATTTTGATCCGTCGGGCTGCCGCTGTCAGTATTTGATCCGGCGGCTAAACAGCTGCCGACACTACATACCAATTCCGTATGGAGGATACCTGTTAGCGTTCAGTGTCCTCACTTGCAGAGGGCTTGCAGGCTTTAAATGTGAATAATCAGCTGCGGCTGCAGTATACCTCTCTGTATGAGCCAGCTCTGGTCTTTAGCGGGCAGGTGTTCAATCAATATCACCATATCACCACCATTACCGCTAGTCCCGGAGCGTCTGGATCTGATCTCATATACCAGAAAAATGTTGGGTTGTAGGGGGCAACTACACATTTCGGTCACTTTTGTGACCTTTTTCAAGTTGAATCAACTTAAATCCTGTTACAGGCCGAAGATTGGATGTGTACAGTACGATATTTGGGTGATTGGTCACTTCTATGTGTACTGAGAGTCTTAGTCCCCTATGACCTTTGACCTCAGCTTATTTGCTGTGGTTCATTTAATTATGTGGTTGGGTTATAGGGATCATGTGGTGACACACTCTTGTCCCTCACCGTTTGCAGCTGCCTCCTTTGGTCCTTCGGGTGTTCAAGTGGTACATCTGGAGGGCATTGATCTATGTTCTAAGTCATCACTACACTTAGATTCTCCATTGTGTGGTATTTTGAGTATTTGGTTTAACTGTTGCTGCAATGTTCATGTCTCTGGTCCTATATAATTCCCCGTCATTCTCATTGACTGCTCTTGGAGGAAGGTGACTGTTCTGGTAGCTCTGAAAGTACTGGCCTTGGGTAGTTCGGTTGTGACTTATATGATTCATTTCCAGTAATCTCGCCTTAATTGGTCAGATGGGGTACATGGCTTGGTTCTCTAATGGGAGCCTTGCATGGCAGGGAAAGTAGTCATGGTGGTCTGGTGGTCATTTTGCTGCATGATTTAGGTACACTTTCCTGCAATACACTGGGTTTGCTAATTTTACTGTACTTGGGTCAGAGGCACATTCTTTCTGGAGGGCCCGGGAGTGTATTAGCACAGGAGTCATAACCCTATTTTTGCTTGCATAAGATGAGTGGTCATTGATTAGCTGGCAATCCTTTCCTTCACCACCATACTTTGGGGACAATCCAATTATACACTATGCACTTGCGGTGTGAGCCATCACAACAATGGGCGCACGTGACGGCAACCTTGCTCAAAACTGTGCGCAATGCGTACACGTTTTGCCAAATCAGGGCTTCCTCAGGGCAAAAACGCGTTGAATACACCCCTAACATACCTCGTGGATTCTAACCAGGAAGCAGGACGCCAGACATAGTCTATCTACCCGGAACCTGGCAGCCCTTCAAGCTGAAGAAACCTCCAATTCCCAGCATAGCTGACGGTGCCAGGCAGACAAGGGAAAGAGAGGACACAGGCAAAGTTAAGAAGTAACCGAACGGGGCTCATGGAGCTGATACTGAGGCGAGACAGCCAGCTGCAGCAAGAAGGTAGGACACCCCGGCATCAAGGTACAAGTTTGCTTGTGAAAACACGTGGATTGTTTTTCTCAAGCAAAGCAAGGAGATGTTAATGACATTGGGCCTGATTCAGACCCACTCGCAAGCGGCTGTCCGCTCGCAAGTGGGTCGATGGTGTGCACTGCGCATGCAAACGATGGCGGGAGATCCGTCGTGCGCATGCGCCAGACGCGACGAGCGAAGGACTTTCCTTTGCTCGTTGTGTCTGATCAAAGGGGGCGTGCTGTCAATGTTGATTGACAGCACGCCCCCTTTGGTAGGCGTGCCGGGGGCGTGCCTCCCAGACGGGGGCGTTCCCAAGGGAACGCCTACCGTCAGAAGCCGGCCCACTGACATCACTAGTGATGTTAGTGGGAGTGATTTTGGCTCTGATAGAGCCAAAATCACTCCGGGCCTTGCGGTTGAGAAACTCAACCGCAGGCTCCGGGCTCGCAGTGGCGATGGTCGCGATGGTCAAGACCATCGTGGCCATCAACCTGCACGCTCGTACAGGCTGTGGGTGGTGACCCACAGCTATACGAGCGTCCAGGAGGACGCTCCATAATTATGGAGGACGGCCCTCATTCAGAGTCCGGCTCTGAATGAGGGCCATTGACATTGAGCCATATGTATTCATGCTCTCAGGGAGCAAAATATTAAACAGCGTGCCAGCAGCAATTAAAAGTGACACTGTTATTCTGCCTTCATAGCAGACGGCCATTTGCAATACCAGCACTGGGCATTTGAAATACCAACAGCGTGCCAGTATCAGTTACAAGTGACACTGTTATTCTGCCCTCACATCAAACGGGCGTTTGCAATACCCTGCGCAGGACTGTTCATATTATTAGCTTTTTATATGATTATTATATCAACTGTTTTATTTATGTTTTTATATGTTATTTGCCATTTCATTTTTATTTGGTTGAAGTCGCTTAAATAAAGCTTCTTAAATAATCTGATGATTATCTGGATCATTTAGCGCTAGGGAGTATTAATATTTATTTTGAATGCAAATGGTATTGTTGTACTATATAGGTACGAATACAATAAACAACTAAACTTAAAGTAGAAAGAATGAATATTGAAATTGACCACTCAAAAAAGGTTTCACAATATGATATCTGCAATATCTTGAATAAGTGTTATAGAGGCTGTGCTGATAAAAGAAAATATCCCAGCTATCCAGTAAAGATGAATAATACTGTAAGCACAGTTATATACACATACTTGTAACTTGGATAAATATATTTTATATGTACTGTACTTCTTGTCAGGTCTAGTTAGCTGATGAAGATCTTTGTGGGGCATCAATAATTTAGAATTTAAACATAATGAAAATGGTTTTAATCAATACAGTGGTGCTATTGATAAATCAATGTAAGTCATATGGATCTTTACATGAGCACAGCATTTCATTATTAAACCAATATACTTGTGCATTCATTTAAGGTATTATTATTATTATAATTATTATTATTATTATTATTAAACCTTATATATAGGGTACCACAAGTGGTCCGCATTGCTGTACAGTGGTAAAGGTAAAGTACTTGAAAACTACTGAAGAGTCATAGCTTGGCTTTAAGTACACATTAAACATATATGTCCGCTTGGAGTACATAAAGGTAAGTCACTTGTTTCTAATTAAAGAAAAATCTTATATTAATTAATTTCCCTAATAAGCCGCTGAAATATATTCATCACTCCCTCATTCTGCATGATAATGCCCTCTCTTGACTGTCCTCCTACCACTCTGACAATTCTTTGTCTGTCTCTACTCATGACTCCAGTTCTCCCCCACTTTCTCTATTAGTAGGTGTCCCCCAAGGTACTGTTCTTGAATCTCTCCTATTCTTCCTTTATACATCCTCTCTGGATGAGCTCATCAGCTCTTTTCTTATAACACTCAGATCTACCTTTCCTCCCCTGACCTTTCCCCCTCTCTCCTCAATTATATCTTCAGCTGTGTCTCTGCCATTTCCACCTGGATGTCCCAGCACTTTCTTAAACTTAACATGTCTAAGACTGAACTGATAAATTTCCCACCATGCGGCGTAACCTTACCTCCCACAATACCACTATCTATTGACAGCACCACCATCTTCTCTAGCCCACAAGTGTGCTGTCTAAGAGTTATTCTTGACTTCTCCCTCTCTTTCACACATTTAATATCTTTCTCAGTTTTGCCATTTGCATCTCACAAATATCTCCAGGAGGCAATAAAGACCCTCATTCACTCACTGGTCATCTCCAGATGTTACTGTACCTCCTCTTATCTGGCCTCCCTAACTCCCACCTCTCTGCACTCCAATATGTTCTTAATGCTACTAGCCAACTCAACTCTTTCTCCAAACTTACTACATCTGCCTCCCCTCATCTACAAGCCCTACATTGGCTCCCCCAATTCAAACTTCCCACACTAACTTACAAAGCCCTCAACCAGTCTTCTCCAATTTATATCTCTGTCCTTATTTCCCTTCACACTCCCACTGCACACTGCACATCACAAATGAATACCATCTTTCCTGACAATTCACTATGTCTTCCCACTCCCGCCTCCAAGACAGAAGAAGTTAAAGGGGCATAGGAAGCTGAAAGAGGCTGGGGCAGTGGAAGATAATGGGAGCTGGGGATAGAGAAAGATGAAGGGGCATAAGAAGGTGATGGGGGCTGGGGGCAGAAGGTGACATGCACTGGGGGCAGGGGAAGGAGATGGGCTTGGGCAGAGGAAGGTGATGGGGGCTTGTGACAGAGGAGGTGATGGGAGCCGGGGATAGAGGAAGATGAAGGGGCAGCGGAATGTGATGGGGGCAGAAGGTGACACGGGCTGGGGGCAGATGAATGTGATGGGGCTGAGGATGGAGAAAGGTGAAGGATAAGAGGAAGTTTATGGGGCAGAGAAAGGTGATAGGGGCTGGGGGCAGAAAAAAGTGATGAGGGCTAGGGATGGAGGAAGGTGAAGGGGGCAGAAGAAGGTGATGGGGCTGGGACAATAGGTGATGAGGGCTGGGGACGGAGGAAGGTGATGGTGCTTCTGGGCTGAGTATGGTGATGAGAGGGTGAATTTGAGGAAAGCTATGTGTACTGTGGATGGCTGGCTGCAGACACCATCCCTCCTGAGGCATCCACAGCACTGTCATCAAGAAGACCTTGCAAGAGAAGGCAGACAAGAACTATGACAGTGTGGTAAGTCATAGTGTATTTTTACTTTATTTAAAGGCTGGCATATCTTTCAGTTAACATTCTCATGCTTCACATATCATACATGCAGGGGAAGGATTTGCGGGATTTGGGGTCGTGGTGAGAATGTGGGGCTCCCAGAGACATCAGTCTACCGGGCCCCGAGATATCTATTGTTGGCCCCCTTTATACTGTATGCTCTCATGAGCAGGGACCTATTTTGTATGGTTTACTTGATGCTAGCATAACAATTTAAAGTTGTCTGTCGATTTCTTAAGCTTTTGTGAGCCAATCACTTATAAGTTTACCAATGGTTCAGTTACTGTGGTGAGCTTACTTAATTGCTTTGCACAGTCTGCCACTGATTATTAAATCCACTTATCATTAATCATCTATATATGCAATTGTTTAGTAAAATGGATTTACCCAGAGATGGTAGGAGTGGTTCATTGGGTCACCCATTCAAATTAGCATAGAAAAAGCTTTTTAAATAGGCCTTTTCAATTGTGAATGCTTTGTATTTCCTTATACAAAATTTGAAATATGCCCAGGAATGAAATGATGTTTTCTTGTTGTATTGTATCGTATTCATGTCTATGAATAACTGCACCACCTAATGCAGTTTCAAGTGCACCAATGATATGTTTCAGAGGTTAATGAACAAGTACATGACAGTAATGTTCAGAAGCACTGTATTATTCTGTGTATGCTGACATCCTGTCTCTAATAAACACACAATGAACCTCAATCACTCAGATACTGTTATTGCTAATGAAGGATTTTACAATGTATTTGACAAAATATATTTTCGTGCATGAAAATTTTTTAGTAACCAACGATTTTCGGCAATGATTTTCATTCAGATTTTCCCTTGAAAAAGTGAACGATTTTTAGTCAAATAATGAACGATTTCGTCAATGATTTTCTGAACGATGAATGATGAACGAAATCGTTAAAATGTATATGAAGTGGACATAGAAAATCCTTTGATTGGTCCATTGTTTTTAAAAGGTTTGCATTTATGCTCTGTGGCTAGTTTGATGTGGTTTATACCTGCTAAACATTGTTGCATAGCTATTTTGCTTGACTTTGTTTCTTGCTTGCCTTTTAACAAAGTTTTTTCTTTGTGCTTCTGTGATGAATCCCATAAATCAGAGTATTCTGGTGGCTTATGCTGAAGTTATCATGTTGTCTGGCAGGATGAGGGCTGAGAGGAGGAGGAGAAGTCCTCTTTCCTGTTGGGCAAAGGAGTGGCTGTTGCGGAGGGAAAACATGTCGCATATGCCCCTCTTGATGGAGATACATGAGAATAATAATAATTATTATTATTATTATTATTATTCTTTATTTATATGGCACAACAAGTGTTCCGCAGTGCCTTACATAGTACATAGAACTAATAGGTGAACAAGAAACAAGTAACTTACAGTACATTACAGTGCAGGACAAGGACACGATTTATATACATTGCTGCAATAGCAATTAAAGCACTCACAATAAGCAGCCGGGAGTTGGCAGTCACGTGTTAGGTGCCCTTAAGGGGAGTAAAGAGTAGAAGAAAATGTAAAGAGAAGCACATGAGGGAAGAGGTCCCTGCTCGTGAGAGCTTACATTCTAAAGGGGAGGGGCAGACAGACAGGCATGACACAGAAGGGGAAGATAGGGAGGAAAGAGCATGAGGTGGGTTAGGATGAGTGCTGGAAGGCCTTGATGAAGTAGTGGGTCTTGAGAGCCCGTTTGAAGATTTGTAGAGAGGCGGAGAGTCTGATGGGGAGAGGGAAAGCATTCCAAAGGTAGGGAGAAGCAAATCTTGGATGTGGGAGTGGGAGGAGGTAATCAGTTGGCAAGAGAGGCAGCATGCATTTGTTGAGCAAAGTGGACAGGCGGTAGTGTGAAGGGAGAGAAGGTCAAAAATGTATGCGGGAGAGGATTTGGTGAGGGCTTTGTGGGCAAGTGTAAGAACCTTGAATTGGCATCTGAAGGGGAAGGGGAGCCAGTGTAGGGCTTGAAGGAGAGGGGAAGCAGATGTAGAAAGTCTGGAGAGGAAAATTAGCTGAGCAACAACATTGAGAACCAATTGTAGTGGAGAGAGGTGAGAGACTTGGAGGCCAGCTAGGAGAAGGTTACAGTAGTCCAATCTGGAGATGACCAGTGAGTGGATGAGGGTTTTAGTGGCATCCTGGGTGAGGAAAGGTCTAATCCTGGAGATATTTTATTGTGGAAATGGCAGGACTGCGAGAGGTGCTGAATGTGTGGTTTAAAGGAGAGGGAGGAGTCTATGATAACTCCAAGACAGTGCACTTTGGGGCTAGAGGAGATAGTTGTACCATCAATGGATAATGAAATTGTGGGAAGTGATGTAGTTGAAGAGGGTGGGAAGATGATCAGCTCAGTCTTAGACATGTTAAGTTTAAGAAAGCACTGGTACATCCATGAAGAGATAGCAGAGAGACAGTTGGAGATATGGGTAAGGAGTGAGGGGGAGAGCTCAGGGGTGGAAAGGTAAATTTGAGTGTCATCAGCATAGAGATAATATTGGAGGTCAAAGGAGTTAATGAGTTCACATAAAGAGGACATATATAGGGAGAAAAGGAGAGGTCCGAGAACAGAACTTTGGGGAACTCCTACTGTTAGTGGAAGAGGGGTCAAATGCAGCAGAGAGGTCAAGGAGAATGAGCAGAGAGTAGTGGCCCTTGGATTTGGCAGCAAGGAGGTCATTGCTGACTTCGTGAGAGCAGTTTCAGTGGAGTGGAGAGAATGGAAGCCAGATTGAAATGAGTCAAGAAGGGAGTGGGAGGAAAGAAAGGTGGTTTGGCGGTTGTAGACAATACGCTCAAGGAGTTTGGAAGCAAAAGGGAGAAGAGAGGTGGGTCAATAGTTGGAAAGTATGTTAGGATCAAGGGTAGGTTTTTTAAGAATGGGGGAGACAAGGGCATGTTTGAATGCAGAAGGGACAGTGCCAGATGATAGGGAGAGATTAAGGAGGTGAGCCAGATGGGAACAGGTAGAAGGAGACAGGTAGGAGAGGAGACGGGAAGGGATAGGGTCAAGAGGGGAGGTGGAAGGAGGGGAGGACCAGATGAGGGCCATGACTTCCTCTCCAGAAGCAGGGGAGAAGGATGTTGGAGTTGGTGAGACAGAAGGGGGGGTGGTCAGGGCAAGAAGGGGGAGGAGTGCTGAGGGTCTGATGGGATATGATGTCCACAAGTATGGAATCAATTTTAGATGTAAAGTAGGTGGCAAAGTCAAGGGCAGAGAGCGAGGAGGGGAGGCGAGGAGGGGAAGGGCAGAGGAGGGAGTTGAAAGTGGCAAAGAGACACCGGGAGTTTGAGGACTGGGAGGAGATGAGGTTCTTGAAATATGTTTATTTGGAGAGAGACAGGGCAGCACTGTAGGAAGAGAGAATAAATTTGAAATGGAGGAAGTCAGCCTTAGAGCGTGATTTTCTCCACTGATGCTCAGCAATTCTTGAACACTTTTGAAGGTTTCTGGTGCATTTGGAATACCAGGGTTGTGGTGTGGATCTGCGAGGGTGAGTAGTTATTGCCGGAGCAACAGAGTCAAGAGTTGAAGTAAGGGAGGAATTGTACAGGGCAGTAGCTTGTTCAGGACAGGAGAGAGAAAGGATAGGCAGAAAAGAGAGTCCAGCAGGGAGGAAAAAGCAACAGTGTCAATAGCCTCAATATTAAACTTAGTAATGGTAGCCTTATGAGGTAAAGGAAGGGAAGGAGAGAGGGATAGGTTAAAAGAGAGAAGGTGATGGTCAGAGAGGGGGAATGGGGAATTGGAGTAATCAGAAATATCGCAATGGTGAGTAAAGACCAGGTCAAGTGAGTGCCCACTCACATGGGAGGGTGATGAGGTCCATTGGGCGAGACCAAATGAAGAGGTGAGGGTAAGGAGTTTAGCTGCAGAGGATGCTGTGGGAATGTCAATAGGAATATTAAAATCACCTAGGATATTGGACAGAAGATCTGAGGAGAGAAAGTGAGGGAGCCAGGAAGCGAAGTTGTCAAGGAATTTGGAGGGAAAGCCAGGGGGATGGTAAATGAGGGACTTCTTACATATGGACGAGGATACTTTCCAGGAATTGTTGAGGCTTGTTACCCCTGTCATCCAGAGGCAGGATAAATCCATGCGGACGTCTATAACTGCTGAGAAGAGGCTTGTGGCTTCTCTTCGCTAGCTAGCGACAGGAAGATCCCTGGCAGATCTCAAATTTGGGATGTTGATTTCCCCCCAGGATTTGGGATAGATCATTCCGGAGACCTGTATGGCTATATACAGGGCCTTGAAGCCTGATTATTTTAAGGTATTTGTAATTTTAGTTGTTTTTTTTAAACATTAATTTTTAATGAATATTTTGTTAGGTATTTTTTCCAAATAAAACAAAAGAAAGAAAGGATACAAAAAAAAATTAAAAGATAAAGGAATGGGGGGTACAGGCAATAAAATAACACAATAGACAAAAAGAGAAAAAAAATTACAGATAGAACATTACATTATATTATACCAAATATAGAATATTGATCAGAGGTAGTAGATAATATATACTAATAACAGAGACCTTTCCACAACTGTAACAATCAAATCAAAATACAGAACATTTAAGAACCTTGGAGTATCAATTTGTGTTTACTGGGAGGCTTGGACCCACCATATTGAACTCATGCCAACTGAACCATTTTATCATTGGTGAATTAGTAGAGGAAGAATATGGACAATTCAGCTTTTCCATCAAAAAACTATGATTTATTTTATTCTTTATCAATGAAAGAAGGGGGGTTTATCTTGCTTCCAGAATTGAGCGATGACTGCCCTAGTAGCAATAAGTACATGTCCGATAAAATACCTGTGATTAACTGGAACGTCTTCCTGAAATATATGTAAAAGAGCAGTGGCTGGGGACAGAGACAGTCGCAAACCAGTAACCTCCAGAATCAAGACTTCTACTTCCAGCCAGAGGGGACGTATAGCAGGGCAACTCCAGAAAATATGGAGAATCTCACCAATTTGACCACAAGAACGCCAACATAAACTAGATTGGGAAGGCCACATTTTGTGTAATCTGTCTGGGGTCAGATAAATACGATAGAATAGTTTCATATACATTTCGATATGAGAGATACATCTAGACATTTTAAATATAGAGAAAAATAATTGGGACCATACATGTGGGTCTAAACATATATTTAAATGATTTTCCCATTTAATAATAGTTGGTATCTTAGCTGGTTCTTCCACTGTTAGAATTAAAGAATACCAGAAAGATATACCCCCTTTGCAAGAAATTGAGAATATACGTGAACAAACATGAGAAGGGATCGCACCAGTCAACCCTACTAAATGAGGGAAAGATTGAACCCAATGTCTGATTTGCAGAACTTTGTAAAAATCTCTAGAAGGTATAGAGAACCTAGCTTGTAATTGGGCGAAAGAGAGGAGAGTGTTATTTATAAAAAAAAATCATGAAGGGTATGAATACCTTTGTGATGCCAAGAAGATAAATTTAAATTTGGAATTAATTGTGAGAGGCCCTGAATAGAGAGATGTAAAGATGGTAGGTTAAACTGTACTAGGGTAGATAGACTATCCCACGCTTTTAAAGAAGCTAATGTAGCTCTAGACATATTTTTTAAGGACTTTCTAGAGCTGGGTGGGACCCAAAGTAAATCACAGAGGGGGAATTTGCCCAACATATCACTTTCCAACTTAACCAAAGGTTTAGGATTAAGAACATTTGACCAGTCACTAAGTTAATCAATCAGACATGCAGTTTGGTAAAATGCTAAATTGGGATAAGTCAAACCCCCTGATGATCTAGACATCATCAGATATGTCTTAGCAATCCTGGCTCTCTTATTATTCCAGATATATTTATTCAGCACTGCATTAAATCTATTTAGCCATGAGAGAGGAAGTGTCCTGGGAATTGATCTGAATAAATACATAAGTTTGGGGAGAAGAGTCATCTTGACCGCTGCCATTCTGCCCATCCAGGAAACCTCGTGATTCATCCAATCTTTTGTATAAATAACAAATTGGTTCAATAAGGGGCCATAATTAAATTCAAGGAGAGTGTCCTCTTTAGCTGACAAAGAAATACCGAGATAGCGGAGAGACTGTGTTTGCCAATTGTAATTATAACAAGATTTAAGGGAATACAAAAGCTGGGGTGGGACATTTATTGCTAATACTTCCATTTTAGAAGTATTTAATTTATAATATGAGGCCGCAGAATAACTATTGAGCAGCTGTTGTAAATTTGAAAGAGAGGTTTCCGGATGTGTTACAAACAGAAGGACATCTTCCGCAAAAAGACAAATTCTATGGTGTGACCCATTTATAAGAGGGCCATGGAGAAGGGGGGTAGTGCGGATATATTCTGCTAAAGGTTCTATTGCTAAAACAAAGATCAAGGGTGATAAAGGACAGCCCTGTCTGGTACCATTGCTTATAGGGGACAAAGAAGATAAGAAACCATTACAACAAACACGTGCTCCAGGGGCGCTATAAAGTGCAAGAATGGCATCTAAGAACCATCCTGTAAAGCCAAATTTGGAGAGTACAGCCTTCATGAATCCCCAGTGCAGCCTATCAAAGGCTTTCTCGGCATCTAATGAAAGTGCCAGAAGCGGGTCCCCGACCTTTGAAAAATGTTCAATGACATTTAAGGCTCTTCGTGTGTTATCTGGGGCTTGTTGGCCCATCACAAAACCAACTTGATCTGGGTTAATCAAATCAGGGAGTAACGGATTTAGTCTGTTGGCTACCATTTTTGCATATAATTTAATATCAGTGTTTAATAAAGCTATGCGCCTATAATTTTGGGCATGGGTGGGGTATTTGCCCGGTCTAAGGATAGTGATAATTTGAGCCTCAAGCATCTCAGAAGGAAATGAGCCTGAACTGGTCCCCGCCTCAAACACCCCCATCAGCGCCGGAATAAGGCTCAATTGAAACTCCATATAGAAATTGTTAGAGAAGCCATCAGGTCCAGGTACTTTATCACGTTTCAAGGATTTGATGACATTTCTCAACTCTCCCTCTGTCCAGGGGGTATTTAAAGAAACTATTGACTTTTCAGTAAGGGAGGGCAGGGCAAGATCTGATAGAAAAGCAGAGATAGTCTCTGACGTAGGTTGAGCTGTGTGTACATCATCTTTCAAATTATAGAGACGCGAGTAATACTCTGCAAAGGCATTAGAAATGTCTAGTGGGTTAGTCTATTTGGCTCCAGAACAATTATAGAGGGCCGGAAACGGAAGCACCAGAATCTTTTCCTCTCAGCTTCCTGTCTAAAAGTCGGGATGCCCTATTACCATCCACATAAAATCTTTGATTCATCCTATCAATTGTAAATTTAATCTTTTTCAAAGTGTATATCTCTAATTCTTCTCTAACTTTAAGGAATTCTTGGAAAACAACAGAGTTAGAAGGATCAGATTTATGTTGGTCTTCCAGGTCCCGAAGTTTAGTTTCTACTTCCTTTTGTTTTTGAGCTTCTTGATGTTTAATTCTCGATGCTACTTGGATTACCGATCCTCTAAGAAGTGCCTTAAGGGCGCACCAAAAATTAAAGGGAGTAGTATCCGTGGGTTTGTTATATTGAAAGTATTCTAATAGGGCAGACTGAATGGCCTGCCTCGCCTCAGTAGAGGATAAAAGAAAATTATTGAACCTCCATGGTCTACTAGAGGGGAGAGATACACTACAATCCCACGTAATGGTCAAAGGGGCATGATCAGACCATGTGATAGGGAGAATATTTGCACCTCTAATCTGGTGGAGGGACCATTTATCCATAAGAGCAAGGTCGATCCTGGAATATGATCCATGAACCCGAGAGAGAAAGGTGTAGTCACATGTCGTAGGGTGCATTGCCCGCCAAACATCATACAGACCATACTCCAGAATCGACCAGCCAAAAGCCTCTGATACACCAGCAGTGTCAGCAGCAGTGCCACCCCCTATATTATTTGATTTATCCAAATATGGGTCTAGAACTAAATTAAAATCGCCGAGTAAGATAATTTGACCTGAGCACACCCTCTGGGTAACCCTGAAAAATTTCCTGATAAATGGCAATTGACCAGTATTTGGGGCATATACAGATGCTACAGTAATAGCTTTACCCTCCAGCTCTCCCATCAAGACAAGATATCTACCTAAGGGATCTGCTACTTTGGACTTTAAAACAAAGTTACAGTTGCGGTGAAAAAGAATTGCCACTCCCCTCTTCTTTGTGGGGCCTGATGCAAAATAACCATATGGATAATGAGGGTCAGAAAAAGCGGGAGAGGCATCCTTAGCAAAATGAGTTTCCTGAATCGCTATTACATCCATTTTATGAGTTCTAAAATAGCAGACGGCAATCCTACGTTTGTGAGGGGAATTTAGACCCTTAACATTGATAGACATAAAATTCACCATTTTAACAAATCTAAAAACATGCGTAAACAGAGAAAAAACATCCTATCTGATCAACATTGGCATAAAAATACAAAAAAAGGTAAACAATAAATAGCCTGTAAATTGGATCAAAAAAAAGAGAAGAAAAGAGAAATAAGAAAAAAAAAAATAAATAAAAGAGAATATAAATAGAAATGACTCCACGACGGGAGTCATAGGGGCCACTAAACAGAGTGGCGAAAATGGTAGAACCACGGGGGTAGTGGCACGTTTCCCACCACCTAGGTAAAAAATAACAAATAACACACAAAAATAATATAGCAAAACACACATCGAATATATCTGAAAAGACAAATACTACTTAAAATATATAAGGAAAGACAAAAAATTAAGCCTATTTTAGTGGTAATAGATATAGAAAATAGAATTAAAGCATATACACCTTACATCAATCAAAACTTAAAAAAACTAAAATTTAGAAAATAGTTATCATAATCTATATCTGTGCAACATATAGAAAAGACAATTGGAGTTTCAAAAAACTGAATAAACCAGAAAACAGCAATAAAATGTCCAGCGACCACAAAATAGGAAACATCATAAACATGGACGCAAGAACTAAATTAGGATAAAGAAATGCAGATTGTAAAACAGTCAACCGATTTTGCTTGCTAAGAGCCAATCAGAACTGATTGTAGGAATATGATCAGTAGATTTCGTAGTGTATGGGATCCGCCAAAGGTCCATTGCCTTCATACCATCTTCCGGGGAGCATAGCACTTTTGTAGATCCATCGTAAGTAACGATAAGTTTTGTTGGAAACCCACATCTATATTGGATTTGAGCTTGACGTAAAGCTGATGTGATGCTAGAGAAGGATCTCCTTTTATTTAGTGTAGCCGGGGAGAGATCTCCAAAAATTTGTAAGTTGCCCAATACATCGGAGGAAGATCCAGCCTCTCTAGATATTCAAAGTAGATGCTCCTTCACGTGGAAATAGTGCATCCCCATAATAGTGTCTCACAGAGAAGCTTCAGGGGCATTACGAGCTTTAGGGAGACGATGGATGCGGTCTAATAGAAATTGTGTAGAAGGCATGTCTGGGATTAGTTTCTGGAATAGGGTCACAGCAAGCTCAGGGGGCTCCGAAAAGTGTATCGACTCCGGGATTCCACGGATTTTAAGATTATTTCTGTGAGCCCTGTCTTCAAGGTCAGCCATTTTGTCCCGAAGTGCAGAGAGTTCTGCTTGGGTAGTTTCGTGAGCGGATATTAGGTCATTGTGAGAGGCGACTACCTCTCCCATCTTATTTTCGAGAAGGTCCGTATGGCCACCTAGTTCAGCAACATCATGCTTCAATTCCCCAACAGTAGAAGATAATTCGGCAGTGATGTCTTTCTTAAGATCACCTAGGAGCTGTAGCATGCATCGTACAGTGATAGGTTCGTCCATAGAAGTATCATCTGAGGGAGCATATGTGAATGAAGCTGAAGGGGGAAAAGCATATTTATCTTGTGACATTCGCAGTCGTGGAGACTGTACGGAGTCTTTTGGCAGTGGGGGGTCGTAGATAAAGTCTGGAAGAAACTCACCGGAGGGATACCTTTAGCTGGTTTAGGAGTCTTCTTAGGCCCCATGATTACTGGATATATGACCAATCGAAAAAATAGCTTATAGGTAATCTCTGGGAAAATGGGGATATGCTATGCGGTGTGTAGTTGCGGTGGTGGTGGGAAAATAATCACATTAGTAAATTATCACTTCCATGTGGGGATATTGGAGTATAGGAAATTCCTTTTGAAGCAATATATCACACTAACCACACGATGGCAGTAGAATATCACTGTTGGAGACCATTAGAAATTACATACTCTCATAGCCATATATAGCAAGAAAATGGAGAATAGGGAAAAAACAAAGAGTACTGTTGGTTATTCACAGCAGGGTGGAAACAGGATGGAGATTCAAATGTCAGACAAATAGGACGCAGAGTTGAGAGAGCAATAAACAAATGAATGGTCCAATTTAGCTGTAGCCAGTGAAGAGAATATGTTACAAATGCCTCAGGAACTTATGAGAGCACCGCTCTGCACTCAGACACCCAGCCCAGCAAAGGAGGGAGAGCATAGACCCCAGACCAGCTTACAGGTCACTCACCGCAGATATAGCAGAGAGGGATGTGTGGAGCAGCGCTCACAAAGCCTGAATCCGTCTTCCAATAAGGCGGCCGCTAACGGAGCAGCAACAGGAAGGCTCCCAAAAGAGAGGTAAGCAGCTCTGGAGCAGTGTGGGGGAGCCCCGATATCACAGCCGAGTAGACCACCCGGCAAGCAGGAAGGGAAGATGAGCCCGCTTAGAATCCGCTGTGAGATCGCGGAAATGCCGCGTATGGGGCCACCGGGGAGTCCCGCCAATTGAGGCCACGGCTTCTGTGAGGGTAGTAGGCCTCACAAGCGGGAGCATCGGGGTGCGGTCCAGGAGCACCACTCCACATCCAAGGGTGCAGGCAGATGCCAGGTCAGAGGGCCTTTGCAAAGTTCCCTTAAAGTAATCGGTGTTAATTGATTTGTAAAAACGCACTTAGGACACAGCCTAAAAATAATGTTTAATTATGTGCTTTTATTCTAAAAAATATTGTAGGATAAACTTCTAAACTAGCAAAATGTGTCCCGGGGGGGAAGGGGGGCAAATTGTGCAACAGGTGTTTTGTGGAATGCAGGTGGTAGCGGCAGGTGCAATATTGTTGATTTTTTTAAATAATCAATTACAGTTAAAAAAATATACTTGCACTCATTTTCATGTACCCCAAATATGTTAGGTAATTTTTGTCTGCCAAAATAATAGAGATATGATAATCTTCAGCCCTTGTTCACAGGTGCAGTGATGCACCTTGCACACCTACTTTAAAACCTTGATTACCATCAGCAGGCAAAAAAAGGGATACCTGTAGTGATCCCACATGTCAGAACATCTTTACGGTGGTGCCAGGAACTTATCCCCTAAATTTTTAGCAAGTTTTGAAAAATACCTTTTTGCAGGGTACATGTATTACCGCATAATAATTGCATACTGCGATAAGCAGCTACGCAACCGATACTTTTTCCCTGGAAAAACCTACCGAGATGCTGCAAAGTCCCACCTTGGACATTTCTTCTGCAAGCTGAATATGGCTGAAGAGGCATACTGGCTTATTTGCACCTAACGCCAGAGATAGTGTAGAAATGTTGTACCTTGTCAATCTAGGGCGACTATATTTTTAGTAGAACAATTACAGGTGTATTATTATATGAGTTTTTAAATATACTAGCATCTGAATGTGATTTAAACATATACTGTAACATTGACTGGTTAATAATATATGGCAATATATATTAATATATATGGTTAATTAATATAAAATGCTGCTGGCTGTGTGCCCGGCGGACTTCATATCTACGATGGCAGAACGCTGACCAATTAAGTTTCTGCCAACTTAATTGTTCTACCTATCAATAACCATTTGGCCCCCTTAACTTGATCTTAAGGATGTCTTTACAGAACCACCAAACAATATGCGTAATCATAAACACCCCCACATTTGCACATGGGGTGCATAGTCCCCATGTAAACATATTATTATATGTGGGTGTAACATAATTACTAAACTAACCTCTGATAATGTCATTTTTATCTGTAATTTCATACCCAGGTTTTTTAATTTGTAGATTAAATTTAAATGAGTCTTTAATGATTGCAATTTTTTTTTAACTTTGTTAACATTTGGATTAATGTAACTTTTTCTTTCATTTAATTTACAGTTTCCAACTTCTGAAGCGGAATGGCAGGCTGTTGCTTCGGATTTCGATTCGAAACAGAATTTTCCCAACTGCGTAGGAGCCATCGATGGCAAACATATTGGAATCACCCCACCAGCAAATCAGGCTCCTTATATTTTAACTATAAGGGCTTTTTCAGTATCGTCTTTATGGCTGTAGTTAACTCACATTTGGAGTTCCTATTTGTCGATGTTGAGAAAAACAGATGGTCTTCTGATGGGGGTTCTTTCCAAAACACAAAGTTTTATGAACGCATCATTAACAAGACCCTCCATCTGCCCCCCCAGGATCAGTGTGCTCATGGCCTTGGGTTTCTGTTTGTTGCCGATGAGGCCTTTGCGTTAGGTCAATATGTCTTAAAGCCCTTTCCCCAAAAAACTCTAAACCATGATAGGCGAATCTTTAACTATCATCTATCCCGGGCATGCAGATGCGTTGAGATTGCTTTTGGACTGCTAGCTAAAAAATTTAGAGTATTTCATACCTCAATTAACCTCAGGATTGACAAAATTAACTGTGTGGTTTTAACCTCCTGTGCATTACACAATTTACTAAAGAGAAAGAGCCACAGTCAAATGATTTCGCCGGCAGTGGATGGAATGGAGCAAATACTGGAAAATCTGACCTCTGTCTCCCAGCCCCCAGTTCCATCTACTAGTACTCCTGCTGGAAAACAGATTAGAGACGAATATCTAACTTTTTTTAATGGGGAAGGTGCCGTTTCCTGGCAAGAAACCCATATTAGTTAATAAAAAAATTAAAATATTCAAAATAATGTTGTCTCATTATATAAGTATACTGGAAGTTTTGGAAAATAAAAATGTTGATTTTATTAACTGTTCTCATGTAGTCTTACCATTTTACCTTATTAAATTATCTTACATTTGTACATTATGCTACCTTCTGCTATGTACTACCACAATTTTCACCTTCACATCCTCAAGTATACCATGTGTTACCTGTGTTATATGGGTACCCTGAGTTACCTGGGTACCATGTGTTACTTGTGTTACCTGGGTACCATGTGTTACCTGTGTACCATGTGTTACCTTCGTACCATGTGTTACCTGGGTACCCTGTGTTACCTGGGTACCCTGTGTTACCTGCCTACCATGTGTTACCTAGGTATCATGTGTTACCTGTGTACCATGTGTTACCTGGGTACCTTCTGTTACCTGGGTTCCTTTGTGTTAACATTTTGAACTTTTTGACATTGATTAGCTTAAGTAACATTAGTGCCTTTGTATTCCTTAGTTACCTTTCTTTTTTTCTTTTGTGATTATTTTTTTGTTTTAATTTTTAAAAATAGCAAATGTATTTCTCAATTTTTAACTTTAAAAAAAAAAAACGCCACACAATGGGTTTTTTAGTTTGCCTTTTTTAACCAAGTATAAATGCAAAATACAATAACATGAATTCTGGACAGAATTCCATTAAATATACAGAGAAAATGAGTGCCCTTGTCATATGTCCTACTCAGATTGGTAGATCCAGGCACATGAGAAATTGCACATCCCGAATGCAAACAGCAGACATGGACTTGTGAAGCAAAAAAAAACCTATTTCTGAACAGTGGGCCTGATGTAAGGCCACTGCGCATGCACTCCGTCGCTCCGGGTCTCGCACCAAAAGGGGGCGGCTGTCGATTTTGATCGACAGCTCGCACCATTTTGGAGGCGTGGTGTGGGGGTGGCTTCACAAACAGAGGTGTTCCCAAGCTCTCTGGGGCTTGCAGCCACGAGACCCTACCACAAGGGTCTCATCGCAAGCCCGATGGTTGCGATGGTCCTGACCATCACGACCATCATCCTGGCCACTCGCAATAGCTGTGGGTGGTCACCCACAGCTATGCGAGCTGCCAGAAGGCCGCTCCAAAAAAAAAAATGCCCCGATTCAGAGCGAGCGCTCTTTCAGAGTGTCCGGCTCTGAATCAGGGCCTGTGTATGAGGAAAACACAACCAAATACATGAAATCACATATCCCAAAGCCGGGATAAACTATGGTGAGAAACCATCTTTATGATATGATGATCTATTCAATAATCATCTCAAAGAAAGAGCTGGAGATAGAGGAAAGATAAATTCATTAAACTTTGCAAATTTGAAAAACCAATAATAAAAAAAAAAAAATTCAAAAATCTTCATCAGGTTGAAGTACTGCTTGAGTACTGTGCCAAACTGAGTGGACAGTACTCGTGGATGGCCCAGGTTGGTTGGAAGGGGGAGCAAAGGAACACAAACTTTTCAGAACCAGTCCTGGTTGGCAAAATACGGGGGACAAATGACATAGGGGTCCCCCGAATTCAGCGCAACCAGCACTTGGCTCTGAGCCAGCCCTGGTTCTGGAAACACATGGGAGAAAAATGCATAGGGTTTTCCTGTATTTTCCAGAACCAGCACTGGACTTTTAGCAGGGGGCTGATGCCACAGCCAGGGGAGCCCACTCACTGGGCCCCCCAGTCGCAGTATCAGTTCTGACCGCTAGTCAGCCCATGCCGGGGATCACTGGGGAGCTGGGGACCCCCAATAAAAGGGTCCCCCTCTCCAGGGCACCCCAGGCCCAGGCTGATAGCCCAGGGCTATCCCCAGTACCCCTGGGCGATGGATGCCGGGTTGATTGTGTAAAGTGTGGTGCAAGTAAAATAAAAAAATTGGATTTTGCTGTGGAACTACATTTCCTAGCAAGCCTCCCCCGCATGCTGGTAGTTGGGGAACCACAAGTATCAGCATGCAGGGCATTACAGGCCTGCTGGTACTTGTAGTTCCACAGCAAAACCAATATTAAAAAACAACATAACACACACACCATTGTAAAGTATAATTTTATTACAACAAACATACACACACATACATGCACACACAAAATCACATACCGCCTCCACCCCAACACATTGCATTGCATGCCAATTCCCCCTGCACAGCCGCACCCCCACATTGCATGGCACCCATATTACCCCTGCAAAGCATTACCCTCACATTGCATGGCATGCCTATTTCCCTACACAACAGCACACCAACATATTGCATTGCATGCCAATTCCTCCTGCACAGCAGTACCCCCACATTGCATGGCACCCATATTCCCCCTTCACAGCTGCACCCCCACATTGCATGGCATGCCTATTCCCCATGCACAGCAACACCCCAACACATTGCATTGCATGCCAATTCCCCCTGCACAGCAGCATCCCCACATTGCTTGCCACCCATATTCCCCGTGCACAGCAGCACCCCAATACATTGCATTGCATGCCAATTCCCCCTGCACAGCAGCACCCCACATTGCATGGCATGCTTATTCCTCCTGCACAGCATGGCAGTCAGATCCCCTCTATCCTCAACCAGCCCCGCATAGCATGGCTGATAGATCCCCTCCGTCCTCCACCACCCCCACATAGCATGGCTGATAGATCCCCTCCATCCTCCACCACCCCCGCATAGCATGGCTGACATTATTTTTCAACCCCCTGCCCACAGTGCATGTCAGCCAAACACACATCCCCCCATTTGTATCCATCCATATGTGCCTCTAAACATTGGTGGTCAGTGGGGGAGGGGGAGATGGGTACTTACCTTTTTAAACAGCTTTGTCCGGGTGTCCGAATAAACGTGGCATCTGTAGCCTCTGCAAGCGTGGGAATGACTGGAGGCCGACGGGGAGTGTGGAGGGAGGGGCCGTCGTTCAACATTCATTGTTCATTCTGTCAAACATGTTGGACATTCTGTCATGTTGGACAGTCAGAAAGGACGATGAACGAAAACTACAAACTACAAATGGGAGCGCGCTTGAACGATTTTCGTTCATCGTTCAACCACATAAACAAAATGATTTTTTGAATGATTGAACGATAATGACGTCGTTAACGACAAATTGTTAAAAAAATCGTTACATGTGTAGTATAGGTAGCATGGCCCTATTGTGCCCGATATACAGAGATTGAGAGATTGAGACTAAAGTAATTAATAAAGACTTAACACTTTGGAAAAAGTAAAGATTCTGTATAAGAAAAGTGAATATGACTGAGCCAGTCTTAAGCAGGTGAGGGTCTAATGATAAAATGTATATTGTAGGAAAGGTACTAAGCTTGATTGAGGTAATTATTCGGAGGGCTTGGGCTCTTTGGACAAAATTATGAAATAGTTCTACGTACATTTGTGTAGTGTAAAATCCACAGATATACTGCACAAGATACATCTAGAGATACTCTAGATGTCTTGAATAAATTACAAGGCATCTTTCTCAGTACCAATGTATGGCTAGCCAGTTGTGATATAGAAAGTCTATACACAAGTATAGATCATAAAATTGGGATCACAGCCTGTAAATATTTTTGGATATGGACACACCACAAGATCTTAATGATTTTGTACTGATCCTTTTGAGATATGTGCTTACGAAGAATTATTTGTATGCAATGAATCCCACTATCTCCAGGTAAGAGGTACTGCAATGGGGACCACCTGTGCCCCCACATATGCTAACCTCTACCTGGGATTTGGGGGAGGGAATTTGTCTTCAATTACGTAAATGATGTGTATACAGAACATTTTGTTCTATGGCTTCGATACATTGACGACATTTTGATTATTTGGGAGGGTCCAAGAGTGCTTTTTGAAGAGTTCATAAGTAAACTTAATCATAACTAAGTCAATCTGAAACTGACAATAAAATTGAGCCAAGAAACAATATACTTTTTGGACTTGAAGATTAGATTGGAAGAGGATGGCACCCTAACAAACAATTTATTTTGCAAAAAACAGCAACAAACAGCATATTACAAGCTAAAAGTTCAAATTTACCCTCAACTATCAAAGGGGTACCAAAAGGGGAATTTATGAGAATCAAGAGAAACTGTTCCAAAACAGAAACCTATGAGTTGGGAAGTGCACAATTAACAAACAGATTCAAAGCTAGAGGTTACAGTAGTAATACCATATGCAAAGCTAAGAAAGAAACCTATGGTAAATCCAGAGACTCACTCCTTATCCCCAAATTAAAAGACAAAACTCAAGAGGTAAAAGATAATATCAGATATGTGGGAACTTTTAATAGTGAGTGGAAATCTATCCAAAGAATCTTACAACATCATTGGCATGTTCTTACAACAGATCCAGATCTCAAACAAATACTATCTATGAATCTCAAAGACAAATTGGTGAACAGCCACTTGCATTCTCAGATCAAACCTCTACATAATAAAAAAAAAGATCTTTTAGATGTGGCATGTGTAGAGCTTGCCAATACATGATAGAGAAAACTCTCTTTCAGGATAAATTTTATGAGATGGCAGATTCAAGATTACATCAATTGTAAATCTGCAGGGGTGATTTACCATCTGGAATGCCCTTGCAGAATGCGGTATATAGGCAAAACAATAAGACCACTAAAACAACAAATTTTAGAACACGTTGGATCTATAATAAATGGAAAGATGGATCTAATGAAATTTAGAAATTTGACTCCAGTGGCTAAGCACTTTTTTGAAATACCATGGATGCTCCCCAAAAGATTTAAAAGCTGTTGCCCTTGAAAAAGTGAATTTGGGCATCAGAGGAGGTGATCTAGATGGGGAAATGTTGAGACGAGAAACAAAATGGATTTTCCTTCTGAATACTATGATACCTAATGGTCTAAATGAGACTAATAATTATATATAGTTTTTGTGACCATATAATAAACCCACTGGTCCGAAGGAGACTAGCAATTCCTTACTTCACCAAAGATCACCTAATGACCTTATTTTCTTATTTTTTTTTCTCCACCTTACCCGCATATGTAGATAATTCTCTGTTTATCTATCTGATGTTCTTCCATTCTTTATTATAGAACATGGTATTTTACCTACATTTATAGATAATAATAATTTCCAATCCCTTATCATGGAATATGGTTTCATTTGAGATTAGACCAACTACCACATGTACCAATCTTATACTCTATATACTTATATATTTTAATTATTAGTCCTAATAAATGTAAATTAATTATTTTGGAGAAATGTATCTACTATACTCTATATTGTTAAATATTGGTATTATTATCCCTAATAAAATTTAAACTGATAGTTATGGAGAAGCATACTTATTATTTTTGACAATAAATTATTAATACAAGTACACTGAAATTATGATTTGATTTTTGTTTTTCATTTCAGAGTAATTCACTTATTTCTGATTTATGATTATACATTTTCATTTATTATCACATTAATATATAGGGGTTAAATTATAGGCACAATTAAATATAGTTGACATATCACCAAGGTGGGTAGTCAACATATAGATAGTTATTTATATTAAACTTTTATGTATTTTTTTATTTGTAGCGATAGTTTCGAACACGTTTGTCAATATTAGCTTGATTTGATTTATGTACTATTGCACATTTATCACACTACAATGATATATAAGAGGTATTTTTACAGGAATTTGAATACACTCATTATTTGAACATTCACAACACTGTACACATATTTTAAATTTTTTATAACTACATTTGCTGTAAGGGTCACCATACAGGTGTATTCTTACAATGAACACATAATAGACTTACTATATAATGATTTTTAAAAGTTCACCATTTTATTTAAACACATGGAACTGTTTACACACATCGTTTATATCAGATCAATTAGAAGGGTTATTGCTAAGACACAGTGTCAATTTCTGTATAACACTACATTTAATATTACACAGTTAGTTTAAATATTAAGGCCCTGATTCAGAGCCGGACGCTCTGACCAGAGCGCTCGCTCTGAATCAGGGCCCACCTCCATTAATATGGAGCGTCCTCCTGGACGCTCGTACAGCTGTGGGTCACCACCCACAGCATATACGAGCGTGCCGGATGATGGTCGCGATGGTCTTGACCATTGCGACCATTGAAACTCCGAACAGAAGCCTGCGGTTGAGTTTCTCAACCGCAAGGCCAGGAGTGATTTTGGCTCTATCAGAGCCAAAATCACTCCCACTGACATCACTAGTGATGTCAGTGGGGCCAGCTTCAGACGGTAGGTGTTCCCTTGGGAACGCCTCCGTCAGGCAGGTACGCCCCTGGCACGCCCACCAAAGGGGGTGTGCTGTCAGTCAACATCGACAGCACGCCCCCTTTGATGAGACACTACAAGCGAAGGAAAGTCCTTCACTCGGCGCGTCTCGCACATGCGCACGACGGAGCTCCCTCCGTCGTGCGCATGTGCAGTGCAGACCATCGACCCACTTTAAAAGTTCACCATTTTATTTAAACACATGGAACTGTTTACACACATCGTTTATATCAGATCAATTAGAAGGGTTATTGCTAAGACACAGTGTCAATTTCTGTATAACACTACATTTAATATTACACAGTTAGTTTAAATATTAAGGCCCTGATTCAGAGCCAGACGCTCTGACCAGAGCGCTCGCTCTAAATCAGGGCCCACCTCCATTAATATGGAGTGTCCTCCTGGACGCTCGTACAGCTGTGGGTCACCACCCACAGCATATACGAGCGTGCAGGATGATGGTCGCGATGGTCTTGACCATCGCGACCATTGAAACTGCGAACAGAAGCCTGCAGTCGGGTGTGCGGTCCCACTCTGACAGCGTCCTTTTCACTGGGTGTCTGGGGTATTTAAGGTAAGCTTCATCCTTTTGTCATGTATATCCTGATGAAAATGCAGTGAAATTATATAGGCATTGAAACGTTGACCACTATTACCGCTGCCTGAGAGACGTTCTTTTGCATGCTTGGAGTGCTACACCACGATATATTCTATCTACTTGACCCTGTGTGGGCACCCAGCTAAGTATTTTACAGTTACAAGGAGTGCCGGACATTGTTTCAATTTGTGCATAGAGACATTCAGAGTGGCGTTCTGGATGTCTTTAGTCAGGGCACCCTCCTTTATTTCATTCATATTTCATTCATCCAGGAAATAACAAAAAAATTTTAATCTTCTATTAACACAATTACCTCGTAGCACTGGATTTGTGTGCTCACTAATCATTATCATTGTCTCACTGTTTGTCCACTTTCTGATGCTGCTAGATTTATGCTGCTATACTAATGCTGCTACACAGATGCTGCTATTTCCATAATTATTTGCTGCTTCAATATTGCGTTGTTTGCACAGTAGCTAGATACATTATCTAAGGTTTTTGCATGAACTTATAATCACGTTGCACTTTTTTATATATCACACAATGTCTGAAATTGAACCTGAAGATGTGGCTAGTGGTAGATTTCTCTCACATTTATTATCCTGTGGGTGGTATACATTCTTACTCAGAATCTGAGGCTGAGTCTATTCTCTATGAAGCTGAGTTGGGGGATCAATTTGACATACAGCCTGTTGAAGACCTATACCATGAGTTGTTAAAAATTAAAAAGAAAGGGATTGATTATTTTTATCATGGACTGACTCTAAGCGATTATTATAGAGCTAAAAAAATCCCTAGAGGACTTAGAATAAAGAATTGTCCCACTATAGGAAGACATGATATTTTTTTTGCAAAAAATGGGTAGCAATACTCAATAAATGTTTGTTTGATCTCTTACTTTTGATCATTGAACAATCAACTAAGGAATTAAACAGCATTAAACAAAAAATAAATGTGTTTGAAGCCATTCATAAATCCACATTGGTCAATGATCCCAATATTAACTGGCTAGAAAAACTGGAAAATCAGGTACAATCCTATAAAAGAGATTTGATAAAATTTTAAAAAGAAAAATGTAACAAAGTCGATGCTGATTATGAACTGCATACGGTATACCAATGGACTAACAATACTTACCCTAGGAGTGAAACTAAAAAACCTTTTTTTAGGAGACATAGACGTGGGCAATATGAATCTGATTCATCTAATGAGCAAAAATCTTCAGGCAGTGAGTCTGACAAAGCTATCTCCAGGAGACGTGCTAAACCAGCTTTTTCCCCTTTAGGAATCACGACCAGATCAAAAGAAGGAGACGGTACACGAGACGTGGAGGACAGAGCCAGAGGAAGAGGACGTGGCAGCAAGCCACCATTACCGCAGAAAACCTAGTGGTTAATTTATCCTCATTTGAACTATCAGACACTGACCTAAGAGTATTGGGCAGAGGACTATCATTTGTGCCGACAACCAAATTTGATTCTTTCCAGTGGCAGGTTGAATTGCACAGGCTGAACAGACAATTAAAATTGAAAGAATATTTTGCCAAACCAACCGTGATGGTTAGTGAATACAACAACCAAATACCCACTGAACTTCGCAAATTACAACCGCGCTCTTCCTTTGATCCCCAATCCTTTAATCCATCAATTAAGACGTTTATGAGAATGTTAGAAACTGAGGTTAACTCTGAAGTCGAACATCTAACTCCTCCGAAATACAATCTGAGCCAAATAGAATATAAGGCTCTTCAATCTCTTGCTCATAATCAAAACCTGATTTTTCGCCCAGCAGACAAAGGGGGTGCCCTGGTAGTCCAAAATTTATGTGACTACAAGACACAAATTGATACACTCCTCAGTGATAATGATACATATCGGCGTCTTCCATCTGACCCCACGATGTCTTTCAAAAAGGAACTGTTCAACCTTTTACAAAATGCAGTGGATCAAGGATTAATAACAGAGGAATTATCGCCAGCATTAAAACCATAATTTCCAGTTGTGCCTATTTTATATACGATCCCTAAGATTCATAAATCCATGACTAATCCACCTGGTCGACCCATCATCAGTGCACGAGGATCCCTCTACCAACCTACAACGGTCTATCTAGACTCTCTCTTTCAACCCTGCATTAGGGAACATCCACATTATCTTTTGGATACGACAATGCTCCTTAAAAAGTTACAAACACTACCCCCTTTGGATGGTGAAATTTGGATTGCAAGTCTGGACTTCGGTAGTTTATACACTGTCATTCCACACTCAGAGGGTCTCAAGTCTGTTCATGACTTTTTACTCAATCATCCAAAGTATGAAGGACCGAATCTATCATTGATCATGGAACTACTTGAGTTAACCCTCACAAAAAATTACTTTTTGCATGACAACAAGTTCTTCCTTCAGTTAATCGGATGTGCAATGGGGTCTAGCGTAGCACCTTCCCGTGCTAACATTTTTATGTTTGCGATAGAAGATGCTCTGTTTTTTTGTGATTCTAAGATCTCTGATAGAATTATATTTTATACACGCTACATTGATGATTTACTGCTTATTTGGAGAGGTCCTAAACAGGATCTTGTTGACCTCATCAATATGCATAATATTAGTGATAGTCCTGTAAAATTGTCATTCACCATTAGCGATTGCAAAATTCATTATTTAGATGTCTGTATTTCCATCAATTAAGGCAAAATTGACACTAGCCTTTATTCAAAAGAATCAGATAGGAATAATCTATTATGCCCTAGCAGTTGTCATCCTACTCCTTTAATCCGTTGTCTCCCATATTCTCAACTGTTGAGAGTTAAGAGAATAACATCAGACCCTGAGTTATTGAATATTCAAATGGATGAAATGATCTCGAAATTTGTATCGAGAGGATATAATCTCACCCACTTGCAAGAGACTAAGGAATATGTAATGAGTCTAGACAGGGATCAATTATTATCTAATCAAGATAATAAGGCTAAGTCAAACACTATCCCTTGGGTCAACAAATTTTCACCTGTTAGTAGCCGTATTAATAACACCTCAAAAAAACTCTGGCCCATCATTCAATCCGATCCTGATTTAAAACTACAAATCACTAAGCTCATGTCTTGTTATACCAGGGGACATAATTTTAGAGATATCCTGGTTAGGACGAATATTTCAAGTCTTGGTCCCGAGACGGAACCTTTCGCCAATCGTAAAACTGGATGCTTCAGGTGCACATGCTTTGTCGTTATCTCATACCTGGTAATATTTTTTACCATCCCATTCGGGTAAAAAATATACAATTAGACATAAACTTACATGTAATTCTAGCTTTGTAGTATACCAAATCCTTTGTCCGTGTGGCCTTTCATATATCGGCAAAACCTAAAGAACCTTTAAAGAAAGAATGGCCGTACATCGATCGGCTATTAGATTGGCATTAAATTCCGGACATAGCGACCAAACTGTCGCACGTCATTTTCTTAAAGCTTCTCATTCCTTATCTAGTCTAAAATACTGTATGATTGATCATATTCCATTATCCATCCATGGTGGCAATAGACCTTTGCAATTGCTCAGATGTGAAGCCAGATGGATTTACCGCTTGGGGACTTTAGCTCCCAAGGGACTAAATGAACAGATCGGCTTTGGGTTATTTTAGGCATTCTTTACATCATTATATTTATCATTATCAATGTAGTTATATTATATTTTTGTTCTTGATGCCCAATTTAGCGATATTTGGGTTTAATTTTTATTTTAAAGCTTAAATTTTTTTTTTTCATATATTACATTATACTGGCTGTCTGTTAACTAATGTTATATTAGTTTTTTGTTTTCATATTTCCTGTCTAATTAATATTTCAATATATTGAAACAGTACTTCTTAATATCCACAGTTTTTGTAGGAACATTTTGTCTTTTTATAGTATTTCATTTAACTGTTTCAGCATGCAT
The DNA here is from genome assembly GCA_031769625.1 of Taudactylus pleione. NCBI lineage: Eukaryota > Metazoa > Chordata > Amphibia > Anura > Myobatrachidae > Taudactylus > Taudactylus pleione. Next base: position 12,049,875 of record JAUIMM010000153.1, on the reverse strand, counting down.
ACATTTTCCTTTATTTGTATATTTTTTCTCTTTTCTGTACATACAGTGCACTATATTAGTTATGTTATTCATGTATTTTGTTTATTACAGTCTCTATGACTACGATGAGTCAGCGCTGCTGCGCCGGGCGTGATGACGTCATTGTGTATGCGCCGCCGTCCAGTTGGGTGTACGGTCCCGCTCTGACAGCGTCCTTTTCACTGGGTGTCTGGGGTATTTAAGGTAGGCTTCATCCTTTTGTCATGTATATCCTGATGAATATGCCGTGAAATTAAATAGGCATTGAAACATTGACCACCATTACCGCTGCCTGAGAGACATTCTTTTGTATGCTTGGAGTGCCACACCACAATATATTCTATCTACTTGACCCTGTGTGGGCAACCAGCTAAGTATTTTACAGTTACAAGGAGTGCCGGACATTGTTTCAATTTGTATATATATATATATATATATATATATATATATATATATATATACAATTGTACACATATTTAGGAATTAATTTATGATATTATCTATCATTGATATAGAGACTATAAATATTCTACTGATGGTGAGGAAATTATTTATTTTCTATTGGATTTAATGACAATGTCATAGTTTAGATAAGGATTATCCCATAATAAATACTGATAGAATAGATGAAGGGTTTTGCCATCTTTGGGAGATATTTATAGGTATAGCCGGGCTGACTCCATCTAATCCCGGAGTAACAGGTAGGAAAGAGTTAATGGAATGATGACTCCATCAATATTATTTTTATTATTATTATTATTACCAGTTATTTATATAGCGCACACATATTCCGCAGCGCTTTACAGAGAATAGCTGGCCATTCACATCAGTCCCTGCCCCGATGGAGCTTACAATCTATATTCCCTATCACTTGCGCACACACATACACACTAGGGTTAATTTGTGTTGGGAGCCAATTAACCTACCAGTATATTTTTGGAGTGTGGGAGGAAACCGGAGTACCCGGGGGAAACCCACGCAAGCACAGGGAGAATATACAAACTCCGCACAGGTAGGGCCGTGGTGGGAATCGAACCCACGACCTTAGTGCTGTGAGGCAGTAACGCTAACCATTACACCATCTGTGCTGCCCAATACCAATGGACATAGTGCCGTAATCTAATTTAAATTACTTACACTGATTTGTGATTGGCTGAAGGGGGTATTTAAGGAGTCTCTGTGTTCCGGCTCCGTTTGCCTTGTTAAAGCAATCTTTGCGAAATGTACATCAGCACTAGCCGAATGTCTGTCATGTCTCACTAAAAATAACTGTTGTGTGATTTATCAGGTGTTAGTCGAATTACTGGCTGGACTGCTGACCCCGTTCACTGTAGTGACTCTACTGCTCCCACATGTGTCGAAGTCAAATAATTGAGTATGATCGCTGTACAAATATTATCTGACAAATTAGTCATCTATGGTCTGATGATGAATTGCTTGGACGCTACTATGCATCAGTGCAATTCCGATACGCACAAATATGTATATATATTTATATTACTACAAGGTTTAGTCAGAGTGTGGAAGACAGGTTTTAATGTGTATGTCTGTGAGAGTTTTGAGAAACTCTGCATACTAATACAATATGTCTGTAACAAATAATTAAAATGTAACACAGATAGTGGTATGATCAGAGAAGGGTTCTAAATGCAAAGTTAAGAATCATTGTCAGGAACCTGCAAATCATTAACAATTGTATACCTTTTGTTCAATACTACTGCTGTTCAAAGGAACTGGCATTTAGACTTTGAATAGGCAGAGGAAAACCTTTGAATTAGCTACCAGACGACGTGACTTCAGCAAACAGCTGTTGGTCTCCCCTGCTTAGAAATAAACCTTTATTTACACCTTAGAATTTGGTTCAGGCAATGTCTAAATATTAAAATATGCCAGAAAAGGTTTTAGTAGCAAATAATTATGTTGTGAAATGTATGTATATGGTATTTAAAGTATAAAACATAGTAGACAAGTCATGTTTGGTACCATTCTAAATCCCTGTTTATTTGTAGATCTCTGTTTCTATCGGCAAGGAAATCGCAGCATGCATTCGCAAGATATGAATTATAGGTTAGAATGTATTTCTGTATGTATTGTCTTTTTTATTAGTTATTTGGTGGGAAAACAATACAAAGCAACATCTGAAGATCTGGGACATACCCCCACTAATACCATATGAACTAACCAATGAACGGAGTGACCTGAAGCAAGAACCAATGAGCATTTGTTATTCTGTGCCTTTGTTGTCTCTGAAACCTGTACTGAATATAGGCTTGTGAGCTGGGGCAGTAGTCAGTCATTTCTCCATATCCTTGGGTGATGGTGACCACAGATTCAGGATTGAAATACTGCATACTGGACCAGTGCACACGCGTATGTATCAATTTGTATTTACTTGCTTTTTTTGCGCTGATTGTGTTAGATCAAAGCGTGTAACTTTCTTTTTATTGCAATATAACTTTTTGTGCTTTGGAACCACAATTGGATTGGAAATCAACTATTTGTTATGTGACTTGTAGTGCTAAATAGCGACATTTTGGGTATATAGATTTAGAGGTATCAATTGATGGGGGCTCGCAGCTGATATCACGCCAGAGGAAGTTGCACGATAGCGAACGGATCTTGATTCCGCAACAAAGAGTTGAAGGCACCATATGTAGGTAAGAACGCACTGTGTTCAAAACCCTGCTACCATTTAGTGTTGTGGAATCGATGTCCTTTATTGTGTGATTTTGAGGGGCGCTGATTAGGAACCTGGGGACAAGAGAGAAAGGTTTGTTTATTTTATTGTCTGTTCGCGCTTTATGTGATAGTCGCATTATTGTGTATGCGAGTAGTCGCACAATAGCGTAATTTTTTTTATTTTGCGCCTTAGTGTATCAGTCGCATTATTGTGTATGCGACTGGTCGCACAATAGCATACACGTGTATCCGGTAATGCTGCCGTGGGTTTAAACAGTCATTTTGATAAATAGTCTTGTTATATGCATAGCGTGGTTAACTGATTAACCCCTTTAAATTGCAGCTGCCAAATTTAAGTAAAGGATTTTTTTTGCCACAGAAAACAAAGGTGTATGAAAGTGAATGTATGCATGTGATGTAAATAGGTCACTGTCTGTTAAGCCTAGTGAAACTTAGTAGGTGCCCAATGGGGCAAGAAAACTACTGGGCCAGTGTACAGAGCAGGTACATTGTGGTACTCGGTAGCTAACTGTAAGTTTCCCATGCGATTGGACCGCATAGTTGGGTAGACTATGAGTGTGACAGGGGGCATGTGGAGTCAAATCACTGGAAAGGGTAAGCACTATTGGAACAATTACATGCTACCAGTGGAAGTAACTCGAAAAGGGGAGGAGTGCGTACACGTAGCTCACTGAAATCGTGTACATAACGAGTGGCGAAGCTTGGTTGAATTTGCCGCAAGCAGGGTAGATTGCAATAGGCAGGTATTTTGCTCCTCGTTGTGCAAGCTGACCAAAATGGCTAGTGGGTCAGCAGGCATAATGGGAAGGAGTGCATAATAGTAGCTTGTGAAATCATGTACCGGTCGACATTTTCTTAGCGAGGTTTCGGCATTTTCCCAGATTGGGTGCTAAGCAATCGCTAGTTATGGTCGATGATAGGCTGCTCATGAATGGATTGACAGGATCGGCAGGGCATATAATGTATACAAGTATGGTAAGCATGCAATTGCGTACTGTGATGTATGGGTTAAGATGACCGAGGTATGTGTGAAGCCTTTCCCTAAAAGTGGCAGTTTCGATTTTGAGGTGCTAAATAATTTAAGAGATAGAACATGTGTAGTCAAATCCCTGAGTAAAATACAATGACTGTTTAAAGTTGTGGCAGCACAAGGGGAACACATTTTTAAGGTAGCATGCATGTGACGCAAGATAGCGCAGGCATACTTCTATCGCCCTATGTGATGGAAGTTGGAGGTACAGCCGATGACAATAATAATAAAAATGTAACAAGTAATATTTTTTTCCACTGTGTTAAGGCACTTTAAGGTAAGGTTTCTAAAGAAGAAAAATGAACCCACTATAAAATCAGTCATGACTGAAATTGGTGAGATTAATGTAAAAAGTAATGGTTTAAAGGAAATATGTTTGTGGTTAAGCAAAATAATCTATCATTGCTATAAAAGAGCAATTATTAACATTTTAGAAACTTAGGTGGTTATTCATGATTTTGGAATGTACTGTATTAATCAGTCTGCATTTCAGGAAAGAGAGATCTCTTAGATTACAGTAAATATTGGGATTGGGAATTCAATTCAATATTGTTACTATATGTTAATAAGAACAGGTTTTTTTCCCTTGAAACTTCTTAGAAGTCTAGGCAGTAGATTCTTTTGTTGTGTTTATAAGAGATTTACTGTGATCTAGTAATAACAAAAATTGTGATTCTAAATTACAATAGATAGAATGTTAACTTAAGTTATAAGGTGGCCGTCTCAATAAGAATATCACTCCAGTGTTGAATTCTCATAGTACTAATTATAAACTTACTTATGTTAATTTTTCTCTATTTTTGAAGAAATGGTAATCAAATGTATCTTGTATTAACCCTGTCTGTGCTGCCTATATCATGTAGGCCACCCAGCAGCATATCTGCAGTGAAAATTGGGCATTAAAGTCACACATGTACAATGCTTGTTTTAATGTACTAGGGGAAATCATAAGTAATGGCAGCCAATGCAGATATGAATAATTTTTAAGTATTTGAAGCAAATTAATGTAACTGGAAATTAATTTTTTTAGTGATGATAAAATTATTTTTACATATTAGAACGTGATATATATATATATATATATATATATATATATATTGATGGATTGTTCCAATGTGGTGTGTTCTGAGAATGTCACAAACATTATAATTGGCAAATTTTAAGATGCTTGTTATGATTTACATGTATTTAGGACTTTCTGTTGTTCTCAATGTCTGATTGGGAACAAAAGGGTGGTGGGTTTACAAACAATCTTGGAAAATAGGGATCTGTGCAATACAGGGCATTACTGAACACACACACATGCCATACAGAACTATTGAGGTTTATTTTGTGTATGTACTGAAAATTTCCTTGTAAGTACGGTAGTTTATAGATTTGTGTTAGATTAAGAAATTCAGTTCTGAGTAAGTTATGACATATGATGTATTAAATAGTATTATCTGTGTATTATATTGCATGTAAACCACACATTACCTTGTAGTTATAACTGAGTATGATTTGAATGCTGATTTTTCAGCCTAATGATGGCTTGCTTCACTGATAGTGACAGCTCTTTGGATCTCATATTGAGAGTCGACAGCAACTGATTCCAAATGCAAATGTCACGCCTAGAATCAACTCCAGAACTTTTACCTGCTTAATTGATAATGAAATAACGAGGGAATAGCCCACACCTGTCCATGATATAGCTTTTGAGTTGATAGTCCCATTACTTTTGGCCCCTTAAAAAGTGGGAGGCACATATAGAAACCGTTGTAACTCCTACACCGTTCACCTGATTTGGATGTAATTACCCTCAAATTAAATGTGAAAGTCTGCAGTTAAAGCACATCTTGTTTGTTTCATTTCAAAGCCATTGTGGTGGTGAATACAGGCCAAAATATGAAAATTCGGTCAATGTCCCAATATTTATGCACCTGACTGTATATATACTGATAAGCAGAATATGGTTGAAAGAAAAAGACTGACCCGCAGTTCGACGAAGTCTGTAGAAAAAAGGTAAAAATGAATCATTTCATAAGATGCCGCAGATGTTAGGATGTTTAAATAATTGATTTCCTGTAGGTAAACAGGTCATGTGGTAAGTATAGATGACTGCAGGAAATATGATTTTTAAATAGCAATGTACGTAATATTTTAGATAGTGGGAAACAATGTGATATACATAATGTTGGACATGAGATATTCCTTAGAAGTAGAGATATCATATGAAATGCAGAGGTAAGGAAATCTAGGTTTGTCATTTCTGCATACATAAGGAGACGTCTTTATCTTTTCTGATTACAGGTGATAATGGATTTAACTATTATGCTTATAACAATGTTTACGGTATATGCCATTGTTCTCAAGACTGTGTACAGGTAAAAGTATAATAATGTATATCAGAGAGAAGGGGATTCTAAAATTGCATAGTTGTGATAAGTAAGTATTGCAACCCCTGACCCAATTCATAGGAATTGGAAGATGGATGTACAAGGTTTGGTTTGTAGGATATTGGAAAGATTAATTACTAAACATAAGGTGTATATCTCATGAAGTAGTGTATGTGTTAAATGACATCAAAGCTGTTATAAGTGGTAACAGTTCATACGGAATGGTTTTAGAGATCTCCAGTGATTTTGGTAGCAGATACAAATGTGATATCTTTGTTTATGTATATCCCTGTAAAACCTGGTTAAATTGTGATGTAAGTATTATGGATAACCAAAGGGTGGAGGTTTCATCCACCAGAACAGGAGGATTGTCATAGATCATAAAAATATGCATATGATCATACTGTTTTGAAAGTGTTGTAGTGACAATAACTCACCGGAATGCAAGTTTTTCTCAAAAACACCTGTTGTAATTTTGATGTTTTAGCTCTTGTGACTAGTAGTGACACTCACATGTCCTAGGAGGAGTAGTAGTGGAAGGGAAAATACACATCCATTTCCCAGCAGCGGTGGTAAGGTCTGTAATTGCTAAGGGTTTTCAATGAGAAAAATACATTTAGGATTGTTCCAAAATTGGTCTTATATTTAAACAGGTTTCACAGGATGATTTTCTGTTACTGCTAAATGAACTGTAAACAGTTTGTAAGTTTGGAATAGATAGGAATTATTTACGTATTGACATTGTATGATGTATATTAACAATTCTTTCTAGTTCCCCAGAACATCGGAATACAGGTCAAAGTGTATTAAAAAGCCCAGGATATACATGGGTATTTGAAGGTTGGAAATTAGGGATAATCATTATGAAAAAGGAAAAGGCATTGAAGGACCTTGACTGCCACCTAGTATAGAAAACGAGGTAAAGTTGATTCTGTAAACACTTGTCAATGTCAATAAGTTCTGTTTTTTGGAAACTCCAATATGGGCCGACAAAATTCTAAATTGTCACAGTGAAGCGGGGGGAACCACTAATGCTCGAAGAATCTGTTTTTTGTCCATGTAGGCAAATCAAGTCAACAGCAGGATATCTGAAGACTGCAGACAGATCGGGTGGAAGACGTCAGATTGGGTACGAATGATGGACACATTCTAGAGGACAGATATCTCAAATTTCCTATTCTAGATGCTCACAAGGCCCAGCTGCGGACAGATAATATTCCTGGTAGATGATGAAGATAACCAGATGAGACACAGATTGGAAGAATCAGGATCCAGATTATCCAGAAGCATGCCCTCACCCCTTTGGGCAAAGATAACATAATAAGAACAATCATACGTTTTCTTGATTTAGAACTATGAAAACTATATTGTTATGATTGTCTCCAAATTGAATTCTCTCTCTTTTACCACCTCTATAATCAACCTGCATCAACACCTACGCTAATATAGTGAAGGATTGCATTACAACCCCGACATTGAATGTGCCTACAGATAATAATATGTAAACAGGCAAAGTCATGTATAATAATAATTATTGTAAATGTTCCTTTAAACATCCTAGATAATGTAGTCTCATTTCCCCAGACTTCCTTTATAGTTTCGATGAGATCCCACATCCTACCCATGGTCCCATATAGATCCACTGACTGTGTATAAGGGTTGCTCTACCCTCTTGAAATGCATTTTTAACGGTTCAATGACCGACTTGTGTCACACCATTTAGAACATTGAATAATACATTATTATGCATGACTGGAAAAGTTAAGATCAGAATGTGATAGTTTTATGTTTGCTATCAAAGGGTGGGATGTCAAAGTCAAATAATTGAGTATGATCGCTGTACAAATATTATCTGACAATTTAGTCATCTATGGTCTGATGACGAATTGCTTGGACGCTACTCTGCATCAGCGCAATTCCGATATGCACAAATATGTATATATATTTATATTACTACAAGGTTTAGACAGAGTATGGAAAACAGGTTTTAATGTGTATGTCTGTGAGAGTTTTGAGAAACTCCGCATACTAATACAATATGTCTGTAACAAATAATTAAATTGTAACACAGATAGTGGTATGATCAGAGAAGGGTTCTAAAGGCAAAGTTAAGAATCATTGTCAGGAACCTGCAAATTGTTAACAACTGTGTACCTTTTGTTCAAAACTACTGCTCTTCAAAGGAACTGGCATTTAGACTTTGAATAGGCAGAGGAAAACCTTTGAATTAGCTACCAGGTTATGTGACTTCAGCAAACAGCTGTTGGTCTCCCCTGCTTAGAAATAAACCTTTATTTACATCTTAGAATTTGGTTCAGGCAATGTCTAAATATTAAAATATGCCAGAAATGGATAATATATATATTAATCCATCACAAATACACTGAATTGCATAACGCACACATATAGACTACATGCATACACATAGATGCTTATATGTGTATCCACATGCATACACATAGATGCTCACATGCGTACTCACATACACACATACGAACATTACACGGATGCACATATGCGAAGGCATATGTATAAAAAGGTTCCTTCACATTAAACGTAATATTAGAGGTTTTAGTAGCATATAATTATGTTGTGAAATGTATGTATATATTATTTAAAGTATAGAACTTTGTAGACAAGTCATGTTTGGTACCATTCTAAATCCCTGTTTATTTGTAGATCTCTGGTTCTATCGGCAAGGAAATCGCAGCATGCGTTCGCAAGATGTGAATTATAGGTTAGAATGTATCTCTGTATGTAGTGTCTTCTTTATTAGTTCTTCGTCAGGAAAACCATACAAAGAAACATCTGAAGATCTGGAACATACCCCCAGTGATACCATATGAACTAACCAATGAATGGAGTGACCTGAAGCAAGAACCAATGAGCATCTGTTATTCTGTGCCTTTGTTGTCTCTGAAACCTGTACCGAATATAGGCTTGTGAGCTGGGGCAGTAGTCAGTCATTTCTCCATATCCTTGGGTGATGGTGACCGCAGATTCAGGATTGAAAAACTGCATACTGGACCAGTGCGCACGCATATGTATCGGTTTGTACCTCTGTATTTACTTGCTTTTTTTTGTGCTGATTGTGTTAGATCAAAGCGTGTAACTTTCTTTTTATTGCAATATAACTTTTTGTGCTTTGGAACCACAATTGGATTGGAAAGCAATTATTTCTTATGCGACTTGTAGCGCTAAATAGCAACATTTTGGGTATATAGATTTAGAGGTATCGATACGTGTAATTTAGGAAGGAATAGAGACGGAGTGATATAATGTAAAAATCTGCAGTGGTCTTATACATACACAGACATCTGTGTTACTCCACATGCCAGGAGCGAATATGATTGTGTCAATTAATTAATATTTGGACATCAATGTGCTATAGAAGCGCAGAGTCTAATTATATATAAGCACAGGGAACAGGGAATAAAAACTACAGTCCCTCTATTTTCCCAGCTCACAGAGTGAATGACACAGGCTATACACCATATCAGAATTCTAATGTTGATTATTTACTATAACTTTACCATTTGCATTTAAGTCATTGTGTTGTGTAAATAGCCTTAAAGATTTCTACAGTGTACCTATATTAAAACAGGGTGAATAAATAACACTAATATCTGCTGGAATTCATGATAATCTTACTTTGTTACAGTTAGATACATTACAGCCAGTTGCTTTGGTATGAGAATCTTGAGTAACAATTTCAACCAACCAGACTGTACACACCCTAGATTCTGAATAAAGATAAATATCACATCAATAGATAGATACTCAATTGAATGAGATGTATACCGAGATGAGACATCTATATCAGGGAACTAATTTAATCCCTGGAAATTTGGAGCTATTTGACAGACATTTTATTGCATAAAAGAGGTTTATACTTTCATTTTTACCCACTAATTTTCCTATCTGATATACTACTTACTATCTTTTATTAATATATTTTGCTTTTCTTTATTTATTTCTCTAATTATTTTAATGACTAAATAAAAGTTACATTTTAATATTTGTGCACCATATAAGGACTCCCTTATTTCTCCTACTTTCAATGTATATAGGGTCTCATTTAGACCCGCTCACAAGCGTGCTCACGAGCGGGTCAATGTAGAGGCCCTGCACACGCACAGCGGCCGCGCTGTGAGTGTGCAAGCCCCAGAGTGAAATTCTCTTGCTCCGGGGCTTACTACAAAAAAAGAGGCGGCTGTCGATGGTGATCAACAGCTTGCACCGTTTTGTAAGCGGGGTGGGGGGCTGGCTTGCCAAACGGAGGCATTCCTGATGGAACTCCTGCCGTTTGGGGGTGGCCCCACTGACATCACTCGTGATGTCAGTGGTGAGCTTCCGGCTCTAATAGAGCCGAAAGCTCACTGGGGCTTGCGGAAGACAAGGGTCTCATCGCAAACCCCGATTGTCGCGATGGTCTTGACCATCAACCTGGCCACTCGCTAAAGCTGTGGGTGGTCACCCACAGCCTAGCGAGCGGCCAGGAGGCTGAGCCGGAAAATAGATGCGGCCACCCTCATTCAGAGTGAGCGCTCGCATTTTGTGAGCGCCTTTGAATAAAGTCCATAGGGCCTGATTCAGAACTGCTCCTAAGCGGCCGCTCGTTCATTCCGAGCGATGTTTGCACAACTGCGCATGCGTATGGATCGTAATACGCATGCGCGAACCAGTCAGTGCGGCCAAAAATCGTTTATTTGCTAAATAGCGAATGCCTGCTATTTTGAGTGACAGGAGGAGGCGTATGTGGGTGGTAACGGGGGAAGGTGCTTGAAAACGGGGAGTGGAGATCCGAACGCAGGTGTGCTTAATGGTCAAAACGAGCGTTTTAAGGGTGTGCATAATTAATACAGCAGCGTCATTGACCACGTCACTGGGTTATTTTATAGTCAGAACTGCTCGCAAGATTGCTGTAGGAAAAACCAATCACAAGAATAGCGAGCAGTTCATACGCTGGTCAATGTACTCGATTAATCTAATAAATAGCGGACATGACGTAGGATGCGAGCGGCCAAGGTGCATAGTTTTCCAAAAAACGACCGCATGTTTTGTTCGCTCGTTCAGACCTAGAGGCGTGAACAGACCGCAAAGAGCGAACGGTTCATTTGAATAGCCACCCCTTTTTCCTGAACGAGCGAGCGCAAATAGCGTCCGGCTCTGCATCAGGCCCATAGTCCACAGGCTTGGAAGAGATCTTCTCTTCCCCACTGCAGTCAGTTACTACCACCCAGGGTCATGTGCAGCAAGTGGCACTGTGTGGTCAGTGAACACTGGACAGAACTTGCCAGGTGAGGTCACCCCCAGCCCTGCATTACTACTACAACATGTGCAGCAGTAGAGGCAGGCCATTTGCAATGAAGATGTGGGACTACAAGTCCCAGGGGGGCACCAATGCTCTTTCTCGCACAGTGCACCAAAATGTCTAGTTACGGCTCTGATAATGATGATGGTTGTTAGTGCTAGCTACAATAGTGCTTTTTATAGGCAGATTGTGAATTCACCTCTGAAGCTCATAGGTACATGAAAAGATCATAGGATTTTGAAGTGAGCAATTCAAAAATAATGTTTGCTACTTTAATTTGAACAGGAATCAGAGACGTCACTAGGGTTGCTGTCACCCGGTGTGGTAACTCTGGTGTCACTGCCCCTTCATGGACTTCCTCCTGTATCACACCACACAGAGGGCCTCATTCAGACCCAGTTGCAAGCGCTGAGCGCTCGCAACTGGGTCGATGTTTGCACACTGGGAATGCGCACGTTGGAGCCGGCTCCGACGTGCACATGTGCGAGACCCAGCTAGCGACGGCTGCTCCGTCGCTCCGGGTCTCGCACCAAAGGGGGTGAGCTGTCGATGTTGATTGACAGCTCGCCCCATTTGGAAGGCTGGCCGGGGGGGGGTGGCCGGCCAAATAGAGGCGTTCCCGATGGAACGCTTGCCGATTGGGGGCGGCCCCACTGATATCAGCAATGATGTCAGTGGAGAGCTTCCTGCTCGATCAGAGCAGGAAGCTCCCTGGGGCTTGCAAGTGCCGAGACCCAATCTTAGGGTCTTGTCGCAAGCCCCAATGGTCGCGATGGTCCTGACCATAGCGACCATCACCCTGGTCGGTCGCTAAGCTGTTGGTGGTTATCCACAGCTTAGCTAGCGACCAGGAAGCCACACTTCAAGATGCAAGTGGCCACCCTCAATCATTTTGACTGCTTGCATCTAACGACCGGGTCTGAATGAGACCCGGAATCCTTAGTAAGGTTTCACCACTTTTTAATTCACTTCTCCCAGGTCACTTCATCTACAGTGTACCCAGCTTTTGGCAAATATATATATTTTTTCCGAAATAATACTGGATTAATATTGAAATTAACCATTGTCTATTACAAAAAAAATTTATTTCAATACAATCCACTTTTATTTCAAGAAAAACATATATATTCCATTAAGTATAGTATATATGTTAAACTGTAAATACTATTACCAACTTTCAATACACACAACAATAACAGGCAGCTGGTAAGGCTGAAAGCTGAGCCAGCCACGGATTGACAGAAGACTGAGCAGAGCCCTAGGTATGCACTTGAATGCAGGTCCTCCCTTTTGGCAGTGCTTAGTCTCCTCCCACTTCTCCCTCCCTGAATGACAAGCAGAGCCGGCGTGCACGATGACCTCATGCAGCATGACGTCACCGCGGCCGGCTTTCAAAAAGGCTACAGGACTATGTAGTGCACTGCAGTGTGCTGGGCCAGTGGGCCTTGAGTCGGCAGGGGTGCGGCCATGATGGTGGCCATGGCGCTTGGTGTCCTGGGGAAGGGGGTGCGGACACATCTGTTAGTAGATGGGGTGTGGGGGGAGTGCAGCTTTTTGGTGTCACCCTTTAACGTATGACACCAGGGTGCGGGCCACACCCCCTAGTGAAGCCACTGATGTGAATAATATACTGTATCTGCTGTACTATATTGAGCTTAATTAGCTGATTTTGAGTCAGAGCAGGGCCGGCTCGAGGCATGTTCAACCAGAGGCTGCACCCCTTCCAACATTCCGATGTCAGCAGGACAGTTCCACTTTTCAGGCACTGTCCCGCTGATCCACCCATGGGCCGAAGTGTCCCGCAGGTGGTCAGGAGGTTGGGCACCCCCACCGCCGCAGCTGCGTGGCAGTGCCGGACCCTGGAGTAGCTGAATGGATGTTGCACGCATGCACGCAGCATCCATTCAGTGCAGGGAGAGGGCTGAGGGAAGCCCAGCTTGTGATGGAGTGCTGGGCTCGATCCCAGCCTAACAGTACACGGGAGGCGTGCCATGTAGGCATGCCCCCAAATAACATCATTTAGGGAGTGTGGCCTATGGTAATTAGACCACACCCCAAATTTTGGACGTGCGCAACTAGGGGGAGAATGCTACCGATCCAGCACATGGTGCGGCTACCCCTGGAGCACAGGGCTGGTGAAAGCATTGATGCTAATTATGACTGTTGTGGTGGCGGTGGTAAAATCAATGGGCTGCACTGGTTTTTGCTTGCAGATGCATGAACCCTCGCATTAGCCTTAGGGATTCTTGCATCAGCATAAAGTAATTAAACAGGGTGCCTGCATGTACTGTACAGTAACTGTGCCTGTGACACAGAGGGCCTGATTCAGATCCGGTCGCAAGTGCTAATCGCTTGAAACTGGGTCAATGGTGGCCCAGAGCGCATGCGCACGACGCGTTTGGGGGCGGCCCACTGACATCACAAGTGATGTCAGTGGGAGAGCTTTCGGCTCTGTTAGAGCCAAAAGCTCTCTGGGGCTTGCGGCCACGAGACCCTACCACAAGGGTCTCGTCGCAAGCCCGATGGTCACAATGGTCTTGACCATCGCGACCATCATCCTGGCCGCTCGCATTAGCTTTGGGTGGCAACCCACAGCAATGCGAGTGGCCAAGAGGCCGCTCCATAAAAAAGAAAAAAGATGCCCTGATTCAGAGTGAGCGCTCTGTCAGAGCGTCCGGCTCTGAATCAGGGCCAGAGTCAGCACCTAATAGTGAAAGTATTTTTTACAATCTAAACAAATACTAAAACATTTTTCTTGTGTTTATGACCTATTTGTGTATATCCCTGACATAAACCTGGCACATGTCTATAGTTACAAAGATGGATGCATCTTACAATGCATGCAACTCCGCATATGGAGGTAAATCCACTTATTTTACAGTCAGGTTTTTTTTTTTTACATAAATTGCATCCAACTATGCAGCAAGCACATAGCCTGGATTTTTTAAATAGGAAGTAGTGCTGTAACTAGAGGTGTGCGACTAGTGCAGCAACACAGAGTGCAGGGCTCACCCATGGCCCTTGCTTCTGGCTAGCAAGGTGCCTGGAATGACACCCTGCAGCCAGTATCGCTGTTGTAGTGCCACCTGTAGCATCCTTTGGACGCTACAGGCAAATGCCCTGCTGCAATTAATTACAGCTGCCTGAAGTGCTCCAGGCACTGCTGTAGTTCTGGGTGCCAGCAGCCCCCCATCCCCTATGCGTAACATCATGATGTCATGCACAAAGGGGGCAAGGTTGGCATAGGGTGCTCAGAGCCCTTGTTATGGCTCTGGCAGGAAGAAAGGGAGTGTTCTCCAGTGGCAATTTGCAAGTGATAGCATGTGTTTGTGTGCCCTATGCAAGAATCATGTACAGCATGCCTGCATATCCACTTTGGTCTTTTAGTCTGCAATTTGAAGCCTTGTGCTCTACTTTTTAGCAAATAAAGCAATTGTACTTTGTTTTTGTTAACTTAGTGTCCTAGTATACAGCATAAGACACATGTTCCAGCAATATTGTCCACAGGTATCCGCTCCTATAATTGTAGCAGCTTTGCCCTTATGATATCAGTAGTTAATGCAGTGGTATTTTACTCCAAGGCTACTACCAGAAAATAAAATTTTGGGGCCAGCTTCAGCTAGCAATATCTTCATCGTCTACACTGACTCTAATGGACGCCAATTGCTGGGTGATGGACAATATCTTATCAATTTATTCATTCACGTCCTTATATTCACTTAGTTTAAGTGCATCTCAGGTGTATTCTCCTCATAAGACCCTCATCATAATGAGCTGCTTGCATGACTATCCACATATCCTTTGCAGATGCCTTTTCATTGATGATTGAATATTCTTGTTCTTCTACAGCTAAGCCTGTGGTTCCAATGGATCTATCCATCTCTTTGGGATTTGGGTTGTCTCCTGGATCAATAGTTACCTTCCACAGTTTCTTACTCTTTAACTGAATTTTTTATGGCAAATTTCCAAGTAGAGTAATTCTCTGAGCCTTTTCATTTTATGAAGCTCATACTTGTGCTTGGAGAATACATTTTCACCTTCAATATGATGATCTAATACTGTTGAACATGTCCTTCGCAACTGTAGTACTGAGCCCATAACTTATCAGCAGATTTTTTCAAGTTGGTATGTGCTTAGCAGATGTAAACAAGGAGGTTAGTCCACACAGTGATTCCAAACCAGAGAAAAATTTACTGAAGATACGGGATACAGGTGATAGAAGATAAATAGCAGTTAATATAATAAGGTAGTAATCTCTCTTTGGCTAAATACTGTACGGCCATACAGCACTGACAGGCTCCAATACACACAATGACAGGCTTGGCAGCATTCAGACCCTTTTATAAAGCCAAGTAAACAAGTTTTGCACCTGCAGTGTAATTGGGTTGACCTTTAAGTCTGGCGACTCAGACATGTTATTGTGGCGGATCAGTAATGCACAGTGAATAACACATCCATGTGATGTTGTTGAGACAGATGAGTCATACACAGTTAAGAGACAGCTTGTAGCATTTAACCATTTAACTACATGTCAACAACCAAGTGTCTCCCATACAACTTTATTGCATTAGACTAGACAGTATATTTACTAAATGGCAGTTTTGCTGGGGTTTTGAAACCTCTGCATATCACCCACAAATTAAAGGACCAAACCACTGAATTACTATTGATAAACCTCAGCTGTATGAAGCATTTATCATGCCTTTGCTACTACAAATCTTGCTTGAGCAAAGTTGGAATTTCTTAATAAAATAGATTTTATTTTTTTGCCTCTTTAATGACTTTGGCTTCATCTCTCTTGAGTCTATATTCGCTAATCCATCAAGTTCAAGTTTCACACCATAATTCAACCATCTTAAACCCCTTGACTTCAGATTTGTACCTCACAATCCATCCTCTCTGGTCTCAGCTTGGCCTGGTTTGACAGGTCTCTGATGGTAACCTAGACAAAAGGTTCTCTTCTGTGAGCCACAAAAACCATGACATGACTGTTTTATCTGTAGGGTTGTTGTAGAGTACTAGATTTAGTGGCTTCCCTGTTATCAAGGCACTAGAAGGGTTGGGATTCTGTTCAGAGTCCTTTAGGATAGCTGTGACCAATGGGACATCGGTGAAGCTGGAAACTGAAAAATACTACCCTACATGCAGACCAGTAGTAGTAGCAAGGATATCACGGGCTGCCTGGAGATGGCAGCAACAGCATACTGTATAGCTGTGCAAGTGTTAAAAGTTAAGAGTTTGCAGATACGCAAGGTCTAGGGGTTCAGGATTATACAATACAGGAGTATGGGATACAGAAGCAGGACAACAGTTTAGGAGGATTGCAGGACATCTGGATTACACAATGTAGGTTAGCAGGAATGCTGGATAGTATGGAGGCAACTGGAGCAAGAAGTACTCTGACCTCTGAGGAGAGAAGTTATACTGACATTGCTTTCCCAGCACTTTTGAGTTTAAATTCAAGGCATAATGATTGCACATAGTTTAGGGTAGGTGCTAGCGTGGTCTAAAAACGATGATGACTAATAGTAAACTAAGGATACACAGGGCCGTAACTAGGGTAGTGTGACCAGTGCCATGGCACATGGCACAGGGCACCGCAGGGCAAGGGGGCGCTGTTTGGGCCTGTCAATTTTCCTGTGTATTATCATTCTCACTTGTAGCTTCCTCTTCTTTTATCCCCAGCATCTCCTGGCCTCCCCTATCTCTTCCCTGGCCCTTCCCCATGAGGCCATGGCTCTTTTTCAGGTGCACTATCTTATGTCCCTATTTAAAAAATAGGGGTGGGGCGCCAATGCTCTCTCTGGCATAGGGCACCAAAAAGTCTAGTTACGGCTCTGATGATACATATAGGGGTTTGTACAATGCAATATATGAACAAACATACTTAAGGCCAATACACTTATTCATTCCATGCAGACAGTGCAGGAGCACATACACCTGATTTCTGTTAATCTCTGGGGCTTATGTAATAGGGTGCCATCTGCTGCTGCTGCGGGAACTGCTGCGAGTCTTCCTTTATTTTTAAAGTGGCAACCATTTTAAAGGCAAAATGAAGCTGATTTCCCACAGCCTCCCTGTATCAATCCCTTTGCAGGGTGCGCAAGAGGTGTGGCAGCAATTGCGCCGCTCACCCACTGCTCCTGCACCTGGCTATCAGGGTGCCTCGAAAGGCACTATACAGCCAGAATCAATGCAGCAGTGATGCCTGGAGCGTCCCTAGGATGCTTCAGGCGTCTCCATCACTGCCCTAACAGCCACCCAGAGCATCCTGAGGATTCTCCGGGCATTGCTATAATTCCCGGCGATCGTGATCCCGTCCCCTCCATGTGATGTCACATGGAGGGGCCATGGCCTGCACCGGGTGGTGGGAATCCTAGTTACAGCTCTGTCCCTCTGTGTCTATATTCTGTAAGAGCCAAGCAATCAAAGGAACAGTACCAGTTTATCATAAAGACCAGAATATATAAATAGGTTGTATATATATAAATTCATGTACTGTAATTTAATCCTATCAATTCATATCTGAAAAATTATTATACGCAAAACTTACAGATAAAAACAGAGTTATGTACAGCCAATAACCATATATTAATTTATTTTCAGATCCTGTTATTAAACTGCCACAAATCCAATTACGGTACATATTTATCGTAGTATGAAATATATTAGAAATGGTACTGCTTGGCCAAAGGTTTTTTATGATAAACTGATACATTTTTAATCACTGCTCATTTACTTTATTAATTAAACAATAACTTAAAGCTGTAATTACAAAGTAGCATACTGACAGCAAGAGTAATCACAACAACATAAAATAAAAAATGTTCACAGGCACAGTTAATTTAGGTTATCAGTAGCTATAGGAAATAAATTGTTCTATATACTGTAATATATAAGACTACAGATACAAAATATACTATTGAATTCAATACCTGGCGGTAAATTTACTAAGAATCGAGTCTGGGACAGTTTGCTTTTTTCAACTCGATTAGATTCACTGAAACTCAGGTGATTTTAGGCTCCTGAGACTCTCAAATTTCCAAAGAAGCTAGTTTAGCTGAGAGTGGGATGGCCGATGGTAAAGTAGAACGAGATTTCTGCCCTGAGTAGCAGGTTTTGCAGGAGATTACTCACCCGAGATTGTAGTGTCTTTTCTCTGCAAAACTCTCCCGAGCAAGCAGTCTGCCCATATCAGTGAGATATGTGTAAACTGCTTGTGGTCTGGCCTGCAAAAAAATGGGTTCTAAGTATAAAAATAAATAAATAGAGCCCCCCCAAAAGACTAACCAGCCTTGGACTTGCCAGCCAGTCCTGGTTGGTTCTTAAAATTACAGGGAACAAAATGTGTAGGATTCCACAGTAATTTAAGAACCAGCACCAGGCAGGAGGGCCAGACCTGGTTTAAAATATAGGGAGAAAAAAATTGTGTGAGGTTCTCCTTATATTTAAAACCAGCTCTGGACCCTTTCTAGCGGGGGACTGATGCCACAATCAGGGGTGCTCTTCACTCATTCTCCATGAACTGTCATTAGCGCACTGTATCAACATGCTATAGTGTGTTGATACAATATGTCCGGGGCCCTTATTGGATTTCTGCGGAGAACATCGTCGGACAAAAGGTGAGTATTGTATCTTTTTTTCAGGTACTTCCATAGGATACTTTATGTTGAGAAGGGGACGTGAACATCTGGGAACAGGTGAGTATGTGTGTATGTATGGATGTAATAAATCTTTACTTTCACGGTGTGTGTGTCTTGTGTTTTTTACACATTTCTTTACAGGTGAACTACATGTACCAGCGGTCCCTTAATGCCCTGCATGCTGGTACTTGTGGTTCTCCAAGTACCAGCATGCGTGGGAGGCGTGCTGGGATCTGCAGTTCCACTGTAAAGACAATTTTTAACACTACACCTACACTATCAACCTGCCACCCACCGCCGAGTGGTGGTGGGGATAGCCCCAGGCTATCAGCCTAGGACAGGGATGCCCTGAAGAGGGAGACTCCTTTATTGGGGGGGTCCTCAACTCCCTAGGGATCCCTGACCTGGGCTGACTAGCGATCAGGGCTGATGATACGGCTGGGAGGCCCGGTGAAAGGGCTTCCCTGTCTGTGGCATCACTCCCCCACTAGAAAGGGTCCAAAGCTGGTTTTAAATAGAAGGGGAACCTCACGCAAATTTTTGCTCCCTATATTTTAAACCAGGTCTGGCCCTGCTGCCTCGTGCTGGTTCTTAAATTATTGTGGAACCCTACACATTTTGTTCCCTGTAATTTTAAGAACCAGGACTGGCTGGCAAGTCCAGGGCTGGTTAGTCTTTTGGGGGGGCCATATGTCATTTTTTTTAAAAACTTTTAAACTTTTTTTTCTATTTACAGGAAGAAACATACATGGATCACAGTGATCTGTGTATGTTCTGCCAAACTCGCAGATCACAGGCAGGTGTGTTTATTTCACAAGTTTTTACAGGAGAGTTTTCCCATCTCATGAGAGTTTAGAAACTCTCTGCTTGGTAAATTCCAGAATCCTATTTTCACTAGTGAAAAGGTTCTCGAGTTTTGCTGATGGGAGTTTTCTAACTCTCCAGTATTTTCCCATAGCAAAGGAGATCTCTCTCCTGAGTTTGACATTAGTAAATTTGAGAGTGGGAAAAAATTCCCAAACTCTCCAGAGTTTGCAAACTCTCACTTTAGTAAATTTACCCCTGAGTACATAAAATACAAAAAAAACATTTCCGTTCATACCTTTGAGTTGAAGCTGATCAATTTTATAGATCCATTTGGTTTCCCTCTGATGCAGCCAGTAACTTAATTCTATAATTTCCTCTTTCTGATGTCTCAAACTTCTCAATCCATTGTCAGGGAGAGAGACAGGCATTGTCTATCATTCACAAATTGCCTGAAAATAGAAGTGTCATACCTAGTATAAGGTTCAATATGTACAATATGTCCTATCTGTCTGCATCCTAATTGGTATGGTTGTTTAGAAATTAGAAACTTTTAGAAGATGTGCAGGCTCGGTTCTACTCGGTTCCGTTCGTTTTTTTTAATCGAATCTTATTGGGTATCAGCTGTCACGAGTTTTGGATAGCCAATAAAATTCGGTAAAAAAAAACGAATGGAACCAAGTAGAACCGAGCCTGCACATCCGTTCATGCCTCTCTCTCTCTTTTTCCCCTCTAATGTAATTGCCTTTTTATATAATAAGTATACTGTATATATGTCTTTATAGCTGTGGCAGAGGATGATTGCTGCGTGTGATTTTGGGAGAGTGCTAACATTAAGCAAATCTCAGTACAGTAAACTGTAGAAACATTAATGATGAGTAATAATAGTCTGGAATGTCAGGGGAGGTTGAAATAATGTTTATACAATGGGTTATACTGCTTTCGCTTTCAGGGGAAACATATGTTGTCATGCGACATAAGATTAATAGAGTCATTAACCAAGAGTACTGGGATCCATCATGCATCATTGAACAGAGTTATTGAAGCACAAATCTTGTTATATCAGATGTGTGTTCATACGGTAAAGTGACATTACATGGTACATTGATCATATTACTGTTAGCCACTACCGCAGAATAAAAGTAAGCTGGTTCTATGTGCTGTTTTATATTAGTAGTTTTATCACTAACTGATTTTCTGAATATAACACAAGGATAAAGTACAATTGTTTTGTAGAAAAAGATACATATCACATGTTTATGTGCTGCCTTCCTGTAATGGAAACTTGCTGTGGAACAATGAGTGGAATGCTTCTGGGGGAGATGAACAATTATTTGCCAATAAATTGTGATAATCTCCCCCCTCTATACTAGCATTTTTGATCGCTTGTACTGTATGCAGGTTTACCTTGTTGTCAGGACAGCTCCATGAATATAAAGATGCCTCGGTGATGCACAGACTTCCAGGTTTATGGCCCAGTAGTTAAAATGTGCATGCACACCCGTAGGCCTGCATAAGCCGCAAGGAATGAATAAGGATCCTTCATATCCCTCTCCGGGGATTTTTTGCTTAAAGAAGCCCATAGGCTTCTATTGAGAAGGCGTTAGCTACAGTATAGAGCACAAGCTCCTGAAAGTTACTCTTTCCCAACGCCTGCCACATATTGGCTTTACACTGTTTGTTACTGCAGTCCTAAATTTTCAGCTCCAACTCACCATATCATGGTGGCTTTACAAATGCCTCCCCTTTATAAATACAGCCCAGTATCAATGCCTGACTTTTGTATCAATATTAATTTGCTCATAAAGAGTTTTCAAATATGTCATGAATTTAATTGCTTGTGAACTCCATTCACAAGAATGATATGAATAAATTATGTTGTCAGATAACGGATATTTATTGCCTTTAAACCCTTTGCAGTGCATTTATAATTGATCTAAATGTGTGTACACACTGGGCGATTAAAGTAGAAGACTGAACGATAACAATATTGTTATCGTTCAGTCGTTCACTTTATCGTTCATTTTTTCACCTAAATGATGAACGATAACGACGAACGACCAATAATGCGCGTTTCCGCAGGTCATTGTTCTTTATCATTCATCTGGCAAACATGCAGGCAAACCTGACGATATTGTAAGGTTGCTGCATGTTGGGGAATGGGAGAGAGCCCGGCGCTGAACGATATCGTTAATGATATCGTTTAGCGGGTGTGCTCAATGTCATGAACGACATTGAGCACACCCTGCCAGGGACACACTAGACGATATCGCTCAGGGTGCATATCGTCTAGTGTGTATGCTCCTTAAGTGTGACATTTGTTGCAAGCTTGTCATATATATTGACTCATAGAGCAGCAATGCAAATGATTAGATACTGATATTCGATCATATATAATCAGGCATTAATATGTGGAGAAAACTCTCAATGTCACTTGCATTATGGAGATTTTAGAATGGAAAATAAATAATAAATGTTAAGTTTTAAA
Source organism: Taudactylus pleione (assembly GCA_031769625.1). Taxonomy (NCBI): domain Eukaryota; kingdom Metazoa; phylum Chordata; class Amphibia; order Anura; family Myobatrachidae; genus Taudactylus; species Taudactylus pleione. The sequence goes on along the minus strand of JAUIMM010000153.1, from coordinate 12,027,503 downwards.
TACCATAAAATAATGTCTTTAACTTGTACATTTGGTAACTAAGACAATCTGAGTAACATTTACCAACCAATTCATGGTTTAAGGGTCACTTAATTCTGGTCTTAGGTGATGTTGGCATATACTGTATATCAAAGTGGAATCGATGGAAAAGAGGTGTTTGTATGGGTGTGGTATAATAGATCGACTATATAAAGATTCCATCTTTGTATAGTATATAGCATTTGAACCTGTCGACCTTTTAAGCCTGTCAACCTTCAGCACTATCCACATTTTGTCAGTCGACCTTTTGACCTTGTTTACCTGTTGCATGCCGACCACCTGGGTCAACCTATTGACTGTTGATCTTTACATTGTTGATCTTCCATCTGGATACAATTTGGAATGAACACTTCCTACCTTGGACTTTCATCTTAGTGTTGGTGTGACCGGTCTTCTTTTCCACCTCTTCCACTTTCATATGCACTAACCCAGTAAGAATTGACTCTTGGTACAGAGGCTTTAGTTTTATTTCACTCTGTTTGTCACTTGTGCAACAATAAAGAAGAGTATGTTTTATATTAATGCACATATCCTTTGTTATTAATATACGAGGGTGGTTCAATAAATAAAGTAACAAGACCTCTCATTGTGTAAATGTATTCAACATTTACATATAATTAATAGTATGGCTTTGGTACAGATAATTTTTGCACATAGTCCCCATACTTGTCTAAGCATTTCTTCCAATGGTACACCGAGGTATCTCTCCCGGCATAAAAGAAATCAGTGTCAAGTGCCTGAAGCCGGAGTATGATGGCTTGCTGAACTTTACCGTCAGTTCCAAATCACCTTCCACCAAGGTTCTTCTTCAATGGTCCAAAGAGATGGAAATCACTTGGTGCCAGGTCACAGTTGTAGGAAGATAGGTCCAGTACCCCCAATGGTAGTACCATAACAACTCACTTGTGTGTTTGGTGTACTTGGTGAATAAGCGCTAATAAGTAAATCTCGTGTAATTATGTAAAATGAATAATATAGTAATAAGAAGGTAAGTAAAATAAATAAAATAAAAAAGGTAAAACAATCAAGCAAAAAAGAAACAAAGGATAAAAATTAAAAAAGTATAAATAAATAACGTTATGGTGAGTTAAAAAGCTAAACAAAACAATAACACTGACGGTACCTGAAAAGAAAAACAGTTAAAAATAAAAAAGTAATGATATTTAATGCAAATAGCTCTCTTTGAGAATCGGTGGAGGAGTCCTAGTGGAGCCAGCCGTATGTAGATGTTAAAACCTAACTGTCTCTACCTTACCGCTGTGGAAGTCTTCTGAGCTGCAGGCTGGGGAGCAGTGTGAGATCTCTCTCTATTGGTGCCCTCCTCTTGCCACGTCTCCGGTGTGCCTGGCCAGATGGCCGATGGTGATGTAATCAGAGCGAACTGAGACTCAGTGGGGGTGAGCGGCTATGGGTGGGATGTTTCTCAAGGATCTTCTTTCTGCTTCCAAGCATTTCATGCCATAATCACACTTTTTCAAGGATGGCTGCCTTATGGATGTTTGTCCATTTAAATAGGGTAAAAATTTTATTGTCCATTTAGGGTAAACCGGAAAAGTGACAACCGGAAATGGTAAAAAAGGTGGGATCCACATGTTTAATGGATCTTCCTTATTGTAAAAACATTTTCTTTTCATTATGGTACCATCAGTAAAAATAAAATAAATTCAATTTGGGAGATATTAGGAGAAAGTAATATAACAGTGGATTAAAAACAATGAAAGAAGGTAAAAGGAAAATAAATGAATATAATGTGTGTGCATTTATATTGTCGAAGCCGGATAATTGGCAGAGACAGGATCGGTTTAAAATTAAATCTGCACGATGCCATTTTGCGAATGGCAATGAGACGCCATTTTGCGACTGGCCGCCCAGCGCCAATTTAGCGAATCTCGCCCATTATAAATACGGCGATGCTATTATTTAGCGTCGTGTGATTCCCATGCAATAGAAAGATGTTAAAAGTCCTCATTAAACAAATACAGACCATCACTAAAACATAAAATGATCAACCCTGCAAAAACACGTACCATGGTGTACTCCACAAACACATAGTCGCACAACACTAACTAGCGTCTTTTCTCACTACCCCAATACTTACACACTGCACACTTACTTAAAAGGTTCCCTAGCATTAAAGTGTAATATTCAAGGTTTATTCAGTATTGGTAATGTTGTGAAATAAAAGTTATTTGATATCTAAGCTTTAGTACATGGTAAGCATACCATGTTTGGTGTCATTCTGATCCACTATGTCTTTGCAGATTTCCAGTATCATCGGTGAGGAGATCGCAAAATGTGTCTGCAAACTATGGACCATAGAGAGTTAAACATTAAAATGTACTTTGTAATGTAGCCAGCTTAGATTTATTATGCAGCTGGAAAATGGACACAAAGGGCTGTTGGAGGCTGGATTGTGACCATACGAACTGACCTATGAACTACAAAGAAAATAGATCTCAGACTGCACATTCTGGACATATATATATAATTGGAGGTGCTACCTGTGGAGACCATTGATATATGCACAAAGAAGAAATACAGGTGCACAACTCCAAATTAACTGATTATATATAAATAAATACATTTTGCAGTAAATACAATAGAGGTTTTTGGCATAATCTTGGCCAAGCTTATGGGCCTGCCCACCATATCGGGGTAACCTCTTGTCGGGCAGGTCCCTAACATACTAAGGCTCAAATCCAGAGCGCAGGACATTGGGATTCTGGATTTGAGCCTTATTATGTTAGGGACCTGCCCGACAAGAGGTTACCCGGATATGGTGGGCAGGCCCATAAGCTTGGCCAAGATTATGCCAAAAACCTCTATTGTATTTACTGCAAAATGTATTTATTTATATATAATCAGTTAATTTGGAGTTGTGCACCTGTATTTCTTCTTTGTGCATGACCTATGAACTATACTGTAACAAAAGAACAAGGAAGAAGAACCAATGGAATCATGCCAAACTGTTCTATTGTATTGCCTATCTCTGCTAGAGTATATATGCAAGCTTTATGAAACTGGATGCTAGTCTTCTTGCTTTGCTGTTGACGGAGGTTTCTTTGATGCCGGAATCTTGGTCCAGAGCGCATGCGTATGTAACGACTGTACCTTGGGTCTGTATAATTTGCGCTAATTGTATTTAGATCACAGCTTGTAACTATCTGTTTTTATGTTGAATAATAACTTTTTGTGCTTTGGAACCACAATCAAAGTCTGAAAGCAATTATTTATTGTGCGACTCATAACGCTAAACAGCGACAATTATTTTAGAGTGTATAGGTAGGTAGGAATCGATAGGTTGGATTTGATTTTATATATATATATATATATATATATATATAATGAGAATTTTCAAATATAAAAATATAAAAGTAGAAGTAAAAATTTAAATTTGAAAGACATTAATTTATGTATTAAATACTTTAGTAGATGTGAGTTGTTTTGTGATTTTAACCATGTGACTAAAGGAAGGGATTGAGATCGAAATCTATGTTTAGGTCATTAGGTTGTAGGGTCTGCATTTCAAAAATCCATCTTGATTAGTTTCTTTTTAGGTAATTGACTATATTGCCTCCTCTCCATTTTTTTTGTATTTTTTGTATCATGAGGAATATTAGTCCAGATGGGTTCTTGTTGTGTATTTCCAGGAAGTGATTTCATATACTGTGTGTTAGGAGGCCCCTCTTTATATTGTACAGGTGTTCTGCTAGATGTATTTTTGCTTTTCTTTTTGTTTATCCAAAGTATTGTAATTTTCAGGGACATTCCAACATGTAAATTATTTTTTTTACTTTCAGATTCTATCAGTTATTGTTTTGTTTAGCTTTGTACCTCACCATAAAGTTATTTATTTATATTTATTATTTTTATCCTTTGTTTCTTTTTTGATTGTTTTACCTTTTTTTATTTTTTATATTTTTAAATTTTATTTATTTTACTTATTTTCTTATTACCATATTATTAATTTTACATAATTACATTAGATTTACTCATTAGCGCTTATTCACCAAGAACACCATATTGATTTTTTAAATAAGCAGCTTTTTATTTGAACGCGATTATATCACTTATTTCACTCGTGTTTTGGGTGAGTGTGACCTGGCTTTATCATGCAGCAAAACGATGCCTGATCGCAGCAGCCCAGCTTGTTTTTGACAAACTGCCCTCCAAAACCAGCTGAAAGTGTTACATTCACAGTTTCTCAATTGGTGAGTAAATTAAGAAGCAGCATGCCTTTGTGGTCCGAAAATATGGTCGCCATGACGTCCATTGCTGATGGAACTGTTTTGAATTTATTTGACGGTGGGGACGATGCACGTTTCCATGTTATGGATGCTTGCTTTGTCTTTGGTGTCAAACAATTTATCACCTGTAACAATACACTGCAGAAACTGCACTCCCTGGTAATGCGTCAAGTGCACTAGAGACAATCCCATTCTATTGGTTTTGTGAACTTCTGTGAGTTGCTTTGCCATGCAGCTTGAGCACTTTTTCCTGTACCCCAGTTACTCATGAACAATATTGTACCCAGTACCCACTGAGATATTCAGTTTATCATCAATATTACTAACTTGAGTGCGCCTGTCCTCCTAAATCAGACCTTCAATGCAGCACAAACTGTCATCTGTGGTGGATTTACTTGAACGCCTGTACAGCTGTTATCAAAAGCAGCACACCAAACCTGTTTCCATGACATGACATTATCACCTTACACCTCGAGAAGTTGGCGATGAATTTCAGCTGCTGATGTGCCCTTTAGTTGCAGAAATCTGATCATACTATGCAACTCAATGTTTGACCATATATGTTCCACCAGCCCCACCATCTTATGACTGATATGAGGCGCAGTCTAATGGCTGTGAGGGGAAGCAGTGGTGTACCTGCTCTGGCCTGGTGGGAAATTAGCATGAAATAGCAAACACTACATACATGAGAGGTCTTGTTACCTTACTTATTGAATCATCCTTGTATTTTCTATCAGCTTGACTGCCAAGCATTAGGAGGATTGAAGGCAGTATGAGCAGTTAGCTTTTACCCCTAAGATAGACCCTATTCATCTGTTCACTTTAAATGAACCCCAGGAAGTAAGCAACTTTCTTAGGGAAAGGGCTATATTTTCCACCAATGTGCCACTTTTATTCCCTGGTATGGATAATACTCACTTATTTCAAAATTTACCCACTGGGTGTCTATCTATATCTAGAGGTCCTATGCCATGCTGGAGTCTTATTTTTTTGCATATATCTGTGAGGTGTGGTAATGGGGGTCCTCATCTGTCCCCCTGCAAAGAAAGGGACACACTTACCAGGGTGACCTCCACTGGGATCCACTGGGATTGGCACTTTTGGCCTCGGACTGGTTACATCTTAGTGCTAAGTACCGGGTGCACCCCGGATGAAAACAGCTGATGGGAGAGGGAAGAAAAGGAACACGTACACAACATAAATTACTCTTACCAAATTTGCAATGGACTTCTTGTTGTATGAATGGTCCCAGTCTCTGTCCCTGCAATGGCACTTAGATACAACTACACCACACAGCTGTTCTAGACTGCCTTGGTTTCTCTGGCATGCATCACCCAAAACCTGACTACTGCTTTGCACCTCAGGCACTAACTCTGGTTTTATGGTGACAGCAACAAAACAGACTAGGTGTAGTGTACTTCCTTTCACTGCCCCTAACTTCCCCAATGCAATGCTAGGAGCATGCAATACGGATGAAATGAAGATGATACACACCATATCATACAATACAGGTAATATGTGCAGGGTAATGCTAATGGTAACAGACAATACAATAAAATGCAGGTAATACACAGTACAATACAGTACACATGATTAAACAGGTCAGTATTTATACTTCACAAAGCATAATGCCCTTTATGCCTCTGTCTAGTGTCACCTAGAAGGGTACAATGCTATAGGGCCTAGTGCCTTGGCCTGTTTGTTCTATTCCTAAAAACATTTAATATGGCCCTCACATTTAGCATGTTTGAGGGAAAAATGCTCCAATAAAGGATGTTATGTTAGCCCTTTTCTAATATTATAAATATGATCCGCAGATCTAATCTTTAAAGGTCTAGAAGTTTTTCCTACATAGAGGAGACCACAGTCATATTCTAAGACATTTACTACATTTCATGAATGGCAGCTAATGAAATCAGATATTTTATATTTTTTTCCATTTATCTCAAATTCTACCACTTTCCTCTCTATGTTTGGTTTGGTAGTAGTTTTACACATCAAGCAAGCTCCACATCTGTGGAATCCCTTGCTTCGGACTATTCTAGTGGTATTATCTTGCAAACTACTGCTTACTAGTTAATTTTTTCATGATTCTGCTTTTTTGTATATAAAAACAGGTTTTGGAGGTATATGTTGTCCTAGGATTGGGTCATCCTGCAAAATCCTCCAATTTTTTTCTGATGATCTGCTCAATATTTTTATAGTGTGCTCCATATTTAGTTAGAAAAGCCAATTCATACGGAGTTTCACCCTTTTTAACTCTTGGTTTTTCTTTCATAAGATCTTCACTTTCAATTTGTTTTACTTTTTGTTGGGCCTCCAGTTGGGCCTCTGAGGAAATCCCTATGGAAAGAAACGCATTAGAGAATTGAATACTGAAGTGAGATCTACTCTGCAGTCCTGCAGTACTGTCCGGTGAATGAGCTCATTGAATTTCGTTAGCCCTGGAAGCAGTCACACTGACATTGCTCCATCATTTAGTTGAGGATGCCGCCTGGTCACATACAGTAGGTGCCTCGCACCGGCTTCATATCTGAGGAGGCAGTGGGAGCAGACAGACCTTGCAACATACGGGAGACCTGATCCTTTATGTATTGCCCCATCATTGGAGATTAGGTGAGAGCAGGCGGACACTGCCACATCAGGAGACGGGATCCCCCGTGCTTCAACACTCCCACTGCGGACAAGGTGAGAATGAATATTACAGGCCAGATCAGGAGCTCCCGTGACCTTAATTTCTAAGCTGCTGCAGTGGTGAGTGCCAAATTTTTTTCACTTACCATTATCCTACTGGCCCCCAGTGAGAGTGCGGTTAAAGTGACTGATATTATATAAATATACTACATCTTTGCACTTGTTGGTTACTTTTGAGTGCTGCACATTAGCAACCATCTATTCAGGCATTACCTGTTTTGGTTTCTGGACATAAACTTTAGTGTCTCCCAGTTTTTCGTCTCCTTCGTATTGTGGATGAGAATGGTACATAAAAAACCAGACAGTTGCTGACAAGCTTCACAATTCAGTTAAGCTAATTATAAATGAAGAATTAACAGTATTCATTATCTCTGTCAGTCTTGCACAAAATTGGACACGGACCTATTACTCTGTCAGAACCATCTTTTATTAATTGTGGTGTTTCTAACATACACTCTTCATTTATTTCACATCAGTGTTATTTTTTACATGTATTAATTTTTATTTGTATTGATGTTTGTTTTTTAAAATTTATTATATGCAATTATTAATTTGGTATATTATTAATTATCATATGGCATAATTGTTTTTCACATATATACATATATTTTTATATTACTTATTATTTTTTATTATTTTCCATATATGGTCTTTGGCAAATAGTTATTTACATCATCATGCTAATGTATAATTATTGATTTGGGTTCTCCACAGTGCTGGATGTCTTCAATTGAACCAGGCCTGGTTCAGCCATGCCCACCGCTGGGGCTTCCCTGGGATAAGCCCATTTCCACCACGTTGGGGCTTTCTGTGCTTTTCACCTGAGGAAGGCCAAATCCCACCACCTCAGGGCTTCCTGTGTCTTCAACTACCCCATTTCTGGTGGGCGACGGCTCTTTGATCATCACCTGGCTATTGGCCTGCTTTAGGTCTTTTGCCACCACTAGCTCAGGGCTTCCAGCATTTTTTTGGCTGCTTCTGGCTCCTTCTTCTTCATTCTTTGGTAGCTCTGCTCCCTCCCCTTCATTGTACTGCCTTGCGGCACCTCGCACTGGCTGATATAAGCAAGTGCAAGAGAGCAGGGTGATGACATGACTTGCTGCTGTCACGCTCTGCTGGATGGACCAGTGGGGGCTGGTTCACAGCATGCTCCCCTGCTTGAGGCTCCTTTGTGACACCACAACATGATAGCCAGGCAGGGACAGGATCCCAAGGGATTCTGGTCCCCTTTATGGCACGAGTTATGCCAGATCCTGTCACATTGGCAACCTGGATCCCTCCAGATCCGTGGAAACCATCTGACTTGGGACATGGCCCCACTAGATATCATTGATGGAGTGAGGATTCAGAAAGAGTAAAGCAGCTGACAAAATATACATTTTTAGACTTTTACAGACTTTATTGAACATTTAAAAGTTCCTTTATGATGTATTCTATGGGCCTGATTTCGAGTCGGATGCAGCAACAATGTTGGACAAAGTGGAGACAATTTTTTATGTAAGCTCATGCACTTCGATTTTGTTCGTACAAAGTCGCAGTATAAAGTTAGATGCACAGTAGAAGAAATGTATGGGCAATTCTCGGCAGTGACTAGGAATTAACGGGGAATAAGGGGGCTAAACTGACACATGCAGATGTTGCGTATATATTATATTTAAAAAAATTGTATATAAAATATCAATAATAAAAAAGATGAAAACAATTCACAATAAAAGTACAAACTATGCAGCAAAGTAATATAAATTTGGATTTTTGTACTTTTGTTGAATCCTTTTCTCTGAATCCATCTGAGGGACACTCTGCAATCCATGGTCTTCTAAAAGTAGCCATAAACCAAGGGTGAATCACCTAATGTAGCTAACAGATCAACCACAACCCACTCACGACCAAAGAACTGAACGTAAGGGTAGGAACGCAGTGTCCCCCAGATGGATTTAGAGAAAAGGATTCAACGTGAGTCTAAAAATCTAATTTTCTCTTTCATCCAATCTGGGAACATTGGACCATGGGAATGTTCCAATGCCACCCCTAGGGGAGGGTACACTCAGAAAAACCAGAATGTAAGACTTTCCAAATGAAACTAGCATTCTCAGATGCAAACTCCAGAAAGCAAGATAAACATGGTGAACCTGCTGGTGAACAGTTGACCTAACTGTCACTGGCAGAGTGGTTTCCATGGAAAAGCCACAGCACACATAGAAGGAGCCTTTTAAAATTGGAAAACAGCCCCTGTGAGTTTAGCAGGGAACCACCCAGCCAGGAGTGCGTGGATACCAGACACTGAAGGACTACCCCAGCAGAAAAAAACAAGCATTCTGATTTGTTGTCAAGACTGCAGTATACCGACCCTACCTAGGCGTAAACCCACATGTGATCAATATGGAGCCTAGACCTGCCCTGTGGTCAACCTGGGCCAGGAAACCTGTCTTACCTAACCTGGTGAACCTGAGGTCAACCAAAGCCACTAGGATGATGCTGACTTTAATGCGGCTACCCGATCTGCAGAGGCCAAAATTCCAAGACAACAACTTTAACAAGCCTAGACTCCCACATACAACAGTGTTGGGACACCTATAAAATATGAGCAAAGAGTGCAAGTCTCTGACAGAAGCAGCTTAAAAAAAAAATAATCAGGGAGAAACTATTTGGAGAAGCTATAATGCAAGTGGATTCAGCCCACCCCATATAGCCACCACGGCAATGACAAGTCCAAAAGCACCTGACAAAGTCCAGGCTACTGCCTCAAGGATGAGAAAATGAAAGGGAACAGACTGTAAGCAGAACACTGCAAAGACTGAAACTAAGGAGTCAGGAAACTGCACCCGACATTCACTCAGAATAAGCATCCTGAGAAGTCTCAAAATGTAAGGCATGTAAATAGCATGCATGCCCAGTAAGAGAAATTGGACCAAGGAGGATTCAGACCCATTATTTGTAACACAAAATAAGAGAATACACACCCGAAGCCATCCAAGCGTCAATGTCACCACAAAAAGCAGTACAACACATGAACTCTATCTTAAAATCCAGAGAAAAAACTAAAAACAAAAACAGAGGATAGAGACCTATGATTCTGTATGCACCTAACACCCAAATAAGGGCAACACGTAGAGCAGCCCAGACCCAGTGAGTAAGTCCACGTAGGACAGGCTCAGTACCAAGGCAATGTAGAGAGCAGTGGAGATTTTGACTCCCAAATCAGAAACCCTTCATAACATTGTGGGTCCTAGACCAGTATAGCAACAACCAGACCGTCTAGAGGACCAATTCCAGAAAAAAAAACAAGGCAAGGGCTAACGTAGTTTCCACAGAAAATAGCCCCGAGACTAAACAAGGAAGATGGACATACAGCAGAGAACTACCAATTCCTGTAGCTGAAGAAAAGCCTTAAAAAATCCATGGCAAGCACAGCCAAGAGTACCGAGGAAAACAAGAACAGACCTTAGAACAAGCTTGTAGAGGAGCTGCAGGATGTGCAACTCTGACACTTCCCAACAGATAAATGGACACCGGCTTCACCATGAGACACTGGGATAAAACTGAGACATACTGCTGGGATAAAAAGGCAACTGAACACCAGATGTAAAATATGTTCCCTACTCACATCAGGACCCATGGGCCCAGTGAAACCACACCCCAACAGAGGTGCAGCAATGCAAGCTAGAAGTCCTTAAAGAAGTCATAGCTCATCGTTCCCAGCATCCCGAAGGGGAGCTTACAGGCAGTGGCCATGCTGCTGCCAAACGTGATTCACTAGGTAGAAAGTAATCACCACTGTGAATTAGGACTCAAACCCGCTGCAAGGATTATTGTTCATGAAAAGGATGAATACCTACAAATTGTAGACTAGGCACAGACACTAGTAGGGAAGTACTTCTACCCCCGTAAGCCCGGCTAGTTCTGACCCAAAGAAAATGCCAACCCTGGAATGGAACTTAGCCCACTACAACAAAGCTCTGAAAAACAACATACCGAAAGGACGACCACGGTATCCTACCTGGGTCTGGGAGATGGATGTAAAACACCCATACCCCAGGGATAATATTCACCTATGGGCGATAACAGCAGACCTTTCAGCTACGTCTCCTGGATGCAGACAAGGCTCAAACTAGGCGAAAGGGTGACTGGCCACCATAAAAAAGAGCCCTTGCCTGCCTAGGGCAGCTCCTGCTGCAGTGCAGGCCCCATGCAGGTGCTACAGTCTAAGAGACACAGGGCTTTATTCAGAGGCGGCCGTACGGTCTACGACCGCACAGCCGCCTCGATGTTTGTCTAGTGCACATGCACACAAGGGAGCCGGCTCCTTCGTACGCATGCGCGAGACCCGCTATGACCGACAGCGCCGGTCGTAGCGGGTCTATTTCCAAAGGGGGTGAGCTGTCAATGTTGATTGACAGCTCACCCCGTTTGGAAGGCGGGCCGGGGGGGTGGCAGCCCAAACAGAGGCGTTCCCATGGGAATGCCTGCCATTTGGGGGAGGCCCCACTGACATCACTAGTGATGTCAGTGGAGAGCTTCCGGCTCTGACAGAGCCAGAAGCTCTCTGGGGCTTACGACAAGTGAGACCCTACCCTAGGGTCTCGTCGTAAGCCCCGATGGTCACGATGGTCTATGACCATCGCGACCATCACCCTAGCAGTCATTAGAGCTGTGGGTGTTAACCCACAGCCTAATGACCGAAACAGAGGTGGCCGGTCAGGATGCAAGTGGCCGCCCAGTTTCTGAGCGACTGCTTGCATCCTCCGACCGCCTCTGAATGAGAGCCACAGTCTCAGGGCCACTGGGAAAAACAAAGACAGAAACACGCCTATGACTTAAAGTTCAGGCCAGTAAACATACTCCCTCTAGTCAGGGAACCATCACAGTGGTAGAAGTAGAATCAGCTAAATGAACACTGAAGAATGAAAAGTTTGACCTGTTACAAAATGAATGGCACCAAAGCAGGGCACTTGAACCCTGGTGCCTGAGACAACCAGGCCTATTGTGGACAAAAAAAACACTTGGTCAAACCCTGAAGACCTGGCAAGACTGCCCCATGCCGGGAATACGAATAGTGATTTTGAAACCTTCGCTGAAAAAGGCAAATCACACAATGTTGGCACTCCCAAACTCAACACTTGAAACCTCAGGCATCCCGCCAGAATTTTAGGAATAGTTGAAAGACTGTCTGAACAGTAGAGCACACCTACTGACATCCTGGAAAAAAACACAGAGAAGGAAGCACAGTAGAGAGCGACCCGGAACAGCCGGACAAGGTCCCCGCGAGTACTGTCAATTGCGGCCACCTGCCAAACAGGCCCGCCCAATGGCTTTGTCACTCCTTATCTGTGTAGTCTACCTGGGCCCATAAAATAAGGTTCCACCAAGATCTGAACTCGGATCCCTGAATTCAGAGTCCAGAGTGCTAAACAGGATACCCTGGAACCTCACTACAAGTTTTGTGTTAGGCTTTATCAGTGCACACACTGGTAATATCTACCAAACAGGTTGCCTGCGGCAAAAGAAAATTAAGCCTACACTCAGAAACAGCTCGTGACAGTGTAAGAGACTACATTAACTGTGAAAAATACAACCAGTTAGGAACATGTAAAGCCCTGACTCAAGTCAGGGTCAAACCCTCACCAAGGAGGAATAACACTGACTCGGGCTAGGCTGTCTACACCAAGTGCACACTAGCGAACACAGTGTAGCCAAAATCTACACCGTATACAGGTGTGACACAAGCCAAGTCCCAATGCTGTGAAGATTGCACACAAATCACACTAGACAGGCTGACTAAAAGCAATATGTCTGTCAGGATTAAAATCCATACTGTACTTCAAGGTAGAGCTGTGCTGATGTTCCAGCAGGTGAACCAGATGAACACCCAGGAAGTGTAGAGGAGCTCCATAAAATACAGATTTTTTTTTATAGCAGGCCCCTAACCCAGAGAATGCAGAGTGGGTGCGCACATTATGCAAACATACCTAAGCACTGGTGATAACCCCCTAGGTACAGTGCCAAAGTATACTTATAAGTTGGGAATGGGGAACTTGGAAAGCATCTCTGCACAAGGTTTAATTTGAAAATAATTGTAAATAAGGTAACCCCAACTTGTTGATAACTCACTAGTGTATGATTATCCCATGGGGGTGCTGCCACAGACAGTAATAAACGATACACAAAAAAAGAAGAAAAAAAGCACTGTCTCTTTGTTGGCGCACGGAAAGAAAAAATAGATTAAAATATAACTTTTAATTATAAATATCTAAAATAACCTAGCCTTATTAGTGAAATATTCTGTAAAAATAAAAATCATGAAGCAAACACATAAATATATATTATTCTGGTATTCCTTTGTCAAAATTAAACAATAACACAATAAATAGTGTGTTTGTCTCTGTGTCCTTATTGTTGTTGTTAATTGAATTATAGGAATTTCTTTTTATTGATAATTTATTCTCAAGTGGATTGTGTCTATTACAAACCTACAGTTGTGGATAAATGGTAATGCTATTGGATATCTCAAACTAATACTGCGTTCATGCAACTTATATGCTTGACCAGTCTCGCATTGTCATTGATTATATAAAGTTAGTGATTGAGACTGTAAACCAACAACTATTGCTACTGTAGTAATTATAGCACCCTCTATGGGGAAAAGTGCTTCTTCAACTTGGGTTACGCCACATGGGAACATGTATCCATATCTCATTTCAAAGTATTGACTATCCCTCTTTATAAGGCTACATATTGTTCATCAATCGTATAAATTACTACTTATAGAAATTGTATCGGGCAATCAAACATAACCCCTTAATATTTGGTATTATTCTTACTATATGCACGTATGGTCCATTCATCACATAGCATAAAAACCCTAGTAGTACAGTACTAATATTGTGGCTTTCCCTGTGGGGTTGTGGAGTTTTCACATATATAAACGATTATGCATTTACTTATAGTTACATTATTATGTGCATATATAGTTTATTTATTATAGCGCCCTCTATGGGAAAGCAGAGAAATTATATTAATTCAATATTATTATTAAAGCTCCCCCTGTAGGGTTATAGGGTTATTCACATGTGTAAGATGCAAAAAAATATTATTTATGTTTATAATGTAAACCACACAGTACTCAAATACGAGGAGTTTTATTGCCTCATGCCATTATCTCCACATCATATAGGTTTACCAATCTCTCAATACATTAGTTGAGGGTATAAAAAATTCTACCTATTAGTTTTATCACGACATGGGCATGACACGCGGCAACAGCAGCAAGCGTCCGAAGGCTGTATTAATTCAATATCAGTATTATAATTTCCCCTATGGGGTTGTGAAATTTACATATATGTTAGATATTGTGCATTTTCTCATAGCTGTATTGTCCTGTGCATATTATAGTTAGTTAATTGCAACACCCTCTATGGGAAAGCAAAAAAACCATCGGTTCAATACTAGTTGTTTTGACTCCCCCTGTAGGGCTATAGGGTTTTACACATATGTAAATTGCAAGCAAGTATTCCTTATGTTCACCATGTAAACCATACAGTGTTCAAGCTATGGGGATTTTTTCTGCCCTATATCATTATATCCACATCATATAGCTTTGCCAATCTCTTAATACTGTAGTTGAGGCATGACACGCGGCAACAGCCGCCAATGCCAATTCCTATTTATTCAATCACAACGTGGACATGACACGCGGCAACAGCCGCCAACGCCGACTTACGTTTCACTAATCTTTTGTCAAGGCAAAGGTTGGTAAACCTATATGATGTGGAGATAATGGCATGAGGCAATAAAACTCCTCGTATTTGAGTACTGTGTGGTTTACATTATAAACATAAATAATATTTTTTTGCATCTTACACATGTGAATAACCCTATAACCCTACAGGGGGAGCTTTAATAATAATATTGAATTAATATAATTTCTCTGCTTTCCCATAGAGGGCGCTATAATAAATAAACTATATATGCACATAATAATGTAACTATAAGTAAATGCATAATCGTTTATATATGTGAAAACTCCACAACCCCACAGGGAAAGCCACAATATTAGTACTGTACTACTAGGGTTTTTATGCTATGTGATGAATGGACCATACGTGCATATAGTAAGAATAATACCAAATATTAAGGGGTTATGTTTGATTGCCCGATACAATTTCTATAAGTAGTAATTTATACGATTGATGAACAATATGTAGCCTTATAAAGAGGGATAGTCAATACTTTGAAATGAGATATGGATACATGTTCCCATGTGGCGTAACCCAAGTTGAAGAAGCACTTTTCCCCATAGAAGGCGCTATAATTACTACAGTAGCAATAGTTGTTGGTTTACAGTCTCAATCACTAACTTTATATAATCAATGACAATGCGAGACTGGTCAAGCATATAAGTTGCATGAACACAGTATTAGTTTGAGATATCCAATAGCATTACCATTTATCCACAACTGTAGGTTTGTAATAGACACAATCCACTTGAGAATAAATTATCAATAAAAAGAAATTCCTATAATTCAATTAACAACAACAATAAGGACACAGAGACAAACACACTATTTATTGTGTTATTGTTTAATTTTGACAAAGGAATACCAGAATAATATATATTTATGTGTTTGCTTCATGATTTTTATTTTTACAGAATATTTCACTAATAAGGCTAGGTTATTTTAGATATTTATAATTAAAAGTTATATTTTAATCTATTTTTTCTTTCCGTGCGCCAACAAAGAGACAGTGCTTTTTTTCTTCTTTTTTTGTGTACAGTGCCAAAGTAGACAACTGGAAATAAGGTATTGGAACTAGGCAATTTAAACGGCTCTATCACCTCAATGTCACTGACAGCTGTCAGAACCAAGCCTAGGGCCCCGGCCCTGTGCAACTGTATGACTGTAGGCTGAGCCACTGCAACAGCTTACCGCCATGGGAAAATAGAGACACAGCCGGAAATACCCTCCTAAGAGATTGTGTCCTCTATTATGGTATCGGTCAAATGTACACCACAGTTTACCACAGTAAACACGACAGTACCATGATTGCCTGCATCAGGCTGTAGCATCCATGCCCTGTAGGTAAGGAAAGTGGGAATCTCATTCATTCATTTGTGTCACTAATTAGATGATGAGGCATTTGGCTAGTTGCTCCTGCCTCTGTACAGACATAAGGACACAAGCAGCCCGAGGAGCGTATGAAATACATAAGTTCACAGATGCTCACAAACTCTGAATGAGCACAGTGCACTCCACTCTCTATGACCCCTATCTTAGCTACAGACCAGTAGGGTAGACCCTGATGAACCACCCATAGGGAGCTCAGCTTCCTCAGGAGCATATACTCCTGAGGAAGCTGAGAGGCCATTGCTCAGCGAAACGTGTTGAAACTTTTTTACTACCACCTACCTGGACTCTGATGATTTGTTGGATTTATACTGGATTTATACTCTCCCTTTGGAATAAACTTCTGCAGCCCTGGATGATTCCTTGTGGATTGTGCTTCAGCCTGTACATTTCAAGTACTGGATGCCAGAGGACCTCTTGAAAGCTATTCAAGCCATCTATTGGTAACGTAGTGCTGCTAATAATACCTCATTTGGAACTTTGTGGAGAAAGCCCTAATTCCAACTTTCACAACATAGGAGCAGATTATGGTGGATTTATAACTATATATATATATATATATATATATATATATATATATATATATATATATATACTTGTTCTATCTTACATATTTTCTATTTTTTTTATTGTATTAGTATGTTGTATGTATATTTTTCATAATATCATATGAGATTATCTTATGAACAGATGTGCATATATTAGCTAACTGATCATTTTTATATTTTTTTTATCATTTTACTATCTCTATAGCACTGGTTCCTTTATTTGTACGTGCTTTTCTCTTTGCTATTGTGACTGACAACCCCTTTTTACTAGCAGCTCTCGTGAAATTGCATCATAATTGTTTATTTATTATTACAAATTATATACATGCATTTATGACAGCAGTGTGTGAGTGGGGTTAGCTGCAGACCAACAAAAGATACTAAATCTTACTCTGATAGATTCTATTGCAGATGACAATTATAATCTACACTGGTTTTGTTAATTGCGGCCACAATCTGTGATGTGTGAGTCCACCTACTATACAATAATACCTGGGCCAACTTGTCAAATCAAGCACTCCTCCCATGGTTAAGCTGCTATTAAATTATTGGTAAAACTGGAGCTGACTTTGTGTACTAAACATTTTCTTTAAACTTCTTTGTAGTGTCTAATAAAAATAACAGATTATGTTTGCAGTACAGTTCTTGCCAAGTTACGAATATGCAAAATCTCTGTCTCTGTTGGTAATACAGTCCCTGTCCTAAGCAAATAATAATATGCAAGTTCATTGTTTTTTATTAATAAATCCTGTTCTTGGCAAAATTCAGGGTATTAAGATGCAAGCTCACAGCTTTTGAAACCAATACATTTATTTACATAGAAAAGTATTATCAAGCTGGTTCACAGCTTTTTGTAAGAATACAGTACAAATATGCAACGTCACAGTTTCTATTTTCAGTAGGGTACAGCAACATAGCTTAGATATAACAGCATTCAAATGGGTAAATTTACTAAGATTTGAGTTTGGTCACATAAGCATTCTCTGGAGAGTTTGGGCATTTTTTACCACTCGCAAATTTACTAACCTCAAACTAGGGAGTGATTTCTGTTTAGCTATAGAAAAAGTTGGGAGCGTTAGCAAGCAGTCTTCAATGCACCATCAGCCAAACTAGTGTAACTTTTCAATGGTAAAGATAGGATTCGAGAATTTACCAAGAATCGCGTTTCAAAATTCTCACAAGAACTAGAGATGAGCGGGCTTGGATTTCAGAGAACTGAGCCCATTCGAATTTAGCAGATCTGAGTCGGATCCAAGCAGGCTCGATTTTTCCCGCCTGACTCGGATTTCAAACCGAGGCAAAACTATAGAGTCTGAAATCTCGCGGTTCAATGCAGTATATAAGGGACCACACGACGGATGCCATTTCACTCCGGCTGTTGAGACTGAACAGGGAGGGTGGGTAGTGTAGGGCTGGGAGAAGTGCTGGTGCTGTCTGCTGTGTCCTGGGCTGGTGCTCATCCATTCTGTCTGGGCTGGTGCTGTCACTGTGCTGTCTGCTGTGTCCATCTAGGCTGTTGCTGATCTATCTGGGCTGTATGCTGTGTCCTGGGCTGGTGCTTCTGATCCATTCTGGGCTGGTGCTTTGCTGTCTGCTGTGTCCATCTGGGTTGGTGCAGAACTGCAGATACATCTGGGCTGGTGCTGTGTTCATCTGGGCCCAAGTTCTGGACTCAAAATATATATATATATATATATATAGTCCAAAAAAAATCAATCAAAGTGTCTTTTATATTTTAGTGTGTGTGTGTGTGTGTGCATTTTAGGCATAACCGCAGTACCACACAATTCCAGCCAGCAATGCAAGTTGCAACCTATTGCTGCCCGCCTCCAGTCGTGCTAAAAAAAAGAGTCATTTATATTTTTCTGTGTGTGTGTGCGTTTTAGGCTTAACTGCAGTACTGCACAAGATCCAACCAGCAATTCAAGTTGCAACCTAGTGCTGCCCTACTCCAGTTGTGATCAATCTGTGCTCTGGGCCCAAGTTCTGGAGCTGAAAAAAAATAAAAATCAATTGTCTTTTTTTCTAATAATTGTCTGTGTGTCTGTGCATGTTAGGCTTAGCCGCACAAGATCTAGCAAGTCAGCAACGCACCCTAGTGCTGCCCAACTCCAGTTGTGATCAATCTGTGCTCTGGGCCCAAGTGCTGGAGCATAAAAAATAAAAATAAATTGTCTTTTTTTGATCTTTAACTTTAACTGTCTGTGTGTGTGCTGGTATCCAGCCAGCAATGCAACTTGCAACCTAGTGCTGCCCGACTCCAGTCGTGATCAATTGGTGCTCTGGGCCAAGTTCTGTAGCATGCAAAAAATTAAAATAAATTGTCTTTTTTTGTCAAATTTTTTTGTGTGCATGTCAGCCACACCTGGCTGTCACTGTCATCAGCATAGGTGTGCAGAGGTGCTGTGCTCCAGTCTGTCGAGGGGCTGCTGCCAAAAATAATAAATAAACAATTTTTATTGTGTGCGTGTCAGCCACACCTGACTGTCACTGTCATCGGCGTAGGTGTGCAGGGATGCTGTGCTCCTGTCTGTCGAGGGGCTGCTGCCCAAAATAATAAATAAACTTTTTTTTATTGTATGCATGTTAGCCACACCTGTCATCGGTGTAGGTAAGCAGGGGTGCTATGCTGCTGTCTGTCAAGGGGCTGCATGAATATTGCAATGAAAACTTTTTTTTTAGCTATTGGGTTACAAAAAGTTGGGGGGTTTTTATCTTAAACATAGCAGAAATGTTATCCTAACAGCTTATAAAGTTATATGCTCTAAAAAAACTAAAGCCTATAGTTATTTACAAACCTATATAGAGTAGACATCCTAAATTCTAAAACTGTTCTATTCAAAAACATAAACAATAGTCAGGAGAGGCCTCATAGAACATGAAAAAAGATGCTCTAGGTGCTGACCTTCAAGGGATTTCTCCATCATGTTCTGCAGTGTGGAAAGGTTTCATTCATATGTTTTCTATAAAGCAATTCAAAGTTATAGCCTTCAAAGTGTCTGGCTATAACACCCACCTTTGCCAGGAATTACCAAAGATCATTAAAAGCAAAGGATTCATATGTCTGGAATCTGTCTGGGAATTCATGGATCGTATTTGGCCTGAATGCACTAAGACATCCAGTGATTCTGTCACTGTGTTCTGTAGCCGACTTTATTCCTACCTGAATCGCAAACTGAAATATGGAATAGTAAGCACAGACAACATGAATGCCTTATTCTGCTGCCTGCATGCCAACCAATACCTTCCAGACTACACTCACTGGGGGGACCAGGTCTTGATAATGACCATTCCCATCTGTTGCTAGGCCTTTTTCTTCCAAACCATCCATCCTGGACTTTCTGTCCAAAAAGGGTGAGCAGGGTACAGAAAGAGGAGCTAGATGTCCCCGATTACATTTTTTTCATCTATAATAGATGATGTGGAGAGATAAGAGCTTCAGATGTTGGAACAGGGGCTCCCACCTATTTGGCTTCCCTCCAGAGAACAGAGCTCTGTTCCTCAGGAAGTGTCTATGCCTGAGCTGATAGGTAGGTAGCCTCTGTCTGTTGGTAAACACCCTTCAGGAGATGGCAACCCAAAATAACAAAAACCATAATAATGTGTCCACTGATAACCAGACTGATCCCTTAACAGCAACATACCCCATATGGCCAACTCATAACATGACACCCAGTTTGCAGCCTCCTCTTCCTTATGACACTAATCCAGTCACCATGATTGATCAATCAGCCATGTGTGGTCCACCCAATTTTTGGCTTTCTACATTCTAACATATTCACATATCTAAGAAGAGCACAGTGGGAACAATGGCAATTTGAAGTCCACTAACTAACTTTTTTAATGTCCCTGTACAAGTTGGGAAATTCCGTTACAGAACAGAAGGTTTGCAAAGGATTATTTAAGTCAACTGTTTATTTATTTTTGGAAAGCACACTTTCTGGTCCCCTTCTGGGATGAAAAAAATCCACTCCCAGCAAGCAGGCATGGAGCTCAAGAAAGAATTCCCAAGAAAGAAACAACATAAGACTTAAACTTTAAATCTTACATGTTGCATTTGCTGCTCTGTTCTGCTTTTTCACATATCTCATTTGGTTAAGTGGATAGTGGGAACAAATGCAGTTTGAAGTCCACTAACTAACTATGTTTTTTTATGTCCCTGTACAGGTTGGGAAATGCCTTTATAGAAGATTTGCAAAGCATTATTTAAGTCAATTGTTTATTTTTTTTGGAAAGCACTCTTCCTGGTCCCCTTCTGGGATGAGAAAATCAACTCCCAGCAGCAGCAGCCATGCTCAAGGATTATTCTGTGGCAAGGACTGATGTAAATGTACTGCATCAAATGTTTTTGTAAATGCCTCCACCCCTCCCCTTCTCCCTCATAAATTTTCTTTTGTATCAAAAAATTTTATTAAATTTACTACCAATCAACCCTTCCCATCCCTGCTCTATCTTCAACTACATACATACTCCAACTCCCTCAGGCCTCTCTTGAATATTAAAAGTGTTTCCTGATGTGCCATGTTTGAAATTGAACTGCCATGTGTTTGTGCCACCCATTGCTGCAGCTTACCTTAGTCAGCCAGCTATCTTGGTGCAAATTTTGGGCCTAAACTAGATGAACAAATCAATATTGTGAGCTGTGAGGTGGTCAGAATTGACTGGAAACGAGTGGAAATAAATGTTATTGAGGTTATTAATACTGTAGGAACAAAAAAGGCCCATTTTAGCTGTTTTTTTTATTTTTTAAGAAAAAATCCAGTTCCAAAACCAATACATGAAAACAAAACACGGAGGTGAGGTTTTGGCAAAACCAATTCAGATCCAAAACCAGAGGAAATAAAGATCCAAAACCAAAACACAGGGGTCGGCGCACATCACTAGTTTTACTACATATTTTTTGTTTTGCTTCTATGTGCTTGATTCTATTCTGCGTGAAGTGAATAACTCCAGGAATCAGCTCCCGGAGCCATTCAATACACCGCACAGGTAACCTCGACTAAGGATTTCTTCTCTCACACCTCCGGGGATGCGAGCAGAAATCCAACAAAAGTCCTGGCGCGAGGCTGTATTCTGCCCATTGCGCCTGGAAAACAGCATCGCGCCGTAAAGTTAGGTTGTGGAATGCCCGTTCACGTGCCATAAACAGTATGAATGACTGCCTGCTGAAAGGCCAGCGATTCAAATCCCGATGCTGGCAGACCGGCAGCAGTGTAAATCCCAACAGGGGATTTAGGTAAGTATAACTAACCCTACCACCCCAACCCTCTCTTAGGGGTGCCTAACCTTAACCTCCCCCCTAGTGCCTAACCCTAACCCTTTCCTAAGTGCCTAAACCTAACCCCCCCTTCCCTGCAGCCTAAACCTAAGTCTCCCGGGGGGCGCCTAACCCTAACCTCCCCTCGGGGCTGCCTAACCCTAAGCCCCCTTCCCCTAGCCTAACCCTACCACTCCTGGGAGGTGCCTATCCCTGAGTCCCCCCTTGGGAGCCTCTACCCTGACTCCCCCCCGCACCCGCCGCCTGGCTTACCTTCGATCAGTGTGCCGGGCATCGGTATAATGACAGGCGTCGGGATTTTGACGCCTGTCATTAGTACCCTGTCGGGATTTGACAGTCGAGAAGCCGGCGGTCGGCATTTCGACCGTCGGCTTCCTGACTACATCCACTAAATAGATCCTGTCTGACAGCACTGGAGTCCTGTGGAATCTGTGAGCCTGGCAGGACAGCAGCACATGGGGAAGCATAACACGGGCGGCTCTTGAATGCAAGGCTGCTATTGCTAGGGAACAGAGAACCCGGAAGTGCATCAGCTAGGTGTTTCCTGCTGGTGAGTGGTGATGAAGACGTCTCAGAGTGCCGTTCTTTATTACCTGATAGATATATATATATATATATATATATATATATCTCTATCTATCTCGTAAACAGCACTGGAAGATTTAAATGAAGTTATTTTATGAAACCAACATTTCGGGGCCACAAGCCCCTTTGTCAAGGTGAATGGAAAGACAAGAAGAGCAACTACAGCAGCACTTACCTTATAACTGGAGAAACCCGCCAAAAGAGAGTGACTGGACGCTGCCCGGGACCCCACATGACGCTGCCGGAGTCCCGCACTAAAGACATCATCACGCTAGGAGTCATCGATCGCCTAGGCAATCTGGACGCCTGCGCTCAGACGCGGCTCATCTGTCTAAATGGAAACAAAGAATAGTGACATAGAGGCAAAAGATAAAGTGGACATTAAAAACCAACGCACCCATTGTGGTAGATAGGGTAGAAACACCAAACAATTGATGTTAGACACCCCGTGACTGAAACAAATGTTGTATGTACAAACATGACCTTGTTCTAGCGGAAAAATGTTAAATAGGGTAAATAAAGAAATAAGTACATGTAAATAAACATAAATATGAAAATAGAAGTAAGAATGAATGTAAACATAGGGAAGAACAAACAGGACAATAGTTTCTAAGATAATTTTACAAGGAACAAAAAACAGTGTTACACGTAAAAATGATGTATAGTAGAACCCTAGATGGTAAACTAATAATGGTCCCCATGATGATTAAGTACTGGAGTTTGTGACTAAGGAGGACATCAATGGAACACACTCCAATTCATTTTCTCGTTGAGCCCTGTCTGATTCATGGTGTTAAGAGTGAAAATCCACTTGGCTTCAAATTGAAGTAGATGGGCTGCCTGATTGCCCCCTCTTATCGTCTTGGGGACGTGATCAATGGCCATGTGTCTAAGGTCTGCTAATGCATGTTTCTTTTAAAAAAAAATGACGTGCTACCGGTTGATCAGACCCCTTTCCTGAAATAGCCAACTTATTATGGCAGACCGATGTAAGGCCATCCTTTCTCTCATTGTCTGGTTTGTTTTTCCAATGTAATAAAGTTTACAGGGACAAAAAATTAAATATACTATAAATGAAGAGGTGCAAGACAATACATGTCTGATATGGTATGTAAATCCTGACTGTGGATTGATAAACAATTGCCCCGTTTCCATATGTTGACATGTGGTGCACTTTAAGCATTTGTAACAACCTGGTTTCCTGGAAAGGAACGAGCCTGTGGAAGTACCGTCAGTAGAGAAACCGGTGATGTCACTGTGGACCACCATGTCCCTAATGTTGCGGCCCCTGGTAAAACAAGCAAGTGGTCTTTTGTTTTTAAAAGGAAGCAATCTATCCGTGCTGACAATGGGCCATAATGCCCGAGTGGCCCATTGGATAACTGCACTAGAGGTGCCAAATTTACTCTTCCAGGGAATAGTTCCCTCTGTATCCTTAACTTTGGGGACAAACAAATCCCTCCTCAGAGTATTGAGTACTTCCATTTTCTGTCTATATAACAGAGCAGAATCGTAACCCCTCTGTAAAAATTTGTCAATGATAGAGTTGAGACTAGCTGATCATCTGCGATTTAGGGAGGCCCTTCTTGAGGGCCGGTGGATGGTGACTATTGACCTGTAGTAATGTGTTTTGTCAGTAGGCTTGGTGTAAACTCCCGTACTGATCTGACCGTTAACTATGGAGACCTGCACATCCAGATAATATAATGAGTCGAAGCTGTATTGGTACATGAGTTTGAGTGGTTAATCCCTCGAATTGATAGTGGACATAAGGTCTAAAAACCTTTTCTCTACCCTGAACCACAGCATGAAGAGATCATCGATGTATCTCGCAAACATGATGATGTGCTCGGATGTCAATTTGTCATTGTAAAACATGAGATGTTCCTCCCTGAACATGTAAATGTTGGCATACAATGGAGCGACATTACTCCCCATAGCGCAACCGGACCGTTAGAGAAAGAAGCGTCCGTCAAAGAGAAAATAATTTCTCGTAAGGGTCAACTCAAGTAACTTCAGAAAGAGACCATGATCAATGTTAGAGATATTTTCTGCATGTAGAAATTCTTTCATAGCCTCCAATTCCTCTCGGTGGGGAATGGAGGTATAAAGACTGCAGACGTCCATAACACAAATAAGTGTTGTTTCTGGTATCGTGCCCAGATTGTCCAGGCATCTTAGAAAACTAGACCACTTGCTTGTTTTATCAGGGAGAACATGATTCCACGAGGATTTCGTGTCCGCAATACTGCCACAATTGGCCGATACAATCCCGACTTTTGTAAAAAATGGATCGGCATATTAAATAAGTGCAGCTTGGATTTAATCCTTGTTGTTATAGAGGAGGCTGGACGTGAACTGGAATCAATAAGAGAAAAGATCATGGCCTTCGAAAACTGAACATAAACTAACTTTACAACAGGACCAGTCCAACGACTGGTTGAAAAAATTACAATCCCAGTGTGACAATTATCGTAGGGATTTAACAAAATTTAAGAGAAGCAAATATCAAACAGTGAAGGGGGATTACGACGGTAATCGAGTTTATCGGTGGCTCATGGGGGGAGAAGTTAAATCACAGACACAGAGATCTTTTAAACCTAGAACGGGTTGGCGTCAACGCAGAGAAGACCTTGCTTTCAATAAGGCCTCTTCAAACAGCGACAGTGAGTTTAATCTAATGGACTCTGAGGAGCCCCAGGAAGAACCTTCTACCTCTAAAATTATTAGGGACAATACTAAGATGCCACAAAATTGAGGGCACCCACCCGCTGGGGGGGTCAGAACAAGAGGCGCAGCCAGAGTAACCATCAAGAAGAAGACCTAGTCTTCAATCTTTCATCTCAACAACTATCCCCTGACGATCTGCATGTTCTGAATAGAGGCCACTCATTCATCCCCACCAGCCATCACAATGATTTATCATGGAAAGTGGCTCTTCATCGCTTTTCCCGCAAGTTACGGCTTCAAGAATTTTTTGAGAGCAAGCCACAAGTACCTTCAACTGATCCACATATTAAATTTAGAAACAGCCATTCCAGATCCACCGTCAACCCACAATCCTTCAACTCCTCTATTAAGACCTCTTCCGTCTTTTGGACGAATCAGTTTCAAGATATACCAATGCTACTTTGGTGAAACATCACAATCTTTCTAGGGCTGAATGGCAAGCTTTGAAAGATTTAAGTAAATACCAGGATATCATTATCTGCCCGCCGACAAGGGGGGCGGGATTGTCATCCAGGATCTATCTGAATATAAGGACGAGATATACCAACAATTAGCTGTAGCAGACACTTATAGACCCCTCAATGGTGATCCTACAGTTGAATTTAAACAAGAGCTTGATGCTGTCCTACTACAGGCTAGTGATGACGGGCTGATATCGGAACGCCTGATGAAAGCACCTTTGAAGGAACATCCGGTGATTTCAGTTATGTTCACAGTGCCCAAGATTCATAAACAGGTTGAGAAGCCACCAGGTCGCCTGATTATCTCGGCCCAAGAATCGTTGTACCAACCTATCTCAGAATTTTTAGACAGCATAGTTCAACCGCATTTGTTGAGACAACCTACTTTTATTAAGGACACGTCTAGTTTTCTAAGACGCCTCCACAATCTGGGCACGATACCAGAAAAAACACTTATTTGTGTTATGGATGTCTGCAGTCAGGACATACATAACATATCAGACATGTATTGTCTTGCACCACTTCATTTATAGTATATTTAATTTTTTGTCCCTGTAAACTTTATTACATTGGAAAAACAAACTGGACAATGAGAGAAAGGATGGCCTTACACCGGTCTGCCATTAAGTCGGCTATTTCAGGAAAGGGGTCTGATCAACCGGTAGCACGTCATTTTTTTTAAAAGAAACATGTATTAGCAGACCTTAGACACATGGCCATTGATCACGTCCCCAAGACGATAAGAGGGGGCGATCGGGCAGCCCATCTACTTCAATTTGAAGCCAAGTGGATTTTCACTCTTGAATCCGACAGGGCTCAACGAGAAAATGAATTGGAGTGTGTTCCATTGATGTCCTCCTTAGTCACGAACTCCAGTACTTAATCATCATGGGGACCATTATTAGTTTACCATCTAGGGTTCTACTATACACCATTTTTACGTGTAACACCGTTTTTTGGCCCTGATTCAGAGCCGGACGCTCTGACCAGAGCGCTCGCTCTGAATCAGGGCCCACCTCCATTAATATGGAGTGTCCTCCTGGACGCTCGTATAGCTGTGGGTCACCACCCACAGCATATACGAGTATGCAAAATGATGATCGAAACTGCGAGCAAAAGCCTGAGGTTGAGTTTTTCAACCGCAAGGCCAGGAGTGATTTTGGCTCTATCAGAGCCAAAATCACTCCCACTGACATCACTAGTGATGTCAGTGGGGCCGGCTTCAGATGGTAGGCATTCCCTTGGGAACGCCTCCGTCTGGCAGGCACGCCCCCGGCATGCCCACCAAAGGGGGCGTGCTGTCAGTCACCATCGACAGCACGCCCCCTTTGATGAGACACTCCGAGCAAAGGAAAGTCCTTCGCTCGTCGGGTCTCGTGCATGTGCACGACGGAGCTCCCTCCGTCATGCGCATGCGCAGTGGGGACCATCAACCCACTTGCGAGTGGACAGCCGCTCGCGAGTGGGTCTGAATGAGGGCCTTTGTTCCTTGTAAATTTATCTTAGAAACTATTGTCCTGTTTGTTCTTCCCTATGTTTACATTCATTCTTACTTTTATTTTCATGTTTATGTTTATTTACATGTACTTATTTCTTTATTTACCCTATTTAACATTTTTCCGCTAGAACAAGGTCATGTTTGTACATACAACATTTGTTTCAGTCACGGGGTGTCTAACATCAGTTGTTTGGTGTTTCTACCCTATCTACCACAATGGGTGCGTTGGTTTTTAATGTCCACTTTATCTTTTGCCTCTATGTCACTATTCTTTGTTTCCATTCAGATGGAAGAGCCGCGTCTGTGCACAGGCGTCCAGGTTGCCTAGGTGATCAATGACACTTAGCGTGATGACGTCTTTAGTGCAGGACTCCGGCAGCGTCACGTGGGGTCCCGGGTGGCGTCCGGTCACTCTCTTTCGGTGGGTTTCTCCAGTTATAAGGTAAGTGCTGCTGTAGTTGCTCTTCTTGTCTTTCCATTCACCTAGACAAAGGGGCATGTGGCCCCGAAACGTTGGTTTCATATTTTATTTATTTATTTTATTTATTTGTTAACAGTTTCTTATATAGCGCAGCATATTCCGTTGCGCTTTACAATTGGAGACATTGATAGAACAAAACAGGGTATTAACAGACAGACATAGAGGTAAGAGGGCCCTGTTTGCAAGCTTACAATCTATATGGAAATAGGCATTGATACACAAGGATAGGTGCTATATATTGCAATTTGGTCTGGCCAGAATGCAGAGTTTCTTGGTGGGCTGCATGATCAAGTCACACAGGAATGTCGGCAAAATGTCAGGAGTATGTGAAAGAAAGACAATATGTGAGGTTATGTGTGGACTGTGAGAGGGGATGTAATAAGACATGGAAGCTATGAAGGTTATGTGGTCGGTTCTGGAATCTGATAAGCTTGTCTGAAGAGGTGAGTTTTCAGGGAACGCTTGAAGGACTGAAGAGTAGAGGTAAGTCTTATTGTGTGTGGTAAGGCATTCCATAGAGTGGGTGCAGCCCGAAGAAAGTCCTGTAACCATAAATGGGAGCAAGTAATGCGCGGGGATGAGAGACGCAGATCTTGTGCTGAGCGGAGAGGTCGGGTTGGGAGATATTTTGAGATGAGTGAAGAGATGTATGTTGGTGTAATTCGGTTAATGGCCTTATGTGTAATTAACAGTATTTTGTATTGAATACGGTAGAAAACCGGCAAACAATGGAGGGACTGACAGAGCGGGGCAGCAGACGATGAACATTTGGCAAGGAAGATAAGCCTTGCAGCTGCATTCATAATGGATTGTAATGGCGATAGCCTGTTTTTGGGAAGACCAGTAAGGAGACTATTGCAATAGTCAATGCGGGAAATAATGAGTGCATGGATTAGAGTTTTTGCAGTGTCTTGTGTGAGATATGGTTGAATTTTGTATATGTTTTTTAGATGTATGTAACATGATTTTCAGACAGATTGAATGTGGGGAACAAAGGACAGTTCAGAATCAAGGATGACACCAAGGCAGCGAGCTTGTCGGGTGGGGTGGATTGTTGAGTTATCAACAGTGATAAAGAGATCAGATTGGTAACTGTTATTAACCGGTGGAAATATAATTAATTCTGTTTTAGAAATATTAAGTTTCAGGTAGCGAGATGACATCCAAGATGAAATGGCAGAAATACATTCAGTGACACGGACCAATACAGATGGTGATAAATCTGGAGAGGATAGGTAGATTTGAGTATCATCCGCATACAGATGGTACTGAAATCCAAAAGAGCGAATTAGTTTGCCAAGAGAGGTGGTATAGATTGAGAATAGCAAAGGACCTAAGACAGAGCCCTGCGGTACTCCAACTGATAGAGGTAGCGAAGAGGAGGCCGAATCAGAAAAACGAACAGAAAAAGAGCGATCAGATAGGTAGGAAGAGAACCAAGAAAGAGCTTTGTCCTTAAGACCTAGGGATTGTAATGTTTGTATGAGAAGAGAGTGGTCAACAGTGTCAAAAGCAGCAGAGAGATCTAGAAGAATTAGAAGTGAGTAATGACCTTTAGCCTTGGCAGTGACCAAATCATTTACTACCTTAGTCAGTGCTGTCTCTGTGGAGTGCTGGGAATGGAAGCCAGACTGAAGTGGGTCCAATAAGTTGTGGGTGTTAAGAAAGTGTGTGAGGCGGGTGTAGACAAGTCTCTCCAGTAGCTTGGAGGGGCATGGGAGCTGGGAGATAGGACGGTAATTAGAGAGAGTGTTAGGGTCAGAATTTTGTTTTTTCAGAATGGGAGTAATCACTGCATGCTTGAACAGTGATGGAAAGATGCCAGTAGAAAGAGAGAGATTACAGATTTTAGTTAGGGTTGGGATGAGCACAGGAGACAGAGCTTTACTAATTTGTGAGGGTATAGGATCTAGAGGAGAGGTAATAGAGAAGAGTGTAGATACTTCATCTTCATTTGTGGGGTCAAATGAAGAGAATGTGCCAGAGGGTTCAGGTAGGGAATTGAGTAGGTCACTAGCTGAGGAAGAGAATAACATTTCATTTCAGATATTATCAATCTTGTCCTTGAAATAGGAAGCAAGATCTTGTGCACAGATAGTAGCAGGTGGCTTGGGTGAGGGAGGGGTAAGAAGCAGTTTAAATGTATTAAAAAGTCACTTGGGGTTAGAGGCTTGAGCAGAGATAAGAGATTGGAAATTTATTTGCTTGTCAGTGTCCAGAGCAGTACGATAAGAGTTGTAGATAGACTTATATGTGAGGAAGTCACTTGGAGTGCGAGACTTTCGCCACTGACGTTCTACTTTCCGTGAGAGTTTTTGTAGATGCCTTGTTAAGTTAGAATGCCACGGTTGACGTCTGAGTCTACGCGGAGTGTGATGGGTAGCTGGAGCTACTTCATCGAGGGCTTTTACTAGAATCTGGTTTAGGTGTGATGCAGCAGTCTCAGGAGAAGTGAGTGCAGAAATTGGTGAGAGTCATTGTTGTAGAGAGGTAGATAGTTGTTGAAAGTTAATCACATTAATATTTCTGTGGGTTTTAGGAGGTTTGGTTGATTTCACTGACATTGAGGTTGATGTAATGGAGGAAAGTGTGCAGGTGATAAGATTGTGATCTGAGAGAGGGAAAGGAGCATTAGTGAAATCAGAAACTGAGCATAGTCTGGTAAATACAAGATCAAGGCAGTGGCCCTCCTTATGAGTAGAGGAGTCAGTCCATTAGGAGAGGCCAAGAGAGGAGGTTAGAGAGAGTAGTTTGGAGGCATGAGGAGATTGTGGACTGTCAATGGGGATATTGAAATCACCCATAATGATGGTGGAGATGTCTGAGGATAGGAAGTGATGGAGCCAGGCTGAAAAATGTTCCAGAAATTGTTGCGGTGGCCCAGGCGGGTGATAGATAGCAGCAACTCGCAGAGAGAAAGGGGTGAAAGTCCTGATAGAATGTACTTCAAATGATGTAAATGTGAGTGAAGGTACCTGTGGGAGAACTGTGAATGTGAAAGATTGGGAGAGTAATATTCCTACCCCACCTCCTTTACAATTGCTAGGCCTCGATGTGTGTGAGAAGTGTAGGTTACCATGTGAAAGTGCAGCAGGGGAGACAGTGTCTGATTGTGTTAGCCATGTTTCTGTTATTGCCAGAAGGTTGAGGTTAGTTGAAATAAAGAGGTCATGGATGGATGTTAGTTTGTTGCAGACAGAGCGTGCATTCCATAAGGCACATTTTAGTGACTTGGATGGTGAAGGGAGGCATGCAATGTTTATGAGGTTAGCTGGATTTATAGTTCGCTGTGGGTGTGGCATGTGGGTTGGGCCTGGATTTGGAGATATGTCACCAGCTAATAGAAGCAACATATGTGTGAGGAACACATTAAATAACTTCATTCAAATCTTCAAGTGCCGCTTCCTATGCTGTTTACTACATTTGTTATCTGAGGGCACTGAAGTACTATTCGTCCAGTTTGGCGGAGTGCTGGTCCAACCAGTGTGCTATATTATATTATATATATATATATATATATATATATTTAATTTTTTTTTTAGAAAGCATGTATCTTGCTCGAGCGACACCTACTGTAGTTTATGAACAGGATTGCTTGAGAAAGGGGGGCCCCAAACCTGTATATTGCCTTGGGCCCCATGATGTCTAAATCCGGCTCTGTTTGGTACCATGCTTTATTCATTACTGTGTTCTTAGGCAAAATTGTGAGTGATCCCACTTCCTTGGCTGAGAAACAACCCCACACATGAATTGTCTCAGGATGCTTTACTCTTGGCATGACACAGGACTGATGTTAGCACTCACCTTTCCATCGCCAGACAAACATTTTTCCAGATGCCCCAAACAATCTGAAATGGGATTCTTCAGAGAAAATAACTGATTAGAATTAACTTCCTTATGCAGTGCCCCCAGGATTTAATAGTGCTCCTTAGACAGTGCCCCCAGCCCAACACTTACCTTTACTTGCTCGACACTCGCGATCCTACTGCCACTGCCTTGCACTGACTGGATCTAACTAGGTCCAGCAAGCGTGCGTGGCAGGCTCCTGATGTCACGGTGACTTCCCTCGTGCAGTGCCTCACTGGGAACGCTTGCCTCTGCAATGATCAGAGGCTTCTTTAGCCTCTGGTCACTTCAGAGGCCAAGCTTCTACAGCGGTGGTCGGCGGGGGAAAGTGGCAGGTGGTAGGCTGTTTCTGCCGGGCGAGGCATCCACAGAAAACAACCCAAGAAGAACACTGCCTCGCCAGGATTAGACGGTTGGGAAGGCGGCATTTGGGATTCCCTCTGTTGGCTACCCTACTGCATCCCCATATGTTCTATGTCCCATATGTCCAATAATTAAGATAATCTGTTATTTAAATAAATATAAATGAAAACAGTAATTTATTTTCTAAACATGGATTTTTAACTGTATAATTAACGCTAATAAATTGTTTTTTTAATATATACCTTACATCCAAATTAGGCAAAAGGCATCGTAGCAGGTATTACTTTGGATTCAACAATCAATTCATTTTCTGGGAGAAGACGACTCCGTGTTATGGAAGTTGACTCATCCAGCCCAGGAGTTTTCAACAATGAACCTGTTTGGATTTGATTTGGAAGATTGGTTAGGATTTGAACTGGGTTGAGAATATTCGGTGGACCAACAACGTGGTCAAATCTGTTGGATGGAAATAATTCAGATTGAGTTTGCGAAAAATAATCCTGCCTCATGACTGGTGTTCTCAATAATGAGCTTGAAAAATCTGGACCATAACTACTTATTGGTGTGTTTCGACGGACAATCTGCTCCTCCATTAAGAATTTAATTCCAGATGACATAACTAATAAAGCAGAAGACAGAACCTCTTGTTGTTCTGAAATTTTCTCAAAGGTCTTTGACATTTTTGAAAGTTCACTATTAATTGCACTTGCTACTTGTAGGGATTCTCTATGATGCTAATCTATTTGTGTACGTGAAGTATGGATTTCTTCATAATGTACTCGACTAATGCTTTTCAAAGCGTCTTTAACCTGGATTAATGCTTCAGTTATAACTTGTAAATCACCCTCAACTCGGAGACGATGATCTTCTTGTTGATCATTCATAGACTTGGCAAAATCTGTGATTGCATCAAATGGAGTTTCAACCTGTATTTTTTCACCCGATGCTTGTGGTTTATCTGCAGGGGTAGACCTTACCATTAGATTTCTAAAAGCTTTTGCCAGAATTTTAAAAGCAAGAATAGACCCTAGAAAAAGTAAACTAGATTGAATGAAAAATTATCTAAATTTTCAAAATTTGCCTAACAAACAAAAATAACTAACTACCTGGAGTAACAGAAGGTGGTGAAAATGTCAAGGATCCCACTTCAATATCCGAATCTTTATAGAAATATAAATAAAAATTTTATTGTAAAACACATTTATTAGCATAGTGCATTTTTCCACATTCAACCTTCACATACCAGGTGAAATATCTCCAACATCTCCAAGGTCAGGAATAATTGGAGTTATAGGTCTTTGTTCATCCCTTTGCATAAGCATATTTTTTGAACCTGTTGAAATTAAAAAGTTTTTACATTTCAATGAACTCAAATTTTACCCAAAAACAAATTAGCAGAAAAAAAACATACTTTCTTGTGCTCTAGGATTGGCTTCACATATCTCAGATTCAGTATTCTCCAGATCTATAATGTTTAAATTTTATTATGACAAATCTTATAATAGTATCAAATATATATTTAAAAAAAAAAATTAATACACTTACATGGTGAAGAAATTGTAAAACGGTCAAAAAGATTTTCAGGGGAGTCAACTTCAATTTGCAATTCCCGACCTATGAAAATTGATATATTTGGTTCAAAATAACGTATACCTTACCTAAGCAAACCCATAAAAATTTAATACATATGTTGTCTTTTTGAATTATTTGATTCAGTGGAGGAATTTATATTTTCTCCAGATTGTATGACTTCAGGCGTTGAAATGGGTAAAGATGAAATAGCCATTTGGGGCAAAGATTCATTTGTTAATGTCACTACAGGATTATCGTTTAAAACCCTTTTCAATCCTTTGTCAGATGAAGGTTTTCCAGCTGGTGTTCTTTCTTTTCGGGAGGCTTGAGAATTTGGTTTTTTACCTTTTTACAAATGAAAATAAAAATTATAATCTGTTTTTTGACAATACACATTTTAATTATACTGTCCAAAATACATATCTGCTATCACTCTTTTAGGACCTCCAGAAACAATCCCTGTAGATGTGGTGGCTGGTTGTGCATCATCTTGCATCTGGATCTGTGTTTGTTTACGTAATGTTTGGACAACTGGCCCACCAAAAAATAAATAAAATAACATTTACATACATATCTTTAAAAAATAAAGTGATATAAATATACAGTATATACACAAGCTTCAATACCTTCCAATGGAATGGATGATTGGTTTGTCGTATCAATACTTCCAAGTACTCCCTCAACCAGGACCGGAGAAAGATGTTTCCTTAATTTCTCTTCCCAAACATTAAAGATTAAATTTAATGGTGGCCCACCACCAGTTCCACGTTGGTGATTTGAAAGTTTGGCCATTTTTTTCTTTGCACTACAGTCATGAAATCGCTTTTTACAATGCTTTATTGTGTGTGGTTGCACAGCGATAGAACTAATTTGGTCTGCTATATTTTGCCATATTGCAGTTTTACGTCTTCCTGGGGTACTTTGTGCTCTAATACCAAAGAGACTGTGGTATGATTCTAGTACCATCGTAACAAGTAAATCACTCTCTTTAAAACTGAACTGGAGATTCCTAGGAAGAGACCCATCTTCTCCATCCGAACAATTGCCATCATCATCTTTGTCTTCTTGTATTTTGGTTTTCTTTTGTCTGGAACCTTTAAAAATAAATTTGAAATTAATACATTTGTATTTATTTAATTATATATGAATATACATGTATATATATATATATATATATATATATCTATTTCGATCTATATATATATATATATATATATATTTATCCAATGATCAACACACACATCTGATACTTTGCTGCCACATCATTGGGGTGCACACCAGCTGTGTCCCCTGGGTCCAGGGTTCAAAAGCGAAGATACGTGTTTAGAAAAGATGGCACTCACCAGTAGAATTGCAGCTTATTTTATTCCATTAGACAGACAGTAGGCTAACGTACAGGCATTGATGTTTTGGTCCCCTAACGGACCTTTTTCAAGCAGTCAAGCCTTAAGTTTCAAAGTGATAACCAGAAACAGTTCCCCGTGGAATGAACTGTATATGGTTCTCACTCTGAAACTTAAGGCTTGCCTGCTTGAAAAAGGTCCGTTAGGGGACCAAAACGTCAATGCCTGTACGTTAGACTACTGTCTGTCTAATGGAATAAAATAACCTGCAATTCTACTGGTGAGTGCCATCTTTTTTATACACGTATAGATATATATATTAATATATTCCTCTTACAAAGTGCTATATTCAATGATGCCACAGGGCGACGTTTCGAGGTGTAACCCTCTTTTTCAAGCTACCAGCATAGCCACAAAGACAGATCTGTCTTTGTGGCAATGCTGGTGGCTTGAAAAAGAGGGTTATATTGTACATAGCACAGTAGTGTGACTGAATTTAACTTATATGGCCGATGGGGGAAACTCCCTCAATCCTTTGTGGAGACCTAAACCATCATCCACCACTGACGGCTCCGCCACCAGCCCCTTGCCAGGCCACATGATGCCACACCAGCCTGGAAGCTGCATATGTATATATATATATATATATATATATATATATACAACAAACATATATATATTATATATATGTAATATATACATTAAGTATAACACACACAAATGATGATATATATATATATATATATATATACATATATATATATGTATATATATATATATCATCTATTCCTCAACACAGCTTCTACTCTGGCTGCTTATGTGTGTGTCTGTAAACTCCAGGAATGAAAATGGTTGCAAGAAAATATTTACATTTTTTCAGATTAGTCTGACACTACTTCATTTGATGACTTCTCGTTCAATTATATTGATGACAATCATGGGCATATATATATATATACATATAAAAAAATATATATATATATATATATATTCAAAGAAAAAATTTCATATTTTTAATCCACATTTCAAAAACAGAAATCAACACTATTTTTGGAATATTAGTTTAAAAAAGAAATCCATTGACAAAATCATTCATGTACCTACGGTTTTTGTTAACATACAATGGGAATAATATATATTTACCCAGCCCCAAAGGCACCTCGACCTCGTGCTAAATTTGAACCATAAAAAATTCCCACACAAACTTATAAATCATTCTAGACAGTTCAATATTGCGTGAGGAAACTTCCTTTCAAAATCCTTTAGCATTCTTTAAGCTGTTTATATCGTTCCCCCATATGCAGTGCCCACAATAGTAGTCTGCATATGCATTGCCCCCAGTAGTAGTCCCCAGTAGTGGTCCCCACTATGCATTGCCCCCAGTAGTAGTCCCCAGTAGTGGTCCCCACTATGCAGTGCCCACAGTAGGAGTCCCTCTTATGCATTGCCTCCTGCAGTAGTCCCCACAGTAGTGCACCCGTTTAGGTCTGGAGGCACTGCATAAGGCACTGCATAAGGGGCAAGACTTATAATGGGGCCAGTCTAGGGACACTGCATAATCGGGCCAGTGTGGGGGGACTGCATAGGGTCAAAACAAAACTACAGGAGGCAATGCAAAAAAGGGAAAACTGGGAGCACTGCATATGGGCATAACTACAGGGGACACTGCATAATCATGTCAGGTTTTAAAACATTTTTTTAATTTTGAAGGCCCCACCTGGCTACTTCTTCATACCACACGGCTGGCAAAAGTTTCTGTGGAGAACACTGGTAATGAAGCACTAGGATCAACCGTCTGACCATATGTGGCCTTTCCGACGAGGCTGTTTCTGCCTGCTGCCATGCCCTGCCCTATTTTGAAAGGGCAGAAAGCACATTCCCATAGTGTGGCACCCCACTCCTTCATCCACAATGTCATACACACCATACAGCACGAGGATCAGCCATTTGACTTTATAAACAGTGCTACATTAGAATACAATAATAGGAAAAACCATTTCCTGTGCAGCGTAATACAGGACTAGGATCAGCCCTATTACACCACTGGTATATCTATCTAGCTAACTAACACATATCACACATGTGGCTCCCAGCAAAACAGACAGACAAGATAACCTAAAACAAAACAAAAATACACTTTTGGATTCCCATTGCAAAAATAAACAAACAAAATAAAGCAGGATGAACACAACCTTAAACATGCCAGACACACAAGTAAGTCATATATTGCATTACACCAGCAATTAAAATCAGTAACAATCCACTCACCTGTACCTAGAAACTGCTGTTTCTTCCTCTTCTCTTGGTCAGGAGGAGGAGGATGGTAATCCTCATCTTCATCGGATGCCGGAGAGCTGGATTGCTGCTGAGTTGCCATCTCCTACTGCAGAGACTGACGCACCTCGAATTCGCTTAAATACTGGCGAAGAGAGCGCCAAATTCTCCCTGTGGAGAGAAATGATACAATTCCCGCCCTCGCCAAAAGTTGTTGATTTCGCATTCGACATAGGCGAATTTATGGGAAATTGAATTAGGCGAATTAAGAAAATAAATTTCGCATTTTTAGGAGGCAAACATGGCGAGTACAATAATTTGTCGAAGTGTACTTGCAATTTGCACCTAATTGAATACCCTCCAAAGTCTGTGTTATTCATAAGATGTAAATAAACAGTCCCTTACTTCTTGACTGCTGAGGCGTCCTATAGTGCAGCCTATCAGAAGGATGCTTTCTGTCCAGTTCTTCTTAGGGTGACTGGATGGGCGGTGCAGAGCCATGCTGGTACAGTATATGATCCCACTGGAGTTCAATAACCGGCCGGTTGCAGTACATTCTTTTCTCTACCTTTCTGTATTTTGGTAAATGTGCGACCTAAGGCACTGGAAGAACTGATTTTAAAATACTGCAAACTTTTATAAGCAAATTGTGACAGAAAAAATGGGGAAGTTGTCAAGGGGAGATCTATATATGCACCAGGTCCCTAGCTTCTGTCTGGCAGATACTTAGCTAATTAGCAACATTGATTGCCGGACCACCTATGAGAGGCTGATAAAAGGTGTGTCAGTTTCTTTAGTCTGCCTCTCACTGTCTTGGGGAGAGGGAGAGAGAGGGAGAGAGAGGGAGAGAGAGAGGGAGTGGGAGAGACACTAGGTCCTTCCATTCGGAGAGGGAACGCTAGGATTTATTTTTATGTTTTTATTTTTACGTTTTGTTTATTTTATTCTGCTAAATAAAACTAGTCATAGTTACTGTTACCAAAGCACTGGACTGGTGTGTTATTGATTGACTACTGCATGATAAATGCTGCCATTTACCCCAGGAGACAGCACCCCTAGCCTGATCTTGCGACAGCATAAATAAACCCATGCAATATCATAACCCATAAATCCAATTACTTTAACAAGATGCTTCACTGTAGCTGAATATACAGTATAATACATTCAAGGGCATAAGCTCACCTATAATACTGTAACCATAGGCAGCAAAACTGGGGGGGCAAGGAGAACACCTCATCCTCCTCAACATTTGTGAGAGACACCAGTCAATACAACGGAGCGCACTGAATGCACAAGTGCAGTGTATTTCTTGGAGCTTCACATGAGGACTCAGCACAAAAAGTCACATACTTTTCTGACCTGTGGAGGAGATCAGCAGCAGGCTCATGGGAGGGATTCATCAGAGTGAGGCAGTGCCTGCTGCTAGGTCTGTGTAACCTTTGTTGAATGCTGAGTCCCCCGTAATGAACAGAAGCAGTGAAGTACTATGTTGGATACTCATATACACCCGTATGTAACATATCTGACTTAAAATAAAGTTTAGGCAAAACTGATTTTGCATTTTGTTTACTTTTTGACCATATTTGCCAACTCACAAAACATACTATTGACACCTCATATAGTATTAGGTCTAAACAAAACCATTATCAGCAGGGATGTATTTATAATGGGTGTAGGGTGTGCATGCACACGGGCTCCTGGGTCCAGTGGGGCCCACACCGCACACCCTGAACCCATATTATACTTACCACTCTGGAGTCCCACTTCGGCGCCGGTGGCAGCACTTTAAAAAATGCCTGGGAAATGGCGGCTGTTTCCATTTTCCTACCATTTTGCGAATGCACAGTATGGAAAACACCAGGACCTATGCATGCACTGTACACTCTTGACACTGCGCTCAGTGCACTTCCGGCTGCCAGAGAGAGGAGGGGGCCACGGACAGAGACTGCACACAGGCCCCCTCCTCTCTAGAAATGCCCCTGATTATTAGTTATGCATAAATTGCTTGATTGGAGGGATTGGGAGTCCCTATATATTTGGGTGGAGTCATACGTTGCAGTCACTATATGTGCATGTTCATACAGAGGGTGGCCAGATGGCGCAATGTTTGAGGTGATTGATATATATATTTTTTTCATCCTTGAATTTTTTCTTGCTTTATACCTTATATTTGCAATTGTGTTTGTGTATAGTACAGGAAAAAGCAGGGTGCATACATTGGGCTTGATCCTATTAGGTGTGAGTAGGTTCTTGCAAGCCATTCTCACAACGAACTCGCACTGTGAATTCCATTTGTGATCATTTTTAAAAGCAAAATTGTGTCTTCTTGCATGCAGTCCCTTGAGCAGGTGAAAAGTAGGGAAAATCTTAATTTTAAAGTAAAAATGTCGGTAGACCCCTCCCAATGAATAATATTTAAATAGCATAATTTGACCAATAACGATATGCCTGATTTCATGTGATTTTCTCTTAAAAGCTCAATAATGGGTTGAATGATGTGGACAGGTATGTGGAGGTGTATTGATGGGAGAGGGGTTTGGAACTTGCAGATTAGAGGTAAAAGTGTTTATTCCAACTTTTTACAAACATTGAAAATTTACTATACAGCTTTTTCTGTACCCCAAAATGCTGTATAGACTTTCAACTGCTGATAAAAACTCCCGCTTGCTATCATTTTTCAACCATTAATAAAAACTGCACAAATCAGCCATTTCACACCTTTTAAAAATCCCCAGTAGTTTCCTTATAGCCACTAACAGATTTCTGTATGGTCCTGCTATCTCAGTTGCCACTTTTTTCAGTCCAGTATGGTTTCCACAATTTAATGCACTTCTCCCAGGCCGCGTATTGTAGAAAAGTTGCGAATCCTCACTGCATTTCTTAATTGGATCTCGCATTTCACAGGCGAGCTTATTCGTGCAATGTATGCGAGTTTCATGAACAAATTTGCATTGGCAGACTCGCACCTAATAGGACTGAGCCCACTGTGTTTGGTCTATAGTTGATTGTGTGGGGATACATTCAGTATCCCGACACGGGATGCCGGCACTTAGAATACCGTCATCGGAATCCTGATACCTGTCAGAATCCCGGGGCCTGCATCCTAAAAGTAATTAGTGGGGTTGGGGAGAGGGTTTTGGGTTGGGGTTAGGCACTAGGGGCAGGGTTAGGATTAGGCACTGGGGCTGAGGGTTAGGTTTAGGGTGCAGGGAGGGGGAGGTTAGGTTTAGGCACTGGGGGGAGTTTAGGTTCAGGCACCAGGGAGGGAGGGTTAGGGTAGGGAGAGGAGGAGGGTTAGGACAGCTACCTGTCAGTATCCAAACCTATCAGGATGCCGGCTTCAGGATTTTGACCGCCGGAATCCCGAGCGCCGGCATCCCGTACCCATCCCGATTGTGTGATGCTGTTACCTACAGAGGGGAGTGTGGAGGGTACAGAGGTACTGAGAGGAGGGGGAGCGGGTACTGATTACCAAGGCCCACGCTTGCTGGATGGGTCTGGGTTTGCCACTCCTCCCTCCTAATCCTGTCAGTGGTAGCAGTGCAGTGAGCACAGGGAGGCTGCTGCCATTGAGCACAGCAGCAGTCTTCTCTCCCTGCACCTGACAGAAAGAAGAGAGAGCAATCGCACTGATCACGACTTCCCCCTGAATCTGCCCCTGGCTGGGGAGCACAACGGTACCTCCCTCTGGAGGGGCTTTGCGACACTGCAGATACTGTTTGTTTTTTTCTATTATTGTAAGGGGACCATGCACCCTTGCCATTACCCGGCCCGGCCAGGCTCTATACAGCCCTGGTAGTGTATATAGGAGGAAGACCCTGATCACGGACTGCATGGTAATATGGCCTGCCCATGCTATGCCATTACCCAGCTTATGTCTGTACTTTACTGGGGTTTAAATTATATGTGAGGTTTTTAATTTGTCTGGAAAAATATTATTAGCAGGGAGGAATTAGAAGGTGAGTGGGCCCCAAACCAGAATCTGGCTTAGTGCCCCATGGGTTCTTAGTTTGACTCTAATGCAGGGATGGACATAACACAAAGGTTTTATGATTAGGTTGCCTTTCAATGATTTTTCCGGTTTAAAAAAGTTAGGAAAGCAGCCAGCATTAAGTGACATGATGGTCTCTGTTGTCCTATAGCGAGGCTCAGTGCACCTTAGCAATAAGCTCCTAAACCTACGCTAAACTACAACTTCCTGCAGCACACAGATAACCATCCTCCTCTCCTTGCACTGGTTGGATAATCTATCTGTACAGGGAGGCTTTATTGGCCTCATATGTTCCTGTGGCTGCATGGTAGCGCTGTGCCAGTGTTGTGTCTGTGAGTGAAGGGACAGGGAAAGAGCAGTGATGTCCTCACACAGAGACCAAATCAGAAAAAGCAAAAACCCCTCATGCTTACTGATCTCTGTAAATCAGATAGGTGGTGTGGCGGGTTACTCCACCTATACCCTAGGCGGAGTCTTAGGGGCATCAAAATGAAATTATATCTTGGCCCCCCTAACCTAAAAATGTTGTGGCATACCTGACTGTAACCATGAACATATACAAGGGCCAAAACAAGGAAGTCTGGATATGTTTCACTAAGAGGTCATTCTTTGGAAAACAATAATGTTATCAAATTGGCAAAGACAGGTTTATGGCAGACTCTTTTCATCAGTGCTTACACTAATACTTTGAGTAATCAGTGTCTGAGTTATTGCATGTATTTTTAATACTGCCTTGCTTTGGCAGACAGTGACCATTATATGATGCATAACATCCTATCCCATGAAGCCTCATGAGCTGCTTCAGTGCTTACCTGGCATAAAATAAGACTATAGATCAGAAGTAGTCTGAGACTCTTACTTACTCTTATTGTTAACCTCAATAACCTTAATTTCCACTAATTTCCAGTCTATTCTGAACACCTCACACCTCACAATAGTGTTTTTATGTCCAAAAGGTTGCACCGAGGTAGCTGGATGACTATGCTAAGTGACACGAGTGGGCAGCACAAACACGTGGCCCATCTAGGAGTGACATTGCAGTGGCAGACAGGATGGCAGTTTGAAAAACTAGGCCCCAAACAGTACATAATGCAAAGAAAAAAAGAGGTGCAAGATGGAATTGTCCTTGGACCCTCCCACCCACCCTTATGTTGTATAAACAGGACATGCACAATTTAACAAACCAATCATTTGAGCGCCAGGGTCTGCCACACGACTGTGGCTGAAATGATTGGTTCATTTGGGCCCCCACAAAACAAGCTGGCAATTAATCTGTCCCTGCAAAAACTGGCTCTACGGAGGCAGGATGTCATCCTCATCCTCCTCATCCACCGATTCCTCACCCTCTTCAGTGTAGTGTACATCCTCATCCTCACAGAGTATTAATTCGTCCCCACTGGAATCCACCACCACAGGTCCCTCTGTACGTTCTGGAGGCTGGTCTCCCTGGAAGAGTTGATAATTCATTTTGCTGAACATCATCTTCTCCACATTTTGTGGAAGCAACCTCCTACACCTTTCGCTGACAAGGTTCCCGGCTGCACTAAACACTCTTTCAGAGTACACACTGGAGGGGGGGGCAACTCAGGTAAAATAGAGCCAGTTTGTACAGGGGCCTCCAAATTGCCTCTTTTTCCTGCCAGTACAGGTACAGACTGTCTGACATGTCTACTTGGATGCTGTCACCGATGTAATCCTCCACCATTCTGTCAATGGTGACAGTATCATATGCAGTGACAGTAGACATGTCAGAAATTGTTGGTACGTCTGGACCAGATGTCCAAACCAGCCCTTAACTTATGACACAGGCGCACACTTGGCGCTGCTGCTGTGTTGTTGCACGTGCAGCTACTGTGCATACATTTCGCACACAAACACAGAAAAAAAAGAATTGTTTATTTTTTGTGGAGTGCACTTTGGGGATTACACCACCCTTTAACAGACTTATGGGACACAGGCGCACGCTTGGTGC
This sequence comes from Taudactylus pleione, assembly GCA_031769625.1. NCBI lineage: Eukaryota > Metazoa > Chordata > Amphibia > Anura > Myobatrachidae > Taudactylus > Taudactylus pleione. The sequence goes on along the minus strand of JAUIMM010000153.1, from coordinate 11,984,459 downwards.
TGCTCCTTTGTTGATGCACGTACAGTGCACACAATTCACAAACACAGAAGAAAATGTTTTATTTTTGTTGGAGTGCACTTTGGGGGTGACACCACCCTTTAACAGACGGACGCACGCTTGTCGCTGCTGCTTTGAGGATGCAGGTGCGGCTTCTGCGCATACATTTCACACACAAACACTGAAAAAAAGAAGAATTTTTTATTTTGGTTGGAGCGCACTTTGGGGGTTACACCACCCTTTAACAGACAGATGCACGCTTGTCGCTGCTGCTTTGAGGATGCAGGTGCAGCTACAGCCCACACAATTCACAAAGACAGAAAAAAAAAGAAGAATTTGTTATTTTCTTTGGAGTGCACTTTGGGGATTACGGCACCCTTTAATGGACAAGCCATCCGGCCCTTTACTTCTGACACAGGCACACGCTTGGCACTGCTCCTTTGTTGATGCACGTGTAGCCACAGTGCACACAATTCACAAACACAGAAAATAATTCCTCCACCATTCTGTCAGTGGTGACAGTATCATATGCAGTGACAGTAGACATGTCAGAAATTGACATTGTTGCCACGTCCTTCAATCTGGACCAGATGTCCAAACCGGCCCTTGACTTATGACACAGGTGCACACTTGGCGCTGCTGCTGTGTTGATGCACGTGCGGCTACTGCGCATACATTTTGCACACAAACACAGAAAAAAAAGAATTGGTTTTTTTTTGTGGAGTGCACTTTGGGGGTTACACCACCCTTTAACAGACTTATGGGACACAGGCGCACGCATGGCGCTGCTCCTTTGTTGATGCACGTGCAGCCACAGTGCACACAATTCACAAACACAGAAAATATTTTTTTATTTTGTTTGGAGTGCACTTTGGGGGTTACACTACCCTTTAACAGATGAGCCAGCTGGCCCTTTACTTATGACACAGGCGCACACTTGGCTCTACTTTGTTGATGCATGTGTGGCCACAGTGCACACAATTCACAAACACAGAAAATATTTTTTTATTTTGTTTGGAGTGCACTTTGGGGGAGCACCCTTGATGCACAGATCACCCCCTGGACAACACTACAACACCCCTCTAGGACTACAGCCTTTATGAGACACTGCACAACAGTCCAGCCAGCCACTATAGATTTTTGGAGTTGACACAGCCCCTATGGACAACTGACTGCACAACACAGCCCAGCCAGCCCCTATCACAGCAGCACTACACAGCCCTGCCAGCCCCTATGGACAACAGCAGCACAACACAGCCCAGTCAGCCCCTTTGGACTGAGTGGTCACAGCCCCTATGGACAACAGCAGCACAACACAGCCCAGCCAGCCCTAGCTCCCACCCTCCCTCTTCACTGTCCACAGCCGGAGTGAGAAATGGCGCCAACGCGGGGACCTTTTATAGAATCCAAAACCCACGAGATCCAGAAGGCGGGATGATTATGACGTTTTGCCTCGATTTCAGTTCCAAGTCAGGCGGGAAAAGTCGAGCCTGACTCGGATACGACTCGGATCGAGGGGTTCAGATTTCAGAAATCCGAACCCGCTCATCCCTAGTATAAATACATTTAATTGTCTGCATAAATCATTTTTTGATGCACAGCCATATCCCATTTATTGGGACTGCCACTGGAAAATCATCTGTGCCGATCATTGTGACTGGAAATATGCAAGGTTTCAATGTAAATTGAAAAACACATGTTCTAGTACTACAGGGACAAACCTGTTAATTAATTCAGTGTTTCTGGTGTTCTTATACGTCACTGTTCATTCCACCATCACTCATGTTCTGAATTAAGGTCCCCATACATCAGCAATCGATTGTGGCAATTCTGAAATTTGCAGATGATTGTATAAAAAAATCTGCAATGTATGGGCTTCACAGATCACAAATTGCAACCAAAAAGTTATTGGAATTGTTAAATCATATTGTCCAACATGTTGGATTTCACAGATGGATTGGGGCTGTAGATTGCTAGTGTATGAAGATGATCAGCAGATTTGCAGACCGTTACTAGTAAAAGCATAGGTCTTTCAAGATTGGAAGATCTGTGTTTGCTGCAATCGATCTGCAAATCACTGAAAAAGATCTGTAAGGTATGGGCGCAGATTGCAAGATTCGGAAATCCTAAAATCGGGCAACAAATCTTCAAATTGTTCAATTGTGGTTTTCAGATTGCTGATGTGTGGGGGCCTTTACTTATGGAAAAGAGGGAGAGGGTACATCATATCTATCACACGTTGCACTGTAGAATGTGCAGTACAGTATATACATTTTGCATAAGGAAATAATGATATTGACATGAAAATTATTTAAACTAAGAAAAAACCATTATGCTTAAATAATTTAGTTACATAAAACTATAATTACCAAGTAAAGCGAATGTAGCAGTTTCCACAAGTATTGTTTATGCAAGAGTCTTTGTTAGGATTACCATTGTTAATATTTTCTTATACCCCACTGAGAAATGTGATTCACAATTGCTGATTGTTTTGAGAAATACATTCTAACAGTTTGAAAACAAGAGAGAAAGCTTTGTCGGTTATATAATCACATAGAGCCATTAAGATTATGTGCCTGATGCAGAAATGCATGCATTTTGGCTGTAATTATTACTACATTGCATTCACAGAACTAAGGGCTTGATTCAACTTGGATCGCAATTGCAAACATCAATGCAGCCGAGCAATTTTTATTCTGTGCGATTGCGCATATGCATATTAGCGCATGCGTGAAATCGCATTATGATGGCACTTGCAAGCCAGCGAACAAGAAGAAATGATTGACAGTTATCAAGCATTTGGGGGAGATGGTCTTAAAAAGACAGGTGTGTCTTACAGTTTGGACACCATTTAATGGTCAGCCATAATTTAGCCGGTGCGGTCACCTCTGCAGCACAAGAGCTCTCTGCGTGTGCAGAGACTAGCAGAATTAGAGACAGGACAGACAAGCCGCAAGTGGTCGATGGTGGCCAATGTCCTCGATGTGTATGTTGTTCTGCGTGTGTGCTCGCAGAACAAAAGGCAGCAGTGGGCGTCTCTATGCACGGATAAGGTTGTGGCTCCATCTGCATATATTAGCAGCTGCGTTCCGTCCGGATTCGCAGATGCAATTGCAAGCTGAATCAAGCCCTAAGTGTGCAAATTGCCCCTATACATGAGAACTCCTTCTATTGCAAATGGAGGTGCAGATGAAATGTGTACAACTTTGCATCACTCATTCTTCCAATACACTTTGTTCTATTTTTTTTTTGTCTGGCACTGTTTGTAGAAATTAACCAGAGGCAGAGTGTGCAACTACTACCGTTTTATTGTTGTACAGATAGGTCCACAATCACATACAGCTATCCTCAAATCACAGCAAATAGCTCCATTTGGTGTGCCACACATTTTGCCACTAAGTTGCACCCATGTGTCTCGCTAGAGAATATTACAATGCACAAGTACCACGGACACTCCACTGGACACTGGCAGTACTGTGTGATTCTCAGATGCTAACCTGTTTAAAAGGCAAAAGACAGAGGTCCCAATACAAGGGAGATGTGGCATGTTTTGCTCCATGTATTGTTGTGCTTAATATGCAATTTTATATCAATTTATACTAGGGGTGAGCGGGTTCGGATTTCTAAAATCCGAACCCCCCCGAGCCCCCCGATCCGAGGCCGATCCGAGTCAGGCTCGACTTTTCCCGCCTGGCTCGGATCTGAAATCGAGGCAAAACGTCATTGTCCCGCCTTCCGGGTCTCGTGGGTTTTGGATCCTATATAAGGTACCCGCGTCGGCGCCATTTTCTCACTCGGCTGTGGACAGTGAAGAGGGAGGGTGGGAGTTAGGGCTGGCTGGGCTGTGTAGTGTAGTGTAGTGTTGTAGTGTAGTGTAGTGCAGTGTAGTGTTGTGCTGTGCTGTGCTGCGCTGTGCTGCTGTTGTCCATAGGGGCTGTGTCCACTACTTCAAAGTCCATAGGGGCTGGCTGGACTATGTTGTGCAGTCAGTTGTCCATAGGGGCTGTGTCCACTCCAAAGTCCTGTGCAGTGTCCCAGTCCTAAAGGGGTGCTGTAGTGTTGTCCAGGGGGTGCTCTGTTCATCAGGGGTGCTCCCCCAAGTGCTAAAAAAAAAATATTTTTTCTGTGTTTGTGAATTGTGTGCACTGTGGCTGCACGTGCATCAACGAAGGAGCAGCGCCAAGCGTGCGCCTGTGTCATAAGTAAAGGGCCGGCTGGCTTGTCCGTTAAAGGGTGCTGTAACCCCCAAAGTGCACTCCAAACAAAATAAAAAAATGTTTTCTGTGTTTGTGAATTGTGTGCGCAGTAGCCACACGTGCATCAACAAAGTAGTGCCAAGCGTGCGCCTGTGTCCCATAAATAAAGGGCCGGCTGGATTGACCGCTAAAGGGTGCTTTAACCCCCAAAGGGCACTCCAAACAAAATAAAAAAATATATTTTTTTGTGTTTGTGAATTGTGTGCGCAGAAGCCGCACATGCATCAACAAAGTAGTGCCAAGCGTGCGCCTGTGTCATAAGTAAAGGGCCGGCTGGCTTGTCCGTTAAAGGGTGCTGTAACCCCCAAAGTACACTCCAAACAAAATAAAAATATATATTTTTTTGTGTTTGTGAATTGTGTGCGCAGTAGCCGCACATGCATCAACAAAGTAGTGCCAAGCGTGCGCCTGTGTCCCATAAATAAAGGGCCGGCTGGATTGACCGCTAAAGGGTGCTTTAACCCCCAAAGGGCACTCCAAACAAAATAAAAAAATATTTTTTTTTGTGTTTGTGAATTGTGTGCGCAGTAGCCACACGTGCATCAACAAAGTAGTGGCAAGCGTGCGCCTGTGTCCCATAAATAAAGGGCCGGCTGGATTGACCATTAAAGGGTGCTGTAACCCCCAAAGTACACTCCAAACAAAATAAAAAAATATTTTCTGTGTTTGTGAATTGTGTGCCCAGTAGCCGCACGTGCATCAACAAAGTAGTGCCAAGCGTGCGCCTGTGTCATAAGTAAAGGGCCGGCTGGCTTGACCGGTAAAGGGTGCTGTAACCCCCAAAATACACTCCAAACAAAATTAAAAAAAATTTCTGTGTTTGGGAATTGTGTGCACTGTGGCTGCACGTGCATCAACAAAGGAGTAGCGCCAAGCGTGCGCCTGTGTCCCATAAATAAAGGGCCGGCTGGCTCATTTCTTAAAGGGTGGTGTAACCCACAAAGTGCACTAGTCTCCAACAAAAATAAAAAATTATTTTCTGTGTTTGTGTGCGCCTTAGCCGCACGTATATATGTCAATATAACATAAATGGAGGACCAAACTTTCTCCGATAAAAATAAAATAGGGAAAGATCAAGAACCACTTCCTCCTAGTGCTGAAGCTGCTGCCACTAGTCATGACATAGACGATAACATGCCATCAACGTCGTCTGCCAAGGCCGATGCCCAATGTCATAGTAGAGGGCACATAGAATCCCAAATGGCAAAGCTCAGGAAAATGACCTTGAAAAAATCATTTAAATCATCTGAAGAGAAACGTAAACGTGTCAATATTCCATTTACGACATGGAATGGCAAGGAATGGCTAAGGTCTTTCCCTATGTTCATGACTAGTGGTTCAGCTTCACATGACGATGGAAGCCCTCCTCCCACTAAAAAAATCAAAAGAGTTAAGCTGGCAAAAGCACAGCGAAGAACTGTGCGTTCTAAGAAGATATCACAAATCCCCAAGGAGAGTCCAAGTGTGGTAGTGGTTGCGATGCCTGACCTACCCAGCACTGGACGGGAAGAGGTGGCTCTTTCCACCATTTGCACGCCCCCTGCAAGTGCTGAAAGGAGCACCCATAGTCCACTTGCTGATATGCAAATTGAAGATGTCACTGTTGAAGTACAACAGGATGAGGATACTGGTGTAGCTGGCGCTGAGGAGGAAGTTGGCAAGGAGGATTCTGATGGTGATGTGGTTTGTTTAAATCAGGCTCCGGGGGAGACAGTTGTTGTCCATGGGATGAAAAAGCCCATCATGGTCAAGCCTGGGCAGAAGACCAAACATTCCACCTATTTGGTCTGGCAATATTTCTATCCAAATCCGGACAACAACTGTCTTGCCATATGTACCATATGTAAAGGTGAAATAAGTAGGGGTAGGGACATTAACCACCTAGGAACATCCTCCCTTATACGGCACCGGCAGCGCATTCATAAAAAGTTACTGTCAAGTTCAGAAACTTTGGCTAAGACCGTAAGCAGTCCAGGGACACCTAAATCCCATTGTCCTGTTGTGTCCAAGCGCCTGCAAACCACACCGTCAACTCCCTCCTCATCAATTTCCTCCTTAGTCAGGATCGGAAGTATTCTTTCAGGCCATGTCACTGGCATGACTGACTCTCCTATCCGGGATTCCTCCGGAGGATCCTGCATTGCTATGCCTCCTGCTGCTGCAGCTGCTGTTGCTGCTGCTGGGAGTCGTTCATCATCCCAGAGAGGAAGTAGGAACACCACTACTTTTACTAAACAATTGACCCTCCAACAGTCCTTAGCGAGGAGGATGAAGTACGACAGCAGTCATCCTAAAGCCAAACGTATAACTGAGGCCTTGACTGCTATGTTGGTGTTAGACGTGCGTCCGGTATCCGCCATTAGTGCAGTGGGATTTAGACAATTGATGGAGGTAGTGTGTCCCCGGTTCCAAATCCCGTCTAGATTCCACTTCACTAGGCAGGCGATACCGAGACTGTACAGAAACGTCAGAAAAAGTGTCCTCAGTGTCCTGAAAAATGCCGTTGTACCCAATGTCCACTTAACCACGGACATGTGGACAAGTGGAACAGGGCAGACTAAGGACTATATGACTGTGACAGCCCACTGGGTAGATGTATCACCTTACGCAGCAACAGCAGCAGCGTCACCAGTAGCAGCATCTCAGAAATGCCAGCTCGTTCCAAGGCAGACTACGCTGTGTATCACCGGTTTCAGTAAGAGGCACACCACCGACAACCTCTTAGAGAAACTGAGGGAAATCATCGCCCAGTAGCTTACCCCACTTACACTCTCCTGGGGATTTGTGATATCTGACAACGCCACCAATATTGTGCGGGCATTACATCTGGGCAAATTCCAGCACGTCTCATGTTTTGCTCACACAATAAACTTGTTGGTGCAGAATTTTCTGAAAAGCGACAGGGGCGTGCAGGAGATGCTTTGGGTGGGCCGAAAAATTTCTGGCCACTTTTACCATTCAGCGACTGCGTGCCGAAGACTGGAGCGCCAGCAAACACTCTTGAACCTGCCCCGCCATCACCTGAAGCAAGAGGTTGTGATGCGGTGGAACTCAACCCTCTATATGCTTCAGAGGATGGAGGAGCAGCAAAAGGCCATTCAAACCTATACATCCACCTATGACATAGGCAAAGGAGGGGGTATGCACCTAACTCAAGCGCAGTGGAGAATGATTTCTGTGTTGTGCAAGGTTCTCCAGCCCTTCGAACTTGCCACACGTGAAGTCAGTTCAGACACTGCCAGCTTGAGTCAGGTCATTCCCCTCATCAGGCTTTTGCAGAAGCAGCTGGAGAAAGTGAAGGAGGAGCTAAGACGGAGCAATTCCGCTCGGCATGTGGGACTTGTGGATGAAGCCCTTCATTCGCTTTGCCAGGATTCCAGGGTGGTCAATCTGTTGAAATCAGACCACTACATTTTGGCCACCGTGCTCGATCCTAGGTTTAAAGCCTATGTGGTGTCTCTATTTCCGGCTGACACAAGCCTGCAGAGGTGCAAAGACCTGCTGGTGAAAACACTGTCAGCTGAAGCAGAACGTGACACGTCAACAGCTCCTTCTTCATTTTCTCCCGCAACTGGGGCTGCCAGGAAAAAACTTAGGTATCCTAAGCAACCCGCTGGTGGTGATGCAGGGCAGGCAGGACCAAGTTTGGACATCTGGTCCGGACTGAAGGACCTGGCAACAATTTCTGACATGTCTACTGTCACTACATATGATACTGTCACCATTGACAGAATGGTGTAGGATTACATCGGTGACAGCATCCAAGTAGGCATGTCAGACAGTCCATACCTGTACTGGCAGGAAAAAGAGGCAATTTGGAGGCCCCTGTACAAACTGGCTCTATTTTACCTGAGTTGCCCCCCCTCCAGTGTGTACTCTGAAAGAGTGTTTAGTGCAACCGGGAACTTTGTCAGCGAAAGGCGTAGGAGGTTGCTTCCACAAAATGTGGAGAAGATGATGTTCATAAAAATGAATTATCAACTCTTCCAGGGAGACCAGCCTCCAGAATGTACAGAGGGACCTGTGGTGGTGGATTCCAGTGGGGATGAGTTAATACTCTGTGAGGATGAGGATGTACACAACACTGAAAAGGGTGAGGAATCGGTGGATGAGGAGGATGAGGACAACATCTTGCCTACGTAGAGCCAGTTTTTGCAGGGACAGATTAATTGCCAGCTGGTTTTGTGGGGGCCCAAACGAAGCAATCATTTCAGCCACAGTTGTGTGGCAGACCCTGGCGCTGAAATTATTGGTTTGTTAAAGTGTGCATGTCCTGTTTATACAACATAAGGGTGGGTGGGAGGGCCCAAGGACAATTCCATCTTGCACCTCTTTTTTTTCTTTGCATTATGTACTGTTTGGGGCCTAGTTTTTCAAACTGCCATCCTGTCTGCCACTGCAGTATCACTCCTAGATGGGTCACGTGTTTGTGGCGCCCACTCGTGTCGCTTAGCATAGTCATCCAGCTACCTCGGTGCAACCTTTTGGACATAAAAACACTATTGTGAGGTGTGAGGTGTTCAGAATAGACTGGAAATTAGTGGAAATTAAGGTTATTGAGGTTAATAATAGCATAGAAGCAGAAAAACCAACACATTCTGTGATTTTAGCTGTTTTTATGCTTTTTTTAAAAAAAATACAGATCCAAAACACAAAACCCAGAACCCAAAACACGGAAGGGTGGTTTTGGCAAAACCAATCCAGATCCAAAACACGAAGAAAGATCCAGATCCAAAACCAAAACACGAAAAGTGGCCGGTACACACCCCTAATTTATACCAATTCATTGATGAGAAAAGTACTAACCTAAAACAATATGACTTTGTATAAGCTATGATGTGAATAAGATGGTCAAATCAACCAGATATGATGTTTAGAAGATGAAAAAGCCTGTAGAACTGCAATAACTAGAATACCAAAAACAGTTTGATAGACTTCTTATTAGATTAGTACATATGATCATGGCTCTTGTATACATGGCAAACAAAGGCTGTTATTACTGAGTGATTCATGTAATCAGTGAGGATATGAACCTACCAGGGACTTGAACCTTAGATTCCGGGCTAATGGTCCATAAACTCTCTATTGTCAGATGATGGATGTAACCATAAGTTCTTTATAACCATATTTTCCCAAAATAAAGACACAGAGCAAGTTAATGCTGTTCAAAGATAATAGGTCAGTTTTATTTATTTACAATAATATGGAGGAAAGAACGGCAAACCACCGGCACCCCTTTTTGACTTAGGCAAAAGATGTCCACAACTTACCAGGGCCAATATCCCAATTAATGGTAAGTGTGATATAAAATACTTGCAAGGGCCAACTCTCCCTTTCTAGCACGTGAGACGGTATCCAACACCCATACCAATGCACCATTTCGGCCCACCCGGATGAGAAGCACCGCTGACCCCAGTAGGGTCAGCCTAACCAGTGGATTGAAGGGGTGTGCACCTCTCCTACTGCAACAATATGGAGCTTTACAGATTGCCGGTCTTTTCCTGCCATGAAATAAAGCCGACACAAGACACAATAGGGAAGGGAGGTCGGGAGATCAGAATCAAAGAGGCAGGATATGTCTTCAGATATTACCCATACTCCCAGTAACCACTCCCCCTTAACAACAAACAACCTATCCCTGAGACTTTAACAACTGCCAATTCTAAATTACCCCTCATTTCACTTTATTAACCCCATCCATCCCTGTCTAGAGGTTTATATGCCCTCTGTTCTATGCAAACCTCGGTTATCTTTGTCTTGCCATTGAGATATGTTATTTATTGCAATGCATCTTTTGATAGACTGTGCTCAAAGATTTCTGATTGCTCAGTGATATAACAAAAAAGTGACCTTACAAGTCCACGCTAATGAGATGTTCTTGGATAATGAACCTTTTCACAGATTCCAAACGTATCTCAGTGAGTCCATATGTAAAAACACAAAGAAAAACAGAAGAAAAAATATTCTTTTGTCAAAACAATAATTGTTCAAAAAATATTCTACACCTCAGGTGTCAGAAATAATTGAGGGTGTGATATTAATCCCAACCAAGGACAGCTGTAGATCTTGAGAAAGTATCCAAAATATCCATATAGATGTGCCAACACCGTGATGAGACCAAAATAGTGCTTACATGTAAGCTTACATAGGAAATGCAGGAAACAAGTACGTAGCAGTTTCTTTGTACAGCCCTTTTCCACACCACACGAATCCACTAGTTGTTCATATACATCGGATCCACAAGGCCCCAAAAAAATATATAATAAGGGGACCGTGACGTCACAATGAATGATAAAAATTACATAGGTTTATTGAGAACAAAGTAAAAACATGATAAACATACCCTATGTGAAACACCAGAACCAAACAGCGAAAGATGGATCCCGGGTGAAACGCTGAATTAGGTGTGGTGGGACACACAAAGGTGGCAAACAGACACTAGGACGCGTTTCGACGCTCTGCGGCGTCTTTATCAACTATAGTGTCAAAAAACGGAGCATGTATGATCACACGGCCGCCATCTTGATAAACGGAACTTGACCTGTTTCTGATCAGTGGCCAATTACAATGGATCCTGATTATTGCAAAAAAAACAGTTTTCGTTTAGAGGAAGATGACTATCTGTAGGCATTGCAGTAGCAACTCACAAATGCACCATTTTCACAATTCTGGATAAATGCATTGTATACTTCATGAACTTAATCTGCTCAATGAGATGACTGCTGATGTACTAAGGGGAGAAAGGGGGCCAGACGAAAAAGACAGAGAAAATCCCTATACATATCGCTTCTCGATGGGTTGGGTATGAAATACCAGCAGTCGGGATGCCTTAACTGTCAAAGTGCCGACAGCGGCATCCCAATGCTCGGTATCCCGACAGGGGTCAGGTAAGTATACTAACTTTCCCCCCTCCTAACCCTCACTTCTTGGTGCCTAAACCTAACCCTCCCCACCCTGCACCCTAACCCTCCCCATTAGTGCCTAAACCTAACCTTCCCCCCTTGGAGCCTAACCCTAAACACCCTCCTTAGGGCCTAACCCTAACCCCCACCAGTGGTGCCTAACCCTACCCCCCAGGGTTGTCTAACCCTAACCTCCCCCCAAAGCCTAACCTTAACCCCTCGTAGCGCCTAAACCTAACCCACACCCCCTCACTGCTACCGATCAGTATGCTATCTGTCGGGTTTCCGGCGTCAGTATGTAGGCTAGTGTTTGGATTTAGCTGCCATCTGCCTCAGCCATCTAATTCACAAATACAAGAAACACTGTATATACAAGTATTATTTATAAACTCAAAATTAAATAGAGAAGAATTGAAAAAGTACAACTCATATATAAGAGTTTAAAACAGTTTTGTGCATTTCAAACAGCCTAAGTAACTTAGCTAAAATACAACAGATGTTAAAACAACTCATGTGTTACCCATTAATTCACATATTAGATAAAGAAATATATGTAAATACCTGTCTACTGTATAGAGGAGACACCTGCTGACTAAAAATAAAAATCTGTATTTTTTTTCTTACAGAAATCTGGGAGAATGAAGTTTTGCAAAGTATCACTTAATTGAATGTGTTTTCTTATTTAACATATGGCTCTTTATAGAACGTGTGGCTATGGAGACATTGCAACCTCTGAAACTCATTCAAAATGACAGAACAGTAAAATAAACTGATACATTTACATTCTGTTATTCAAAACTAGGAAAGCACCTGTCTATGTGATCCTGAAATAAGTTGGATTGAACAAAAATATTTATCTTTATCATGTTGTGATACACATATTCTTCCTGACTCAGACCTAAAGGCTATATTGATGTTGCATGCTAGCAGACAATATTTTCAGTCTGCGTATGCATCCATGTCACACTGCACATATGTTCCAATCAGGGGCAGATTGGGCCACTGGGACATCTCCCTCAGTGGCCGTGTTCCCACCCATGCCTTGCTGATTCCTGTAACTGCGGCTGCCGCTATAGGAGCTTCTGTGAATGTGCAGAAGCTCTTTCAAGCCGGAGCCATGCTGATCGGGGAAAGGAGCTGACAGCTGTGTGTCGCAGCCGCCCACAAACCAAGTGTCCCAGTGGCAGCAAGGGCAGTGAGGGGTCGGGCATCACATATATCGGGGAACGGTGTGGGCCTGTCCGACATTACTTCACACTGGCTGGCCCCTCCCCAGGGACCAACCTACCTATCACCGGGCTCTGTGTGGGCTGCATGTATCAGCCTTCCTCTTCCTACTCCTCAACTGTAATTGCTGGAGGTCATGGGGCTGAAACATGCAAACATTTAAAGCACCCACTTGTTACTAGGCTAGCCTTACAGAACCATTAAAAATAAAATAAATCATTAAAAAAACTGCTAATCACATTTAAACATGTATACAGTATGCAAAAGTTTCCGTACCATGACTTGAGATGTCTTACTTTACATTCACATTTTATGTGCAGTATAATGTACTATTCTCAGCCATTGCTAGTAAAAGGTGGGTAAAAAAACTGCGCTCAATTAGCTTAATTCAGCAGAGGACGCAATTCTGATATAGACGCAGAACAAGCATTTGTTTATTATTGTGCATGCACAGTGATTGCAATGTGATTACAGTGAGTGACACGTCAGCATTTGGGGGAGGTAAAGGGGGATTATCCAAAAAATGCAGGTGTGTCTGAAAGTTTGAACACCGTTTCATGGACGTGAATGAGAGTATGAGTGCTCTCTGTGTGTCAGGAGAGCTGCAGTGTTTGCTGGCTGGTCAGACTGAACTTACATGCTGCGTGACTGGCCGATGTACTGATGTTTATGCTGTTGCATATGAGAAGGCAGCAGAGGGTGTCCCTATGCTGGCTGTGCTTTGGGACCATTAGCATATTTTAGCAACTGCGATCCGTGAGAGAATGCAGCTGCGATTGCATTAGAGTCCTCTAGTGAATTAAGCCTAGTATTATTCAATGGGTCAACTGTCAGGGAGTTTGCTTTCCTTACCAAGATCTCACATTTCTTTAAATATTGTTAGTTCTGAGAAGTGAAAGGTTTCTGAATGTTATTAGTAGTTTTTTTATATAATTTACCTTGTACTTTAGGTTTGGTGACCCCTTAAGTAGCATTCACAAACATAATAAAAAACCAACAATTACCTACAAGTAGGTTGTGTATGGGATCCCGGTAGTCACAATACCAATAGCGGCATCCTGACAGTCAGAATCCTGACCCAAGAAGGTAAGTACTCTAAGTCTAACCCCCCATAGCCTAACCCTCCCTCCAGCAGCCTAACCCTCCCCATAGTGCCTAACCCTAACCCTAATACTTACCGTCGGGATTCTGGCATCAGGATTCTGACTGCCGTGCCCCTTTACGTGCGACGTAATTATGTTATGCGCATGATGTCATGACGATGCGTGCTTAGTTGGTAAAACTGTGCCCTATTAAGACCCTGATCTCACCCACCCCCTTCTTTTGTCCCAATTTAACTGACACCGGCAGCCATGTTCAGATAGAGATTTTGTGCCTGCATAGGGCTGGTGTAATGCTCGATGGTGCGACTGATGTACTATTGACGGTGCCTTTTAATATGCACAACGGCAGATTAGCTCTGCAGCAGTTAGGATCCAAAGTAGGAAGACCATCAGACATGGCATTAGCAGAAAGAGACAGTCACACTGCGTTGAAAGCTGCAGTAGTGGCTGCGACAGCGTGTACCTTTGAGTCAGCCTCATTATCTTTTATGCTAACTTTTAGTGTACAAGAATAACAGGCCACCAATTACTAAGCTATAAAAGTATATAAAGCCTGCACCCCTAACCCCAATTCTGCACTTTTTTTCGACACCTATTCAATGGTGAAAACTTATCCCCGTTTTTTATCAAAGACTTTTCAAAACTGCGATAAGTCTTTGAAATTGAATACGGTGTAAAACTAAAACCTGCGATAATGACGTCATACCTCCGATATTAACGCAAAAACAATGTTATCGCACCCATATTGAATACCCCTGTTAATCTTTACTTGTTAGGACTCTCACTTTAGTTACAGCTCGTCTTTGCTGAGGACAAGGCTGAAAACTATCTGTGGCAACCTCCTGAGCTGCATTGTGAAGATAGAGAGGGTAGTGTTTTTCAGTCAGCACTGGAGTGTTAAATATAGTAGATAGTAATAATATTATAACCAACCAAGTAAGGTATATTAGATGCAAATATAAATAATTAAAGGGTAGAAATTCTAGAAACATTTCAATATTTATCTATATTTCTGATAATGTGCACTATTTAGTATTGAGATTGTAAAAAAGGATTGCTTATCCAGCAGCATGTACAAGGAAGGCAGAGCACTATAACAAAGCCACAGACTCTACCTGCATTGAACTTAGGGCAGTTAGCTTAATGCAAACAATCAGGCTCACAAGCAAGTAAACATATTGTAGGTAATATAACAGAAGGTAGTGAAGTTTAGAAAAGGTTTCTCTGGCATAAATCTAAGGGCAGTATGGATGATATAGAGGCAAGGTGACATTATGGCCATTCATCCAAAACTTGACTATTAACTATGTTCCAAAATGAAATCCAAATTTTGCACATGCAATGGTAAGTGACAGTAATGTGACTGACTCCAACGTGTAAAGGTTTTATATCTAATGTATTGCACAACATATAAAATAAGAGTAATAGCAATTTACTTGCATAAAAGCCATTTCCAATGAAAGATGATTAAAAAGAGTAAGAGAGAGAGAGCGATGCACTTCTGTTCTTATTTCCTTTTATATTCCATACCATTTGCATAGATCATAGGTTCTCAAACTCAGTCCTCAGGACTCCAAACAGTTCATGTTTTCCAGATCTCCTCACAGAATTGCAAGTGAAATAATTGGCTCCACCTATGGATCTTTTAAAATGAATTAGTGAGTAATAAATACACCTGTGCACCTGCTAGGTGGCCTGTAAAATGTGACCTGTGTGAGGTCCTGGGGACCAAGTTTGAGAACCACTGGAATAGATGCATGCTTTAGGAGCCATGTTGAATATGCTAAGACCTAAGACAATTACAGTATCTCTGTCAGGAGAGCATGGTGATCAGGATACATATAGGGCCAAATGTAATAGGGTGAGAGTTTAGAAAATGTGAGAGTTTATCAGTAAACTCAATTTGGTCAAGTTTTATCTTCAAATGGGAAAACATCTGGATGAGAGTCTAAATCGTGAGAGTTTTTTTGTCTAAAAACATGAGTTTGAATGTTCTCGGACTCTAAAACTTTGGGCGAGTTTAAGAAGCGTTAGAGCTTACAGCCAAACTCTCACATTTTCTAAACACTCACCCTATTACATTTGGCCCATAGACTTTGAGATACATCTCCTCTAGGACATATCACTTTTTAATATTTA
The DNA here is from genome assembly GCA_031769625.1 of Taudactylus pleione. Taxonomy (NCBI): domain Eukaryota; kingdom Metazoa; phylum Chordata; class Amphibia; order Anura; family Myobatrachidae; genus Taudactylus; species Taudactylus pleione. Next base: position 11,968,835 of record JAUIMM010000153.1, on the reverse strand, counting down.
CTTTTTAATATAATTTAATCACCTTTTTATCCTTACTCTTCCATTTCATCGACTTTACCCACATGTGGGTGGTCCTGACATTTACTATCGACATTAATTATTTGCACAAGTACTTTTTCTGCCTTAAAGGAGATATATGGATCCTTGGAGAGAGATAAGGTAGCTCAAAGCAACCAATCAGCTTCTAGCTATCATTTATCTAGCACAATCTATAAAATTACATAAGCTGATTGCTATGGGCAAACGGTTCAACATTATCTCTCTCGAAGGTTTAAACACATCTCACCCTTGATCCTTTATTATTCTCTTTGATAATATACTGTACCGTTTCTGTCCCTTTTCTAAAGATTTGTAAGGAATGTCATAGTCAAAGAAAATGTATGAAAACCAGTTAATTAAAGACGTGCAAAACAAACTGTAACCACATGCTACAGTCTTTTCTAAGTAAAATACAGAAGGAAAGTTACAACACTTAAATTCTTAATGTATCTCTAAATACAGATGTGTCCACATGCATCTTTCCTTCGTCCGCTACAAGTAGTGTTAAACATAACATGTGAGCACTGAGCATCTTTTCGTGCAACATTTTCCCTACAGACGTGTCGATGTGCAAGTAGCTTATGTTGATTAATATTATAAGCTGCATGCCTATATTCTGTCTGCACCTGCGGGCGTATCTGCACTACGTTACAATGTCAGTGGCTGTGAGACTGTAATGTAGCATTTGCATGCAGATGCACCCGCAGTCGCACACAGAATATAGGCATGCTGCATATCATTTTAATCAGCAGAAGCTGCTTGTGCTTCCCATTCACCTTGTGTGTCTCATTCACATCGCTTGGCGGTTAGGGAAGTAAAAAGTTGCATGAAAAGACACTGCGCTACTAAGTCACGCGACTAGAAGGGCTGTTTAACACACAAGGAAGTAAGATGTACTGTATGTAGACACATCTCTACATCTAAAAAGAAGGCATGTGGGAGCGCTAACTGAAAATAGAATTGAATAAAAATATTACAAAGACAAATGCAGTTATAAAAAATATAGGGATTAATGACCCTTATTTAATAAGCTTGAAGAAACTTGTATGTTGATTGTAGCTATTATATAAATGTAAAGAATGCACATAAAAACCATGTAACAAAATAAACATATGTAATTATACATAGACAAGTAAAAATTGATTTGGAGTGTAGTCTTTGGTATTAGAGGGTATTTTCTTTCTGTATTGCAATATCCACAGATAGAAATGAAAGTTCCAAAGTACATGATTAAGTTTAAGTCTCTATGTTGAGAGATATAGTATAGGAATAGTAGCTGTAGTTTTAATAATGACAAATAGCTGCTGCAGTATCAAAGTTTGTATATATGCACGTCCTTCTGTGGGATATCTGTAATAGTCCTGCTTCCTTACCTGCTCAGTATGGATATCTGTGAGCGGTATAGCGGAGGACACAATAGCCCCGATTACTTACCTACTCAATGCGAGTGTCCATGAGTGGTTAGATGGAGAACACCACGAGATGTTTTAAAAAGAGATCGTCCCAGCTGGGAAAGAAGTCTGCCTGCAGGTTGTATTCTGCTCTAATGAGCTCCGAGTGGCGATGCGGCTGTAGTTGTATTTGCCGCCAATACTGTTCGTGCAGTCTGTCGCCGTATGGTATTCTTGGAGTTTGTAATCCAAAGGGGGAATGCGGGGCTAAGTGCCAGAGATAGTATCTGTAGCGAGGCAATGTATGTGTAGTGTTAAACATAACACATGAGCACTGAGCATCTTTTCGTGCAACATTTTCCCTACAAATGTGTCGATGTGCAAGCAGCTTCTATTGATTAAAATTATATGCTACATGCCTATATTCTGTCTGCAACTGTGGGTGTATCTGCACTATGTTACAATGTCAGTGGCTGTGACACTGTAATGAAGCTTTTGCATGCAGATGCACTCGCAGTCGCACACAGAATATAGGCATGCTGCATATCATTTTAATCAGCAGAAGCTGCTTGTGCTTACCATTCGCCTTGTGTGTCTCATTCACATTGCTTGGCAAATAGGGAAGTAAAAAGCTGCATGAAAAGACACTGCGCTACTAAGTCACGCGACTAGAAGGGCTGTTTAACACACAAGGAAGTAAGATGTACTGTATGTGGACACATCTCTACATCCACTTCTATTATTGTAGATCAGTTGGTCTGCTCTGATGATACTTCATCTAATTATATCAAATCAAACTAATTTACTTGTATAGCACTGATCATATTACACAGCAGTGGTGATGCTAGGCTTTCTGTTACCTGGACAAAGACTGTCCACCATATAATATAGACAGGATGAATGACTGCCATATAATACAGACAGCAACAGTGACCACCATATAATACAGACAGCATTAGTGGCCACCAAATAATACTGATAAAGTTAGGGACCACCATATAATACAGAAAGCATCAGTGATGATCATATACTACAAAGAACATCACCATTAATTCCATATAATTGAGATCATCACAGTGAGAACCAAAATCCATCAATGTAATTGCCAAATAATACCAAGAACATCTGTGGCTACCATGATACAATGTATAAAGCTTCATATAATACACAGGAGTGTGACTGCCATACAATACAACGTATTTTTGGTCACCTGACAATATCATTCCCTGATCAATAAATAATCCTTCCCAAAAGTTATTAACTACTTTAGTTTAATAGTACCAACCCCAGTTAATGTAATTAACACCTTTACAATAATTAACTTCATAATACCCATTATTAATTTGCTACAATATCATAAATAACAACATTTATGTATTTTAAACTACTAACTGCCTCCCAATGTCTCATAAAAAGGCCTTAATCCTAAATAATTACATTCAATCATTAACCCCTTAACCACCTTATTCTTAGTATTACTTACCATAAACTGTTGAATCCGTTCCTCTACTGTTGCAGCCCTGTGATCAGTGAGCATGATAGCAGCAACAGGAAGGTTCCACCAAAGCTGCAGCTATCAGTGAGCAGGAAGAGGGGCCATGCACAGACAGACAATCTGCAGGGTAGGGCCCCTGGGAAGGGATAGCAATAGCTACGGTAGCTACAACTCCAGATCTCTTTATGGAGTTCCCCTCCCTCTATCACCCAGGATGCATGCCCCTCCTGCCCCCCGTAGCTGCACTCCTGGTACACAGCAAAGTACAGAGAATATGTAATCATGCACAGCAGCCCCTGCACCACTGGAATTTAAAATCTAAATTCCCAACCACACCCACTATCATATTTTTTTTTTCTACTGTGGAAGGAATCTGTAGAATTCAGATGAAACCCCCACAAACTCTAGGAGAGCACACAAGCTCCACACATTTACTGTGAGGTGGCTTAGCACACGCCCATAGATGGTCTGTCTTATGGGCCTGTTATGGGAATGTCATTGTGCATCAGTGAAAGTGGTTAAATACACAGACGCTCAACCACTCACAGAGGAGGCCATACTCAGATGGAGAAATTGCACATGCCATAAGGCTGGTGCAGATTACAATGGGACAAACCTATGGTGTGTCCCAGACAGTGGCAGTCTCACTCCTTGCACATTCAGACACATGTACTGTATGTACACCAGGGAAGGACTTTCTTCTGGCATATGCAGAAAGTCTCAGATGGGTGGCTGCCATCAGACAGAGCTGAGGCCGCCTCTGCTTAACCTCTGAATCAGCCCCATATAGGGTTCTGGTCAGGATTAAACCCATGGACCCAGCACTTTAATTCAGCAATGCTAACCACAATGCAACAGTGCTACCCCAAATTTATATTCTGAAGCCTTATTTAGTGCAAAACCAAAGAACAACAATAAACATAGAATTAGTGACCAGGATTTATTTTAGACTTAGCACCCCCTACCTGAAATAACACACTCTCTTAATAGATTAATAATGGATACACTCCCATTATCAATAAAATAATATTTTTTACTCTCTATAAACTCTAATTTAATGCCCCCAAAATGATAAACTAAATAACATTTATAGCCATAATAGTTACGAGTTTGAGTTGGATTAATGTTGTCATTGTCAGTAAGAGAATTTCCAAATCACCATGAAGTGAAGCAGTCGATATATTATATAGGAGAATATCAAAGAAAATCAGTAATAACACTGAAAATATACTTCATTTATCATATGTCAAATTAACTAGGGCAAAGTCACCATTAGCAAGAGGATGATCTATCATCACAAGCCCTAATATCTTTGCACTCTATTTCAGTCAATGTGAATCATTATGAATTTAACATGAATCAAAAGTTTTAACTGTCTATGATAAAAGAAAAAACTTTCTTGACTGAATTAATTTATTCAATTGAAACATAAAGTTAAACACTTGGAGAAAACATTGATGATTTTCTACACAAATGGCATCAGCAATGGTTACTAAATTACCTTTGTCCAAGCAAATTAGATATTCTGAAAATAGCCAATTGATAAATACTGAAATCTACAGTAGCTTTAGCACCATCAATTTCAAGGATTCCTGAACAGTCTGTAAACACTTGCATTTTAATATGACAGCTTTAGCAAATAGATTAGTTAAACTGATTAAGTATCACAAATTGGTTTTCAAAGAAGCTGGTAAAGTGTTGTGTTGTATGTTAGGACCCATAAATTTATATTAAAAAAGCTAATATTTTTTAAATGACCCCTGGTGCTTGTCTGCATAAATGATCTCAATGAGTAATTTGGAATACAAATAGGACAAGTTATAGGTGCTAAAAACATCTAAAAACTAGAGGTGAGCGGTTCAGGTCTCCTAAAAAACAAACACACCCATACTTAGGGGTTCTGAGTCTAATAGAGTCCCGGCTTGGATCACTTTTTGGGGTTCCAAGTAGAACAGAGTCCCTGCTCAGGTCTGCCGGATGTCCACAGGTCCAAAATACATGATTTTAGCTGATTTTATTAATTCTAAAATAATCCAAAACTGAATCCGAACCAAAACACTTGAGGGTGGTTTTGCCAAAACCAAAACCATACCATTTGAGGGTGGTTTTGGCAAAACTAAAACCAAACCACAGGGGTCCACTCCACACACATCTGTACTTAAAAACATAAAAAATTTTATACATACAGTCCATGATAATATTCATTCTCTAATATTTGGAGAATAGTACTATATAAATAAGTATACAAGAACTATATAATTATAATTATAAATAAGCATACAAGAAGTTAGGTCTTGCTTGATCCCACTCCTGCCTCAAACGCAAATACGCACCTCTGCAAAACACCTGTTTCACCATGAAAAGGTCACTCATCTGTATTTCACATTGATTTCTAATTTTATAGAAAAGTAAAAATTTGCATCATTATGATACAATATTAGTCATCTAATTTGTTTTTAGTTCACTTAATCATGTTTGCATGCTTAGATATAAAAACTGCAACATGTAATTTATTATAAATACGTAAAATGAAAACCACTTACAAAATAAATAAATGTAGTAAAATGCAAAAAGATATTTTATTACCATTATGGTCACTGAATGGAGAATAGGAGTGCAAGCTTGTGCTATATATTAAGTCACCCATTGTTTAACTACTATATTTTGCTAACTTTACCTAAACCTAGCTAGAAATAAACACTGGGATACCTATGTGGAATAAAAAGAGGTCACAGCCATAATTTATTGTTCAAATAAAAATTTTAATGAAAAATGGTGGCAGGAAGAAAGCAGTGCTTCGAGGCCACAGCTCAATAAATTATATTTGACTGAATAACAGGAGCGGATCCCCACCCGACGCAACTTGAACCATCATTGACCCCTCCCCAAGAAAGAGACCAGGTCCTCCCCTAAGGTACTGAACAACTTGACGCTATTAAAGGGAAAATGCTACCCAAACATTCTTACGCCATAATAAGCCGTCTAGGAGCACTGCTTCCCACCAAAGCCAAGTTCAAGGAACCAAGCCCACCACCCACTGTGAACCACCTACTCTTCAAAGATATCCACAAAGATCCCTAATTAACCATTCTAGCCTCTTGCAAATCCCTCCTTGACGTGCTATGATTTTTGACCACACTACGCCCACCTCCGGCCATCGCTCTATGAGTGCTATCAAGTCATGCCTAATAGCATGTATTAGTTCAATAGCCAAATAATTTCCCCCTAAAAGTTTGACTACCCAATCAAGGGCCCCAAATTTCAGCTCCACCACCCATAAAGCATATAAAAGGCCTCTCCAATGCATTCCCCAAACCCAAACCACCATACACTGTTAGTACTCAAACGGGGGGCCTGTAACACTAAAGGGTGCTTGCTAGCCCAGTAAATGTAGGAATAACCTAAGGATATTGAATTTAAACCTCTATATACTCCTGTCTATACCTTCTAAAACCTGCCTATACCTTCTAAAATTGCGTACGCAGTCATACAGTAAAATAAAAGCCTTCAGACCTTAAAAATGTATTTCCGAAGCACAAAGTATATTATTCAACATAAAAACAGTAGGTTACATGCTGTTATCTAAAGACAATTTAGCGCAAAGAAATTATACAGACCCAAGGTACAGTTATACATATGCACGCGCACTGGGACCAGTTACCGGCATCCATAAGAAACCTCCATCAATGGCATCAGCATGAAGACTCCATATTGGAGTCTGTAAGCACATTTATACCCTTACAGGGATAAGCAATACAATAGAAAAGTTTGGCATGGTTTTATTGGTTCCCAGTGCGGGTGCATCTGTTACAGGACATTTAACAGGTCGATTCAAATGGACACAGACCAGCCTCCGACAGCCTTTTGTCTCCATTTGCCAGCCTCATGCAGATCTAAGCTGTTAATTTTACAAAGTACATTTTGGTGTTTTAACTCTCGACGGTCCATAAGTTGAGAATGCATGTTGCGATCTTCACAACGATGATACTGGAAAGCTATTGAGAAAGTGTAGATCAGAATAACACCAAACACGGTTTACTTATCAGGTATTAAACCTTAGATACCAAATAGCCTTTATTTCACAGCATTAGTAATAAATGAGTAAAACTTGAATCTTACACTTTGAAGCTATGGAACCTTTTATGTGAGTGTGCATTGTGTAAGTATTAGGGGTTTATGAAAAGACGCTAGTTAACTTGGGGCAGTTGCGTACACATGAAGCTAATAAACAGCGTTCACATGCAGGATATTACGCATTCGCTAATGTGCGACATGTTATCAGCGCAACTGTGTGTATTAATGTGTGTATGGGGTATGGTAAAATATGCGATTGCATGATGCTAATAATAGCATCGCCATATGTACTTAAGTGTGAGTTTAGCTCAGATGGCGCTGGGCGGCCATTCGCAAAATGGCGTCTCGCAGATCTCATTTTCAAGATGGTGTCTAGTGGCCATTCGCAAGATGGCGTCGTTTTGATCTAATTTTAAGCTGATCTTGTCTCAGCCAATTATCCAGCTTTGACAAACCCAACAAACCACACCCGACAGTTAATTTTCCCAGGCATTCCTGCAAGTAAGTTCATTCAAGTCAGAATACACAAACACCCTAGCTAAGGAAGGGGAAACATGAGATGGGTGACCCAGCTGAAGGTAAAGACCACAAAACCTCTTTGAGGACAAAATTGAAAAGCACTTCAAACCCGTAAAATGGCAGGAAGCATAAGGCCCCTGGATTTTGCCAACAAACTCTCAAGGAGGGCAGCTAACTATACAACTTAACCCCCTTTAAATAAGTCCTACTGGCTGATGACTTCCATTGACCTAACTGTATTAAAGTGTTGACGGAAGTTGCAAGTTGCTGCTCCTATCCTAAAGGAGAAAGTGCCAAATTGATCCACCGGCAAGCCTAAAGCAATCAAACAGTTGTGAAACACCCTCGTAAATTGAAACTTGGACAGCAGTGTCAGGTCAGCATAGATAAGCCACTATGCGCCACGTGAATGCCGAATATTGCTAAATCGATCAGCCAAATACACTGGATTAATCACAAGATCTGCATGTGCTGAAACAGAAATCCACCGTACCCTAGCCAGTTGGTCTGTTTTTGAGCTATGTATTCTGAATAAAATCTAGTTTAATGACTACATTAACTAACAGTAAACCAGACAATGTAGAACAGCCACCAGGTCACCAATCCTAAATGCTCCAAAATAAGGTAATGAAAAAGCTAAATTAAAAAGTGCTGCTTCATGTTCTCCCAATGCTATGAGTGTCAGTTCGATAGGCCCCCATGAATGTCCTGGATTGAGGCGTTCCTTTGCCTAACCCCTCAGCCCCATAGCTATTGTGAAGGTTTGGTTGGGTCAAGCAGACCATGCAGCCGAGAAAAATAAGAAATGCTGCATACATTGACTCTTTGGAACGGCCTAGCTCATGCCAGTTCCAAATGAATTCTAACATACATGAACTGGCTTACCTCCCTTTCTCTTGGATGCTAAGATACCCTGCCAGTCACTCCAAGCCGCCAAATAAGTCTTCAGCATACTCGGGGCTAACAACATCAATGCGAGTCCCTCATTCCTCAGTACTGATGGAATGATCTGCTAGACATGAACAGTATAGGTAAACCATGCATACTACCAAAAAGTAAATAAATGATTTGTTAGTCACATATAATATATCCATATGTTGTTATACATAATGTATATGTGTGCACCTAATCTAATTGGGTAAGGGCACTAGAAACAAAATGAAAATCAGAAGGGAAATCAGACATGCGGGTATAATTATATATCTGTCTGTGCATTAGAGACTGTCCGGTTTTACCTGTACAGGATTGTTGAAAGTATTAAGAATTCTTAGGTTAATGATTAGAAAGAAAGATTTGATATATGGAAGAAAATAGGACTAATTCTATATATGCACGTAACTCTACTTATGCATTTAACTGGTCACTGAGTTTTATTTGAAAGCTCCTGGTGCAAATTCATGATTTAAAAGAATTACTTCTATTATATGAGAAAATATATTCTGTAACATATAAGTTTTAATGGGAATGTATTATTAGTTTTAACATTGTTTCCAAAGTGTTTGCATTATGTTTTAATATAATTAAGATTGTGCAGGTATTAAATGTAAAAATGTTAACCTTTTCCTATATATCGGGATTTAAGATAAATAGGGTGATTTGAAAGTTAAAATAACACACGAGTCACTTAGTATAATGATCGTGAAAGGGTAGGTTTTCTGGTGGCCCAAAATGAATATCTATAAGCCATTAGGCACAGGAAATAGATCTCTGTGATGAAGTCCAGATGTATGGTATAAGGGGCAATGGAATTGCCATATGTAGTGTCGGACTTGGGCAGGAAGGGCCCACAAGAGAATGCAGTGGTATGGGCCCAACCTTAATGGGTGTGGCCAGCCACCACAGGGGAATTAGCCAGCCACAACAGAGGCACTTGGACCTCCATTAGAGAGCACATGCAAAGATCTGGGACCCTTTAAAAAAAGGGGAAAGGGATGTTTCAGGACCACCCACTTAGATTGGCAGAAGGGCTAATTTTGGTGTAGTATACCTAGAAAGAATTTAGACACCCAAGTTAATCCATGATCCTGCTCCACCCCTAAAGGAGGAGTGGGGCCCTTAGGCAGTGGGACCCACAGGGGATTTCCCCTGTACCCCTGTAGGCCAGTCCAACCCCGGCCATATGTTTATAATGGAGTTTGATGAGCTATTGGATACAATAGAGTTTAAAGGAACACTTGTCGTCACAGAGCCCATCCCTCTGACAACGTCTATTTCAAAATGCATTAGGGAGGGACTCTGTGATGCACTACACACCGACAGAGTGTGGTTCCCGGGTCCCGAGGCGAGGTGCAGTGGCCCAGTACGGTCAGTATCCAGTAGGAGATGGTGAAACACTGTACCCAGTGGTGGATGGCATAGGAGCTGATGGTGGATGTTTTATATATAAACCATGTGGTATTAAGCCCACACAGTTTTGTTTTAGGTATGGGCACAATTGATACCTGTGCACCATTGATCTTAACATTAAATTCTTTATGCACTATAAGGTGCCATCTCTTATAATTTTATTTGACAGAGATAGATATATAGATAGAATATATATATATATATATATATGAATTGTTAATATCCGCATTCAATGCAAATGTTAATCAGCAGTGTGGTGCTCCTCAAGGATCCAATAGGCATCCAAAACACATGGTTAACAGGGAAGTAGGGCACTCACCAGGTAAGGTAGTAGAATAAAATCACATCTTTATTATTTATCTTGATTAAAACATTATGGTTGACGTTTCAATCCGCTTAGGGACCGTCAGCTGTGGAGAGACCTGTGTGTTTATGTCCTGATGACGGTCCCTAAGCGGATTGAAACGTCGACCATGATGTTTTAATCAAGATAAGTAATAAAGATGTGATTTTATTCTACTACCTTACCTGGTGAGTGCCCTCCTTCCCTTTTAACCCTCTATAATAAATATATATATATATATATATATATATTTGACTCTTCAATGTGTTGCACTACAAGCATTCAATGAAGGCTACTGTAATGGTATTTTCATCAGGACATAAACACAACATATATAAGTCTTATCTTAAATACATAGAGACACCCAGTGACGATTCCTGGTGTGAGACGGCACACCCGGCCAGTAACACAAAATAGATGACATCATCACACCTGGTACACCAGCGCTGATTCATCATAGTGTACCTTTACCATGGTAACAGAGATACTGTGTAAATAAACATACGGAGAGCATGCAATACAATACTCGCACAATACAACACTGCCGAAGGAGACTGGATGAAGTCACTGACTGCAGCAGCTCATACTGCACGGGGGTGGTGTTTATTTGAGCCGAGGTGAGGAGTAGGAACATGAAGTGGACTGGAGCCAGATCTATCCACTTCCCTGCAGACAGTAATGACAGCGGTTACCCAGGTTACCACTTTGCTTCTGCATGAGTCCTCCTCCCCCCGCATAGTAGAAGCAGACCCCCGACCGCTCTGCTACTATACTGCTATACAGTAGGAGCAGTTCAAGCACAGCGCAGATTAACTACAGGGCTGGATTTCATGGCTGGGCCCCTTAGGACCTGACGGGCCCTAGGCGGGCGCTTTGGTTACCTAATGGCAAATCCTGCCCTGGTACCAAAGCATCCTCCAAGAGCAACTTCTCCCAACCATCCAAGAACAGTTTGGTGATGAACAATGCCTTTTCCAGCATGATGGAGAACCTTGCCATAAGGCAAAAGTGATAACTAAGTGGCTCGGGAAACAAAACATCAAAAGTTTGAGTCCATGGCCAGATAACTCCCCAGACCTTAGTCCTATTGAAAACTTGTGGTCAATTCTCAAGAGGCGGGTGGACAAACAAAATCCCACAAATTCTGACAAACTCCAAGCATTGATTAGGCAAGAATAGGCGGTCAGTATGTGGCCCAGAATTTGATTGACAGCATGCCAGGGCGAATTGCAGAGGTCTTGAAAAAGAAGGGTCAACACTGCAAATATTAACTCTTTGCATAAACTTAATGTAATTGTCAATAAAAGCTTTTGACACTTATGAAATGCTTGTAATTTTACTTCAGTATACCATAGTAACATCTGACAAAAGGATCTAAAAACACTGAAGCAGCAAAGTTTGTGAAAACCAATACTTGTGTCATTCTCAAAACTTTTGGCCATGGCTGTACCTGTACTTAGCACTTAACCAGCTTTAATATGCATCATACAAAGTGTATTGTGTGTCATAATTTCAGCATACACAGGACCAGCGATCACAGTAAGCCATTAAATACGGCAGTAGAGCCAACCTGCCTGAGCTGAATGTTTTTATTTCAGATGTGGGCACCATTCCAGAGCATTGGAGCAAGTGCGGGAGTCTGGGGGAGTAGCAAAAGAACATAGCCTTGCCCTGGACATATATGTACATATTGGTATCGTCGTGTACTGGATAGTGCATTAAAATATGGTATTAATAATTAACCCTATTGATGGTCTATAGTAGTGCACTTCTAACAGTTCAGTATTTAATACTGGCTGACACATGTTAAAAAAAAAACACAGGTGGTGTTGATTATTTCATATGTAATACTGAGAAGAAAATGCAACACTAGTAAAATGCTATATTTCTACTTTGGTCATAGTGTGGACTGGGGAGGGGGGTTTCCTGGCAACCGGATACCCCCCTGTGTTTGCCTATGTAGGTCTTTTACACTCTTTATCTTTTGGTTTTCTATTAGGCAAAGAAAACATTTTTTCATTTCACTGATATATGTTTCAGTTTCTAATTTTGCCACATTTATTATATAATGATTCCAATAAATTTTCTATATTTTTTATAACAGAGATGCTACTGATAAATTACTGCGGTTATTTAATTATTTCTTGCCAATATACCAGAAGGTAAACATACAATAAATAATAATTTCAAGCAGCACCAATGCAGACAATTAATAGAGAATCACTGTGCCATTATAGTTTTTGTACTGTCATTGGTTCTGACAGCAAAATAATATTGTGTAATTTTGAATATAGCTTACTAGGGCTAAATTAGACAATAGCCAACAGAGGCTCAATGATATACTAAATATATCATAAAAAATCTGAGAATATTTATTTATCAGTATGAACTACAGTTAATGGTAATGAATGTAGTTTACATTAAAAAGAAAATGCACAAAAGTGGTGTATTTTCATCGTTATGCAGAACAAAGCACATCTTAAGATACAGTCAGCTCCACAGTGGCAACATATCTGCAACACTTAAAATTATCAGACTTCCACTCATATGCACAGAGCATGTTCATACAGCTGGAAATGCCATACTCTTTTGATGCCTATGGACGTAGATGGAATGTCTGTTTCTGACAACTTTTGCACCTGGTATGGGGTGGGTAAACAGTAAGGGCTGATACTAATGATGATGACTGCCGCTGTGGACCAAAAAACAGTGGGTGGGCCAGTCATCCATAATGATATGGAGAAATAATTGGGATACACGTATTTGCTTTAGCATAAGATAGCAAGCAGGCTGCAGCAGTCAGATGGAAAGTCTGCAGCTTCTGTCAAGTTAAGCAAGGAAAAGCCAGTGTCTCGTTGATCGAAAGTACCAAAACTGGGTAGTGGTATGACCCAGCAGAATTAGCAGTAACTACGGTGTCCCTGAATTCCCACTGCACCCAATTATGGACTATGCAGATGCAGTGTACTCCTTGGGACAGTCCATACCACTTTAGGTAGGGGGTTAGTCGTGTGGCCGGGATCAGCAAATCACCATCACTAGAGCAGAACTTTGTACAGTGGAACATCGCTCAGTGGCTTCCCTCTCAGCAGTACTTCCCCGGGTTAACGTACTACTGCTAATGACTGCAGGCTCCATACTGAACTGATTGATGGAAGATAATTAAACCTCCAAAGGGGTGCGCAAAATCAGTAGCACAGATGAATATCTAATATAGATTTAATATCTCTATAGAGCACATAATAAATCCATAATATATAAAAGATTACATAAGTATCAGAAAAAATGTTACAAGTATAAAAACATATATATCACTTCATGAGATACAGTATAATGTGTCTTTAAGATCTCAATTAGCATTCAACAGATTAACTTGTAAATAAGACAGTGGATTTGGCAGGGTTAATACCCAGAGAGAAAACTCTATTATGGAGTAATCAGTCCGGTCCAGCTCATTTCACTGATTGAGAGAAAGTTCCTTTGAAAAGTGCAAAAGTGGGCAAAAATAGATGGAGTGTCAATAATGGAGAGCTCATACACCTATAACAGAGCAGTTCCCAATATGTAGCCCAATTGGCAAGGTTCAGATGTATACAGTGATGCAGCCGCAGATGGCCTGATAGCCAGCCGCGTGTTACTCACAGAACTCCTGAGTATGCACGGCTCTTGGTGTAATGGGCTCCAATGCTGTTTGCCGTCTCCTTCGATATGCGCCCACACAATTGGCTTTCGCTCCTGTGATGCGTGTGCAAGGTCAAAGCGGATCTTTGCAGCCAAAAATAAGCACTTGATAAGGAAGGCACATTCAATTGCAACAACGGCCTCATGAAGTATATTTGTGTCCCATAAAAATCCTTGACATGCTTCTCTAGCAAAGTACACTGCAGGTTTCCTCAGAAGGCATACTGAACTGGGTTCACTGATAGGGGGTGGAGGGCTCTCCATGTGTGTTAATTTTGCTGCCATTTCTATGTATATAGTCCAAGTTACTATTTTTACATTGTGTGATATGTAAAATAAAAGGTATTGTTGTACCATTTTTAATGTGTCTTTCCTGTGTGATTTGGGAACTGAAAAAATACCAGAGTACAGTACAGTGCTTCCTATAAACCAGGGATTGGGAACCTCAGGCCCGGGGGCTGTATAAGGCCCGCGGATTCATTTGGTCTGGCCCTCTGAGCTTTATCTGGCTAACAGGGTGCCTAGAATGGCACCCTGCAACCAGAATCTATGCAGCAGTGCAACCTGGAGTGTCCATAGGATGCTTCAGACAGTCAAACTGCTGCCTTATAGCCCCCCAGAGTATCCTCAGGATGCCCAGGATGCTCCAGGCATTCCTGTAATCACTGGCAATTGTGGCCCCGCCCCGTGTGATGTCACATGGAGGTGGCGTGACCTGCACCGGGCCTGCGAATAATGTTATATACAGTATTTATCAAAATGGCCCTCGGCAGAAAAAAGGTTCCCCACCCCTGCTATAAACAGTGGCCTTTATCAAAGTGGTAAAACATACATAATCCCAATATCCTCACAAGCTAAATCCCACTAGGAAATACAGCCCTGTGCTAACTGGCCTAGGGTTGGTTAGCAGTATGGCTGGTACCCCATGCTGTGTGTCCTTGTTATATTGACACAAGCCCTTGCTGGTAAAGCCTAGTGCTAGTAGTAGAAAATGTGGGGGGCCCATGCTGTTTGTCCCCCTGATTTTTCCACAACCAGTTTTGGATGACAGCATTTGTACTGGTTTTAATTTTGGGGTTTTGGAGAAACATATAAATTATACACATATTATAAGCATATTGCCAGGTGAGCTAGCTGCAAATGCAATCTCGCAAGCCAGCGTTAATTTTATTATTCCGTGATTTTTCCTCTTGCTAAAAATTACAGACTATTACTGTCCATCTGGCAACTTGGACATTGTAATCGGAACTGTGACTTGTAGCAGCAAGTTTTTGAACATGTAGGTATTCTGGTAAACTTGTGGTGACTGATTTTATCAATTGCATGTGGTGATTTGCAAAATTGCTGGAAACCTGACATTTTGCCAAACTCGAAAGCTATTACATTCCCCTTCCTGGTGTGATGTGGTACTAGTGCAAATTTAGATACCCCCTGTCCCTGAGGGATGAGTCTTCCCAATTGTGTCTGGTGTGTGAACTTGGTAAATAAAATAATCCCTAAACAGTACAGTAGTAAAGTTAACAAAATTATAATGTGGAACTCTTAATGGTTGCCAGCTATTGCAAATATTTCTGCATAGAATTTGCTGCACCAACCAAACAAAATGTTCTAAATATACACTTGAAATGACATGCCTTTTTATTAGGAATAACTGAGTAAAAGGCTTAGGGATAAACACTTTATTATACATATCTCCCTGACGAAGGATGGTGTCACATGCCAAGTGAAAAGCCTTGGACACACCCCCTTTAATGAAATGAGTGACTGGACCCCCAGAGGCCCCCACAGCACGCTTCCCGATCCTACCAGACGCCACTGACAGAAGCTTAGCGAGCAGTGATGTAAATAGGAACTGGCAGCATTTCACCACCCTGCCCGAAACTCCATTCACCAGAAGGCATTTGCAGCTCACTGCACAGACACATTATACCGCTTAACTTATTGAGCCAACAAAATGGACAAAGAAAAAAATATAGACTGCACAGCACCTTCTGTAAGCCATTATACTTTATTCAGCCTGATTCAGATGCACTCGCGAGCGCATTGTGCTCGCAAGCGGGTCGAAGGCCAGGCAGTGCGCATGCATGGCGTGTGCACTGCATGTGCGCGACCCCGGAGCAAGTTTTTTTTTGTGTGTAACTGGCTTCATATTGGGGACATAACTTCTGGGGGCATTACTACTGGGGGCATTTACTCAGGGGCATTACTATTGGGGGCATTTACTTGAGGGCACTACTACTGGGGGCATTACTATTGTGTTCACTACTACTGGGGGCATTACTATTGGGGGCACTACTACTAGGGGCATTTACTCGGGGGCATTACTATTGGGGGCACTACTACTGGGGGCATTATTATTGGCACTAATACAGGAGGCATTACTACTGGGGGCACTACTACAGGGGACACTGAATAAGGGACACTACCACTACTGGGGCACTGCATAAGGGACATTACCACTGTGGGTACTGCATAAGGGGCACCACTACTACTGGGAGAACTGCATAAGGGGCACCACTACTGGGGTCACTGCATAAGAGGCACTACCACTACTGTGGGCACTGAATAAAGGGCCCTACCACTACTGTGGGCACTGCATAAAGGACACCACTACCATGGGCATTATGTGTAAGGGGTACTACTGCTGTGGGCATTGTATAAGGGGCACTGCTACTGTGGGCATTATATGTATTAGGGGCACTACTACTGTGGGCATTGTGTATAAGGGGCACAAATGTAGGAATTGTGTAAAAGGGGCACTGCTGTGTGTCAAACATGAATAAGGGACACTACTATGTGTTGTAATGTGAATCGGGTGAATCAAGATTGTGCTACTGTGTGGCATAATTTGAATTGGCAATATTATTGTGTGACCATGCCCTTTTTTAAGACCATTCCCCTTTTTTTGGCTGTCCCTTTCCTTAAAAAATGCCAAGAGAGGGGGTTGAGTTCCACCACTTCTCTTGGACCACTTTAAGTACTGTCCTCCACTATTCTATTGATGCGTACTGTACCAGATTAAGTCATGGGAGATTGTCAATATAAGTTGGCAACTCTTTTAAGGCTGACCAAATGTCATAATGTTTCTCTCTGGTGCACTGAGTTGACTCACCTTTTCCAAGAGACCCTTTGATGATGATGAGTTTTTTCCTAGCAATAGTATTTACAGGAGAAACTGAAGCAGAAAACCTTGTGTTGTGTATCACTTGAGTTGACAATTTGCATGCAAGGAGCTCTTTGCATCTCTTAAGTTCTGTGTCAATTGGAAAGAAAGACATTTCATAGTACTTCAACCTTGAATCAAGCATGGTTGTCAAAGTGTAGCGATCTATTTGCAAGTTGTTACAAACCCTCTGGTATTGGTGAAGTGCAAAAAGAACTTGATCTACAAGTCCACATACGTAGTAGTAGCTTAGTTTGATATTCAACTTCTCTAGTTGCTTTTAAAGTAGTTTAATTAAGGGTACGGCCTTACTCAGGCTGCCAGTGTCTGAACTCACCAATTTTTCACTGCACCATATGATAGAGCAGACTCCCCTAATGTGTTTCACAAGTCCGTTTAAATTTCAGTAGGCATCATTTTCTTCATTTGCAGGTATTTAATGGTGGCTCCAATTTCAGTATTCTCCATTTTACTACTTTTAGAGATGTTGTTCTGTTTATTATTCAATATCTGCAAAAATAAAAGAATTGAGCTGTCATTTTCCACAGTGTTCTACTAATACCTCTAGTACATACATACAGAAAGTCAATACGGGGCTGCATCTACTACTACATCAGAATACAGACATTTGGATCCACCTTAGGTATTATTCAGGGAGGGAGCATTGATGGAATTTTAGGATAAGACTATGACTATTTTGAAACTGATCTATTGCATCAGGTATAGAGCTGGTGTATACGTATGATATGATAAGATAGGGACCACAGAGATGCCTTCGAGGATGTATGAACACCCCAATGCAAATGAAAGGACATCAGTTGGCATTCAGCAGACTAGTAATACATTAAAACATGGGAGCTCATTCAGACCTGCTTGCTAAGATGCATACTCTCTATGGTATGCAGTGTGTATGCATCGCAGTGCACATGTGTATGCATCGTAGTGCGCATGTGCATACCTTAGAAAAAGTTCACAATGCATTCACTCGCTGCACATAGACAACCCAGCAGAGTGAGTGACAGGGGAAGCTGTTTGTAGGTGGTAACAGGGGCTGGCCATTAAAAACGGGGGAGTGGAGGTGCAAATGCAGGCGTGCCTGAGTATCTCAATGGCATTTTAGAGGTGTGCATAATTATAAGACAGCATCATAGCACACGTCACCTGGCTTGTTTTTACACTGAAGTGGTCGCAGTGCTTGCTGCAGGGCGTGGTCAACCTCAAGCGCTGCAATAGCATCTGATGTACCAATGGTTGCATACACTTCCTGGACATGACGTGCACAAGTGGACGTCTTATAAAAGGCTGGTGGATGTCTGCATATACTATGTGATCGTTCTCAAAGAAATACTGGATGTGCTAATGCATTGCTGTGTGGTAGCACTGCCTACACAATTTGCATACACATCGTGTGAGTGATCGCATTTAGCGAGTGGCTCTGAATCAGGCCCATAGTCCTTTATTAATTATGCAGTTACTTGAACAACACCTTTTGTTGTGTATATACTTACCTGTCCCCACGTATTGTCTTATGTGGGTAAAACCCAAAGACAATTCCAAAAATGTATGGCACTTCATCGGAATGCCCTTAAACATGCATTTGATACGGGATCAAGTGACCAACCCATGGCAAGAAATTGCATTCAGGAAAAACATGGGGTAACAAGTATTGGGGCCATCATAATTGATCATGTACCTATACATAGGAGAGGTGGTGATGGAGCTAAAATATTGCCGCAGAAAGAAAGTAGGTGGATATTCACCATAAATACCCTGGCACCGAAGGGGTTAAATGAAACATTGGTACTACAGTGTTTTCTTTAGTATTATTATACAAAAATATGCCTCTGTATAGTTTTGCTTTATAATGTTTTGTGTTACTATAGTATATAATTGTAAGATAATGGACAAAGATCCCTTAATATTCACTGCTACATTGTCCGCACTATGTTGGTGGGGTTATCTGTTTATACCTTGTTTTTATTTTACTACTGTCAGCTCGGTTCCAAAGTAGGTTGCTAGCCAACTTGTTTATATTGATGGCAGCTCCATACTGTTGGGCGTTGTCTAATGACGTCACTGTGGCTGCGAGGTCTGTATCCAGCGCGTGGTCTGGAATGGCTGATGGCGGCATCTAGCAGATGAATGCCAGGTGGAGCTAATTGATTGTTCAGTTAGGGTATATAGGTTTGTACTATATTTGTGTATGTGTATATCCCTGAAGACAGGGGTTGTCCCCGAAACATCATTGTAATAAAGGACTATGAATTAATGTATTACTAGTGCCACCTGATTTACTATCATTTAGAGAAATATATATATATATATATATATACACACACATATATACATACATAGATACATGTATACATACGTATATATATACATACATATATATACACATACACACACACTGTATATATACTGTATAGTGATAATTTGGGGTCATTTAGCTCGGTAGAGGGTTTGTGGTGCAATGTCTAAGTGCATAATAAGGGTCCACATGCAGCTTTTCAGGTTCAATTAAATAAATGGAGCTTTACTGTTAGGAGCAAAAATAACAAATACCTAGCCCCCATTCAGGGAACTAACTCACTTCTTGATTCCTGATTATTATGGGCAGCTAGTCTGCAAACGTCATACAGGCACACTAGGCTCTGTAGCTGCCAAAGTCCCACTTAGACTATTTGCCTCTGGTAGCCTGACTGATCTGAGCCATTAGCCTCACATTAGCTCTGTTGGCAAGGTGGCCCTTAGGTGTGGTCACATTTAATTTTTCTACCGACTACCGTGTTGCATGGGTCCCTATTGCCACCCAGCATGATATTGCCACTAAAATAAATATATATTTATTATTTTCTGTTGACTTGGGGTATTTAACTCAGTAGATGGGTGTCAGTGGTGCAGTGTTTAGTGCTCAAATGAGGACTCATGCAGCTTTTCCATCTAAAATAAATGGAAATGGTACTTTAATGTTAGCATAATCGGGAAACAAAAATAACAAATGCCTAGCCCAACCAGGGCAACTAACTCACTTCTTCAACCCTCTCTACCATGGGTGCAGCTAATATGATAACAAAGTCTCTCACAGTCTTCTCCAGGTATACAGTCAGCCCTGGCTTCCTCAGCCTGCAGCCCAGCTGCCTCAATGTCACTCACTCTGAGAGTTTGTGGTCCCCCTTGCCTCCTGCAAGGTCCAGACACAGGCCTCCTGGTGCCCAATGGCTCGCTCAGCTTCACTGGGCTCTCTGCTGCCACAATTCCACAGCAGCCTGACTGGTCTGCCTTCTCGTCAGCCCACACCTGAGCTCTATCCACAAAGCAGCACTTACACAACTTCCCAGAATTCTTTTCTCTGTGTGGGCAGATCTCTCCTGCCCCACACAGAATCTGCTGCTCACCAGTGCCATCTCTGGTGATACTGCCACATATCCTCCTCCCCAGCTTGAAAACCCTTGGTTCAGCGACATGTGACGAGGCATTCTCATGATGAAGTCCCTCTTCATTATTCTCAGAACCATCCACCGGATCCAAGATCATCCAAACTCTGGTCATTTCTGGGGGTCACATCCTCCAAGTTCCGGGGGTAATTTTTCTCCTTACTTTTTTCCTAACTTGATGGTACCAATGGTGGTACTTGCTTTCTTTATGCAGTACTTGAGGCTCACCCCTGGGTACTGCAACAGGCATTAAGAACTTGAAGTAACTTTTTCCAAAGCGACATACTTCATCTTTACTCTTGCCACTTAAACCTATTAAAAGCACATCTTTAACCTTCAGCCTTAAAGCCCTGTTTTGGCTACTGGCATACTTCACCAATGGCCCCTTGAAAGAAGAGGAGCTAACCTTATCCTGAGAGTCACCAGCATCGCAACTTCTAGACCTTGGCTTTATGTCAACCGACAATGTACTGGCACAGTCACCCTCAGATTCCGGACTCCCGTGTCCACGTAGGATACTTGAATATTTACTCCATTGTTCCACATAATTTATCTCACGACTTTGATGGCTATCTGCCACTTCATTAAGGCATAGATCTCTTGGATTTTCTTGTGCTTCCAATTTTTGAGCCTTGAAAGTATAATGAACAGTTTCAACATGTTCCACCAGCACAGGTTGAAGTTCACTCTCCACAGAGGTCTTTATTTTCCAATTCGCTTTAGCTGGACTACTTGCTTCAAGCTTTATCATGCGAGACCACTCAACTCCACTTCCTCATAGACAAATCCAGCAGCACTGCAAATTACATCATGCTTGCATGAACGCATTGTTTCACATACATGAGTTTGATTCTTTATGAGACTCCCAGAATTACCTTTATCCAAGATTCTGCTTTGCCCTGCAAAAATTTGTGATTGAGTCACCTTCTCACCACACTGAACACTCAGAAACAAGAGAGTCTCATCCTTTGAAGCCATCACTATCTCCATAGACTTCTGTACATCCTGTACCTTTGCTTCACAGGTCATGCGATCATCATACTTCAGTTCTTTATTATCAACTTTGGACACAGTTTTGCAATCTGGACCTGTGCTCCTTTTGGAGGACTTCATACCCTCAGCTATCACTGCAAGCTGAAAGTCACTGCAAGGAATCTCATCCACTTTTCAAGACGGTCCTTTAGGGAATTGCCCAACTCTGATACTTCTGTCACTTCTTGTACACTGGTATTGTTAATGAGGACATCTCTATGGTCCCATTGCTGCTGAAAGACATCATTCTGGAACATCTTACTTAGTTCCCGCAATTCATTGTTTGTCCGTTGCTCATCACACAAGACACTCTGCACTGGTAGCATATCACTCTGCATGCCAGCCTTTTCAGGATCAACTTGAACCAATTGCTGCTTGTGGTTAAGTACTTCTGCTACACTGGCTTCAGCAAAGACATCGGACGCCATTTTAGGTCCAGAATTCAACTTCAGAATGTTATTTAACTTCTTTTCCTCTTCTGATTTTCCCACTACCTTGTGGAACTTTATTTGAGCTGTAGACAGCTGTTCTTCCAGCTGGGCACTTTTCGCCATGGCGCTTTACACCTTGTTCTCTGATTGCCGCAGATGGTGCTCCACAACTTCATGTTCAGCAAGTCTCAACTTTTGTACAATTATTTCAGACTCTGCCACGTCCAATTCACTCTGTAACTTCAGTTCTTTGGTACTCCTCTCCACTTGGAATCTTTGCAACTGGTTCTGTGTACTTAGTAAACACTTCTCCAGGTTCTCACTCTGTTCTCGTAACTTCCAAGCCCTGCCATGGGCAAGGTTAAGCTCTCTCTCCAAAGATTCACTTTGCTTTGCCACTTTATGCAGAATTTCCTCCAGGAATACATTTTTTTCTGTCAGACATTCTGAAACTGCTTTAGCTGCAAGTAAATAATGGAGAGTTTGAACTTGCTCCTTACAGCTGACTTTAAGATGGACCATATCCATCTCTTTTCTTTCACGGTCAGTTTCCCACTGAGCGCGAGTCTGCAGCATCTGGAGATTCTTCACTTTTACTTCACAAAACATTTCCGCCAGAGAATTTCTCTCCGATTCATAATCTTTAAGCTTTACTTGAGTGGACACAATTAAAGAGTCTTCTTCTTTTAACACCAGAGTCAGATCCACCACTTTCACTTGCGTGCACTCTACATCACTCTGATGTCTCTGTACACATTCTTTCAACTCTTCTACTTCCTGCTGAAGTACCACACACTTTTGCTGCATTTCAACAATATCTTGCTCTAATACATCATTCTCTGCTAGGAGCACATCATTCTCATACTTTGTAACACATTGGAACATTTTAGCCTCCTCAAGGCATTCAGACATAACCGCTAATTTGAGGTCTCTTTAAGAACTTCAAATTTTTTATTTCTTCCTGCTCAAATGCCATTTTTAAAGACGACAACTCACTCTGTAACGTCATTTAAATTTACGCATGCAAAAGCTTCTCTTTTGTAGACTTGTCCTCCAAGTCGCTTATCTGGTCGCAATAGTGCATAAGTGTTTCATGCCAAACTTCACACAGAGAGTCAACTTTTTCCATGCTGACATAGGGCCTGATTCAGACCCGCTTGCGAGCGCTGAGCCCTCACAAGTGGGTCGATGGTGCCCTAGGGTGCATGTGCACGACGGAGGGAGCTCCATCGTGCGCATGCGCGAGACCCGCATAGCTACAGCCAAGCTGTCGCTATGGGTCTCGCACCAAAGGGGGCGTGCTGTCGATGGTGAGGACAGCACACCCCCGGCACGTGGTGGGCGTGCCAGGGGCGTTGCTGCCCAGATGGAGGCATTCCCATGGGAACGCCTACCATCTGGGGCCGGCCCCACTGACATCACTAGTGATGTCAGTGGGAGTACTTTTGGCTCTGATAGAGCCAAAAGCACTCCTGGGCTTGCGGCAGCGAGATCCTACCGCAGGGTCTCATCGCAAGCCCGATGGTCGCGATGGTCTTGACCATCGCGACCATCTTTTTGGCCGCTCGCATAAGCTGTGGGTGGTCACCCACAGCTATGCGAGCGGCCAGGAGGCTGCTACATTTTTAGGTAGAAGGGCCCTGATTCAGAGCGAGCACTCTGGTCAGAGCATCTGGCTCTGAATCAGGCCCATAGTCCTCTCTGGATGGACCTTGCACCATACACTGACCACACACACTGACATCTTTATTCTGCTTTGTAAATGTCTCTTTCAACGTAATAACATTGTTTACCCCATCAATTTGAAAGGATTTACCACAGAGGATTTCAAACAGCTTTAAATCCCTTCCATGTAACCAACTTTCTTCACATTCTGACTGTAAACTCCAGCCCGGGTTTTCCATCTCTCTAGATTGAGAATGAAACTTTGTAGAATATTTCTTTTTGTTCCCATGATTCTTAGCACAAAAAATACACAGGAACAAATTGTTTTTGTTTTTACTGTATCACACTTTGTCTTCACAAGTATTTTTAACACAGCAAAAAAATTTTCTTCATGTGGCACTACAATTACCAGCATGTATCAAAACAGTCTCAATAGCTTTTCAATAGGAGCCTCTGCTCCCTCAGTACCACACCTTGACTTAATGAGCATGAGCAATTCACCAGGATAAACCACACAATTTCTTTTAATCCTTCCAATGCCGAGGAAGTGCACATTTCTCTTCACAGACACAGTATACTGCATAACTGGTCATTTCAATGAATTTGCACACCTTTAAACTATGAGTTGTAGGCATGCATACAACTTTTCCACAAAATACTTCAAAAGATCTTTCTTCACTCACCATCTTGATGAGCCTTCCATCATAAAGGTGCAGTGAGCCTCCTTTTGTCCACTTACTTGCTGTAATCCATTTTTACCCTTGCGCACAGCTGTCTTGCATAGACCTTTATACGTAGAACCTGTATGCCCGCATTCTCCACCAAATTGTGATGGCTTGGGGTATTTAGCTCAGTAGATGGGTGTCAGTGGTGCAGTGTTTAGTGCTCAAATGAGGACCCATGCAGCTTTTCCAGGTAAAATAAATGGAAATGGTACTTTAATGTCAGCATAATCGGGAAACAAAAATAACAAATGCCTAGCTGAATCAGGGCAACTAACTCACTTCTTCAACCCTCTCTACCATGGGTGCAGCTAATATGCTAACTAAGGCCCTCATTCAGAGCCGCTCGTAAGCGGCCGTACGCTCGTAGTGAACCGATGTTGTGCAACCACACATGCGCCGGTGTAACAATGCGCATGTGCGTACGGCTGATTGCGATCTTTTTTTCCGTCGTTCGTCGACTAACGAACAGGAAGTGACGTGTCAAATGTGATTGACAGAACAGCCCATTTTGGGACGTTGACGGGGGTGGAGATGGGAAAACGCAGGCGTGTCGAGGCGTTTTTTGGGCGTACATAAATTATCTTATGAGAACGGACAATGTGAACGGAACAAGTGATACGTCACTGTCTGATCCACTTTCCATTCAAACTGCTCGTTCAGCTTGTGGTCTGGTATTCTCTACCGCAATGACGATGGTCTCTTCCTCCTTCCTGTGCCTCTTCGATGTTTTTCCGATTTATCATTTGTTGCCAGAAAAACAATCAACTTAGAATTGAAAACAAGCTTGTAATGTGTTTCACAAATAGTATTTTTTTAGTAGCACAAAACTGTACGCAGGTGAACTACACAGCTGATAATTTCAGGATTAGACAAACAATTAGCGTACCAATTTTTAGAAAAATATTTTTTTTCCATTTTGTATTGGGAGTTATTTTATTGCAACAATATTGTCATTATGTTTGTGTTTTTTCTTCATTTTTAAGGGGCCAAGAAAAGTCGTCCTTTTTTTTGGGCAAAGTGTTAATTAAAACTCCTAAATGGTTTTTAACCCTTTTGTTACGGAATCCAAAATAATGTGTAGATTTCTGTTAATTTTTTTGTGTGGTTTTTTGCGGGATTACCTATAAACAATTTTTGGAAAAATTTCACAATACAATTGAGCAGATTTTCCAGATGTTTTATTTTTTCAACACATTTTTTTTTTTATGTGTAATTGTCAGAAATCACATCTGGATAATGTAAATAAATAATAAAAAAAAAAAAACACAAACATAAATAATAGCAGTTGCCCAACACAAAATAACACAATTTAAAAACAATTCACAAGAAAGGAGAGGGAAGTTTTGGCCCTTAAGGAATATGGGGCAAGCACAGAAGGAATGTGGGAAAATTAGCCAGTGCTGTCATCGCCTTTTGGCCCGTTTGGCCGGGGTATGGTGGGAGCCTGACCGGGTCCGGGAGGTCCTTCGGCTGGCCTGTCCAGAGGCAGATGTTGGGGCCTCTGGACTAGGCATAGGGCTAGGCACATTTGGAGGGATGGCTGTTGTTGTGCCAGAGGTGGAGGGTCCTGATGTTCCGGCAGGAAGGGAGGCCGGCTCCACCATGTGCTGGCGAATGAGCTGCTCCAGGGCATTTGCAATCCTGATGTTGGCCCCAGTATTTGCGGCCAGGGCCTGAGCAATGGTCACGTTGGCCGCAGCATTTTGCTCCATGGCCTCCACCACCCGTAGCAGACTGGTGTCCATCCTCAGCAGAATCTCCGTGTTGTGATCTGATTTAAAATTGAGATCCATGAGGAGGGCCACTGCCTGCGAGGGGAATTGCCCTGGACTGGCTTCTGCAGGGTCCCCAGCCGGATCTACTGCTTCCTCCCCTGCAGAGCCAGCAGAAATTTTGCGGCCAAGGCTCTCCTCTGGAGCAGACTCATCCGCCTGTGTCTCTGTGAGAAGAATGAGAAAAGAGTAACATTAGAATCTACATATTGTCACAAACACATTTCAGAGTTGGTAACATAACAACATTTACCTGGGACAACATGAGGAGCCGCAAAGTCTGACATGTCCGTATCCATGTTGGACATGCCAAACACCTCTTCATCCTGCACACACCCCATGGCCAGCTCTTCCAAGTCATTAAGCTCCAATGACACAGGGGTGGGACCCCCACCTGTCCCCCTTGCATGCCTAGCCCTATCAGCCAGTTTTTGCTTCAGCCGATATTTGAAATCGCTCCATCTGTGGGTGAAAAAGTTGGCATTATTCCTGCAGTATTTGGCCCTGTAACCACTTTTTTTTAAATGTAGTTTTTACGTACCGGCGTTTGACATCCCGGGTTGCACGGTCAAACTCACCCACCCTATTGACAGCACTGGCTATGCCATCCCACATTTTCCACTTCTGGCTCGCACCCATATTCCTTTCTGCCTGAGGCAGGTTGTCATGGCACATTTGGACCAAAACCTCCATCTGATTTCTTGTGAATTGTGGCTGCCTTTTTTTTTTAGTTTGTTTCTTAGGCTGACTAGGCCCAGCAGCCTCTGACATGGCATCCTCTACTCCTTTTGTAAAAAACATTTTTAAAATTTTTATGTCAAACGTTCCCAAAATTATTGGTATAAATAATCCTTTAATACAAAAGAGACAAATACTTACCGGGCGCCACTTGCACAGTGTTTTGCTGCTCTGTAGCCATTTTAGAAAGTCAAGTTTCACTACAGCAGACCGTTTGTGAATTTCAGTGACGTATTTATACATGTGTCAGCATTATTCGTCCGCATCATTGATTGTGCGATCCTATTATCCGTCCTTAATTTGAGTGGTAAAATAAAGACTATTTATGGCTTGGTGCGACTCAAGTCGAGGTGGCGGGTGATGAATGTTGGAGGTTTAGCTTGGAGGAGTGGATTGTTGGCGAGGTTTGTGGTTTGAGGTGGCTTTTTGGAGTTTGGTATTGGTTTTGGTTT
Organism: Taudactylus pleione; assembly: GCA_031769625.1. NCBI lineage: Eukaryota > Metazoa > Chordata > Amphibia > Anura > Myobatrachidae > Taudactylus > Taudactylus pleione. The sequence goes on along the minus strand of JAUIMM010000153.1, from coordinate 11,941,532 downwards.
TCTGACTTTTTTAGTTTCCGTCCGCTTTTTTGGAATTGTTTATTTTGTTTTTTGGTTCTTTTTTGAGTAAGTCTTTTTAAAAATCTCCTTAAAAAAATAATGGATCTAATAACCAAATGTTAGTACTTATTTTTTTTTAGTTATTTAGGCATTGCCCCATTGACGTTTTTGGACTGTGACTTATTTGTCAGATTTTGGTAAGTTTTTTTTGGTTCATGAAGTTACAATTTCGATGTGTTGGTCTTCGCATATGTTTTGCAGAGTAATTTTTTATTTGGAATTTAAACAATCTTGTCTTAACAAGAAATATAAGGTACTCTTTAGCGAAATATAGTTAGAGTTGTCTTTAATTAAAAGTGCAAACTATTTAGCGCACTAATGTTTCCTTATGAACCAGTAAAATATGCGAACTATTTAGCGCACTAATGTTTCCTTATGAACCAGTAAAAAATGCTAACTATTTAGCGCACTAATGTTTCCTTATGAACCAGTAAAAAATGCGAACTATTTAGCGCACTAATGTTTCCTTATGAACCAGTAAAAAATGCGAACTATTTAGCGCAATAATGGATTTTTTGTGTAAAAAATGTAAAGTCATGTTTTACCACTAATTGTAGCGTGCATTTCCTAACTAATGTGTGCTCCCTTCTATATTTTTGGAGAAAAAAAATGTGTTTAGAATACCAGTTTTTGTGCTAAAAAAACTAAATTTATTTTTAAGTTGGAAATGTAAGTTTTTCAACTCATGACAATACCCCGGCCTGTAAGCATCTTTGGATTTATTGGAAAAGATAAGTAGTTTTTTTGGTTCACATTTGTCTCAAACAATAACTACCTGGCTTACCATTTCAGGTTGATGTTGGTCGTATTATCTTGGCCATGTTTCCAGAACCCGACCAACCTCAACTTCGTCCCAGGCGTAGGCCTCGTAGGCATGCAAGGCCCCAGATATATAGAACACGTGTCACCCTTTTTGGAATGCCAGATGATGAGGTCTTAAGACGATACCGTCTTCCTCCACAAATCATCCTAGACACTCTCTCATTAATAGAGAGTGATCTTGAACGGCAAATTGTCAGTCCTACAGCAATACCACCACTTACGCAATTAATGTCGGTGTTACATTTCTGTGCCTCAGGATCCTTTCAAACCACAGTGGCAATAGTTGCCGGAATCTCCCAATCCTCCTTTTCAAGGATCCTGAGGGCAGTGATGGCGGCCATTTTTAAACACCTCCATCATTTTATTCAAATGCCAGTGGATATGGGTTCCCTTAGTGTGGCGAAGGCCAATTTTTACAAAATAGCTGGCTTCAAACACATCATAGGGGTTGTGGATGGCACTCACATACCACTTCAGCCTCCAGCAAGGCTGGAGGCTATTTTTAGGAACCGCAAACACTTTCATTCACTGAATGTAATGGTGGTATGTGATGCCTCCCTCCAGATCCTGTCCCTGAATGCCAAATTCCCCGGGAGTGCACATGATTCCTTCGTCAACCGGCAATCAGGGATTTGGCACAAATTAGACAACTTACAAGCTGGTGATGCTTGGCTTCTGGGTAAGTTGACACCTTCCTTGGCAACCAATGCAAAGCTTGTTACACAATGGTCCTGATGTTTGTTTTTGTTTTTTCACAGGAGACAGTGGTTACCCTTGCACGCCCTGGCTGCTCACTCCTTATTTGGCTCCCACACCAGGGCCACAAAGTGAGTATAATTCCGCACTTACAGCCACCAGGCAGGTGGAGGAGCGCTGTATCGGCCTTTTAAAAGGCCGATTCAGATGCCTCCACCACTCTGGTGGCGAGCTCATGTATTTGCCGGATATGGTTTCCCAATGCAGCCAGAGGATGTCTTGCCTGAGGATGGCCTCCCCGAGGTTGGTCGGAGGTCAGTATGTAGGGGGGCCATACGCAATGATGTGGTGGCCAGATATTTTAGGTAATTATTGTCAAACATTTGGTTAATTGACACAATGTAGACATGTTAGATTTTGATGGCCAATTTTAATATTTTTTTTTTTTTGTCTTTTATTCCCTAAAATTACCTGAAAAAACGATGCCTACTACCTGATCCCCAAAATTCTCTTCATGTGGCCTCATTGGATATAACTTCGGGAACAATTATTTCTTCGCCTCATTTGTGGATTCATGTTGGCCTGCTCTTTCTTACAACAGTTCTTGAGTGTTGTATTTTTTGTTTATTTTTGGGTGTTGTTTGTTTATTGGCGTGTGTTTTCACTGTGTGAATTGTTTTGTCACAATTCACTTTCTGTTTATTATTTGTGTGTATTAAATTTTTGATTGACGTTAAAAAGACTTTTCCTTGGTACATTAAAAGCACGTGTAACCTGGGCCAACAAATGCAAACTTTCATAATGGCTAATCCTGTAATGTGTTAAATTGTTTAGTAGTTTAACATGCTTTGTGGCTAAAATCAAACCCCAAAGGGATTATGGTGAATCGGTATGTTTTATAATCTTGGCCTAAGCAGGTTTGCTTGAATATTTACATTACCCACCCCAAAAAAAAAAAAAAAACCTGGTAATTCTCCAAACCTATTGGTATTGTTGGGTGTTTAATGTGCCAGCTTACATACTTACTTGAGCTTTCTAGAATCTAATTTACATTACTTAAAAACTCATGCTCCAATAGTCTACTTATGTAAGGTTAAACAATCTAATATTTACAGACAAGGAATGAGACTCTAATAAATCAAAATATATTTTATTTTCACCAACTTTTTGAGGGAGGAACAAACAAAAAATGTAGTGCTGCAGGACCGCCATCATGTGATCCAGGACCACAAGCATCCCGACGACATGGCCCCTCAATGAATGCAAGCCTTCCTGCATGGCTTGCAAATGCCTCTGGTCCTCTGTGGGTTAAAAAAAAAGTGTGGATTACTAAACTGACACCTTAATTTATATGTTACCAAACAGCTTAACATTCAGACTATACTTAAAAAAAAATAAAAATTTGGAAGAGAAAAAAAGAAATGGAAAACACAAAGATTGTATAAATACAAACTAGAAAAATTACACATAAAAAGACAACCAAAAAAAGGGGGAAGTACGCCAAAAAACTACATTTGTTGTTACCGTAAACTAGAAAGACATGTGTGATATGTGTAAGGGGAAAGCATCCTAGACATTGTTTTTCAAAGATATATCTCCAAAACATTCGAAATACTTAACAAATTGGAAATGCACAGGCAAAAGGACAACATCACCCAAAACCCCCCAAAAAACAAAAAAAAGCATAGTTTAAAAGGGAAACATACAGGTCAGATTGATGCCTGGTCCAGGAGACCCGACATCGTCCTCCTCTGAGGTGGGCCAGTGCTGGTCCAATGGAGGAGGGGAGATTTCACTAGGGGTGGAGGGGGAGGAAAAGCGAGGGGTGGGTGGAGGGGAGGGTGATGAAAAGAGAGGGGGGGTGGAGGGGAGGGTGATGAAAAGAAAGGGGGGGTGGAGGGTAGGGTGAATTTGGAGGGATGGGAATATTGGGAGAGGGAGGGACCTCAGGGACTGGCCGGTCTGGGCTGGAGGGGGAATTTGGGGAAGGCTGGGGAGAGGAGGTTTGGGTGGGAGTAGGGTATAGGGGACGAGGCCGACGTCTTCCTCGCATTAGACGTCGGAGTCTGCACCCCTAAATGATGGATAAAAATGTTTTATTTTTTTTGGGGGGGGGGGTTTAGATAAAAATTTACACCTCCAAAAATTTAGCAAAAAAATAAAAAATATGGCAAACATGCAAACGGTCTGTCCAAAATAAACAAACAGGGCTAGATGGAAAACATGCACACGCAGGTCTGTCCAAAATAAACAAACAGGGCTAGATGGAAAACATGCACACGCAGGTATGTTTGCATTTTTGAGGTTAAAAAAATAAACTTACTTTCAGCTATTTGCTGACGCAAATTCGCCAAAAGGCGGGGGGGACCTGCGGTGGAGATCCAATCACCTCCTTTCAAGCTGCCCGATATTGCAGCAGAAGCCCATATTACGCAGCCGCCGCTGCACCTCCGCATAGGCGAGCCGTTTGCGTAGGTTTGTGATGGGGGCCGGATGAGAAGTGATTCTCAGGTCCATCACATCTGTGAGGACCAGGAGTTCGCTTCGTGTAAATGCTGCGGCTCTCATGATGGCAATGATTTTTTCCAGAAAAAACAGTTTTAATAAAGGACCCTGAAAAAATTTGATTGGCTAATGTACTTAGAAAAATAACAGAACGCATTATATTGGTTATTGTATGAGTCATGTGACCTACACCCTCACAAATATAATGTGAATTATGATAGGCTTGATGCAGTGACATGCGTAAGCTAATTTAAATAAACAAATTAAAGTACTAAAATATGCCTATAAAAGACAAAGGAAAACAATAGTATCAATCCGAAAAACATGTAATTTGTTTAAAAAACCATTGGTGAAACCGTACGTATTATGCGGGAAAAATGACACACACTGACAAGAATAAAGTTTATTGACAATGACAAAAAAAAAAAGGATTGAAAACATGTGAAGAGCAATTAAGGTAATTAATATATTGATTGCCATGAAACGATTAATGTATGTTTGCAGAATGAAAGAGCAGGTAATCGAAATCTGACAGGCCCACTTGTGAGTCTCTGTGCCTTCCCTGTATGCTCCAGGTATACAGTCAGCCCTGGCTTCCTCAGGCTGCAGCCCAGCTACCTTAATGTCACTCAGTCTGAGAGTTTATTGTCCCCCTTGCCTCCTGCAAGGTCCAGACACAGGCCTCCTGGCCCCCAATGGCTCGCTCAGCCTCACTGGGCTTTCTGCTGCCACAATCCCACATATATATATATATATATATATATATATATATATATATTTATATGTATTCTCCAATTCATGGAGGAATTAAAAAATGGACAAATGATAGCAATGTAGCCTTATTAAAAAAGGCATTGGATAGAGCTTTGTTCTATGCAGTAGAAAACAGAGCAAGAATCACAAAATTATCAATAGTGTAAAAAATATAAAATAAATAGTAAATAATATCCTTACATAAACCAGAAAATGTAATATATTGCATTTTAATTTGACAGTGACTCTAAACAGTGTTCTAAAATACAGGGGTCCACTAAGTCTTGAATGGAGCTAAAGTGATTGGGGATAAAGTACCAGCCAATCAGCTCCTCACTGCCATGTCACAGGCTGTGTTTGGAAAATGACCGTTTGGAGCTGATTTCAGCTCTTAATAATGTACGAAGGGCAAGAAGTGGAGGTTGTTTATTGGAGTGGGCTAAAACTGAGACATAATGCAGAATTTATGGAACCGTTAAAGTGTTCTCAAGAGGCGATAAAGAGAAACTGATTGATTGAAAGTATAGTAAGATAAGGTTATACTCAAGGCAATCCTTGGAATAAAGTGATAAGGCAGTCAGCCAAACAGTATAAGATACTATACAGTAAAGTATCATAAACTAAAGAGAACAAGTTTTCATTAACATCTGCTGTAAATAGAAAAGAACTCACAAAGACTGTATTTTACTACAGTGTAAACAAATAGCAATATTTGGTGCCAATAATGATTTGTTAATCTGATGTTTGCATAAGATGTCTGATAGAAAGTAACCTTGTTGCTAAGCCTCTGGATTACTTTATCTCACCACTACCTTAGTTTATACTGTGTGTCCCAGCACAGTGTTTTCTAATGAATGTTTCTTTTATATACTGTAGATGTTATCCGTGGTTGTTATTGAAACTAAACTCATACATTTTCTAGATTAGAACAATGAATCTTGTGTAGAACAAATTGAGGAGGTAATTACAATGGAACAACAAAGGCAGTAACTGAGACAGTAGATATTTGTAATTAAAATAAGTGAATATACAGTAGATTAAGCACAATAAAGTATGTGATAAATGTGTGTGGCTTAAGATAAAAAAAATGTATTGCAGTCATTGTATTACTGGAGAATTATCAATGGTTGTTTTCAATTTAAATAAATAAATAAATAGGTGGTCATTTAAGAAATCCATAAAAGTTACTTTATTGTCATTATACAAAATGATTTGCCCAAGGGCACCAAGATCTTAAGTAAGATGGCTGCGTTTGTGGTGCAGCAGCAGTTTCCTCAGGTAGAGAGAAGAAGTTGGACTGAGAGAAGGCGTCCTAACTAGTGAAGTAAGAATGATGGGAACTGCTGCACCTCATTTTGCAGCGCAGCGCAGAATTCAGATATAAGATTGTTATCTGTCCTCGCTATACCCTCCCCATGCCTGTGTATAAGTTGGCAGACAGTATAACCACTCCTACTTTTCAATAAAGCAAACTACCGTAGATGTGAAAATCTGAAGAATGGTGTTTTATTGTAGTAATAGGATATGTTAAGAGAATTGAATTAATAAAACTGGAATACAAACATGCAATTAAATAGAATTAGAATATACACGTCATGTAATGCAAACATATAAACATGCAATATGTACATTTTGAGATATGTACTGTATACAAAGAACATGAAAACATGAAATGCATGCATGAGAATCTGCTACAGAATACATGCATATCATGTGCACACAAACACATGAGTACGTGTATGTAGATAATCTGCACAGTATAATAATGTACTGACTATTAACCATACATGTTGGCTTTCTGGTGGCCCCTTCTGGGAGGGGGCAGCCAGGTCAGCGCTGCAGGGGGCGTGGTGGCGGCAATGGTGAGTGGTGTCCGGGCGTGATCGTGTAAGCATGGCTGAGATTTCTGGTATGGTAAAGCAGGGGGCGGTGTTACGATAACACGATTCAGCTTGAATAGCATCACCGGCCCCTTGTGGGGGGGTGGCAGCCAGTCCAGGAGACTTGCCTTCTCTTGCAGAGGGTTGGGAGTGCCATACGATTTTTCGGAGCTTTCCAGCCATTGTGGGAGAATCGGCAAGTATGCTATTAACACACAAATGCAGACATAACTAAGTTCTGAACTGTCAGTAGATCTAATGGCATCCAATGTAAGTCAGAATTCGTACCATCATCACTGCTACAAAGGGGAGAATATAGCTATACCTGTTTGATAGGGAACATGAGGCTGCTAAAATGGTGGACCTGTGCTATCATATTGCAGGGTGCATTGGGGAGCTTTGTTTGAAGCCTATGAGGTTCAATCCAAATTGATATCAGGCTGACCACTAGGTGGAGCTTATGCAAAGTAAGTGAATGCAGCAAACAATAAATTAAGCTGAAGGCATGACAATTGTAGAGTGAGGTTATTAAAAGGAGATAAAGGGATGGGAGGAAGTGTATTTCCCTGGATGTTCTTTGTCAGAAGAGGGGGACACAGCCTTTTCCATAACATAAAATGAATTTAATTTTCTAGCAGCTCAACCTGGGGAAAACAGTGGCCTGATTCTGAGTCACACGGTGCTGTTACTGCTTTTGCTTATTTTATAACCAATGCTAGTATCAGCCCTTCCTCTGATTTATAAGCATGTGTCTGATGTGCAAGGACTGAGATGCCCACTTTGAGCATCTTTAGATGCTATACTATCGCTTGGTGCTTATTTAGACTTGCACCAGCCCCATACTAGGTGCAGACTCCAATGTGAGAGATTAAACATCTGAGTTCAGAACCATTTCAGGGACATGTCAGCAACACCCGCATAACACGCCCATAAGACAGACCATCATCATGCATCTGAATAGCCACCTCTTAGTTACTGCCCAGGAAAGCCCAACACATTTCTAATACATATCTGGTACAATGTGTCTAACTGCACCTCTGTGCCCACACACCATGGGACACATGTGCTGTACAAGTTTTTAGGGAGCTTTGCACATAGTCCGTAGCAAGAAATGGCTCATCTCTGTGAACACCTGCATTGCAAGCCTCTCAGTCAGGCCCCAGTTCTTCTGGCTAATCTGAAATGTTGAAAAGTGGATACAGTACATTGGAAGAGCCACCATAAACAACATTTTAAGAAAATCTGTATACTTACTCTTATATCATCATTATTCAAGCACTTCTAAACAAGAACCTATTTGTACTTTTTACTATTGTGTGGCATTTTTACTGGAATGGCATTGCCTCAGAATCCTCTAATTGAGATGAACTTGCTTTCTAATGGTAAATCCTTGCATGTGTTTTCTCTACTTATAGCATTTCTGTTTGTTATATAATGGTGTTATATTCTATCTATGCTTTTAACTTTTTAATGTGTTGAGAACTAAGACCTAAGGAAGGAAGAAGTATCTTCTTGCATTTCTCAATGATAGGTATGACACACATAACAATTATCTACTGATTTCACTGCATGGTTGAAATACCAGACAAACTCAAAGAATATCTTTCTCAAATAAACAACATTCTAGCAGGGTAGCAAAGATTCTACATGCAGATAATGGCATTTAACACAAGTGGTGAGACACAAGTCACCTTAGAAATAATGGAATTGTTTTCTAGACCACAGTACCCCACAATTCCAATAAAATGGTACATTAATATAACTGTAATCTCTGTGAAAGTTGGTTAAGTATGCTATTTAATGGGAATCGGTATGTAATGCTGGCTGTCGGGATGCCTCCTGTCAAAAACCTGACAGCAGCATCCCGATAGGCCGGGTACGTATACTTATGCTCCCCCTTCTCCCCCTAACCCTCCCTTCTTGTAGCCTATCCCTAACCCTCCATACCCTGCACCCTAACTCTCCCTGTTAGTGCCTAAACCTAAGTTTCCCCCCTTCGTACCCAAACCTCCCCCTTAGTGCCTATCCCTATGTTGAATCGTAAATAAACCTCTAGTACATTCCTGCCTATAAACCTCTAAGATTCGCCTGCCTAAAACCTCTAAGACAAAACCTGCCTATACCTTCTAAAACCACAAGATGTCGCTAATTAGCGTTGTGTTTAATTATACCCTTAATAAAACTCTAAGACAGTTGAATAGCGGTCCAATGCGCTAAAGATTATTATTCAGGTAAAAGTACACATGTTACCACGCTATGATCTAACAATGAGCGCAAAATAAATTGTACAAATATTAGGTCATAAGGTACAGTCAATATATACGCGTGCACTCTGGGACCAGATACCGGCATCAATAATGAGACCTTCATCGAAACAGCATAACAGGAACACCGCAGACTGGCATCCTGTTTCAGAGCACTCACATATATACCCGTACTGGAATAAGCAATACAATAGAATACGTTGGCAGGTTCTCATTGGTTCCTCTTCTTGCTTCTTCCATTACGGTACAATTCATAGGTCAGTGCAAAGACTCAACCCAGCCTCTAACAGCCTGATTGTGTTCACCTTCCCGCTGCATAATAAATCTAATCTAACTATGGCATACAACATTTCAAGAAGTTATTCTCTTTAACATTCATATTTCATAGCCGCATGTTCTGATCTTCTCACCGATGCCACCAAAACGCTGTGGGAACAGAGTAGATCAGTACAGCACCAAACATGGTCCAATTGTCATTTACTAAGCCATAGTTACAGAAAACATTCATTTTTTTATATGCTGACATTGCGATTAAACCATGTAATAATCATTCCTTTTGCGCTGCGGGACCATTGTTTTTAAATGTGTATGCGGGGAGAAATGACATTAAATTGTGTTGTGCGTTTGAGGGTCTGTGGGGCACTTAGCGACCAGCACTAAGTTGGAAAGGCTTCTGTGTATGTGTGTGAGCATGCCAGTATGAGTTTTGAGAAAGGTCACTAAAAAGCTGGCTGTGCATCTAAATAGCTATTTTGCGTTGTCCTATGTTTAACATGAAGTGCAGGGAAAACACCACTAATTTGCTACTTTTTGCTACATCGCTTATGTGTTAATGTGAATGCAGGGGAAAACATCACTACTTTGCTACTGCTCAAATATAATTTTGTGGTGATTTTAATGTGTTGCAAAGTTATTTTATGTCTGCTAAACACCGTCGGTAGGTGTTAGGAGAAGATTGTTAAAAAGCTGTTCATGCTACTTTTTAGCAACTTTGCGTTGTGAGTAGCAAAATTGCTTCTTTTACCAATTTTGCACTGTGGATTGTGTACTATGTATTTTTGACAAAATGGCGCTTGTGTAAGCTTTCTTTTCTAAAATGGAGTCTTGCTGCCATTCACAAGATGGCGTCGTGCAGGTTTTCCTGATTGCTAAACAGATTCTATCTTACCTAATTATTCGGTTTCGACAGTCCACCCATTGATAGCCAATCAAGCGCTATCACAACCTGCTATTAGAATTTAATTTAGGCTTACATTTACATATTATTTGGTGTTATTATGGGGGTGGCACAAGGTGGTTCTTTATCCATCAATAATGTGTCTCTGGGTGGGGACATAAAACTACTATTATACGCACACCGCGGATCTTGGAAGATCATGTGAAAGGTGTGGGAACACCAGTCTTATAATAGTAGTCTTGAAGGAGAATTGAGATTTTACATTATCTGAGGCATTCTATGAATAACATTTCAATAATACATTCTATGCATGTCTAAATATAATACATCAAACGATTGTATTTCCTAGTTCAGGGTTGTAATGCAGTTCTGTATTTACCTCGGTATTCATACTAGCCACCATCATGATTTCATTCTTTCGTTTTACTCTATTTTTACATTTTCCACACTTCAACACAGTAGGAACACACCGGACGCATATGCCAATTATTATGATGACAATCAGTATAAGGATTAAGAATTTGCCTATGCTGGTGATCACTTCCTGTACCCTTTCCCCTAGACCTGAGAACCATTTCACTGGGTTCAGCCATGACACCCATCCTTCTGTCTTTTCCCCTACTTCAGCCACTGAAGCGTTATGGTTCTTGCAAAATTCCCACTTTAGCTGCAGAATTTCATCCATCTTCCGGTCTATCACCTCCTTAGGATCGCTTGTATCATTGGTGACATAGGTGCAACATTTTACTCCAAATTGGGTGGCCAATGTTATGCAATACCCTCCAGTAACAGCAGTTAAATAGTTCAACAATAGTCTGTGTTGCACCAGTTCTTTCTTGTACGCTTGCAATTCTCTCCCTGTATACCTGAATGTGTCATCGTACATCTCGGTGATATTATTTATTATTTTAGCAAGTTCCTGGATATATCTAAAATTTTATGTACCCCGAGCGATCCTGGTGGGGTCCAATGTGACCAGAACTTGAAAGCCAGTTGTCTCACTGATTAACTGAGTGGCTTTATGTATATCACCAGGTACCATATTTCTTTTGCCTCTGTGTTCATATTGTGTGTGAAGATATGGTGATGGTGTGTTTTTGTGTATACCCAGCATTTCAACATGTGTGAGGGTCATAACTTCTGGGACTACTCTTCCCAGGTAACACAAACCTTCGGAACTCGGGGTGAGCCATTTATATGCTTTTCTTCCACAGATGAAATATACATTATCAGGGAGAACATAAGGAATGGTATGCATCATTATCATTAAGCACATTTCCCTTGCAAACAATCCTATGTCTGGTTCTTCCATCTGGTACATGCAAGTTTCTGGCTGTATTATTTTAGCACAATAACCATTTGGCACCTTACCAATAATTTCTTTGGTGGAACTTAATGTATACCGATACCTAAAATGTTTCCCACCAGACTTAATGGAGCGCAATAGATCATGGTTTATGGACTCATTATCAGCTCTTTGTGAGAAGGTCATCGTCTGATTATTCCCCGTCACTTCCCAACTCCCGGGTTTATTGGGGTTGGTTATGTTTAAACACAAAAGTGATCTATCTACTTGGAATTGATAGAGTTTGAAATGAGGTGGTTTGGATGAGAGGAATTTTCCATCCAATGTTTTCCCTTTTTGTAATTCAAAAATTTCCGAGATATTCAGTGGAAATGGCACCAACCCTACGTTATGCTGACCCTGGGGCACATGTGAACACACCCAGCAATCAGTTTGATTTAACACTTTGCCTACCATGCTATGATAATCCTCTAGAGGATACCCACCCCAGTACGGATTATATTTAGGTTGGCACCGTTGGATACAGTTCTCATCAACTAGGGACCCAGAAAGCTCACAAATACAGGAATCTTCAGGCGATAACCCTCCACACCTTCCCCGAGTATCCGGAATGACAGCTCTTTTAACAATAACAGTACTAAGATTGGAAAAGCACTCCCCTGATTGGCATTGTACTCCTCCTGATTCCACTCCATCAGCACTGCCATCAACTCCCGTTTCCTCAATCGGTCCCCCATCACAGACACCGGATATAACCGGACTGAACAGGATGGTGAACACTCTAAAAGAGAATATGAAAATGAACACAGCAGGCCCGTCCATTGTCACAACAAGACCTACAAATTTCTCTCAGTTCAGGTATCTTACTACAACCTTTTCTATCCTCCCGGAACAAGCTCGCGAGCGACAGATCCACGCTATCAGCTTTGTCTCCGACTTGTTTCTCCACCGGTTGATTGACCTTTTTGCAGTGAGTGGAATGGACCCAGGTATCTCTTTCAGCCACCTTCAAAAATGTAGTACTCGTCAGCAGCACCTGGTACGGACCTTCCCACCAATCAGTCAAACAACCTGAACGCAAGAAATTTCTGATCATTACATATTCTCCTGGTTCAACATCATGACAGTTCGTTTCAGGCATATTATTAGACAACAATTTCAGTTTCTGCTGCTGTTGCTTTAACTGCTTGCTCATTGATATAAGATACTTCACAGTTACCTCGTTGTTACCCTTTAGATCTTCCTGTGGACTTATAAACAAATGAGGTTGTCTACTGAACAATATTTCGAATGGGGACAGATTCAGAGGAGGTCTAGGAGTGGTCCTTATGCTATGTAGGACCAAGGGTAACGCTTCTGGCCATCCTAGTCCAGTTTCTGCCATGATTTTGCTTAGCTTATTTTTAATAGTCCCGTTCATCCTCTCTACCTTGGCGCTGGCTTGCGGTCGGTAGGCGGTATGAAGTCGGCTATTAATACCCATCAGCTTACATATATTTTGAAAAACATCACCTGTGAAATGGGTACCCCTATCACTCTCAATGATTTTAGGGATACTGTACCTGCATACAAATTCCTGAACTATTTTCTTGGCAGTAAATGCAGCAGTATTAGTGGCCGGTGGGTAGGCCTCAACCCAGTTAGAAAATACGTCTGTGCACACTAATACATACTTAAGGTTCCTGCAGGGTGGTAATTGGATGAAATCAATTTGTATCACCTGGAAAGGTCCGTCAGTCGGTGGAATGTGGGATGGTTCGGTAGGGATCGCTTTCCCTATGTTCTTTCTCAAGCAGGTCAGGCAGGACATTGCTATCTTCTCTGCTTGTGAAGAAAAACCTGGTGCACACCAGTATGCCCTCACCAACTTGCACATACCCTGTTTTCCCAAGTGAGTCAGTCCGTGCGCTGCCTCTGCCAGGCTTGGGTAATACACCTTAGGTGCCACCGGCTTACCTTGTCCGTCCCTCCAGAGTCCAGAGGGCTCTTGCCCACATCCCTTAGACTTCCAGGTTGCTTTCTCTTGGATAGAACACAAATTTTGCATCTCAATTAATTTCTGCATGTCAACTGTATGGAAAACCATTACTTGTTCTATGGGTACATTTGTTTTTAAACCTACTGCCCACTTGGCAGCTTCATCCGCCCTGTTGTTGCCCAATGATACCGGATCTTCCTCACATGTGTGGGCTTTACACTTTATTACTGCTACCATTTTGGGCAACTGAATTGCTTTTAATAATCCTTTTATGTGTCTGGAATGTGCGACTAGTGTGCTACTGCTGTCATAAAATTTCTCAGACACCATAGAGCTCCGAAATCGTGAAACACCCCGTACGCATACCTAGAGTCAGTGTAAATGTTGTCAGATTTGCCTGCTGCCAATTCAAACACTCTTCTCAGTGCTACTAACTCCGCCACTTGGGCTGAGTGAGGAGGACCAAGAGGTTCAGCTTCTATGATGTCTGTGTCATCTACAACAGCATAACCTGTACATAACTCACCTGTGTCCGTTTGTCTATGGCAACTCCCATCCGTGTAAAATGTCACATCTGCATTCTCTAAAGGTATGTCACGTATGTCAGGTCTAGCGGTAAAGGTCTGGTTAAGATAATCCATGCAATCATGCGTATCAATACCTTTGCAAAACTCACTTTCTACCATAGACTCATCCTCCACCCTTTGTGCATTCTTATGCACATACGGTAAGTACATTGCTGGATTTAATGTATTACACCGCATTATAGTGATGTTTGAGGGTGCTATTAGAGCTAGTCCCAATTTGGTGAATCTAGCTGAGGATACATGTCTGGTTTGGGCAGAGTTCAGCAGGGCAGACACAGCATGTGGGGTATAGACAATCATATCATGGCCCTATACCACATCCTCACTTTTGCTGACCAATAGAGCCGTTGCTGCTACACTTCTCAAACAGGTTGGGAGTGATCTCGCCACAGTGTCTTGTGCACTGTAATATGCTACGGTCCTACTGGCATCCCCATGTTTTTGTGTAAGGACACCTGCAGCACAACCATCAGCTTCCGTACAATGCAAATCAAAAGGTTTTTCATAATCGGGTATTCCCAATGCAGGAGCTCTTGTCAGACTATCTTTAAGATTAAGGAAAGCCTGTTCTGATTCCTCAGTGTGTATGACACGATCGGGCTTTGAGGAAGAGACTAATTCCTGTAAAGGTAAGGCCAAAATAGAAAAACCTGGGATCCACATTCTACAATATCCACACATTCCCAAGAAGGTACGGATTTGCTGTTGGTTACGTGGCAGTGTCATGTTTTGTATAGCCTGGATTCTATCTGTAGTGAGATGTCGCAGCCCCTGGGTTAGGCAGTGTCCCAAGTATTTAACTCTGGATTGGCACGGCTGTAGTTTGTCCTTAGCAACCTTGTGTCCTGTTTGCGAGAGATGAAGCAACAAAAGTTTAGTATCATTGAAACATGACATAAACGAGTCAGAACATAGCAATAAATCATCTACATATTGAATTAGAACAGATCCATTGGCGGGTTGAAAAGACTGTAAACAATCGTGTAATGCCTGGGAAAAGATACTGGGGCTGTCTATGAAACCCTGGGGTAATCGTGCCCATGTGTATTGCACACCCCTGTATGTGAATGCAAATAGGTACTGACAGTCAGGATGAAGAGGTACAGAGAAGAAAGCAGAACAAAGATCAATGACAGTGAAATGGGTTGCATTTGGTGGAATTTGCATAAGGATGACAGCTGGATTCGGCACTACGGGGAATTGGCTCTCTACTACCTTATTAACACCTCTAAGGTCTTGTACCAGCCTATAACCCCTCCCACCAGCTTTCTTCACTGGAAAAATGGGACTGTTGGCTACACTTGCTGTACGGACTAAAATTCCCTGCTGCAATAACCGCTCAATTATGGGGTACACCCCTAACTCTACCTCCTGTTTTAGTGGGTATTGGGGAATTTTTGGGACTTGCCTTCCGCTTTTTAAATTTATCATTACAGGGCTTACGTTTGCCATTAATCCAGTTGTCCTGTCCATCTTTAGTCCAAAGGGAATCTGGAATTAGTGACAACATTTCATCTACCTGTGATGGAGTTTCATTTAAAACTGTAGAGTGATACATTATCCTTTGAGGAGTGTCTAACATATCCCGCACCTCATATTCCATTCTCTCTGGGATATCTAAAAATACACCATCAGGGGTGCAATATATAACACATCCCATCTTACATTACAAGTCTCTACCCAGTAGGTTAGTAGGAGCCGCAGCAGCCAGGAGGAAAGAATGCCTGGTATTCAACGGCCCAATAGTAACCTCTGTGGACTTTGTTAAAGGATAATGTTCCACTTTACCTGTTACACCCATTGTTGGTACTGTCTCGTTGGTCACCTGCAAATTAATGGGAGATTTTATCACCGAACTGGTCGCCCCTGTGTCTACAAGAAAAGGATATTCAGTACCAGCTACATCAACCATCATGACCGGTTCTTCCCTAGTACTTCCCATTAACCTGACCATCTGTAGACTACAGGTATGACCTGACCCCTAGCATTGGCTACCATTCTCCAATAAAGCATTTACGGCTACAATTGGAGCTGGTGCCTGCTAAACATTTGCTGGCCTCTGTGCATGTCCCTTATGGGGATATCTGGGTCTTCCCTGATGTGGGATCCCTACTCCTTTTACTGTACAATTTCTACTTAAGTGTCCTGTTTGTTTACATTTAAAACAGGTTCGTGTTTCGGGTGGAGACATGTGGTGTGAGGTTATCGCAGAGGGTAAAGGTGGTGGATATGGGTAAGAATAGGGAGGGTAAGGGTATTGTGGGGGATAAGAAGTTGGTGGATAGCCTGGGACCTGTGGTTGCATCGGGTTAGTGGGATAAGGTTGTGTTTGTTGTTGAGTGGGGTTAGTGAGAGTGAGGGTGTGTGCAAATGCAAGAGTGTCTGTTGGCTGTCATGTTACCATCATTCCCTCCAGAGCTTGTATACTGACAGTTTCTCGCTCTGGGCTTCTCTCTTTTTGGAGATGTTCTTATCATGTTCAATGGCAGTTTCTATGAGGGTATCTATTGTAAGTCCCCACCAGCCAGGCTGTGAGGTCTGAACCCGAGTTTTTAAACTCTCTTTCAGACCGTCCACAAGTACCCTAACTATCATCCACCTGTGGTGAGTGCTATCTTTAATATCCTCTATCCCAGTGTACTGGGTGATAGCCTGCAGAGCCCGATCGCAGTAATCTTCTGATTTCTCACTCTCTTTTTGTTTAATGTTGAAAATTTTGTTCCAGTTAACTATTACTGGAAAATATATACCCAATTGAGTTACAATGCGGGAAATGTTACCTTGGTTTACTTGATCTGTTAAGGGGACGTCACCATCCAATACACAATCCTTGATAAATTTTGTCACGTCGGTATTGCGTGGCAGACAGGCCATTAACACCACACGCCAATCTTTATTAGTGGGTTCATGTGAACTACCCAAATTTCTCAAAAATCTTTGACATTTGGCTAATTCCTTTTTGGGATCGGGGAAATCATTTAAGATGGAATTTAGTTCTGCTCTTGTCCAAGGACAATGCATTACTACTGCCCTCGTGGGCACTATACCGTTTGCGTCTGCATTTCCATTTGGAACAGTTATTGTCCGAATGGGATGCAGACCGGTAGCGCTGCTACCTTTGACCTGGTTACCTGGCTGGGGGTTTAATCTGCTGCTGCTATGTATGGTATTAACAACTTCCTCTACGGGTGCAGAGTGCGTTAACACTTCCCTTGCTGTTACCGATGGAGATGGCGGCACCATCCATGATTGTGGTGATGCAGCATCTATCATTTGCATAGCATGGCAGACATTACAATAGGCTCATCATCCATATCATAAACATTTTCTTTATGGTTGCTTAAGAGAGGGTACAAGTTGCTTGTTACATTTTTATGGGTATTTTTTTCATTGACTGCACCTACACCTCCATCCACATAGGGCGGAGGTGGTGCAAGTGAACCATCTGTACTACCTTTTGCGACGCTACCTTGCAGTGCATGCGCGCTATCAAGCAATGCACCGTGGCGCTATTTAGCGTCACCGGTGCATTGCCCGAGACTGTGCCCACGACGTCTGTTTGCGTCGCGGGTACATCCTTCAGCCACATTTCCCCCTCGTGCTGCCACAGTTTTAAACATTCAAAGTATTTAACCTTTTTCTCTCAGGAGCGCATCAAACTGATGTGATCCCGGACATTATCTAACACATTTTTATCAAAACTACCAATTCTGGGAAACGGTCTAACACTCTTCCTCATCATATTAAACCATAAATCACAATACCTTATTGCATAAGTACCATACTTGGTATGCATGATACGACGGGCCGATCCAATCGGCGCCTCCATTAGCAGCACATCATTGACTAACATCTCTACTGTTTGCGTGGCTCCCATTCTGAGACAACTCCTATGCTTTTCAATAAAGATTTAAGCCTTTGAAAGACAATCAAAACACTTTCACTTACCTGTGGACGATTTAAGTCGGCAGCGCCCACACACCTGGATTAGATTTAGTAAGGCAACTTCCACACCTGGATAAGATTTGAAAAAGGCAACTTCCACACCCGGATAAGATTTAGTAAGGCAACTTCCACACCTATGAGAGTTAGGGCCTGATTCAGAGCCACTCGTAAGCGGCAGCTCGTTCGCTCCGAGCAATGTTTGCCCAACTGCGCATGTGTACGGATCGTTATACGCATGCGCGAACCAGAAATTCATGTGCTCGCAAAATACCGAATGCCTGCTAATTTGAGTGACAGAATGAGGCGTATGTGGGTGGTAACAGGGGAAGGTGCTTGAAAACGGGGAGTGGAGATCCGATCGCAGGCGTGCTTAAAGGTCAAAATGGGCGTTTTATGGGTGTGCATATTTAAAACAGCAGCGTCATTGACCACGTCACTGGGTTTTTTTTAAGCCAGAACTGCTCGCAAAATTGTGGTAGCAAAAACCAACCACAAGAATAGCGAGCAGTTCATACCCTGTTTGATGTACTCGATTAATCTAATAAATAGCGGACATGACGTAGGAGGGCGTAGTTTCCCAAAAAACGACCGCAAGTTTTGTATGCTCGTTCAGACCTAGAGGCGTGAACAGTTCATTTGAATAGCCACCCCTATTTTCAGGACGAGCGAGCGCTAATTGCGTCCGGCTCTGAATCAGGCCCTTTGTATGTCGGCTACTCTCACGCACCTCTCTACAACAAAGACAACATGTACACCTGCTACTGTGTATAGAACGGTAAAGCTGCTTACTGAGCGGTACAATTCATAGGTCAGTGCAAAGACTCAACCCAGCCTCTAACAGCCTGATTGTGTTCACCTTCCCGCTGCATAATAAATCTAATCTAACTATGCCATACAACATTTCAAGAAGTTATTCTCTCTAACATTCATATTTCATAGCCGCATGTTCTGATCTTCTCACTGATGCCACCGGAACGCTGTGGGAACAGAGTAGATCAGTACGGCACCAAACACGGTCCAATTGTCATTACTAAGCCATAGTTACAGAAAACATTCATTTCTTTATATGCTGACATTGCGATTAAACAATGTAATAATCATTCCTTTCGCGCTGCGGGACAGTTGGTGTAATGGTAGCATTACTGCCTCACAGCACTGAGGTCGTTGGTTCAATACCCACTACGGCCCTAACTGTGTGGAGTTTGTATATTCTCCCTGTGCTTGCGTGGGTTTCCTCCGGGTACTCCAGTTTCCTCCCACACTCCAAAAATATACTGGTAGGTTAATTGGCTCCTAACAAAAATTACCCCTAGTGTGTGTATGTGTGCACATGTGATAGGGAATATAGGCCCTCATTCAGAGCCGTACGCTCTGAGCAGAGCGCACGCTCTGCATGAGGGCCGGGCTCCTTTTTCATGGAGCGTCCTCCTGGACGCTCGTATAGCTGTGGGTCACCACCCACAGGCTATACGAGCGTGCATTTTGATGGCCGCGATGGTCGTGACCATCGCGACCATCGAAATTGCGAGCCGGAGCCTGCGGTTGAGGTTTTCAACCGCAAGCTCCGGAGTGATTTTGGCTCTATCAGAGCCAAAATCACTCCCACTGACATCACTAGTGATGTCAGTGGGCCGGCTTCTGACGGGAGGCGTTCCCGTGGGAACGCCCCCGTCAGGGAGGCACGCCCCCGGCACGCCCACCAAAGGGGGCGTGCTGTCAATCAACATTGACAGCACGCCCCCTTTGATCGGACACAACGAGCGAAGGAAAGTCCTTCGCTCGTCGTGTCTGGCGCATGCGCACGACGGAGCTCCCTCCGTCGTGCGCATGCTCAGTGCAGACCATCGACCCACTTGCGAGCGTACAGCCGCTCGCGAGTGGGTCTGAATCAGGCCCATAGATTGTAAGCTCCACTGGGGCAGGGACTGATGTGAATGGCCGAATATTCTCTGTAAAAGCGCTGCGGAATATGTGTGCGCTATATAAATAACTGGTAATAATAATAATAATAATAATAATAATAATAATTGCTTTTAAATGTGTATGCGGGGAGAAATGACATTAAATTGTGTTGTGCGTTTGAGGGTCTGTGGGGCACTTAGCGACCAGAACTAAATTGGAAAGGCTTCTGTGTATGTGTGTGAGCATGCCAGTATGAGTTTGGGAAAGGTCACTAAAAATCTGGCTGTGCGTCTAAATAGCTATTTTACGTTGTCCTATGTTTAACATGAAGTGCAGGGAAAACACCACTAATTTGCTACTTTTTGCTACATCGCGTATGTGTTAATGTGAATGCAGGGGAAAACATCACTACTTTGCTACTGCTCAAATATAAGTTTGTGGTGATTTTAATGTGTTGCAAAGTTATTTTATGTCTGCTAAACAGTAGGTGTTAGGGGAAGATTGTTTAAAAGCTGTTCATGCTACTTTTTAGCAACTTTGCGTTGTGAGTAGCAAAATTACTACTTTTACCAATTTTGCACTGTGGATTGTGTACTATGTATTTTTGACAAAATGGCGCTTGTGTAAGCTTTCTTTTCTAAAATGGAGTCTTGCTGCCATTCACAAGATGGCGTCGTGCAGGTTTTCCTGATTGCTAAACAGATTCTATCTTACCTTATTATTCGGTTTCGACACCTAAACCCCCCAGTGGTGCCTATCCCTAACCTCCCCACCCAAAACCTACCGCTAACCCCGCTATACTACCTGAACCTAACCCTCCCCCTCAAGGTGGCTAACAGCTAAGAGCACCCCGGACTTACCTTGTTAAGGCTGGTGTCCTTCTGGATTCCGGTGTTAGGATTAAGATAGGCGTCAGTATTTCGATGCCTATCTTAAGTTCCTTGTCGGGCTTCCCCCGTCGGGATTTAGACCGGCGGTATTGCGGCTGCTGGTCTCATAACTACATCCCATTTAATGCAGATATGCCAATTACATTCTGGGGTGAAGCAATTGTGACAGCATGTTATCTCCAAAATCATTTACCCAGTAAGGCTACAGAGAAAATTATATATGAACAACAGAACAGCAAGAAGATTGAGCGTCATCATTGTAAAAGGCCTATGTGCATGTTTCAAAAGAAAGTTTTTTAAATTGGCAAGCTTGTGCAGAGGAAGGCATTCGGCTATAGTAAGAGGGAAAAGGATACAGAAATCTGCACCAAAATACCAACAATACAACAGTTAGCATATAATAGCACAATAAGTACTTCCATGAAATGTCATTTGTAGTTTAGCCTGAACAACAATCCTGTCCAAGGGATTGTTTCCTTTCTGTATACGTTAGACTGGGACCACATCATATCTATTTCTTTCCACTCTGAATTTGAACCATGGTATTTATGTTGCCAAGCAGTTCACTACCTACTGAATCAGAAAAATCTTTTGTGAATTGAACCCACTTTGCATCATTCCCCAAAATAACAATGTTGTATTACAAAACTGTTATGGTTAGTATTCAAAAAGAAATTATAAGACCTCTAGAATAATAATAATAATTTCTAATTGCAGATAATGTATAGCTACAGACTTCCAAGTCCATACAGATGAATATCAAACAGATTCAATAGTACACACCAAGGGTAATGGTTGACAAAGACTAGAATTTAAACTAGAGATGAGCGGGTTCGGTTTTACTCGGTTCTTTTCCACAAAATTATTGCAAGTTCGAATTAGTTCCGATTTCTCTTATTGGCTATTTAAAACACGTGACAGCTGGATAGCCAATATGATGCCGTCTTTGAGATTTAAACATATCCGAGTAAATCCGAGTAAAACTGAACCGCACATCTCTAGCTTAAACACACCAGAGTGAGGTCAGGCATCAAACACATAGGAAAACCAGAGGTCAGCAATTAGAAACAGTAAATCATATACAGAAATAGGTCATCAACTATGAAAAGTAGGTACTATAAGGGGTAAACCACCAGGCAAGCTACTTTAAAATAAAGTGTTCAAAGTTTCCACACCTATTACCAAGCACAAACTGCTACAACAGAGAACCCATTTGTCCTTTTTAACAAAACCAAAATTCATGAAGCGTTGGATAAGCTCTAAAGGAAGGTATCCCCCAGTGGGGGCTAAGATTTATTTTTCTCTGGAGAGGTGACAATGAGATATCCTGCCTTGTTGCAAACAAAAAATGGCAGATTTCTCCCAAAACTGACTTTGCCCCAACCCTCCCAAAAAAAGATGAAGCAACACTAGGAGGCTTGGCAGAAGGGTATGGATGTGGCTTTCCAGTACGTCCCCCAACTTTCAAGATGGTTTTCCTTCATTATTTAGCTGCAGATTATGGGCCTCATTTACTAACGAGTTTAATGACCAAAACGAGTGATAAATTTCACTGTGTATGATAAATGGTGCTCCAGCCAATCAGCTCCCAACTGTCAACTGTTAGAAAAATGACAGTTGGGAGCTGATTGGCTGGAGCAACATTTATTATACACAGTGAAATTTATCACTCGTTTTGGTGATAAAACTAGTTAGTAAATGGGGGCCACTGTATCCAGTTAGTGACACGACTGTCTACAGATTTGATTGCCTCCTCAGATGATGCAGATTTGCGTGAAATTACTCATTCTGTCACATCTGGGCACACGGTGGGAAACTCCTGCATCATCAAATCTTTCAGACCATTAAAGGTGGTGAATTTTAACCCCATAATCTCTGCTGGAATGTAGTGGATAATTGGTACATCAGTACTGAGTAGGAACCAGAGGCACTGTGCATCAAGTTTGCTGATTTTAAAGCACCACACAGATGCCTTTGATCTCATAATCCTGGACCTGTTCAGTGGAAAGATCTGCAATCACTACTATTGTTTTACCTTTAAATATAAGGCACTCATTGGCTATAGGGCAGCTGGTACTGTGTACAACTTTTTTCAATGTGATCCCTGGGCCAGCAACATGGCGTGGTGGCCACAACAATGGGTTTCATAGTTGCATGGGAGCATAGCTCCCAGTGAATCCTAATGTAAAGAAAAGTGTAAAAAGGAATTGCAGTATTGCTTTAATTGTGACAGAAGCAATGTATTGTGGTTAACACATGCCCTGAGGACATATTAATTTATTTATTAATAGTTATTAACGCACATACATATTACATGGTGCTTTACAGAAAAAAACATCAGTGCCTGCCCATTGGAGCTTACAACCTATATTCCCAATAGCATGGACTGTCTATGCGTGCTCCCGTTTTTTGCACTGTCCTATTACGAAAGACATGATGCAGTATTTGCACGAAAACTGTTCTGGGGGGTAACCTGCAAAAAGTACGGAATCAGTATTAAATACCGATGGACGGGACACCTGCTGTCTGTACACTGACAGCGGCATCCCGATGGTTCAAATCCCGACAGCGGAATGGTAAGTAATGTTCCCCTGTCCTATTTACCCCCTAACCCTCCTTTCCTGTACCCTAATACTAACCCTCCCTACCCCGCACCCTAACCCTCCCGGTGCCTAACCCCCCCGGTGGTGCCTGAAACTAACCTCCCCTTCCCAGGGGCTTACCCCAACCTCCCCCCTGCCTGGAGCCTAACGCTAATTCACCCAGGGCCCCTAAACCTAAGTCGTCATCCCCCGCAGCTGATACTCACCTTTCTGTGGTGTCCTTTCGATCGGTCGACGTCGGCATCTTAAGTCATATTGGGATATCGGTGCCAGTGTTGCCTCAGCATTCAGCATTCGGGATTCCGATGCAGCGGTTCCGGAAGATGGCATCCCGCTTGTTGGGATCCTCGCCGCATCCCAAAAGTACAGCTGAATTTGGGGAAAACTGTCTGTACTGCATAAAAAGTTATGTGACATAGGAAATAAATATGAAAGTGTATTAGTGGCCCTGATAAAAGTATATGGGGTTCTTAAATTGCGTTAAATGGCTGTTATATGCATTTTTGTGTAACAGTAGAAAAATAATAAAAACCATTTATTTTTTTTGCCAAAATAAATGCTGCAGTTAAATTGGGGAACATTAACATGGGTGCAAAAGTGTGCACTTTTAAAAAGTCAAAAAAGTGCACTTTTAAAAATCGGTAAAAATACACCTGGTGCAGTAACCTGCAATGTATAAAACATATGTCTCACCCATACAGCCCACCAAAATACCTTACCCACTGCTTTAAACTAGGGGTGTGCACCGGCCACTTTTCGTGTTTTGTGTTTTGGTTTTGGATCTGGATCTTTCTTCGTGTTTTGGATCTGGATTGGTTTTGCCAAAACCACCCTTCCGTGTTTTGGGTTCTGGGTTTTGTGTTTTGGATCTGTATTTTTTTGAAAAAAAGCATAAAAACAGCTAAAATCACAGAATTTGTAGGTTTTTCTGCTCCTATGCTATTATTAACCTCAATAACCTTAATTTCCACTCATTTCCAGTCTATTCTGAACACCTCACACCTCACAATAGTGTTTTTATGTCCAAAAGGTTGCACCGAGGTAGCTGGATGACTATGCTAAGCGACACGAGTGGGCGGCACAAACACGTGACCCATCTAGGAGTGACACTGCAGTGGCAGGCAGGATGGCAGTTAGAAAAACTAGGCCCCAAACTGTACATAATGCAAAGAAAAAAAGAGGTGCAAGATGGAATTGTCCTTGGGCCCTCCCACCCACCCTTATGTTGTATAAACAGGACATGCACACTTTAACAAATCAATCATTTCAGCGCCAGGGTCTGCCACACAACTGTGGCTGAAATGATTGGTTCGTTTGGGCCCCCACAAAACAAGCTGGCAATTAATGTGTCCCTGCACAAACTGGCTCTACGGAGGCAAGATGTCATCCTCATCCTCCTCATCCACCGATTCCTCACCCTCTTCAGTGTGTACATCCTCATCCTCACAAAGTATTAACTCGTCCCCACTTGAATCCACCACCACAGGTCCCTCTGTACCTTCTGGAGGCTGGTCTCCCTGGAAGAGCTGATAATTCATTTTGATGAACATCATCTTCTCCACATTCTGTGGAAGCAACCTCCTACGCCTTTCGCTGACAAGGTTCCCGGCTGCACTAAACACTCTTTCGGAGTACACACTGGAGGGGGGGCAACTCAGGTAAAATAGAGCCAGTTTGTACAGGGGCCTCCAAATTGCCTCTTTTTCCTGCCAGTACAGGTATGGACTGTCTGACATGCCTACTTGGATGCTGTCACCGATGTAATCCTCCACCATTCTGTCAATGGTGACAGTATCATATGCAGTGACAGTAGACATGTCAGAAATTGTTGCCAGGTCCTTCAGTCCGGACCAGATGTCCAAACTTGGTCCTGCCTGCCCTGCATCACCGCCAGCGGGTTGCTTAGGATACCTAAGTTTTTTCCTGGCAGCCCCAGTTGCGGGAGAAAATGAAGAAGGAGCCGTTGACGTGTCACGTTCCGCTTCAGCTGACAGTGTGTTCACCAGCAGGTCTTTGCACCTCTGCAGGCTTGTGTCGGCCGGAAAGAGAGACACCACATAGGCTTTAAACCTAGGATCGAGCACGGTGGCCAAAATGTAGTGGTCTGATTTCAACAGATTGACCACCCTGGAATCCTGGCAAAGCGAATGAAGGGCTTCATCCACAAGTCCCACATGCCGAGCGGAATCGCTCCGTCTTAGCTCCTCCTTCACTTTCTCCAGCTGCTTCTGCACAAGCCTGATGAGGGGAATGACCTGACTCAAGCTGGCAGTGTCTGAACTGACTTCACGTGTGGCAAGTTCGAAGGGCTGAAGAACCTTGCACAACACGGAAATCATTCTCCACTGCGCTTGAGTCAGGTGCATACCCCCTCCTTTGCCTATGTCATAGGTGGATGTATAGGCTTGTATGGCCTTTTGCTGCTCCTCCATCCTCTGAAGCATATAGAGGGTTGAGTTCCACCGCGTCACAACCTCTTGCTTCAGGTGATGGCGGGGCAGGTTCAAGAGTGTTTGCTGGCGCTCCAGTCTTCGGCACGCAGTCGCTGAATGGCGAAAGTGGCCAGAAATTTTTCGGGCCACCCAAAGCGTCTCCTGCACGCCCCTGTCGCTTTTCAGAAAATTCTGCACCACCAAGTTTATTGTGTGAGCAAAACATGGGACGTGCTGGAATTTGCCCAGATGTAATGCCCGCACAATATTGGTGGCGTTGTCAGATATCACAAATCCCCAGGAGAGTCTAAGTGGGGTAAGCCACTGGGCGATGATTTCCCTCAGTTTCTCTAAGAGGTTGTCGGCGGTGTGCCTCTTACTGAAACCGGTGATACACAGCGTAGCCTGCCTTGTAACGAGCTGGCGTTTCTGAGATGCTGCTACTGGTGACGCTGCTGCTGTTGCTGCGTAAGGTGATACATCTACCCAGTGGGCTGTCACAGTCATATAGTCCTTAGTCTGCCCTGTTCCACTTGTCCACATGTCCGTGGTTAAGTGGACATTGTGTACAATGGCATTTTTCAGGACACTGAGGACACTTTTTCTGACGTTTCTGTACAGTCTCGGTATCGCCTGCCTAGTGAAGTGGAATCTAGACGGGATTTGGAACCGGGGACACACTACCTCCATCAATTGTCTAAATCCCACTGCACTAATGGCGGATACCGGACGCACGTCTAACACCAACATAGCAGTCAAGGCCTCAGTTATACGTTTTGCTTCAGGATGACTGCTGTCGTACTTCATCCTCCTCGCTAAGGACTGTTGGAGGGTCAATTGTTTAGTAAAAGTAGTGGTGTTCCTACTTCCTCTCTGGGATGATGAACGACTCCCAGCAGCAGCAGCAACAGCAGCAGCGGCAGCAGTAGGCGTAGCAATGCAGGATCCTCCGGAGGAATCCCGGATAGGAGAGTCAGTCATGCCAGTGATATGGCCTGCAGGACTACTTCCGATCCTGACTAAGGAGGAAATTGACGAGGAGGGAGTTGACGGTGTGGTTTGCAGGCGCTTGGATACAACAGGACAACGGGATTTAGGTGTCCCTGGACTGCTTACGGTCTGAGCCAAAGTTTCTGAACTTCACAGTAACTTTTTATGAACGCGCTGCAGGTGCCGTATAAGGGAGGATGTTCCTAGGTGGTTGACGTCCCTACCCCTACTTATTTCACCTTTACATATGGTACATATGGCAAGACAGTTGTTGTCCGGATTTGGATAGAAATATTGCCAGACCAAAGAGGTGGAATGTTTGGTCTTCTGCCCAGGCATGACCGTGATGGGCTTTTTCATCCCACGGACAACAACTGTCTCCCCCGGAGCCTGATTTAAACAAACCACATCACCATCAGAATCCTCCTCGCCAACTTCCTCCTCAGCGCCAGCTACACCAGTATCCTCATCCTGTTGTACTTCAACAGTGACATCTTCAATTTGCATATCAGCAAGTGGACTGTGGGTGCTCCTTTCAGCACTTGCAGGGGGCGTGCAAATGGTGGAAAGAGCCACCTCTTCCCGTCCAGTGCTGGGAAGGTCAGGCATCGCAACCACCACCACACTTGGACTCTCTTTGGGGATTTGTGATATCTTCTTAGAAAGCACAGTTCTTCGCTGTGCTTTTGCCAGCTTAACTCTTTTGATTTTTTTAGTGGGAGGAGTGCTTCCATCGTCATGTGAAGCTGAACCACTAGTCATGAACATACTAGGGATCGACCTTAGCCGTTCCTTGCCACTCCGTGTCGTAAATGGCATATTGGCAAGTTTACGTTTCTCTTCAGCTGATTTAAATGTCTTTTTCAAGGTCATTTTCCTGAACTTTGCCATTTGGGATTGTATGTGCCCTCTACTATGACATTGGGCATCGGCCTTGGCAGACGACGTTGATGGCATGTTATCGTCTATGTCATGACTAGTGGCAGCAGCTTCAGCACTAGGAGGAAGTGGTTCTTGATCTTTCTCTATTTTATTTTTATCGGAGAAAGTTTGGTCCTCCATTTATGTTATATCGATTTGATATATACGTGCGGCTAAACACAGAAAATAAATTTTTTTTTGGTTCGGACTGGAGTGTACTTTGTGGGTTACAGCACCCTTTAACGGTCAAGCCAGCCGGCCCTTTACTTATGACACAGGCGCACTCTTGGCACTACTTTGTTGATGCACGTGCGGCTACTGCGCACACAATTCACAAACACAGAAAATAATTTTTTTTTGGTTTGGACTGGAGTGTACTTTGGGGGTTACAGCACCCTTTAACGGTCAAGCCAGCCGGCCCTTTACTTATGACACAGGCGCACGCTTGGCACTACTTTGTTGATGCACGTGCGGCTACTGCGCACACAATTCACAAACACAGAAAATAATTTTTTTTTGGTTTGGACTGGAGTGTACTTTCGGGGGTTACAGCACCCTTTAACGGTCAAGCCAGCCGGCCCTTTACTTATGACACAGGCGCACGCTTGGCACTACTTTGTTGATGCACGTGCGGCTACTGCGCACACAATTCACAAACACAGAAAATAATTTTTTTTTAGGTTTGGACTGGAGTGTACTTTCGGGGGTTACAGCACCCTTAACTGTCAAGCCAGCCGGCCCTTTACTTATGACACAGGCGCACGCTTGGCACTACTTTGTTGATGCACGTGCGGCTACTGCGCACACAATTCACAAACACAGAAAATAATTTTTTTTTTGGTTTGGACTGGAGTGTACTTTCGGGGGTTACAGCACCCTTAACAGTCAAGCCAGCCGGCCCTTTACTTATGACACAGGCGCACGCTTGGCACTACTTTGTTGATGCACGTGCGGCTACTGCGCACACAATTCACAAACACAGAAAATAATTTTTTTTTTGGTTTGGACTGGAGTGTACTTTCGGGAGTTACAGCACCCTTAACGGTCAAGCCAGCCGGCCCTTTACTTATGACACAGGCGCACGCTTGGCACTACTTTGTTGATGCACGTGCGGCTACTGCGCACACAATTCACAAACACAGAAAATAATTTTTTTTTGGTTTGGACTGGAGTGTACTTTCAGGGGTTACAGCACCCTTTAACGGTCAAGCCAGCCGGCCCTTTACTTATGACACAGGCGCACGCTTGGCACTACTTTGTTGATGCACGTGCGGCTACTGCGCACACAATTCACAAACACAGAAAATAATTTTTTTTTTGGTTTGGACTGGAGTGTACTTTCGGGGGTTACAGCACCCTTAACGGTCAAGCCAGCCGGCCCTTTACTTATGACACAGGCGCACGCTTGGCACTACTTTGTTGATGCACGTGCGGCTACTGCGCACACAATTCACAAACACAGAAAATATATTATTTTTTTAGCACTTGGGGGGAGCACCCCTGATGGACAGAGCACCCCCTGGACAACACTACAGCACCCCTTTAGGACTGGGACACTGCACAGGACTTTGGAACTGACTGCACAACACAGTCCAGCCAGCCCCTATGGACTTTGAAGTAGTGGACACAGCCCCTATTAACAACAGCAGCACAGCACAACACAGCCAGCCCCTATGGACTTTGAAGTAGTGGACAACAGCAGCACTACACTACACTACACTACACAGCACTAACTCCCACCCTCCCTCTTCACTGTCCACAGCCGAGTGAGAAAATGGCGCCGACGCGGGTACCTTATATAGGATCCAAAACCCGCGAGACTCGGAAGGCGGGATGATGACGTTTTGCCTCGATGTCAGATCCGAGTCAGGCGGGAAAAGTCGAGCCTGACTCGGATCGGACTCGGATCGGGGGGGCTCGGGGGGGTTCGGATTTCAGAAATCCGAACCCGCTCACCCCTACTTTAAACCCATTTTCTAACACATTTATTTTTTTCACCCCAAAAATGACATGTCATTATTGCCCAAATTAATCTAATTAAAACATTTTTTTTTGCCTAATTTGTCAGTATGGGGAAGTCCAAATGGTTCTGAACCAAATCCTGACATTTTTATCCCAAAATATGGATTTTGCACACATTTTCAGCTGCTCTGAGATGGTGAAAACGTTTCACTTGTTTTTGTCTATAAAGAATTTGCACGTGTGAAAATTTCGGCAATAGGAGAAAAGTTCGCACCTGTTAAAACTTTTCGCAAAACCACGGCTTTTTCGCGGCTAATTGAACCCGACCCTTAAGCTGCTACTTCTTACTAATGTAATACTTACTTACTGCTACTCAGGGCCGGATTAAAGGGGGGGGTGACAGGGGCGATCGTCCCTGGGCCCCCACACCTGAAGGGCCCCCACACCCAGCCATCGGGGTTAAAGTGAACCGGAGGAGACTGAACCAGTTCCACCTCCTCCGGACACCTAACCCCAGTGCCGCAGAGAGACACCATTGACCACGCGCCCACTTAGATTGTATCCAGCTGGCGCCTGGCTCTCTCCTCGCAGCGGGAGCCAGAGCCGGAGGCTAGAGCTCACTCGTGAGCTCCAGCTTCCGGTTCAGGCAGTGAACTATGGGAGAGACGTCATAACTCTCCCATAATGCAGAGGAGCACCCGGGCGGACCAGAAGGCAGCGGAAGCCGGGCTTAAGGTAAATATACGTTTTTTTCTTTTTAGCGCGGACCAGAAGGCATTGCTCAGGGGGGGAGCATTACTTCTGGGGGGCATTACTACAGGGGGCATTACTACTGAGGGCATTGCTTGGGGGTACATTACTACAGGGGGCATTACAGGGGGGGCATTACTCCTGAGGGCATTGCTCGAGGGGGGCATTACTACTGGGGGGCATTACTACAAGGGGCATTACTGGGGGGGGCATTACTCGGCATTACTACAGGGGGCATTACTCGGGAAGGGGCATTACTACAGGGGGCATTACAACTAGGGGCATTACTATTGGGGGCACCATTTCTGGGGGCATTACTATTGTGGACTACTGGGGGCATTACTACTGGGGCACTAGTACAGAGGGAGCATTACTATTAGGGGCACTAATACAGATGCTGTGTAAAAAGGTGACCGAATACTTGGGGGTGGTCTATCTGTTTAGTCAGTCAGAGTCAGGGGCATTTATACAGAGGGTACTACTACAGGGGGCATTACTACTGGTGCCACTACCACAGGGGGCATGACTACTGGGGGCACAACTACAGGGGTATTACTACTGAGGGCATTTATATAGGGGGCATTACTATTGGGGACACTACTACTGGGGGCATCCAATAAGGGGTAACACTCCTGGGGGCACTACTACTGGGTGCACTGCATAAAGGGCACCACTACTGTGGGATCTGCATACGGGGCACTACCACAGTGGGCACTGACACTACTGGGGTCCCCATTGTGCATAGCCCCAGTCCGTCACATTTAATAGGGGCCCCCACATGTTTGTTGCTCAGGGACCCCCACAGACCTTAATCCAGCCCTGCTGCTACTTCTTACTAATGTAATGCTTTTCTGTATATTCTCATTGTTTCCTATTTTAGCACTTTTCAGTGAACTCACGGACTGGAGAATAGAGGAGACATGGCTGCAGAGGTATTGCTAACAGATGGCGGGGCCGCTGCTTCCCGCGCAGTGCCCACCACTGCTGGGAGAGATCATAGACAATCACTCCTCCAGTGGTGGCGGGGACTGTGTGAGAAGTGGCTTCCGCCTGTTAGCATTACCATTGGAGCATGTCTGTGGCCTGGGTCCCCTGCAAATACTGTATGTCTCCTCTCCAGCGGCGTTGGGCACTGTGCAGGAGGTGGTGGCACCACCGGCTGTTAGCCTTACCATGGGAGCATATCTGCAGGCTGTGTCATCTGCAGACATGTCTCCTCACCAGTGGCAGGAGGGAATGTGCAGGAGGTGGTGGCACCACCAGCTGTTAGCCTTACCATGGGAGCATATCTGCAGGCTGTGTCATCTGCAGACATGTCTCCTCACCAGTGACAGGAGGGACTGTGCAGGAGGTGGCGGCACCACCAGCTGTTAGCCTTACCATGGGAGCATATCTGCAGGCTGGGTCATCTGTTGACATGTCTCCTCACCAGTGGCAGGAGGCAGGGCCAGATTAACAATGGGACGGATGGAGCTACAGCTCCAGGCCTCCACATAAAAATAGGCCCATTGTCATGACAACATGATGTTGACTGACCATCTCCTCTCCACACAGTCAGCCATAAATCATAAGTAGTAAAATTGTATTTCTATTTACCTCAAAAAATGAAGCATTATTTTTCTTTTACATATTTAGGGCGACATTGGGGCTGAGAGTATAAGGGTGTACACGCCCACATGGCCACACCCACACAGCACTGGTCACACCTCCTCTGCTTCTCATAATAGGCCCTTAGTCATTTTCAGCTCCAGGCCCATGTGGCCCTCAATCCAGCCCTGGCAGGAGGGTCTGTGCAGGAGCCTCCTTTTGGCTCAGCAGCTGTAACATTGGCACAGCAGCAGCTGCAGATGCTTTGTAAAAAGGTGACCAAATACTTGGGGGTGGTCTATCTGTTTAGTCAGTCAGAGTCAGGCAGTCAGTCAGGGAACAAATGTGCAGACATCGTACAGTGTACTAAAGCATTACATCAGTAAGCAATTGCAGTTTAAGTATTAAAAAGTGTTACATTAGTAAGAAGGGGTTGGGTACTGGATCCCAGCGGTCAGGATGCTGATGGTCAGAATATCGTCAGTGCAACCTCCACAATCAGAATCCCAACAGAAATGGGTACATAACCGTAACCCTTACCCTAACCCTCCTTCTAACTCTAACGCAACTTTCCCCCAGCCTAACCCCCACCCTTTCCTCCCGCAGCCTAACCCTAACCTTCCCTTAGTGCCTAAACCTAATCCTAACCCTAATACTCACCATTGAGATGTCTGCAGTCGGGTTTCTGGAGCCTGCATTCAGATTGCTGACGAGATTCCAACAACGGGATTCTGACTGCCGGCATCATGACCGCTGGCATATTGACTGCCGGGATGCTGACTACATCCCATAAGAAGTAGAGATGTGCAGGCTTGGATTAGTTTGGATTTTCCCGCCAAATTCAGATTTTTCCCGACAAAACTCCGTTCTCAGAAAGAGCAAAACTTCATCTTTCATGGACAAACATCATCATTCCTGGACTTTTATCCAGGAATGATGATATTTTGTCCAGGAATGATGAGGTTTCAAACATCACCATTCCTGGACTTTTGTCCAGGAATGATGATGTTTGCCCATGAAAGATGACATTTTGCCTCTTTCTGAGACCCGATTTTTGGCGGGAAAAAACAGAATTTGGCGGGAAAATCCAAGCTAATCTGAGTCTGCACATCCCTAATAAGAAGTAGCAGTAAGAGTGTTAAATTACAGTAGTTAAAGTGCTGAATAACTTTACTGATGCTCTGAAGTAGCTTAGCTATACTGACCCAGGGTGTCCTATGTTCTGAACTTGAATCAACCTATTCATATGTTTGTAGAGTGTGGGTGGATACTAAAGCACCTGGAGAAAACCAACGCAACTTTGTGAAACTGAGGCATGTGAAAATCATAGGATGGTTGATTACATGACAACAGAAAACTATATTTGTGGTATGCCTATAAAATGACTAATCCCTACTTTGTTACTTATGTGAACGTGCTACACTATATATGATTTATATTTGCTTGAGGTCATGCTCCTCAGACCAAGTTTGCAGTGGTGTCCCTCCCTCTGGTGACACCCGGTGCGAGAAGGGGCGGGTAGGCTTATAGTGTGCGGGGGCGAAATTCTGGGAATTGTTGTGATGGTGATGCGATGCTGCATCTTTGAATGCAGCATTTGGATCACAGATGCTGACAGGAGGCATATTTTTCCTACCAACACCTCCTGCTGCATTAGAATATTAGTTGGATAGTATTACAAAGTATAAAGAGTACACCTGGCCAGTGATAGGGGATTTTAAGATGGTTGGCTTTCTGATGGGAATGCAAAGCGGTTATACTAAATATCCTTGTTACCTTTGCTGATGGGACAGTAGAGCAGACACAGCGCATTACCAACAGCACTCATGGCCTAAGCGGACCAAGTTTCAGATAAGAAAACATATTGTCAAATTGGTATCAATTGTGGAGCCTAAACACATATTGATTCCTCCATGGCATATAAAACTAGGCCTTATGAAGCAATTCGTAAAGGCTCTTCATCAAGATTCTGAAGCTTTTCAATATTTAAAGAATTTTTTCCTAAGTTATCCGAAGCCAAAGTTAAAGCTGGTATTTTCATCAGACCACAAATAAAGAAAATAATGGCCAGTGACGAATTTCCACAGCTATTCAACACTCACGAAAGACAAGCCTGGGACAGCCTTAAAGCAGTGGTTCATGGTTTTCTTGGAAACAACAGAGCTGAGAATTATAAAAGATCTTAATTCAACTATGCTTGATAACTTTAAACTCATGGGTTGCAGAATGTCTCTTAAAGTGCATATGTTACATGCTCACTTGGACCAATTTAAACATAACTCAGAAGAGCAAGGTGAACATTTTCATCAAGATGTGATGGACTTCGAACGTTGTTATCAGGGGCAATATAATGAGAGTATGATAGGGGATTATATTTGTGGGCTAATACGAGAAAGTCCATACAATCACAGAAGAAATACGAAAAATATTAATTTCTAAACTTTTTTTATATATTCTGTTACAGTAGTTGTTTGTTTTAAATTTTCTTTATGTAAAGAAAAGTAATTAAAATTCATAACAAAAGTTTGTTTGATTTTTACATACAATAAAGGTATGAAAATAGGGAAATTTAGTTAAAATCCATAATTTCATTCTGATAGCTACAAAAAGCAAACTTTTTTGGGTAAACTATTTTTTCTTTAATTAGTAATGTGGGAGAAACAAAAATCAGATATGCAGAATCCAGACTCAAAATTCGTGTTGACCGGTGTTATTTATTACAATATCTACACATATGAAGAACAGCAAGATAGCTGCAATAGAAGCCATCTCACTGCCCTCTGGGCCGTCCATTGTTTTGCGAGTAATTCTGGCACGATTCTAGCTAGTTTACAATTACATTCGGGGACTTTTATGTTTCACATTAGATACACGTGTCATGCTGAAAATGGTTGTGTCAATAGTCTGGCGAGTTAGGCTGTACTAGTATATTACATACAGCGACTACAATCTCACTGGAAATACCCAAAAATCATTAGTTTGACAAAATCAGAACCTATTACATTCCCCCCTTAGAGTAATAATTTAGTGTCGGTTTCATAATGCACTGCTTAAGGGGACCATATTTCACCAAATTTACTAAAACCAACCTTTAAAATACAGGTAATTTATTCTAAGAGGTATATTTACAAAGTGGAGCCTATTGCAATTGCCCGCCGGTTCTTGGCAATGCAAAACATGTTGAACATCGCTTTGAGATTTTAGATAGGGAATAGTGAGGAAGAGAAAATGGCGGACATGTTGATATCCCTTATGAAACAAATTTCCCTTAGTACTTCTGCAGATTAAGCTTTCATTGATTTTTTATTTTTATTTTTGCCTTTACTCTGGTTCCAGAGCCTCCATGTTATCTTCCCATTTAGTATTATGCTTATCCTTCTGAGATCGTAATTTTCAAAAACATGACAGTTAGGAGCTGATTGGTTGGAGCACCATTTAAGATTAGTAACGAGCAGTGGTGGCTCCAGGGGTGGGGATGCAGCGCAGTCAAACATTTAAATAGGGGAACCACATCAACTGTCAGTCCTGGCCGCTGATGTTTGGCCACATTTGGGGTGACAGTTGGTGAGGCTCCACTATTTGAATTTTGGACTGCACTGCAGCCCCACCTCTAGAGCCGCCACTGCTCGTTACTAATCTTAAATGGTGCTCCAACCAATCAGCTCCTAACTGTCACTGGAATTGCATTGGTTCCTGCAAGGCTGTTGCATAAAACCTTTGAGATATAGGGCCGTATTCAATCAGCCACAATAATTTTGCAGCCATTGGTGGAATGTACTTTTCGTGTGCGGCCCCGCTTTTCACCCTATTCATTTCCAAAGGACGTGAAAACGGGACCCAGCGAAACGCGAACAGGTGAAAAGTGCTTTCAGATTTGGGGAAATCAGCCTGACACCCCTCAAAAGATGTAATAACTTTGAGGATCAATCTAGATGCCCCCAAATAGCCCTGCTGAAGGTATTTAGGGTACTTAAATGCTCTCAATAGCTGCTAATTAGCGTCTTTGCACAAGTGGTAAAGAATAGCATTTAGCAGGTCTTTTTGGTGAAAATAACTAGTTCCAGCAAATTTGGGGTACATGAAAATGGGTGCAAGCATGGTTAAAAAAAAGTATAGAAAGGAGAAAATAGTGCCTAGGGGTTATGTTTAAATAAACCTTGTATCTTTGAAAACGATATAGAACTGCTTGAAGAGTGGAATAACACACTGGATATGTGCTCACTTGTACTTATGTCTTTAATAATATGCTTTAGAATGAAAAAAGTAGAGGAGACAAAGGAAGACATTGAGATCCAACGAAAGAAAGTAGAGTGTTTTAAGGATTTTATGAAAAGGATGAATTGATTGGTAAAAAATTAGTGGAGTTTGAAAAAACAACTGTAATAAATAAGAAAAAGAAATATGTGAGAGATAGTATTGATTACCAACGGAGTGAAACTAGGTCCTATAATAAAAGAAAAACTAACGATATCAATACACAACAAAGAATTAACTCTTATGATGCTAGAAATAGATACACCGAAGAAATTAAATATAATAAGAAAACTAGACCACAAACTCACACACATGATATTAATACACCATATAGGATTTGGAAAGAGAGGGACACAAAGCATTGGAGAAAAAGGAGTGAACATCACATCGAATGTAGAGATAATGAGAATGAAAACCCCTTTACTAGACATAATTCAGATGCCATTCCAAAAAGATCTCAAAGAAGAAACTCCCATAATAACAACCAGGGGTTTCTTTTAGGGAAAAATACCCACCAAATACAATCAGGTCCACAGCTACACAACAGTTCAGTGTTCTGACGACTCCAAAAAGGAGAAGGTTGTCAGACTCACTAGAAGTAGAGGAGGGAAGAAGGAAAAATCAAAGCAGATAAAGAATAGCAGCCAGAAGCACCCATCCATTCGATCCATATTTAATTTGTCACATACGTCTTTAAGTGAAAATCAGAAATCGGTCCTCATTAGGGGCTTGAAATTCTCCCCTTCTACAGGTCCAAATATATTTGTATTATATGTGGATCTAAATTGATATACAGTATTAGGAATTTATGTAGACAGCAGTATTTTGCCAATAAGAAAATATCAAAACCAGATTCTGAAAATTCACCCATACTTCTGGATAATGGCAATGTACATGCCCTTACAGCTTTAGAAGAACTGCTTGAGGAAAATAACGATGAGAACCACATAATCAAACTGTTTGACATAAAAGAAAATAAACAACAATTTAAAATAAAGTCAGAATTCTTTCCTATAAAAATAAAAGTTCCAGTGTAGAATTGTGTTCTATGTATAGACAGAAAAATCCAAACATAAACTCAATACTTATTAAAGAGGCTGATAAGGGAGGGGGGTATTCTCAATAGAGAAGACTATACCCTCGAGGCCCAATGCCAACTAGGGCGGTAATCAATTAGTTTTGCATACGCGATAAAGTTTTGTCTGCCGGACTTTTCGCCTACATCGCATATTTTAGCTGCAGAAACTTATTGTGCGTGTACCCGCTATTCACCCTATTCAATTCCAAAAGACGCGAAAACTGCGACACCCGAAGTCAGAAGAGGCGGAAAGTGTTGTCAGAATCGGGGAAATCAGCCTGAACCCCCCAAAAGGAAACATTGTGCACGATTAGCCCTAATTAAACTGTTTGGGGTACTTAAGTTGGTACAATTGCTTCTAATTAGCGTCTTTGCACAAGTGGTGAAGAATAGCATTAAGCAGTTTTTTTTGGAGAAAATAAGTAGTCCTGTCAAATTTGGGGTACTTGAAAATGGGTGCTAGCATCTTTTAAAGTCGCTAAAGTGAAGTTTTAGAACACTTAAAAAACATATCTTCAACAAGCACCTGCAATCAAAAAAACACCTCCCCTATACTTGCAGACCCCCCAAAAGCTTATTTCTCTAGTTTTTAAGTTTGTATCCCAACTTTGATATTTTTTTTTTTTTATGCCGTTTTGCTTTGGGAGGCTGTCCCAACGGTGCTGAGTGGTTTCCCCATGTTTGCACCCCAAAACCGCAATTCTGCACCTTTTTCACCACCTGCATTGCGTTTTCGCATCCACGAAAAGTATTTGGAATTGAATACGGCAATACTTTTCCACCTAGCGAAATTAAGTCATCGGCTAAACTTTTTCGCCGAAAACGGCTTTTTGCGTCTAATTGAATACGGCCCATAATGTCAGATCCCAAAAGCAGTGAAATAAAAGCACATCAGAAATTACAATTAAAGGCCAGTGACTAATCACAAACCAGAAATCATGAGATTAAGAATGTTTTGAGAATAATATGGATAATGTGGCAATAGCCTAGTGTGTCGTGTATTCACAAAAGGTCAACTCAGGCCATCAGGGAGCAAAGCTTGGAAGGCCAATGCTGATACAACATATGGTCAAGCAACATAATCTACTTTGAGAGAAAAACAACAGATCTGACAGCCCAGATGGCAGTTCAAACATTAAAAGTGTATTTTTCTCTCTACAGAAGAGATCATGTGGGAAAGTGAAAATAGGCTGCAAAAATATGAGCTATGGTAAGAACTTACCCTTGTTATCTCTATTTCTACAAAGTCCATAGGGTTCCACAGGATACCTTGGGGTATAGGTGTGACGTCAGTCGCTGGGCACCATAGAGTTAAGCTTTTCAGCCTCCCAGGATGCACTAGGGTCCCCCTCCTATACCCCGCCCCCGAGCCAAGGCACCTCAGTTAGTTATCAAGCCATAGGCCGGAGGAGGAGAAGGAAGAGAGAGAAAAAAGATCTGGACACATACAAGAATCACATTCTCACCAGAGGGAGACGGAAAACCGGTGACCAGAGCAAAGCCCATCTGCAGCACAGGTGCGACAGGGCGGGAGTCCTGTGGAACCCTATGGACTTCGTAGACATAGAGATAACAAGGGTAAGTTCTTACCATATCTCATATTTTCTACTTCAGGGTCCATAGGGTATCCACAGGATACCTTGGGGATGTCCCAAAGCAGTATCCTTTAAGGGTGGGGATGCTCCTGTGCAGAAAGGAGAATCCGCCGCCCGAAGGAAGCATCCTGAGAGGCGAAGGTGTCAAACCTGTAATACCTCACAAAGGTATGGACAGAGGACCACGTAGCAGCCTTGCAGATCTGAACTGCCGAGGCACCACGTCGAGCTGCCCACGAAGGACCCACAGACCTAGTGGAATGAGCCTTCAGAGAAGGAGGAACCGGTAGGCCTTCATGAAGATAAGCTTCAGAAATAGCCATATGGATCCAGGCTGCCAAAGTTTGCTTTAAAGCAGGCCAACCCTTTTTACGGAAGCCATAGAGGACAAACAAAGCGTCCGACTTCCTAAATGAAGAAGTGCGGTCAACATAAGTCCTTAAGGCCCGCACAACATCCAAAGAGGCCTCACCCACGGAAAGACCCGGTGAGTTAAAGGCTGGAACAACAATTTCCTCGTTAATATGAAACTGGGAAACAACTTTGGGAAGAAACTCGGGCCGAGTGCGGAGCACTGCCCTGTTCCCATGAAAAACCAAGAAAGGGGGTCTACAAGAAAGAGCCCCTAACTCAGAAACACGTCTGGCCGAAGCAATGGCCAGAAGGAAAACAGTCTTAGCTGTTAGCCATTTAAGATCCACTGAGCCCAGTGGTTCAAACGGCGGTCCTTGGAGAGCCCTCAGGACCACAGCCAAATCCCAAGGCACCACAGGTGGAACAAAGGGCGGCTGAATGTGGAGAACACCTTGCATAAAGGTGCGCACATCCGGGATTGTAGCAATCCTACGGTGAAACCAGACAGATAGGGCCGAAACCTGTACCTTCAAAGAAGCAAGGCGAAGCCCATGATCTAGTCCCGCTTGCAGGAAGGCGAGAATCCGAGACAGACGAAACTCCGGCGGTGCATAACCTCTCGGTCGACACCACTGGAAGAACGTATGCCACACGCGATGGTATATCCTCGCGGAAGACGGTTTCCGAGCTCGCAACATGATACGCACCACAGAGCTGGAAAACCCCCGGGACCTCAGCATGGCCGTCTCAACAGCCACGCCGTCAAAGACAGCCGAGTCAGGTCCGGGTGAAGACAAGGACCCTGAGACAGTAGGTCCGGTCGTAGCGGCAACCGCAGAGGAATGACCACGGACAGACCCTGAAGGTCTGAGAACCAGTGCCGTCTGGGCCACGCGGGAGCTATCAACAGGAGCGTCCCTCCTTCCTGTTTGAATTTCCAGATTACCCGTGGAAGAAGGGAGACCGGAGGGAACAGGTATGCGAACCGGAACGTCCACCGGACGGACAGAGCATCCACCAGAGACGCCCCTTCGTCTCTTGTGCGAGACCCGTACACCGGCAATTTGTTGTTGTGCAGGGACGCCATGAGGTCGATCTCTGGAAGACCCCACCTGTCCACCAGCAGTTGAAAAACGTCCGGGTGCAGGGACCATTCCCCCGGATGAACGTCCTGGCGACTTAGAAAGTCCGCCTCCCAATTTAGCACTCCCGGGATGAAGACCGCTGATATGGCCAGAAGATTGCGCTCCGCCCAAACCAGGATCCGAGAGACCTCTACGAGAGCCGCCCGACTGCGAGTTCCTCCTTGCCTGTTTATGTAGGCCATGGTGGTAGCGTTGTCTGAATGGACCTGCACCGGGTGACCCTGGAGAAACCGATGTGCCTACTGGAGAGCATTGAAGACCGCACGGAGTTCCAAGATATTTATTGGAAGCTCCGCTTCTGTCGGCGTCCACCTGCCCTGGAACAAGTGTGGACCCGAAACTGCTCCCCAGCCCCGAAGTCTGGCGTCCATTGTCAACAGGACCCAATTTGGAACCCAGAACGGACATCCCTTGTTGAGGTGGGTCGTCTGTAACCACCACGCAAGGGACAGGCGAACCTCCGGGGTGATCACAATCATCTGGGACTTCAGAGACTGAGGCAGCCCGATCCACTTGGACAGGATCAGGTGCTGCAGAGGTCTGGAGTGAAACCGGGCGTATTCCACCATGTCGAACACCGACACCATGGATCCCAGTAACCTCACAGCCAACTGCGCACCCTTGACTGTAAAGCAGAGATCTTGTCCTCCGTCACGAAGATCCTTTGCTGTCCCGAGTCCAATAAGGCTCCAAGATGCAGAATCCTCCGAGACGGGATTAGAGTGGACTTCTGCCAGTTGATTAGCCAGCCGTGCCGTTGCAGCAGTGCAATGGTCAGGTCCAAGTGGCGTAACAGGAGCTCTGGAGATCCTGCCACCAATAACAGGTCATCCAAGTACGGCAACATGCGGACTCCATGCAGCCGCAGAGAAGCCGCCATGACCGCCGTCACCTTGGTGAAAACACGTGGTGCTGTCGCCAGGCCAAAAGGTAACACCCGAAACTGGAAGTGGTCGCTGCGGATTGCAAACCTGAGGAACTGTTGATGGCGCAAAAGAATAGGGACATGCAGGTAAGCGTCCTGTATGTCCAATGACACCATGTAGTCCCCAGGTTCCAGCGCCAGAATGATGGACCGTAGGGTCTCCATCCGAAACTTCAGAACCCGCAAAGACTTGTTGAGTCTTGGGTTTCTGTACCAAAAATAGATTTGAATAGAAACCCTGGCCCCTCTGGGAGAATGGAACAGGCACTATAACTCCAGCCTGGAGCATAGTGTGCAATACCTTCCGCAGCTCTGTATCCTTGTTCCGGTCTGATGGTAGACCCGTGGTGAAGAATCGAGCTGGGGGTCTGTGCCGGAAGGAGAGGGCGTTTCCGTGGGAAACCACCTCCTGAACCCAAGTGTCTGTCGTAGTGGCCGACCAACACTGGGCGAACTGCAGCAAGCGGCCTCCCACCCTGGGATCTGACAAAGGGAGGCCCAGACCGTCAGGCCGCAGGCTTGTCATCTGGCTTGGGGGCCGGACGTCTGGAACTCCATGCCTGCTTCTGGGGCTTGGCCGATTTCTTAGGGCCAGCCTGTAGAAGAAACGACTGTGGTTTGGGCCTGCCCTGGGCCCTAGATGACCGAAAGGACGATGGTCCAGAACCAGAAGGAGCAGCGGCCGACGGGAGACAAGCCGATTTGGCTGCCGCCAGCATGGCCACAATCTTATCCAGATCCGGACCGAAGAGAACTTCTCCGGTAAACGGCAATGCCTCCAGACCCTTTTTGGAATCTGCGTCCGCCTTCCAGGATCGCAGCCACAAGGTGCAACGAGCAGCCACCGCTGCTGAAGAAATTCTAGACACCAGAGTACTAATGTCTAGGGCCGCCTCGTTGATATAAGTGGCCGAATCACGGAGATTACCAATCAACTCCGCCTGTTCGGCCGGACAGTCGGAATCAAAAGAAGCCTCTAATGAATCCGCCCAGCGCTCCATCGCTCTGGCAACCCATCAAATGGCCATAGCCGGCCGTGCTGCCCCCCCGCAAGGGAATAAGCGGACTTCAGGCAGATCTCCACCTTGCGGTCCGTAGCATCCTTAAGGGAGGACATAGATGGCATCAGCAATGTGGCACTACGGACAAGACGGGTCACGTGAGAATCCACCTGTGGAGGGGATTCCCACTTTGCAAAATAATTATCCGCGAACGGATAAGCCAATGCGAGGCATCTCTGCGGCTGGTATCTTTTGCCAGGCTGTTTCCACGCCTCCTCTAAATGGTCCACCAACAGACCCGAAAGAGGAAAGACTGTGGCATCGCCCTTCACATCTTTGAAAAAGGCATACTTAGATTTAGCCGCTGGGGGAACTTCGTCCTCAATCACCAAGGCTGTGCGGACTGCCCGAATAAGTCCAGGAATATATACTTTGGACTTAGCATCAGCATCCTTAGTATGGAGAGGTTCCTGATCATAAGGATCCAGAATCTCCCCATCATCAGACGTCCCCTCGTCATCCTCATAAGGAGCCGACAGAGACGCCACCGGCCGTTTATGCGGCCGCATCACAGACTCCCCTTGCAAAACATCCGACAAGTGCTGTACAGAACTCGTCAGGGAGTTAACCCACGCTGGCTCCTGAGAAACCGGGAGTGGGGAAATAGGGAGACTGTGGGGTACCACCAATTGTCGTGGGAAACCCTGCATGGGTGACGACACCACTGACTGCTGGGATAAACCCATCGGTGTAAACACGGGCTGCGGAGCTAAATGGCCCACTAAGGCTGTAAGTGCCTGAGCAAAACAAGCCCAGGGCTACTGGTGCTGTAACCGTAAGAGGCCGCGCCATGGACAAACACTACCGGCAAAGGCCCTCCTCGCTACCCTCCCCTTCCGCTAACGGTACTTTACACGTAGTACACTGTAGCCAGAGGAGAAAATCACTTTCGGACATGATGGCACCACGTATGTGACCTCTCTCACCAATTATAACTTAAATAGGCGAGAGACCACCCTGCAGCACCGCACCGCAAGGGCTTAGCAGAAAGAACAGGGACAGTAATAAAGCTGACAGTTTAGAGAAAAGTTACAGGCAGCAGCGCTAGGACAGTCACATACAATGCAAAGAAAATCAATTCCTGCATTAACAGCGCTGATCACTCAACTACGCAGACACAGGGCCTGGTAGGACACAGCGCTGCATACACAGACCTGACCACAGTGGAGGAGAGGTATGCGGGGGGGACCCAGACCACGATGCTTCCGTCCAGCGCTTCCAGCAGCGTTCACCATGCGTTCTGGAGAAGATGGCCGCCGAGGAGCAGAGAGGAGGCTGGCCTGGGGGAGGAGCGCTGCCACAGGACCAGTCGGCAGCGTGCAGAGAGGGCTGTGTGCAGCGGGGGAGGCGCTGGCTGTGAGAGGGGGAAGGCGCGCTCCCCTGGCATGCTTTTAACCCCTGGGATGCCGCAGCGCTAACGCTCTGCTGCGGTCCGCTGTCCCAGGGGGTAGTGGAAAGCGCAGGTTGGTCGCCTGGCTCCACGCTGC
Organism: Taudactylus pleione; assembly: GCA_031769625.1. Taxonomy (NCBI): domain Eukaryota; kingdom Metazoa; phylum Chordata; class Amphibia; order Anura; family Myobatrachidae; genus Taudactylus; species Taudactylus pleione. Next base: position 11,897,623 of record JAUIMM010000153.1, on the reverse strand, counting down.
AGCCAGTCCCCAGGGAGCCCCCTGCCTGGGGACTTAGGACCATGTGACCAGCGGGTACCCACCGCGGGACTCCGCTGCTTACCTTTGTCCCCCTTGGATCCGGCCATGGTCCGGAACATCTGGGGTCACCGCTAGCTGTGACCCCAGATGCTCACCAGCATCCCCAGATCGATACCGGCGTTCTGGTACCGGCGGGGGTGTAGGGATGACAGCATGGATGTCAGGACTGACTGTCCATGCTGTACATCCAGATGTGCAGCCACAGCTGCACTGAAGAAAGCTTCAGGGGCTCTTCTAGCCCCCACTCTGACAGGTGCACCCGACTCCGGCCGGGCACCAAACTAAACTGAGGTGTCTTGGCTCGGGGGCGGGGTATAGGAGGGGGACCCTAGTGCATCCTGGGAGGCTGAAAAGCTTAACTCTATGGTGCCCAGCGACTGACGTCACACCTATACCCCAAGGTATCCTGTGGATACCCTATGGACCCTGAAGTAGAAATACATTTATCAAGTTAATAAACAAATATTTAATAAGTGGAACACAAAGCAAAGCAGAGATTTATTACAAATAAGAAGTGATAAACAAGTCAAGGAACTAATACTAATACTGATGCACAAAGACTGGAGGGTTATGGTAGCTGGGGAACAGGGTATAGTAAAAAGGACAAAGGATACCAAACAGGATAAGAGCCACAATTATCTAGGAAAGGCTGACAGTCCATGGACCCCTTGTAGACAGGGGACCCCGAACAGCATTGACATACAATTGATGGGATCCATGGCAGTCACAGAAGAAAGATTTAAATGTATATTAGGATGAACACGTAATACTCTGGAAGTTGGCAAGAAGTCTAAGCAGAATCTTCAAGAAGAGAGTAAATAAAAGAGGTGCGCAGTATCAAAAATCTGTGCCCACACAGATGGAAAATTGCAGGGTGTATTTACCTGCCACTTACAGGCAGCCGCAAACACAAAGGCATGTTGTCAGTATTAACTCTCCAGGAGTGAACCCTGGATACTCTATAACATATTGTGAAAATGAATGTCAGGCTCTCATGTAAGAAAAGAACAAGACAAAGTAGTTTTTTGTCTTTTCAAATTTGGGTCAACTGGGCTTAGAACACAAGTAGCTTGGCAACAACACCGAGATCTCTGGGTGCTTGGCACAATGACAGACCTCTGGCTGTTGGTCACCATCTTGGACTCGTGGATGTTCAAGGCAACTGTGCACCATGAGGGATATTTTATGGCTGGACGTATCAGCAGTTTCATCAGGCCCAAAGAGCAGGAACCTGAAGCCAGGGCAGCAGGGTTCTCAGGCAAGTAAGCACTCAAGATGCTTGGCAGAATTGGCAGTTACACTTGAAGCTTGGCAAACCTGGAAATCTGCAGTTGTACAATAGCTTTTCATCAATGGGTCAGTCTCAGACGTAGGTTCCTGGGCAGAGGAGTATCAGGACATATAGGAATCTGAACTTTGTAAGAAGCTTGGATGAATTGAGGATTAGCAGACCCTTAGCATGATCAGTTTTAGAAAAATAACTAGTACTATAGTCTGTAAAATAATCAATCATGAAGATATTTGTTACTATCCAGAAGATTTTCAACCCAAACTCCTTGTTTCCATTCTATAAAATATATTTATTTTCTACAGCTGAATACAGCCAAGGTTTTAATAAAAAGAACATTAATTAAATTCTCATAGTTATAAAATAATGTGTAACAAAAAGGTGGATAAAATATGGACTGTTCAGAATTAGAGGATAAAACAGGACAGGCACAGGCAGATGACTCAACAGGAATTCTGTGGCTGATGAGAAAACAGGACTTGCAGGGGCTAATAAACAGACTGCAGTGTTAGAGACTGATAGCCAGACTAGACTTTTAGAGGCAAGTAACTGCATAACAAGGTTCAAAACTGATAACAGACACAAAAAATATCTAAATTCATGTAATACTTTATCCACTCATTTACATTTGAATTTCTGAAGTTGTCATGGGGCCATTTTGGATTATTTGTACAAGAATAAACATCACATTTTCACCTACTCCTGACTCTTCAGACAATCATTATAAACACCCAGAGGAACAGCCAGAATGTTGTGGGCCCCACAGCAACATTTTGAAGGGGCCCCCACCCCATTATTCTAGAGAAAAAAAGTCTATCCACAATTTTTGTTTGTATTATGTTCAATAGCAGCATCCTAGTTCACTTTCTGAATCATAATAGTGCCCTAATTGATTGTATCCCCCATTGTTGTGCCCAAGCTCACATTATAACACACAGTGCCCCCAGTTCATTATGCCACATTGTAGTACCCCATTTCACAATAGGCCATATTGTAGAGCTGCCAGTACACATTATGCCACACAGTGTCCCTAGTACATATTGCTACAATGTAGTGCCCCAAGTTCATATTATTCCACACTGTAGTGCCTCCAGTTCATATATGACACATTTTAGTGCCCCCATTTCATATTATAAAACATTGTTCTGCCCCTAGTTCATATTGTGAAACATTAAAGCGCCTTCAGTTTATATTATGCCACATTGCAGTCCCCCCAGATCATATTAAGCCACATTACAGTGCCTCATAGTTTATACTATGACACATTATAGTGCCCCCAGTTCCACACAATAGTACCTTCAGAACATTATAACATTCACTAGTCACATCCCCTTTATCAGTATATCATCCACTACAGACATACCCTTACCAAAATAACAACCATAAACACGAACCAGTAACTGAAAATGGATTGGCATCCCATTAGACAGCATTAGCCTTAGTTTCTTAACATTCCATTAATATTCTATTGACCTCTTACCTTGCCTTATGGTGGTACTTCAAGTGCTTTTTACCTGTTGGCATCTTTTGAACCTTACATGGCAGCCGCTTTATGCAGAGCCTTCAGGAATTAAAAGATTTGCAGTTTAGAAAGAGTGTAAAGACAGTCAAGGATGGGGTGGCAACCAATTAGCTCCTACCTAAGCTTTGATTTGCTTCCACCAGCTTGCAGCAACAGCAATAAGGCAGATTGTCACTGTCACACTCCAGCACTCACAATTTGCACTAAAATCAGTGAAGGGGATTGTATTATATTGCTGTCACTAGGATGCTTGATTGTCCAATTTGAACAACATTTTAATGATCAACGATGGAGAATAAGAATTATTGAAAACAGGAGTGAGGTATAACAGAATTGCAAAATGTAGCAAAATTCTTGTCAGATCTATAGGAGAAGGAAGAGACCAAGATTTCAACTCCAGAAAAACTGTAACAACTGCATGCTGTCCCTTGTGCAGAGTCTTATACTGTATATTCCTCACCTCATTCTCTTGCAAGGGTCCTTTTACACAGATAACTCCACCTGCACCAGTTTCCTATTGGATCCCTGGTCTATGACAACTGTGCTAGCAGGGCAGCGTGGGCTATCCTTTTTAAAGAGAAGGAGTCAGATAGTCTACCAAAGCCATAGGAAGACCAATATCCACTTCTCTATTCAGATAAGGAAGTTAGGCATAGTAAATAAGTAAGTGAACCTCCCCATTGTAACCCATTCTAGTCAAAACTGAGGTCACAGTAGCCTTTGTGTTTTCTTGCATTTCACAATTAAACACATTGGTATTGGAAATCATAGCAGTTCCTGTTTCCTGCATATGGCAGTGACAGGGGGTGGCTGTTGATACAGTTCTCTACAAGTGCAATCTGTTGGCAATTTTTACTTTTTTACATGAGATTGTTGTATATCTTGTCAATGAAATGAAACAATGAGCTGATGATGTCTAGTTTGGTATCCTGATGCTGTTAAAGGTGGAGTGCACTACTGAAAAGACTCCATGTTACTCTGGGAAGCTCCATTTCCTGTTCCAAGATAGCCATAAACCTAAGTACTGCACATGCGCGGGGCCATCTTGTCAATGTGTTAAAGTACCACAGTAGCCTTCCACTTAGCTCCAGAGAGACCTGCGAATACTTGCGACCTAAAGGCTTTCCAGTGGTCCTGCACTGCTACCTTCATACACTCACCAGCTGGTGAGCTTATGATACCCAACTCCTCTCCATTTACCTGTATGTATATCAGTGAGAATGGCCGTACCAAATTTACCTTCAATAAAGACACTCCACTGCTTCAGAAACTGGGCTATTCGTTGTCATCCACTTATGTGTACAGAAATTCTGCTCATCAAGACTTTACACACATATTTCAAATGGATTAATACATTTATCTAGCTTTTGCTAATAAACAAATGGTTAGTGGCCCTCTCAATATAATGTATATTCACACATATTAAAAATCAAAATAAAGTCCAAATAAAATAACAATTTGGATGAGGCTCGTGTCATCTCAATGCAGGGGTTCTAGTCAATAGATCCACACTAAAAAGGATAGACACAAAATGGCAGACAGTCAATAGGTATACAGAGACAAAAGGTTGACAGGTACAAAAAGTCAAGGCACAAAATGTCAACATGGCTAAAGATGTACATGTACAAAAGGTCGACAGTGTTCATTGAAATGGTTGACACAAAAATTATTGACACATGTTTTTTGTTAGGTTTAGGGTTAGGCACTTACTGGAGTGCTAGGGTTAGGCTCTAGGAGGGACAGGTCGGGTTAGGCACTTACCAAAATGGTTAGGGTTAGGCACTAGGAGGGACAGTTAGGGTTAGACACTTACTGGAGGGTTAAGATTAGGCACTAGGAGGGACATTTTGAGTTAGGCACTTATCCCAATGGTGAAGTTTAGACACAAAGGGGAGGGTTAGGTTGAAGAATAGGGGAAGAAAATAACATGTGTCGACCATTTATTTGTCGACCATTTCAATGGCATCCTTTTAACCATGTCAACCTTTTGTATCTGTCTGTATTCATCCATGTTGACCTTGTGTGTCGACCTTTTGTCCCTGTATACTTATTGACTGTCTACCATTTGGGGTCTATCTAGACATTGTCTATCTTTTTATTGTAGCTCTTTTATACCAAACCCTCATTGCATTAGTCCCCATCCACAGCATCATCACTGAGATATAGGAAGGAATTCAATTAGTCTCAGTCATTTACAGTGTCTAATTGATCCTCTATTAAGTTAGCCCTGAAAACGGCAGTTATCATGTCTTTTTTTCACTTCCCTGGGGCAGGAGAGAAAAATCACTGATAATGACCCCGCTTTTGTGTTTGCAGACGCAAAAATATATAGGTCTGTGAACTTATCACAAATTTGATGTGTTTTCGGGTGAACTATTGTTTTCCATACAATAAAAGGGATGTAATTGAATTGCACAAAAAAAACGCAAAAAACTCCTAATTGAATTCACCCCTAAGTATTTTCATATTGAAAATAGAGACTTTTTGTATTAGTTTGATATACAGTAAACAGCATTTTTGGTTTATAAAAAAAATAAAAATTATGTTGCCAGTATTATACCACCAACGTTCTAAAAACATAATTTATGCCATTGAGCCCCAGGGCCACCATTAGGGGGGCTGCTGGGACTGAAGTCCCAGGCCTGGACACTCAGGGGCCCACTCCTACACCCCTGCTACTGTACTGTAAAAGTGTGTGCTGGCCGCCCTCCTGCTCTGCCTACTTATGCTGCATCGGCACACACATCCCTTTGAAATAAAGTGTCACAGCGGCCAGGCCGGCTCCTCCCAACACGTTGCGGCCGCCCACCACTGAGGCTGCCTGGCTGGGCAGGAGGACAAGGTGCTGCCAGCAATCTGCAGCCAGACGCTGCACACATGCGCAGGACCTGGCCTTGGGCCAGCATTAGCAGTGAAGCTGTCAGAGCAGAGGCTGAGCACTGTGAGCAGCACTGGGGTGGGGGCGGGGCCCAGCTGCCTGTTGACTCCTTGGATATTTAAGCCAGTGATCTGAGGAGTCTGAAGTGAGCTGAGCTGTCTGCTTCAGTCTCCCCTGATCACTGGCTGAGAGCCGATGAGTCATCAGGAAGCTTCGCCCCCTCCCCAATCAGTGCAGTGTGTTCAGCTTCTCCAGGGGCCCTGACCAGTGTCAGGACTCAGGCTTGATGGCAGCAGCACAGCAGAGGAGCTAACTGCCAGGGAGCAGGACTGGCCAGCATTGTAATAGGCAAGTGTTGGAGGTGGGGCACAGTATGGGTGAGAGGAGGGGGCACAGTGTGGGTGACATCAGGGGGCACAGTGTGGGTGACAGTGTGTGTGAGATGAGGAGGCATAGTTTGGGTGAGATGAGGGAAGGGGGAGCACAGTGTGGTTGACATGAGGGGGCACAGTGTGGGTGACATCAGGGGGCATAGTGTGGGTGACATCAGGGGGCACAGTGTGGGTGACAGTGTGAGCAAGATGAAGAGGCATACAGGAGTATTCAATATGGGAGCGATAACATAGTTTTTGTGTTAATATCGCACTTTTAACGTCATTATCGCAGGTTTGACTTTTACACCATATTCAGGGGGTCATTCAGACCCGCTCACGAGCGCATCACTAGTGATGTCAGTGGGAGTGATTTTGGCTCTGATAGAGCCAAAATCACTCCAGGGCTTGCGGCAGCGAGACCCTACCGCAGGGTCTCCATCGCAAGCCCGAAGGTCGCGATGGTCTTGACCACCGCGACCATCATCATGGACGCTCGCATAAGCTGTGGGTGGTCACCCACAGCTATGCGGGCGTCCAGGAGGACGCTCCATTTTCATGTAGGAGGGCCCTGATTCAGAGTGAGCACTCTGGTCAGAGCGTCCGGCTCTGAATCAGGCCCTCAATTTGAAAAGTCTTTGATAAAAAACGGGGATAACTTTTCACCATTGAATAGGTGTCGAAAAAAAGTGCAGAATTGGGGTTTAGGAGTGCAGGCTAAAAAAAAATAGCCTGCACCCCTGGGAATGACATTTAAAAAAGAACAGTGTCATAAAAACTTTAAAAAAAAAATAGGGACACCCCAAAAAATTTATAAAAAAATTGGGGTGAAAAAAAAAATGGGAAAAAATTGTTTAACAATAGGGAAATAGGTTCAGGGCTATTCTGCAAGTATGCGGCAGATGTTTTCTAGAATAGAATTATAGCGGCAGGTGCACAAATGCAGAATTTTTAAAAACTTACTTTAGGGACATAAAAATATGCTAGTACCCATTTTCATGTACCCCAAATTTGATGGGACCACTTAAAAAAATGAAAAAAACAACCTAAGTGGTCTTCTGCATCACTTCTTCAATGTAGGAAAAAAACACCTGCTGCGGCTATTTAAATCCCCGACTTTCAATTAAAGGCTAAAACGTGGGTACCCATAGTGTTCCCCCATGTTTTTACTACTTTAGGGGGGTCTTATAATTTTTTTAAGGAAAAATTTGTAACTTTACACAAATCCAACTTCGGAGTTTCCCGTTTTCGTTAATTTTATATTGAATACGGGTATAAGCAGGAGCACGCCCGATACTTTAACGCAGGTAAAAACTCCGATATGAAATATTAACTTCGACAGTGAAGTTAACGTTTCATATTGAATACCCCTCATAGTGTGGGTGAGATGAGGGAAGGTTGAGCACAGTGTGGGTGACTTGAGGAGGCACAGTGTGGGTGAGATGAGGGAAGGGGTGCACGGTGTGGGTGAGATAAGGGACAGGGAACACAGTGTGGGTGACATTAGTGGGCAAAGTGTGGGTGAGATGAAGGAAGGGGGAACACAGTGTGGGTGAGATGAGGGAAGGGGAGCATGGTGTGGGTGAGATAACGGACAGGGAGCACAGTGTGGGTGACATCAGGGGGCACAGTGTGGGTGACATCAGGGGGCACAGTGTGGGTGACATCAGGGGGCACAGTGTGAGTGACAGTGTGGGTGACATTAGGGGGCACAGTGTCGGTGACATTAGGGAGCACAGTGTGGGTGAGATGAGGGAAGGGGGAACACAGTGTGGGTGACTTGAGGGGGCACAGTGTGGGTGAGATGAGGGAAGGGGAGCACGGTGTGGGTGAGATAACGGACAGGGAGCACAGTTGTGGGTGACATCAGGGGGCACAGTGTGGGTGACATCAGGGGGCACAGTGTGGGTGACAGTGTGGGCGAGATGAGGAGGCATAGTGTGGGTGAGATGAGGGAAGGGGGAGCACAGTGTGGGTGACATGAGGGGGCACAGTGTGGGTGAGATGAGGGAAGGGGTGCACGGTGTGGGTGAGATGAGGGAAGGGGTGCACGGTGTGGGTGAGATGAGGGAAGGGGTGCACGGTGTGGGTGAGATGAAGGAAGGTTGAGCACAGTGTGGGTGACTTGAGGGGGCACAGTGTGGGTGAGATGAGGGAAGGGGTGCACGGTGTGGGTGAGATAAGGGACAGGTAGCACAGTGTGGGTGACATTAGGGAGCACAGTGTGGGTGAGATGAGGGAAGGGGGAACACAGTGTGGTTACTTGAGGGGACACAGTGTGAGTGAGATGAGGGAAGGGGGGCACAGTGTGGGTGAGATGATGGAAGGGGGGCAGTGTGGGTGAGATGAGGGAAGGGGGACACAGTGTGGGTGAGATGAGGGAAGGTGGAACACAGTGTGGGTGACTTGAGGGGGCACAGTGTGGGTGAGATGAAGGAAGGGGAGCACGGTGTGGGTGAGATAACAGACAGGGAGCACAGTGTGGGTGACATTAGGGGGCACAGTGTGGGTGAGATAAGGGAAGGGGGAGCACAGTGCGGGATTGGGAAATGGAAGCGCTATACAGGATGTGGAGCACAGTGGGATACAGAGAAGGGGAGGCAGAACAGAAAGGGGGCACAATGCAGAACATATAGGGGGAAGTACATACTGTACATACAGATACTGTATAAGAAAGGACAAGACAATATATTTTATGATGGCATACATTTTATAACGGCTTCTTTGCTGTTCAAGTTAAGTCTGCCGGGAGTCAAGTAAATGCCAAAGTCAAGCTACCGCCCAGAGGCAAGTGAGGATGCAGCGCTTGGCAAGCTGAGGGTACCCCTCTATGCCCGCCAAGGTCGTCAGAGCAGGTAAGGTCCCAGTGGGACAACCCTTCCTCATTACCAACATAGACCTCCAGGGCGTCGGGCCTTTTTCCCTGGGCATGCAGAGGCACATAGAAAAAACCAGGGCCACTTACTTGTGTTTGCCTCCCAAACTGAAAGTTGCCAGCTAGTCCCTCACTATATCCCCCCCCACACTTCTGCAGCACCATAGAAGGAGTCAAGTCACTTCTCACCCAGCCGCCTAGGGCCGCCCTCCCACTCCACCACCTACATACGCTGCAATAAACTTTTCCTTGTGAACCAGCACAACGTGACGTTAAGGGGGGGTTAGGGGGCCCTACCTATTTTATCAGTCCCGGGCCCCACAATTATTGATGGCAGCCCTATTGAGCCCACTCCACTGATACAGGAGCAAGAAAATGAGCAGCCACACATGCTCACCTCTTCACTGACTGATGTTTTAGTATCAAGCCTAAGTGTGCAACTCACAGTTATCATGGGATAGCATTAACACCAACCTAATAAGCATCAATGCCACCTTCCAGATGAATGAGCATAAGGTCACTGTGACCAGCTGGATATAAGAGATTGGCATGTCCTGAGGGTCAGAGACAGTGGCGGATTGGGCCGCCGGGACGCCGGGCTAGTTGCCGCTGGGCTGGTCACCTTGGAGGCCGGCGGCCCGCCCTGCTCACCCGGCCTGCACCCTGCAATGACCCAGCTCCAGTTCTCCCCCATCGCGCTGCACGATCAGTTCCGATCGGGCAGCTGAACTTTAACATGGCGGCCGCCCGGCCCTTTCACATTCTAACCCCGGCCCCACATCCCGCGCAGACTCCTCTTCCCAGCCGTCTCGCTGCCGCGATCGGAGTTTAGTTCCGATCGGGCAGCTAAACAGCACAGCGGCCTCCCGGCCCTGTCTAACCCCACCTACCGCGCAGTCACTTCACTCCTTCTCCGTCTGTCCCACTGCCGCGATCAGAGATAGGCGCCAATCGGGCAGCTGCACTGTGCACCTTCTGCGCAAGTGCAGAAGTCTTCAAGCCAGTGTGACTGGCTTTAAAAAAAATATATAGATATATATTTTTATATATATATATATATATATAGCCGAGATGGGGGAGCTGCTGCGCATGCCCAGCCGCAGCAGCTCCTCCCATAAGCCTTTGCGGAGCCCGGGGCCGTCAGAATTGACTGACGTCCCCGGGCTCCGCAAAGGCTTATGGGAGGAGCTGCTATGGCTGGGCATGCGCAGCAGCTCCCCCTCCAGCCACAGGGAGTCAGGGACACAGGCAGCAGACGCAGCTGCTGCACAAAAGCAGGCGAGGAGTAGGTGGTGGCGACTGGGCTGGGCTGGAACTAAATGAGCTGCGTCACCAGCAGGAAAATAATATTTTTTAAAGTAAGTTTATATTTTAGATTCATGATGTACTGTGTGTATATATATAAATATATATATATATATCCATACATATATATGTGTGTGTGTATGTGTATATATATATATATATATATATATATATATTAGGGGTGTGCACCGGCCCCTTTTCGTGTTTTGTGTCTTGGTTTTGGATCTGGATCTTTCTTCGTGTTTTGGATCTGGATTGGTCTTGCCAAAACCACCCTTCCGTGTTTTGGGTTCTGGGTTTTGTGTTTTGGATCTGTATTTTTTTTTTAAAAAGCATAAAAACAGCTAAAATCACAGAATGTGTTGGTTTTTCTGCTCCTATGCTATTATTAACCTCAATAACCTTAATTTCCACTAATTTCCAGTCTATTCTGAACACCTCACAATAGTGTTTTTATGTCCAAAAGGTTGCACCGAGGTAGCTGGATGACTATGCTAAGCGACACGAGTGGGCGGCACAAACACGTGACCCATCTAGGAGTGACACTGCAGTGGCACGCAGGATGGCAGTTTGAAAATCTAGGCCCCAAACTGTACATAATGCAAAGAAAAAAAAGAGGTGCAAGATGGAATTGTCCTTGGGCCCTCCCACCCACCCTTATGTTGTATAAACAGGACATGCACAATTTAACAAAGCAATCATTTCAGCACCAGGGTCTGCCACACGACTGTGGCTGAAATGATTGGTTCGTTTGGGCCCCCACAAAACAAGCTGGCAATTAATCTGTCCCTGCACAAACTGGCTCTACGGAGGCAAGATGTCGTCCTCATCCTCCTCATCCACCGATTCCTCAGCCTCTTCAATGTTGTGTGCATCCTCATCCTCACAGAGTATTAACTCATCCCCACTGGAATCCACCACCACAGGTCCCTCTGTACGTTCTGGAGGCTGGTCTCCCTGAAAGAGTTGATAATTCATTTTGATGAACATCATCTTCTCCACATTTTGTGGAAGCAACCTCCTACGCCTTTCGCTGACAAGGTTCCCGGCTGCACTAAACACTCTTTCGGAGTACACACTGGAGGGGGGGCAACTCAGGTAAAATAAAGCCAGTTTGTACAGGGGCCTCCAAATTGCCTCTTTTTCCTGCCAGTACAGGTATGGACTGTCTGACATGCCTACTTGGATGCTGTCACCGATGTAATCCTCCACCATTCTGTCAATGGTGACAGTATCATATGTAGTGACAGTAGACACGTCAGAAATTGTTGCCAGGTCCTTCAGTCCGGACCAGATGTCCAAACTTGGTCCTGCTTGCCCTGCATCACCGCCAGCGGGTTGCTTAGGATAGCTAAGTTTTTTCCTGGCAGCCCCATTTGCGGGAGAAAATGAAGAAGGAGCTGTTGACGTGTCACGTTCCGCTTCAGCTGACAGTGTGTTCACCAGCAGGTCTTTGCACCTCTGCAGGCTTGTGTTGGCCGGAAAGAGAGACACCACGTATGCTTTAAACCTAGGATCGAGCACGGTGGCCAAAATGTAGTGGTCTGATTTCAACAGATTGACCACCCTGGAATCCTGGCAAAGCAAATGAAGGGCTTCATCCACAAGTCCCACATGCCGAGCAGAATCGCTCCATCTTAGCTCCTCCTTCACTTTCTCCAGCTGCTTCTGCAAAAGCCTGATGAGGGGAATGACCTGACTCAAGCTGGCAATGTCTGAACTGACGTCATGTGTGGCAAGTTCGAAGGGCTGGAGAACCTTGCACAACATGGAAATCATTCTCCACTGCACTTGAGTCAGGTGCATACCCCCTCCTTTGCCTATGTCATAGGTGGATGTATAGGCTTGTATGGCCTTTTGCTGCTCCTCCATCCTCTGAAGCATATAGAGGGTTGAGTTTCACCGTGTCACAACCTCTTGCTTCAGGTGATGGCGGGGCAGGTTCAAGAGTGTTTGCTGGCGCTCCAGTCTTCGGCACACAGTCGCTGAATGGCGAAAGTGGCCAGAAATTTTTCGGGCCACCCAAAGCGTCTCCTGCACACCCCTGTCGCTTTTCAGAAAATTCTGCACCACCAAGTTTATTGTGTGAGCAAAACATGGGACGTGCTGGAATTTGCCCAGATGTAATGCCTGCACAATATTGGTGGCATTGTCAGACATCACAAATCCCCAGGAGAGTGTAAGTGGGGTAAGCCACTGGGCAATGATTTCCCTCAGTTTCTCTAAGAGGTTGTCGGCGGTGTGCCTCTTACTGAAACCGGTGATACACAGCATAGCCTGCCTTGGAACGAGCTGGTGTTTCTGAAATGCTGCTACTGGTGATGCTGCTGCTGTTGCTGCGTAAGGTGATACATCTACCCAGTGGGCTGTCACAGTCATATAGTCCTTAGTCTGCCCTGTTCCACTTGTCCACATGTCCGTGGTTAAGTGGACATTGGGTACAATGGCATTTTTTAGGACACTGAGGACACTTTTTCTGACGTTTCTGTACAGTCTCGGTATCGCCTGCCTAGTGAAGTGGAATCTAGATGGGATTTGGAACCGGGGACATACTACCTCCATCAATTGTCTAAATCCCACTGCCCTAATGGCGGATTCCGGACGCACGTCTAACACCAACATAGCAGTCAAGGCCTCAGTTATACGTTTTGCTTCAGGATGACTGCTGTCGTACTTCATCCTCCTCGCTAAGGACTGTTGGAGGGTGAATTGTTTAGTAAAAGTAGTGGTGTTCCTACTTCCTCTCTGCGATGATGAACGACTCCCAGTAGCAGCAACAGCAGCAGTGGCAGCAGGAGGTCTAGCAATGCAGGATCCTCTGGAGGAATCCCGGATAGGAGAGTCAGTCATGCCAGTGACATGGCCTGCAGGACTACTTCCGATCCTGACTAAGGAGGAAATTGACGAGGAGGGAGTTGACGGTGTGGTTTGCAGGTGCTTGGATACAACAGAACAACGGGATTTAGGTGTCCCTGGACTGCTTACGGTCTTAGCCAAAGTTTCTGAACTTGACAGTAACTTTTTATGAACGCGCTGCAGGTGCCGTATAAGGGAGGATGTTCCTAGGTGGTTAAAGTCCCTACCCCTACTTATTTCACCTTTACATATGGTACATATGGCAAGACAGTTGTTGTCCGGATTTGGATAGAAATATTGCCAGACCAAAGAGGTGGAATGTTTGGTCTTCTGCCCAGGCTTGACCGTGATGGGCTTTTTCATCCCACGGACAACAACTGTCTCCCCCGGAGCCTGATTTAAACAAACCACATCACCATCAGAATCCTCCTCGCCAACTTCCTCCTCAGCGCCAGCTACACCAGTATCCTCATTCTGTTGTACTTCAACAGTGACATCTTCAATTTGCATATCAGCAAGTGGACTGTGGGTGCTCCTTTCAGCACTTGCAGGGGGCGTGCAAATGGTGGAAAGAGCCACCTCTTCCCGTCCAGTGCTGGGAAGGTCAGTCAGCGCAACCACCACCACACTTGGACTCTCCTTGGGGATTTGTGATATCTTCTTAGAATGCACAGTTCTTCACTGTGCTTTTGCCAGCTTAACTCTTTTGATTTTTTTAGTGGGAGGAGGGCTTCCATCGTCATGTGAAGCTGAACCACTAGTCATGAACATAGGGAAAGACCTTAGCCATTCCTTGCCACTCCGTGTCTTAAATGGCAAATTGGCAAGTTTACGTTTCTCTTCAGATGATTTAAATGTTTTTTTCAAGGTCATTTTCCTGAACTTTGCCATTTGGGATTGTATGTGCCCTCTACTATGACATTGGGCATCGGCCTTGGCAGACGACGTTGATGGCATGTTACCGTCTATGTCATGACTAGTGGCAGCAGCTTCAGCACTAGGAGGAAGTGGTTCTTGATCTTTCTCTATTTTATTTTTATCGGAGAAAGTTTGGTCCTCCATTTATGTTATATCGATTTGATATATACGTGCGGCTAAGGCGCACACAAACACAGAAAATATTTTTTTATTTTTGCTGGAGAGTAGTGCACTTTGTGGGTTAAACCACCCCTTAAGAAATGAGCCAGCCGGCTCTTTACTTATGGGACACAGGTGCACGCTTGGCGCTGCTCCTTTGTTGATGCACGTGTAGCTACTGCGTACACAATTCACAAACACAGAAAATATTTTTTATTTGGTTTGGAGTGTACTTTGGGGGTTACAGCACCCTTTAACGGTCAAGCCAGCCGGCCCTTTACTTATGACACAGGCGCACGCTTGGCACTACTTTGTTGATGCACGTGCGGCTACTGCGCACACAATTCACAAACACAGAAAATATTTTTTTATTTGGTTTGGAGTGTACTTTGGGGGTTACAGCACCCTTTAATGGTCAAGCCAGCCGGCCCTTTACTTATGACACAGGCGCACGCTTTGCACTACTTTGTTGATGCACGTGCGGCTACTGCGCACACAATTCACAAACACAGAAAATATTTTTTTATTTGGTTTGGACTGGAGTGTACTTTGGGGGTTACAGCACCCTTTAACGGTCAAGCCAGCCGGCCCTTTACTTATGACACAGGCGCACGCTTGGCACTACTTTGTTGATGCACGTGCGGCTACTGCGCACACAATTCACAAACACAGAAAATATTTTTTTATTTGGTTTGGAGTGTACTTTGGGGGTTACAGCACCCTTTAACGGTCAAGCCAGCCGGCCCTTTACTTATGACACAGGCGCACGCTTGGCACTACTTTGTTGATGCACGTGCGGCTACTGCGCACACAATTCACAAACACAGAAAATATTTTTTTATTTGGTTTGGACTGGAGTGTACTTTGGGGGTTACAGCACTCTTTAATGGTCAAGCCAGCCAGCCCTTTACTTATGACACAGGCGCACGCTTGGCACTACTTTGTTGATGCACGTGCGGCTACTGCGTACACAATTCACAAACACAGAAAATATTTTTTTATTTGGTTTGGAGTGTACTTTGGAGGTTACAGCACCCATTATCGGTCAAGCCAGCCAGCCCTTTACTTATGACACAGGCGCACGCTTGGCACTACTTTGTTGATGCACGTGCGGCTACTGCGCACACAATTCACAAACACAGAAAATATTTTTTTATTTGGTTTTGAGTGTACTTTGGGGGTTACAGCACCCTTTAACGGTCAAGCCAGCCGGCCCTTTACTTATGACACAGGCGCACGCTTGGCACTACTTTGTTGATGCACGTGCGGCTACTGCGCACACAATTCACAAACACAGAAAATATTTTTTTATTTGGTTTGGACTGGAGTGTACTTTGGGGGTTACAGCACTCTTTAACGGTCAAGCCAGCCGGCCCTTTTCTTATGACACAGGCGCACGCTTGGCACTACTTTGTTGATGCACGTGCGGCTACTGCGTACACAATTCAATTAAGGGCTGCTTCCAGTAATTTCCTGGGCTGATTTTCCATCCCAATCCGCCCCTGGTCAGAGATATAGCTGAAAAACATATAAGGTTGATATGTGATACCTTAGTGGCAAGAGAGTATTTCTTTAAGGATCTTAAGGTATGCAAAGAACAGGTAATGGCACTCTAACGTGAATAACTGCTTATACCTAATGTGAGGAAAAATACATCTAAGCATATGCCCTGGGGTAACCATTAAAGATTGACTAGTGGCGATATTAGAACAACTGCTACATGTTTATGGTCCAATATAAAATCGGATCCTGAACTTAAACTTGGTGACATGGATATTATGCCATATTGCACAAGGGTCAGAAACATTAGAGATTATGTCATGAAGATGGACATTACTAACCTAGACATGGGTGAGGAGTCTCCTTTTTTTACTACTAAAAATAGGATGTCTAAAATGTTTTAATTGTATGACTTTTTCTTATTTAGTGACTGGTGATAGTTGTAGTAACCCACTAAGTAGAAAAAGATTTTATATCAATCATTGACTAAGTCGTAATTGAAAATATGTCATATATCTAATAATTACTTGTCCATGCTGTCTGAGCTATGTGGGCAAAACTGACCGATTATTTAAAGGAAATATGTCTCTACATCGGTCAGCCAACAGTGCTGCTGCAACTAAGGGACAAAGGCCCTCATTCAGACCCACTCGCAAACAGCAGTACGCTCGTTGCGTTCCGATGTTGACTAACCACGCATGCGTCGGTGTTACACTGCGCATGTGCGTACGGCAGATTGCGAGCTTTTTATCTGTCGTTCCTAAAATAGCGTACAGGAAGTGACATGTCAAATGTGATTGACAGAACAGGGCGTTGGGTGTTGACGGGGGTGGAGATGGAAAAACGCAGGCGTGGCGAGGCGTTTTTGGGGCGTACATACATTAGCAGATGCGAACGTCAAATGTGTTCAGACCGTCACATACGTCACTGGAACATCCTCTTTCCCTTCAAAATGCTCGCACAGTTTAGGGTCTGGATTACTCGACCACATTGGCGATGGCCTTCTCCTCCGTCCCGGGACTCCACGATGTTGCAGCGATTAATCGCGGGTGGTCACAAAAGCAATTAGTGTTGTATTGAAAACCGGCTTGGTATGTGTTTGGAAAGCAGTTTATTGGGATAGCACAAAACCGTACGCAGGTGGAAATCATACCTGCTAATGTCAGGATTACACAATCAATTGGCGTACATTTTTTGGGGGTTTTTTTGGCCTCAATTTGTTGTTTATGGCCTATTGTGACAATAATGTCATCATGTTTTAATTAGCTCCCCTTTTTTTTTTTAATGTGCAATTTGCATCGTTATGTGTTTTTTTAAACGTTCCTTCAAGAGGCCTTTTTTTTATACAAATGAAATGGTTTTTGGTGTCCTTTTTTGCCTTTAGGGCCAGGATTAAATGTAACCCATTTGTCCAATAATGTCACAATACAATGTCAGATTTTTTTCATAAATTTATTGTTTAAACACAAACCAATTGGCATAATATTTTTTTTTAGTTTTTCTGCCAAAGATACTTTTTTTCAAAAATAAATAATCAATAACTGATAACATAAACGTACAAAAATAACTTAAAAACATTTCACAAGAAAGGAGAGGGAAGTTTTGACCAGAAAGGAATATGAGCCAAGCACAGAAGGAGTGTGGGAAAAGTCGCCATTGCTGTCACCGTTTTTTCGCCCGTTTGGATGGGGGAGGGTGGGCGCCAGACCGGGTCCGGGATGCCATCGGGCTGGCCTGTCCAGAGGCAGATGTTGTGGCCTCTGGACTAGGCACAGGGCTAGGCACATTTGGAGGATTGGCTGATGTTGTGCCAGAGGTGGAGGATCCTGATGTTCCGGCAGGAAGGGAGGTCGGCTCCACCATGTGCTGGCGAACGAGCTGCTCCAGGGCATCGGCGATGCGGATGTTGGCCCTGGTATTTTCCGCCAGGGCCTGACCAATGGTCACGTTGGCCGCAGCATTTTGCTCCAGGGCCTCAGCCACTCGTAGCAGACTGGCGTCCATCCTCTGCAGAATCTCCGTATGGAAATCCGATTTGAAATTGAGTTCTGTGAGGAGGCCCACTGCCTGCGAGGGGGCACGCCCTGGACTGGCTTCTGCAGGGTCCTCAGCCGGATGTACTGGTTCCTCCCCTGCAGAGCCAGCAGAAATTCTGCGGCCAAGGCTTCCCTCTGGAGCAGACTCATCCGCCTGTGTCTCTGTTGGAAAAATTAGAAAAGACTCACATTAGAATCTACATATTGGCACAATAGCATTTCAGAGTTGGTGACATCACAATACTTACCTGGGCCAACATGAGGAGCCGCAAAGTCTGGCATGTCCGTATCCATGTTGGACACGCCAAACACCTCCACAGGCTGCACACACCCCTGTGCCAGCTCTTCTAAATCCGTCAACTCCAATGACACACTCCAATGACACAGGGGTGGGACCCCCACCTGTCCCCCTTGCATGCCTAGCCCTGTCCGCGAGTTTTTGCTTTAGGTGATATTTGAAGTCGCCCCATCTGTGGGGAAAAATGGAAGCCATTATCCTTTGGTTTAAAATGGGGTTTGTTTTTAGGGGGGGCAAGGGTTTACTTACCGCCGTTTGACATCCCGGGCTAGACGGACATAATCACCCACCGTATTGACAGCAACGGCTACCTCTTCCCACATTCTCCACTTCTGGCTTAGACTCATATTCCTGTCTGCCTGTGGCAGGATGTCCACACACTTCTGGATCAAACCTCCATCTCCTTTCTTGTGAAATGTGGCTGCCTTTTTTTTTTGGCCGCTTTGGCCGGAATACTGGGCCCAGCAGCCTCTTCCATGTCATCCTCCTCACCTATTTGTGTAAATTTACAGAATTCACAAAATCACAACTTGCCTCATGTTATGTTTCAAATTAATCGTTGATAGAAAATGCATGAAAGACTTACCGCCTGACTCTTGGGCATTTTTTCCCTGGTCTGTCGCCATGTCTGAGGTCCAAACAAGAAATACACCAGAATTTGAATGTGTTTTCGTGACGTATTTATACATGCGTCCTTATTTTGCGGCCGCATCATTGATTGTGCGGCCCTATGATCCCTCCTTAATTTGTGCGGGAAACGAAACACTATTTATGGCTTGGTGTGTCTCAAGTCGAGGTGGCGTTTTTGGATTGTTGGAGGTTATCTTGGCTGGAGTTTATTGATTGTGTAGAAAGGAGTTGGAGGTTGGAGAATCGTTTGTTGGTTATATTTGCGTTTTTTTACCGTTATCTTTGTTGGTTTATATTTTTGGGACCTCGTTTGTTGATTTGGTAATTTTTGTGAAGTCTAACTTTTGTTCAATTGTTGTTTCATTGTGTTTCGTATATTTTGTAATTTTTGGATACCTAATTTATTCTATTTTAGATTTTGTTTATTTTCGACCCCAAAGACCTTTTGATTTTGCATCTTAGATATTTGTTCTTGGTAAGTCCATTTTTTATCTTGTATTAGCGAACTAATTAGCGCATTTTTAGTAGTTACTCTTGTGACTTGTATTAGCGAACTAATTAGCGCATTTTTAGTAGTTACTCTTGTGACTTGTATTAGCGAACTAATTAGCGCATTTTTAGTAGTTACTCTTGTGACTTGTATTAGCGAACTAATTAGCACATTTTTAGTAGTTACTCTTGTGACTTGTATTAGCGAACTAATTAGCAAATTTTTAGTAGTTACTCTTGTGACTTGTATTAGCGAACTAATTAGCACATTTTTAGTAGTTACTCTTGTGACTTGTATTAGCGAACTAATTAGCGCATTTTAAACAGCTTAATAATCATTCTAACTTTTTGATGGTTTAGCTTTCGCTTTTTGAGCCAACATTTCGACCCGTTTTGATGTACTGTGTTAAATGTCGCTTTGCGGTTTGGCTAAATGGGTGTTTGGCATATTTGAACTTTGGTCTAGCACAAAATGTATCCACAAAAATGCACAGAGTGAAATGTGTCAAGTAATTTTGTTGTTTATTTTCAGTTTGGACGTATCATGACAATACCCGGCATGTAAGCAGCAATGGATGGTATCATCAAGCTAAGTTGTTTTAATATAGTTTTGGGGTGGGTCAAAAGCCTTACTTTGAAATTTTGGAATTTCAGGTTGATCTGGGGAGGATTGTTCTGGCCATGCTCCCGGAAGCCGACCAACCTCAATCTCATCCCAGGCGTAGGCATCGTAGGCATGCAAGGCCCCAGATATTTTGAACATGTGTCACCCTTTTTGGAATGCCCGATGATGAGGTTTTAAGACGCTACCGTCTACCTCCCAAAATCATCATAGACACTCTCTCATTAATAGAAAGTGATCTTGAGCGGCAAATTGACAGTCCAACAGCAATACCACCACTGACGCAATTTATGGCGGTGTTACATTTCTGTGCCTCAGGATCGTTTCAAACAACGGTGGGAATAGTGGCGGGCATCTCCCAATCCTCCTTTTCCCGGATCCTGAGGGCAGTGATGGAGGCACTTTTCAAGCACCTCCATCATTTTATTCAAATGCCTTTGGATATGGGTGCCCTTAGTGTGGCCAAGGCCAATTTTTACCAAATAGCTGGCTTCCCACACATCATAGGGGTTGTGGATGGTACTCACATACCACTTCAGCCTCCAGCACGGCTGGAGGCAATATTTCGAAACAGGAAACACTATCACTCCCTGAATGTAATGGTGGTATGTGATGCCTCCCTCCAGATCCTGTCCCTGAATGCTAAGTTACCAGGAAGTGCACATGACTCCTTCGTCATCCGGCAATCAGGGATATGGCAGAAATTAACCAACCTACAAGCTGGTGATGCGTGGCTTCTGGGTAAGTGGAGACCTTTAGTACATAACAATGTTAAGCTTGATACACAGTGTTCCTGATGTTGTCTCTTATTTTTCACAGGAGACAGTGGATACCCTTGCATGTCCTGGCTGCTCACTCCTTATTTGGCTCCCACACCAGGCCCACAAAGTGAGTATAATTCCGCACTTACAGCCACCAGGCAAGTGGTGGAGCGCTGTATCAGCCTTTTAAAAGGCCGATTCAGATGCCTCCACCGCTCTGGTGGCGAGCTCATGTATTTGCCGGATATGGTGTTGAAAATTGTGGTCCTGTGTGGGATATTTCACAACATCGCCATAAGGAGTGGTGTCCCAATGCAGCCAGAGGATGCCTTACCTGAGGATGGCCCCCCCGAGGTTGGTCGGAGGTCAGTATGTGGGGGGGCCATACGCGATGATGTGGTGGCCAGATTTTTTAGGTAAGTTTGACCCAAACTACAGTGTTTATACCTAATGTGTTTGTGTTTGTTTGCGAACATCTAATTTATTTATTTTTTTTCAACATCTTCTGTTTGTTCACATAATCTTTGCCACTCCAACGCTCACTACTTCCTGCTACCCTTACCAAACCTGGATCTGGTGATTTTGGCCATATATTCTGGAACCCATATCGCAATGCCATGTTTGTGGAATCATGTTGGCATGGTCCTTCGTCAACCAGTTCTTGATTGTTTTTTTTAATTAAATATTTTATTTGTATGTGTTGTATTTGAGATTATCACTGTTTTTTTGTTTTGGGACTGACCACTTTGATTTCTCATTTATGTTGTGAATAAATGTTTGGAGAGTGAAATGGTCTTTCTTTTTTTGGACGTTAACAGCAAGGGGGAACCAGGTTAACACACCTTACAATTGACTAAGGGGTAATCCAGTACTGACACCAGTTGATGTAAACTGAAATATGTTTGCAGGTTCCCAACCCACACCAAAAGGAAGCCTGTCCAAACCTTTGGATTTTGAAGATTGGCCTAAGCAGCTTGCACACCAACTAGGAACCTGTAAAATGGCGAAATATCTAATTGACACTACACCCAAAAAGGGAAATGACATTGTTACTGTTATGTGTTTCTTGTGGCTGTTTAACATACAAATACAAAATACAATCTAACTTTAAAAAAAGGGAAATCCTTGCAGGAACAGTCTACTTATGTCAGGGAAAACTATTTGTGTTTTAGAAAAAAAGAATGAGCCAGAACGTATATTAGAACGACAAAATTTATTTACAAAACGAAAATAAACAAAAAAAACTACTGGCGAAGGATGCCAGACAGCCGGTCAAGGGCCACAAGAAGGCCAATGACATGTTGGCGCATCTGGCCAACACAATCCTCCACCTCTTGACGACGCCTCTGTTCCTCTGTGGGTGAGAAAAGTGTGTGGATTAATAAAACAATAGGGAATCCACATTAAAAAAACAAAAACACAACGAAATCACTCTTAAACCGAAAAAAGAAAAACCAAAACAAAAAGGGGGTGCTGGCAAAAATACAAGGCCTATGTACAAATTCACACAGGTGTGATATGTGTATGTTGAAATCAGCAGGAAGAGGTAAAGGCAAACTGCTAAATCAACAAAAGTAAACCAAACAAGCACGAATAAAGGCACGACACATGATTACATACAAACAGTTTGTGGTTAAAAAAAATGAGAAATAAAAACATACCGGGAGCCAAAACGGGAGCTCCGGAAGTCCCTCCATGTTCCTCCTCGGAGGAGCCTTCATTCCCCAAAGAACGGGGAGGGGTAATGATGGACTCCGGGGAGGGGGTAATTGGAAGAGGGGTGGGTGGAGGAGAGGGGGAAGTGGGATGGAGGGGAAGGAGGCCCGACAGTTCCGGGAGAGGCTCTGGGAAGGCTGGGGAGGAGTGGGGTATAGGGGAAATATTTGGGGTGGAGTGTTGGCTGGGGGTTGGGGATAGTGGCCGGGAACGCCGTCTGGCCGGACGGTGACGGCGTAGTCTTGGCTGTCCTCCTAAAATATGTCAAACAAATTGAGGTTAGTTTCTGGGCAAATCTGGGGCCCAAATAAAAAAAAAAAAAACAGCAACAAAAAACATGCAAAAAGGAGTAGAATGAAAAAAACAGAAATAGAGGGAAAACAAGCACACGCTGATATGAGGACAAATAATTAATAGGACAGACAGGAAAACATGCACACGCAGATATGAGGACAAATAATTAATAGGACAGACAGGAAAACATGCACACGCAGATATGAGGACAAATAATTAATAGGACAGACAGGAAAACATGCACACGCAGATATGAGGACAAATAATTAATAGGACAGACAGGAAAACATGCAAACGCAGATATGAGGACAAATAATTAATAGGACAGACAGGAAAACATGCACACGCAGATATGAGGACAAATAATTAATAGGACAGACAGGAAAACATGCACACGCAGATATGAGGACAAATAATTAATAGGACAGACAGGAAAACATGCACACGCAGATATGAGGACAAATAATTAATAGGACAGACAGGAAAACATGCACACGCAGATATGAGGACAAATAATTAATAGGACAGACAGGAAAACATGCACACGCAGATATGAGGACAAATAATTAATAGGACAGACAGGAAAACATGCACACGCAGTTTGCCCCACAAACACAAACATGAAAACCACAATACATAACACTTACTTTCAACGATCTGCATGCGAAAGCATGCCAGCAAGCGGGGCGTTCGCCGTTGCAGGTCTGACCACCTGCGCTCAAGCTGCCCGATGTTGCGGCGTGAACCCAACGACCGCAGGCGGGACCGTGCTTCCGCATACTCGGAGCGCTTCTGCCGGTTGGTGATGGGTGGAGGCTGGCTGGTGATCCGCCTATCCATCACCTCCGTAAGCACCAGCAGCTCGTGCCTGGTGAATGCGGAGGCTCTCATGATGGCAATGGAGTTTTTCATACAAAACATTTTTGATAAAGTGTGCAAAAAATTTCTGATTGGCTAATGTATTTTGGAAATTAACAGGAGCAATTTTATTGGTTAGTGTATGAGTCATGTGTTCAACAGGGCCAGAAATCTCTGGAGAGTTATGATAGGCTTGATGCAGTGACATGCGTTTGCAAATTTAAATAAAGAAATGAACCCCGGAAAATATGCGGGGATCCACAGCAATAGAACAATTGTTTAATTGTGGTTCACATGTTTTTTGAACAATAAAAGCGAATGTTCCATCCGTACGTATTCTGCGGGTAAACACAAACACGGACAAGAGTAAAGTTTCTTGCATTGTGTTGAAAAAAAAAAAACAATTAAGCTTATTGATACATTGATTGGCATGATACGATTGAGGGAGGTAGGCAGAATAAAGGAGCAGGTAATCGACATCTGACAAGGCCACTTCCGGTTTCACTTGTGCGTGCGTTCCCTTCAAGCCATTTCGGGGATGTACGCTCGCTATTTCGCACGCTCGTTAGTTAGAGGAGGGGTCGCCTGAGTTTAGGGAGGAATTTTAGATGCGAACGAAAATACGAGCGAGCCATTGAATTTAAATAATTTTGTACGTACGCCTAACGTACGTGCGCCCGCTTGCGAGTGGGTCTGAATGAGGGCCAAAGTGATCAAACAGTAGCACACCACTTTTTGCAAGCAGGTCATCCGGGCTGGATTAAGGGGGGGTGACATGTGCAGTCGCTCCGGTGCTCCCACACACAGAGGGACCTACATACAGGGTTGGTGTGACCCTGCCAAGAACAGGTATCCAGTGTCACCTGTTCCCAGATGGGGGCTCAGCTGCCACATCTGTGTTCTACTGCATGCAGCAACACAGTCAATGCTGATGCAGAGTGGCTTTGTGTCCCCTCATCGGCATCACGTACGTGACTCTAATGAGGGGACTAGGGAGCAGCTCTGCTGGGAGGTCAGGTGAGTAATCAGTGGCAGGGATGAAGCAGTAGGCTGCGTGTGGCTTGGGGGAAGGGGGAGTAGGCTCTGTGTTGCTTGGAAGTGGTAGGCTACATGTGGCTTGAAGGGGGCCCCAACAACTTAGTTGCCCTGGGGCCCCCACAAGCCTTAACCCGGCCCTGTGGGTCATAAACTCTTTTTCTTTGAGGTACATGATTATTGATCATGTACCCCCCTTCTATGAGGTATGGTGATAGATTGGCAAAATTGCTCAGATGTGAATCCCGGTGGATACTGTATATCGACTGGGGACTTTGGCCCCAAGGGGATTAAATAAAAAGCCTATTCCTATCCTTTTTCTGTTTGATATTGTGTTGACTGTCTTGTGACCCTTTATGCTGGGTGGCCATATAATTGTTGGGGGAACTGTCATTGCAGTATATGAAGTATTTTAAATTGAATAGTTTTTGACTAGTCTATAACCTCATAGAACTCTGCAATATTATTGTTTTTTTACTTTATTCCGTATCAACTCATGTTACATTTGTCTTTTGATTACTGATGTTGTTTATGCATCCATTCGTATTCATATGTATTCATTTCTGTATACAGTTTCTGTATTGTGGTTGTTATGGTGATGGGCACTTGGTGATTATATCATTATGCTGTGCATCATCTCGGTTCCGAATGCCAATGTTGCATGTGGTGGATCATGGGCTATAAGGTCAGTGTCTGTTTTCTATGTTTTTTTAACCCTGATAACAATGTAGATTAACATAGAAATGTTGGAATATACCTACAGTACAGATGTGCCCAGCTAGTTTGTTGCTCCATATGCCATGTAGCGCACCATGCATGGCGCGCCACACACTACACCATAAGTCACGCCACACAGAAAGTTTCATAGCGTAGCGTAGCGCTGGAAAAAAATCATAATGTGTCATACAACTTTTTGTCCACTAGGTGTCACTTTTCCTAAACTACACAGCGCATGCGTCTGATTTCCAATGCATTTTCTATATCACCGCCCGATGAATGGCTGACAGAAGCGGTGATTCGGTACACTATACAGTAGTATAGCATTTTCCACATGGAATCAGGGCTGTAGAAGAATGTATAATAAATTTGAAATCATTAAGTGTGTGAGTCCTCTACTTTTATATAAAAATATTTCACATGCACGCACAGTTCTGTATTACACACTGTGCGGTTGAAGTTGCACACTTGCGACAATTGTAAGTACTGTCGGCACTGTCCCAAACTTAGACATTGCAGTGATTTCATGACTTTAGGAACTACTGTATTATCGGGCTGAGGCGTGTGGGCTAGAGGGTTAATGCCTAGCCTCACACAGAGACCTCTCTCTCAAACAGAGCCCACTACCAGTTTCTGAAGTCATGAAGTCACTATAGTGTTGAAGTCTGGGACAGCGGTGACAGTGGCGCAAGTGTGCAACTTCAGTCGCAAAGTCATTATGTACTGTAATACAGCCATCCCACTTTCGCTGTGTGACTCCCAACCCACTGGGCATGCGTAGTGTTATGATCTTCCATACGCCATGGCATAGCGCTACATGGCGTATGGAGCGGCTCCACTGGGCATGCGCCAGAGATCCCATTGCAACCCCTCCAGTTTCTGAAGTCATGAAATCACTATAGTGTCGAAGTCTGGGACAGCGCTGACAGTGGGCATGCGCAGTGCTATAATCTTCCTATACGCCATGGCATATGGAGCGGCTCCACTGGGCATGTGCCAAAGATCCCATTGCAACCCCTCCACTGGGCATGTGCCAGAGATCCAATTGTAACCTCTTGGAGCTGACAGCCACCACAGTGCCGATGTGCCGACATTGGCACAAGTTTGCATTTTTAAATGCACAATCAGTTTGTAATACAGAGACCTCTCTCTTAAAAAGAGCCCACTACTACATTATTAAGTCATGAAACTACTATGGTGTCAAAGTCTTGGACAGCGCCAATAGTGCTGACAGTGCCACAAGTGTGCAACTTCAACCGCAATACAGACATGCTGTGTGTGACTCCCGACACACTGGGCATGCGCAGTGCTATGATCTTCCATACGCCATGGCATAGCACTACATGGCGTATGGAGGGGCTCCACTGGGCATGCACCAGAGATCCCATTGCAACCCCTCCACTGGGCATGTGCCAGAGATCCCATTGTAACCCCTCAGAGCTACAATAGGTGGCATTGGTGAGGCACTGAATCTGTGCAGTGATGGTGAGACCCACCCAAATATGTTTAACAAGGGGAGTGACCACACCAATCTGCTGCTTAGAGGTACAGTCCAGGTGTGGCTGGGGCAACCAACCAAGCCAGTAGAAGCCAGAAGGTAAGTGGAGGCCAGGAGGCCAATGACCATATATGCTAGAAGCAGGCAGGACTGAGACTTTGTGCGCAGACTAACTTCCCTTGATAGTTAGGACTGAAGAATTGAGGTAAATGGGGCTATCCTCTCCTGACCTAATCCCCTAGGGAGTCATGCCAATTGCATAATGTATAATCATTTAACTTATGTACATATTAACACAAATTTGAACATGACAACACAGGATGTATAAGCAAATTAATATCACAATTCTCAAAGTATACAATATATAGTCTATAGCAATGTTCATTAAATATTCCAAAGGATATCATTGGTGTACTTACAATAGTATAACTTTGTTGCACGCTGGCATTAGATAACTTTTCCAGTAAGAAACAGCAAATGTTGATAGTTTAATGAACACAGGATAGTGTGTACATGAGTTGTACTGACTGATAGTTCATTATATTGTTGCAATCCAACACTTTAGTGTGTCACTGTATACAGTAGCTTATAAAGTGAATAGGTGTAGTTCATTATTATATAGAAACACTTATACAGAATTATCTGTATTCTTGAAGTGTAATTCAATAGAATTAGTTTAATAGTACCGTGTTTCCTCGATAATAAGACACTGTCTTATTTTTTTTTTGGTCAAAAAAACTCCATAGGGCTTATTTTCGGGGAAGGGCTTATTTTAATTAACATTGACAGAAATTTCAATAATTCAATACAATTCTTTACTTACCTTTATTTTTTTTCCTCTTTTCTCTTCTCTCCTCCGCGGCGCTGCTGTAAATGACGCTGCCACGCACGCCAGCTGCCGCATGCTCACTGTGAGAGAGTGAGATGCTGCAGCTGTGATTGGATGCCACTGTTAAATCTTTAACGGCGGCATCCATTTCATGCGGGGGGCGGAGCTGGGGGCATTTTAGTGTAGCGAAGGCAGGGACCGGACAAAATGGGGATTTTGTTAGGGCTTATTTTAGGGTAGGGCTTATTTTGGACCGTTTTTCAAAAGTAAGTGTAGGGCTTATTTTGGGGGTAGGTCTTATTATCGGGGAAACACGGTAGTGTCTTCTTAGGGACTGATATTTGCCTGGACTTTGCTGCAGTTGTGGTAACGGAAGCAAGTCCTCTACATCAGAAATGAAAGAATACTTGGGCTGCTCAGTAGCTTGTGAAAACTAGCATCGGTGGACTGAGGATTTAAATTATTTTAATATGTAGACATGAAGGTTTAGCTTTAGCAGACGCTGACTTAAGACAGCTAATTTATACCCTCTCTGATGCTAACTAACTTCTCTGTCATATATGTCTTTATATAACGCAGGCTGTCAATATACTGTGTGCTGTGTGGAGGAGTTTTACCTGAACAGTCCTGAGTTGATCTCTTAAGGTGCCCACACACTAGGTGATATTTTACACGATCAGCCCGATTCCGACGCATCGGGACGACAGATCGTATAAAATATGTCCTAATCGTGAGTCTCCACTCATGATTACGATGCCGATGCGCGTCCCGGCTGGTCGTACATCGCATTTTGAGATCTTGCCTGCTGCAGGCAAGATCTGAAAATCTCAGTCACGATGCACTGGAATAGTGTTGGAGACACAATAGATCAAGGGTCAAATGTGGATAGCTTTTAACACCAAATTGTGACCACGACTGCAAGGGAGCTGCTGGGGGAGATATCGGACACGATATCGCATCGGGACCAGAATGCCTAGTGTGTAGGCACCTTTACCTTCCGGCTCTGTTATTATTGCCTCTGTAGGCATAGGTGAGGTACTTTCTGGTCCAGGACTGCCTCCAAATACTACAGCCAATGCCCCTGATATTCTGTCTATGCAATGGCTTCAGGGGCGGGGTGGCAAGTTTATGGCCCTTAACGGGCTCCAAGGGATGGTTGGGCAGGGCTTCCACCATCAAAACTTTCAATGTGATGGTAACTAACATTGCATCAAAAGTATTTTATGGAAGAAAACATTGCTATGGTGCACATACAAAATAAAATTAGTTTGCGCATATGCAATAGCAAGCCATGGCCATGCTCAATGTTAACAAGCTAAGTTAAGCTGTATTTTTATATTGAATGACCATTGCTTCTACCATTTGCCTGGCTGCCATCGGAAAGCCCCCATCGAATTTTAAAAACACTACCATCAGAAGAAAAACATTGATGGTGTTAAATTCGATATCCATCCTTATATAGTAAATAGTTCCCTGACATCAGGAGAGAGAGAGAGACCTCCCATACACCACCTCTTCAATCTGCTGCTGCTGCTATCAGTAAGTTTTCACAGACGCCGAACCTCAGCTTTGTATTTTAATGATGTCTCTGATATCACCTCAGGTACCTCAATCTTAACTACCTGCCGGTTTATCCTGCTCGCACTTTAATTGGTGGCTTGTATGCAGGGCTGCCACCAGAAATTGTGGGGCCCGGTAATAATAAAATATTCAGGGCCCCCCCTGGGGAAGAGCATGGGACAGGGAAGGCTGAACCTTATTGGGGGGGCAGGTTAGGAAAGGCTGGAGAAGGAGCAGGCACATGGGAGGGATCTGTTAGGAGTAGGGGAGAGGCACAGGGCAGGAGAGGCTGTCTGGACTTGGGGGGGGGACGGACGCACAGTGAAAAGCTGGCTGCATTAGAAGGACCTATGTACTTACTTCAGCTGGTCCGGAGAGAGTGAGGGCCCTGGTTGCAGGGCCGCAGCAGTTCAGTTATGCACCGACAGCCATCAAGAAAGCATCGGTGGCATTTCAAATAAGGCACTGGCCGCGAGCCATCACAGCTCGCGGACCGGCAGTCAATCAGGAGCGGCCACTGCAGATTGGCTGCTCGTGGGACAACCAATTAGGAGCGTCAATTTATGATTGATTTTGCTAGAAAAACCGTCAGTTAAGTGGTTAATGCTGACCACCAGGCCCCCTCTCTCTCCAGGCCCGGGACTACAGACCCAGCAGTCGCCCCTGATGGCGGCCCTGCTTGTATGTCACTTCTGGCTCACTGTAACTAACGTTCTCTGGGTTACTAGAACTTTCCAGTATCTTCTTTTCCTCGAGAGTTATATACTGCATACTAAGCTGCCCTAATAATAACAAACCCTCATCACTTACATATCTATTATATTAATAAAAATAATAATACATTTAGTTAAAAGCTGTATATTTAGTAATATATAAACTGCATATTATTATTATTATCATCTAAGTGGGAGTTACATTAGCAAGAAGGAATGAAAATGTAAGGGCTTACTTATTACGGTTTCTGCACAATCACTCAGCTAGCGAGATGTGCTTTAGCAAATGAGTGTACAAAATAAATAAAAGCATAGCTGTCAGTGAGTATACATCACTTCATGTTGTATAGTGGCAAAGCATGCAATCTCTCTTTCAGCTCATCGGGATGTACTTAATGTCAGCAGTGATTCGGCAGTCATCCAATGAGAACTGAGGACATGTTGCTGTCCATCATCATCTTGTTGTATTTGTAACTGCCCTGTAGCTGAGCAAATTGTACACCTCCTTTTCTATGCAAAACTAGCCATTATGGGCTTCATTTACATAAACTCTCCCTTACTGTACATATCCAAAGTGGGATTGTCCCTTCCCTTCACCCCTCTGTTCATAAGGATCAGTAAGTGCATAATCATTCCACTCTGAAATTATGCACTTTTAGTGCAATTGTATTCTGGTCATGCCAAGTGTAAAAACACAAAAGATATGTTACTCCAACTGGTATAGCTTTAATTCAGTATCAGTCCCTCTGTGTTTTTGCTGTATTGTAATTAAAGGGATTAATATGTAAACTAAGACACATACAAACTAAAGTATGCCTCAGGTGTATTAAAATTAGAGATGAGCGGGTTCGGATTCCAGAGATCCGAACCCATCCGAATTTAGCAGAACCAAGTCGGAAACAAGCAGGCTTGGAGTTTCCCGCCTGACTCGGATCTCGAAACCAAGGCAAAACGATAGAGTCTGAAATCTTTTGGTTTCCGAGCTTTCGTCTCTATGATCAATGTAGTATATAAGGGACCATGCGACAGACGCCATTTCACTCCGGCTGCGGAGCCTGAACAGGGAGGGTGAGTAGTGTAGGGCTGGGAGAGGTGCTGGTGCTGTCTGCTGTGTCCTGGGCTGGTGACTGCTGTTCCATTCTGGGCTGGTGTTGTCACTGTGCTGTCTGCTGTGTCCATCTGGGCTGTCTGTGCTGTCTGCTGTGTCCTGGGCTGGTGCTGCTTATCCATTCTGGGCTGATGTTTTTTATGTCTGCTGTGTCCTTCTGGGCTGGTGCAGAACTGCAGATACATCTGGTCTGTTGCTGTGTCCATCTGGGCCCAAGTTCTGGACTATAAAAAAAAAATATATAGTAAAAAAAAAAATCAATCAAAGTGTCTTTTACATTTTTCTGTGTGTGTGTGTGCATGTTAGGCTTAACCGGAGTACCGCACAAGATCCAAACCAGCAAGGCAAGTTGCAACCTAGTGCTGCCCGACTCCAGTCATGCTAAAAAACAAAAAAAATCAGTGTGTTTTTTATATTTTTCTGTGTGTGTGCGCGTGCATGTTAGGCTTAACTGCAGTACCGCACAAGATCCAGCCAGCAATGCAAGTTGCAACCTAGTGCTGCCCGACTCCAGTCGTGATCAGTCTGTCCTCTGTGCCCAAGTTCTGGTGCATAAAAAAAATTAAAATCAATTGTCTTTTTTTCTAATAATTGTCTGTGTGTCTGTGCATGTTAGGCTTAGCCACACAAGATCTACCAAGTCGGCAACGCAAACTAGTGCTGCCCAACTCCAGTCGTGATCAATCTATGCTCTGGGCCCAAGTTCTGGTGCATAAAAAAAATTAAAATCAATTGTCTTGTTTTGTCTAATATTTTTGTGTGTGCACGACTGCACGTGTGTGAATATTGTAACCGCACCTTGGCTACACTGTTGGTGCTTGTGACACTGCTTCAAGACCGCAGAAAATATGGAGGGCTGTCACATGACAGGAGAGCAAGGCTTAGAACCACATGTTGTAGCTGCCACCAGCAGTGCAAGGCCGTCGACTTCCTCGTCCTCTATGAAGGCCCATGCCCCAGGGCTTAAGTCACGCCATCGATATGATAAAGCTACTTGTACTGAAGTTAAGAAAAAAAAATTGAAAGGAAATTTGCCTTTAGATAAACAAAAAATTGCCAATATGCCCTTCACTACACGAAGTGGCAAGGAAAGGATAAGGCATTGGCCTTTCTTTAGGAAGACTGCTGATTCTGATAGCCCTTCGGAAAAAACAACTGTCTGCCCTGAGAAATCGAAATCACAAATCCCAGAGGAGAGTGCAAGTGTTTCCGCGGTTGCCATGTGTGAGCCAGACATAAATACTAGTGTACTGGAGGATCCTCCAAGTTCCAACATTTGTGTGCCCTCTGTAAATGTGGGGAAGGGCAGTCAACATCTTGCAGACGTAGTCATTGAGGATGCTTCTGTGGAATTGCACATGGAAGAGACGGATATTTTGGTAGTTGAAGGCGCTAAGGATGATAAGGATGTTGATGATGAAGATGTTGGTGATGAGGATGTTGATGCGGAGGATGTCCTTTGTGTAAGTAAAAATAAAACAAGTTTTTTATCGTGCGCTCTTTCTAAATATAACTGGAGTGGATTTGGGAGTTGCTATAGCTAGTAAGGTCACCACTCTTCTCATTATACAGGCGCGTTTTTCATTTGGGATAGCTAGCGTTCACCTAAGGAAAAAATGTGCATATATATATGTATATATATATATATATATATATATATATATATGATTAAAATACCTATATATGTAAAAAAATATATATAAAAAAATAAATAAAAATATACTGATAGAATCAAATAACTGTAAGGGGACTATGTTAAATTGAGGAGTTTTATTGTAGTCTTAAACTCATATACTTATGTAAGGACATACAAACACATACAATAATCACAGGGAAACGTGAAGGGAAAGGGAGGGATGACATTGAGGGAATTGCTCAAAGGGTAGAATTAAAAACGTTTGTATAAAAAACCTTTTGGGTAAAACGTTCAAAACATTATAATAAAGTGATCATTTAAAAATAAGTCGATAAACGAAAAATAGCTGACTTCCAAGTAGAGTTGGTTAATGTGGATTATCAAGTATATAGTTTTATAATGCCAGAGAGGAAAGGACTTTTGTAAGTTCAAATAAGTTCAGTATAGGAAATTCTGATGCTTTTGCAGTGGGTGCAACATAAATTGTAGAGAAATGTCAGGATTCCTGATCGTTGTTACTGTTAATTGATGTTTTGATGTTCGGGAGTCCCGAGTCCAGTGGCGGATGTAAATGACTATCAGTGCTGCAGACACTGATTGTGTCGCATGGCAATAAAGGGGTGGAAAGGTAAGTATGTTCGGATGGCGTTCACCTTCACTGTTGTTTGTCAGAGCTCGTGTAGCGTCTCCTTAGTGGCACAGAGGAGGATAGACTGATGCTGCGGGGGTCACTTAGGAGGACAGCACACGTGGCAGGTGATCCGCCAGCGGGTGCTGTGTTCCTGGTTTCCCCGGCTGACATAGCTTCCCCTATCGCCTGACCAACTCTTACCTTCACTTGCGGCTTCGTCCGTCCCGGGTGTTAGCCGCTGCTCCGTCCCTCCAAGCATCCCGGTAACTCTGGTGCTCCAATGCGTGTAAAGTATGATCAGGTAAGTCCGTGTAGGTAAGTGGTCCAACGCGTTTCAGCCAACTCCGGTGGTCTTCTTCAAGGATCTCTAATGGTCCTAATGTAGTGGTTTAAATAGCCATGCTTGTCCTAGTCTCTGTTTAAGATTGATTGAGAATTCTGATAGGTGTATGTTCTTGTCAATCAAAGAGCAAGGGTATCAGGTTAAACACCAGCAGGTGATAATGTATTCCTAATGATTGTCCCGGTCTCTGTTTAAGATTTGTGTAAGTAAGGCAACAGCTGTTGCCCATGGATTGAAAAAGCCAAAGCCCATTGTTGTCATGCCATGACATAAGACAAAAAAATCTATTTCTCATGTGTGGAATTATTTCCATCCCGATCCAGACAACAGTTGTCAAGCAATATGTGCCCATTGCCATGCAAGAGTGAGTAGAGGGAGGGACCTAAACCACCTAGGAACCTCCTCCTTGTTACGTCACTTGGAGCGCATTCATCAAATATCAAAGTTTACATTGCTAAGTTCCAAAACTCAAAACGTAACAAGTCCAGTGTCACCTACCTGCTCCCTCTCTATGAGATCCAAGCGCCTTCGATCTCCAACACCAACACCTGAATCATCAACATCCTCATTCGACATCAGAAGTAGTCCTGCTGCATCCAATGTTGATATTCAAAGCCTGATTGACTCCTCTCCTATCCGTGATTCCTCAAAAGGATCCTTGATGACTACGCCTGTTGCTGCTGCTGTTGCTGTCAGTGGAACGTCATCCCAGAAGGGGACCAGGAGGATGACCACTAGTAGTGTATCCTCCAAAAAACAATTAACTGTTAAACAATCGTTTGCATGGGCAAACAAGTATGACATCAATTACCCATTTGCACAGTAGATTACTGACACCATAACCCGCAAAATATCCGGACATTTTAGACATTCGGCGACCGCTTGTCGAAGATTGCATGACCAGCAGGTACTGTTAAATTTGCCCTTCATCAGCTGAAGCAAGAGGTAGTACCCTCTATATGCTTCAGCAGATGGAGGAACAGCAAAAGGCCATCCAGACCTATACAACGGACTATGACATAGGCCATGGAAGGGGTATGCACCTTACTCAAGCGCAGTGGAGAATAATTTCTGTGTTGTGCAAGGTTCTCAAACCCTTTGAACTTGCGACACATGAAGTTAGTTCAGACGCTGCCAGCTTGAGTCAGGTCATTCTAAAACTGTGCAAAGAGATGTTGGTGAAAAAATTGGCAGCTGCAGCCGCACGTGAAACACCATCATCTCCTCCTTCAGTTTCTGCAGCTCCCAGGAAAAGACTCAATTTTCCTTACAGAATGCCTGCTGGTCATGCAGATTGTGCACCAAAAAATTACATCTGGTCGGAACTGAGAGAACTGCCTACTAGTGACATATCTTCTACCGTGACTATGTGTGATAGGGTCTCCATTCACAGAATGGTGGAGGACTATTTCAGAAATAACATCCTAATAGGCATGTCAGACAGTCCCTTTCAGTACTGGCAGGAAAAAGAGGCAATTTGGAGGCCCATACACAAACTGGCTTTGCATTACTTACGTTGCCCACCCTCAAGTGTGTATTCTGAAAGAGTTTTCAGTGCAGCTGGCAACCTTGTCAGTGATCGGGGTAGGAGGTTACTTCCTTAAAATGTGGAAAAGATGATGTTCATTAAAATGAAATACAAATTCCACGAGGAAGACCTCTACCAACAATTATATAAAAAAAATTACAGAGGCGCCTATGGTGGATTCCAGCGGGGACGAATTAATATTGTGTGAAGAAGAGGCTGTACACACTGATGGGGATGATGAGAACGAGGATGATGACAACTTGTAATGTAAAGCCAGTTTGTGTATGGGATCATTTTCATTTCCATGTTCAATGCACAATGGCAGATTGTTTTATGGGGGTCCAAACAAACCAATAATTTCAGCCACAATTGGCAGTCCTTGTCGCTGAAATGATTGGTTTGTTAAACTGTCCTGTTGCGTATACAACATAAGGGTAGGTGGGAGGGCCCAAGGACTATTCCATCTTGCACCTTTTTCCATTCCATTATGTGCTGATTTGGGCATTGCTGCCTGACATTTTAAATTAATGTTATGGTTGGTTTAGGAACCAATGATTTATTTTTAA
The DNA here is from genome assembly GCA_031769625.1 of Taudactylus pleione. Classification (NCBI taxonomy): domain Eukaryota; kingdom Metazoa; phylum Chordata; class Amphibia; order Anura; family Myobatrachidae; genus Taudactylus; species Taudactylus pleione. The sequence goes on along the minus strand of JAUIMM010000153.1, from coordinate 11,862,023 downwards.
GTTAATCAATTTAACAGCCAGGGGCTGTACCAATTAATTGCTTTTTATTCATTATTCAGCCAGAGGCTGCACCCAATGAATTTTTTTAAATTAATTTATTGTCAATTTTACAGCCAGGGGCTGCACCTATGAATTTATTATTATTAATTATTCAGCCAGGGGCTGCACCCAATGAATTGTTTTTAATTAATTTATTATCAATTTTACAGCCAGGGGCTGCACCAATGAATTTCTTTTTATTAATTATTCAGCCAGGGGCTGCACCCAATGAATTGTTTTTTAATTAATTTATTATCAATTTTACAGCCAGGGGCTGCACAAATTAATTTATTTTTATTATTCAGCCAGGGGCTGCACCCAATGAATTGTTTTTTACTTTTTAAATTAAATTATTATTAATTATTCAGCCCAGGGCTGCACCAATGAATTGTTTTTTAATTAATTTATTATCAATTTTACAGCCAGAGGCTGCACCAACTATCAACTATCAATTCTTCAATCCTCAAGGGTATCCCAACCAACAACTTTGCATAGTCCTCAACTCCAGGACTTAGGACCTCATGCAGAGTCGGTCGTTGCGGCTGCACGGTTGTAAGGGAAAAGGGGCCGGATATGCAAATGATGCACTCGTAAGTTGCGTCCTTAAGATCGGATCATTAGCTGGCCGACCAAGGGGAGGTTGCGGCCGTAACACAAAAAATACGCCCCCTTCTCGTACGCATTACACGTCATCTCCGGCCATATAAGGATTAATCGAGACCATCGGTAACCATCGGAACTGGTCGTAGAGCTTAAGGTTGACCATACCCTCTCTTAAGCACTACGATCAGGTCAGTGTACAAACCACCCATGTCATGTGTGCCATGACACTACTTTGTTAATTATGCACTCCCATAAAACGCCGTTTGCATAATTAGGCACGCCTGCGTTCGGATCTCCACTCCCCCGTTTTCAAGCACCTTCCCCTGTTACCACCCACAAACGCCTCATTCTGTCACTCAAACTACCGACCTGGCTGTGTTCAAGGAGAGAGAAATTTCTGATCATAGCAGCTAGTTTGCGCATGTGCATTGCGAACTTTATGCAAACATCGGTGGCGTACGACCGTGCAGCCACAACGACCGACTCTGAATGAGGTCCTTAGTTTTGGAAGGTAACACCATCTTCCTGACGGTGTTACCCATAGAAGCCTAAGGGCTTCTTTATGCAGTGTGCTGATAGATGGATCCAATCAGATCCCTCCCAGCACCCCCTGCAGTACATGCTTCCTTCTGGCATTACCAACCACGGTATGCATGCGATGACTTGTGGAATGCAACCTGCCAAAGGACTGGTGCAAATTTCGAAGGCGCAACCGATGCAGTATTTCAGTGTTTACAAATGCTACAGTGGGTGTCTCAGTCCTTGCATATTCGGACGCATGGATTTATAGAAGGGAAGGACTTTGTAACTGCATTATCATAAAGACGCAGACACAACTGTGGCAAAAGACAGCTGGGGCTACATCTGTGTCTTTTCTGAATCAGTCTGTGAATGAATGCAGTTGCACTAATATCAGAATGAGAAGGCTCCTTGACTAATCTACTGGAAGTGAGCAAATATCAAATGGGGTGCTTCAATTCCGTGAAAGTCAGTAGTAGTAGTAAAACACTCAGCTATGAAACTGTGGCTGTCTCAGTTGATTGCAGATTAGCTCTATAAAGGGCTAATGACCTTTGAAAATAAAGCCAGGTAGCTGAAACAGAGAGTTTAAAGATTTTACATTTAGAATTGTATATAGTGAGTTTTTCTCGTTATTACGCACTCTTTAACAATAATCCAGGCCCAAATTCACTGAATTAAAGCAACACCACCTTTAGTAATACATGAACAACAAAATAATTTCTGTAATTGGTTAGCACTACTTGTTAAAATGGAAGTTTATAAAGTATAAGGTGAGTCAAACTTTGGATGGTAAAATTACCCAATTAAGGGACAGACAATTTATTTTAAAGATGCATAAAACATTTTAAAAGACAAAATAAATAATAAACAAATGAAAAGCCAATAAACAAATAATCAGATATAATGGGCTTTCCAATGTTCAGCCTCTCACCAATAGTAGGTGCTATGGTCCCAGGCTTAGCAGCTCGACACCACCGCAGAAAGCATAGAAGTCCACAAGGTGGCTGTAATTGGATGTCTCCTCCGTTTCAAATGCATTCCATGTTAACAAGATGTTACATTGACAAAATATTCACATAGTCGCAATTTTTTTTTGTCATTGTCAGGTCTGTGAAGAAGCAGTCTTCAAAACTTATACAGCATGCGTGTTCCCAGTGGAATGTTTATAACACACAGTTATCGGTGAAGAAATATCATGTCATTGAGTAAAGATATGCATAACCAGATTTAAGGTTATATAAACAAACAGCAGTTTATTATCAAAATGCAAAACAGAGGTAGAAATACAGTTTATTTGTGCATCAATACTCAACTTACATGTGGTCAAATCTGTCCTTCATATTGTCATTCATGGGAGGTTTGCTTCATTTTGATAATGGATGGTCACACTTGCACAGAGCCGTAGCTAGACTTTTTGGTGCCCTGTGCCAGAAAGAGCTTTGGCGCCCCCCTCATTTTTCAAATGGACATGATGCACCCAAAAAGGTGGAATTGCCTCAAGGGGAAGGGCCAGGGAAGAGATAGGAGAGGCCAGGAGATGCTGGGGATGATATAAGAGAAAGTTATAAGTTAGAATGATAATAAACAAAAATTTGACAGGTCCAAACAGCGCCCCCTGACCTGTGGTGCCCTGTGCGATGGCACCAGCCGCACTACCCTAGCTACGGCCCTGCACTTGCAAACATCTAAGCACAGGTGCATGTCGTTCCACTGCCTTACACGAATCTCCCATTCTTCCTTCTGATGAATTCTCTTCCTCTCATCCTCTCTTCAGACAACTCTTCATATACTCTCTTTCTTGCTGACCACAGTAATCTGTGTCTCTCTCACACGGACCATTCTTGGCATGTGGTTTGCTCACTCCATATAAGATACTTCTATTACAAACTGTCTCTTTTGAGCTCACCACTGTATCTAGGTCCTTAAATGTCGAGGTCGACCTAACAGTTGGCCATTCTCTAAAAATAAACATAAACACATACTGCATAGTTATTTAATTGTTTTGGATGGGGGAAAGGGGAGTTAAAGGGATATACTGTGGGGAAAAGGGCGGGTTGAACTAGGGAAGAAGTAAGGGATAAGTGCTCTGTGGTTACCAGTATGCGTTAATTAACTAGTGGGAATTGCGCTCCTTTTGATTGTTGTATTTCTATATGAATGAAATGTTATAAGATTCTTGTGTAGTTGTTAACAGTCCAGGTGGGCAATAACTGTAGGCTGGTATTTCTAATATATTGTCTTATGGGTTGGTAGCCTCTAAGTTGGTGCTCATGGTGTGTGTTCTTTTGTCTGGTGGGCAAGAACTTTAGGCTGGATCTTCGGTGAGTGAAAATATTCTCTATGTTGTTACAGCCCTGTGTATTGCAAGTTTTCTTGTTTCTGGTGGGCAAAAACTTCAGGCAGGTTTTTCTTAGAAATTGAAGATGTTTAAATTTACTGCTTGAGTCACCTCAGTACTTTCAGTTCCCCTTCAAGCTTCTCACAGTGTTATGGGTAATTTTGTTGCCCCAGTTGTGATACCTCAGAATAATGAGAGTGCAGTATCAGGGTGGGGGGACAACAATAATACAGCTGGTAAGTGTGTGCTTGATTGTACTTACCCAGATTGCTGCTGGTCCTGCTCCCCTTCCGTGGATGTACTGGCTCAAGATAGGTAGAGTGCAAGTGAGAGGGCTGGTGTGTGGGAATAAGACTATATACTGCTATATAAAATAAACTATTTATTCCAATATTGTTGACAAAGAATGGGTAGGTAAAAAACACAATATAGTCAATGTCCATTTTGTAGACCCAATGCGTTTTGTCCCATATAGGGACTTTTTCAAAGGCAACAAGTGGTGCTGTCTGTTACCTTTGGCTGCTTTATGCGATTCTGTGGGTCCTCCGTTCGCGCACTGATTCACCTGGTTACGCACTTCCGGGTTCCAGTCATGACGTACTGGGTGCCCAGCTGGTGTCAGTGCGCTTGCATGGACTTGTGTTGGATAGTTAATCAGATGTCATGTGATCTCCCGGGTGCTATTGGAATAGGGTTCTGATGTTGGATGCGGGCTACAGTCTTCAGTCAAGGCGGCGACCATTTTGTTGTAGCTCTTATTGCATTAACGTCATTGAAGCAGAGTGTTTTAGTAGCAATCTGCAGTTTATTATTATGGCTGCAGTCGTTTTGTTGGTGATCTTTGTAGCATAGGATCTCCGTATGTGCATCTTGCTGTAATGATGTTTTAATTTTAATGTTTACAAATTTTTAACTTATTGTGAGTTTTTACGATTCAATAAATGTAAGTAAAATCAGCATTTCAATGACCTTGATGTATTGCTATGGCTTCTCTTGCCATCATATATTTATCTGATAATTCACACTACAATACTACTGGAATCTGGTATCTAATTATGAATAGCCTCCACAAAGTGCCAATTATTTTATATGGTATATATTCTGAGGAGAGTAATGGTCCTAAATCAGTTCATTAGAGTATCAGGTATTATTATCATATATGTGCCTGTGTTCATTGAACAATTGTTAAACGTATAAAAACAAATACTAGTACGTATTACATCCTCTATGGGAGTTTGTGATGCTTTATGTATGCATCAGTGGGTGTGTCTATGTATATAAATGGATAGAAATGAATAGGTACATTTGAGCCTCAGGATAAGGTGATATTGGAGGCTCGACTGATAAGCCTATTGGATACTATCCTTACCATCTTTCTCATGATGTATTACGTCCCTGCTTTTCCAGATATACATAGGCTAATTATCGGACCTTTTGTTTTAACATCCCTTCTAGGGGTTTATGTTCAGGCCTTCTGGATGTAGCGTTTGTAATTCGAAAATCCATCTACTTTCTATCCTATCTATTCTTGCTAGGCAATCCTCCCCCCCTCCAATTATATTTAATTCTTTCTATTGCTATGAATTCCAGGACTTTTTGGTCACATCCATGTTTTTTGTCTAAAATGCTCAGAGACACTGTGTTTTTCATACCCTTTGTTTATATTGTTCAGATGTTCTCCCACCCTTGTTTTGAGAGATCTTGTTGTTCGACCAATGTATTGAAGTCTGCATGAGCATGTAAGGAGGTATATTACATGTGCACTGTCGGATGTGAGTGCTTCTTTAATTTTACATATTTTACCTGTATTTTTTGATTGGAATTCCCTAATAGGTTTTGTACTTCTATACTTTAGTTTCTGACAATTTTTACACCTGCCACAATGGTAGAACCCTTGTGAGACCTTATGTCCCTCTAATTTGGTTTGTTCTTTCTTGATATCTGTTTTTAAATGATTATGGATGAGTTTTTGTTTTAGATCTGGCGCTTTCCAGAATATTACATCTGGTGCCTCCGGCAGTATCTCTTTCAAAAGGTTATCCATATGTAGAATGTACCAGTGTTTTTTAGGATGTTTTTGATTTTATGTGAGGTTCTTGTGTATTTTGTGATAAAATAGACTTTATTATTTTGGTGTGTTTGTGGTTTTTCTGACCTGATGAGTAGGTCCTCCCTTGGTTTGGTTTTTAGTTTGGTGTAGGCTTCCTCTACTTTTCCCATATTGTACTTTTTCACTTTGAACTGTTCTTTCAACTCAGTGCCTTGTTCTATATAATCTTCAATGTGAGTGCAGTTACGTCTCAACCTGGTAAATTGTCCCTTTGGAATTCCTCTTACCCAGTTTGGATGGTGGTTGCTTTGTACTAAAATGTAACTGTTCACATCTACATTTTTTGGTGTGTTTTTGTGCGTATTTTTGAGTCTTTGATGAAAATATCTAGATCTAGAAACTCAACTTTCTCCTTACTGTACTTTGACGTAAATATCAAACTTATGTCATTGTCATTGAGATATCTTAGGAATTGTTGTAAGGACCCTTCTTCTCCCTGCTAGATGAACAGTATGTCATCTATGTATCTTCGCCAGAGAACTAAGTTCACCCCAAGTTTGCAATTGGTCCAGATGTTATGCTCCTCCCAAAAACTCATGAAGAGGTTTGTGTAACTTGGAGAAAACTTAGTTCCCATAGCGGTACCCCTACACTGGAGGAAGAATTCATCCTCGAACCACATGTAATTGTGTGTAAGGATGAGCTATCAGGGAGTTCCGATCTAAAAATACAGTTACTATATATAAAATTAAAGAAGCACTCACATGCGACAATGAACATGTAATATACCTCCTTACATGCCCATGCGGACTTCAATACATTGGCCAAACAACAAGATCTCTCAAAATAAGGGTGGGAGAACATCTGAACAATATAAACAAAGGGTATGAAAAACACAGTGTCTCTGAACATTTTAGACAAAAACATGGATGTGACCCAAAAGGCCTGGAATTCATAGCAATAGAAATAATTAAATATAATTGGAGGGGGAGGATCACCTAGCAAGATTAGATGGAAAGTAGATGGATTTTCAAATTACAAATATTACATTCAGAAGGCCTAAACATAGACCCCTAGAAGGGATGTTAAAACAAAAAGTCCGATAATTAGCCTATGTACAGTATATATGGAAAAACAGGGACATAATGCACACAAACTGATACATACATAAAGCATCACAATCCCCCATAGAGGATATAATATGTACTAGTATTTGTTTTTATACGTTTAACAATTGTTCAATGAACACAGGCACAAACTGCAAATTACTGCTAAAACACTCTGCTTCAGTGACGTTAATGCAATAAGAGCTACAACAAAATTGCTGCCGCCATGACAGAAGACTGTTGCCTTCATCAAACATCAGAACCCTATTCCAATAGCACCCGGGAGATCACATGACGTCTGAGTAACTATCCAACACAAGTTCACGCAAGTGCACTGACACCAGCTCGACCCCAAGTACATCATGACTGGAACCCAGAAGTGCGGCACCAGGTTAACCAGCGCGTGAATGGAGGACCCACAGAATTGCATAAAGCATCCAAAGGTAACAGACAGCATCACTTGTTGCCCTTGAAAAAGTCCCTATAAGGGACAAAACGCATTGGGACTACAAAATGGACATTGACTATATTGTATTTTCTACCTACCCATTCTTTGTCAACAATATTGGAATAAATAAATACAGTTTATTTTATATAGCAGTATATAGGCTTATTCCCACACCCCAGCCCTCTCACTTGCACTCTACCTATCTTTAGCCAGTACATCCATGGAGGAGGAGCAGGACCAGCAGCAATCTGGGTAAGTACATCCAAGCACATACTTACCAGCTGTATTATTGTTGTCCACCAACCCTGATACTGCGCTCTCATTATTCGGAGGTATCACAACTGGGGCAACTCAATTACCAACAACACTGTGAGAAGCTTGTAGGGGAACTGGAGGTACTGAGGTGACTCAAGCAGTAAATTTAGACATCTTCAATTTATAAGAATAATTTGCCTAAAGTTTTTGCCCACAAGAAACAAGGAAACTTGCAATACAAAGGGCTGTAACAACATAGAGAACATTTTCACTCACCGAAGATCCAGCCTAAAGTTCTTGCCCACCAGACAAAAGAACACACACGATGAGCACCAACTTAGAGGCTACCAACCCATAAGACAATATATTAGAAATACCAGCCTACAGTTATTGCCCACCTTGACTGTTAAACAACAACCACACAAGAATCTTATAACATTTCATTCATATAGAAATACAACAATCAAAAGGAGCGCAATTCCCACTAGTTAATTAACGCATACTGGTAACCACAGAGCACTTATCCGTTACTTCCCTAGCTCAACCCGCCCCTATCCCCACAATATATCCCTTTAACTCCCCTTTCCCCCATCCAAAGCAACTAAATAACTTAGAATAGAACATTCATCGCTAAACCTTTTGTATATATGGTTTGCAACCATAGAATGATGGGATAATAGCAACAGACTGTGATAGTTAGTACTAGGGGTGAGCGGGTTCGGATTTCTGAAATCCGAACCCCCCCGAGTCCCCCCGATCCGAGTCCGATCCGAGTCAGGCTCGACTTTTCCCGCCTGACTCGGATCTGAAATCGAGGCAAAACGTCATCATCCCGCCTTCCGAGTCTCGCGGGTTTTGGATCCTATATAAGGTACCCGCGTCGGCGCCATTTTCTCACTCGGCTGTGGACAGTGAAGAGGGAGGGTGGGAGTTAGGGCTGTGTAGTGTAGTGTAGTGCTGCTGTTGTCCACTACTTCAAAGTCCATAGGGGCTGGCTGTGTTGTGCTGTGCTGCTGTTGTTAATAGGGGCTGTGTCCACTACTTCAAAGTCCATAGGGGCTGGCTGGACTGTGTTGTGCAGTCAGTTCTCCATAGGGGCTGTGTCCACTCCAAAGTCCTGTGCAGTGTCCCAGTCCTAAAGGAGTGCTGTAGTGTTGTCCAGGGGGTGCTCTGTCCATCAGGGGTGCTCCCCCCAAGTGCTAAAAAAATAATATATTTTCTGTGTTTGTGAATTGTGTGCGCAGTAGCCGCACGTGCATCAACAAAGTAGTGCCAAGCGTGCGCCTGTGTCATAAGTAAAGGGCCGGCTGGCTTGACCGTTAAAGGGTGCTGTAACCCCCGAAAGTACACTCCAGTCCAAACCAAAAAAAAATTATTTTCTGTGTTTGTGAATTGTGTGCGCAGTAGCCGCACGTGCATCAACAAAGTAGTGCCAAGCGTGCGCCTGTGTCATAAGTAAAGGGCCGGCTGGCTTGACCGTTAAGGGTGCTGTAACCCCCGAAAGTACACTCCAGTCCAAACCAAAAAAAAAATTATTTTCTGTGTTTGTGAATTGTGTGCGCAGTAGCCGCACGTGCATCAACAAAGTAGTGCCAAGCGTGCACCTGTGTCATAAGTAAAGGGCCGGCTGGCTTGACCGTTAAGGGTGCTGTAACCCCCGAAAGTACACTCCAGTCCAAACCAAAAAAAAAATTATTTTCTGTGTTTGTGAATTGTGTGCGCAGTAGCCGCACGTGCATCAACAAAGTAGTGCCAAGCGTGCGCCTGTGTCATAAGTAAAGGGCTGGCTGGCTTGACTGTTAAAGGGTGCTGTAACCCCCAAAGTACACTCCAGTCCAAACCAAAAAAAAAATTATTTTCTGTGTTTGTGAATTGTGTGCGCAGTACCCGCACGTGCATCAACAAAGTAGTGCCAAGCGTGCGCCTGTGTCATAAGTAAAGGGCCGGCTGGCTTGACCGTTAAAGGGTGCTGTAATCCCCGAAAGTACACTCCAGTCCAAACCAAAAAAAAATTATTTTCTGTGTTTGTGAATTGTGTGCGCAGTAGCCGCACATGCATCAACAAAGTAGTGCCAAGCGTGCGCCTGTGTCATAAGTAAAGGGCCGGCTGGCTTGACCGTTAAAGGGTGCTGTAACCCCCAAAGTACACTCCAGTCCAAACCAAAAAAAAAATTATATTCTGTGTTTGTGAATTGTGTGCGCAGTAGCCGCACGTGCATCAACAAAGTAGTGCCAAGCGTGCGCCTGTGTCATAAGTAAAGGGCCGGCTGGCTTGACCGTTAAAGGGTGCTGTAACCCCCGAAAGTACACTCCAGTCCAAACCAAAAAAAAATTATTTTCTGTGTTTGTGAATTGTGTGCGCAGTAGCCGCACGTGCATCAACAAAGTAGTGCCAAGCGTGCGCCTGTGTCATAAGTAAAGGGCCGGCTGGCTTGACCGTTAAAGGGTGCTGTAACCCCCGAAAGTACACTCCAGTCCAAACCAAAAAAAATTATTTTCTGTGTTTGTGAATTGTGTGCGCAGTAGCCGCACGTGCATCAACAAAGTAGTGCCAAGCGTGCGCCTGTGTCATAAGTAAAGGGCCAGCTGGCTTGACCGTTAAAGGGTGCTGTAACCCCCGAAAGTACACTCCAGTCCAAACCAAAAAAAAATTATTTTCTGTGTTTGTGAATTGTGTGCGCAGTAGCCGCACGTGCATCAACAAAGTAGTGCCAAGCGTGCGCCTGTGTCATAAGTAAAGGGCCGGCTGGCTTGACCGTTAAAGGGTGCTGTAACCCCCGAAAGTACACTCCAGTCCAAACCAAAAAAAAATTATTTTCTGTGTTTGTGAATTGTGTGCGCAGTAGCCGCACGTGCATCAACAAAGTAGTGCCAAGCGTGCGCCTGTGTCATAAGTAAAGGGCCGGCTGGCTTGACCGTTAAAGGGTGCTGTAACCCCCGAAAGTACACTCCAGTCCAAACCAAAAAAAAATTATTTTCTGTGTTTGTGAATTGTGTGCGCAGTAGCCGCACGTGCATCAACAAAGTAGTGCCAAGCGTGCGCCTGTGTCATAAGTAAAGGGCCGGCTGGCTTGACCGTTAAAGGGTGCTGTAACCCCCAAAGTACACTCCAGTCCAAACCAAAAAAAAAATTATTTTCTGTGTTTGTGAATTGTGTGCGCAGTAGCCGCACGTGCATCAACAAAGTAGTGCCAAGCGTGCGCCTGTGTCATAAGTAAAGGGCCGGCTGGCTTGACCATTAAAGGGTGCTGTAACCCCCGAAAGTACACTCCAGTCCAAACCAAAAAAAAATTATTTTCTGTGTTTGTGAATTGTGTGCGCAGTAGCCGCACGTGCATCAACAAAGTAGTGCCAAGCGTGCGCCTGTGTCATAAGTAAAGGGCCGGCTGGCTTGACCGTTAAAGGGTGCTGTAACCCCCGAAAGTACACTCCAGTCCAAACCAAAAAAAAATTATTTTCTGTGTTTGTGAATTGTGTGCGCAGTAGCCGCACGTGCATCAACAAAGTAGTGCCAAGCGTGCGCCTGTGTCATAAGTAAAGGGCCGGCTGGCTTGACCGTTAAAGGGTGCTGTAACCCCCGAAAGTACACTCCAGTCCAAACCAAAAAAAAATTATTTTCTGTGTTTGTGAATTGTGTGCGCAGTAGCCGCACGTGCATCAACAAAGTAGTGCCAAGCGTGCGCCTGTGTCATAAGTAAAGGGCCGGCTGGCTTGACCGTTAAGGGTGCTGTAACCCCCGAAAGTACACTCCAGTCCAAACCAAAAAAAAATTATTTTCTGTGTTTGTGAATAGTGTGCGCAGTAGCCGCACGTGCATCAACAAAGTAGTGCCAAGCGTGCGCCTGTGTCATAAGTAAAGGGCCGGCTGGCTTGACCGTTAAGGGTGCTGTAACCCCCGAAAGTACACTCCAGTCCAAACCAAAAAAAAATTATTTTCTGTGTTTGTGAATTGTGTGCGCAGTAGCCGCACGTGCATCAACAAAGTAGTGCCAAGCGTGCGCCTGTGTCATAAGTAAAGGGCCGGCTGGCTTGACCGTTAAAGGGTGCTGTAACCCCCAAAGTACACTCCAGTCCAAACCAAAAAAAAAATTATTTTCTGTGTTTGTGAATTGTGTGCGCAGTAGCCGCACGTGCATCAACAAAGTAGTGCCAAGCGTGCGCCTGTGTCATAAGTAAAGGGCCGGCTGGCTTGACCGTTAAAGGGTGCTGTAACCCCCGAAAGTACACTCCAGTCCAAACCAAAAAAAAATTATTTTCTGTGTTTGTGAATTGTGTGCGCAGTAGCCGCACGTGCATCAACAAAGTAGTGCCAAGCGTGCGCCTGTGTCATAAGTAAAGGGCCGGCTGGCTTGACCGTTAAAGGGTGCTGTAACCCCCGAAAGTACACTCCAGTCCAAACCAAAAAAAATTATTTTCTGTGTTTGTGAATTGTGTGCGCAGTAGCCGCACGTGCATCAACAAAGTAGTGCCAAGCGTGCGCCTGTGTCATAAGTAAAGGGCCAGCTGGCTTGACCGTTAAAGGGTGCTGTAACCCCCGAAAGTACACTCCAGTCCAAACCAAAAAAAAATTATTTTCTGTGTTTGTGAATTGTGTGCGCAGTAGCCGCACGTGCATCAACAAAGTAGTGCCAAGCGTGCGCCTGTGTCATAAGTAAAGGGCCGGCTGGCTTGACCGTTAAAGGGTGCTGTAACCCCCGAAAGTACACTCCAGTCCAAACCAAAAAAAAATTATTTTCTGTGTTTGTGAATTGTGTGCGCAGTAGCCGCACGTGCATCAACAAAGTAGTGCCAAGTGTGCGCCTGTGTCATAAGTAAAGGGCCGGCTGGCTTGACCGTTAAAGGGTGCTGTAACCCCCAAAGTACACTCCAGTCCAAACCAAAAAAAAAATTATTTTCTGTGTTTGTGAATTGTGTGCGCAGTAGCCGCACGTGCATCAACAAAGTAGTGCCAAGCGTGCGCCTGTGTCATAAGTAAAGGGCCGGCTGGCTTGACCGTTAAAGGGTGCTGTAACCCCCGAAAGTACACTCCAGTCCAAACCAAAAAAAAATTATTTTCTGTGTTTGTGAATTGTGTGCGCAGTAGCCGCACGTGCATCAACAAAGTAGTGCCAAGCGTGCGCCTGTGTCATAAGTAAAGGGCCGGCTGGCTTGACCGTTAAGGGTGCTGTAACCCCCGAAAGTACACTCCAGTCCAAACCAAAAAAAAATTATTTTCTGTGTTTGTGAATTGTGTGCGCAGTAGCCGCACGTGCATCAACAAAGTAGTGCCAAGCGTGCGCCTGTGTCATAAGTAAAGGGCCGGCTGGCTTGACCGTTAAGGGTGCTGTAACCCCCGAAAGTACACTCCAGTCCAAACCAAAAAAAAATTATTTTCTGTGTTTGTGAATTGTGTGCGCAGTAGCCGCACGTGCATCAACAAAGTAGTGCCAAGCGTGCGCCTGTGTCATAAGTAAAGGGCCGGCTGGCTTGACCGTTAAAGGGTGCTGTAACCCCCAAAGTACACTCCAGTCCAAACCAAAAAAAAAATTATTTTCTGTGTTTGTGAATTGTGTGCGCAGTAGCCGCACGTGCATCAACAAAGTAGTGCCAAGCGTGCGCCTGTGTCATAAGTAAAGGGCCGGCTGGCTTGACCGTTAAAGGGTGCTGTAACCCCCGAAAGTACACTCCAGTCCAAACCAAAAAAAAATTATTTTCTGTGTTTGTGAATTGTGTGCGCAGTAGCCGCACGTGCATCAACAAAGTAGTGCCAAGCGTGCGCCTGTGTCATAAGTAAAGGGCCGGCTGGCTTGACCGTTAAAGGGTGCTGTAACCCCCGAAAGTACACTCCAGTCCAAACCAAAAAAAATTATTTTCTGTGTTTGTGAATTGTGTGCGCAGTAGCCGCACGTGCATCAACAAAGTAGTGCCAAGCGTGCGCCTGTGTCATAAGTAAAGGGCCAGCTGGCTTGACCGTTAAAGGGTGCTGTAACCCCCGAAAGTACACTCCAGTCCAAACCAAAAAAAAATTATTTTCTGTGTTTGTGAATTGTGTGCGCAGTAGCCGCACGTGCATCAACAAAGTAGTGCCAAGCGTGCGCCTGTGTCATAAGTAAAGGGCCGGCTGGCTTGACCGTTAAAGGGTGCTGTAACCCCCGAAAGTACACTCCAGTCCAAACCAAAAAAAAATTATTTTCTGTGTTTGTGAATTGTGTGCGCAGTAGCCGCACGTGCATCAACAAAGTAGTGCCAAGTGTGCGCCTGTGTCATAAGTAAAGGGCCGGCTGGCTTGACCGTTAAAGGGTGCTGTAACCCCCAAAGTACACTCCAGTCCAAACCAAAAAAAAAATTATTTTCTGTGTTTGTGAATTGTGTGCGCAGTAGCCGCACGTGCATCAACAAAGTAGTGCCAAGCGTGCGCCTGTGTCATAAGTAAAGGGCCGGCTGGCTTGACCGTTAAAGGGTGCTGTAACCCCCGAAAGTACACTCCAGTCCAAACCAAAAAAAAATTATTTTCTGTGTTTGTGAATTGTGTGCGCAGTAGCCGCACGTGCATCAACAAAGTAGTGCCAAGCGTGCGCCTGTGTCATAAGTAAAGGGCCGGCTGGCTTGACCGTTAAAGGGTGCTGTAACCCCCGAAAGTACACTCCAGTCCAAACCAAAAAAAAATTATTTTCTGTGTTTGTGAATTGTGTGCGCAGTAGCCGCACGTGCATCAACAAAGTAGTGCCAAGCGTGCGCCTGTGTCATAAGTAAAGGGCCGGCTGGCTTGACCGTTAAAGGGTGCTGTAACCCCCGAAAGTACACTCCAGTCCAAACCAAAAAAAAATTATTTTCTGTGTTTGTGAATTGTGTGCGCAGTAGCCGCACGTGCATCAACAAAGTAGTGCCAAGCGTGCGCCTGTGTCATAAGTAAAGGGCCGGCTGGCTTGACCGTTAAGGGTGTTGTAACCCCCGAAAGTACACTCCAGTCCAAACCAAAAAAAAATTATTTTCTGTGTTTGTGAATTGTGTGCGCAGTAGCCGCACGTGCATCAACAAAGTAGTGCCAAGCGTGCGCCTGTGTCATAAGTAAAGGGCCGGCTGGCTTGACCGTTAAGGGTGCTGTAACCCCCGAAAGTACACTCCAGTCCAAACCAAAAAAAAATTATTTTCTGTGTTTGTGAATTGTGTGCGCAGTAGCCGCACGTGCATCAACAAAGTAGTGCCAAGCGTGCGCCTGTGTCATAAGTAAAGGGCCGGCTGGCTTGACCGTTAAAGGGTGCTGTAACCCCCAAAGTACACTCCAGTCCAAACCAAAAAAAAAATTATTTTCTGTGTTTGTGAATTGTGTGCGCAGTAGCCGCACGTGCATCAACAAAGTAGTGCCAAGCGTGCGCCTGTGTCATAAGTAAAGGGCCGGCTGGCTTGACCGTTAAAGGGTGCTGTAACCCCCGAAAGTACACTCCAGTCCAAACCAAAAAAAAATTATTTTCTGTGTTTGTGAATTGTGTGCGCAGTAGCCGCACGTGCATCAACAAAGTAGTGCCAAGCGTGCGCCTGTGTCATAAGTAAAGGGCCGGCTGGCTTGACCGTTAAAGGGTGCTGTAACCCCCGAAAGTACACTCCAGTCCAAACCAAAAAAAAATTATTTTCTGTGTTTGTGAATTGTGTGCGCAGTAGCCGCACGTGCATCAACAAAGTAGTGCCAAGCGTGCGCCTGTGTCATAAGTAAAGGGCCGGCTGGCTTGACCGTTAAGGGTGCTGTAACCCCCGAAAGTACACTCCAGTCCAAACCAAAAAAAAATTATTTTCTGTGTTTGTGAATTGTGTGCGCAGTAGCCGCACGTGCATCAACAAAGTAGTGCCAAGAGTGCGCCTGTGTCATAAGTAAAGGGCCGGCTGGCTTGACCGTTAAAGGGTGCTGTAATCCACAAAGTACACTCCAGTCCAAACCAAAAAAAAAAAAATTTTCTGTGTTTAGCCGCACGTATATATCAAATCGATATAACATAAATGGAGGACCAAACTTTCTCCGATAAAAATAAAATAGAGAAAGATCAAGAACCACTTCCTCCTAGTGCTGAAGCTGCTGCCACTAGTCATGACATAGACGATAACATGCCATCAACGTCGTCTGCCAAGGCCGATGCCCAATGTCACAGTAGAGGGCACATACAATCCCAAATGGCAAAGTTCAGGAAAATGACCTTGAAAAAGACATTTAAATCAGCTGAAGAGAAACGTAAACTTGCCAATATGCCATTTACGACACGGAGTGGCAAGGAACGGCTAAGGTCGATCCCTAGTATGTTCATGACTAGTGGTTCAGCTTCACATGACGATGGAAGCCCTCCTCCCACTAAAAAAATCAAAAGAGTTAAGCTGGCAAAAGCACAGCGAAGAACTGTGCTTTCTAAGAAGATATCACAAATCCCCAAGGAGAGTCCAAGTGTGGTGGTGGTTGCGATGCCTGACCTTCCCAGCACTGGACGGGAAGAGGTGGCTCTTTCCACCATTTGCACGCCCCCTGCAAGTGCTGAAAGGAGCACCCACAGTCCACTTGCTGATATGCAAATTGAAGATGTCACTGTTGAAGTACAACAGGATGAGGATACTGGTGTAGCTGGCGCTGAGGAGGAAGTTGGCGAGGAGGATTCTGATGGTGATGTGGTTTGTTTAAATCAGGCTCCGGGGGAGACAGTTGTTGTCCGTGGGATGAAAAAGCCCATCACGGTCATGCCTGGGCAGAAGACCAAACATTCCACCTCTTTGGTCTGGCAATATTTCTATCCAAATCCGGACAACAACTGTCTTGCCATATGTACCATATGTAAAGGTGAAATAAGTAGGGGTAGGGACGTCAACCACCTAGGAACATCCTCCCTTATACGGCACCTGCAGCGCGTTCATAAAAAGTTACTGTCAAGTTCAGAAACTTTGGCTAAGACCGTAAGCAGTCCAGGGACACCTAAATCCCGTTGTCCTGTTGTATCCAAGTGCCTGCAAACCACACCGTCAACTCCCTCCTCGTCAATTTCCTCCTTAGTCAGGATCGGAAGTAGTCCTGCAGGCCATGTCACTGGCATGACTGACTCTCCTATCCGGGATTCCTCTGGAGGATCCTGCATTGCTACACCTACTGCTGCCGCTGCTGCTGTTGCTGCTGCTGGGAGTCGTTCATCATCCCAGAGAGGAAGTAGGAACACCACTACTTTTACTAAACAATTGACCCTCCAACAGTCTTTAGCGAGGAGGATGAAGTACGACAGCAGTCATCCTGAAGCAAAACGTATAACTGAGGCCTTGACTGCTATGTTGGTGTTAGACGTGCGTCCGGTATCCGCCATTAGTGCAGTGGGATTTAGACAATTGATGGAGGTAGTGTGTCCCCGGTTCCAAATCCCATCTAGATTCCACTTCACTAGGCAGGCGATACCGAGACTGTACAGAAACGTCAGAAAAAGTGTCCTCAGTGTCCTGAAAAATGCCGTTGTACACAATGTCCACTTAACCACGGACATGTGGACAAGTGGAACAGGGCAGACTAAGGACTATATGACTGTGACAGCCCACTGGGTAGATGTATCACCTTACGCAGCAACAGCAGCAGCGTCACCAGTAGCAGCATCTCAGAAACGCCAGCTCGTTACAAGGCAGGCTACGCTGTGTATCACCGGTTTCAGTAAGAGGCACACCGCCGACAACCTCTTAGAGAAACTGAGGGAAATCATCGCCCAGTGGCTTACCCCACTTAGACTCTCCTGGGGATTTGTGATATCTGACAATGCCACCAATATTGTGCGGGCATTACATCTGGGCAAATTCCAGCACGTCCCATGTTTTGCTCACACAATAAACTTGGTGGTGCAGAATTTTCTGAAAAGCGACAGGGGCGTGCAGGAGACGCTTTGGGTGGCCCGAAAAATTTCTGGCCACTTTCGCCATTCAGCGACTGCGTGCCAAAGACTGGAGCGCCAGCAAACACTCTTGAACCTGCCCCGCCATCACCTGAAGCAAGAGGTTGTGACGCGGTGGAACTCAACCCTCTATATGCTTCAGAGGATGGAGGAGCAGCAAAAGGCCATACAAGCCTATACATCCACCTATGACATAGGCAAAGGAGGGGGTATGCACCTGACTCAAGCGCAGTGGAGAATGATTTCCGTGTTGTGCAAGGTTCTCCAGCCCTTCGAACTTGCCACACGTGAAGTCAGTTCAGACACAGCCAGCTTGAGTCAGGTCATTCCCCTCATCAGGCTTTTGCAGAAGCAGCTGGAGAAAGTGAAGGAGGAGCTAAGACGGAGCGATTCCGCTCGGCATGTGGGACTTGTGGATGAAGCCCTTCATTCGCTTTGCCAGGATTCCAGGGTGGTCAATCTGTTGAAATCAGACCACTACATTTTGGCCACCGTGCTTGATCCTAGGTTTAAAGCCTATGTGGTGTCTCTCTTTCCGGCCGACACAAGCCTGCAGAGGTGCAAAGACCTGCTGGTGAACACACTGTCAGCTGAAGCGGAACGTGACACGTCAACGGCTCCTTCTTCATTTTCTCCCGCAACTGGGGCTGCCAGGAAAAAACTTAGGTATTCTAAGCAACCCGCTGGCGGTGATGCAGGGCAGGCAGGACCAAGTTTGGACATCTGGTCCGGACTGAAGGACCTGGCAACAATTTCTGACATGTCTACTGTCACTGCATATGATACTGTCACCATTGACAGAATGGTGGAGGATTACATCGGTGACAGCATCCAAGTAGGCATGTCAGACAGTCCATACCTGTACTGGCAGGAAAAAGAGGCAATTTGGAGGCCCCTGTACAAGCTGGCTCTATTTTACCTGAGTTGCCCCCCCTCCAGTGTGTACTCCGAAAGAGTGTTTAGTGCAGCCGGGAACCTTGTCAGCGAAAGGCGTAGGAGGTTGCTTCCACAGAATGTGGAGAAGATGATGTTCATCAAAATGAATTATCAGCTCTTCCAGGGAGACCAGCCTCCAGAAGGTACAGAGGGACCTGTGGTGGTGGATTCAAGTGGGGACGAGTTAATACTTTGTGAGGATGAGGATGTACACACTGAAGAGGGTGAGGAATCGGTGGATGAGGAGGATGAGGATGACATCTTGCCTCCGTAGAGCCAGTTTGTGCAGGGACACATTAATTGCCAGCTTGTTTTGTGGGGGCCCAAACGAACCAATCATTTCAGCCACAGTTGTGTGGCAGACCCTGGCGCTGAAATGATTGATTTGTTAAAGTGTGCATGTCCTGTTTATACAACATAAGGGTGGGTGGGAGGGCCCAAGGACAATTCCATCTTGCACTTCTTTTTTTTCTTTGCATTATGTACAGTTTGGGGCCTAGTTTTTCTAACTGCCATCCTGTCTGCCACTGCAGTGTCACTCCTAGATGGGTCACGTGTTTGTGCCGCCCACTCGTGTCGCTTAGCATAGTCATCCAGCTACCTCGGTGCAACCTTTTGGACATGAAAACACTATTGTGAGGTGTGAGGTGTTCAGAATAGACTGGAAATGAGTGGAAATTAAGGTTATTGAGGTTAATAATAGCATAGGAGCAGAGAAACCAACAAATTCTGTGATTTTAGCTGTTTTTATGCTTTTTAAAAAAAAATACAGATCCAAAACACAAAACCCAGAACCCAAAACACGGAAGGGTGGTTTTGGCAAAACCAATCCAGATCCAAAACACGAAGAAAGATCCAGATCCAAAACCAAAACACAAAACACGAAAAGTGGCCGGTGCACACCCCTAGTTAGTACAAATATAGTGTGCTTAAAAATCATACAATTTAGTTGCAGATATAAACTTAAACAACAACATTTGAAAACATGTACAAAAATGGGAACAGTGAGTGCTAATGTGCACTGTCAGGTTATATATCAATAACCACTGAATACACACACTAAGTCAATTGCACTGGGACCCTTGGTATGGAATATAATGATAATGTAATTGTTGGTGATAAAGCCTGGGGGGGAGAATAGCGGTGTCCCACTGTCTCTTCCAGTGCATGCAATAAGGATGTTCTTAATTAGCAAGTCTAGTATAGGTGGTGGCTTGTCCTGGTGTATTGCTGTTGGTGGCTGAAGATGTTTTGACCCGCATAGGGTCTTCCTCTGGGAGTTGGAAGAGGAAGACCCTATGCAGGTCGAAACGCATTGGAGGCACACCACGTTATCATTGCAATCTTCTCCCCACTAGTCCCCGCACTAAGGCACTGTAGTTTGAGACCTCATACAGATGCACCACGTGATCGGCCTCGATTACATGACCCGGAGGAACAGAAGTCCAGGATGCTATTGCAGAGTACCCGCATCCGCTGACCAGAGGACACGGAACACGGACGGGAGGAGGAGGGATCCAGCCACAAACAGTGACAGGAAGACAGGTGAGTCTCTGTAATGGAGGGGGAAGCAGGCTGAGAGCGTGAGAGGTCTCGACCAGCAGGTCCCCTCCCCAGACAGGGGACTGTAAGGCCATTAGCCAGAGTGCAGGACACAGTCTTTAATAAGACATATCGCTCACTCAGGCTGTTAGCTATTACACCCCCAGTCTGGAGACCCTGCCCCCTAGTCCGAGTGGTCTCCTCCTACCTGACCAGAAGATATCTTCAGCCACCAACAGCAATACACCAGGACAAGCCACCACCTATACTGGACTTGCTAATTAAGAACATCCTTATTGCATGCACTGGAAGAGACAGTGGGACGCCGCTATTCTCTCCCCCCCCCATGCTCAATCACTAACATTGACATTATCATTATATTCCATACCAAGGTCTCAGTGCAATTGACTTAGTGTGTGTATTCAGTGGATATTGATACATAACCTAACACTGCACATTAGCACTCACTGTTACAATTTTTGTACATGTTTTCAAATGTTGTTGTTTAAGTTTATGTCTGCAACTACATTGTACAATTTTTAAGCACTTATTAAGTAAAACTATATTTGTACTAACTATCACAGTCTGTTGCTATTATCCCATCATTCTATGGTTGCAAACCATATATACAAAAGGTTTAGCACTAAATGTTCTATTCTTTGTCTGTATATTTAAAGTAGGGGTGTGCACCGGCCACTTTTCGTGTTTTGTGTTTTGGTTTTGGATCTGGATCTTTCTTCGTGTTTTGGACCTGGATTGGTTTTGCCAAAACCACCCTTCCGTGTTTTGGGTTCTGGGTTTTGTGTTTTGGATCTGTATTTTTTTTAAAAAGCATAAAAACAGTTAAAATCAATGAATTTGTGGGTTTTTCTGCTCATATGCTATTATTAACCTCAATAACCTTAATTTCCACTCATTTCCAGTCTATTCTGGAAACGACTGTGGCTGAAATGATTGGTTCGTTTGGGCCCCCACAAAACAAGCTGGCAATTAATCTGTCCCTGCACAAACTGGCTCTACAGAGGCAAGATGTCATCCTCATCCTCCTCATCCACCGATTCCTCACCCTCTTCAGTGTTGTGTGCATCCTCATCCTCACAGAGTATTAATTTGTCCCCGCTGGAATCCACAACCACAGGTCCCTCTGTACATTCTGGAGGCTGGTCTCCCTGGAAGAGTTGATAATTCATTTTTATGAACATCATCTTCTCCACATTTTGTGGAAGCAACCTCCTATGCCTTTTGCTGACAAGGTTCCCGGCTGCACTAAACACTCTTTCGGAGTACACACTGGAGGGGGGGCAACTCAGGTAAAATAGAGCCAGTTTGTACAGGGGCCTCCAAATTGCCTCTTTTTCCTGCCAGTACAGGTACGGACTGTCTGACATGCCTACATAGATCCTGTCACTGATGTAATTCTTTAACAGACAGATGCATGCTTGTCGCTGCTGCTTTGAGGATGCAGGTGCGGCTACAGCCCACACAATTGTGGACCGCACTTTGAGGGTTACACCACCCTTTAACAGACAGACACACGCTTGGCGCTACTGCTTTGAGGATGCAGGTGCGGCTAATGCGCATACATTTCACACACAAAAACAGAAAAAAAGAAGATTATTTTATTTTGTTGGAGCGGACTTTGGGGGTAACACCACCCTTTAACAGACAGATGCACGCTTGTCGCTGCTGCTTTGAGGACAGTATCATATGCAGTGACAGTAGACTTGTCAGAAATTGTTGGCACGTCCTTCAGTCCGGACCAGATGTCCAAACCGGCCCTTGACTTATGACACAGGTGCACACTTGGCGCTGCTACTGTGTTGATGCACGTGCGGCTACATTGCACACAAGTCACAAACAGAAAAAAAATTGTATTTTATTTTTTGGAGCACTTTGGGGGTTACACCACCCTTTAACAGACTTATGGGACACAGGTGCACGCTTGGCACTGCTCCTTTATTGATGCACGTGCAGCTACAGTGCACACAATTCACAAAGACAGAAAAAAAAGATTTTTTATTTTTTGTGGAGCGCACTTTGAGGGTTACACCACCCTTTAACAGACAGACGCATGCTTGTCACTGCTGCTTTGAGGATACAGGTGCGGCTACAGCCCCCACAATTCACAAAGACAGAAAAAAACAGAAGAATTTTTCTATTGTTTGTGGAGCGCACTTTGAGGGTTACACCACCCTTTAACAGACAGACGCATGCTTGTCGCTGCTGCTTTGAGGATGCAGGTACGGCTACAGCCCACACAATTCACAAAGACAGAAAAAAAAAGAAGAATTTTTTTATTGTTTGTGGAGCGCACTTTAAGGGTTACACCACCCTTTAACAGACAGACGCATGCTTGTCGCTGCTGCTTTGAGGATGCAGGTGCGGCTACTGCGCATACATTTCACACACAAACACAAAAAAAAAGATTATTTTATTTTGGTTGGAGCGCACTTTGGGGGTTACACCACCCTTTAACAGACAGACACACGCTTGGCGCTGCTGCTTTGAGGATGCAGGTGCAGCTAATGCGCATACATTTCACACACAAACAGAAAAAAAGATTTTATTTTTTTGGAGCGGACTTTGGGGGTAACACCACCCTTTAACAGACAGATGCACGCTTGTCGCTGCTGCTTTGAGGACAGTATCATATGCAGTGACAGTAGACTTGTCAGAAATTGTTGGCACGTCCTTCAGTCCGGACCAGATGTCCAAACCGGCCCTTGACTTATGACACAGGTGCACACTTGGCGCTGCTACTGTGTTGATGCACGTGCGGCTACATCGCACACAAGTCACAAACAGAAAAAAAAATTGTATTTTATTTTTTGGAGCACTTTGGGGGGTACACCACCCTTTAACAGACTTATGGGACACAGGCGCACGCTTGGCACTGCTCCTTTGTTGATGCACGTGCAGCTACAGTGCACACAATTCACAAAGACAGAAAAAAAAGAATTTTTTATTTTTTGTGGAGCGCACTTTGAGGGTTACACCACCCTTTAACAGACAGACGCATGCTTGTCGCTGCTGCTTTGAGGATGCAGGTGCGGCTACAGCACCCACAATTCACAAAGACAGAAAAAAACAGAAGAATTTTTCTATTGTTTGTGGAGCGCACTTTGAGGGTTACACCACCCTTTAACAGACAGACACATGCTTGTCGCTGCTGCTTTGAGGATGCAGGTGCGGCTACAGCCCACACAATTCACAAAGACAGAAAAAAAAAGAAGAATTTTTTTATTGTTTGTGGAGCGCACTTTAAGGGTTACACCACCCTTTAACAGACAGATGCATGCTTGTCGCTGCTGCTTTGAGGATGCAGGTGCGGCTACTGAGCATACATTTCACACACAAACACAGAAAAAAAGATTATTTTATTTTGGTTGGAGCGCACTTTGGGGGTTACACCACCCTTTAACAGACAGACACACGCTTGGCGCTGCTGCTTTGAGGATGCAGGTGCGGCTAATGCGCATACATTTCACACACAAACACAGAAAAAAAGAAGATTATTTTATTTTGTTGGAGCGGACTTTGGGGGTAACACCACCCTCTAACAGACAGATGCACGCTTGTCGCTGCTGCTTTGAGGACAGTATCATATGCAGTGACAGTAGACTTGTCAGAAATTGTTGGCACTTCCTTCAGTCCGGACCAGATGTCCAAACCGGCCCTTGACTTATGACACAGGTGCACACTTGGCGCTGCTACTGTGTTGATGCACGTGCGGCTACATCGCACACAAGTCACAAACAGAAAAAAAAAATTATTTTATTTTTTGGAGCACTTTGGGGGTTACACCACCCTTTAACAGACTTATGAGACACAGGCGCACGCTTGGCACTGCTCCTTTGTTGATGCACGTGCAGCTACAGTGCACACAATTCACAAAGACAGAAAAAAAAGAATTTTTTATTTTTTGTGGAGCGCACTTTGAGGGTTACACCACCCTTTAACAGACAGGCGCACACTTGTCGCTGCTGCTTTGAGGATGCAGGTGCGGCTACAGCCCCCACAATTCCCAAAGACAGAAAAAAACAGAAGAATTTTTTTATTGTTTGTGGAGCGCACTTTGAGTGTACACCACCCTTTAACAGACAGACGCATGCTTGTCGCTGCTGCTTTGAGGATGCAGGTGGAATCAAGACGGGATTTGGAATTCGGGACACACTACCTCCATCAATTGTCTAAATCCCACTGCACTAATGGCAGATACCAGACGCACGTCTAACACCAACATAGCAGTCAAGGCCTCAGTTATACGTTTTGCTTCAGGATGACTGCTGTCATACTTCATCCTCCTCGCTAAGGACTGTTGGAGGGTCAATTGTTTAGTAAAAGTAGTGGTATTCCTACTTCCTCTCTGGGATGATGAACTACTCCCAGCAGCAGCAACAGGAGGAAGTGGTTCTTGATCTTTCCCTATTTTATTTTTATCGGAGAAAGTTTGGTCTTCCATTTATGTTATATTGATATATACGTGCGGCTAAGGCGCACACAAACACAGAAAATATTTTTTTATTTTTGTTGGAGACTAGTGCACTTTGTGGGTTACACCACCCCTTAAGAAATGAGCCAGCCGGCCCTTATGGGACACAGGCGCACGCTTGGCGCTGCTCCTTTGTTGATGCACGTGCAGCCACAGCGCACACAATTCTCAAACACAGAAAATATTTTTTTATTTTGTTTGGAGTGCCCTTTGGGGGTTACAGCACCCTTTAACGGACAAGCCAGCCGGCCCTGTACTTATGGGACACAGGCGCACACTTGGTGCTGCTCCTTTGTTGATGCACGTGCAGCCACAGTGCACACAAATCACAAACAATGAAAATATTTTTTTATTTTGTTTGGAGTGCCCTTTGGGGGTTACAGCACCCTTTAACGGACAAGCCAGCCAGCCCTTTACTTATGGGACACGGGCGCACGCTTGGCGCTGCTCCTTTGTTGATGCACGTGCAGCCACAGTGCACACAATTCACAAACACAGAAAATATTTTTTTATTTTGTTTGGAGTGCACTTTGGGGGTTACAGCACCCTTTAACGGTCAAGCCAGCCGGTCCTTTACCTATGACACAGGCGCACGCTTGGCTCTACTTTGTTGATGCACGTGCGGCTACTGCGCACACAATTCACAAACACAAAAAAAAATTATCTTTTTGCACTTGGGGGGAGCACCCCTGATGGACAGAGCACCCCCTGGACAACACTACAGCACCCCTGTAGGACTGGGACACTGCACAGGACTTTGGAGTGGACACAGCCCCTATGGACAACTGACTGCACAACACAGTCCAGCCAGCCCCTATGGACTTTGTAGGAGTGGACACAGCCCCTATGGACAACAGCAGCACAGCGCAGCACAGCACAACACTACACTGCACTACACTACACTACACAGCCCAGCCAGCCCTAACTCCCACCCTCCCTCTTCACTGTCCACAGCCGAGTGAGAAAATGGTGCCGACGCGGGTACCTTATATAGAATCCAAAATCTGCGAGACCGGGAAGGTGGGATGATGACGTTTTGCCTCGATTTCAGATCCGAGTCAGGCAGGACTCGGATCGGCCTCGGATCGGGGGGGTTCGGATTTCAGAAATCCGAACCCGCTCACCCCTAATTTAAAGGGAGGACACCCTTCTATTCAGCAGCTCACCAAAACCAATAGATCGCCCAGTGTGCTGTGTTTATCCATTTTTCTACTCAATTAAATAGCTTGACTACTAGGAGTGTGGGATAACTCCTATACAATATAGCAGCTAGTGGTTATAGCCAGCACCATCAATCTCTGAGCGCTGACCAATAAAAATTCACTCAACATACTGCATAGTACATTTGCTGCTTGAAACATGTCGAAATTAGTTTATTAAACTTATGGTTACAATGAGCGGTTTAGTTGCTGACAGAACAATGCTTTATACTTAAAGCCCAAGAGGTCAAAATAATAGCAGCTGCACATTCATCCACTTTAGTGCTCTAGTGCAACTGTATGTAGATGGGCTTGACCCACATATGGTGATGCAAGTGGCTAATTGTCGCTCAAATGGTCAGTCGGCAGAGCAGGTAGTTGCAGAAATTAATCACAATAGCCCCTTTGCTTGCCAGAGGTCGCTGTCAGTATTATCTTGGTCAGTGCCAATCGCAGGAAGGCTACCCTTATGCGTTTCTCAGCATATAACTTCTGCCATTTCATCGGAGGGGTACAGTCATAGACTCCTTGGAGTTCTATTTAGACTGGAGGCAACCAATCCAATTTTTGCCATTTCTTAGGCAATTAATCTGACTATGTTGTGTAACAAAAGGTAAGTGCATTTATGTAACATTCATTTTTTAAGATGTGTTCTTACAATACAATTAATAAGGTTGTCAAAAATATTAACACATAAATAAATAAAATAAGCATACCATGGCATCACTCAGAACATGTTAATAGGAATCTTCACAGATGTGGCATTCTAAGATAAAAATAATAAAAAAACATTAAAAATACACAGTGGAGCAAAAAAATCATAAATCAATGATGAAATGTATTATAGACTCTTTATTAGAAATGTGTGTCGACCCCCGTGCTTTGGTTTTGGATCTGGATTCATCTTCATGTTTTGGTTTTGCAAAACCACCCTCACATGTTTTTGTTTTGGATCTGTATTTAAAAAAAAAAAAGCTAAAATTACATCATCGTGACCTGTTAGCATGCAATCCAAAACCAGAGTTCGGTGTAAAAATCAGAGTTCCGTACTGCAGGAAGATCCGTTCCAGGACTTGGTTCAACTTGGTACCCAAAAGTGATTCCGAACTCGGACTCGGTTCAGTTCGGGACCCCTACAGTTGTTGTTGGTTCTCTGAGAACCGGACCCGCACATCTGTACTCTTTAGTTAATAACCCCAAAGGGAATAATACACATTTTTAAGCAGGTTCATGAAAATGTATCTCTTAAATATGTCTAAAAAAAACCTCTATATGTAAAAACATTGCTAGGCAAAAGTAGGGACGTTTCTAGAGAGGAGGGGGCCCGTGTGCAGTCTCCGACACGGGCCCCCTCCTCTCCGCCCGGTGGCCGGCAGTGCACTGAGCTGTGCGTGGCCAGCGCCGGAGTTATAGACTCTGGGCACTAGAGTGTGCCCAGAGTCTATAATGTATGCACAGGTCACTGGGAAAATGGCTGTGGTAAAAGCAATTTCTGCATTACAAACAGTTTGTGGTGCACTATGTAGAGACAAGGACATGCTGTTAGAGCACTAGGATTGGATGAACTCAGTTCAGGAACCATAAAGTTGGTGCATGAGTGAAATGACAGAAGCTACTGGGCTTTATGAAGCTCCTCCACATGAGAGGGAGAACAGAGTTGATACAGATGCAGAGATACTAGAAGACAGACCACTACAGCAAGCAGCAATAGCTGAGTACTGATAATGCTGTTCTAGTGAGCTAATACAATGAAGATATCTATAGACAATGTTGAAGACAGCACTGATTACTGCAGAGCTCTGATATCTGTGCTGATAATTAGAAGCAGTGCTGTACTGTACAGCAAGGAGTTCTGATGTCTGCTCTGGGGATTGGAGTCAGAGCTATAGTTGTCACAGCAGAGAGTACTGGTATGTGTACTGTAGATTGGTATAGCTCTGCTGAGTTACAACAGATTTTGCTAAATTCAAAAACTTATGCTAAAAAAATTAACAACAAGCAGTCCAGCGTCAGCTAGCTCCCTTCTTTCTGCTAGATCTGAGCACTTGCAATCTCCACCACCAATACCTTCAATATCAATATCCTCAATCATGATCAGAAGAAGTCCTGCATCCAATTAGATAAGACTGAGTCTTCCTCTATCAAGGATTCCTCAGAAGAATCCTTGAGAGCTAGACCTGCTGCTTCTGCTGATGGGGGTGAATCTTTATCCCAGAAGGGGACTAA
Source organism: Taudactylus pleione (assembly GCA_031769625.1). Classification (NCBI taxonomy): domain Eukaryota; kingdom Metazoa; phylum Chordata; class Amphibia; order Anura; family Myobatrachidae; genus Taudactylus; species Taudactylus pleione. Next base: position 11,834,392 of record JAUIMM010000153.1, on the reverse strand, counting down.
GAAGACTACTACTAGTAGTAGCTTAAGAAAACAACTGACTATTAAACAGTCCTTTGATAGAAGAAGCAAGTATGACAGCTGCCACCCAGTTGCACAGTGAATCACTGACACTAAAACAGTTATGCTAGTATTAGATCTGTGTCCAATATCCATCATTAGTCCAGTGGGTTTTAGACAGCTAATTGAGGTCCTGTGTCCCCACTACCAATCCAATCTATATTCCACTTCACTAGAAAAGCAATCCCCCAACTGTACGTGGATGTTAAAAAAAATATGATTAGTGACCTCCAAAATGCAGTTGTGCAGTACCCAATGTCCACTTAACCACAGATATGGGGACAAGCGGAACAGGGCAAACTAAAAATGACATGACTTTCAGCCCACTGGGTGGGTGTATTGCCTTCAGCAGCACAAACAGCAGCAGTATCTAACAAATCTAGCTCATTCAGAGGCTACTCTCTGTATCATCAGCTTCACTAAGAGGCATAATGGTGTCAATCTCTTAAAAAAACTCAGGTAAGTAATTGCAGAACGGCTTGTCCCACTTGAACTCTCCTCAGGATTTGTAATTTCTGACAATGCCACAAATATTGTGACAGCATGACAGCTGGGTGAATTCGATCACGTCCCATGTATTGCATACACAATAAATTTGGTGGTGCAGAATTCTTTGAAAAATTACAGGAGATGCTGTCTGTGGGCCAAAAAATGTTGGGACATTTTCAGTATTCAGCAGCTGCTTGTAGAGGACTGCAGCACTTGCAAAAAATAAGTTTAATTTGCCCTGCCACCAGCTGAATCAAGAGGTAATAACAAGGAGGAATTCCACCTTTTATACTCTTCAGCAGATAGAGGAACAGCAAAAGCCATACAAAGCTACAAAACAAGCCATGACATAGGGAGAATGTACCTTACTCCAGCTCATCGGAGAATACTTTTTGTGTTGTGCGAGGTGTTGTAGCCCTTCAAAGTTGCCACCTGTGAAGTGAGTTACGACACTGCCAGCTTGAGTCAGGTGATTCCTCTAATCAGACTTTTTGAAAAGCAGCTTGAGAAACTGAAGGAGCTGAAATTAAGTAATAATTTTGCAGTCAAGTATGTCGGACTTGTAGATCAAGTCCTTTATTCACTTTGCCAAGATCCAAGGGTTGTCAGTATCTTAAAATCGCATCAATACATTTTGGTGACTGTCCTTGATCCTAGGTTTAAATGGTATGATGTGTCTTTTTTCCAATGGCCTGAAGAGATGTAAAGAGCTGTTGGCAAGCAAGCTGTCAGCTCAAGCGGCATGTGACACATCTCCTTCTTCAGTTTCTCTGGCAACTGCAGCTGCCAGGAAAAGACTTAGCTTTCCTAAGAGACCCACTGGTGATGTAGATAAGTCAACACAACATTTTGACATCTGGTTGGGTCTAAAAGAGTTGCCCAAAATTAGTGACATCTCTACCGCCACTCTATCTGATACGGTCACCATTCAAAGAATGGTTGAAGATTATTTTAATGATAGCATCCAAATAGGCATGTCAGACAGATCCTTTGGCTACTGGGAGGAAAAATAGGTAATTTGGAGGCCCTTACACAAACTGTCTTTGCTTTACGTAAGCCACCCACCCTCCAGTGTGTACTCAGAAAGAGTTTTCAGAATAGCCTGGAACCTTGTCAGTGATCGGCATAGGATACTACTTCCTCAGAATGTGGAAAAGATGATGTTCATCAAAATGAACTACAAATTCCAGGAGGAAGACCTTTACTGGTAATTATGTCAAAGTCCAGAGGCACATGTAATAGTGGATTCCAGAGAGGATGAATTAATATTGTGTGAAGATGATGGATGCACTGAACATCTTGCCTCTGTAGAGCCAGTTTGTACGTAGATACGTATAATTGCCAGCAATATCAGCTGCCCATTGGTAGCTTGTTTTGTGGAGGTCCAAACAAACCAATCACTTCATCCACAATTGGCAGTTCCTGTGCGCTGAAGTGATTATTTTGTTAAACTGTGCATGTCCTGTTTAATATACAACATAATGGTGGATGGGAGGGCCCAAGGACAACTCTTGGGTGGGTGGGAGGGCCCAAGGACAACTCTTTTGTTTGCATTATGCGCTGTTTGGGGCATTGCTAACTGACATTCTTATAGTTTATTAAACTGCCATCCTGTCTGCGTAGCAATGTTTCATACAGTACATGTCCTATATTTTTTTAAACTGCTGTGCGATTGCACCGCTGCTCTGTCAATTACTTTAGCCTGCCAGCTTGCTGCAGCCTTTGGCCTATAGTGGTGAAAAGTAGTGAAAACAATATTGTGAGCTGCGAGGTGATCAAAATTGACTGGAAATTACTGGAAATTAATTTTATTGAAGTTAATAATACTGTAGGAACAAAAACAGGCCGAAATTATGTGATTTTAGCAATTTTGACCAATTTTTGAACAAAACATAGATGCAAAGCCAAAACACGCGAGGGCGGTACAAAAACAATATTTTTTGCCACATTGGACTTTACTCACAATTTGTATGATAGAGTAATTATAAGAGAGAGATTTCTAGTGAGGCACAGACATACCCGACTTGTGTCATGCAAAGAGACTTGTAGCAATGCACAGTATAGCAGCAGGTACAAATAAGTGTGTCTTAAATGTATGCCACATCTGAGTTACAAAGAAACATTTAGTGATGTACAGTTATTTACAGTACATCATCAGGCATCATCATCAGTACATCATCAGTGTAAATGATTCATAGGGCCATATTCAATTTGGAGCGAAATGTTGGAATCGGCGATAATTTATCGCCAATGACGTTATTTTCGCCTATTTCAATTATCCCCGTATTCAATTTCAAAGACATTTTGCAGGTTCGGACAATCTTTTAAAAAAACGGGGATAACTTTTCACCACCGAAATAGGTGGCGAAAAAACATGCAGAATTGGGGTTTAGGGGTGCAGGCTTAAAAAAAAATAGCCTGCACCCCTGGGAATGTCATTTAAAAATAAATTGTGACAAAAAAAGTAAAAAAATTAAATAAAAAAATCGGGACACCACAAAAAATGTACTTTAATTTTGGGGGTAAAAAAAAAATTAGGGAACACGCTTCTAAAATAGCCAAATTAAATTCAACGGGGTTCCCAAGTATGCGGCAGGTGTTTTCTTCATTGCGGGAGAAGCGGCAGGTGCATTTTTGCAGAATTTTTAAAAATCATTTTAGGCACTTAAAAAAATGTTTACCCCCATTTGCATGTACCCCAAATTTGGTAGCAATAGTTATTTTTACCCCCAAAAAATGTAAGTGCTATTCTTCACCCCTTCTTCGTAGCCGCAAATATACACCTGCCGCGGCTATTAGAAACCCCGACTTCCTTCAGTAGGTAAAAATGGGGGTACCCATAGTGATCCCCCATTTCTAGACATCTTTAGGGGGGTCCCTGGAATATTTCCAGAAAATTCCCGCTTTTTGGCGATACCTTTCCGCCGGCTCTTGTTTTCGTTGATTTCTAATTGAATACGGGGATAAAGCGGGCACGCGCCCGATACTTTATCCCACGAAAACCTGCGATGTGGATCGAAAAGTCCAGCACTAACTTTTCGCTCCCAAATTGAATATGGTCCATAGTGTATAATGCACCTGAGTTAAAAAGAGACTTTAAGTGATGCAGTTTTCGATGGTACAGACACGAGTACAAACAAATGTAAGTGGCTCCTATGCCTTTCTAGGACGAGACCAGGGACATTTTAGGGAGGCAGTGACTAGTCTATGTGAAAATGTCTTCTGCACTGGGCTAGATATAAATGGAGAGATATAATATCGTCTATTTTACAGATTTATGTGAAGACATAGCTAAGGAGTACTCAACACAGAGTTTCATACTCAAGAAGTTATTGTTCAGAATAATAAGACCCCAGTCCAACAATTCTGGAAAGTGTACCATTGATAGAGTGGACATAGGATGTTAGAACTATTGTAAACTTGATGTCTTTCAAAGTGTAAGTCCACCATTACTAATTATTCCTTAATAGAGTGTGAGTGTGTGGTTGTATGTGACCGGGAGGGGAAGACTAGGACTAGAGTTTTGAAAATTAGGATTTAATAGTTTGTGTTAAGGGTAAAAGGGATGGAGGTTTCTATGTATAAGGAGTTGTAAATTTATTGGGTTTAGCCTTAGAAGTAAATTTGGTAATAACTATTTTGGGGGCGTGTTGTGATAGTAAAGAATTGGTGTATAGGGTTGGACAAAAATGGTTTAGGAGTTACTGTATATGTAGGGAATTGAGGACTATGGACATTTTGGTGTGGGAAATTAAATCTAAATGTCTTTAATGAAAATACATGTAAATGCATGTAATTTAGCACTCAATTTAGGTATTCCTTTAGAAAGGTGCTTTTAAAAATGCTAATTGTAGTTGTAAGTGAACTACTAACTTAATAGTTGTAAAGTTTAGACTGTATCAAAGTATCTAAGAAATGGTATCAAAAGATGTAATATAGCCAAGTACAAAGTGATGAATCTATTTGTGTAGATTTTGTGGGGGTGGGATAGTTTAATTACATTTTAATTAATGTTTTGATTTGTTATTTATTTGCCCTTATTTTTTATTCTCTCCTTTAATAGATTTACAAGAAAAAACCCTTTGGGGGTTTCTTTGTCAACATTGTGTACTAATGTGCTATCTTATTGGCTGGAGGAGAGAACAAGGTTCACTACATCTACACTTTAATATATAGGGATTTCCCCAAACTGATCCCTGGTACATCCCCTCTATAACTTTTGATGAATGGGGGGTATGGGGAGAGTGTGAGGAAATGAATATGGGGATGGGGACGGAATGAACTAGGAAGACAGTCAAGGATAAGCGCTCTGTGGTTAACAATGTTGTCTTCTATCAGGAATTATAATCCCTATCAGGAATTATAATCCTTTAGCTCATGGAATCTTATGTGAATGGCTCTCTAAATTTAAGATATTGTGTGGATCATGTATAGCTGTCGCTTAACAGTCCAGGTGGGCAATAACTGTACACAGGTACTTGTGGCATGTAGGTGGTTATGATAGTCTTTAAACCGGTGGGCAAAAGCTTTGGGCTGAATCTTGAAACAATGTTATAATTCCTTAAATTGATACAGTCATGTGTGATGTAAAAACTTTAGGCAGATTGTTCCTAATGATTAAAGGCAGCTCAATCTGCTTGTAGCACCTCCAGTTCCACTTCAAACTTCTCACAATATTAATTGTTAATTGTGGTGTCACCAAATGTGGTACCTCAGAAATAATAAGAGCGCAGTATCAGGGTGGGAGGACAAACAATTAAGTGTAGGGTTACTCTCAGGCCCGTAGCTAGGGTAGTGCAACTGGTGCAGGGCACCACAGGACAGGGGGTGCTGTTTGGGCCTGTCAAATTTCTGTTTAATATCATTCTTGCTTGTAGCTTCCTCTTATTTCATCCCCTGAATCTCCTGGCCTCTCCTATCTCTTCCCTGGCCTTCTTCATGAAGCCATGGCCCTTTTTTGGGTGCATTATGTCCCTTTGAAAAATGAGGGGGGTGCCAATGCTCTTTCTGGCACAGGGCACCAAAAAGTTTAGTTACAGCTCTGGTTACTCTTACTTACCTTAAATGCTGTTGGTCCTTCTCCTCCCTGTGAGTCTGCTTGCTTGAGACAGGTTGAGTGCAAGTGAGAAGGCTGGGGTGCAATATTGAGCTATATGTCGCTAAAATCAATTTATGTTTATTTAAATTACATCAATAAAATGGATAGGTAAATGGCAATAGAGTCAATGTTCATAGTGTAGACCCAACACGTTTCATCCCTTATGGGGACTTTTTCAAGGGCAAAAGGTGGTGCTGTCTGTTACCTTAGGCTGCTTTAAGTCTTTCTGTGGTTCCTCCATTCTCGCGCTCATTCACTCGGATGCCGCAGTTCCGGGTTCCAATCAGAGCTTCCTGGATGAAAATTCTTGTGTATATTTAAAGGGTGTGCAGCCTTTTGACAACCGTAAGACCTTCTCCCCTCAAGCGCTCTACATTTCAGAGGTATTTCTGGCTGCTTCTCTTGCTTCATGCGCAGTGGCACAGCTTATATGCCAGGTGGTGTGCGCCCAATGTGTGACATTAAGAATGGCCACAAGCAGTAAAGGGGCTTTTCCTCAGGTAGGGACCAGCAGAGGAGGGTTTTCCCTCTACGGAAGACATAAAAGAGATCGGGCCTGATCCAGAGGTGCATACAATTTGCATGCAATGTCAATGTTCACTTAGTTGAGTGATTATTTGCAACTGCATATGTGCAAAAAAATCAGAAAACCCCTACTGCACATACGTTACACAGAGTATATGCACAAAGGTGCTGCAGCGATCAGGATAGATGTATCAGAACTGGGACGGCAAAGTCATGGGTGTTCCTGGGCGATTACTGGGATGTGGCTAGAAGAGAAAGCAAAACTAGGTCATGTTATGGGAGTGTACTAGACGTGCTAGTGGCTGTGTTACAAAAGCAACAGCTGCAATCACAGAGGTCATAGACAGATAGAGACACTGCACCTGCACTTGCTTGTGCAAGTTTAAATGGTTTTTGTGTTGGTGCGTCAATGGTGGCATCTAAGGAATCATCTAAAGTATTACAGTGTGCAGAACAGGGCCGTCTCTTCTATTGGGCTTGTTGGGCAGATGCCCAAGGGCCCGAAGCTTCTAGGGATCCACCAACCCACTCACCTGCTGCCGTGGCCAGTTGGTAAATTTAAATAATGTTGACAGTATCACTTTTATCATTGTGTTGTCAACATTATGATTGTTGACATCCCTAAGTGAGCAGGTGGTACATAAGTTTAATATGCATAAAGATTATCCTACTTGAAGCCCAAATCATCAGCAAATAGTTTTTATTTATTTACTTTAACAAAAAAAAACACCATTTGTCACCATCAAGTTGATGATGATGTAAGAGGCAAGTGTGGCCAATACCTCAATGCTGAAAACTAAATTTTAGACTGCTCTATAAATACTCATTAGAGGCATGTAATGGAGGTCTCTTCTCTTTCTCACACTCAACTGAACTCGTTAGTACACCTATAGATAGATTTTGTGGCTACCTAGAATGCCTCCGCCGGCTTTATTTGTATCAAGAAGCGAGAGCTCACTCCAAATATATATATGGGTTTATTTTTATTTTGACACAGGGTCATAAGTAGGGGTGAGGGAGCAGTGCCATTGTACAGAGCGCAGGTATCTGCAGACTGCACCATTGCTGCACCATGGCCCTTGCTTTTGGCTAGCAGGGTGCATGGAATGGCACCCTGCAGCCAATATTGCTGCTGCAGTGCCACCCAGAGTGTTCATTGGATGCTCCAGTTACAGATTTTGCAGTCAAGTACAAGTATCTATCTATCTATCCATGCTGTACACACCAAAGCACTAATATAGAATTTGTGAATTTGTTTTTATTAGGCCTATTTACTAAAGAAAATTTGCAGGATATCTCCCAAAAAAAAACTTTTCGGGTATATACAGCTATATGTTAGTTACAGATAAGATAGTGTATAGTGCAATTAGCATGAGGTTCAGAGTCCTTCCGATGAGGGTGAAAGTCATCTGATGTGGGGTGGCAAGCCCTCCTGATACCCCTGATGGAGGGGAAAACCAACTTATGTGGGTAGTGAGCCTGATGTGAGGGATTTGAGGACTGTGTTTGAGTCAAGAAACTGTAAGACTGCTATTGTGATGGAACTACAAATCACAAAATGCCCAGTCTACTGCCAACAGCTTAACATGCTGGGAAGTTGCTCCTCCAAAGATCTGCACCTAGATCCAGTTGCTGGTGTTGAAGCCGGATGATTGGCTGAGACAGAATCTGTTTAAAATCAAGATCTACAAGACGCCATTTTGCGACTGGTCACAAAATGGCTATTTTAGCTACAACTGTAAATAATCCTTACATATTCAGTGATGACAAGACATGTTTTTGTAGATTTGTCTGTAACAAATAATCAAGAATACACAAAAACACTGATATACTCAGACAGAGTGAATTTGAAAACAATTGTTAGGGATTTAAGCTATCGTGAGCCATTGTAGGCATGGTATCTGATGGGGTCAAGCTGAATAAACCATTGTATTTAAGTCTGAGGCTTAAACAAATTAGCCTTACCTGCGTGATCTCATCAAGCCTCATTTTATCACATGTGTAAACACATTGCCTGTCATTGTTGTAAGCCCAGTAATATCAAAACCAAGTAAAGCAGAGAAATATATATATATATTAAATTCATGATAAATATATGCATGCACATAGACAATCGCATGTGTATTCGCAATGCGTGCAAATATACACACAATTACATGAAAAGTTTCCGCAGTAATAAAGGTTATCTAGGAGTGGCGAGTGCAGTGGATTTCTGACTTTGTTTACGCGGTTAATTTTTTAGTAACCTTTTGTGATCATAGCTTTCCCATGCACCCCATGTGCAAACTCGTTTATATTAACCTGTGTCAGCTGTCTTTTTGGTAGTATGATAGAAGCTATGTTAGGTGACTGCCTTACCTTTAAAAGCCATTAGCTGGCAGGTGAGCTTTAAACCAGGTAACATTTCTTCAGTCTGAACTATGTGATAACAGCTACCAGGTTTCCATCAGTGTGACGGATAGTGTAGGACCTGCAGAAAAGTGGGGCCCCGTGATGTGGGCTGGGGGCTTAAATGCATTGATCAATCCATGAACCAAATCCCCATTATTTATTTATATATACATCATTGTGAGTGTTTAAACATGGTGAGTGCTGGGTTTTCTGATTATATATATATATATATATATATATATATATATATATATATATATATATATATGGAAAAGAGGTTTAAGAAGCAGGTGATGGACCCCAAGAGGACTGCAGCCACCATTTAATGAAGTGACTTTGAATCAACTTTTTTACCATTCACATATTGCACTAGTTACACGTTCTTTTGTATTAATAAGGGAATCATCTTTTACTGTGCGCTACCCTCACACTCCTTTCACCATATATATATATATATATATATATATACATATATATATATGAAAAACAAAATGTGGAAGACAAGCGCCTCATAGCGTATTATGTTTTACCACGGAATACCCACACCATACGTGGCCAATATGCGTACCGTTAAGTGCTCATCCAATAGCTTATATGAGATCTTTACATCACGCCTGAACCTTTAGGATGGTACTTTAGCTCCTCCAGCGTAGATATATGCCAGAAGGAAAATATTCACATAGTGTATTACCATAGATAATTTTATTCTCATACAGTAACACATATCCAAAAATTGCGTAATTACATTAAAGAACAACAAAAAAAGGCTTATCTGAAAGAATCACTGGGTCAAACAACAGAGGTCCCCACTTCCTCAACGCGTTTCGTCGCTTACACCATTAAGGTTGGACTTCATCAGGAGGATCACATTTAGAAGGAACATATACCACCTTATATACCCCACTTCATTATCCCATATGACCATAACAGTCCTCAACCGGATTTCCGATTATTGGTGCCATTTTAGGCATCATCGCGCATGCGCGGGATTCCCCGCGCATCGCGAGTATATACACTGATGTCTGATTCAGTAAGCGCCATTTTGGACGCTATCACGCATGCGCGGGACTCTCCACGCATCGCGAGTGCACAAGCAGGCACTAGACTGTGGGCGCCATACTCGTCCCCTTCGCGCATGCGCAGTGGTCGGCGCACACCACAAATATTTTGACAGGGCTTAACTCTGTCTCCGTTAGATATTAGCATTAACAATACATGGTCCCTTGCCCTTCCCAATCACATAAGCCCTAACTTATTTGCTATAACTCCGATGTGATTCCTATTACTAAGGGGAGAACAATAACCGCGGCCATTTTGGTGTAGTCCATATTAATAAATGTATGGGTGCCATTTTGTCTGAGTATTTGTACTCACTCTATAGAATAGACACAAGGGACCCAAATTACGTGTGGTTACTCACACATCCACCATAAATAAATACACAGATAATAACAATACAATTAACTATAAAAACTCTTATAATATATTAAATAAATTACTAACAATAGCCCTCGAAATACGCTAGATAAATTGTCAATAAACAATAAACCTGTTTATGTCTTACAAATTCAATATGTAAAAAGTAATAATATTAATGAATTAAAAATATTTTTTTTTTAAATATTTTAAAAGATCATTTCTAAAAGTCTTTAAAAACAATACAGAAGAGAGATGAAAAATTATTAATATGCGATCATGTTAAAGGATTCACTATAAAAACGGTGCAATATATATATATTAAATTCATGATAAATACATGCATGCACATTGACAATCACATGTGTATTCACAATGCGTGCAAATATACACACAATTACATGAAAAGTTTCCGCAGTAATAAAGGTTATTACCCGAAGTTTTATTTATATTTGCAATGCTGTGAAATGTACGTTATATTATATTTATGGTTTAGTACATAAGTATATCATGTTTGGTGCCATTCTGATCCGCTGTGTATTTGCAGATCTACGGTTCTATCGGTGGGGAAATCGCTACAAGCATCTGCAAGTTATGAACTATAGGGAATTAGGCGATAGAATGTACAATGTATGAAGTGTTCATTGCATAGTTATGCGGCAGGAAAAAGTACACAAAGAGCCACTGTGAGGCTGAACTTCTCAAGTACAAACAGACCAATGAACTATGTCATAACAGAAGACCAAAGAAGAAGAACCAATGTGAAGATGCCAGCTCATGCCTATTGTATTGCTTATCTCTGTTCAGGTACATAACCAGGCTCTCTGACCCTAGTTGGCTAGTCATATTTCTTGTTCCTGTGACGGAGGTTTCATGTTGATACCGGAATCTGGATTCAGAGCACCTGCGTATGTATCGATTGTACCATAGTTATTGTAACCTTTGCACGTAGTGTCTAGATCATGTGCAATAGCGTACCTTTTTCTTTTATGCCTAAATAATAACTTTTTGTGCTTCGGAACCACAATCTGAGTCAGAAGGTATTTATTTCTGTGTGCGACTATTCGCAATGCTTATTAGTGTCATCTAAGGTTTAGAGGTTATAGGCAGGATTCCTTAGAGGTTGTAGGCAGGATTGCATAGAGGTATTAAGCAGGATATAACACTGGTGCCCCAGGCCCCCGCCTCCTATGCCCTCTTACCCTCAGCTCCGTCTGGTGCATCCTTGTTGACATGCAGCTCCTGGAAGATCTGCAGCTTGCCTTATGCTTGGGCCCACCGCACAGGTCCATGGCTAGAGCTGCCACCAGGGTGGAGTGGGATGGGGAGTTGTGGATGAGGGGGGGCGCTAGAGTCACACTGGCATGAGAAGCTCCTGAGGAGCAGCAACATCAATGAGCAGGGACAGGATAGGGACATGATAGATGGAAGTGGCATCCGATGGTCTGCCATTTACCAGTCAGCCATGATGGTACACTCTGGGTACATATTTACAGCCCTAAGTGGGGTGAATATATTGTGGGCAATGGAGGAGGTGTCCCTTCAGTGCTGGCGCCTGGTGGAAGGCGCCTTCATTGTCTCCCATAGTTATGCCCCTGCATATGTATTATTCATAGTAACTCAGTAAGTGTGTTTTTTTGCAGCACACATTTTATGCCTGCTCATTTGGTGTAAATTTGGCCAAATCTAAATGAGCCTCTATGTTAGGTACAAGTTTACCATAAAACATATTTTAAGGAAAAATTGTTGGCACTTTCTCTGGAATCCTTTGTACACCACCCCAATGATTAATTAAGCAATTGGAAGTTTCCTATTAGCTTAATTAGCCCTTATTTCTCACCTGCAGTGCTGTCCTCCTCTTCCAGTTCTCTTCTCCAGTGTCACAGACAGCTCCCATGGACCTCCGGGCAAAGGACAGGTATTACCCCTAACCCTGCACCCCCACCCTGCACACACTACCTACAAAACACTACCCTTAACACTGCACCGCCTACCTGCACACATTACCTACACTATCCATAACCCTGCACCTCCCCCCAGCCCACACTGCCTACACTACACTATCCCTGACCCTGCACATACTAGCTACATTACACTACCCCTAATGCTGCGACCGCTCAATGCACAAACTACCTACACTACACTACCGCCGCTAACCGTGCACCCAATTCCCACACACACTCCATATATTACACTGCCACTAAACCAGCACCTGCTCCCAATTCACACTACATACACTACATTACCCCTAACCCTGCACACACTACTCACACTTACTGCCCCTAACTCTGCACCCTCTCCCCGCATACACTACCTGCGCTAGATTACCGCTAAACCTGCACCCGCTGCCCGCACATGCTACCTACACTACACTAACCCTGCACCTGCTCCCCACACACACCACCTACACTACATTAACACTGCACCTGCTCCCTCACACACTACCTACACTACCCCTAACCCTGCACCTGCTCCCTGCACACACTACCTACACTACACTACCCCTAACCCTGCACACACTACCTACACTGCCCCTAACCCTGCTCCCCGCACACACTACCTACACTACACTACCCCTAACCCTGCACCTGCTCCCTGCCCACACTACCTACACTATACTACCCCTAACCCTGCACCTGCTCCCTGCACACACTAACTACACTACACTACCCCTAACGTTGCACACACTACCTACACTGCCCCTAAACCTGCTCCCCGCACAATCTACCTACACTACACTACCATTAACTCTGCACCTGCTCCCTGCACACACTACCTACTCTGCACTACCCCTAACCCTGCACCTACTCCCCGAACACACTACCGACACTACACTACCCCTAACCCTGCACCTGCTCCCTGCACAAACTACCTTCACTACACTACCCCTAACCCTGCACACACTACCTACACTGCCCATAACCCTGCTCCTCGCACACACTATCTACACTACACTACCCTTAACTCTGCACCTGCTCCCTGCACACACTACCTACGCTGCACTACCTACAGTACACTACACCTAAGCCTGCACCTGCTCCCTGAACACACTACCTACCCTACACTACACCTAACCCTGCACCTGTTCCCCACACACACTACCTACACTACCCCTAACCCTGCTCCCCGCACACTACCTACACTGCACTACCCCTAACCCTGCACCTGCTCCTCACACACACTACCTACATGCACTACCCCTAACCCTGCTCCCTGCACACACTACTTACACTGCACTACCCCTAACCCTGCACCTGCTCCCCGCGCACACTACTTACACTACACTACCCCTAACCCTGCATCTACTCCCCGCGCACACTACCTACACTACCTCTAACCCTGCACCTACTCCCCGCGCACACTACCTACACTGCACTACCCCTAACCCTGCACCCGCTCCCCGCACACACTACCTACACTGCACTACCCCTAACCCTGCACCCGCTCCCCACACACATTACCTACACTGCACTACCTCTAACCCTGCTCCTGCTCCCTGTACACACTACCTACTCTACACTACCTCTAACCCTGCACCTGCTCCCTACACTACCCCTGCACCTCCTCCTGCACACTACCTACACTACACTACCCCTAACCCTGCACCTGCTCCTGCACACTACCTACACTACACTACCCCTAACCCTGCACACACTACCTACACTACACTACCCCTAACCCTGCACACACTACCCACACTGCATTACACCTAACCCTGCACTGAACACACTACCTTCACTAGGCTATCCCTAACCCTGCACCCTCTCCCCGCACACACTACCTACACTACATTACCCCTAACCCTGCACCAGCTCCCCATGCATTAAACTCACTAACATGTATTATTGTGTTACCATATAATAACCTTCTTAAATACAATGTAACTTAACTTCTAAAATAAAGACACAGACAACAGTGTTAACATTTAAATATTTTGTCAAATTTATACATACACTACCTACACTACACTATTCCTAACCCTGCACCCACTCCCCACACATTACCCACACTGCGCCACAATTAACCCTGCACTGAACACACTACTTTCACTAGGCTACCCCTAACCCCTAACCCTGCTCCCCGCACACACTACCTACACTGCACTACCCCTAACACTGTACCTGCTCCTGCACACTACCTACACTACACTTCCCCTAACCCTGCACACACTACCTACACTACACTACCCCTAACCCTGCACCCACTCCCCACACACTACCCACACTGCGCTAGTCCTAACCCTGCACTGAACACACTACCTTCACTAGGCTACCACTAACCCTGCACCCTCTCCCTGCACACACTACCTACACTGCACTACCACTAACCCTGCACCCTCTCCCCGCACACACTACCTACACTGCACTACACCTAAACCTGCACCCGCTCACCGAACACACTACCTACACTACATTACCCCTAACCCTGCACCAGCTCCCCATGCATTAAACTCATTAACATGTATTATTGTGTTACTATATAATAACCTTCTCAAATAACTTAACTTCTAAAATAAAGACACAGACAACAGTGTTAGTGTTTAAATATTTTGTCAAATTTATGTTTGACAAGTCATCAAATTTTAGACTATGAGTTAATACTAATAATGGTGATGGCACAAAAAGAAAGCACAGGACAATAACAACCAAAACAGCTCAAACAAACATGCACACAAGCCAAGCATTGGTGATCAACTCTCTTTAACCTTCAACTACCGGTCCAGGTGGTATAGCCATTTCCTGTCCAGGACAATTGGCTGTCCCCTTACTCCACTTTAATAAGAGCGCACCCACTAAGCCTAACTATTAACATAAACTAACTCCAAGTATTGTTCTTTTCTGCCGAGTGAGGCCTAAACCGATGCGCCGCCACCATAACTCAACCCTGTAATAAGAAACACCTCAACCAGCAGAAAAATTCCCCCCCGAAAAAATAGCCAATCCGGCAGGACTAAAATGCACACCATCTCCACGAAACAAATGTGCATTCCGGAATTGAATGAACACATGCTCCACTACACCACCACCATTCTCCAACATGTACCTCACCACTGCAGTATTGACCTTCCTCCTAGCCACATCCAACCGCGCACCAGAACCAGCATACCTCCAAACACTCCTATGGACAATGAAAGACCACAACAACTTGCAGGAAGGCAGGGCTTCTGCTATCAGATGGATCTAATGACAATAGAGTGCAAATCCAATGCAGTGCACTGACCTAATCGTTCACACGCAGTGAACCACAGATACGCCATATCGACAAGACATGGAAACTTAACAAAGAGGGGGGAAGGGTGAGAGGACCAACGTAGCTAACCAGACTTGAGGCAAAAAACATTAAAAAAACCCGGGGTAAACTAACAATCACGCCATATCATATAATTCAGAAGCCAATTGGACCTCCGGGGGAAAATAAAAAATTCCTCATAGACTCCCGCAGTAGGTCGGCGACTAATATATCATCGGAACGCAGCAATAAAATGCCACCAACCAAGGGATTGGATATCCCTGACGGATAAGCCAGCAGAAGCCGCAGATGAAGCAGCTCCTATTCTAAATGAGTGAGTACCGAACTCACCCAGCTCAAGCCCTGAAAAATGCCAAACAACGCTTCAAAAATGAAAGAACTGGTATTTCGTAACTGGGGATCCATCCTCGTGCATCTACCATGCCCCATCCCGTTCACCATCTGCTCAAAGTCACGCGCCAGCTCCAGTGGACATACTGCAGGAAAAGGATATGGTTGAAGTGAAAGCCAGCACCCTCTACCAGCCTGGTCTTTGTCGGAGCACTGTATAAGGCCTAGCATCGCTTCCGGGCATACAAAGTAAGTCCACAATAGTGAGTGGTGGGTCAGCCCTCTTAAAGGGGACAACTAATTTGCAG
Source organism: Taudactylus pleione (assembly GCA_031769625.1). NCBI lineage: Eukaryota > Metazoa > Chordata > Amphibia > Anura > Myobatrachidae > Taudactylus > Taudactylus pleione. The sequence continues at coordinate 11,818,528 of JAUIMM010000153.1, read as the reverse complement.
ACCCAAAACGCTACATGAAGCGTCATGGCAAAAACCTAATTGAAACAGCAAGTATTCAAAGCTGAAAATAAAAAACAAACTGAAGGGACCGCAGCCACCAAGTAAAGCAACATGGACATATCAATGGGATGCCTGCAGTCAACCGCTGTAGGGGTTGACCTGGACCAACCCCTGCAGGCCCTTGAAATTATGAAGGACCTGCAGGGGTCGGGTCTTTCATATAACGCAGAGAAAAATTGACCGCAATCCCAATCTGTATACCAGGCACATGGCTGGCAACAAAATGGACATTGAGTAGCAGGCAACACAGAATAAGTCAAGGTAGCAAATGAGCAACAGGAAGAGAGGACGAACTCTGACGGTCAAGCGCATGCAACACGCCCAGGTTTTCACGACAAAATCATACTAGCATTACCCAAGCAGTCCCCCTAGAGTTCTAAGCAACCACAATGGGGAGCAGCTCAAGCAACAACATGTGAACCCCTACACAGCCCACATCAACGGCCAAGATGAAGCGCACCACGAACTGTTGAGGTAAGCTCAAAAGCCAGTCGCGCCAGCAGCATCAGTAAAATTGGAGCTGAGTGTTACAGCCACTTCCCTATGAGGATATAGCCATAGCCAGTACCACATATGACTAATGCAGATATTCAGTGACATTCAAATGTTCCTGAGGGCGGGTTTCAAAGTAGCACACTGCAAATATAAAGAACCCGCCTGCCAATTATGGTAGGAGCAATAGGCCTCCTCACCCATGCCCCCTCCCATTGCTAGCTGTCCCAAACTCCTTCCTAGCTTTTGTGTTAAGGGTGAAACAAACTGCCCCTTGTTAATCCTGACACGAGAAATCTCTGACACAGCCCCCCACTGAATGGCCACATTATCACAGTGCACTACCGCAACTTTAGATGCCGTAGGGGAAACTGAACTAACCTTGCTAGAGGAACTGGACCTGCTAGACCTGCACCAAGAACGGTGCCGGCTACTACGTGACCATTTTTTTCCCCTATCCACAGAATCTGGGGGAAGAGGAGGAGCAAGAAACGCCCATGCTATGCTTTCACGCCGGCGCATTGGACTCAAAAAGAGGACTGGGACATGCACCACCAGCCATCTAAAGACTGGCCACAGCAGGCTCGTACACCACGACTGTCGAAGGTGTACCTGTGGAAACATCATCAACACCAGAAGACGTGGTAGCTGCAAAAAACACCACAGGGGTAGGAATAGCAATAACAGGGTTGGGGGAAGAACAGGTGTTTTAACACCCAGCGCAGCAAAACGCCAACAGGCACAGACGCATCTGAACATGTGAAGGCAATGGGGAAGCAGCAACTGTTAATGACTGATCAATTGATGACCCAGGTGTGGAAGACTGGGATGCTAGCAAGGGGGTCAAAAAACACTGGCCAGAGATGACAGTGTATGGAGGGCAGCAATATCAGCAGCTGGATCAGAGGAGGGGGGTTGCCACAGCCACGGGAGACAATGCATTTGGCACAGGTGTAACAACCAGCGCAGTAGCGAGGGTGGTTCCAATGGAGCATAAGCTCCGGGTGTCAAAAAGGACAGAGGGCGCCATTAAAAGTTCCGAAATTCATGGGGCACTACATAGTATGATGGCCGCCTGTTAGTTTTATCTCGGTTCATTTGTTCTATATCCTAAATAAGTTATGTATTTTAAAAACATATTATTATGGAATAATAATAATGGTGGTAGACAGAATATGACATGATTAGTAGCACTCACATTAATATAGGTGCAATGTATATTTGCGAAGTAGGAGAATAGCTGAGAAGGGAGCTTCCCATAGGTGTTCCGACTCCAGTGAAAGCTGCTTGGGGTCATAATTGCAGTAATAAGCTGTGCACCCTGTAGAATTTCACTCTAGCACATGTATTCTGTTAATTTAAGTTAAATGCTCAGAATATATATTACAATCTCCTATATTGACTGATAACAATGATTCAAAGGAAATAAAAGTCAGATCCTAGGTGTTATACATAAATAAAGCAGTGCCAAAGAAGCTACCCCTTAATGTCAGATAGTGCATCCCTAAAGCATTCCATTCCCCTAATGGGACCTCAACGCCCAGCATAATACTGTCACTGTTTGCTGTTTTTCTCTTCACCTCAGTATTCCCCCGCAGGCTAGCCATAACCCACTAGCACAGTTCAGTACAGGGAGAAGGGCACTAATGACATGCACTTTCTCCAGGCACCAAGGTTCCACCTTTGGTAACAACTGCCGCAGTGTTGGACAGCCGACCAGGCAGCACCCTGGGTTTGCAGAGCCAGGACTGCCTAGCTCTATGCATGGGAGACTAAATTACTGCTGGCATAACAGCAGGGGAATTGGCACCCCGGACCTGAGCACCCACAGGAGCTGGTGCAGTTGCTGCTGCTGCGGTAGTGGAGAGCAAATCGCTACTAGACCCATAAGCGACCTCTTTGCTATAAAGGAGGGGCTTGCCTGCACCTCCCGCTTGGGCAAACCTAACAGCCCTTGTTTGTTAAGGGACAGGGCTGGCCACTGCAGCCAAAGAGATTACATTGACCTGGGGCACTAAGGACTGATGGGGAGAGCACTGGCCCACTTCCAGCAATGCTGCAGCAGCAGCCCAAGGGTGGATAGAACTATCATTAGGGAACAACCCCTGCAACCCCCTTATAACATGGAGGCACTGTGGAGTCAGGGACCAGGAGTCTGGGTAGGCTGAAAACCTGGTAGGGCATGCAATAGCAACCCCTCGAGATACAAAACAGCAACTACCGGTGTATTTACGCCCCCCGCGGGCCTGAAACCCGGGCAGCTGCGGATGGTGATATCTGGAGAGCCTGCAGCCACAGTGCTCTCCGTTAGGAGGTAGGGGACCGGAGGAGCAGCATGGACAAACACCTGAGGTCTAGCAATTAGGGGATCATCAGATATGGGCTGATCCTCGTGGCATGCTTGAAAGGTAGTATCCTCAATATTGGCTTTTTAATAAAGCAGACATATAAGGAATGTGCAACGGCTTTAAAAAAACATCGGTTGTACTTGATTATTGTCTAGCAAATTTACTATGGCAGGATGATACAAGCTATATAGAACAGGCCGCAGCAGAACAATAAACCAGTGATAAGACAATGATTGAGGACAGAGAAGTAAGGTAAAAGCAATGACAGGAAGTAAGTAATTGAAAAGAATGACTAAAAACAATAAAGAACAGGAGGCGAGAAGGAGAAGGAAAGCACTAAAAACGTTTTATTGAGGAAAATGACAGTTGACAAAATGCACGTCCCTATCCTCGAAAAAAACTGGAACAAAGTGATAGATTTACATACATCACTCCATTAAATACCCCTAGACCACTCCCAATGAACATTCATTGGCTGCATAAGACCAGCTAAACTTAAAGGGGCAATAGCCAACATGTTATTAAACTGGCAACACTCAAAACACTTGTGGTTTAATGTCCCTCATGCTTAAATGTCAGCCTTCGGGCTTACATTACCTACACTACACTTCCCCTAACTCTGCACCTGGTCACCACACACACTACCTACATGTAAGCCTGGGTAAGGGTTAAAGTGATGTATAAAAGAGAAAATAGATGTCTAAAAATGAATTAATAATAGCTATATCCATAAATACGGTATGGTATGGTAAAATGAGTGTTATAACCTACATTAATTAAAATGTATGTGAAATTCATATAGGATATGAGGTAAAAATACATGTCATTCATCTATTTACAGCAAAATGCCATTTATGAGGTAAATGTTAAATATACTGTAGGGATATATGTGATGTGATGTAAATATAAGTAAATATGTGGAGATGTATGTACCCTGTGCATGTTAGATATCTATGATGCCGGTGGACTTTAGTGCTTCATGCTGCAAATATACATTTCACAGATATTGGTGATAGTTGCAGAAGGGGGCGGAGTAATATAGGTGGGAGTGAATTGGTTCCTGTCAGGAAAAAAGTATCCGGTGAGAGGGAGGATATATAACAGCTGTTAGCAGCAGCTGAGAGGGAGTCTGCAGGTCCCTCCCTCCAGTGCCTGCCCTCCTGTGACCCGGGCAGCCAGTGAGCGGCTATATGCTCCCGGGCGCCGGGGGCATAGCCGGAGAGGGAGCCCAGCCAGAGCTGGGGAAAAAGGTGGAACAGCGGCACCCACCCTGTCTACCTGATGGTGCCAGAGAGGCGGCATCGCGGGAGGTGGACCTGGCAGCGTGAGTGAAAGTGGCTAGGATCCGTTCCGGAAGTCCCGGCGTCAGCCACGTCAGCGGGGAGGCAGTTCCGGAAGTTCCGGCTACAGGAGGGCTGCCTGCTTGGTGGCAGGCTATGACAGAGCTGAGGGAGAGGGAGACACTGCTGCGGCAGGTGTGAGGCTATCAGCAGTCATCCCTGCACAAGCAACTGGAGAGCCTGTGTACACACAGCCCCTGTCAGTGAAGCAGACTAGTGTCCTGCCGGGGCAGGCACTGAATGCTGACATGTGGTCATAAAGCCGTCTATCTCCCTGGAAAGCACCAGTCATCGGCTGTGAGTAAACATAACTTGTGCACTTACAGGATGCAGGACAGCTGTTAGGCAGGCCAGTGTTAACTTGATATAAGTGGAGGAAGGAGCCGGGGAGTGTATTTACCAGCTAGTACATGAGGAGACAGGATACAAACGCTAAAGGTAGACTGGGTGATAGCTAAGGAATTAAACTTCTCAAGAGAATCGTATTTCAGCTGCACTATAAGATTCTAAGGGGATCTAAAGACTAGTAATTCTGTGGCTATTTACAACAGCAAGACATCACTTTAGGAGGAATCACAAGTAACTGAATTAGAGAGTAGCTGTACCTTATATTAATTATCCAGGGATGCATACTATCTCCCGCTACATAAACTTGTGTCTTGAATAAAAAGTAACTAAAACAGCACAAACCAAGTCCTACTCTGGCTTCTGCTGTGTGAATTGGCTGTAAAATATTAACCCATGCAGTATTTAAAGTGACAGCTTACATGCAAGTTTTGTTATAAATGATATCGCCTTGGCAAACTCTGGGCTAAAAGTTATCTCTGATACCCTAGTATCTATTTATTGGTAATAACCTGCATTGAAGGAAACGTCAGACCAGGAGATACTTTAAAAAGTGGTATACGACTCTAATTATAATACAAACTGGAGGTCACCACTGGACAGCAACTAATAAACTTGATATCAGCCTGAAGGCATAGGAACTTGAACATTTCATCTTAGGACATACTACTTTCAGTAGGTGATATATAGTAGCATATATAAGAAAAGGTTATACCTGTTAATTGCATTATTTCATGTACACGTATGTAATGCATTGTATTGTGTGATCTGTAAGTGTTATGTATGTAATTTAACTGAAACTTTGCAAGATAAAATAAGAAAATATATGTGTATGTGACTTTACTTATCAGGAGGAGTGTCATTAGAAATCCTGAGCTGACCGGACCTGTGGAGAGGAGGAAAGTTGGTATACCATTATAAGGTGTATAGTAGATATGTATGCATTGGGAGTTGAGTTGTAAAACAATTGAATCATACATACCACCTACTTTAGAAACCGCACTAAGTTTAGGCTTATCCAAGCAAGCCTACCTACACAGTAGCATATTTCATCATAATATAAGCTTGGGTGGAGGCACTGACAATGGAAAGGTACACCACCAAGAGAGGTTAAGGGTGGGTACCTTAGGAGTAACAAAGGTGTTAGTAACCTGGTGACCCTTTCACAGAGAGTAAAGGGGGGTTACATACACTACACTTAAGCCTCTAACACAGCACCCGTTCCCCGCACACACTACCTACTTTACCCCTAATCCTCTCCCCACACACACACACACTACAGTAGCTACACTGCACTACACCTAACCCAGCAGCTGCTCACCGCACACACTGCCTACACTACACTATCCCTAACCATGCACCAGCTCCCAGCACACACTACCTACACTACACTACCCCAGCTAACCCTACACCCGCTCCCCGAACACAGCATCGGCAGCTGTCCGCAGCTACCCACAAAAAAATCCTGCTTCCAATTTTTTAAATTGGATACCACGGGTATCGGTAGCGCGCATACCCGTGGTAGTCCAACATTGGTTGAGAGGTCTGCGTAATTTTTTACAGGCAAAACCTTTAACCAATTGCATATGCCCCTATATGTCCATCCAGCAGGGAAGCTAAATGTGGTCACCAGTGAGTCTGGGCCAAAGCCTAGGACTATATAGTCTGATTCTCATACATCTGCAATACTCATTGACCAAAGCTAAGAAAGCTATACTTTTACATTTATTTACTTTTTATTGGTCATCTGACATTAATTTTAATCTTTCCCCGGCACCATACCAGCATCTGAAGCATTGCATTCAAAGGAAATGATGATGACAAAATGAATACTCATTTCTGGGAAGGAATGAGGAGGAAAGAATATTTTTTACACAGCCAATAACACAATTTCTATAGATCAGTGTGATTATATATGCATATGATATTACAGAGCTACATGAAACTAAAGTGTCACAGCAAATAAGTTATATTGCCTATGTTAATAACAGAAATTAAACAGAAACTTTTCTTCTTCAATAACATCAATCGTTTCATCAAATGTTGTAGGTCTCACTACAGATAGCTTTTTAGCATAATAATCTTCAAAGACACTCAGGTCGATGGAAATAAAAAGAAATGAAAAACACTCACAGTAAAACCTCTAAATCCAATTTCCACATGAATTTCTGCATGTACAGAATATAACCTGTAAGCTCCTGGGTAATTGAGAAAAGTTATTGAGATCAGTTTCCTATTCACAAATAGCATAGAAAGCTCTTTCCCGTGTGAGATTACCTGCTAACGAATAAGAATAAAAAATAAAATTTAAATTACATTAATTTTTAAATGTGTTACATTAAAACCTGAATACTGACAAACGTCTGGATGTATGGAAAAAGTTCATTTTGTTTTCCCAATAGTTGAATAAAGCAACAGTGCCATCTATTGGTAGATAGTATTGAAGCATTGTATTGTGTTAGTAATTAATGGAAGAAGTGCAGTTGATGTGATACTCTGTATTGGCTGAATGTACTGCAAACTTTTAAGATTAAGTTCCCTTCATTAGAAATTATTCAATATAGAATCTGTAATGTCACACATTTATATGCTCAAGCACAAAGCCATGACATTGTCATCTTTTTGATACATGTGTAATGGAAACTATTGTATACATGTAGATGCACATATATTAAACAATATTATCATTCTTATTATTAAAATTGTATTTATAGAGCACCACAAGTGTTCCGCAGTGCCATACAGAGGGAAAATAGATCTATCAATGAATTGGCTCGAGAGCTGGAGATACTGGGCCTGATTCAGAGCCGGACGCTATTTGCGGACGCTCGTTCAGAAAAAGGGGCTGGCTATTTAAATTGAGCGCTCGCTCTTTGCGGTCTGTTGATGCCTCTATGTCTGAACGAGCGTCCGAAACATGCGCTCGCTAGTTTGTAAAGACGCCCCTTGGCCGCTCGCATCATACGTCATCTCCGCTATTTATTTGATTAATCGAGTACATCGAAAGGTGTATGAACTATTCTTGTGGTAGCATTTTCCTACCGCAATCATGCGAGCAGTTCAGGCTAAAAGACAACCAAGTGACGTGGTCGATGACACTCCCTTACTAATTATGCACTCCCATTAAACGCCCGTTTTGACCGTTTGGCACGCCTGCGTTCGGATCTCCACTCCCCGTTTTCAAGCACCTTCCCCTGTTACTACCCACAAACGCCTTATCCTGTCACTCAAATTAGCAGGCATTCGCTATTTTGCGAGTACACAATTTCCGACCGCACTGACTGGTTGGCGCATGCGCATTACGACCCATCTGCATGCGCAGATGTGCAAACATCGCTCGGAGCGAAGGAGCGGCCGCTTACGAGCAGCTCTGAATCAGGCCCACTGTACATACTTAGGATCTAATTTCAATTTTGAATAATCCAACTAGAAGGTGCAATTTTAAAAAAGACTTTACACTAACACAGTAGACAAATAGCTGAACATATAATGTGTTACATTTATTGTTTGTGACAACCATTAAGTTGGTTCCAATATTACTTTTTCCAATCCTGCCAGCTCAGTAATAAATAGCATCATCTTAGTAAAATAAATATTCATAAGAATAAAGAAATGAGCGATCGTTCCATTCACTGTACTCAGTTCCTGAGAAGCATTTTGTGATATTCGCCAGCTGCACAAAGCCACGTTTAAGGCTGTTTTCTTTTAAGGAGTTAAATGTGTAAAATAGATTAAAATATAATCCCTATGTTATACAGCATGCTATAGAGTAGTATATAGCCCGTAACTTTACTTTCATTTATGCCCTGATCTGCATATCCCAATGACAATGCAAATATTTGTTTATCCAAATTATTGTTATATACAGTTGTAACATTTTATTTTAGCATATATCTTTTCTTTTCTTTTATAGTGCATATTTTATTTTTGTTCATTGCTGGTTGTTTATATTGTTCTGTACTTCATCTGTTATTTTCTATAGCTAAAAACAACAGATAAAAATTCAAAATTATTTTAATAACCAGTATTTACCATAATTACTTCCTACTTACCCTTCTCTACACCTATAGCACGCATAAACAATCTTCACTGTGGTTTCCAGGGAAAACTTGCTGTAATTAGCCCAAGGATGAGTAATCCATACAACAAGTATAATTATATAGAATTATGTCTCATTGAAAACACAGGTCAGGCATAAAAACATTAAATGGAGTGAAAATTACATATGACACTTGTATGAGTTTTATTTATGTTATGCAAGTGTGTCAATGTATAAAAACATCAGTAACAAAGGTCATTAAAAAAAATGTGGTTAGAAAACATCAAATGGAAATCTGTATGCATATTTGTGTAATTGTAATCATGAATACTTGACAAATGCAGTACACAGAGTGGTTTGTTCCTTTTAGGTATAATCTGCACATGTACAATTGAATCATTTGAGCACTTTAGTAGGTGGTACGGAAGAGAAAGATGGGAAACTGAAGCTCACAATAGCAAATGCACTACTAGTATGTACATGTTATTTTTAGAAAAATTTATAAGGATCATGCATAGAAGAAAGCAAAGCACTTCCAGCTGGTTCCACACTTGTTCATTATATTTTCTAACAAATATTATGTGCATGCTAGTGTGTTTCTTTATCATTTAATTAGCTCTGTGAGCTTCCATCTTCACTCTGTCTCCCTTACATTTCCTTTTAAAAAAACAGAAAGGAAGCTGATCAAATCCACTTTCCAATACCAGAAACACCTGCCAAGTTCAACACTTGAGTTCAAGTGTTAACGAGTTCAAATATTACAAATGACACACTTCCTATATAACAGCAGCTTGAACGCTGTGGAAATAGAAGTTGTGTAGTAATGGACATACACTGGTGTAATTTATGGAATCGGTATGACATACCGCCGGACATAAGCCCGACAGATGTAATACCGACGCTGGAAGGCAGAGGACTGAAGATCCCGACAGGGTAAGTATTTTAACTATAGCTCCTATAATCGGATCTTATGATCAGATGTGCAGCCCATATGTTCCATCTTATCGTGTGCAGATCGTGCTGTTTATTTTGTTCATGCGATCCATCGTGTGGCCAGAGCCGTAGCTAAACTTTTTGGTGCCCTGTGCCAGAAAGAGCATTGGCGCCCCCCTCATTTTTCAAAGGGGCATAATGCACCCAAAAAAGGGGAATGTACTCATGGGGAAGGGCCAGGGAAGAGATAGGGGAGGCCAGGAGTTGCTGGGGATGATATAAGAGGAAGCTACAAGCAAGAATGTTAATAAACAGACATTTGACAGGCCCAAACAGCGCCCCCTGACCTGTGGTGCCCTGAGCGATGGCACAGGCCGCACTACTCTAGCTACGGCCCTGCGTGTGGCAATTCAAGCCATTTCAATAACTGTTTCCCTAATGAGCCCGTGAGGCACAGGATCGATCATATGACAGATCCTGTGCTAATAAAAACAACAAATATGCTGCCGGGACTGCCAGGGAGCTCCAGGGAGTCGGATGGTGAATCGGAACGTATGCTGGTCGTGCAGGTGTATGGCCAGCTTAACCCTAACCCTCCCGGGGGGGTGTCTAACCCTAAGTCCCCCCGGGGGCCCCTAAACCTAACCATCCCCCCTGCGGCTGTCCACTGCCGACGCCCGGCTTACCTTCGTTGGGTATGCCAGGCGTCAAGATTTCGGCGACCATCAGATTCCTGACCGCATACCGTAAATTATATGTTATTTGCATTTCTTTAAGCGTATTTAAAAATGCTGTTTACTGATCTAGTGCGAGAATAGTGATAGTGATAACAGCACAGCCGCTTAAAAGTAAGGCAGTTCCCAGTCACTGGGAGATGAAGCGGGAATGTACCGGAATGTGCCTGTATGAGTTGTAATCAGAGAGAGAGATTGTTTGTGTTAATGCCCCCTGCAACATAGCTGGAGCTTTGTTCTAAAACTGTGAGTGTGACAATAAATAACAACAGGTATTATTACGTATTCATCATGTGTTTTATGTGCAAGCAGTAAGCCGAAGCTTTTGTGTGACACTTTTAGGGGTATTCAATATGGGAGCGAAAACATCGTTTTTGCATTAATATCGCACCTATGACGTCATTATCGCAGGTTTTAGTTTTACACTGTATTCAATTTCAAAGACTTTTCGCAGGTTCGATAAGTCTTTGAAAAAAAAGGGAATAACTTTTCACCACTGAATAAGTGGCGAAAAAAAGTGCAGAATTGGGGTTTTGGGGTGCAGGCTTAAAAAAAAATAGCCTGCACCCCTGGGAATGACATTTAAAAGATAACTGTGTCAAAAAAAGTTTTAAAAAAAAATAGGGACACCCCAAAAAATTATTTAAAAAATTGGGGTGAAAAAAAAAATGGGAAAAATTTTTTTAACAATAGGGAAATAGGTTCAGGGCTATTCTGCATGTATGCGGCAGGTGTTTTCTAGAATAGATTTATAGCGGCAGGTGCACAAATGCAGAATTTTTAAAAACTAACATTAGGGACATCAAAATATGCTAGTACCCATTTTCATGTAAACCAAATTTGATGGGACCACTTAAAAAAACAAAAAAAATAACCTAAGTGCTCTTCTGGAACACTTCTTCAATGTCGGGAAAAAAATACCTGCTGCGGCTATTTAAATCCCCGACTTTAATTTACAGGCTAAAACGGTGATACAACTTTAGGGGGGTCCTACAATTTTTTTAAGGAAAATTTTGTAACTTTACGCAAATCCCACTTCGCCAGGTCCCGTTTTCGTTAGTTTCATATTGAATACGGGGATAAGCGGGCGCACGCCCGATACTTTATCCCAGGTAAAAGCTCCGATAAGAAATGTAAACTTCGACAGCGAAGTTTACGTTTCATATTGAATTCCCCTCTAAAGGTTTTGAAACGTTGGCAATAAAACAACTGTTTTTCTATTTATAAAGTCCAAGGAGTGCCGCTTGTTCATGATTTATACGGACACTTGTATGCTGCATTAATTCCAAAGAAGGCACCCTGGCACTACCTTTATGGAACTGTGAGCGCCCCTCTACATGTTGTGTGTATATATATATATATATATATATATATACAGTCAGGTCCATAAATATTGGGACATTGACAGAATTTTCAGATTTTGGCCTCTGTTCACCACCACAATGGTTTTGAAATGAAACAAACAAGATGTGCTTTAACTGCAGACTTTCAGATTTAATTTGAGGGTAATTACATCCAAATCGGGTGAACAGTGTAGGAATTACAACAGTTTCAATATGTGCCTCCCACTTTTTAAGGGGCCAAAAGTAATGGGACTATCAACTCAAAAGCTATTTCATGGACAGGTGTGGGCTATTCCCTCATTATTTCATTATCAATTAAGCAGGTAAAAGGTCTGGAGTTCATTCTAGGTGTGACATTTGCATTTGGAATCAGTTGCTGTCAACTCTCAATATGAGATCCAAAGAGCTGTCACTATCAGTGAAGCAAGCCATCATTAGGCTGAAAAATGAAAACAAACCCATCAGAGAGATTGCAAAAACATTAGGTGTGGCTAAATCAACTGTTTGGAACATTCTTAAAAAGAAAGAACGCACCGGAGAGCTCAGCAACACCAAAAGACCCGGAAGACCACGGAAAACAACTGTGGTGGATGACAGAAGAATTATTTCCCTGGTGAAGAAAAACCCCTTCACAACAGTTGGCCAAATCAAGAACACTCTCGAGGAGGTAGATGTATATGTGTCAAAGTCAACAATCAAGAGAAGACTTCACAAGAGTGAATATAGAGGGTTCACCACAAGATGCAAACCATTGGTGAGCCACAAAAACAGGAAGACCAGATTAGAGTTTGCCAAACAACATCTAAAAAAGCCATTACAGTTCTGGAACAACATCCTATTGACAGATGAGACAAAGATCAACTTGTACCAGAGTGATGGGAAGAGAAGAGAAGAAAAGAAACTGCTCATGATCCAAAACATACCACCGCATCAGTGAAGCATGGTGGTGGTAGTGTCATGGCGTGGGCATGTATTGCTTCCAATGGAACTGGTTCACTTGTATTTATTGATGATGTGACTGCTGACAAAAGCAGCAGAATGAATTCTGAAGTGTTTCGGGCAATATTATATGCTTATATTCAGTCAAATGCTTCAGAACTCATTGGACAGCGCTTCACAGTGCAGGTGGACAATGACCCGAAGCATACTGCAAAAGCAACCAAAGAGTTTTTTAAGGCTAAAAAGTGGAATGTTATGCAATGGCCAAGTCAATCCCCTTACCTGAATCCGCTGAGCATGCATTTCACTTGATGAAGACAAAACTGAAGGGAAAATGCCCCAAGAACAAGCAGGAACTGAAGACATTTGCAGTAGAGGCATGGCAGAGCAGCACCAGGGATGAAACCCAGCGTCTGGTGATGTCTATGCGTTCCAGACTTCAGGCTGTAATTACCTGCAAAGTATTTGCAAAAAAGTATTAAAAAGTGAAAATTAGATTTAGGATTGTTTAGTTTGTCCCATTACTTTTGGCCCCTTAAAAAGTGTGAGGCACATATAGAAACCATTGTAATTCCTACACCGTTCACCTGATTGGGATGTAATTATCCTCAAATGAAATCTGAAAGTCTGCAGTTAAATCACATTTTGTTTGTTTCATTTCAAAGCCATTGTGGTGGTGAATAGAGGACAAAATATGAAAATTCTGTCAATGTCCCAATATTTATGGACCTGACTGTATATATATATTTATAGATAGATAGTATTTAGAAAAGATGGCACTCAAAGAGGACTTGAACATAACACATATCTTATGAAGAATGCATTTTGGACCAGGACATTAAGTCATAGTTAAAGAGAGGTTCAGGTGATGAGTTCCTGCTTGTTCCTGCTGAAAAGTAGAACTGGTCATACCTTTGCCTGTACCACAAATATGTAATTTTACATTTACTGAACCATTGTTATGTAATTGTTGGTGTTATTTGTATTTTCCTTGTATGGTGCTATGGAAACAATATGGCACCTTAAAATAAAAGATAACAATAATTATTATTATTTTTTTATATCATTGTCAATCATCTTTGGCCTTTGGATTGCAAGATGCCAACCAGAATTAGGTGATTAGGTGACAAAGGCACTACAAGTCGAGATTGCTGTATGGGCCGAGAATACCGTGAATTTTGATCACTCAGTTGCATTGCCAAAAGGATGAATGGGAGCACTCTGACTAGTCAGGGCATGTGAACTGCCCAATCACAATATCCCAAAGTATTCCTAGGACAGAGATCCGGAATGAACCGTCACTTGTGATGGATTGTATGGGAGATGTATTGCAACAATAAATTGGATAATAAGGGGTCTCTGTGCGTGTTTTTTTGTAATAACAGACGTTGCAAAATGTTATGTGTGTGTACTGTGATTATCTGAATATTTATTACAGCTGCACTACAATAGGAGACTTAAAGGGCAATGCAATCAGCTGTTATTTTTAAATATCACTAATTCTTTTTTCTTCTACACATACTAAATTCTTGTTTTAAATATTTTAACTGTAATTGCGATTAGGCAATTATTAGTCTACTTTACAAAGTATATCTTCTGATTAGACATTCTTTTTAAGACACATTAGTACTTTTCTCCTTCACTATGACTCTTTAGTTATGTAAATAAGTTAGGTCTTAACGCACATGTGAAACAAAATTAACAAGAAAAAGAGGTCTATGTACTAATAATCGTGGACCAGCCGCAATTATTATCTATTCATATCACAGGGAATATTTTAATTTTTAATGAAAATATCCCCGCTATGTTCAAAGGGGACCTTGCAGGAATAGCAGTTGCAAGTTTTATCCATGGCAAATTGTAGAAGTCTTTCACCTTTGAGAAAGACTTCTCCTGTGGAACCTGATGCTGCGCTTGCACACAGTGTAGGCTTCTGCCGCCGACCAGGGGCTGTGACTGTGAGAGAGAGATCGAAAGATCTCTCTCTTGCTCATAATTCTCCATAGGCTTAAAGCAGTTTACAATATCTGTAGTTTCTGCATAATTTTATGTAACAAACAGCTTGATACATACTGTAGGCCCCCAACATTTTTGAATGCTAGTTGCTCCAAATATTGCTTCTACATTTCTGTTCTCTTTTTATTATTATTAATTACCAATTATTTAGACTATCATTGCTATTCTGCCAAATTAGTGAATATTGCTTATGCACGCAAATTCTGAATTTATTCATATATATGCATTGATCTTGACCTTGCAAATGATGCCACAACGTACATTTATAATGTATATGTTTATTAAACAGGCACAATAATTAAAATGGTTACCAAATGTAAATGTAGTAATGTTATATCTCACCTGTAATGTATGGTAGGTGTATTTCCAAATTTTGTATTATTTTAAACTGCTGATAGATGATTTTGTAGTATGTCTATTGAACATGTAAATCTTTTGTAGCTGAAGTAATTTTAGTTTAGCTGCCAGAAACCTGTCTCTAAATAATGGACCACAAGGGGTCACTCTTGTTCTGAAAACCTTAGTAAAAAAAAAAAGCATTTTTGTGGTGTAAGACACACTTTACTAAAGTTTACATGCAATATACAGTAGTATCATGAATGTTTGTTCACAAAAAAATTTTATATTCAAAATGTATGAATAATTTTAACCATGTTAACAATATATAATAATAGTGCTTGTGTACAGTTGTGCATTCTTCAATAACAATAATAGTTCTAAGATAATGGTTGCTTAAAGCTATACTCTTAGGGGTCAATCCAATTTGGTGTGAATTACGAGGTTCGAGTTGCTGGTTCATCTTCGAATTCGTATTCATTTTGCAATCCAATTAGTAACTCGTACTGAACCAGTCAGAGTGAATTTGCATTTTTCCATTCACACCTCCAAGAGATTGAGAGATGGAAAGGAAAATCTTTATGTTAAGGCTAAAATGTCGGGACACCATGCTAAACTCCTTGGACACTCCCCCTAAGACTAATTAGACAATTGGAAGTTTCCAAGAAGCTCAATAAGTCCAATAAATACATGTCCTTTTTTGGGTTAAAAGAAAATAGCCTCAAATTACCGGAAAATAAACTTTTTTATTAGTTTAGGCAGCCCAAATATAATTACAGTATTTTTTAATTGAGAAATAATATTTTTTATAATTTTTTTTTAACATTTTTCAAAGTGCCCTCAAAGTACCTCAAAATCTCATTTTTATCCTACTTTTTTTTTCATTTTTCATTTAATTTGTTTTTTATCACTTTTTTAATTTTTTTTAAAAAAAGCACGTCAGTCAACTGACACCATTTAAAAACCTTTAGTACTTTCCTAATGCCCACAAACAGCCTTCTATACCATCCTGGTAACGAAATTATCAATTTTGGGGGGTCCAAGATGGTCTCCCCACTTTTCATGTACTTCTCTCACATCGCATTTGCCAGTCAATTCGCAAACCTCTGCTGCAAATACAGCATAAAGGCATTTTTAATTGGATTGGAGAATTCTCGGGTGTGTGCCTTCGTGCAAAGTCATTGCGTTTCATGAAACAAACTCCCTAATTACAATTTACTTCACATATTTTTTCACATATTCTTTAACCTTACTAGTATTTCCAACACTTATAGCTTAACTGTCACTCTTTTTTTCGTGTGATGCCCTGGGGAGGTCCTTGGCTAGGCTGTCTTTTGGGGTGCCCTGTGCCCCAGATGTGAACCCCAGAGTGTTAGGGACCTGCTCGACGGGGTGACCTTGACGTTGGTGGGAAGGCCCATATCATTGGCCAACGGTATGCTAACTACCTCTGATATGATATATAATTACAATATTGATTTAAATTTGAACAGTAAAGCTCACATAGGGCATCTGCAATTTCTTTTCCTGTGTATATAGCATTGGGCATTTACAAGCTACCCCCAATAGGTCGTGTTTTCTGGATTTTTTTAATCATACTCAGACAAGCCAATCTATTTTACTGAATCAGTCATTTTCAGCCTGTTTCCACAGACAGAAAAACATGCAGGCCCGACAACAGGAGGTTCCAGAGGGGCCCTGATGACCGGATGGGCACAAAACGGGGAAGCGGCCACCAGGACACATAGCCGCCGCCCAGCCCCAGCTCCGAGTCCCTTATAGCCTGACCCGGGCAGCGCTGGGCTCTTCCAGGTGGCGGGCTGGGCCTGAACTTTAGGTGAGCTACTCAGCAGTTTAACATCATAGGTCACATCACTGCACATCTTCCGTGCCCATCAGGCAGGCTACGCCGCTGCGGTGTTGAGGGGATATGGGATGGTAGAGGAATAGGGGATGGGGAAGGGGAAGATGATGGGTGCTGGGGACAGAAGAAGGTGAAGGGGGCAAGGGAAGCTGCTAGGGGTTGGGGACATGGGAAGGTGATTGGGGCAGAGGAAGGTGATGGGGACAGACGAAGGTGATGGAGCAGAGGAAGGTGCTGGGGACAGAGGAAGGTGATGGGGGCTGGGGGCAGAAGGTGACAGGCTGTGGGCAGAGGAAGCTGATAGGGGCTGGGAGCAGAGGAAGGTGATGGGGCACAGGAAGGTGATGGGGGCTTGGGATGGAGGAAGGTGAAGGGGCAGAGGAAGGTGATGGGGGCTGGGACAGAAGGTGATATGAGCTGGGGATGGAGGAAAGTGATGGAGGCTGGGGATAGAGAAAGGTGATGGGGTTGAGGGCAGGGAAAGGTGATAAGAGGCTGAATTTGAGGAAAGTGATGAGAGGCTGAGGACTGAGGATGGCTGGCTGGCTGCAGACACCATCCCTTCTACCCCTTGGGCATCCACAGCATTGTCATCAAGAATACCTTGCAAGAAATGTCAGACAAGAACAACAACCTGCGTCCTTAGTGACAGACCTAAGGACCACTGTACTGACTGTTACTTTTGTTTAACTAGTATTGCTGGGCATTCCAGTAGAACTAAGCACAATATCAAATATCTCAAAGTTGTCACAAGCTCATGGATGGATAGTGGATGCTAGCCCGTATTTCGGGATTTGCGAGACCCAGTACTGAGGAACAGAGTCTAACGTCAGCAGTATTTATGAGGGACCCCCACAAGAAGGTTTGGACTTAGCTGCGTCCGACATGCAGGTCGTGCCCTCAGATTTAGTTCCCCAATACAGGTGCTGGTGTACTCTGGATTGGAACTGAGTATGATGAAGACGTATTAAGTAGTTGACAAGATGGGTCCGAACCAACCGGACAAGAAGGTACCAGGATCAGGAATAACTAGGTCACAGTTTCAGGGAGGAGACGGAATCAGGTCACAATCAAAGCCAAGCTTAGGAACAAGTAGTAAGGATCACTATAAATGCTGGAGTATGGTTTGGGAGCCTATACTCTGGCCCAGACGTGCACCCAGGGACTTCCTTATATAAGGAGAGGCTTGAATTTGGAGCCTCCTGTGACATCACCTATGGGAGTATTTGGCCCTTTAAATTTTAATCAGGATAGTGTGCCCCCAGGGGAGCTGTGGCTGCCTGTACCTTGCAGCCGGATGCTGAGGGAATGAGTCAGACTACACAGGAGCGGACATGGTAAGTGTGTGCAGGTGTCTGGCGCGTTGTGACAGAAGTGTCTTTAGTGTTAAAACCTGTGCCTCATGCCAGTGACGTGCGGTCAGGTGAGGCAGATGGAGTAAAACGCGTATGGCAGGTTAGGCACTGCCTCCCCTGTCTACCTTTTCCGCACAGCCCTGATCAAAACTCACCAAATTCCCAGCACTATATACTGCTGCACCTTTGTATAATGAATCCTCGGGTTCATATATGTATTTGTAAATCTGGCTCTGATACTAGCCAGTGCCTCCCAAGCCATTTACCTAACTGCATTTCACTGCCTCATGCAGAAGGGATGCCTGTTCCTCAGTGGCATAACTAGGACAGGGCGAGTAGGGTACGTGTCCTGGGCACAGTGGCAATCCCATCAGAGGGGGGTGCCGCTGGCCAGGACAGCGTACCCCCATGCCCTGTTGGTCTCATAATATTTCGGTAATGGCTGCTACCGCTACTCACTAGTACTAACTGCCCCGTCTCCTTTACCGCCCTCCTCAGTGTGGTGATCTGTGAGCAGCAGGTTACAGAAGGACGTCCTCTGTACTCTGTGCCACCTGAAAGTATAGAGAATGTCCTGCAACTAGCAGCCTCCTGCACCTGCCACTAACAGCTTCATCACTGGAATCCTCATGTATGGTGACTGGCTGCCATATTCTTATAGTCTCCCAATCACAGAGTAGAGTGCGCGGGGCCACATGGGCTTTAGCTGCCATTTTGTCATAGACATTTCTGACACAGCCGGAGCCAGGTAACATGTCCTGTATATATTTAATTTATTATAATGGGGGAAGGGACTGTACAGTGATATATGAGGGGAAAAAACACAGTTCCCAGCACACACTGATATGTGGTATTGGGGTAGATGTATTATAGCGGCACTTAACGTGCCTCTTTACCGAGGCAAAGCAGGAAGCACTACCGATGAGATGTATAAACATCTCATCGGCCAGAGCGGGGGAGCGATAACTCCCCCCTCCGTCGCTCCCCGCTAGAGACCGCAGTCCCGGCCGGCTCCACTGAGCATGCGCAGGATCTTGCAAGTATCGCGAGATCCCCGCGTGCAGCCTAGAGCTGGCAGCCGCCGCAGCAGGGACGGCGTTTTCCCTGCTTTGGGGATAGGGCAGCGCCAGGCTGCAGCTGTCGATAGCAACAGCTACAGCGGGCCGAATGGTCAGGCGATCTGACCATTCATACATGGCCCAGGCTATCGGCGCTGCTATCTTGTAGATAGCAGCGCCGATAATGACAGGGGTGCTGTGCGCCCCTGTCATTTACTGCCAAACCCCCGATCATACATTGGGTAGAAGCGGTATCTCCCCCATTATTATATAGGGAGGACGGTACTGTAAAGTGATATTTTAGGGGTAATAACACAGCTCCTAGCACACTTGGATCTAGCAATAAGTAACCCTCCCTGCACACACTGATATGTGGTATTGTTATTATATAGGGGGAAGGGACTGTACAGTGATATATGAGGGGGAATAACACAGCTCCCTCCCAGCACACACTGATATGTGGTAATATTATTATATAGGGGGGAGGGGACTGTTCAGTGATATATGAGAGGGAATAACACAGCTCCCTCCCAGCACACACTGATATGTGGTAATATTATATAGGGGGGAGGGGACTGTACAGTGATATACAGCTCCCAGGACTGACTTGCCATTGCGCCACTGAGCAAGGCCCATGGTGCTCGGTGGTATGACTGCACCTCCCACCTTGCTGCCAGGAGTGCAACACCAGTGTCACATGACATCACGCTCACAGTGAGACACAGAATGAAAGGGGGGTTTAACACAGAGTGAAAGGAAGCAGGAGACTGACAGCCATGGAGTGAAGAGGGATGGTGAGAGATGCAAGTGGAAGGTGATGGTGTGGCTGAGAGACACGGGGGAGATAATGGTGTGCTGAGAGATGATGCAGGGAGGAGGTGATCATGTGCTGAGAGTTGACATGGGGGAGATGATGGTGTGCAGAGAGATGTAGCAGGGAGGAGATGATGGTGTACTAAGAGGATGCAGGGTGGACATGATAGTGTGGCTGAAAGATGCAGGGGTGAGATGATGTAGTGGCTGAGAGACAAAGCAAAGAAGAGAAGATGGTATGGCTGAGAGATACAGGGGGCAGGAAGTTGCAAAGGGGCACTAGTCTGGTTGATCCGCTGCTGTATGATGATGACCTTGGTAATATTCCTACACAAACAGACATCTTCTGGACTATGATATCCTACATAAATAGTGAATACAAACTGAAGACGTCATCTGCCCAGGGTGGATACATTTCTTCAGAAGTTCCCCATTGTGAGAAACTACCATATAGGTAAGGTGCATAAGGAATGTTCCCAGAGTGCCGAGAAACGGTGGAGTCCATTGTTGACACACACCATTTTCCAGTGGCCATGCCCATTGATGCCTGTGGCCATGCCCATTTTTTGGCACACATGCCTTTAGTGGAGGGGGGGTGACATTTTTTATCTTGCCCTAGGCTCCAAATACCCTAGTTACTCCACTGCTGTTCCTGCACATTGTGTGTGTACCAGTGAATCGGGGACATCAGAGGATAGTGAGTCAGAAGATACAGAAACTCAAGACAAATCACCTCACATCATAGCACAGGAAGAATTTAATTATTTGGTTCCTCATTTGAAACTGTCAAAACAACAAGCCGAACACTTGGGCAAAGGTAGTTGCACTAATGTTAGGTTTGCAAGATGGATTCACAAAGATCTACTGTTTTCTGTTTTTATGGAACAGCAGAGACACTAAGGGTTAAATTTACTAAGATTTTTAGGAAACAGAAAAGATGCCAACTACGTGTCCATCATAGGGGTTGACGGGTTCGGATTTCTGAAATCCGAACCCCCCCCCCCCCCCGAGCCCCCCCGATCCGAGGCCGATCCGAGTCAGGCTCAACTTTTCCCGCCTGACTCGGATCTGAAATCGAGGCAAAACGTCATCATCCCGCCTTCCAGGTCTCGCAGGTTTTGGATTCTATATAAGGTACCCATGTCTGCGCCATTTTCTCACTCGGCTGTGGACAGTGAAGAGGGAGGGTGGGAGTTAGGGATGGCTGGGCTGTGTAGTGTAGTGTAGTGCAGTGTAGTGTTGTGCTGTGCTGTGCTGCACTGAGCTGCTGTTGTCCATAGGGGCTGTGTCCACTCCTCCAAAGTCCATAGGGGCTGGCTGTGTTGTGCTGCTGTTATTCATAGGGGCTGTGCTCACTCCTCCAAAGTCCATAGGGACTGGCTGTGTTGTGCTGTGCTGTGCTGCTGTTGTCCATAGGGGCTGTGTCCACCCCTCCAAAGTCCATAGGGGCTGGCTGGGCTGTGTTGTGCAGTCAGTTGTCCATAGGGGCTGTGTCCACTCCAAAGTCCTGTGCAGTGTCCCAGTCCTAAAGGGGTGCTCTGTCCATCAGGGGTGCTCCCCCCAAGTGCAAAAAATATATATATTTTCTATATTTGTGAATTGTGTGCGCAGTAGCCGCACGTGCATCAACAAAGTAGCGCCAAGCATGCGCCTGTGTCATATATAAAAGGCCTGCTGGCTTGACCGTTAAAGGGTGCTGTAACCCCCAAAGTGCACTCCAAACAAAATAAAAAAATATTTTCTGTGTGTTTGTGAATTGTGTGCACTGTGGCCGCACGTGCATCAACAAAGTAGTGCCAAGCGTGCGCCTGTGTCATAAGTGAAGGGCCGGCTGGCTTGACCGTTAAAGGGTGCTGTAACCCCCAAAGTGCACTCCAAACAAAATCAAAAACATTTTTGCGTTTGTGAATTGTGTGTGCAGTAGCCGCACGTGCATCAACAAAGTAGCGCCAAGCGTGCGTCTGTCTGTCATAAGTAAAGGGCTGGCTGGCTCGTCTGTTAAAGGGTGGCGTAACCCCCAAAGTGCACTCCAAAACAAAATAAAAAAATATTTTCTGTGTTTGTGAATTGTGTGCACTGTGGCTGCACGTGCATCAACAAAGAAGCAGCGCCAAGCGTGCGCCTGTGTCCCATAAATCTGTTAAAGGGTGGTGTAACCCCCAAAGTGCACTCCACAAAAAAAAAATATTCTTTTTTTTTCTGTCTTTGTGAATTGTGTGGGCTGTAGCCGCACCTTGCACCTCTTTTTTTTCTTTGCATTATGTACTGTTTGGGGCCTAGTTTTTCAAACTGCCATCCTGTCTGCCACTGCAGTGGCAGTCCTAGATGGGCCACGTGTTTGTGCCGCCCACTCATGTCGCTTAGCATAGTCATCCAGCTACCTCAGTGCAACCTTTTGGACATAAAAACACTATTGTGAGGTGTGAGGTGTTCAGGATAAACTGGAAATGAGTGGAAATTAAGGTTATTGAAGTTAATAATAGCATAGGAGCAGAAAAACCAACACATTCTGTGATTTTAGCTGTTTTTATGCTTTTTTCAAAAAAATACAGATCCAAAACACAAAACCCAGAACCCAAAACACGGAAGGGTGGTTTTGGCAAAACCAATCCAGATCCAAAACACGAAGAAAGATCCAGATCCAAAACCAATACACGAAAAGTGGCCGGTGCACACTCGTAGTCCATCATGAATGAACCATTGGACAATTACAAGAATATGGGTTGTAGAATGTCACTTAAAAAAAATTTTTTACATTAACATATAGACTTTTTCCCTGACAACCTGAGTAGTGTAAGTGATGAACAGGGGGAACTTTTCACTATGACATTCTGACAATGGAGCATCGCTACCAAGGATGCTTGGACCCTGCAATGATGGGGGGTGTCTACTGTTGGGATCAGTATGTAATACCGCTGGCCGCAAGAGTAACTTTGATCCATTTTTAAATCCTAAATATCAAGAAGGATCCTCTCTGGGGACTATCCTTTATGTATTTTTTATTATACAGTATATGTTTTTTGGTTGGAGGTTTTCCTTCCATTCATTGCTGGACTACTTTTATGGAATTTAACCTTTTAAATCGGTTGAAGCATATGAGAGCTTTTGTCCTATATGGTGTTGCACTATACCAATCTCTGGTGGATGGGTGTCCTGATATAAAGAAACCTTTACATGAACGCCTATACCTGGTCCCAGGTGAGTGTTGTCTCTGTGGGGGACTATATTGAGTGACACACATCTGTTTAGATCCACTAGGAAAATAAAAGATACCTTTATGTTCACGCATCTCACCGTATAGAGCATATAGGTTCCATTCAGTGAAAGTAACAGGAATTGAGGAACTAAATACTGCTTATCAAGACCACTGCACTTTTATATGGATCACTCTTTGTTTTATATAGTTGTGAGAAGTGAGACGATGGCACCAAATTTTTTTGTACGGGATTGCAGATGTAGGCAGATACGCACCCCAAAACACTGCATGCACACATTTTTGCCGCCACCCCCTTTTACCTCCCACAAAATGGCCTCTGTCCTTCAATCATTTACAAATAAATCCTCAGTACAACCCTACTCACATTTCAAAAAGTAGCCAATAGGCTACTATAGGCTAGCATAATCTTCAAATGGCATTAGCTGCTGGGACAAAGCTAAAAACACCCATTTTCGTGGGTATATCCCGTAAATATAATTCTAAAAAATATAATAAATATTTCCCTAAGTTTCCGTCATATAAATGCATTTTGGGAAAAGAGGAAAAAAAGCTACATAATTGTAGGTGTTTAAAATGTAAATATAAGCAGTTATTTTATGATGTTTTTAGCAGATTAAGGGGGGGCCACAAGGGGCGAGTACTCCCAGACCCCGTCTCACATGGGGGCCCCCTAGCCGGAGTTGCTCTGACCCAGAAATGGTCCTGCTGTCTGAGGATGATTCTACTTATCTCCAGTCTCCGCCAGCAGCTCTCCCAGCAACAGCGCGCCAACAGTTGCCACGCTGCTGCTGGGAGAGTTGGAGTTGGTGGCAGAAGCTTGAATTGAGCAGAATCGGTCCCCGCATCCAGAGTCTGCCCCCACTGCAGGAGTGCAGGTAGGACCAGCAGAGGCTAGGAGGTACACACACAGCCGGGATAGCCAGGGGGCAATGATGACAAGAGGTGGAGGTCGCCTGTCTTAAGTGCCCCAGGCCCCACCAAAGGCTTAATCTGGCCCTGGTTGTTAAAGTAATAGTTCATAGATGCATGGTGGCCTTATTCAGAATTGGACATTTAGATTAAGGACATAATGTGTGGAAAGTAGGCACATTTTGAAAACTTAAAATGCATTATGCATATTGATTGATCCTAACCATAAATATCCCTAACTATATATATATATATATATATATATATATATATATTTCTTTAGTCACATTGACTGTGTTCAGTTTTAAACCTGCTCTGAACAGCTTCTCCTTGCTGTTATCCAGAGCAGGTTTACAGCTGTATTTACAGAAGACTGCTTGTTTTTCCTACTGACACAACAGTCCAGCACTCAAACCTGAGTCAGTGCATTGAGAGTATGATATGACTTACCGTATGTTTTTTTAACTAGTTTTAAATTGTCATAATTGTCCCACCCAAGATTCGATATTTGATGTATGTGTGCACGAGTGCCTGTGAGTGTGTGCATGTGTGTTTGTCTGTGAGTGTGGGTGTGCGAGTGTGTGTGTGCGCGAGTGCCTGTGAGTGTGTGCAAGTGCCTGTGAGTGTGTGTGCGCGAGTGCCTGTGAGTGTGTGTGTGTATGCGAGTGCCTATGAGAGAGAGAGAGAGTGTGTGTGTGTGTGTCTGTGAGTGTGTTTACACAGAGTCACAAAATGGATAGAAATCACAGTTTTACTGAAACAAGTAAAGGTTATAAGAATATATAGTATTTTGTATATTCTTATAGAAATTCATAACTAACAACAGACAGAAAATAAGCAATAGATATTCCAGCTGTTATTAAATGTCGTATTTTCCAGTCTGTTCATCTCTAATATCTATATAGTTTACATTACAATTGTTAATTGGGTTATGCCTATTGGCCGGGTCATGTTTGGTGGTTTTAGGTTTCTATGTTCTTCTAATAGTTTATTATTATTAAGGATTTGGAGGTAAAATGTGACAACTCAGCAAGAGGCATTTACTGTATATAGCAGCTTTTAGATTTTACTGTAGTTTGCAACTTTCCAATAAATTCAACAGTGTTAACAGTAAAAAGCAAACTATTAGCTTACTTGGAACATATTTGTTTTTGTGCCAAGAATAGCTGATTTTTAACCAACCAAGATATAGCTGCAGACTAAAGTGACTACCCTGATTGACAAGCCAGATCAGGTAAGCCTTCTAAATAGTAAGGCAAGAAACAAACTATGCAACCCAATTCTGTGAAAAGCTTTCCAAAGATCATTCTTGAAAAAAATATTCTTTGGCTTAGATTTACTATATGTGCCTTTGGCAAACCATGCAATTATATCTGAAATAAAATTGCACATCACCAACCAGTGGAGATCCTATTTTTGTTTGTCAAAAATTAGTAAAATAAGTGGCATGGCGGGTGTATAACCTTATATCAACACTAACTTCATTTATCTTTATATCACCGAGAATATGATTTAGTGACATTTTGCATATGCATTTTTATTTTTAAACTACTAGGAAATGTTATATAAAACGTTTATTAATTAAAAAGTACACCTTGAGATTACCATGTGCAACACATCACCTAACTGTTTTTTGTGGCTGTAAAAATGTAGAATATTTCCATTAAATCTCTCTGCCATGCCTAAAGCTGACCATACACGCTACAATTATCGGGGTGATCCGCCCGGTATCCGCGGATAATTGTAGTGTGCAGGGCCGGATTAATGGGGAGCAACAGGGACGGTCGTCCCCCGCACATGGAGGGGCCCCCACTAGCAGCGGTGCAGCCGGTGGCTTCACCCGACGCTAGTGTCCCCTCCGCTAGTGTAGTATAGACCACGCAGTGAGCGCAGTCTACACTACACAGTGACATACACACAACTGCTACCGGCAGCTTTGTGTATGTTACAGCAGCCAATGAGAGTCACACAGACTCTCATTGGCTGCTGCTTCAACGGAAGGAGCCGGCTGGAGCTCACTCATGAGCTCCGCCTTCCGGCTCCCCCCGGGTGATGATGGGAGTTACGTCATGGAGCTGACGTCTCTCCCATAGTGCAGGAGAAGAGCCAGAGCGGACAGCGGTGGGGATTCAAGTAAGTTGTGGGTTTTTTTGTGTGTGTGTAAGGGGCACTGCATAGGGGGGGCGCTTCAGGGGTCACTGTATAGGGGGGGATGATTCATGGAGGCACTGGGGGCAATGCATAGGACAACTACTGGGGGCACTGAATAGCGGTGGGCTACTATTGGGGGCAGTGTATAGGGGGGGACTACTTCTCAGGGCAATTCATAAGGGAGACTACTGGGGGCACTATATAAGAGGCACTGCATTCGGGGGGGACCACTACTGGGTCTGGGGGCACTATATAAGGGGCACTACTGGGGGCACTGCATAAGGGGCATTACTACAGGAGGCACTGCACAGGGGGGACTACTACAATGGGCATTGCAAGGGGGCATTACTACTGGGGACATTAAGGTGAATAAAAAGGGACAAAAATGTTCCTAGGGTGACAAGAAACGGTGGCATATAGGTGCCCCCACAAGTTTGTTTGCCCAGGGGCCCCCATAGACCTTAATCCGGCCCTGTTAGTGTGTGTGCGGCCAACCGAGCATTAAATATTGCTCGGTCGGGCATGCCATATTGTCCAGCATTCCTGTCCGATGCGATATTTAAGGGGTAACCTGTCGCCCGCATCGGGCAGTGTATGCCCAGCCACGGCCGACAGACCGACATTTCCTGTGTTCCTTCCCATGGAACAGGGAAATGTCTCCTCCCCCGGGGGCGGAGCGCAGATGTTGGGCTGATACACTGTGAGAGAAATCTCACAGTGTATGCCACGGACATCTGAGGCTGGCAGGCTGCCAGATAAAATGTCTGTTGGTTTGACAGATATTTTATCTGGCCGTGTATGCCCAGCTTTAGAGTCAGTTAACGTAAAGTGGAGAGTTGCCCAAAGCAGCAAAGCCTGTCATTTCAAAGACCAAGGGGGAGATGTACTAAGCCTTGGAAAGAGATAAAGTGGAGAGAGATAAAGTGCCAACCAATCAGCTCCTAATTAATTACAGACATTTTACGTTATTTTTTGAGGTCTAAATATAATATCTCATAAAACTTTTTTTTTTGCTCCCTATTGGGAGCAAGCTGCAATAATCTAGGATTCAATAAGATAATACTTGTGTCTTAAAGAAAGTTCTTTTGCAGAGGATGGTATTGACTGATACGTAATCTGTGTGGGTCACATCTGAGAATTTAGGGGAAGATGTGTCAAGCATTGGAGAGAGATGAAGTGGAGAAGTTGCCCAAAGCAACCATATGGCTTCTAACTGACATTTATCTAGCACAGACTTTGAAATACCCACTTCTGTGTTTTAGGGATATATCTACTAAGCCTCTGAGAGAGATAAAGTGGAGAGAGCTAAACTACCAGCCAATAAGCTCCTAATTGTCATTTTTCAAACACAGCCTGTAAAGAGCTGATTGGTTGGTACTTTATCTGTGTGCACTTTATCTCTTTCCAATGCTTAGTATACCTCCCCTTAGTCTTTGAAATGACAGATTTGTTGCTTTGGGCAACTACTTCAGTTTACGAGTCTCTCACCAAGGCTTGATACATCTCCTCTTTAAAGTTTTGTCATTATGTTGTAAGAAATGTAAATTTAAAATTAGTAAGCAAAGTTTTGTGTTTTTGTTTATTTTGTAACTTCCTATTTGTAAATCGATGCTGCTTTAATTAATTATATTATCTAATAGCTATAATGCAAGAGAAAAATAGTTCTTTGGGGATATTTCTCTTTTGCACCTGCAGTAGACATACTCTAGAAACCACAAGTTTTATTTCCCACACCACTTGTGTCTGTAGTAACAGCTATGTGAAACGTACTTATCAAAATCTATATGAACGTATAATAAAAAGGTCAGTTAAGATGAGAGTTCTTCCACTCTTCCCACAGATTCTTTTTCTTTTTCAGTCAGATTACTCACAGGTGAGGTGTCTGAGTGGGGCTTTTCCTTGAATAGTGATAGGAGCTGCAAATCCTAAGGGGTCATACAAGCTGCTTATAGCAGACAAGACATCTCTGCAAGTGAAGGAGCTTTCTTCACTGTTCACTTGAAGATAAAGGCCCTCATTCAGAGCCGTGCGCTCTGAGCAGAGCGCACGCTCTGAATGAGGGCCGGCCTCCATTTTCATGGAGCGTCCTCCTGGACGCTCGTATAGCTGTGGGTCACCACCCACAGGCTATACGAGCGTGCATTGTGATGGTCGCGATGGTCGAGACCATCGCGACCATCGAATTTGCGAGCCGGAGCCTGCGGTTGAGGTTTTCAACCGCAAGCTCCGGAGTGATTTTGGCTCTATCAGAGCCAAAATCACTCCCACTGACATCGCTAGTGATGTCAGTGGGCCGGCTTCTGACGGGAGGCGTTCCCATGGGAACGCCCCCGTCAGGGAGGCACGCCCCCGGCACGCCCACCAAAGGGGGCGTGCTGTCAATCAACATTGACAGCACGCCCCCTTTGATCGGACACAACGAGCGAAGGACTTTCCTTCACTCGTCGCGTCTGGCGCATGCGCACGACGGAGCTCCTTCCGTCGTGCGCATGCTCAGTCCATAACATCGACCCACTTGCGAGCGGACAGCCGCTCGCGAGTGGGTCTGAATCAGGCCCAAAGAAGTCAGATTTTAAGTCCCATAAGAGCCCAAAGCTGGGTTGAGCTTGTGGAGAATCAGTTGGCAAATCCAAATCCCTTAAATAATTAGTACGATCTTGCGAAGGAAAATATTTCATCACTCCTTTGCTGTTGGAAGATATTTTGTGAAGCCTAAGAGGGGGGAAGTTAGTGTTAGGCAGTGGGCAGGGGGTGTTAGGTTTAATCACCACTGGGGAGGTTAGGGTAAGTCACTAAGGGGGAGGGTTAGGTTTAGACACTAACAATGAGGGGTAACCTAACAGTGCATGTTTTCCAAATCTCCTAGCTGACATACAAGTATATTTATTACTGGCTCACACATTTAAAAAAATCAACAGGTGGTGCTAATTATTTAATTTGTGACACTGAGGGGATCTTTAAAAAACATGTAACTATTATATGCTATTTCTATTGTGGTCATCATGGTGTGGTCTGGGGTGGGGGCTTCCAGGGTTAGGGTTAGGGGGAGGGTTAGTATATTTACAAAATTGTGTCAGGATTCTGACTGTCGGGATGCTGCTGGGTGATCATGGAACTTTTAAAGCCCTTTTGTTACTAGCTCTTGTCATGCAAGGAACTTAGGGCCTGCTTCAGAGATGTACACTAACCCAATGGTTAAAGTACATCTCTGATGATTTAGGGTCTGTGCATGTGCAGGACCCATTCTGCTCATATGCAGAACTGGTCCTGTGATCTCGCTAGCAGGCCCCCCAAGGCGCAGCATAATTGACATGCTACGGTGTTTGGGGGGCAGATTGGGGGCATGGCTTGCCACCATTCCTGAAAATGGGATCATGTTGCCCATATTTTCCAGGGGGGACAAGGCCAGGGTCTGCGTTGATGTATGAGTTCCTGGCCTTGCAGCTACCTGGACCTGGCCAGGCTGCAGTAAGCTTCAGCTACTGCAGCCTGGCCAAAGGAGCAACCATCGCGACATCGGTCATGATGGTTGCGATGGTGATCCCAGTCCTTGGTTGCAGCACTGGGATCGCAGGTGCAGCAAGGATGTGTCTGTTTCCTAAAGACACCTCCTGCTGCTTTTGCATTTGAGATGGACGGAATTGCACAGCAGCTTGTGGGTGGCTCTGCAATTCTGTCCATCTCTGAATCAGGTCCATAGCAAAGTCTACGGCGGCTGTCTGTTTGTTATAGCAGCCAGACAAAGAGAGTCAGACAGACTCTTATTGGCTACTGCGTCCATGGAAGGAGCCAGCTGGAGCTCACTCATGAGCTCCTCCTTCCGGCTCCCCCTGCAGAGGGTGATGGGAGAGATGTCATGACGTCTCTCCCATCCCATAGTGCAGAGCGAGAGCGGGCCCGGAGGAGTGGACAGCGGCAGTCGTCGGCAGGAGCGGGGATCTGGTAAGTTGCTTGTTTTCTTTTTTCTGGCACAGCATAGTATAGGAGTGTGGCTACTAGGGGGCACTGTATAGGGGGTGGCTGCTACTGGGGGCATGTTATGGGGGGGTGGACACTACTGGGGGCACTGTATTGTGGGGGCCATTACTGGGGGCACGCTATGGGAGGTGGCCGCTACTGGGGACACTGTATAGGGGGGACTACTACTGGGAGCACTGTATAGGGGGACTACTACTGAAGGCAATGCATAAGGAGGAGGACTACTACTGGGGGCACTGCATAGGGTGGACTACTACTGGGGGCACTGCATAGAGGGGACTACTACTGGGGGCCCTGCATAGGGGTGACTACTACTGGGGGGCACTTCCTAAAATTATGGGGGGAGTCCATTACCTTGCCAGGGGCGCTCGGATCCCTAGATACACCCTTGGCTGCCTCTGTTTTAGTTTGCAGACTCAAACACCTGGCATGGGGGAAGGTAATCCCTTGTTTGTTCACCATGTATAGAATTCTCCTGCTTGTAAATTTGCAGTTTGCTGCACTGCACAGCATGTTTGGCTTGCATTACTGATGAAGTCTAGTTGCATACCTTGTACTAGTGGGGGGTTCTTGCTTGTTTTGAAGACTTTATTGGCATATTTTGATGTGCGTTGCAGTGAATCTTGGGAACCAAGCTTGAAGCCAAGTACATAGTTGGTTCTTTTTATATCATGGTATTTTAGCTTCCCCAGAAACTCTGCTTCTGCTATGGCAGCTGAGGCTTACTTCTCTGCAGTGAGATGTTGCCCATAGCAGATACTACTTCTCATTTAACTAGCACCTTCTAGAAGATAATAGCTATAATCTGATTGGTTGCTATGGGAAACATCTCCACTTCTAAAAACACTCACTTTAATAAACATACTCCTAAGTGTTTTTTTGTCCTCATATCTGTTTACACCTCCAGACGTGATTACTCTGCTTCTAAATGCAATTTCTCTATATCTGCTTCTAAATACGATTTGTCTATTTTCAATTAAATTTTTTGCTCAACCAATTTGACCCGTTCTTTTGCAGCTTCAGCTTTTGCACGGACAATAATGGCTGTGTTACTGACAGATGAGAATTTTGAGGAACCATAGGTTTGGGACCTGGTTTTGTAAGAAGATGTTGTTTTCTGTGACATCATGTTGAGGAGTATTTGTTAGACTGTGTAGATACTGCTGTATTGCATGTAGCTTCACTGACGGTGTGCTGGTTTCTGTGAAGTCAAGGATGTAAATACAGGAGGCAATGGAAGACAGTTGCCTCCAGGTGCCAACCCTGAAGGGGGCACACTGACCCCTCCATTGTTCCTGGTTCTGCTTTATACACCCCACAGCAGTAATAAGTAGGAAGACCAGCAGGCCTGTCTTAACAGCAGTGTGGGCCCAGGGCAAAGCAATGCCCTGGGGCCCCTACCCACCCATTCACGGGAAAATAAATTAAATGTCAATAAAATCAAACCTTTAGATTTAGTAATACTTTCAACAAAATCAGTTTAAATATAAAATAAATGATTGTTAAATAATTGGCAAACCATACAGTATGAAATAATTATTTAATATTAATCAACACAAATGTCGGGTCGGGGGGCAGTGGCTCGCCCAGGTATGGAAACATGACAATTGGTTCGGCCATAGCCAGGTTTAATTAGTAAAGTAATTGAAAGGACTAGAAGTTGCTATTTTAATGATGAGCCAGGGGGGTTTGCATACAAAAGCATTTTGCACTATATATACACTAGGTAACCTATATATAGTGCTATGCCTACTCTTACTATCTTTCAGTAGCTTCCTTACTGTGAGCTGTATCCTGTGCTTCCCATTCCATTCCACATCAGACTTCATGAAAATGCATGTGTGAATCCCAGCTATAGCTCTGTATGTGGCTGCAGTACAGTATTTGACACCTACATTATGCAATACGTTGGAGACTCCCTCGGAGCTATAATATCTCGGTCATGAATCACAACAGGTGACTCACTAGAGAGCACACCCAGACTGATGCTCTATCTGAATGCTGTAGTAATAAGTAATAACAGGTAGAACGTCCCTGAGGTACCCACCCCTCAAACCACATTACATGCACATTAGTCACTGCACCCCATTAACACAATAATCCCCTTCAGATAAATGTCAGTTACCTGTTGCCTACTTTATTGAAGGCAGCTTTTGTGTTGACTGAATATGCATGGAATGCAACCTACCAGTTTACTATGAACCTGTCATGACTAGGACATTTTTGATAATGTAATGTAAGTGGTCCTACCACTCAGAGGAGTCTCCTGACCTGAGTACTGACTCCTGAGGAGACTGAGACTGGGACGACGACGGACGGATTCTCCAGTGACCAGTCCGTCCGGGCACCAGACAGACCAAGCAGCAAGTGGTAAGCGGTGGCAGCGGCTGAGCAGCACACTAGAAGGAGCCAGCAGCAGCTGGCCTGGGCAGAGCTGCTGCAGCTCACGCATCAAGTCAACCAGTCAGCAGTCGTCTGTCAGAGAGACTCTGTCTGACTATAACCGTGAGTACTCTCCAACCACGGACAGGGGTGGTATCGCTCGTCTCGGTGGGGGTGGGGGGGTTTTGGCGGATCGGAACACTGCTTTAAAAAAAAATGTACTAACTGGCCATGGTTGCAAAGGGGCTGGCGGGCCCCTTTAAGCTTCAGGTCTTTGGGCAACTGCCCAACAAACCCAATAGAAGAAACGGCCCTGGAGACCAGGGGCATGTACCATAGCACTTCTTCTCCGAGGGACCCCACTCTGGAAATGAGCCTCTAAGGACAGGTCTCAGCCAAGAAACTAAACCAATGTACATAAAAGGAACAGGGAAGAGTTGGGAGCACATGGTCCCTTTGTTGTTTTATCTCCCTCACACATGCAGGACCTGATTCCTGTGCTGTTGCTGTGGGAGCAGCAAATAGCAAGAACTGATCAGCAGCAGGTAGTATTTGTGTGCTGGGGTGTTGGTAGTTAATTAGTGGCGGAGTGCTTGTCTGGGTGCTGCTGCTGGGGTGTTGGCATGGCAGTGAATGCAGGGAGGGAGAGGGTGTGTATTCTGAGGTGTTGGCAGTAAAAGCAAGGGAGAGAGTGTGTGTCTGGGTGCTGCTGTGATGTTAGTAGTTAATGCAAGGGGGAGAGTGTGTGTCTGGGTGCTGCTGCGTTGCTGGTAGTGAATGCAGAGCAAGAAGATCGTGTGTGTGTGGGTGCTGCTGTGGTGTTGGAAGTGAATGGGGAGGGGGTGTGATTGTGTGTCTGGGTGCTGCTTGGGTCTTGAATGTGAATGCAGTAGGAGAAGAGTATTTGTCTAGGTGCTGCTGGGGTGTTGAAAGTGAATGCAGGGTGAGGAGAGTATGTGTCTGGGTGCTGCTGGGGTGTTGGATGTGAATGCAGAAGGAGGAGAGTGTATAACTAGGTGCTGCTGAGGTGTTGGAAGTGAATGCAGGAGGAGGACAGTGTGTCTGGATGCTGCTGTGGTGTTGGTAGTGAATGCAGGGAGAGGAGAGTGTGTGTCTGTGTCCTGCTGGGGTATTGGAAGTGAATGAAGGGGGAGGAGAGTGTGTGACTGGGTGCTACTGGATTGTTGGTAGTGAATGTGGTTTAGGGAGAGTGTGTGTGAGTGCTGCTGGGACTGAGATGTTGTAGTGAATGCAAGCAAAGGGGGGGCGCCAACAACTATCTTGCCTCCAGGCTCCTGGTATGAACTTACACCCCTGGTCAGGGTCTTGGTACTGTTAAGGAGGTGCTCAACTGTGCAGGGAATGCTGTGTTGTCAAATGCAGATAGTTCAGTCAGAAAATATGTGTCCCACTCTCTGACAATGTTTTACTTTTCTGTCCTCCCTATGTACAGTACTTCACTTTTTCTATATGTATAATTATACAGACAGCATAACCACTCCTTATTTTCAATAATCCAATCTAGGTGTGAAGATCTGAAGAATGGTGTTTATTATAGAAATAGAAGGATATAGTAAAACTGTAATAAAACTAACAAAAGGTTGCAATTACAATACAAACTGATATGATGCAATGCTAACATAAAACACAACATAACTGCATAACATGTCAGTTAAGCTTACCATCAATGTTGTGCTGAGGGGAGAAATGTATGCACCTGTTTGCAATAGACCTTGTGGAAAACTAAGATGCTTCCATTATCCCTTACCCAGGGTGCATTGGGAACCAACTATGGAAGCCTGAGAGTACAGTTAAGCTGACACTAGGCTGGCCACTACATGGAGCTTACACAGAAATAAATGCAAACGAAACAAACAATGCTGAAGGCATAACAGGGACATTAAGGTGCTGATACATTCTGAGTACAACGATACAGAGGATAGATTACACAGCGTACCATGCATGAAGTCAATCTGATCACAAAATGAAAATAAGCATATCTGCAATTTTACACCTAACTGTATCTGGAACTTTCAACTCCTTCCAACTGAAGAAGCAGCATGGGGGATTAAAGGGGTGACCTGACATAGGTCACGTATAGTAGAGTCATGTCCATGCAAGTGAGATGCACGCATACCTGCAAAAGCTCTCCTAAATGCTTGTTGGGAGACATATCTTTTACATCTGCAAATAAATGATGATGATGATGATGACGACGTAATTAAGGAGTATATGTTGCTGATATGTAGCCGGACATATTTTGATGTGACAGAAATATGTTATTTTTGAACATGCTATATTTAAAGTAATTTATGCCTATTTCTTTCTTTTATTGAAGCAAGATGTTACATTACATCATAAAAACTCGTACAATAATATCATAGTAATGACAAAAGAAAAACATCAAAGACTGCTTTGTCAATCTTTCAAAGGAGACAAATCATAATGGTGAAAACATTTAACGTATACAATGTATAATTCACAAAGTATAACAATATATTTTGTGATACATGTTTTATAATAAAGTAAACAATGAATGAAGTGTGTCACTTGTTCCCTTGTTTTATAAAATCGTATTCCCCTATACATCAATTGAGGGGGGTCGCCCTCCAGCATTCTCAACCCATACCCGGATGTCAGGCGTAAACAATTATGAATCTTTAATTTATGCCTATTTTGATAACAATGCACCAGCCCTTGAATTAAATAGTACTATAATTATTGTTTTTTTGTAGTAGTTTGCTGACACCATGTACTTAGGGTCTAATAAATGTGTCACTTGAGCGATGATGAATTTTGTGAAATCAATAAATTTAAGAGGTCTATGTATTAATAATCACAGTACTGCCACGACTATTAACGATCCAACTCGCCATGAATATTTACAGTTTTAATGAAAATATCCCATCTATGTACTACCGGGAACTCGCAGGAACAGCAGTTACGGTAACCACTGTTCCAACGAGTTATATCCCTCACATTTCAGAGAAGTCTTTCACAGAAGTGACAGACTTTCCCAGGGGAAGCTAACACTGCGCATGCAAACAACGTCAGCTTCCGGCACAGGCCGGGGGAATCTCTCCTGCCCCTGGAGCGCCCATAGCCAAACAATAGTTCACAGTGTAAACTACAGAGGCTAAGCTTCGAAAAGCTTAGCCTCTGGTTAGATCGTAGTTAGATCGTAGTCCACATTGATAATAATGGGGAATGCGATCTGAAGTTCTAACTAACACTTTGCAGGAGATTTCTGTGAAATCTCCTGCATTGTGCCATTTGTACACAGGATTGATACAAAAAATTATGCAGAAACTGCAATTTCTGCATAATTGTATATAAAAAATGGCTTGATACATAGGCCCCTTTGTCCATTAATTAACAAAACCTTCATAGAAATGCTTGGTTTGCTAATTTTTACAAAGTCATATCTAGGCCTTTGGGCAGTGATAGGCAACATAATATACTTCAAGGACTGCATGTGTGGCTCACCAAACATGAAAAGGACCACACATTAACTCATTTTTAGGGGCCTAGTCATCATCACTTATTTTTTACAAAAGCATGTGAAAATTAGCACTTTCACATACTTTTGTAAAAATTAAGTGTCAGGGTTATTCATCAAGTTCTAAAAAAGCATTTTTTTTTTAACTTGATGGTGTTACTAAATGTTATCCTGAGCTGGCGTTCAGCCCCCGATAAACTTCACAGGCTGCTGTTTACACGGCAACCTGAGATTTACATGCCAGCCACAGCAGAGGGATCTATTAAGATCCCTCCCTGCTGTGTCTGCACTGCAGAGCCCCAGATCAGACACCCATGGGGGGGAAGGGAGGCCGATGGGACACTCGCATAGGGGGAGAGGGGGCCGGGTCAGACACCCATGGGGGTGAGGGGTGGCCGAATCGGACACCGGAGGGTGCAGAGGGGGGCTTAGGGGGTGAAAGACTGGGGAATAGAGAGAGGGGGGAGACATGTAGCAGTGAGGAAATCCTGATGGATACCTCAGCTGCAGGGGAAAAGTATCACTTTTCAGAAAAGCTGACTCCGCAAAAAGGGCAGCTTTTCGGAAGTGATACTTTTGTTAGAGAGGCATAATGAATGCCTCCAAAACATATTTTAAACTCACATTGAGTTTAAAATATAGTTATCACTAGTGTTAATGATGAATAGGCCCCTAAGAATGTAAAAACAGCCCCAGCTCCCGGCCAGGAGCTCAAATCATGACCAGAATAATAGTGGTAATAATATGGCCAAAACAGAAAGAAGAAATAGGCATCTTACCATGAGGTGGGAGAATGTCTGCTTAGAGAGCTCAGTTATGTCTCCTATTGGTTCTTTTGTATATTGTATTCTCTCTCTGGGCTATTAGAGGAGTAATATCGGTTCTTTTATATATAATGGGGCATATTCAATAGGCTGCGTGAAAAGCAAAAAACCCGCACCTGCGAGGTTTTTCCTGCAGGTGCGGGTGTTTTGCTATTCTATTAGGTGCGTGTTTTGTTTTAAAACACGCGCCGGGAGGTTTTTATTTTGCGCACCTCCTGAGCAAGCGTGATTTTTCCTGAAATCGATGATTTCAGGAGAAATCACCGGGACTTGCTCTGACACCCCCGCGGCGCCATCCCCTGAGGACTAATTAAGCAATTGGAACTAACCATTTAGCTTAATTAGTCCTTAATTACTTACCTCCACCAGCGCGCTCTTCTGCTGCAGCGGTGAGTATGTCAGTGTGTGTGGTGTATGTAAGTGTGTTTGAGAGTGTGTGTGTGTTTGAGTGTGTGTGTGTGTGCATGAGTGTGTGTGTGTGTCCCGTTGTCAGTGTGCCCCCGCAGTACTTGTGTGGCCCCCCCGGAGTTGGCGCTTGGAGAACTACATCTCCCAGCAGTCCTTGCTCCTCCCATCAGCCCCCGGGACTCCCAGCAGCCCCCTCTCCAGTAAGAAGAGAGAGGGGAGGCCGCCGGGAGCCACGGTGACCCGGGCAGGTAAGTGACTTTTTAAAAAAAAAAAAAATTATGCGGCGCTGGGTTTTCAGTGACGAAAACCCTGTGTCCACTGTTTTTTAATTGGATCCCGCGGGCATCGGAAGTGCGCATACCCGCGGGATTCCGAAATTGGCCGCGAGGGGCCCAATTGAAAATACACCAATGTATATTTTTATGGGATATTTAATCTTTTCAGCTCAGGTGGGCTGGTCCCACTGCGGTAATCGCTCATCTGATGTATCTGACGTATCTGATGTATTACTTACACTGCACCTTGTATGAGGCTGACTATAGCTAATTATGTCTTCTTTGTGGACTGGCCACACTCACTCTAAAATCAAGTATTTGGAAACCCCCATTAGAAAACCTGTTTTTGCCTCTGACATGTCCCTCATCAGCTCCAAAGTTATTCCCACACATTCCCTTAGACCCCTACTTGCCACAAAGTGCCCCCACATGCACACTGAATATTGATGGTCTGTGGGACACTTGTTGTTCACCACTGACTCTGGGGTTCAAGCCTCAGCCAGTGCCATTTACCTAAATGAGAAAAGCTTGTAAAAATAATGAAACTATTTGGCCAGCACTGTAGACACTTCAAAAAGAAAAAAACATTTTTTTTTGCACTCAATAAAAACATTTAAATGTCGATTATAGTTGTGTTCTTTGCTTTGAATATGAATGGCACATGGCAGAAATATTATACTGTAGAGATTGCTTCCAAGACATCTTGAAAACCTGTTTATTTTGTAATCTGTGTAGTTGGAAACAGAACTTTTCCACCCTTAATATAATCATCCTGCGAACTCTGAAACATCGCTACTAAACAAACACAAAGTCTGTATCTTTATTTTTTTTCCGTTTAAGGAAATAATATCAATGACCTTAGGTCAGGTATTTCCTGATTCAGTAATTAAGCAGGAAATATCCTCCCTGTAAGTGAGGAACGCGGTAATAAATGTTTTTGCAATAACGTTAAACTGGATATGTGGATATAAGTTAATAGGGTTGGGTCTCCGATATGAGTGATTTTTAACACGCCATTATAAAACATGTTTATTTATTTTACACAGTATGTTCAGTAGCCTGAAATTTGAATTGGAAAGTTGTTGACTCATTCAATAATGCTTAGAAAAGTGTTCAAGTTTAAATGTAATTCTGCTCTTCCAATTATGATTTAGGGGTCTATTCATCATCACTTAATTTATACAAAAGCAGGTGAAAAATAAAATTTTTACCTAACTTTGTCAGTCCCATTCATCATTCTTGTAACGCAGGAGATATCACAGATATCTACTAGTTACAATTCTGCCTCAATAATTTCCACAATGTAGAAATTATGAAATTCATCAAGTTCCAAAAAAGCTTTTTTTCGTATGCCACCCTTCACAGGCTGTTTTCGGAGGAGGTGAGACACAGCGGGGGAATAGAGAGTGGGAGAGGGGGAGAGAAATGCAGCAGTGAGGAAATCTTTATGGATACCTCAGCTGCATGGAGAAAAGGCATTCGGTATGAAATGCTGGCTGCCACATGACCGGCAGCTTGATTCCCGGCAGCGGCAGCCCGACAAAAGAGCAGAGCCCGGCAGCGGAAGCCCGACAGCACTGGAAATCCGGATCATCCCTAAGGTAAGTACTTACTAACCTAACCAACGACCCTAACCCTAACCCTCCTTAGGGGTGCCTAACCCTAACCCCCCCATAAGTGCCTGTCACGGCCAGGGTATTTCAGCATGGCGCTAGGCGGGTGTTACCTGTGAGGTCGTTGTGGCGCGGGCTGTCTGGTGGCGGAGCTGGTGTCTGGCGGGGGGCTTTGGCTGCTCGTTGTTGTGCGGCCCTGTTGTCACTCTGCGCTGGTGAGGCCTGGCGGCGTCTCCGTTCCGTTTGGCATGGGCACCGCCATCTTGCCTTCTGGTCATGTGATGTGGCTGGCCAGTCCTAGTGAGTCACATGTTCCCTCCGGCCAGTAACAGCACGGCATGGGGTATTTAGGAAGGGTCAGTGCCTTCCTTCTTTGCCAGTGCAACGTGTATCTCAGCCTAGCTGAGAGGGAGTTCTCTGTGCTTTCCTGTTCCTGTGAATTCGCTGTCTGCCAGTCTGCCTGTCAGCTCCTAGTTCCCACTGGACTACCCCGCTTCCTCCATCACCCTTGTCCATACCTGAGTGCCTGAGCCTGCTGACATCCTGCGCTTCAGTTCACTACCTGCAAACCTGGCTTGATTATTTTCAGTTCACTACCTGCAAACCTGGCTTGATTATTTTCAGTTTCACTACCTGCACACCTGGACAGCTCTAATTGTTTCTACCTGGACATTAACCCTTTTGCTCCCACCACAGAACTCTTGTGCACATTTATATTTTCCTGGACTTTTATTTACTGCCACATTATATGTCTACTCAAGCACTTATTAAAAATCCTAGTTTTATTTTCAAATCTGCTTCTGTGATCGCTCCTGCTACCACCCCGTGTCCACAAGCAACCCAGAACATAACAGTTTGCACTGGCCCCATTGAGCCAGCCACGGATCAGGAGTCAGGAGTGGATTTGTTCAGGTGCATTTCTGGTCGTTTAGAAAATCTGGAAAACATGCAGCATCAGATGGCTCAATTTCTGCAAGAGATGTCCAAGCGACAGGATAGTTTGCAAACTTCCTTTTCTACCCCTGAAGTACCAGCATCTACATCCGCATCAGCATCTGGGAATACAGGAGGCAGATCATCTCCCCGCTTACGGCTTCCTTTACCAAATAAATTTGACGGCAATCCTAAACTCTGCCGAGGATTCCTAAATCAGTGTGACATACATTTTACCCTGCAGCCTGACAACTTTCTAACTGCAAGAACTAAAGTGGCTTATATAGTCTCTCTGTTATCCGGCCAGGCCTTGGAATGGGCTTCCCCACTCTGGGAGCGCTCAGATCCGCTGCTGGATAATTACGCAGGCTTTGTGTCATCCTTCAGGAGGATTTTCGATGAACCTGGGTGTACTGTATCAGCATCATCAAACATCATGACACTGAGACAAGGGGTCGGTCCTGTCAGTCAATATGCCGTGCAATTTAAAATTTTAGCATCAGAGCTCAAATGGAATGAGGAAGCCCTCACCTCGACCTTCTGGCATGGGTTGTCAGACCGACTAAAGGATGATCTAGTCACTCGAGAGCTTCCTACTAATCTGAACGACATGATTTCATTGTGTATCAAAGTTGACCTACGCTTCAGGGAACGTCAGGCTGAAAAGAACAGAACTGACCGGCAAAGGTCATTTACCCCCTCCATTTCTACCCGTCCCATTCCTTCCCCTACTGAAGAGGAGCCTATGCAGGTGAATCATACACACCTCTCTAAAGAAGAACGTCAGAGAAGAATGCAAAAGAACCTCTGTCTGTACTGCGGAGAGTCCGGTCACCTGCTGATCTCCTGCCCCCGTAAACCGGGAAATGCCAAATCCTAACTGACCCTGGAGACATCAAGTTAGGAGTTATGAACCCGTCTCCAAAAATTAAAGATTTCACGATTACCCTAGCCTTGGATCTTAAACCCAAACCTGTCTTTGCTACTGCTCTACTCGACTCGGGAGCAGCCGGAAATTTCATAAGGTCTAGTTTCATAGATAAATTTCAGATTCCTTGTTTGTCTCTCAACCATGCCATCTCTCTGACCTCTATCGATGGACGCCCTCTAACTAACGGGATAGTCACCAAAGAGACTCAACCAGTATTGGTCCGAATTGGGGCACTTCATTCTGAGTCCTTAAAATTCCTGGTGATATCAGAGGCCTCTCAAGAAATTGTTCTTGGTCTACCCTGGTTACGTCAACATAATCCCAGGATTGATTGGAGTTCTATGCAGATTCTGTCATGGGGTATGGACTCTCAGAAATCCTGTCTTCCGAAAATTCGACCTGTGAGAAAGACAGTTCCATTAGTTTCTTCTGCCATTCCCAAGGAATATCAGATGTTTGCCGACGTTTTCTCTGAACAACAAGCAAATATCTTACCCCCTCATAGGGAATGGGACTGTCCAATTGATTTGAAACCTGATAAGATACCACCTCGTGGTCGTACCTATCCGCTGTCCTTGCCTGAGACTCAAGCCATGACCGAATACATCCGGGACAACCTGGCAAAGGGGTTCATTCGCCTCTCTACTTCACCTGCCGGAGCTGGGTTTTTCTTCGTTGGCAAGAAGGATGGTGGTCTAAGACCATGTATCGATTATCGAGGCCTTAATGACATTACTGTAAAGAATCAATACCCTCTTCCCCTGATTACTGAGTTGTTTGATAGGGTCAAGGGCTCTGT
This sequence comes from Taudactylus pleione, assembly GCA_031769625.1. Lineage (NCBI taxonomy): Eukaryota > Metazoa > Chordata > Amphibia > Anura > Myobatrachidae > Taudactylus > Taudactylus pleione. The sequence continues at coordinate 11,776,594 of JAUIMM010000153.1, read as the reverse complement.
CATTTTTTCGAAATTAGATCTAAGAGGGGCTTAAAACCTCATTCGTATCCGAGCTGGCGATGAATGGAAGACCGCTTTTAATACCAGAGATGGACATTTCGAGTATTTAGTAATGCCTTTTGGATTGTGTAACGCCCCTGCTGTCTTTCAAAGTTTCGTTAATGAGATTTTCCGGGATCTGTTATATGTTTCGGTTGTTGTCTATCTGGATGACATACTGATTTTTTCACCCTCTGTGGCTAAACATCAAGAACATGTTAAAAAAGTTTTGACCCGTTTGAGAGAAAACCACCTTTACTGCAAACTAGAGAAGTGCGTCTTTGGAGTGCCCAGTGTACCTTTTCTCGGCTATGTAATATCTGGCTCCAGTTTAGAAATGGACCCCAAGAAGGTACAGGCAATTCTGGATTGGACCCGACCTCAGACACTGAAGGCCATCCAGAGATTGTTGGGCTTCGCAAATTATTATAGACGCTTCATTAAGGGATTTTCTACACTGCTGGCTGCCATTACAGCCTTGACCCGCAAAGGTGCTAATCCTGCCCAATGGTCACCTGAGGCAGAGTCTGCCTTTCATCTTCTAAAACAGGCCTTTATCTCAGCACCAGTTCTTCGACAACCCGATCTGGACAGGCCTTTTTTGTTGGAAGTAGACGCATCATCTGAAGCTGTGGGAGCAGTCTTGTCTCAACGTTATGAGGACAACCGAGTCCATCCGTGTGGGTTCTTTTCAAAAAAATTCTCTCCTGCTGAAAGGAACTACGCCATAGGTGAACAAGAACTACTAGCTGTAAAGTTGGCATTGAAGGAATGGAGATATTTGCTAGAAGGCGCCAAGTTTCCATTTACTGTATTTACGGACCATAGAAATCTCCTATTTCTCAAAAACCTCCAATGTGTGAGTCCTCGTTTGGCCCGCTGATCAATATTCTTTGCCAGGTTTCAGTTCACCCTGACCTTCCGGTCTGGAGAACTTAATCAGAAGGCTGATGCCCTATCGAGATCTCTCCTCTGTGATGATCAATCTGAAAATCAAAGCAATACCCCTGTCTTGGAATCAAGAGTTTTCGCCACATTACAACTTCAGCCTCCTACGGGAAAATCATTTGTGGCCCCGGAATTAAGGAAGCAGCTTCTCACTTGGGCACATTCCTCCCGCTTCGCAGGGCACTCAGGCACTCGGAAGACCTTGGAGTTCCTGAGAAGACACTATTGGTGGCCTTCTATGAAGGCAGACATAATGGAGTTCATCTCTTCCTGCTCCTCCTGTGCCCAGCATAAATCATCACGACAAGCTCCAGCTGGGGAATTGCTTCCATTACCTACTCCATCACGTCCATGGACTCATTTCTCCATGGATTTCGTCACAGACCTGCCAGTCTCTCAAGGCTTCAACACTATCTGGGTTGTAATAGACCGATTTTCTAAGATGGTCAACTATATACCATTGAAGAAGTTACCTTCTGCCCCTGACCTGGCACAGTTGTTTGTCCAACACATATTTCGTCTACATGGCCTTCCTGCTGAAATTGTCTCTGACCGTGGTGTGCAGTTTACTGCAAAATTCTGGAGGGCTTTGTGTTCTGTTCTTCAAGTGAAGTTAAACTTTTCCACGGCCTACCATCCGCAAAGCAACGGCTCCACCAAGAGAGTTAATCAAGATCTAGAGACTTTCTTAAGAATTTTTATGTCATCTTCCCAAGACAATTGGGCTGCCTTGCTGCCGTGGGCTGAGTTTGCACATAATGCTTCCTACCACTCGTCAACTAACCAAACGCCATTTCAGGTTGTATATGGCTTTCATCCTCGTGTTCCCGAATTCCGAAGCCTGCCTGTTTTCGATGTTCCGGCCATGGAGGACACGGTGCGGATTTTTGCTGCCATCTGGACTCAAGTACGGTCTGATTTGTTGAAGGCATCCTCTCGCTATAAGACCCAGGCCGATAAGAAGCGTAGAATAGTTCCACGCATGCAAGTAGGAAACCAGGTCTGGTTGTCTACTCGGAACCTTCGTCTAAGAGTTCCGTCTATGAAATTCGCACCCCGCTTCATCGGTCCCTTCACCATAACAGAAGTCATTAATCCAGTGGCCTACCGTTTACAGTTACCCCCATACCTAAAAATTCCCAATTCCTTCCATGTTTCCTTATTAAAGCCCCTAGTCCTGAATAAGTTCCATAATGCTCTACCTGCTTCTCCTCGAGTCCAGACGGAGAGAGGAGTTGAGTTTGAAGTCGCCCAGATCTTGGACTCTCGTCTGCGCAGAGGTCATCTTCAGTATTTGTTGGACTGGAAAGGTTACGGTCCAGAGGAACGTTGCTGGACCGATGCTCATGATGTCCATGCTCCCACGCTCATCAGGAGATTCCATTCTGCCCATCCGGAGAAGCCTGGTGAGTGTCCTGATGCCACCCCAAAAGGGGGGGGTACTGTCACGGCCAGGGTATTTCAGCATGGCGCTAGGCGGGTGTTACCTGTGAGGTCGTTGTGGCACGGGCTGTCTGGTGGCGGAGCTGGTGTCTGGCGGGGGGCTTTGGCTGCTCGTTGTTGTGTGGCCCTGTTGTCACTCTGCGCTGGTGAGGCCTGGCGGCATCTCCGTTCCGTTTGGCATGGGCGCCGCCATCTTGCCTTCTGGTCATGTGATGCGGCTGGCCAGTCCTGGTGAGTCACATGTTCCCTCCGGCCAGTAACAGCACGGCATGGGGTATTTAGGAAGGGTCAGTGCCTTCCTTCTTTGCCAGTGCAACGTGTATCTCAGCCTAGCTGAGAGGGAGTTCTCTGTGCTTTCCTGTTCCTGTGAATTCGCTGTCTGCCAGTCTGCCTGTCAGCTCCTAGTTCCCACTGGACTACCCCGCTTCCTCCATCACCCTTGCCCATACCTGAGTGCCTGAGCCTGCTGACATCCTGCGCTTCAGTTCACTACCTGCAAACCTGGCTTGATTATTTTCAGTTCACTACCTGCAAACCTGGCTTGATTATTTTCAGTTTCACTACCTGCACACCTGGACAGCTCTAATTGTTTCTACCTGGACATTAACCCTTTTGCTCCCACCACAGAACTCTTGTGCACATTTATATTTTCCTGGACTTTTATTTACTGCCACATTATATGTCTACTCAAGCACTTATTAAAAATCCTAGTTTTATTTTCAAATCTGCTTCTGTGATCGCTCCTGCTACCACCCCGGGTCCACAAGCAACCCAGAACATAACAGTGCCTAACCCTAACCTCCCCCCTCTAAGTGCCTAACCCTAACCCCCCCTTCCCCGCTGCCTAAACCTAAGTCCCCTGGGGGGGTGCCTAACCCTAAGTCCCCCCCGGGGGTGCCTAACCCTCCCTCCCCCTAGCCTAACCCTAACCCTCCCGGGGGGGTGCCTAACCCTAAGTCCCCCCGGGTGCCCTAAACCTAACCCTCCCCCACCGCAGCTGTCCGCTTGCGGCACCCGGCATCTGCTCGATTGGGATGCCGGGCGCTTGTCTCCCAGCGTCGGGAAAATGACAGGCGTCTAGATTTTAGACGCCTGTCATTTAACCTTCGCCGGGATAGAGGATTCGGGAAGCTGGCGGCCGGTATTGCGGCCGCCGGCTTGCTAAACATATCCCGGTGAAAAGTATCACTTTTCCAAAAAGTTGACTCCGCAAAAAGAGCAGCTTTTCGGAAGTGATACTTTTGTTAGTGAGGCATGATGAAGGCCTCCAAAAGATTTTCTAAACTCGCAGCAAGTTTAAAACATAATTATCACTATGGGCCCCTTAAACTGTTCCCTGTGCTGCTGCTGCCACTGCCACTGCCCCACTGAGCAGATGCTGGCCTCATAAGTTGCTCCTCACGGAGAGAGTGACATGGACTGCCACCATCAGGTACCTACAGAACTGCTACGAGCGTCTTGAGGATCAGGGACGTTTTAAGAGAGGAGGGGACCTATGTGCAAGTTCCGTGCAGGCCCCCTGCCCGAGAGGTCACACCCCCTGATTGTGGTGGTCACGCCCCTTTTTGTCCCCGCACCGGGTGACACCACGGGGAGGGACACCAGTGGTCCCTGCAGCTCTCAAACACTCAATCAGTCAATCCCAGGCTGCTCAGCCAGGGGTCAGAGAAGCATGTGCTGAACTCTGATTATAGGTGATTGAATAAACTCAGGGTCTCATTCAGACCTGCTCGCGAGTCGAGTCGATGTAGAGGCCCTGTGCACATGCACGAAACTCTCTCGCTCCGGGGCTTACTACAAAAGGGGCGGCTGTCGATGGTGATCGACAGCTCGCACCGTTTTGTAGGCGGGGCGGGGGGGTGGCTTTCCAAACGGAGGCGCTCCCGATGGAACACCTGCCATTTGGGGGCGGCCCCACTGACATCACTTGTGATGTCAGTGGTGAGCTTCCGACTCTAATAGAGCTGAAAGCTCACTGGGGCTTGTGGCAGACGAGACCCTACAACAAGGGTCTCATCGCAAGCCCCGAGGTCGCGATGGTCTTGACCATCGTGACCATCAACCTGGCCGCTTGCTTAAGCTGTGGGTGGTCACCCACAGCCTAGCAAGCGGCCAGGAGGCCGGGCCGGAATATAGATGCGGCCGCCCTCATTCTGTGCGAGTGCTCGCATTTTGCGAGCGCCTCTAAATGATGTCCTCAGTCTTTGCTGCTAAACTAACTACAAATTAACATTTTGGGCAAAATTTACTATGCGGCGGTTTGGTGGCGGTTTCTAATCTATTCTAAACCCCGGGGATTTGGTGGTGGTTTTGCAGTGGTTTCTAAATGACAGCCCTGTTCTATTCTATTCTAAAATGTGTTTTGACTGTGGTTTGGCGGCAGTTTTGCTTTCTGCAGATTTACTAAGGCCAAAACCGCTGCAAAACTGCCATCAAAACACATTTTAGAATAGAATAGAACATTATGCCATCTGAAGTCATGAGGGATAATATATATTTTTAGCAGTGTAGCCATTTATTTATTTATTAGAATATATTGTTGGTTATTGTTACAATTTTATATTATATTAATCACACTGTAATTTATTGTGTGTGTAATATTTTAATAAAATGCACAAATATCTGGCTGCGCTTTCATGGTTTTTTTTGTGTTTTCTTTACATTTAGTTGGAGGTCTTTAATAAGCCCTTCTATTGAAAGCTGCAATCAGTCAGATTTTATGTCACAGGTCTTTTGCCTTTTTCTGTATTTTTTGTCTTTTATTGGTACAAGTCATACCCCCTCCAGGACATTTTTTATTCTTTATGATTTTCAAATGTTGGGAGGTTTGCTAAAGGAGTTTGGACCTGATTCAGAGGCTCTCGCTATTTGCGAGCGCTCACTCTGAATCAGGGTGGATTTTAAAAAAAAAATCCGCCTCCAGGCTGCTCGCATAGCTGTGGGTGACTACCCACAGGTTGAGCAGGAGGCCTGGTGATGGTCGTGATTATCACGACCATCGGGCTTGTGAAAAGACCCTTGTGGTAGGGTCTCATCCACCGCAAGCCCCAGTGCACTTCCTGCTCTAATAGAGCAGGAAGTTCACTACTGACATCACATGTGATGTCTATAGGGCTGCCCACAAATGGCAGGCGTTCCTTCAGAAACGCCTCCATTTGTGCAGCCATCGCCCTGACCCACCTACCAAATGGGGCGAGCTGTCGATCAACATCTACAACTTCCCCGTTTTACTGCGAGCCCCAAGCTATGTGGTCGCGAGCGGGTCTGAATCAGGCCCTTTGTGCTTATGGCATTTATGTGTTGTAAAAATATTTTTGTAGTACTCAGGGTTGGCACTACCGTTAGGCACACCTCCCAACATATGTGGAGATCCACTCGGGAAGGTGTGCGCGTTCCCGAAAAGGGGCGAGGATACACGGAAAAGGGGCGTGCCCAGCATCTCCGAGATGCTGGGCTGCCCACGGGCTTCCACCCATACTGTGAATAGATGCTGTACGCAGGCGTACAGCATCTATTCTCGCTCTGCATACACGTGTATGCTTCCCCCAACTGCGGGACACTGCGGCCCACGGGTGGGACAGCGGGACAGTCCCAAAAAAATGGGACTGTTCTGCTGAATGCGAGACAGTTGGGAGGTACAGTATGCATTAGGCACATTTAGGCAGCTGCATAGAGTGCCAGCCACTAGAGGGTGCAACATCGTCCCCTCAGCAAAAAAATTTGGAAAAAGAATATTGTCTCTTTCATCCATCTTTTATGTGGCATTAGTGGTGGCTGCGGGTCTTATCAGCCACAGCCGCTGCTATGCCCAACCCTACTGCGCAACCCACTCAGCATAGCCTGCACTACAGAGAGGTGCCAGACTGTAAAGGCGCTCTCCCTGCAGCTGCTGCTGAGTCTGTTGCTGCTGCAGACAGCCGCTGCACCTGTCAATCTGTATGACAAGCTGTGCCAGCCTGTTGTAGAGAAGCGTGGCTACTTCAGAGAGTCCACCTCCTCGAACCTTGAGTCCATCTTGTGACAGAACTTCCGGCAGTGCAGTGCAGCAGCTGCCTGCATGGTTCCAGGGCCCATAGGGTAAGTAGGCTGCATCAGAGGGAACCTCTGCACGCTGACATCATTAGAGGGGACCACCCAGTACCTTAGACTGTGTTTTGTCCCAGGGTATCTTCATCTCATCGACCGAGATCAGCAGCGCCTCCTCCACCACGCCTCGTCCCCTCCTGTGCAGCCACTCCCCTGCTGTGGCTGTATGTAAGAATCATTTCTTTGTGGTGATGGAGCTCGAAATGTGCAGCTTGTAAACTCCCCCGATTTTGACTGGGACTGGTAAATACAGGGATGGAGCTGTGGGAGATCTGTGCGCAGATGTTGGATCTGGAAGCAGTTCACCCTGTGTGCAGGCACCAACAGGGTAAGTGTGACTTGTGTCTGCACTTGTTGCTGGTAACATTACAGAGGTGCTGCTAGCCCTTGTGTGCATTGTGTACTACACACACGTTTATATTTATTTTAATAATGACATGTTAATAAATTGATGTCTGAGCAGTCTAGCAAACATGGAGGTTTAGAAAGAAACTGCATATGTCCACAACTCAGATCCCCGTCATGAGATGTAGTCAGGAACCTGACGGTCTAAATGCAGACCGCCGGCTTCCCGACTGTCAAATACCGGCAAGGTACTAATGACAGGCGTCAAAAACCCAACGCCTGTCATTAGACCTACGCCGAGAGCCCGATGCCCGGCATACCGAACAAAGGTAAGCCGCGGGGGGGAGGGTTGGGTTTTAGGGCTCCCGAGGGGACTTAGGGTTAGACACCCCCCGGGAGGGTTAGGTTTAGGCTAAGGGAAGGGTGGGTTAGGGTTAAGCACTCCTGAGGGGAGGTTAGGGTTAGGCAACCCCCTGGGAGACTTAGTTTTAGGCTGCAGGGATGGGGGGTTAGGTTTAGGCACTTAGAGGGGGGTTAGGGCTAGGCACTTTGGGGGTAGGTTAGGAATAGGCACCCCTAAGAGAGGGTATGGGGGAATAAGAGGGTTAGTTATACTTACCTTATTAGCGATCGGGATCTTCACCCCTACCAGGCTTCCGCTGTCGGCCGGCGGTATTACATACTACACCCCCTGTCATTGCTGCACTTTAGGTGTAATGTATTAGGTGCATATTTATAAAAGTATATTTGCGGGTGTTTTTTGGGAGGTATCCGCAAATATTAAGGATCCCCAGGATGTAAGAAGGAGGGTCTGTATCAGACATTTCCAATATTTTCCGCAGTCCCTCCATTCCCAACTACAAAGCAGCTCCCATAGGTTTCTATGGGGGATGCTTAAATGCCAAATTGTTCGGTTCTTTGCTGTCTAATGCCAATTTCATGGCATTAGGCATTGTAGCCTATGGGCTACAGTCCGCAGATGTCTTAGGGAGATGGATCTATAGGATCCCTCCCCAGTGATATAAAACAAGCAAAGTTGGCGGCACTTGTAAGCTTCAAAAAAAATACTATGGAGGGAATTCAATTAGCCTCAGTAATTTATTACAGGCTAATTGAAGCAGTGGGGCTATTAATTGGAGCCAAAGTTAACGAGGATTTTTGTCAAGCCTGAGTAGGCTTGAAAATAAATCTGCTCTAAATAGTCAGTTTGCGGATGGCACGAACGCGTTAACCCATTGGTCCCGGGAATTTATCCCAGATTATAAAACACAGTAATTTATTGGACAAGACAAAAAGGACTTTAATTGAATAGCTCTGGGTGCCAAAGCCAGAGGCTACCACCCTTTTACCTGCAGTATATTACCCTTGCTAATTGAATTCCCCCTCAATCTATGTACAGTAGGTCTGTATGTTTATCCACATGAGTATATGTAGGCTAGCCATATCTTCTCATTAATTTGGGACACATGTGAATTACACAGGTTCTGTGGCTAATTACAACCATGTGAAATGGAGACTTGAAATCAGCCAGACACAGAATCTGTGTAATTCTTGGGTGTCCTGAATTAAAGGGATGAATGTCACAGTGCACCAGAAACAGTAAACTATAAATTTTGCTCCCCCCTTGCCTAAAAAGTTTCAGATGTGCAGTGCCCCTGTAGTTGTGCCCATATGCATTGCCTCCTGTAGCTGTGCCCTTATGCAGGGTCCTCTGTAGCTGTGCCCATATTCAGTGCCCCTGTAGTTGTCCCCATATGCAGTGCCATCTATAGTTGAGCCCATAAGCAGTGCCCCCTGTAGTTGTCCCCATATGCAGTCACCCCTGTAGGTTTGCCCATATGCATTTCATCCTGTAGTTGTGCCCATATGCAGTGCCCCCTGTAGTTGAGCCCATGTGCAGTGCCCCTGTAGCTGTGCCCATATGCAGTGCCCCCTGTAGATGAGCCCATATGCAGTGCCCCCTGTAGCTGTGTTCATATGCTGTGCCACTGTAGTTGTGCCCATATGCCAGGCCCCCTGTAGTTGTGCCCCCCCCAGTACTTACCTGAATCCACGCGGCCATGGTCCTTACTGTTGCTCCCACTGCTGCGCTGACTGGATTTAACTTGATCCAGGAGGCATGGCTGAGCAGACTCCTCACGTCGCAGGTGATGTCATCACCTGTGCACTGCATCACTGGGAACACTGGCCTCCGAAGAGATCGGAGGCTTCCTGTTAGTACTATGTTATGGATTGAAAAATTGTATTTTGATTATTAAAATTATTGTAATACTGGGGTGGTTTCGCAAAAACCAAACCCAATGTGTTAGAGTTGTGCGCAGACCCCATGTTTTGGTATTAGTTTTGGCTCTGAAACCATCTTCATGTTTTGGCTTTGCCCAAAATTCCTTGTGTTTTGGTTTTGGTGTTAGTTTTTGATTTCAATAAAACTAGTCAAAAACAGGTAAAAACATAATTTATAAGGTTTTTTTAAGTTACTACATTACTATTAATATCATTAGTTTTTATTAAACCATAAGTATTTAACATTATTTGATACATTTTACTTACAAGTCTATTGTACTTCAGTGAGGACTATTTTTGTACCTAGCTTTTCAAACTTATTTAAGGGATGTTGGGAGAAATGTTTTATTTATGATCATAACCCCTTCATAGACATATCAAGTTATATAGAAGGTATATCGATGATTTTTTAATAATATGGGAAGGCACTGAGGAAAGTTTTAAACTGTTTTTAAACAATTTTGCTACTAATGATATGAACCTCAAGTTTACATTGAATACCAGTAGAAGCACTACTGAATTTTGGACCTCATTTTAATGGGGGAATAAGAGAATTTTGCCACTAAAAACATTGTTAAGGAGAAAGAAAATAACAGTTAACATCCTGACAGAAGCATATGACAGGACCAAAATTTGGGGACATCCCATTTGTTACATATAAAATGGAAAAAAGAACAAGATGGGTATGGTAACATTTGTCATTAGTTATAGTGGCCATGAGCACATCATTAGGAAAACATTGGAACGTATTAGAAATGGACCCAGTTTTGAAAGACCCAGACCTCAAATAGTTTTTTAAAAAGCCAAGAATTTGAAGGACTTAGTAGTTGTGATCATGATTAGGAATTTTCCAATAAACAAAACACTAAAATTCCAAAATGTTTTGGATGTTATAAATGTGACTGTTGAAATATATGTTGATCTCTCTATTCAAACAGACCCTTTTCTTATAATTCAGACAACTCTGAGCAGCATAAAATCAAGTACTTTAAATCAAGTACTTTTAAGATACTTTGGCTATGTTTTTATTGCAGTTTTCATACTGCATCAAATATGTAGACAAAACCAAGATATTTTTAACTTAAGAATTCAAGAACATGTCCACAATATAAAGAACTAGATGGAAAATCATGCAGTTTCTGTGCACTTTATTTCTCACCATAACTCCATTTCCAACCATGGGAGAAGGAGGGGGGGCAACAAACAAACTGGGGAGAAACAAAGGGGTAAATTTACTAAGAATCAAGATAGGTCGAGATGACCATCTCGGGTGATTTATTAATTTGTTTCCATCTCGCAAAATTACTAAAGACAAAGTTGGGTGAGATGGGGAGAGAGTTTTGTCATCTTACTCGTAAAACTCGGGTGAGATAGCAATCTCAAATCAAATCACCATCGGCCCAAATCAGAAGTACTTTTTCCCTAAAACATACATCTCTCCTATTTACCAAGAATCACGATGACAAGCTCGGGTGAGATAGGAGCAAACTCTCTGTCAAAATCACTTTTTAATCTCTCAACCCCCTGAGCTGCGAGATGGTCAAAAACATACACAAATCATTGTGATTTGTGTATGTTTCTTGCTATAAAAATGTAAAATAGGGTTACTTTTTTTTTTTTAAATGACGTAGGGTACCCCCCAAATGCATAACCAGCCCCGGACTTGTCAGCCTGTCCTGGTACCTAAAATTACCGGGAACAAAATGAGTAGGGTTCCACCATGACAGGACCAGTCCTGGTTTTAAATATAGGGGGGAAAATGCGTAGGGGTCTTCCCCTATATTTTAAATCAGCACCAGACCCAAAACAGCCGGGGTGTAATGCCACAGCCAGGAGACCCTATTACCAGGTCTTCAGGGCCAAAGCATTTTTGTCAGGCCAAGCTGGGGATCTTAGGGGAGGTGGGGACCCTCACAAGAAGGGGTCTTCCCACTTGGTCTGAAGCCCAGGGCTCTTCCCCGGACCCCGGGAGCCATGAGTACAGGGGTAATAAAGTGAAGAATAGAAGGAAACTATTGTATTTTACAGTGGAATTACATGTGCCAGCATGCCTGCCCTTTGGCACTTGTGGAACTACAAGTGCAAGCAGGCGGCAGGCACCCGTACCCCCACTGTAAAATAAATAGTTAAATAAAGAAACAACACACACATCGTGACTAGTATAGCTTTATTACACACATCCATCAATCACACACACTTACCTGTATCTGCTGGTCTGTCCTCTTCCTCTGTGGAATGACCTGCAAAAAAGATTGTATACTCACCTCCATTCCTGGCATTGGTCTCTGTAGCATCCAGGGTCTTTGCAAAACAATAAAACAACTTACCCGAACCAGAACGAACATGTGTAAGTATATGCTGTTACATATACTTACACTACGCGAAATGACAGATGATCGGAATCATCTGTTTTTTTCTAACGGCCCGCTGACCAATCAGTGGACGATTTACATGTAGCGCGTGCTCATTGGTTGGTCCCATGTGGGTAAAACTAGGCCTGGCCCTCCAGCCTAGTGCTGGTACCTAAATTACGGTGGAACCCTACTCATTTTGTTCCCCATAATTTTAGGTAGCAGGACAGGCTGACAAGTCCGGGGCTGGTTAAGCTTTTGGGGGAGTCCCTACGTAATTGTTTTTAAAACAATTAACCCATTTTTTACAGGTATAACACAAGCAGCCTTAACAAGCAGGTTGCTTGCTAGGGAGAGTTGTGCAAAGAAAAATCACTGCAATCTCAGGTGAGATAACTCACTCAAGCTTGCTTATAAATCACCCGAGAATCTCAATCAACATTACCATCGACAAACTCGTTTAGCCTCAAATCGCCTGTTGGTGAATTTGGAATAAAAAAAGTGATTAAATCATCTGAGTTTTGGCGAGTTCCAGCGATATTCGTTTCTTTGAAAATCGGGACCATCTTGAATCTTACTAAATTTACCCCAAACTGTCTAAGGACTCTATTTATTAACATTATTTTTACTAAAATAAAGTGAAAAAGGGTCTTATTTTAGTATCACCTACAGTTACTAAAGGGAAATTGGAGTAGAATTCGTAAAATTCTACTCCAACTCCTAAGTATCACTTATTTTAAGTAAGCAAATTGCATTTCCCATCATCGTAATGGGAAATGTGATCTTAACAAAGTTACTAAAAATAAAATGTGAAAAAATACCGGGGAAGCCCTGGAGGTGGCGTTATCCAGGGTCTCCCCCAGTTACCGGATTCCTGCTCCGCTCTGACAGAGAGAGCAGAGCCAGGAGCCGGCCCCAGTGATCAGCTATGTGGTCTAAACAGACCACACACTGATTCACTGTAAAAATAAGTAAAAAAAAAACAAACTTACCTGACTCCAGAGACCGGAGTTCGGGGCTCCGGTGATATCCTTTCTCCGGTCAGCTGGTGTCCCATGCTGCACTGCGGCCTGGTAGTCACCTGACAGGGTCCCAGAGCGGTATAGGATGTCAGCTGACCGGATGACATGGAGGACATCACCGGAGCCTGGATCATGCTGGTAAGTGTAATTAAGGGAGAGGGAGGGTCACAGAGGGAGGGGTGGTCACGGGGGGGTCCGCGATCATGGGGGTGGGGCTTGGCAACAGGGGCGGGGCTTAGTGCCGGGGGTAGCAGCGGCAGCCAGTTGGCGCATGCGCGGGGCAATTGTCACGGTATTTTTTTGCAAAAATAACATGACTAGTGTGCAGAGGGGATTCACAGGGACAGAGCTTTCTCGCAAGCTCTGTCCCTGCAAGGGGTTTGTAGTAAATCCCTGTGATATTACCTGAATTCGCAATGTGAATTCAGTCGTTAATATCACACTACAATCTGCATTACCAATGCAGATTGTAATAAATAGGGCTTTAAGAGAGAAATGTACTGGATACCTGAACTACAAACATGTATTTTTATATATATATATCATATTTTATATATATTTATTCACTTGTTATAGACACTTGTTTGAGATTGTTTTAAAGGTTTATCTTATATGGCTTTTAAGGATCATTATGGCTCATTAGGATAGATGTTTAACTAACATCATTCTTTTGTTTAGCTATTATATTAAATATATATAATGATATATTTATATTATATAAATGTGATTTATTATCTACCATCTTAGATCAAACCTATATATGAAATATGCTGCACACATTAATAGTAAAACTAATCACTTATGTATTATTGATTTTCTACTCTTTTTGGTTGCTTGGCAAACTATTCACAAAAAAATAATCTACCAAACATGGTTCTTTACAGAATTTCACTCCACTGCATTCCACAATCAACCACTTTCATGTTCCAACAGCCAGATCAAGACAGAAGTGATGTCACATAAAGTGACATACAGTATGTGCCTCAGCTGCGGTCCAAAGAGAAGAAACTGGCGCATTCGCAGACGGTTTCCAGTACCCAAAGTGGGGCGGATGTGATGTAACAGCCTTGGAACAGGAAGATTATGTTCCCAATAGAAGAATGGACATTTTTTAATCTGTTTTAGCTAGGACGTTGGCGTTTTCTGGCCTTTTTAACAATATGAATTGTGGACTGTTGCTAAATTATTTTGAATAGTATTAAGTTATACAAATACAAACAGAAAATTACATCACCAGAAGTGATGTCAGAACTACAGACAACTGTTTGTAATCTTTCTCCCTTTGGGTTAATATAAATATATACAGTATATGTCCCACACTAGATATATCCCCTTGATGAAATCTAACTACTGTAACTACAGTAGATGAAATGTGTTGTGAACTTTTACCTAACTGGACCTAAAGAATGTATAGATGAGCAAATTTTAAGTACTGTCTTGTACATTTGCTACCTACTATTTCCTTGCTGGTGTTTTTATATGATTTTTTATAACAAATGTTTCTGGACCTTTACATTTATGACATCTATATGTATCTAACTGGTATATGGAACACAAGTGTGGTTGAAACAAACCAGTTTTAATTTTATCACTTAAACAGTATACACTATGGTGTGTTTTTGCTTTTACATTTATGTACTAGATCCTAAAAAGTCCTTGGATGACTGCTAAGATGATGTGGTTTGAGAACAAATTTTTAAAATAAGCATTGTTTTGTGTTGATATAATCTTTGCGTGGTACTATTATGCGCTCTTCTGCCTTCACCATTTATATACTTCTGTATATGTGGTTCACCACCACTAATTTACTATGGAGTAACCTGACACCCTATACATTTAGGGGAATGCTGTATTATTATTTGCATCATTTATATAATTTTCACCTATTCACTCAACCTCTTTTTGGGTTAATTTAGTTAAACACCTGAATTGTGTAAACAAATACACACACATAATAGATGATTGACCCAAACTAATTTAAAGTTACTCTATCTGCACGTGAATCTGAAGCTACAACTAATGTTTAGGGCAATAATCCAAATGGGTCGGGTATGGGATTCTGGCGGTCAGTATGGCGGTGGTGAGAATAGCGACAGCAACAGTCAGAATCCCAATGCCTGCAGGTAAGTACCCTAACCCTCCCTCTAACCCTAGCCACTTTCCCGCAGCCTACCCCTAACTCTCCCATTGAGTTACAATCTGATCATAATTTGAAACATTTTATGGTCAATCCTATTAACAGTGAGTCCCCTTGCGGAGCGAGCTATATGCCGAAATTACAGCACCTCCGGACTTGCCGATTGTTGTTTGCAGCCCATAGGAGTCCAGGGAGAAATCAGATGAGTTGCGATGTCGTTGCCAGCATTTTTATGCCATTGCAATAGCAACTCACCGCCACACCTAATAGAATCAACACCTTTGTTACAGCCATATTATCAGAGAGAGAGAGCATTGCCATCATAGCTAGATGCTACTGTGGAAATTAGGTCACACTCTTCTATCTAAAGTGAGTACTATGGCAAATATTGTTCATCCTTCCCACAAAGGTACCAGACGAGGCAGCCATCTTAGCCAGACTACATAGGTTACACTAGGAGGAAAAGGCAATGCCTGGAAGAGATTATACATAATGTGAGAGCTACTGAATACTACAGCATGATACACGAACATTACAAAATCATCAGATCCTTGCATTCTTCATCCTACACACAAGTGTATTAAACAAGGCAGTCATCTTAGCCAGACTACATAGGTTACAATGTGTGAAAAAAGCAATACATGGAAATAAGACATCCAAGATTAAAATGAAAAGCTACAAACATGATATCCACTGAATAAATGGTCCTATGTTGCTCATCCTGCCCATAAAAGTTTATGTCTATGATCCTGTTTAGGTCTTATTTTTTTCCATTTCTTATTACTCTACACTTATGTGATTAGTCAAGTGATGCTTTGGCAAAATGCGTGACAATGCTATTATTTATTTGAAAATAATTACAATTTTGCATTGTTCACATCTATATTGAGTCTCTCTAGTAATACATATGATTTATGGAATTTATTAATTATTGAATTCCGTTTTTTATTTCTGATCTACTCTTCTTTGAAATCCAAATTTGTTTATTTAGAATAACATTGTAGGTCTTATGAATTAGTGTTTGAAAGGCAATTGATGATCTAGGGGGTTTTTCATAGAGGGCCTGATGCTGACTTGGTTTGAATTAGGACGCACATTTTTTTAGCACAAAAACAATGCATATATTTGCCCATATGTAAAACTGTGCTCCTCTTGCAGTCCTCCCACCCCCTATCTGTGCACTTACTTTGGTACTATTCATCATTAATTGTCAGCACTTGCGCAAGCTTTATACTAGGTGCAAAAAATACAGATGTGTCCAAGATGCCCAGTGCAACTCCCATGCTGCGTACTTTTTCCTCAACTGTGCTATAATTTATTTCATTGTTCTTCTTGTGTGACTTAGGGAGTGATTCAGCAGAGGAGATGCTATCGCAGATGTTAACATGTTAGCAACTGGGATAGCACTATTATGGTAATGAAGCAGAAGGTATCTTGCCTCCTGTATTAGTTACTTATTCAATCTGCATTCAAGGATGCAGCACCGGATAATCTGCAATCCCATCGGCCGGCTGACTGACCCATGGGTCACACAAGCCGGCCACCGCAGATAGAACAAAGAGGCCAGGAAATTTCTGTCTGCCATCAGAGATCCTGGCCTCTTCTCTTCCCCTCAATAGCGACGACTCACCTATGGATTAGGAAATAGAGGACATCGTCACCTCCTTCCCATTCACAAACGGCAGCAGACCGGTGCCGCTCTGTCCTCGTTCATGCAGGACCCATTCTGCACATGTGCAGGACGGGTCCTGCGCATGGGTCCATATAGTCTGTGCGCGTGGGTCCTCTCTTCTTCTTTTGTCCCCCTCCATCTAAATGAATAGCAAATAACACAAAGAAGACAGACAAACAAAACACTGATAAAGAAATAACTACTGACAAGACGGAAAATAAAAATGACAAAAGACAAAAAATAAGACAAACTTTAAATGTAGAAAAGACTGCAAAGAAAATGACAAGACTACTCTCAGGAATTACAGTAACACTCACCAAACTTCTCTAACACATCACCTACTACCTCCAACCACCAAACTACACCCTCACCATGTGGCAATGCTTGTTCTGGTGTGAGCTGTTTTATATGGGGGTATGTGATGTAGAAATTGCATGTGGTATGTTTTATCCTACAGAAAAACCCCAGGAAATGTTGGTCTATTTGTGGTCTATACTGTATGTGGTCTATTTTTGGTCGGTTTTGTTGTAGTTTTTTGTTGCCTGTTTTCATTGGAAATGCCAAAACTGATGTCAAAACACACAACAAAACTGACAACAAAACTGACCAACATTGCTGTAAGCTTTTAAATGACACTGGAAACTGTCAGATAGTAAAAACACATTGTTTTTAGACAAAAAGACTGTCTATACACGTTGGTTTCTGTCCATTTTGAAACTAAAGCAAAACTGTCAGTAAGTATATTTACCCCTTACTGTATAACAGCTGTTCATGTAAAAGGGGACAATGCCTATTGACAAACCAGGTACCAGCACAAATGGCAATGAAAGGGGCATACATCCACTGCAGACATACTGGTAAAGGGATTGCCTGACAACAGAGAACAAAAGATAAATACAGATCAGGAAACTTTTATCTTTGGTGTAAACCAGTGGTTCCCAAACTGGGTCTCCAAGGGGCACTAGCAGGGATGCCATGATAGCTGATAGTCATAAAATATGTGGACAATTAGAAGCTCCACCCTGTCCACCACCAAACAACTGAACATAAGGATGACAGCAAAGAACATTTTGTTTAATATTTTTCTCTACAGATCAGCCTATTGTGATTATTAATGAAAACTGAATCCAAGTGTACTTCCTGCACCTACTTATTCAGTCATCCTGAAGCAGCTGAAATTCAAGGCAAAGGTAAAAACTGTAATACTGTAGCAAGAACTGACATGTCAATTACCGAACGAGCCATATTAGAGATTAATTGTACATACCAGATTGGCACAAAAATATACTTTAGTAAATTGCAGATGATACTCATTACTCACAAGACAGGTTACACACTAAAAAACTCCTTAGTATCACAGTCACCTGCAAGAGTTGTTAATTTTAAACCAATGTTACAAGAAATACCTCTATCAGTGTCCTGTGTGAGCAAAGCTCCATTTTGGTAGGATTCATCAACTGAAGACAGAGAGCAGTACTGTGACTCCACAAATCATGGAAAATACTAAGAGAATTGAAAATAGGAAGATAAGTGTAGACATTTATTATTGCCTGTTGTTGTTATTGTTTTTATTATCACCACTCATTTGTACTAAAACTGTATTTTTCATTTTTACACTATTATGGAGCGTACACACGGTCAGATTTGTCAGACTTGTCAGATTTGTCAGATGAACGATTGAACGATTAAACGATTTGAACGATTTGAACGATTGAACGATTTTTGACTGCATTAAAATGAATGGAATCGTCCAAGTCTGACTGCAAACACATCAGATGTCAGAAATCGTTATCTGACCATTGGGAACGCGCATTGTTGATCGTCCATCGTTCAGGCATGTCAGATATGAACGATTTTCCTTCAGATATGAACGACTGAACGATTTTTAAATCGTTATCGTTCATATCAGAAGAAAAATCTGACCGTGTGTATGCACCATAAGGGCGGTATTCAGTTGTTTTCGCGGTCTGGATCTCCCGTCTAAAGTGATGGGAGATTGCGGGGCACTATTAATTGTTACTGCTTTTAGCGCTGATCGTGCCCAAAGTGGTCGGGTTTAGCCGTGTAAATCGGCTTCCCCCGACCAAAGTGCTGGGCGCGATCGCGAGAAGTGAAGTTTGGGCGCCCAAACAGGTCACTTTTCGCCCATTTCAGCTTGCATCCCCCAGGGGCTGTGAGCTGAAATAGAGCGTTGGCAGCTGATCGTGCCCGGCAGGAGCAACAATTGAATAGCTCCGTCGGGCGCGCAGGGGGCTGGAAACAATTGAATTCCACCCTTTGTCTCAGCATTGTTGACTGAAACCAGATAATCTTAGGCCCTCATTCAGAGCCAGACGCTCTGAGCAGAGCGCACGCTCTGAATGAGGGCCGTCCTCCATAAAAATGGAGCGTCTTCCTGGACGCTCGTATAGCTGTGGGTCACCACCCACAGCCTATACGAGCGTGCAGGTTGATGGTCGCAATGGTCTTGACCATCGCGACCATCGCCACTGCGAGCCGGAGCCTGCGGTTGAGTTTCTCAACCGCAAGGCCCGGAGTGATTTTGGCTCTATCAGAGCCAAAATCACTCCCACTGACATCACTAGTGATGTCAGTGGGCCGGCTTCTGACGGTAGGCATTCCTTTGGGAACGCCTCCGTCTGGGAGGCACGCCCCCGGCACGCCCACCAAAGGGGGCGTGCTGTCAATCAACATCGACAGCACGCCCCCTTTGATCAGACACAACGAGCGAAGGAAAGTCCTTCGCTCGTCGCGTCTCACGCATGCGCACGACGGATCTCCCTCCGTCGTGCGCATGCTCAGTGCACACCATCGACCCACTTGCAAGCGGACAGCCGCTCGCGAGTGGGTCTGAATCAGGCCCTTAGTGCCTTGCACTACAGCTACACATTGTGCATATCACATTGCACTGTAAGAGATGCAGATACTGTACAGACTAAATGCAGGGCAAATACTGCATGCTGCACACACATAGGACCTCATTCAGAGTCTCTCGCTCGCAGGGAGCGATAATCGCACATCTGCGCATGCGTATAATTTGCAGTGCGCGTGCGCAAGCCATTCGGTGCGATCTGATTTTGCTAGCTCGCAAGCCACTTTCAGGTCGCTGCTTTGAGTGACAGATAGTGCCGTTTGTGGGTGGTAACAGGGGAAGGTGCTTGTGAACGGGGGTGTGGTTGTGCGAACGCAGGTGTGTCTGGCTGCCAAAATGGCGTTTAAAGGGCGTGCATAATTAGCAAAGTAGCGTCATCGCACACGTGACTTGGTTGTTTTTTAGCCTGAACTGCTCGCGGTGCTTGGGGTAGGTTAGGTCAACCCCAAGCGCTGTGAGCAGCTCCGATGGCCCTCGATGTTCACGATTAATCAGACTCTTCCCGGAGATGACGTGTGCTGCAAGTGACAGGTGGGAGGTTTTATAGTCCAGCGTATGCTAACTGCCATCGCTCACTAAGACATAGAGGGCGTCCTTACAGCGCAAAGAGTGATCGCTTGATTTGCATACCCGGCCCCTTTTTGCAAGCAACTGATCGCATCTTGCGAGAGACTCTGAATGAGGGCTATAATGTCCAGATTTTTTCTACACTGCATTTTAGAGGGTGGTCTCTAAAATCCCAACCACAACTCAAAATCATGTTTTTCCTTTAAATTTTCCCCCTGCAGTATATTTTTTTCTTAGAGTCCCAATATGTTTATATATGATTTTTCTAAAGATTGTTTATGGATTTCAAAAGAAAACCATTTTGAATAATATTTGCGTTTTATGTACTATTTTTGGGACAATACAAAGGCATACTTGCCTACTTTTGAAAAACACTTTCAGGGACATTGCAGATGGCTGTGCCATTGTGGGGGCGTGGTCTGCTCCACCCAAAGGGTGTGTTTAGCTCCAGTTATGTTCATATATATTCCTTTAAGCTGACACCCAGCTCCCCCAATGACATTTATATCTCTGCCCTGGCACATTCACATTAATACTCGATCTCCCTCTCTCACATTCACATTAATACTCGATCTCCCTCTGTCACATTCACATTAATACTCAATTTCCCCTGTCACATTCACATTAATAGATCTCCTCCACACACACACACATTCACATTAGTAGATCCCCTCCACACACACACATTAACAATAATAGATCCCCTCCACACACACATTAACATTAATAAAGCCACTCCACACACAAATTAACATTAATAGATCCCTCCACACACACCCACACACACAGACACACACTAATAGATTCCCCCCACATTTACATTAATAGATCATCCCCCACATTCACATTAATAGATCCTCCTCCCACATTCACATTAATAGATCCTCCTCCCACATTCACATTAATAGATTCTCTCCACACACACACACATTTACATGAATAGATTCACACACACACACACACACACACACACACAGTCACAACATCACATTAATAGATTCTCAAACACACACGTTAATAGATTTCCCGCACCCACCCTCCCTTCCATTCTCCTCTCCCACAGCACTGACAATAATAGATTTTGCAGGAGCTACAGTGAGATCTGAAACACTCACAGTCTCATGCAGCTCTTCACTCCTCCAGCGTCAGCTCCTCCTCCCTCTGTCCTCCATTACCACTGGCTGACCAGGGAGCATCAGTCTCTCCCAGCAGTCTGCCTGTGTTTGGCCAGTGAGTGAGGTGGGTGCGGGAGGAAGCATCTCTGGGCCCAGTAGCAACTGCACCCATGACTCCCTGCACCCATGACCGATGGTGAGTATGCCCCTGCATCTTGACAGTCAAGCTCAGGCCCCGGCCCCTTCACCTCCAGACTCACGCATGTGCTGTCCGGATTTGTTTATGGGGCAGTGGTAATGCGGGGGATTCAGGCTTCTTTGCGGGGTAGCGGGTGCTCCCATATTAATTCTGGAGGCTCCCGTGAAATGTGGGAGGGTAGATAACTCTGTACAGGGGTGATCCCATCGATACAGTTACTGCATTAAAAGATTTTACATGTATCCCTCCACAGATGTGCAACACAGTACAGCGGCCAATTTAGTGACAAATAGCAGAATACTAGTATTGTCTGCTGCTGAATTGAGGAAGTTCAACACTGTCATGCGGGCTATAATATGGAGAATGTCTAATTGGCTAAAGCTGCACCAGTAAATGTGCAAGAAGGTTCCTCATCTAATATGTCACTGATTTAACTGAAGAAGCATCAGAACATGAAAATGTCTGTGGCTAAATAAATTCTTTAAGTGCACATGGATGCTCAACCAACATGATGCAGTGTAACAGAACATAAGCCACTGATAGACCACACTATCTGAGAGTCACTTGTAGCAGTCTGTGAGTCTGTCTGCACATGTACAGTATTAGGCCATGCAGGTAACCATCATAAAAAGTGTGTGGGAAGAGTCAGAGCTGGATTCTTGGGATCTGGAGTCAAACTAACTGAGTCACAGTTTGGAATCAAAATATAAATAAAAATGTTGAACCAAATTTCAGCTGATTTGCTGCAAACTCAATTTTTGGGTCTAACAATTGTAGATTTCTTTGTACTCTGCAAAATCATATGCAACAATATTGTATGTATTTATAGAATGTAATTTTTTTATAATAAGCATAAAGATGACACTTCAGTATGATACACTTCTAATTTCACATGGTCATTGTGGCTGTTAATATGGTTTTTGTTCATCACTCAAATTATAGATAAATGTTCTGATAAAATCATATGTTATTTTTTAAGGGAAATTAAAACACACAGTACTCTAGAGAAATGTATATTTATTCAAAATATGAACAATTTTTGTTTAGAACAAGTTATACATCCAATGATCTAAATGGAAGAATGTGGTATAAACCATTTCTCAAACTCTCCATTGGCGAACTGAATACAATACCACACTCAAAAACTATTTCAACAAAAATATGACATCAGTATAACCTATTATGTATATTGTGAAGCTTAGAGAAACAAACATAATTTCACACATTCAAACAAATAAATAAATATGTACATGGCAGGCCACACTAGCGACAGTAAACTTTCCATTGTGGCTACCGTGAAACAGTACGTTAATAATAGTCTACATAAAAATTATACTTTACAATGAGAAAAGAGTACACTTGTAAGTGTGGAAGCTCAAAAGTAATCGACTATTACTAATAGTGACACTATTAAAAAAGGGAGGCATTAATATATTAAAATTCTACTACACGGTAGTAAAAAAAGAAAATGAATATTAAAATGCAGCAACATATACAAGTACAGCTTACACTTTGCTGATATAAAGTAACATTGATTTCACACATCCTTTCCCTTTTTGCCATTAAGTGACTGTATAATCCTTAGAAACATGATTTTCAGGTAGAGCTGTTTGGCAGATGTCACATAATGGGTATGCTTAGTATTTGAAATTATAACACAGTAGTGAGGCATTCACATTATCTGTTTAGAACTATTTTTGGTGTTTGGTACAAGTTAAGGCTTGTAAAGTTAAATATACAAACAAAATAATATATATATTAAAAAAGTTACTGCAGTTCAGTATTATGAGACTATGGTAATGGTTCTGTCTGGTTTTCTGGATTATTGATGACCAATATCTATACCTAGGTAGGGAAGAACTCTATTTTGATTAAACAAGATGTACACTGATTTTTTTCTGGGTTTTTTTCATTGATATATTTCATTTGTTATAATAATAAGATGACTTTAACGTTGAAAATTGTCAACAATTTTTAAAATAAATTATGCTTTGTATATTTGCAGAACCAAATATGTACAAAGTGTATATGATCTATACCTACTGTACCCCAAGCATTTCAGCAGCAGTAGGTATTATTGATCTATTCCTAGCTGGCATACTGGATGCAGGGAATAGCTGAATTGGTTTTCTTTACCCTGACATGAACCCATCCCTATCCACTCCACAGTTGGAGGAAGTTCCAGTGTTGGTAATACACCTGGATTTTTATAGCATCTCTAAACCAAAAGAACCTCTTTTACATTGGGTTACAATGCTTTAAGGGGCCTATGATCCACTGTAATTTTTAGATTTCATCTGCTTGAATAAGTGAACCTACTGTTTCTTTGGTAAATGCCACACACCGAATTTAACAGGCCTCCTGTTTTTCACCAGAATAGAGGACTTGGACTTTGCTGTAAAGTACACAAATTTCAATACCCAAAGGAATCCTACCATAAACTCATGTCAAACAAACAAGAACAGTCACAAATCACAAACTGAAATCAGGATAAAAGAAACAACATGGGCATGTTTATGCACTTTTGCGCAGCAAAGTTCCATTTTGCACATGGAAAGTTAGTGCAAGGCTAGAAAAGTTTGAACAGCCAGGGATTTCCCTAAATTTTCCACATGGGAAAAAAAGGGAAGAACAATGAATAATTACTCTCCATAAAAGACATAGGGCCGTATACAATTAGTTCCGCACTCGCGATACTTTTTTGCATGCCGGAGTTTTCACCTACATTGCATGTTTTACATGCAGAAAAGTATTGGGCGTGTTCCTGCTGTTTGCCGTATTCAATTAGAAAGGACGCGAAAACAGCACCCGGCGAAACTGAAACAGGAGAAAAGTCCTGTCAAAATGGGGAACTCAGCCTGACACCCCCCAAAAGATGCACTAACATAGGGGATCATTATAGATGCCCCCGATTAGCCCTAATGAAGGTATGTGGGCTACTTATGTTGTGTCAATTGGTGCCAATTAGCGCATTAACACATGTGGTAAAGAATAGCATAAAGCAGTATTTTTTGGTGAAAATACTCACAGCAAATTTGGGGTACTTGAAAATGGGTGCTAGCATATTTTTAAGTTGCTAAAGTGAAGTTTTAAATTATGATAAAAAATCCACCTGCCGCAAGCACCTGCAATAAAAAAAACACCTGTCCCATACTTGGTGATCCCCCTGGAGTCTATTTCGCTAGTTTATAAGTTTGTCCTCCAACTTTGCACTTTTTCACCCCCAAAATGAAAATTACTTTTTGGGGTGTTCTAAAGTCTTTATTTTTTAAATTGTTGACAGTTCATCTTTGGGGGACTGTCCTGAGGGTGCAGGGGGGTTTCCCTGAAGTTTGCACCCCAAAACCGCAATTCTCAACTTTTTTCCGCCTGTTTTTCATAAGCGAAACTTTTCCGCTGATTACATTGCATTGACTTTTCGTGTGCGTGAAAAGTCTTTGTAATTGAATACGGCAGAAATTTTCCGCTTACTGTAATGACATCATCCGTGATACTGTTTTGCGTATTCGGACTTTTTGACGGCAATTGAATACGGGCCATAGAGGGACAGACAGGATCTTATTATCCATTTTTAGGTAAGATTAATGGAATTATGTGCCCTTTACTTTTTTAAGTAGAGCAACTATGCATATATTAGGTAACAGATGTTACATTTTAGATGTTAAATTTGGAAGGTTTTAACCCAGGTCCTACATACATTATTTTATACCATCTAAGAAAAAATTATTGTTGTGTGAGATACAATATTAATTTTCCATTCTTAAAAGTGTGAATTGTATATTATGAACTGCATGAATTAGCAGTAAATACATTTATTGTCACTATCAATTTGTACCCAAGTCATAAAATCTACAAGGACCTCTATAATTATGGTAAATAATTCCAAAATTGTCCCACCATTTTGGTAAAGTTGTGGATAAAGCGTTATGATTGGTCCTGATTTAGATTTTATTTGTAGTTGTAAATTCTGTTTACAATATATTCATCTAGTTAGCAAAATGTCTTTAATTGTAGAAAATGCATGGAAACATATTTTGACATTCCTACTGTATATATTACATTACCAAAGGAATGTGACCAAGACAAATGCAAATTTACAGTATTAGTTTTCTAAAATTAAATATATTAAATGGTATATGTAAAAGCAATAAAAATGTGTCTAAATTAAGTAAAGGGTGAATCAATAGTACAATTTTTAGCATTATGTATTTCCCAAGTGCGTAATAAACTCAAATTGTATTGTCCTGTTATTTTACACAGCTTTTCACAGTTATATTAAACAAAAAATATACATAAATAAATAATAGGGAACAAAAATAAAAAAAATTAACAAACACTGGGATGAGTACTTGCCCATGGAGAGAATACTATCTCAGAAATAGTGAAGCAAGTCCAATCTAAGATAAAGCATTCTTAAATAATAATATTAAACCTACTTTTTTCATATAAGACATTTTGTAATAAACAAATAAGTGTTGAAAACCTTTGTTCGCAACAATGAAGATCGAAAGAATTTTATTATGTGACTTTGCTGTAACTATCTTGAAAGTTATCTTGAATTTTGATATCTTACTGACAGGTTTTCATTTTTGTTAGCATAATTATTTCCAGATTGTATGATTTCATAGGATGCTAACTGTACCTGTGCAGAACAGTTTTAAAACAGTTAGCACTGTGTTCTAATTACTTAAATATGACTATAGGAAACAAAAGATGATTGACGGTTTCCATTTTTTTGGTTATTATTTTTGTCCCTCATTAAAATGTTAGAGCTAAAAATATAAATTTGTATATAGTAATTCTGTAAGGCTGCATAATCAAATGAACAAGTTAGAACTGTAAGACGTTTTACATATTACTTTAGGTATGTTTGTCTTCGATGATATGTTGAAATCCAGCGTGGACATTCTTTTTATATAAAAGGTAACAGAACAGTAGTCTGCATGAGCAAATGAGCAATAAGTACATGAGGATAGACAGTCAGAATAGATGATAACAATAGGTGGTTGTTTGAAAACAGTTGTTTTTACAATTCAGAAATTAGGTGCATTGCTCAGGACACTTTGGATAAGGCATAGGGACTGTATATGGTCCTGATTTATTCTCAGTTTTTGGACTCTTCAATGTTCCAGTTCCTGGAAACAGGCTTGTTGAGTAAGTCTTGGAATCTTAAATTATCCCATCAACATCACAAGCATCCAATGGAAACTTTTTGGAAATGTCCTTCATACATGTCCTTTATTGTAGGCGTTATTCTAAGAACATTTTTATTATGCAAGTGATTAAAATTCCATTTTGTGCTTTATTTGGTTATCGGCTACTGTAGCATTCTCACATCACAACGCTGCATTTCCTTTTTAGTATTAGAACTTAGTACTGTGGCTGAAGGAATCTGACATGATGATGTTCTTGTAAAAGTTGTCGGAGTGTGGATGGCAATAGCCCTTGACTTTGTCAATAACATGATGAACTGGAAGAATTGATGTCTGCTCACCATCTACTGGTGTAAACTTGACTGAGGGTCTGTCCCCAAAAATGTAACCTGCAAAAGCAAAGTACATATATAAATATACAAATTTTCATTATGATGTATAAGACCCTTTGAGAATACATGCACCTTAAAGGTATTTATCTTACCTTAATAAATATTTATTTGTACAATTTAAAGCAAGTAATAAAAAATATACATAGTACATTTAAAAGCAAAAATTCCCCTTTAATGAAATTGTTCTAAACAACAAAGAAAAATACAGACAAATGGCAAATGCAAGAGCTTACATACACATACTGGGCACCATATTGAGCTGGATGCAGTTTGCACTTAGGGCCTGATTCAGACCCGGTCGATGGTGGGCCAGTTTGCATGCGCACGACGGAGCCGGCTCCGTCGTGCGCATGCGCGAGACCCGGATAGCGACGGGCACTCCTTCGCTCCGGGTCTCGCAACAATGAGGGCGAGATGTTGAGTGACAGCTCGCCACCTTCGGTGGTCGGGCCGGGGCAGTGGCTGCCCAAACGGAGGCGTTCTCATGTGAACGCCTCCGTTTTGGGGCGGCTCCACTGACATCATGAGTGATGTCAGTGGGAGAGATTTCGGCTCTGTTAGAGCCAAAATCTCTCTGGGGCTTGCGGCAACAAGACCCTACCACAAGGGTCTCGTCGCAAGCCCGATGGTCGCGATGGTCTTGACCATCGCGACCATCTTCCTGGCCGGTCGCTATAGGTGTGGGTGGTCACCCACAGCTATGCGAGCAGCCAGGAGGCCGTTCTAAAAAAAAATAGCCCGGCCATGATTCAGAGCGAGTGCTCTGTCAGAGCGTCCGGCTCTGAATCAGGGCCTTAAGCCATAAGTGTAAACTGCATCTGAAAACTTTGCGAGCCCTGATGAGTTGGCAAAATTACAAGATGGAACCATCTCTTCATGAATAGTATATGTTATCATCATCATCATCACTAGGGGTCAGGAAACCACAAGATTTCCGTTGCCTGAAAGGTCTCTGTCCCAGTCTTCATAGGTCACATTTGCGCTAACTTGCCCATATAGTAGTTTGGGTATGCTTACAAACCTCCTTCATCCATCTTCAGTCATATGGAGCAGCTGTCCTAAATGCAAAATGTGCTAATATGCAAGGCCACAAGTAAAATGTTTGACTTAACCTCCACTTTACTTCCAACTTTCGCCAACTTGGTTTTGTAACCAGATAGAAACATGGTTCTATTACACCTTATTTCTTTAGCTTTTTAAAGTTAACTATAATATATATATTTTGATTGTAGTGTAAACCAAAACCATGGAAACATTTAAAGTAGCTGTGAAAAGTTTTAGAACACCTCCATTTTTTCAATTGTCATTGAAATGTAAGCAATTTAAGTCCAATTAATAACCTGAAATGGTACAAACAGGCAGGGGTTTTGTACACTGTTTGGTAGGTGAAAGAATAGTTCCTCAGTGGAGATACAATCAGTATCCCGGCGGCTGCGATGCTGGCACTAATATTACCGGTGCTGGAATCCCGACACCTATCACAATCTCAGCACCGACATCCAGACCGCCAGGATACTGAAGGTAAGTAGCGGGGAGGGGTTAGGGTTAGGCACTAACAGGGGAGGGTTAGGTTTAGAGTGTGGGGAGGGGGTTAGGTTCATACACTAGGGGGGAGGTTAGGATTAGGCAACAAAGAGGGAGGATTAGGGTATGGAGAGGGGGAGGGTTAGCATACTGAACAACAAGTGTTGGTATGCTAGCTCTGTCGGGATGCCGGTGTCGGGATTCTGACAGCCGGGATCCCAACTGCCAGTATCCCATACCGATTCCCCTCAGTGTGTGGTGTTTAATTACTATACACCCCATGTTTTGCTATTAAAACATTTCCCTTTTAAATTTTGGGGTTAAACATGCCAGGAAGTGGTGGCTTTTACAAGCCGCCACTTAGTAATTAAACCACTGTTACAATAACTGTCAAACAGAAGGAAGCGTAATGGTCTGGGGCTTTTTTGGATTCCGAGTTGATGACTTGCTCAGAGTGACTGACACCCAAAACCAAAAGGGCTACCACAGCATTTTGCAGTCTACAGCTAGTTGGACAAGGGTTTATCCTACAGCAAGGTAATGACCCAAACATACCTCCAGGCTATGGCAGAACTACCTTCATGGAAAAGGACAAGACGGCAGCAACCTACAAGTGCAACATACTTGTGGGAACTTCTGCAAGAGTGTTGAGAACAACTTTCTGAACAATAATTGATTTCCATTGTAGGAAGAATGCCACCGGCACGTTCAGCGGTTATATTTGAAAAAGGCGGCTACTTTAATGAGGCAAATGTTTAGATTACATTTTGTTAAACAAAATGACTATGATATAATTTTTAAACTCCAGTTGTTTATGAGCTCTATGTTTTAATTTCAATAACAATTGGAAAAATTTGGAGTGTTCTAAAACTTTTGAACATTAGTGTAATTTATAATCAAATAATATCAACTAGTCAGCAAACTTAGAATTTAAGAGTTTATGTTGTTTAAATATTGATGTTTTTATACTGTTGATGCTCTCAAATGTTGTATACTATATTTTAGTAAATTATACATTTCTTTACTGTACTCAGTATCTATAAAAGATGGAAAACACTATTCACACAATATAATGTCAATTAATAAGCACATATGTAATAACATGCATGTAAAGCAGCTGAAATTTTTTACAAATAATTACCTTTATGAAAATTGACTTACACTTGTTATACAGATGTGTCCTCATACACTATCGCTGCATTTGTGCCAAACAGCCCCTCTCAGCGTGCCTAGTCCTGTTGGACTCTGCTTGTGCTGAGGTTCTGTTTTGCGTCTTTTTTCGGCTGAAATGCATATAAGTCGCAATGTGATGTGACTAGAATGCACCAGGAGACTGCACTGATTAATTTCATATGCGACACTTGTATATCTTTGTGCGACTGAGTCGCTACGGTTCAGAGGCCGCACTTTTTTCCATGTTCCTTTGAGCTTCTCATGCTAGGCGTCTCGCACACATGGCATATTGAGGACACATCTGCAGCTTAAGTTCACATATACAGCAATAAATAAGAACATGTTTTATAAATTAAATCTGTAATTCTTCAATTTGGAAAGATATTCATTATAAGAGTAGAAAAGAAATAAAATATAAACCCAGTAATAGATGGAAAAGGATCAGACAGAATGATAATCAGAATGCAAATACTTCCAAGCAAGCAATTATAGTACATGTTTCGCATTCCAAAATATAGCATTAGGTTAACTTTCCAAGCCAGGTGATCATGCTGCTGTATGGAGAGGATTTATAAGGAAAGAGTAGCGTCCAGAGAGAGATTTCCCAAGAGGTAACGTTAAGGCTCACATTAGTCATCTATTGCAAACATCAGTTTCTGAAAATCTCTTAATTGAAGCTGTAAAATACGATGTCCCAGACAGGAATGACATCATTACATGACCCGGTGGATTTACCCATTAAAAAAACAGTATCTACTGTATGAATCCTGTCTGACATGTAGATTTAATCTATTAAAAGCACTCTAAATATTGGCTGGTAAATATGTTTTAAACCTAATCACATTTACTAAAAATAAATTGTTATAACAAAATGCTCTAGATAAGGATTAAGAATGGTACCAACATTTTTAATCTCTTACAATAACATATACAGGGTGATATGATAGTACAAATCTATCAGTACAATCTCTATTACTGTGAATAAATGGCATACAATTGCTTTTATGTGCCATGCTCTTCCATTCATAAAAGTGCATTTTATCACAGAGTGATATGCTATTTTATTGTGTATGATGAAACATAGATATCCATATATATCAGTGTACACAAATACTTTATTTTATAACTGATATGTAACAGTATGGTTGGTGTAATGGTTAGCATTACCGCCTCACAGCATTGAGGTCTTTGGTTCAATTCCCACAACAGCCCTATGTGGAGTTTTGTATATTCTCCCCGTGTTTATGTGGGTTTCCTCCAGGTACTCCTATTTCCTCCCACAATGCAAAAACATACTGGTAGGTTAATTGGCTCCTGACAAACAAAGTACAGTGTAGCCCTAGTGTGTATGTGCACATGACAGGGGGACTATGGCTTGTAAGCTCCAATGGGGCAGGGACTGATGGGGATGGCCAAATATTCTTCATAAAACGCTGCAGAATATAACTCGCAATAATAATAATAATGCAATCCCATAGTACCTAAAATAAAATATCCATATGTGGTTGTAATTCTAGCATAAACTTAACTAATATTATATCAACTGTCACTACTTTCTGTAAGAAGATAGCTGGAAGATGTGAATATACTAATCAGATTATAAACAACTATAAATATCAGTATTGTGTGATATTTATAATGATATAATAGGCATGTATGTGGCTGCAACTAATACATGCACGGAGACCTTATTTAGATTAGCAATTCATCAAATAAAATTTTTCCCAAAAAATATCAGTGAAGAAGGAAATAGCCAAAATAAATGTAGAAATTTAGAGAGGAACACCATGGCCACAAGATGAAGAAGAACAATGACTGGAGATATTCTGATTAGAAATGATGCTTTCCATTGTGTGCCCTCATGCAGAAGCACCCAACCCAGTTGTTGAAAGGTCATGCATCTAACCAACCTTACAGGAACATTACCTGGATGATTCCACCTCTGGTTAAGGGATGCTCTTAGAAGCCATTATCTATGCCATAAACATGGAATGTATTGATCAGTTGAGTAAGTAACAGAAACGTTAGTATAAACCACAAGGTGTGAAACAAGTAAAACACATAAAGGTTTGTATTATTTAGCATTTTCTTCAGACAATATCACACATTTTCATATAGTTGTGAAGGAATGAATCCAATCTGGGAGAAAGTATAGATTATAATTCATACTAATATCTTCATTGTTGTAATCACCGTCTCACAGGGTATGGTGCAGTATACATGGTACCTAAAGCTAAAATGAAAGACAAAAGCAGACACACTCCCCACACTTCTATCAGTTAATGTACTGTACTAAAACAAAGTACAGATGACACACTCCCAGTGACATCCTTGCCTGCGGTGACATCCAGTGCTTGGGGGGCTGTAGTGCGCACAGTGAAGGTACGCACCAGTAAAAATGGGGCGTGGCATCATGAGTAGGGCCGTGTGCATTGCTGGTAGGGGCATGGCCCAAACCACCATTGTAATCACTACAGGGGTCCTGGAGGCGCAGACTGACCCCGGGGGTCACTGTGTGCAGTGGTGGCTCCTTCACTGTGTCAGGAGCTGAGTGCTGCACGTAATGCTACAGTGCAGCACCTGGCTCCTATCACTGAGAAGGAGTCTGCATTTTGGTGTCACCCCTCGGCGTGTGAAAGCTGGGTGTGGTCCGCACCCCCTTGTGATGCCACTACCCACTCCTAGTGAAACGGCAAATATTTTTATATAGCCTAATCTTATTTGTTTAACCATTCTCCTAAACCTGATGATAAGGCCGTATGGAGGCAGGCAATTGAGGATTACCATAGTGCTTAGATCTGTACTGTGGACTCAGCACACAGATGAGCATTGATAATTGCTGCCAGTCTATTCACTTTACAATGTAAGTGTGCATCCTTTACTTTCTATGCTAATATTAAAGATATTGTTGTATTTGCATTAAGGTTCTTCTATGCTTAAAAAAGAAGTGTTACATTATTTGCAGCTTATTTTATTAAACTGATATTTTATGTATAGATATTTTTCAACCACTAGGGATAATGATGCTTTAGCTCTATAAACAGGAATTTGCTTGGGGAGCAGGAAAGCCTATATCAGGATAGATAAAACTACTGGGGAAAAAGTGATCTCTTGATATACCCACATTGGTAGTTGTACATGGAAAGACTGGCCATTGTATAGAAATGCCATGACCTATCCCTCAGCACTATCAGGCTTATCACTCAGGCAGCCTGATTGGAACCTCATAACAGACTCAGACAGAAGGGTTAAAATGGAAAATTGCACATAAAAGGAAAATGTCACACTTATTTGTAATGAAACTAAACACTAAAGGTTCACTTTCTGAGTTAAAAGAACGATTATTGTTCATGCGCGTTCACGTTTGTAGATTGTAGTTTGTAGTTCAGTCAGACTGACCAACTGAACAATTTTCATTAAGGGAATATGCAAATATAATTTGTAGTTCAATAAAATCATTCATTACACTTTAAAAAATCTGACAGATATTCTGACAGATAATGTGACAGAAAATCGTTCAGAAAATCGTTGGTAACAAAATCATGTGTGTATGCAGCTTAACGTTTAATTTTTCTTACTTGTTCTGTATATTTTTATGCTGTTCCTCAATTTTCCATTATTATTATTATTATTATTATTAATAATATTATTATATAACAATAACAAAAATATAAAGATTTTTTTGTATAATGTTTGAAAAAAAAAAAAAACGTACTGTTTAAGGTGCAATTGTCACCTACACAGTGGCAGAGGACATTTTCTGGCCTAAAGTAATATCCCTGAGATGGCATTTTAATAATTCAGTAAGAACCAATGATAACACAAGACACGCACACTGAAGTAATCTCATATAGCACGCCTTAGTGATGACACTAGTTCTATTGAAGTCATAGGTTGCATTCTGCATATTGGTCTCTTTCCTCAATGTGTCTGCACCACTGGGTGGGGCAAAGGTGTAATTTTAAAGATTAATATCTATGACCCAATGCTGTCTTCACTATTTTTACATATTCATTTCTGTCTCCAGGTTAAGTTGTCACATCTGGGGCAATATATTATAATACAGTAAAGAATACTGTACATTGGCAGCTGCCCCATAGAGGTGGCTATTAGTTCTGAGCAAACAAGTTTCTCTTGTATCAGGTTAGTTGAAACAAGGAGAATGTTCTTATCTGAGAGCTGAATATCAGATGTTGAAGTTATATGATTACAGATTGTGTATGTTTTTAAAACATTACATTACAAAAATATTAATTTCCCTAATGGAAATCTTTCTTTATAAAAATTTGTCAGACTGTTATAGGGCCGTATTCATTAAGATAATGGTGGTGAAAAAGGGTGATAACCTCGGGCTTTACTGCTCGAGGCTATTCAATTAGTGTCTCTTTTTAATTTGAGCGGCTTGTTAATAACCGTTAAATCATGTGTTAGTGGGCGTTAACACATAGTATCCATGATAATTTCACGGATCTCTGTTTTAGTGCCTCACTTTACCAGGTAACTGGTTAGTTATCAGGGATTCTATTCAGGTCAGATCAGACCCCCAAAAAAAAACTCTTATAAGTGCGGGCTACCTTCGTCGTTAACTGAAGGCCTGGGGGATCAATTAGCATGCGGTAAATTACCGTGGCTATTTGAATCCCCCCCTAAAGCTGCTGTCTAAATAAATAAAAATATTAAGTATTCTGTGCCATAAAAATGGTTTGGACAACCCAAATGACAATTAAGCAGTAAGTTTTATTCTTACTTCGTTATCTGTCTATTCTATTCATGTAACTCACTGTCATTTTTATACTATGCTAAAGTTAATGAAGAAAGTCTTGGAAAAAAAATGTATGTGTTTATTTACCCCTATGATGTGATACATATATAGCATTCGTAATTAAGAAAGGAGTGTTAAGATGTTAAAAGTGTATATATAGACAGTGACACTTTATCCACTTTATGAATAGCTATACATAAAATATCTACGTTGTCTCTGCTCTATGGGGCCTCTGATGACCCAAACAGTTAGCAGGTACCGACTGATTCAGTTTGTGCCCCTTTTATTGCTTGTGCTCACCACAATATGTATAAAATGCATTAATAGCCAGAAGGTTACTACATACACTCTTATCCCACCCTAGCTCAATAAATATCTCATTAGCTATTTTGTGTGACAATGACACATTGTACATTTCTAGTGACCTGCAATCATGCAAAACTACTACTTCATCACAGCAGATGGGATGATGCAATGAACTATGCCATGCTGCTAAATGCTGCATGGAATGACACACTGCACCGTCATCCACTGCATCGTGCAGTGTGTACGTATGGTGCGATGTATCATGTCGTTGCATCATGCCGTCGCTGGGCATACACATCGTGCAGTGAGTACGTATGGTGCGATGTATCATGTCGTTGCATCATGCCGTCGCTGGGCATACACATCGTGCAGTGTGTACGGACGGTGCGATGTATCATGTCGTTGCATCATGCCGTCGCTGGGCATACACATCGTGCAGTGTGTACGGACGGTGCGATGTATCATGCCGTTGCATCATGCCGTCGCTGGGCATACACATCGTGCAGTTTGTACCCAGCTTAACAAAAATATTTAAAACTAAAATGCATATATTTGTACCAGATTCTCATAGTACTGTAGACCTTCTTTAAAGTAAAAAATATTTTGTACTAGTCTAGTTGAGAATTGTGGGGTAATTGCGTGGGTACAACTAATGTCGAAAAGTTATTAGGGAATGTTTTGTATATCATTTTACAATGGGAACATTAATTAACATGGTCAAATATGTATTGATCATGAAGGGTTGAAAACCATTGAGTCATAAAGTGATTAACCAGGTAATATAAATATTAGCAACGTGTTATAATTTTTGCTTGAATTTTGTTAGAATATCATGCAACGCAAGGCACTACAGCTACTGGGAACTACACATCCCAGAATAACATGCCACAGTTATAACATCCTCTTACAACAAAACTGTGGCATGGCATGTAGGGATATTTAGTTCCATATCAGCTGGAGTGCCACACGTTGCCTAACCCTCTAATAGAAGAGGGTTTGTAGTGTACTGGCATAACAGGAAATATTGCAGTAAAAAACACAAACCAATTACCCTGGCGCTAATATAATATAAGTACCAACAAACAGTTTATCTATGTATTTCAATTATTATTTTTTATTGTTTTTCATTGTATATAAATGTAAATATCTACCAGCTGCAGATCTAAACTCTAGGGTTTGTGATTACCCAGTATCTAACTAAATACAAATAACCAACCAAGACTGCGTAATTGAATTAAACACTATTGGACTGTGAGACAACAGTCAGGGCTTTATATAGTCAAAACCAATTGTTAATTTAATCACATTTGAAAAGCTAAAACACACATCACATTTATAAAAAATATTATATAACAATGTTGCTAATGCTATCTGCGGCTCTTAAGTATCACAGTAATCACACCTTGTATAGAATTAGCTTTATACTTTTGAATAATAAAGGAAATATACTGGTATAGATACTTTATAAGTGTCTTCTAAGACAAACCCATGTGACACTCCAGTGTACTGATATTAATCCAAAAGAAATTGAATCCAAAAACAGAGAAAATCTGTGTAGTTTTGACTATATGAAGCCCTGACTGTTGTGTATATTTCTGCCATCTCACAGTCAAATAGTGTTTAATTCAATTAGCGCAGTCTTGGTTGATTATTTGTATTTAGTTAGATACTGGGTAATCACAAACCCTAGAGTTTAGATCAGTCTTGTTTGGCTATTTGTTTAACAGGAAATATACATTGTTAGTTATCCTTACATAATACAGTAGTTGACATATTTATTTTTTATTTCTCCACAAGAGAAGAGTGAACCCACCACCATTTAATTTTTGTAATTCTTCAGCCAGTTAATTCTGTTCAACAGTAAAGAAAGTGAGCATATGATTTCACTAGCATTACTCCGGGCTCAGTCTGTCCGATACAGTTTAATGAGTGACTATTTTGGATTTGTACGTTGCCAATATTTGTACAATATCTGTACTGTGTAGTTCTATATACTAGGGAGTAAGTCAGTCTGAAATATTGCTGATACAAAGTATAGATCTAAAATATTGTTTAAGTTCATTTATAGTATAAGAAAGACAATTATATCTGACCACACTAAAAATTGAAACCCATGTAGGTGGAAAATATCTTTCTTATGTGCTTTCTAAATTAATAATATATAACGTTTGCAGCATTCCAGTTATTGTTTGTTTTTGCCACAATGTACTGTACAATACACATATCATTATAAGATAACCTACAGCAGTAATTAAATGCACTGTGGCCCTGATTCAGACCCACTCGCGAGCGGCTGTCCGCTCGCAAGTGGGTCGATGGTGTGCACTGCACATGCGCACGACGGAGGGAGCTCCGTCGTGCGCATGCGCGAGATGCGACGAGCGAAGGACTTTCCTTCGCTCGTAGTGTCTGATCAAAGGGAGCGTGCTGTCGATGTTGATTGACAGCACGCCCCCTTTGGTGGGCGTGCTGGGGGCGTGCCTGCCAGACGGAGGCGTTCCCAAGGGAACGCCTACCGTCAGAAGCCGGCCCCACTGACATCACTAGTGATGTCAGTGGGAGTGATTTTGGCTCTGATAGAGCCAAAATCACTCCTGGCCTTGCGGTTGAGAAACTCAACCGCAGGCTTCTGCTCGCAGTGGCGATGGTCGCGATGGTCAAGACCATCGCAACCATCATCCTGCACGCTCGTATATGCTGTGGGTGGTGACCCACAGCTATACGAGCGTCCAGGAGGACGCTCCATATTTATGGAGGTGGGCCCTGATTCAGAGCGAGCGCTCTGGTCAGAGCGTCCGGCTCTGAATCAGGGCCTGTGTTTTGTTTTTATATCATTGACATCTTAAATTTCAGGGTTAAACACAGCAAGTGTAAATGTTTCCCCTTTTGTGTACTTTTTAAAATAAACTTCAAATTGTTTTCTGTATACGGTAATTGACAAAAAAAGATATACACAAAAAACAGTTGAATTACAAATTAGTCTGTTTTACAAAAGACTGATTTACAATTTGTCTTCTCACTTCTCACCCTAAGATGAAGCATGTTCTTTTATGAAAAATGACACAATGAAGCATTACACGATAGTACATACATTAGTCACATTTTGTTTTCACTTACATGGGCCATGCATCCCTTGGTTTCTTGTTTTAGTTTCAGATAAAAATACAGTTGGTTTGTGTAAAGTTGATTGATTGTGCTTTGGTATCCTATTTTGTGAACTATAATCACTGATTTTTCTATACATACAGTATTTCATTACATTTATCTGTGCTTTCTTCTAAAATGGTGATGTAATATTTCCTATAAGATTAAGATTCCCTTGTATGGTGTTTCATATGTACTCGTTTTTGGGTTTACATTTTCTGGCTTACATTTTCTATGATTGTAAAATTCTTCACATATTCATATATATATTTCTAAAAAAAAATATTAGCTCACCTGTGCTACTGTTCCTTTTAAAGAATGCATTGGAACTTGACTTTGATTTAGACGTCCAGTAAGTAGAATTTGAGCCTATTGAGCTAGAGGAAAGGGATTTCCCCAGATTATCTGAGCTGACCTTCTTTGTGTTAGTGGCTGTTTTACTCCAATCTGAAAAGCAGAGAACATTCTTTTAGAAAAGGAAATAGAACAAAGATAACACAATTGAGCCGATGATCTAGTGTGAACAAGTTTAGTAAAAGCTGTATATTGCAACTTTCTTAGATTTCCATTTAGCTAGTTATTGTAATAAACTGTGACTAATAATCTGAACAGTTCTACTTTGGCCATAATTAATGTATTTAGCATGAGACATACCTAGTAGTTTGTATAATGTAGTGACACACAGCTGAGATCTACTGTATGTGAGGGCGATAATGACCACATGCTGGAGGGCCTCATATCAGGCACATCTTCTCCCATGTTACTGTATAAATTGATCAGGAATATAATGATCAGCTGTTCCAAATAACTTATACAGTCATGGGTTGGGAGAAACAGAGCCCAGATGACTCTTAACTCTCCCCCCCCCTCCTCATATGACTGTAAAATGACTCAATTTAATATAATTTTACCCCACCAGTTTTATTGTGGAAATGTGTAGAGGATGGAGTTGGGTCTATATTCTTTGAGATGCATAAGTGTTGTTATCTGAAGCCCCCAATTCTTTATTATGTCACCCTCATGTTTCACAATCTACCTTTAAAGTACTCTTGGAC
Organism: Taudactylus pleione; assembly: GCA_031769625.1. NCBI lineage: Eukaryota > Metazoa > Chordata > Amphibia > Anura > Myobatrachidae > Taudactylus > Taudactylus pleione. The sequence goes on along the minus strand of JAUIMM010000153.1, from coordinate 11,738,006 downwards.
ATTTAGAGGCAAAATAAACCTCGAAACACTACAACAGGGATATGCTTCTTCCAGAGAACAAGAGCTACTAAACATATGGCCACAAATCTCTAACAAGCTTCTGCTTAGCGCTCAACATTTCTGTCCAAACTCTAGGACCCAACTGCTAGAATTCAGACCCCTTCAATGAGGCGTAATACAAAAATGGGTGGGCAGAATCATCTAACAGGAGGTGTAGATTTGCACAGAAATACTGCATAACAGATAGATAAGATAGATAAAGACACACAGATAGATAGACAGACAGTCAGATAGATAGATAGATAGATAGATAGATAAATAATATATCTGGTGAACCGATGTGATTTTAAATATACAGCGCTGTCCCCATATGACCAGCTGCCAGTTATGCTGTCATTTGGCCAGAGCACACTTGACAATTTAGCTCATTACGTTTGAAAACACTATAGGTATACAGTTCACAAATCAAAAACAAAAACACCCTATTATGTTTATTAATGGAGTATTACCTGAATTATCCGGCAGTCGAAGTTTCCCACAGCATAGATGTCGCCTCCATTGCTTTTGTACATTTTCTTTTAATGCACAGTGGAAAACAAATATAAACAAACCTATGAAACAGAACATGATGGTGTTTAGTGAAGCATTGCGAAGTGTGGGCCTGATTCAGAGGTGGACGTTATGCCGATGTTTGTGCAGATGGCAGATGTTTTTGTACTGCCCGTGAATCTGAGTCGCTCTGCGCATTTGTCAGGATGGTTTACCGATGACGGCAGTAGTGAGTATTTCGACACAGAGGGATTGACAGTCAGTGTGAATTGATGGGAGATAACAGGGGGGTGGCTAGTCAAATGCGGGCGTGTCACCAGTGGCTTAGTTCTGACGGACATTCTGAACAGCCATTGGGTTCCTCAGATATCTGATGGTGCATCTTTGTACGCAAACGGCAGATTAGAGACGCAGTCAGTGGGCGGCTTTGTACAAGTTTCAGTTGCTACGGAACTATCATATTAACAAAGATGCACAAAGATGCAACTGCAACGGGATTAGCGTCCATCTCTGAATCATACTCTGTATTCTGGGATAGGTAATCTACAGCAATAAGTGTAAACATTTTATTCCAGACTGTAAAGTACCATACCTTGCAGGGAGTTGAATATAGTGAACAGGTATAGGAATGCAAGAGTAGCTTTGTCCCAAGCAAAAAAAGCAAAGCCCCACGTCATTCCCAGGAGGAAGGTGAGACTGACAACACTACGCAGGTTCCGCAACACCTCTTCCCGAATACTGCGATTGGTCCTCTTTCCATTTCTCCCACAGATCTGGACCATCACCACAATGAACATGGCCACATTCATCAGGAACATAATTCCAAAGTAGGCAGCACAGGTTATATAGAAAACAGTTGTGTTTTGTATCCAGCAGCTGAAAGAAAACAGTTCCTATTAGCAATACAGTAATGAAATGCATTCAGGGTTTTGAAACTTGCATGTCTGGGTCTGGATAGTTACCAATAATGCATTCTCCATGTTAATGTATACATGCTAAGCCGTGAAATAATCCATTTAGAGTATATATATATATATATATATATACTTACAATGCATCACCATTCAAACTGGAATTTGATCCATATATGCCTGATCCGTAGGCACTACCATCATGTGTACTCGCCAAGACGATCGCAACCACTACAGCAGGTATACCTGTTATAAAATGGAATATCAGTGTTAAATCAGACTTCCTGACATTTAAGCACAAAACAGCGCAATGACCATTCAACAGGAGAACACGGAAACATAAGCCAGGGTATCACTATCTACACCATCATTAATGAAACCCATTCACAGCTAAATCTAATTATTTTGTGACTTGTCTAATCTCAGCTCTTCATATTTATGACTTCAAGAGCTTTGAGAAAAGCTGGATATTTATAGTCATTACATTATATGACAGACTTACCCCAACCGATAATGCAGAATTTCAATATGTATCTCCGGATATATGTATTGAACACTTTTACTAGTGCAATGTACATGTGCACAGCCTCTAGTCCCATCCATGTGAACGTAGACAAAAGAAAGAAATGCAGCAAAGCTGCCACTGCTATGCAGAGCCCATTAATGGCAAAGGAAGCGAGCCAGCTATCCAGGAGGAAGAACAGGTTCAGGAACAGCAAGGCCGTACTTAGGTTCATCAGGATTTTTGAAGGATAATCACGCCTTATTTTCCTATGGGAAAAACACATTAAATTAAATAATTATTTTAGGAAATACAAAATGTTTCAGATATTAATGGTTCAGATAATAATTATAGGTTTACAGTCTTCCTAGCAACATTGTATACCTATTGGTATTACATTGTATACCTATTTTTATTACATTGTATACCTATTGGTACTACATTGTATATTTTTTATTGGTATTACATTGTATACCTATTGGTATTACATTGTATACTTATTGTTATTACAACAAAATATTTTGCAATTACATATGTGTAAAAAAGTTCTGTATATTGCTCCTTGATTGTTAATACCTATTGTTATTACATTATATACCTATTGTTATTACATTGTATACCTATAGGTATTACATTATATACCTATTGTTATTATATTGTATACCTATTATTATTACATTGTATACCTATTGTTATTACATTGTATACCTATAGGTATTACATTATATACCTATTGTTATTACATTGTATACCTATTATTATTACATTGTATACCTATTGGTATTACATTGTATATTTATTGTTCTTACATTGTATAGCTATTGGTATTACATTATATACCTATTGTTATCGATATTGTATACCTATTGGTATTACATTGTATACCTATTGGTATTACATTGTATACCTATTGTTATTACACTGTATACCTTTTGGTGTTACATTGTATACTTATTTTATAGCAACAAAATATTTTGCAATTGCATATGTGTAAAAAAAATCCTGTAAATTGCTCCTTGATTGTTAATAAATTAATATGGTGTTTCTTTCTAAGCATTCAGAATATAGGAGGCAAATCCTGAAGCAGTAATCATATTTGTTCCAGATCTTAAAATGTACAAGTATGTCAATATCAGTTTACCCGTGTTTATAAAGTTCTGGTATTAACCAATGTGACACTAAACTAACACTTTCCTCATTCCTTCATTTGCCCACCAACCTAATAATTGTATTTTATATTCTATAAAAAAACAAATAATAATAAAATAATAGCAACTCTTCCCACCTAAAACAACAGATTCGGTTTTTTTTTTGCCACTGCCAGAAATGCCCATATTCATGAAAAGTTTACAATTTTAGTCAATAATTATTTTATGGCCACAAATAAAATTGTATACACTTCTACACAATTAAATCAAAATTATCTATGCAGTTTAATCCTTTACTTTTATTATATCTGTATCCCCCTAATTTTCTTTTGGTATAATTATTTTATTATAATTTATTGTCATATATTATTGTTTATACAAATAAACTGTACTATAGGGTTATGTTATCTTGTTTGATGTGTTAAACTAGAATACAAATATATACAGTATTTTCTTAAAAATTAGTCCTTGCTGATATGTATATCATGCATGTCTATTTTAGAGCATTGTGTATAGAAAATATACTAAATAAGTAAGATTTAGGAAACAATTTCTGGTACATATACATACTCAAATGCAATGTAAGTCAAAAGTGTGGCGGCTGTACATATGGCAGATATCCCACAGCCAACATATGTTATAAAAGTAAGTATTTTATCATTTTGTTCATCTGTATATTTATCACTTTTTTGAAGGTCCTGTAAAAAAACAACAACAACAGTTTACATTGGTAAATAAGTATAAGCTGAGGCCACCTCAATTAGACATCATTGCTCTTTGTAAACATTTTAAATTAATAGTGACATTTATTTTTTAAACAAAATAAAGGGAACTTTAAGGGCACGTAATTATATTGAAGTAAAGTAAGATAGAAACAAACTAATGTTGAGTTCAAGAACCATAGACAAATCTGGAGATCAACTGGACAGTACAGATAAGAGAAAATGTGGCAAAGTTTCTGCCAATACAATTTTTGAGTTCTACATTTGCTTTGCCATTCTTTAGAATGCCATTCCGCACTGTATTTGCAAATTACCATTTTACAGAATGATTAAAACTGGGATGATTTTGGGGAATTAATTTTTCTGTGCAGTGTGGTTTGGAGGAGGAGTGGCGGGCTTGGTAAATTGCTAGACAAAAATGTAGAGTGCCCTAGTAACTTAATTGATTCTAGTCTTCAGACTAATAAATATTTAATAATTAATTAAATATATAATATAAGCCTCATTTTATTTGTCCAGTTAAAAATTTAACTGTTTATAGAATCATGGAAACTAAACTGACCTTAAAAAATATAATATTACAAAAAAACTATGGTAAATATTTCTAATGTGCACCCACCATATCATATAGGTTTGGTAAAAAGTCTAAATAGGAAATAAACCTAGAAATAAACAAAATAAGTAGTAGCAAAACATGACTTCAATAATTACTAAAATTTTTCTTATAGATTTCCTTATATAGATTGTAGGCTTGCAAGCAGGGAACTTTTACTACCTTTTCTGTCTGTTACTGCCCAGGGGTATATTTACTAAAGTATGAGTTTATAGAAGTGGAGATGTTGCCCATTGCAACCAATCAGGTCCTAGTTATTTATCTAGCACCTTTTAGAAGACAATAGCTGGAATCTGATAGGTTGCTATGATCAACATCTCCACTTCTATAAACCCGCACTTTAGTAAATATACCCAGTCTTGTTTTATTACTGTTTTGTTCCCAATTGTAAAGTACTATACAATGGAAAATGATGGAAATACTGTATATAAGAAGATGTTATAAATAAATTAATAAAAATAAAAGCTTCCTTTTAACCACTTAACTGGCTAATATTTTTTTCAAAACTGTCCCCAATACTGTTGATTTTTTTATTATCAAATTATGTAAATTATAGCCATCTAAACCCAATTTAGTCTAATTTTATTAACAACTATGACTTATTAATACAATTATACTGAACAAGTATTAAATCACACTTATATTATTTAATCATTTTTAAAAAATCAACAATTTTGGGGATGATTAGCAAGCATAAGAGAGCGATCCTAAGCATCGCCCATGACTCACTGCTGGCTGGGAGAGGAAGAGAGCAGGGGGAGGTAGGGCTGCTTGGTGATCCTATCTGGATCGCCTATCATAGCTATCCCCTAGCAGTGCTTGTAGTCAGGGCAAAGAAGGGAAACTGCAGCTTCCTTGAGCACCCTGAGCCCGGGCTGCAGGAAGACTGTCTTCCTGCAGCGTTGGGTGGACACTCTTATAGGAGCAATTCCTTTCATTTGCCTGGCCAACAGGAAGAGGCAGTGGGGAGGTAGCTGCAGCAACCAAAGGGTCAGACAGGTGGGCTAAGCCTGGCAGCTGCTGGAGGATTAGCTTCCAGCAGCTGCCTGAAGGCTCTTCTAATCTTACATGACCATGTCAACAAAAGCGGAGCTTGTTGTGGTTGCATCTGATGCGACCATGCCAGACAAGTGGTTAAAGCTACAAAAACAGTGTTTATTTACTAAATTATTGATATGTTCACTGCATATCATCATGTTCCTTAACAAAGTTCGAGTAGATTTATGACCATTTTCTGAGCTGTTACGTATGTCTTTTTCAGAAAAAGTATACATTTGGAGTATCTGGGGCAGAATGTGAATTAAAAGTGTTCCTAAATAATATTCTGAAAGTGGCCTCATATCAACAGGACGTGGAAAGCTGATGTGGTAATGCCCGTCCCCATCCTAGCTCTTCCACTGGAGAGACCAAACATGAAGGGTTGAGACCAAGGGAGGGAACAGATGCAAAAAAACAGATTAGAGACAACAACTGAAATGGGAGCATTAAGAACTAAAAGAAGTTGAGTGGTGCATAGGGTGCCATTGCGTACATTTTGATTGAAATTTAGGTAGTCCAAGTCCAGTGAATAGCCTCAAATGGCAGTATAGTTTATTTACTAAGTGTTTACATGTTATGCTGTTAAAAGCATTACCCTTTTACATTTTGGGATTAAACACACTGGGAAGTTGCAGATTTTACAAGCCACCACTTAACAAATAAACCCCTGCTTCACCAACTGTCAAACATGGTGGAGGAAATGTTATGGTCCAGTGCTGGCTCCAGTCAGCAATTTGCACCAAGATTCTGGCACCCTGAACCAAAAGGGCTACCACGACATTTTGCAGTGCCATGGAGTACTCTCTGATCTATGCCTACATTAGTTTCTCAAGGGATCATTCTACAACAAGATAACCCAAAACATACCTTCTCATAATGTCTGAACAAGATGGGAGGCTCAAATCATGGAATGGCTAGCAATCTCCACACTTAAACCCAACTGAGCTGGTAAGGATGAACTGGACAGAAGGGTGAAAGCAAAGCAACCTACTGTACAAGTGCAACACATTTCTGGGAGCTTCTACAACAGTCTTGGGAAGAAAATATCAAATAATAATTTGATTCTCATTGTAGAAAGAATGCACGTTTGGCAATTTATATATGCAAAAGGTGGCTACTTTAGTGTTTCAAAAAGTTTGATCAATTTTGTTAAATTAATTATTTTCATTTTATATTTATCTCTGATTATTTATTTCTACTATGATTTAATTTCAAAGTACAGTGAAACATTAAACTGTGTGCATTTCAATAAAAACTGGAAAAATGGGGATGTTCTAAAACTTTTGAATGGTAGTGTATTTATCTACCTATGTTCAAATGTCAGGACACATGCTATATTCTTCAATTCTATTTAATGTATAGTTTATTATCTGATTTGCTTTTCAGGAGTATATGCAGTATATGTGTACAGCACCATTATTTAATATATACATTCACTGATAGTCCTTTACAGTAATTTACTAACTGAACTCAGTTTAATTTAGTTACAGTATAATTGTAAAAAACCTAAGCATGCAAAGGTATACTGCAAGCAGACAATATTAAACCTTCAGAACTAAGAATAACTGTTCTCTGTAAGCAACTGGCATAACAAATGCTTTTTTGATATGTTACTATAGCATCACATGTAGTTCCAGTGTTCCAGGGAAAGGTCAGACAGTACTCTCTAATGCAGGGGTCTTCAACCTTTTACACAGTGTGGGCCACAAAAAAAACTTCAACGAAGCCCGAGGGCCACTAAGCTATACGCCACACAGTAGCACAATCTTGATTCACCCAATTCACTTTACACCACATAGTCATGTCCCTTCTTCATGTATGATACACAGCAGTGCCCCTTTTACACAATGCCCACAGCAGTAGTGCCCCTTACACATAATGCCCACAGCAGTAGTGCCCCTAATGCAATGCCCACTGTAGTGGTACCCCTTATTCAATGCCCCTTAGCAGTGCCCCCAGTATTGGTAGTGGCCCTTATGTAGTGCCGCCAGCAGTGGTGCCCCTTATGCCGTGCCCTCAGTAGTGGTAGTGCTCCCATGTGCCGTGCCCCCAGTAGTGCAGTGCCCAATATGCAGTGCCCACAGTGGTAATACCTCTTATGTAGTGCCACCAGTAGTGGTAGTACCCCTTATTCAGTGCCCCCAGTAGTGCTGCCCCTTATGTAGAGCCCACAGTGGTAATGCCCCTTATGCAGTGTCCCCAGGAGTGGTAGTGCCCCTTATGTAGTGCCCCTTATGCAATGCCCCCATTAGTGGTGCCTCAGTATTAGTGCCCCCAGTAGTAATACCCTCAGTACTAGTGCCCTTATTAGAAATGCCCCCTAGTAGTACTGCCCCATAATAGTAATGCCCCCTAGTTTAGTGCCTCTAATAGTAATACCCCCTAGTAGTAGTACCCCCAATAGTAATGCCCCTAGTCCTAGTTCCCCTAATAGAAATGCCCCCTAGTAGTAGTGCCCCTAATAGAAATGCACCCTAGTAGTAGTGCCCCTAATAGAAATGCCCCTTAGTAGTAGTGCCCCTAATAGTAATGCCCCCTAGTAGTAGTGCACCCAGTAGTGAAGCCGCTTACAAAAAAAATACTACTACAAATACTACTACTTATCTCACCTGCATCTGCTGCCTCCGGTCCGCACGGCTGCTCTTCTGTCTGAACTATGAGAAAGATGTCATGATGTCTCTCCCATAGTGCACTGCACACACTATGGGAGCCAGAAGCCAGAGCTCAGGTGTGAGCTCCGGCTGGCGTTGCGGTGCAGGTATGGAGCCGGGCGCCTGCTGGTAACAAAATCTCAGCGGTGCCCGGCAAATGGAGCCTGTTGGCTGGCCACGGGGAACAGATTTCCCGGTCGGCGGGCCACCCATGGCCCGCGGGCCATGAGTTGAAGACTCCTGCTCTAATGTCTATGTAAGGCAAAGCTCCATCCGTCTCTCCACTGCCTGTAATGCCTAAACCCTCCTCAACTGCATGCTGCATGCCTGGGCTAGGACAGCCCCAACAAGCATTTATGAGAAGCCACTGAAGTGATCCTCTACAATAGCCTTTCCTTGTCCAACCATATGATGGAGTCAGAAAGCTGACTGCAGAGAATGCTGATGCTGACAAAAAGCTCTGCTATTCAGGGACTGGGTGGGGGGATGGCATCTGAAGGAAGAAGCGAACAGCAATAAAGGGAGGGGTAGGGGTCAGTCACCATGAAGCAGACCAATGTCAGGGCTTGCCACTAAAAGCCCAGGGTGGCCCTAATTAGCTTTTAAAGGAGGACTTTTTTTCTTTTTTAGTCACACTTTTATAGATGGCTTATTTCTAGCCCTTGCAACATAACAAGCTTACTATTTTTTTGTACTCCTACTTACCATCAGTATGCCAAAATGTGTGAGGTGATTGCACAAGCAAACTGTCTCATTAGCATTGGATTCATTAATCAGCACCCTGCAACCATCCTGGCTCCATCCACCATGGCCAGCTGTTGAAATGCAAAATTGAATATAAAATATAAACTGAAATAAAATATTCTACAACTGAAATAACTAGATCTAAAAAATGATGTGAAAAAAAAGCCTTATTATATACTTTTTACATTGTTACAAGTAAAATCAATAGTTTATCCAGCAGGAAGAACCACTACATAATAGGCAGAAGGATAGATCTCAACTTATTTACAGGAGTGTAGACTTGCTCAAAGTTGCAGAAGGTATAGTAAAGTTTACAAATTATGATATTAACGGGGCATCATAGCAATGCCAGGCCAATCACAATTTATGCAATGAGAGGTCTTGATAAGTCCTGCAAACCCATGGTATAGTTTAGAATGTATCTGTTAGATTATCAAAGAGTGAATTTTATTACTCTTATTGCATGCAATAGTATAGCACCAGTATCTTAATTAAAATATATATATATATATATATAATATATATATATATATATATATATATAATTTTTTTTATAACAATCCAATTTTTTTTTACATTTTACAATTTTTTTCAGAAACAATAATGCTAATGTGTGTTTGTTTAAACACTAGTGAAAAAACTAAAAAAAAATTACATACAATGTAAATTTTAATAACATACTATTTTTGTTTGTATCCCAGTAAACACAAGTTGGTTTTCGATTTTCCTAAAAGAAAAAGATAGCAATATTAAATGTACTATTATTTCACAAGATAAATTATTTCAGCTATGCTAAGTCTATAACAACAGCATAATAATATACTCAACTTTTTCATAAATGAGCTTTAAGTGTACATTAACCATAATGTACTGTATATAAAATAGTTCATTAGTTATTGTTACAGACCTTTATGTACTAATAATAGGATTATGCTCTCACATTTACCTCCTCAATGTCTTTAGTCCATTTAAAAACACGGCAGCAAAAGGAGAATGTCTTTGAATTTATTTCTATAATATGCCATGTACAGATGTGTCCTCATACACCTATCCTTTTTTCGCCATATGGCATAAGATCACTGGCGTATCTTAGACGCTCCACCATGGAGAGTGATTCCAGTACTTGCATACTTTTTCCTAACTTTTGCATGTCAGTCACATACAGATTTGTCTGTAGTGTACTAGGTAGTTAGTATTTTTGTCGCAAAGGACTTGGTATAAAGTCACACATTAATAATAACGATGCGTGTCGCAAGACGTGGCAAGGGTCACTCATATCAGACCTCTACCTTTAGCCTTTGTACCCAGATTGCATACTTCTTCCTGAATTTTGCGACTTAATTTGCTTATAGTGTACTAGGTACTTAAGGTTCATATTTTTTCGCAAAATAATTGGTATAACGTCACAGATTAAGAAGCATATTTGAAGAAAAAGTCACAATGTCCATGGTGCACCAAACAGGCGTTTTGATGCAATTTGAGGATACCTGTATGTGAACACATCTGTATTAATGTTGTGCTACATTGTTCCATGAACAATCTAAGAAATTGTGGTCTTACAGTCCGGTGTTTAATTGTAATCTTGACTGGATCTGTGAGGTCACGTATAGTAATATTTCCAATACTGCAAGCCACAACATAACTGTTCAGTTTTGTTGTATTTGAAATAGTCATCTCTGAATCCTGTAAAAAAAAATTGGGAGAAATTACTAACTGATTATTAATTTAACATAATGTATAACATATTTCAGTACACTACTTGATAGTTATACTGTAATAGGTTAGTAACTACGTATTTGTGTTAATGTGTTTCATGTGCTTATGAGACTAATGGCCCCCATACATCAGCAATCTATTGTGGCAATTCTGCAATTTGCAGATGATTGTATAAAAAAATCTGCAATGTATGGGCTTCACAGATCACAGATTGCAACCAAGAAGTGATTGGAATTGTTAAATCAGATTGTCAAACATGTTGGATTTCACAGATCGATTGGTGCTGTAGATGGCTGGTGTATGGAAATGATCAGCAAATTTGCAGACCGTTACTAGTAAAGTGATGAGCCTTTCAAGATTGGAAGATCTGTGTTTGCTGAAAATGATCTGCAAATCACTGAAAAAGATCTGTAATGTATTGGCGCAGATTGCTAGATTGGGAAATCCTAACATCGGGCAATAAATCTTCAAATTGTTCAATTGTGGTTTTCAGATTGCTGATGTTTGGGGGCCTTTAGACAGCCAGGTCAAAACATAATAATTCTTTAAGATTCAGGGTTGATTCTGAGTGTAAGATCAGAGCAAAGAACAGGAGCAAATTTGCACCTATGTAAAAGCATGTTACGCTGCAGGAGTGGCAGATTCAAATGTGTAGAAAAGTTGGGAGGAGCGTGTGCTAGCTGAGCTCTACATTGCAGTGTAAAAATCAGGTAATCCAGTAAGTATATGCAAGAGAAGCCAGTATTTACCATATATGCAAAACTAAGTAAATAAATTAGGGGTGAGCGGGTTCGGATTTCTGAAATCCGAACCCCCCCGAGCCCCCCCGATCCGAGGCAGATCCGAGTCAGGCTCGACTTTTCCCGCCTGACTCGGATCTGAAATCGAGGCAAAACGTCATCATCCCGCCTTCCGAGTCTCGCGGGTTTTGGATCCTATATAAGGTACCCGCGTCGGCGCCATTTTCTCACTCGGCTGTGGACAGTGAAGAGGGAGGGTGGGAGTTAGGGCTGGCTGGGTTGTGTAGTGTAGTGTAGTGTAGTGCAGAGTAGTGTTGTGCTGTGTTGTGCTGTGCTGTGCTGCGCTGCGCTGCGCTGCTGTTGTCCACTACTTCAAAGTCCATAGGGGCTGGCTGTGTTGTGCTGTGCTGCTGTTGTTAATAGGGGCTGTGTCCACTACTTCAAAGTCCATAGGGGCTGGCTGGACTGTGTTGTGCAGTCAGTTCTCCATAGGGGCTGTGTCCACTCCAAAGTCCTGTGCAGTGTCCCAGTCCTAAAGGGGTGCTGTAGTGTTGTCCAGGGGGTGCTCTGTCCATCAGGGGTGCTCCCCCCAAGTGCTAAAAAAATAATATTTTTTGTGTGTTTGTGAATTGTGTGCGCAGTAGCCGCACGTGCATCAACAAAGTAGTGCCAAGCGTGCGCCTGTGTCATAAGTAAAGGGCCGGCTGGCTTGACCGGTAAAGGGTGCTGTAACCCCCAAAGTACACTCCAGTCCAAACCAAAAAAAAATTATTTTCTGTGTTTGTGAATTGTGTGCGCAGTAGCCGCACGTGCATCAACAAAGTAGTGCCAAGCGTGCGCCTGTGTCATAAGTAAAGGGCCGGCTGGCTTGACCGTTAAAGGGTGCTGTAACCCTCAAAGTACACTACAAACCAAAAAATATATATTTTCTGTGTTTGTGAACTGTGTGCGCAGTAGCCGCACGTGCATCAACAAAGTAGTGCCAAGCGTGCGCCTGTGTCATAAGTGAAGGGCCGGCTGGCTTGACCATTAAAGGGTGCTGTAACCCCCAAAGTAAACTCCAGTCCAAACCAAAAAAAAAATAATTTTCTGTGTTTGTGAATTGTGTGCGCAGTAGCCGCACGTGCATCAACAAAGTAGTGCCAAGCGTGCGCCTGTGTCATAAGTAAAGGGCCGGCTGGCTTGACCGTTAAAGGGTGCTGTAACCCCCAAAGTAAACTCCAGTCCAAACCAAAAAAAAAATTATTTTCTGTGTTTGTGAATTGTGTGTGCAGTAGCCGCACGTGCATCAACAAAGTAGTGCCAAGCGTGCAACTGTGTCATAAGTAAAGGGCCGGCTGGCTTGACCGTTAAAGGGTGCTGTAACCCCCAAAGTAAACTCCAGTCCAAACCAAAAAAAAATATTTTCTGTGTTTGTGAATTGTGTGTGCAGTAGCCGCACGTGCATCAACAAAGTAGTGCCAAGCGTGCGCCTGTGTCATAAGTAAAGGGCCAGCTGGCTTGACCGTTAAAGGGTGCTGTAACCCCCAAAGTACACTCCAAACCAAAAAAAAAATATTTTCTGTGTTTGTGAATTGTGTGCGCAGTAGCCGCACGTGCATCAACAAAGTAGTGCCAAGCGTGCGCCTGTGTCATAAGTAAAGGGCCAGCTGGCTTGACCGTTAAAGGGTGCTGTAACCCCCAAAGTACACTCCAAATCAAAAAAAAAATATTTTCTGTGTTTGTGAATTGTGTGCGCAGTAGCCGCACGTGCATCAACAAAGTAGTGCCAAGCGTGCGCCTGTGTCATAAGTAAAGGGCCGGCTGGCTTGACCGTTAAAGGGTGTTGTAACCCCCAAAGTACACTCCAAACCAAACCAAAAAAAATATTATTTTCTGTGTTTGTGAATTGTGTGCGCAGTAGCCGCACGTGCATCAACAAAGTAGTGCCAAGCGTGCGCCTGTGTCATAAGTAAAGGGCCGGCTGGCTTGACCATTAAAGGGTGCTGTAACCCCCAAAGTACACTCCAGTCCAAACCAAAAAAAAAATTATTTTCTGTGTTTGTGAATTGTGTGTGCAGTAGCCGCACGTGCATCAACAAAGGAGCAGCGCCAAGCGTGCGCCTGTGTCCCATAAGTAAAGAGCCGGCTGGCTCATTTCTTAAAGGCTGGTGTAACCCACAAAGTGCACTACTCTCCAGCAAAAATAAAAAAATATTTTCTGTATTTAGCAGCACGTATATATCAAATCGATATAACATAAATGGAGGACCAAACTTTCTCCGATAAAAATAAAATAGAGAAAGATCAAGAACCACTTCCTCCTAGTGCTGAAGCTGCTGCCACTAGTCATGACATAGACGATAACATGCCATCAACGTCGTCTGCCAAGGCCGATGCCCAATGTCATAATAGAGGGCACATACAATCCCAAATGACAAAGTTCAGGAAAATGACCTTGAAAAAAACATTTAAATCAGCTGAAGAGAAACGTAAACTTGCCAATATGCCATTTACGACACGGAGTGGTAAGGAACGGCTAAGGTCGATCCCTAGTATGTTCATGACTAGTGGTTCAGCTTCACATGACGATGGAAGCCCTCCTCCCACTAAAAAAATCAAAAGAGTTAAGCTGGCAAAAGCACAGCGAAGAACTGTGCTTTCTAAGAAGATATCACAAATCCCCAAGGAGAGTCCAAGTGTGGTGGTGGTTGCGATGCCTGACCTTCCCAGCACTGGACGGGAAGAGGTGGCTCTTTCCACCATTTGCACGCCCCCTGCAAGTGCTGAAAGGAGCACTCACAGTCCACTTGCTGATATGCAAATTGAAGATGTCACTGTTGAAGTACAACAGGATGAGGATACTGGTGTAGCTGGCGCTGAGGAGGAAGTTGGCAAGGAGGATTCTGATGGTGATGTGGTTCATTTAATTCAGGCTCCGGGGGAGACAGTTGTTGTCTGTGGGATGAAAAAGCCCATCACGGTCATGCCTGGGCAGAAGACCAAACATTCCACCTCTTTGGTCTGGCAATACTTCTATCCAAATCCGGACAACAACTGTCTTGCCATATGTACCTTTTGTAAAGATGGAATAAGTAGGGGTAGGGACGTTAACCACCTAGGAACATCCTCCCTTATACGGCACCTGCAGCGCGTTCATAATAAGTTACTGTCAAGTTCAGAAACTTTGGCTAAGACCGTAAGCAGTCAAGGGACACCTAAATCCCATTGTCCTGTTGTATCCAAGCGCCTGCAAACCACACCGTCAACTCCCTCCTCGTCAATTTCCTCCTTAGTCAGGATCGGAAGTAGTCCTGCAGGCCATGTCACTGGCATGACTGACTCTCCTATCCCGGATTCCTCCGGAGGATCCTGCATTGCTATGCCTCCTGCTGCCGCTACTGCTGTTGCTGCTGCTGGGAGTCGTTCATCATCCCAGAGAGGAAGTAGGAACACCACTACTTTTACTAAACAATTGACCCTCCAACAGTCCTTAGCAAGGAGGATGAAGTACGACAGCAGTCATCCTGAAGCAAAACGTATAACTGAGGCCTTGACTGCTATGTTGGTGTTAGACGTGCGTCAGGTATCCGCCATTAGTGCAGTGGGATTTAGACAATTGATGGAGGTAGTGTGTCCCCGGTTCCAAATCCCGTCTAGATTCCACTTCACTAGGCAGGCGATACCGAGACTGTACAGAAACGTCAGAAAAAGTGTCCTCAGTGTCCTGAAAAATGCCATTGTACCCAATGTCCACTTAACCACGGACATGTGGACAAGTGGAACAGGGCAGACTAAGGACTATATGACTGTGACAGCCCACTGGGTAGATGTATCACCTTACGCAGCAACAGCAGCAGCGTCACCAGTCGCAGCATCTCAGAAACGCCAGCTCGTTCCAAGGCAGGCTACGCTGTGTATCACCGGTTTCAGTAAGAGGCACACCGCCGACAACCTCTTAGAGAAACTGAGGGAAATCATCGCCCAGTGGCTTACCCCACTTAGACTCTCCTGGGGATTTGTGATATCTGACAACGCCACCAATATTGTGCGGGCATTACATCTGGGCAAATTCCAGCACGTCCCATGTTTTGTTCACACAATAAACTTGGTGGTGCAGAATTTTCTGAAAAGCGACAGGGGCGTGCAGGAGACGCTTTGGGTGGCCCGAAAAATTTCTGGCCACTTTCGCCATTCAGCGACTGCGTGCCGAAGACTGAAGCGCCAGCAAACACTCTTGAACCTGCCCCGCCATCACCTGAAGCAAGAGGTTGTGACACGGTGAAACTCAACCCTCTATATGCTTCAGAGGATGGAGGAGCAGCAAAAGGCTATTCAAGCCTATACATCCACCTATGACATAGGCAAAGGAGGGGGTATGCACCTGACTCAAGCGCAGTGGAGAATGATTTCCGTGTTGTGCAAGGTTCTCCAGCCCTTCGAACTTGCCACACGTGAAGTCAGTTCAGACACTGCCAGCTTGAGTCAGGTCATTCCCCTCATCAGGCTTTTGCAGAAGCAGCTGGAGAAAGTGAAGGAGGAGCTAAGATGGAGCGATTCCGCTCAGCATGTGGGACTTGTGGATGAAGCCCTTCATTCGCTTTGCCAGGATTCCAGGGTGGTCAATCTGTTGAAATCAGACCACTACATTTTGGCCACCGTGCTCGATCCTAGGTTTAAAGCCTATGTGGTGTCTCTCTTTCCGGCTGACACAAGCCTGCAGAGGTGCAAAGACTTGCTGGTGAACACACTGTCAGCTGAAGCGGAACATGACACATCAACAGCTCCTTCTTCATTTTCTCCCGCAACTGGGGCTGCCAGGAAAAAACTTAGGTATCCTAAGCAACCCGCTGGCGGTGATGCAGGGCAGGCAGGACCAAGTTTGGACATCTGGTCCGGACTGAAGGACCTGGCAACAATTTCTGACATGTCTACTGTCACTGCATATGATACTGTCACCATTGACAGAATGGTGGAGGATTACATCGGTGACAGCATCCAAGTAGGCATGTCAGACAGTCCATACCTGTACTGGCAGGAAAAAGAGGCAATTTGGAGGCCCCTGTACAAACTGGCTCTATTTTACCTGAGTTGCCCCCCCTCCAGTGTGTACTCCGAAAGAGTGTTTAGTGCAGCCGGAACCTTGTCAGCAAAAGGCGTAGGAGGTTGCTTCCACAGAATGTGGAGAAGATGATGTTCATCAAAATGAATTATCAGCTCTTCCAGGGAGACCAGCCTCCAGAACGTACAGAGGGACCTGTGGTGGTGGATTCAAGTGGGGATGAGTTAATACTTTGTGAGGATGAGGATGTACACACTGAAGAGGGTGAGGAATCGGTGGATGAGGAGGATGAGGATGACATCTTGCCTCTGTAGAGCCAGTTTGTGCAGGGACAGATTAATTGCCAGCTTGTTTTGTGGGGGCCCAAACGAACCAATCATTTCAGCCACAGTTGTGTGGCAGACCCTGGCGCTGAAATGATTGGTTTGTTAAAGTGTGCATGTCCTGTTTATACAACATAAGGGTGGGTGGGAGGGCCCAAGGACAATTCCATCTTGCACCTCTTTTTTTTCTTTGCATTATGTACAGTTTGGGGCCTAGTTTTTCAAACTGCCATCCTGTCTGCCACTGCAGTATCACGCCTAGATGGGTCACGTGTTTGTGCCGCCCACTCGTGACGCTTAGCATAGTCATCCAGCTACCTCGGTGCAACCTTTTGGACATAAAAACACTATTGTGAGGTGTGAGGTGTTCAGAATAGACTGGAAATGAGTGGAAATTAAGGTTATTGAGGTTAATAATAGCATAGGAGCAGAAAAACCTACAAATTCTGTGATTTTAGCTGTTTTTATGCTTTTTTTCAAAAAAATACAGATCCAAAACACAAAACCCAGAACCCAAAACACGGAAGGGTGGTTTTGGCAAAACCAATCCAGATCCAAAACACGAAGAAAGATCCAGATCCAAAACCAAAACACAAAACACGAAAAGTGGCCGGTGCACACCCCTAAAATAAATATATTTGCAGTTTGCATCCCTTAGATTACAACATGTTTTATCCAGGTACAAGGATGCTCCATTGTTTTGCTTTGCTCTGAACTCTAAATCAGTCCCATACAGTGCAATAAACTGAAGAAAAATTGTTATTTCCTACAATAAATTTAAAATATATGAATAATGCACTTTCCAAAGTCAGAATGCATTAGGAAATATATCACAAATGATCAGTTTACCACAAATGGCATACTGTATAGTTAAAATATGGGCTTCACTGGGGCATTGAGGTAGTGTGAGACTGAATGATGGTCTTATAATTTCTTCAGTAACATCATTTTACTTTGTAGATTGGCGGATTTGCACACAGACCATGTCACGTGATTTTACAGCAAGATTCATTGGCAAGAATTGACAGGCTGACCATTGTTATACACCTTTTATTCTTACAGTACATCAGTTACCTTTTGTTCCTTTGCGTAAAACATTTTAGTTGATCAGAGCAGAAAAAGACTATAGGGGGGATTTACAATAGTATCTTTTTTTAAACCAAGGAACATCACCACACAACATCTGTAGCTTTTACCTTCAAACCACAATATTTACTAAACAGGGGTTTGGAGGGTGAAAACCCACACTAATGGTGATGTGTGACAGTTTCAAAGCCTCTAAATGTTATGCAGTATCAGCCAAGCCACATGCCATTTAGGTCAAACCGTATGAAAAGCATCTGAGATTACATCCTACATTTTGTAAAGCCTAGTATTTTGCAGCATTGAGCAGCACCTCTTGGAGGTAGGGGGCCAGGTCTCTAGGGGTGAACAAATAATAGCTGAGCAGCCAACCAGGTGCACACTCTTAAAAACTAGCTAGACGGCTAATAGCCGAGTAGCCAATCGGGAGCAATCTCTTAACAAGGCACAGGGTGTTTAATTCAGTTTACATTGTCCTCATCAAAACTTAAGCAATACATCCTTCCCACCTGCACAACAAAATTAAAAAATAAAGAGGTCTTTTTCTTCACTTTATTTATCTATGTACACTCTGGCAGACAAGATACTTCATTCAGCATTAGTGTGAGCTATCTTCTCACTCACTACCACTTCTTTATTCAGAGATGTTTTTCTGGTGGGTTTTCCTGTGGTTTGTCATTCCGCAACTTGAAAAATCTCAAACTTTCAATTCATATTATGTTTAAAATCAAGATGACAATGTGTCATTTGACACTTTGAAAAAAATAAATTTTCCAAAGATCTTTACAAGCACGTCTTGCGGTTTTTAGTATGTCTTGCACTTTTATGCCACTAAAGCTTCCCTCTTTTATTTTAATGATTAAAAAAACACATTTGCTCATGTCATCAAGATGTAGAAGTGGAAACCAATAGTTAGCTATGTTGATACTTGTTTCAATTAGTATAGTTTTATACAGTTTGTCACATAGGAGATGTTTATGGCAATTTCTCTTTAATCTGTGAAAGAACATGTGTCTGTTAACTTATGTAAGTGTATTTGGGTGCTCCTGCATGCAGCTGATATGCAGTCGAAGTGCTCATCGTGTATATTGGGGTAGATGTATGAAGTGGCATTATGGGGGTTTAGTGGCATCAGCATACGTTAGCTTCTCCCCTATGTAGTAATGTGGTGAAGTGTGTGCAATGATTATCAGCCCTCCTATCTTCAAGATAGGGTGCCGATGTGCAGCCAAATGTATAGATGGTCAGTGGCACTGACCAGATGCGTCTTAAGAGAGGAGGGTGACCGTGTGCATTCCCCTTACTGTCAGCCAACTGACGCAGTTGGCCGGCCACCGCAGAGTCAGTAGACTCTGGGCACTAGAGTGTGGCCAGAGTCTACTGCGCATGTGCAGAACGCCGGAAAAATGGCCGCAACTGCCATTAGTATACCCGACATCCGACACCACAGACAGGTGAGTTTTAGATAATATGGGTGCAGGGTGTGCGGTGCGGGGCCCCTCTGGACCCGGGGGAATGTGTGCACCGCACACCCTGCACCCATTATAGATACGCCCCTGGCACTGACCGTTCTAACAACTGTAGCTATCAATTTCGACAGCTGCAGCTGTCAGGGACAGCACTGTCCCTGACTGCAGCGGCTGCTAGGCTCCGGACTGTGCACAGAAGATCTCACGATCTTCACTCTGCCACTTCAGCAGACGAGATGTTCATGTATCTCGTTGGTACTGCTTCCTGCAAAGCAGAAAGAGCTATAGCGGCACGATACATGCCGCTATATTACATCTCCCCCCATGGATTTTACTGCACTTTTAAGTGTTCATAGATTATATGGACAGTTGATGCACGTAATGTTTTCTCATTGAAGTGCAAGCCAGAGATCTGTCTTAGTATAATTAAAGCCATAGGGTTTTTCAAGTAAGACCACTTTTAAGACTGCTATTGTCATTGCTCCTTTAAGAATATTGTTTGGCAAATGAGTGACAGTGATTTTAAACAGTTAGGTGAAGGTGTGTGTTAAGTGATATTTAACATTGTCAGTTAGCAGTTCTTCCCCTTTTCTTCAAGAAATTCCACTTTCCCTCCCTGTTTTTATTCATATATGTTGTTAGCTTGTTCAGTGTTGCAGTAGAATGGTTGCATTGTTTCATTGTTTGAATTTGTTTATGTTTTAGCAGGTGCAATCTCCTTTATACGATGTTATGGCCAAATGAATGTCCCTCCCAGGAATTAACACAAGCTCGTCTGGTGTGTTATTGATTTATTGTTGAACATTGATTTGTATGATTGTTTTTATTGTCTTGTTTGTCATCCGTTTTTGGTCTGCCACCATATTAACTTCCACTTTAGCTTAAATAAATACAATCAGAATATTACAATATTGAATTTGATCTGACGTTCATTTTTTAACTGCCAACCCGTGTTGTCTATGTCTTTATTTATAAGATAAGTTTATATAGCATTGAGAAGGGTCTATGCGAAGAATGGAACTTATAGGGTGTTTATTGCTTTCTATTTCCTTTCTCTACAAGAACTAGCACAAATTCCATTTGGGACAAGTACTGTAAACATGATCTCACTAGGACATCAATCGGGCCCCATTACTAGGATATGTTGACTGTATGTGGAGGAATAAGCACACTCCATTGTGCAGGGCCATAACTAGGGTGGTGTGACCAGTGCCATGGCACAGGGAACTACAGTGCAGGGGGAGCAGTTTGGGCCTGTCAGTTTTCCTGTTTATTATCATTCTCACTTGTAGCTTCCTTTTCTTTTATCCCCAGCATCTCCTGGCCTCCCCTATCTCTCCCATGGCCCTTCCCCAAGAGGCCAATGCCCTTTTTCAGGTGCACTATCTTATGTCCCTATTTAATAAAATGGGGGGGGCACCAAAGCTCTCTCTGGCCCAGGGATCCAAAAAGTCTAGTTACAGCACTGCCATTGTGAATAACAGGACTCTTTATGAATTGAG
Source organism: Taudactylus pleione (assembly GCA_031769625.1). Lineage (NCBI taxonomy): Eukaryota > Metazoa > Chordata > Amphibia > Anura > Myobatrachidae > Taudactylus > Taudactylus pleione. Next base: position 11,717,254 of record JAUIMM010000153.1, on the reverse strand, counting down.
CTGCTAATGAAAGCGTGGATATTTCATCTTGGGGAATGGCTGTTCCTCCTCACCTCTCAGCACCCCCTGATCCACACGTCAGCAGGACAACTGACAACATTATGTAATATTTATTTTTACTGGTATAAATGCAGGAGGGACCCAGCACTCTGTAAAGTCAGTGTGAGCGAGTAGGTGAAGAGAGAGAGAAAAATAAGGACATATCTATGAAAAATGCTTTCAGTTTCAGCAAACACTGTGGAATTGTTACAAGGATTTCCTACACCTCTCCATCTTTTTACTTTTTTTTATCTTACTCTCCAACTTGATTTTTACTGAGTGCTAGGTTCCCCATGCATTTGCACCATTTATGTTATGGAGAGCTTTAGACACCTCCAGACCCTTGCAGCTAGTTCCCTACTCTCCTTTTCAAATTTAGGGCATATTTATCACAATCCTAATTTTTATTGTGGATTTGATGTGATAGATATGCCCCAACTCGCACTGTTGGGAAACCAGGACACCACTTCTGAAAAAGCAAATGACTAGAAGCAAAGTGGCTCAGGGTTTGGTCCCTGCGAGCGTAATTTGAATATGCATCCATCATGCTGGGCAAGGACTGATGGAAAGGGACTAGGAGGTTCACTCTCTGGCAAAAGAATGCATAAGAGTTACCCATATGTTAGTATGGGCCAGAGCTGTAAAAGGTCTTAAATGCGCCCTGTGCTGGCCCACCCCCCTTAGTACCCGATGTCATGATGTTGTGAGGGGTCTGCAGCATCAGTAAGAGCAGTAGTGACTTGGAGCGTCCTGAGGATGCTCCAGATCAGCTGTACAGACTGCAGGGTGCCTGTCTGGAGTGTCTAAAGGATGCTCTGTCAGTGCCGCAACAGTGACCTGGCTGGAACAAGACTCTGCTAACCACAAGCAGGGTCCATGGGGCAGCAACTGTGCCGCCCACAGAGCCCTGCCCTCTGTGTGGTGGCACCAGTCGCACATGCCTAGCTACAGCACTGCTATGGGCTAAAGCCGTCTGAAGATGGTGTTAGCTACAAGGGCCAAGCCTATTGGGGCTACTTTTGCAGTCAGAAATGAAAGAACCCCAGCAGATATCTCTAATATCTGCTGTAGAACCCCCTTCATGCATCCTATGGATGCTTCATTTTTGTGGGGGTACTTGCAGCAAAATGAGTTTCACAAATATCCCCTTTATAGATCACATCTGTCCTTCTATTTATAATAGTTTTGCTGGTTGAAGAAAGATGTCACAGTCAGGCATGAACTGGGATGACGGAGTTTAAGCTGGGAACATACTAAACGATGTCTATACCCAGCGATGTTGCCAATGATCCCAGCGCCGACGGGCCGACATATCGAGCTGACCGTACACAATGTACACAATGGGCGATCTGGTGCCCGATTGCGAAATATGCCGCCTCCCCCGCCCTGCACAGCACTGCATGGGATCGTCAGCCGCATCTCCTGATCTTACATGCCGTACATAGGATCAGGCGATGAGGCTGATGACTCCATGGGAGCGCGCACTGCACGATGTAGTGCGTACACTCTACACATTTTTAGCGATTTGACGTTCCGATGTGTTGGAGTAAGCCAAATCGTTAAAAAAGATCGCATAGTGTATAGGGGCCTTTAGAGTCTTCTTAAATCTTATAGCATGTGTGGTACACATAAGATTTGACACTTTCATCATCACTGACCAGTTTGTGCAGCTACTGATGAATGTTGTACAGGAAGTGAGCTAAATGTTCTCCTACTAATACGTATTGTGTTAAATTGCTTTGTGTGAAAAGGAAACTTGTTAGCTTTTTAACCCAGTGTCCTGTTTATAATACCAGAAGAATTTTAAACTCTTCTCAGAACTATTTTTCACATACTTAATTAAAAATTGCACACATTGCAATGCAGCTTAAGAGCTTGTTCAGAGGGTAATTGCCAAGTTCTTCCTTAATATAATTTCATAATGATTTTACAAGCTGTAACCAGCCTATAAGTATTTCTTGACAAGAGCATCTTATAATACTGTTAGATCATGTCCTTTATGAAATGACTTGGACCTCTTATCTATTTGGCAGCGGAATAACTACTAAAGAAAACAAATATTTGTACATATAAATCGGATGCTTCTAAACTGCTGTTTACTGTATTGAAACATATCACACTTAATCTCTCTTTATAGCATGATAATAGGGCATTCTGGGCCTGATGCAGTTGCATAATAGCATGTAATGCAGCTGCGAAAATATGCTAATGACTGCCACAGCTTAGTCAGCATAGACACCCACTACAGCTTTCTCACATCCGTAATACCTCGCAGTCCTGCGTATACATCGATAACATCGAAGCACATCGGCCCGTCACACACAATTACAGCAGGTATGACCCGTCACAGAAATTGCAAGTCTTGTCGCAGGCAGAAGGCTCTCAAGCTGCATAAGCAATTGTAGTAGCTAATTTATCCACACCCATGCAACCACTCCCCCATCACCACCCCCAAAAGCTCATGGCATGTCACTCCCTCTGCAATGGATCCCTATCTGTGTATGTAATCGCAGTGCGATCGCCGAGCACGTGCAGTGTGGTGCATATGCATGAATAATGGCTAACAATCGCTCAATTTGCGTACGTAGTTGCAATTGCGATCACTGCTGAATCAGGCCCTCTGTACAATATGTAATATTTGAAACACATGGATGTATGTTTTTAATTTCATATAGCGCGCTTCTATATGTAATGATGGTCAATGGCAGAGACATGGCCTTGTTTTGTGCTTGCAGGACCCCATTTAATTCAATGAAGGAGTTCTGCTTGTTACATCATCAATAAGTGAAAAAAGCATGAAAAACACACATTATTTAGATGTGCTTAAAATGTACTCTTAATGCATTTGGTGATTGAACTAAATGGAGTCCTGAGCAGGACTTAATCAATTAATTAAATTAAATTCTGCTCAATACAGTAAAACCACTGATCCCAGAACATGAACAGTTAAAAAATCAGGACAACATAGTGAAATATATTTTCCTTTAGTACACTTGCAAAACTGGCAGTGGCAGAAGAATCTCCATCCAATCTGTCCGCCAATACTTATAGTACTGGAAAATAAACCATAGTCATCAATGATAAAAAAAATAATAATAACAATAATAATAATAATAATAATAATAATAGTAATAATAATAATATATATTTATATAATGTTTTTCTCTGAAGAGACTCAAAACGCAATGTAAAAATATAACAATATTATAAATATTTTGATGTGATTGATTGATCCATTGTGAACATTTTGATAAACAGTTACTAAACTTGTTAGTATAGGGGTAAAAAGATATATATATATATATATATATATATATATATATTATAAATAAACAAATATTATATTAAACATATATATAAACTTTATCAATTGACAGATATTTTAGTTGTTTAAGATACCATTTACTAACCTGAAAAAGTCCAGCTTTACTGAAGAAAGTGAATTGTGCTCTTGAAACTGTATAAAAATCACTTTGACTTAAGTTGGATAAAAGGCTTGATGGAAGGACAACAGACGCCAATGGATTATTCTGATTTTTGTTCATTTCAAGCTATTGAAGAATGATATTGAAATAAATATATATAGGCAAATCCTTCTTTATATTACAGTATCATCTCATGATTATTACCAAATCTGCTTATTTGCAATTTGTTTTATCTATAACTGTGCTGTCTGGTCACACATGCGCTATGTCATTCAGAAGGAGAAGAAGAAGTAGAAGGACGAGAAGAAGAAGAAGACGACGAAGAAGAAGAAGAAGAAGAAGAAGAAGAAAAAGAGAAAGAGAAAGAGACAGAGAAAGAGGAAGAAGAAGAAGAAGGAGGAAGAAGAAGAAGAAGAAGAAGAAGAAGAAGAAAGAGAAAGAGAAAGAGGAAGAAGAAGAAGAAGAAGAAGAAGAAGAAGAGGAAGAAGAAGAAGAAGAAGAAGAAGAAGAAGAAGAAGAGGAAGAAGAAGAGAAAGAGAAAGAGAAAGAGAAATAGGAAGAGGAAGAGGAGGAAGAAGAAAAAGAAGAAGAAGAAGAGGAAGAGGAAGAGGAAGAAGAAGTTTTAAAAGTTGTAGCACTAGCATTCTTGAAGCAGGATGCACCTAGCAATATTGGGAGCATACAAGTTCCTGCTGGAGATGCAACTTATGTACTTGAAAGGAATAATACAGCTGTCAAATGAAAACCTGAAGTGGTATCTTTTAGTGTAAAGAGCAAGATGGATCGCTAAAGCCAAAAATGGCTCAAAATTATACTATACACTTTGCTTCAACTTTTTCTAGAAAGTAATATCCATCTAAAACAGGATGTACTGTGGCAAACACAGAATTTGTAGAGAGGGGTTTCCAAATGCTTGATTTTACAGTGAGTGTGGCCAATCCATGAAGAGGGCATACTTTGCACTTAACCAGCTTTAATATGTCATATAAAGTGTATTGTGTGTCATAATTCCATCATATACACTGATCACAACAAGCCATTAATTGTGGCCATCCTGCCTGAGCTGAATGATTTTATTTCAGATGTGGGCACCATCCTAGAGCGTTGGAGCAAGATTTGCAGTCTGGGGGAGCAGCAGAAGAACCTAGCACTGCCCTTGACATATAAGTACATATTGGTCTCCTTATACAATAGATAGTGTATTATTATACAGTATTAATAATTAACCCTATTTATGGTCTATAGCAGAGCACCCGTAACAGTGCATGTTTTCCAGATCTCCTAGCACAGGGGTATTTATTGCAGGCTAAAGTGTGTTAAAAGATCTGCAGGTGGTGCTGATTATTTCATTTGTGATACAGAGAAGAACATGCAGCATTAGTAAAATTCTATTTTGTTACTATTTCTATTATGGTCATGGTATGGGCTGGGAAGGCGGGTTTCCAGGCAACTATGATGTACTGTAATAAATGCGTGTCTCAAATTATCTCATATTGTATTCTTGTCTTGATTTAAATATTATACATACTGTATATAATATATAAATATATATAATGTATATGTATATACATTTGGCACACAAACTTCTTACAGTTTCTTGTTTCACCTATTACATTACACACTTACTGATACGGCTGCTTTATTGCAGTCTCTGGTCACACTTTCTTCCTAACCCGTTGTTATACATGACCCAAACCTTTAAATTATATTCAGCAGTAAACCCATCCGTTGTATTACATAACCCAAACCTCTACATTATATTCAGCAGTAAACCCAGCAAATTATTGTACATTCCATTCCAGCCTTTGTATACAGAAATTGCAATATGTTGGCTTACTATACCTCAAATTCAGAATGATTGCTTTGAGGCCCCACACTGAAGGTGGAACCACCGTACGAGGTAGAATTTACTTTGGAAACTCCCAGACACAAGTTATGTGACACAATGCTGACAGACAGGCCCGAAAACTGGATCTTTAAGGCCAAAGCTTCTATTGTTTTTAGTGCTCTGTAATAAACACACAGTGTGATAACAAATATAAGGAATTCAAATAAACAATACAACAATCCCTAACATAAAAACATATCTATTTAATACAATTATATCATATGAAGGCATTGTTATATTATTGTGTAGACACAAGCTTTATAGGTTTATTATATTTGTTGTTACACATTTTGGGGCCAATGCAGAGTTGAATGCAAGCCGCTATTGTTCCACATTGCATGCACGGAACCAATGCATTCGCCAGTATGCAGCACTGTCCACATCTACAGTATGTGTCTGGAACCCTATGAGCCTTATGCTTGGTTTCATAGCTGTCATAAGCAACAGTGGGGTAGATGTATGAAGCAGTAAAAAGAGTGGAGAAGTGTGCCAGTGGAGAAGTTTCCCATGGCAACCAATCAGCTTTTGAGGTTGCACTTATCAAGTACATTCTATAAAATGATAGGTAGAAACTGATTGGTTGCCCATGGGTGACTTCTCCTCTGGCACACTTCTCCACTCTTTTCACTGCTTCATACTGTACATCTACCCAAATGAGCACTAGCACCACCATCCTTGATGCATAAATAGGCGCATTTACAAGTTCATTTAACTCTGCATAACCTGCAATTCTATTTACTAGTTTTCTCTTTAACAGTGGTTCTCAAACTCGGTCCTCAGGACCCCAAACAGTGCATGTTTTCCAGGTCACCTAACAGGTGCACAGGTGTATTACCAACTGTCAGATCCACAGGTGAAAACATGAACTGTTTGGGGTCCTGAGGACCGAGTGAGATCCACTGCTCTATACCTAGTTAACATTATAATACCCCATTGCAGCCCATTCTGCCTATTCTGTTGCACGCTATGCGCTCGCAAGCGGGTCGATGGTGGGGCACTGCGCACGCGCCTCACGTGCTGCAAGCATGCGCAAGTCCCGTAGCGAGTGAGAATTTCACTCGCTCTGGGGCTCGCTACAAACGGGGTGGCTGTCGATGTTGATCGACAGCTTGCCCCGTTTTGTAGGCGGGGAGGGGGGGTGGCTGGACAAACGGAGGCGTTCCTGAAGGAACGCCTGCCATTTGTGGGCGGCCCTACTGACATCACTCGTGATGTCAGTAGTGAGCTTCCTGCTCTATTTGAGCAAGAAGCTCACTGGGGCTTGCGGCAGCTGAGACCCTACCACAAGGGTCTCGTCGCAAGCCCGATGGTCGCGATAATCGCGACCATCACCTGGTCGCTCGCAAAAGCTGTAGGTGGTCACCCACAGCTTAGCGAGCGGCCAGTAGGCCAGTTTTAAAAAAAAAGGCATCCACCCTAATTCACAGCGAGCGTTCGCTTTTTGCGAGCGCCTCTGAATGAGGTCCTTAGTTCCAGAGCATGCGCAGTGCAAAAAGCCACAAGTTGCACTTGGCAAACGGCCTTGCATAGAATTCTGCATCACTCCCATTATCTGCGTAATCTCCAGCGACAAGAACATTTAATATGAGAGAAATTTGGCTTATTACTTACTCAGAAGAGGACTTTGCTAATACATTGTCTGAACTGTTCAGGATATTGGAAAACACATTTACAACAGTGGTCCCCAGCTCAGTATTGATGTTTGCATCATGGACTATTTTTTTAAGTTTCTGGACAACATCATCAACGTTCTCCTGTGTCATCTGACCGCTCCCAGTGACATTCAGCAATTGATTAACCAATTCTTCAGCATTATCTGTAAAAATACAACTGTCTCAGTTCATATCAGTTTAAAAATTAAATCCTATTAGTCCTCACAGATATAATAGTATATTTTATCTATGCAGTTTTACAACTATAAACTCCAAATGGTTCTCAAGCAAAATCCTCTTTCTGAGTCAAATGATCATATTAATCTTTCCTTCTCCAATGACATTTTAGTCTACCATTGGTATCTACACTAATTCCCACTTTACTGACTCTCGTAGTCTATCAACCTTATGTAATTTAGGATTATAATTTAGCCTCATTTCAAAAATGGTGCAAAGTACCCGATTTATTACAGTTCAAAAGTGCACAATCTTTATTTTATTCCACTGAAAACTTTAGAGGTTGTTTCAAAATTACCACATTCCACTACAAATAAAATTAGACATTAAAGAACAATTATTTGATTTCTGTTTCAGTACAAATTAAACATTTGGGTGCAATTATTTTTTCTATCAGCCATTATTATAAATAATGCTAAACAGAAACATTGACTATCTTGCTAATGCTAACAGAGAGCATTCTGTTTATTAAGAGAAGCAGCAAGTTAGGAAGAGCAGGGGAAGAAGGGACAAAGAAATTCTAAGCTCATTCTTATTTCAGCACCTTCTCTAAAACTGGAAAAACTATACAGGCCAGGGGCAGAACTATGGGAGACAACGGAGGCACCTGCCGCCGGGCTACAGCTCTGAAGGGGCACCTCCTCCACTGTCCACAGCATATTCACCCCACTTAGAGCTGTCACTACATACCCGGACTGTACCATCACGGCCATCCAATACATGGCACCCCTTCCCGGCACCTGAGAAGCCACCATACACTAGTGGAGAGCTCCATGTCAGACCATCAGCTGCTGCCTTCGTCTATCTATATTCTATAGCCTTTCTGCATGCAAATTGCTACATTATAGTGTCAGCGGCTGTGGTGGGGGGGGCACCAAATTATAACTTGCCTCCGGGCGTCTGGGATGAACTTACGCCACTGATACAGGCAGTAGGTTTAGTGCAGGGATGGGGAACCTCACGGCCGAGGGCCGTATAAGGCCCCCGGAATCATTTGGTCTGGCCCTCAGAGCTTTTTCCTGCTAGCCTCATCTGGCTAGCAGGGTACGTAGAATGGCACCCTGCGGCCTCAAATCTATGCAGCAGTGCCGCCTGGAGCGTCCTTAGGACGCTTCAGGTGGTCACATCACTGCCCTTACAGTTCCCCGGAGCATCTTCAGGATGCTCCAGGCATTGCTGTAATCACTGGCGATTGTGGCCCCATTGCCGTGTAACTTCACACGGAGGGGGCTTGGCCTGCACCCGGCCCGCAAATAAGGTTATATATATCAAAATGGCCCTCGGCAGAAAAAAGGTTCCCCATCCCTGGTTTAGTGGTAGAACTAGTTAACTAGCTTTAGTTTTTACTACATACACACACACACCCAAACCCCTCCCACCCTACACACACACACCAATATCACCTTTTATAACATGCCATTATATTCATACATCACCTTGGTGCACATGTATCTTGAATTTGCTGTCTACTGAACGCAGACGCACTGGTACAGAAACTGCCATTGTAACAGCTCTGGGATGACCTTGGGTATGGAAAGGCCTTAAAGATTGCATGGTAGACTAAGATGGTGGAGTCTCTTTTCAATTACATTAAGCTTAAATAATAGACCCAGAAAGCACTAGTTTAAGTATAAGTTCCTTTCCCAATTAAAAAAGTTTTTAAAAAACTAACAAATTTTAAATCAAAAGAAAAAAAAGGGAAAAAGTTGTAAGAAACACTCTAAATTACTTCCTTCCCCAAACCCTTTGCCTTCAAATCAAGTCTGCAAAACTGCATATCCTTCTACAACACATAGAACTCAAGGAAATTCATGTACATTACACAACAAAAAGTGTGTGTCAGAGCCCCATAAACTACAATATATGCACCATAATCAGGGATTACCAATGTTTTTTTTTTTGCATAGTTCTGATTCTGCTCCATGCTTACCTGTGCAATCTTTCAAATCTGGATCCCCCCAAAAAGAAGTATAGTTCTGTTGCTCTAAAAAGCTATAACAAATAAATAGTCACTAGTAAGTTATACACACTTTATAATTGTCATTGTACAGCAATAGTACACTAAAAGTAAAAGTGAGGTGATATTGTATTCTATCTATGTACTACTGTATATTTATTTTGTTAGCTTAGTTAAACTGCACTACCATTTAGGCCAAATATTTAAAAAAAAATTCCCCTCTCCCCTACGATTTTTCCTGAGGCTTTGATGGTTCCAATTAGAGATGTGTGCTGAACCCCGTGTTTTGGATCTGGGTTCATCTTTGTGTTTTGGTTTTTGTTTTGCAAAACCATCCTTGAGTGTTTTGGTTTTGATTTTTATAAAATGTTAGCACCCCTTTCTCTATATCTGGGATTGTGGAATGTCTATCGAATTACATCAGTTGCAACATCTTCTGTTTAATATCATGAGGGATGGGTGAAGGGGGCGGCCCAATGTTGTATTAAATTTTTTTTGGACAGAATGATTATTACCATTAACAGAGGAAATATAGATAATTTTTTGGGGACCTAGGTCCCAGTTAGTGAAATGTGCGCATAAACAAACTTGATACAAAGTTCTTAAAAACAGCTAAAATCATGTAATTTCTGCAACACAGAATCCAAAATTCAGATTTAAGATCCAAAGTCGAAACCGCTGGAAGATTAGAACCACGACTTAGATTTATCTGGATCTCCTCATGAGATTAGAACCGCGACTCGAAACTGTCCGGGTTCATGAAATTCGGGTGAATTCGGATTCGTGGAGAACCGAACAACACATCTCTAGTTACAATACAATACAAAGACCTCTTAGTGACATGATATTCTTGCATTCTGCTTTGAGATTGTATAATTTTAAAGATTATACTTATATCCATTAACAATTAGGTTAAAATTAAATGTGAGTAATTATGCCATTTTTTACTTAACAGCAGTTGCCTAAAATGTGCAATATCACAGTCCTATTGTAAAAATGTGGTGCAAAATGGTATCTGCATGACTTTGTACACAACAGCAACTGATGAATTCCATCATAAAACTGTACTGGAAAGGAAGACACTCTAAACTTATACTAGATATTGGGCTAATGTGTTGAAGTGCTAGGCAGTTTTAGGAAGGGATACATACTTTTCCATATTCCATAGAAACCCATCACTTTTTTATTTTCTTTGGTCTAATTTAAATATAAGATTACTTCAGCAAATAATCTGATTTTGTTATTTACCTGTTTAATTAAAATTTCTCAATTATTTGCAGTATTGCATTAACAACTCAGGGCCTGATTCAGAGGCGCACGCTATTTGTGTGCGCTCACTCTGAATCAGGGCGTTCCCATTTGTTTAGGCCGCTCGCACAGCTGTGAGTGACCACCCACAGCTTGTGCGAGCGGCCTGGTGATGGTCGCGATTATCGCGACCATCGGCATTGCAAGGAGACCCTTGTGGTAGGGTCTCAGCACTCGCAATGCCAAGTGGACTTCCACTCGTGATGTCAGTAGGGCTGCCCACAAACGGCAGGTGTTCCTTAGGGAACGCCTCCATTTGTCCAGTCACCCCCCCTACCCACCTACAAAACGTGGCGAGCTGTCAATCAACATCGACAGCCGCCCCATCTTGTAGCGAACCCCGGAACGAGTGAAGTTCTCACTCGCTCCGGGGCTTGCGCACGCACGGTGCGCACGCCTTGCATGCGCAATGGCCCACCATCAACCCGCTTGCGAGTGCTGTGCGCTCGCGAGCGGGTCTGAATCAGGCCCTCAGGGCCTGATTCGGAGTTGGGAATAGAGTGAGATATCTCTCTCAACTGATCATCTTGGTGAAAGCATGTTGCACTGCAGGTAGGGCAGATTTAAAATGTGCAGAGAGATTTATATTTGGGAGGGAGGTGTCCAAACTGACATCTAAATTGTAGAGTAATAATAAAGCTGTGCAGTATTTGTGGGCTAAAGCAGCCAGTATTTACCTACATTCAAAAAAAATTATGTATTTACACCCCTTGCATTGCAACATGGTTTGTCCAGGTACACAGTTAAGTGCTATCTCTCTCTCTATTCTCAACTCTGAATCAGGCCCTCAGTCCCTTAACACAAATGACAGTAATCCTTATAGTCTATTTGTCATCACCCCTCCCTGTTCCTCCCTGCTAAACTGTCAGCATTACAATGCATATGAACAAACAAAATGAAAAGAAAGAAGACTCTTCTTGTGGGGCACTCTTAAAGAAAATATAAATGTGTAGTTGAAATTATTAAAATATATCTAGAATTGTTTGTATAGTATAGTTCTAATAAGGGCTTAATATTGGTAATCAGAGAAAAATATTTCCCAGGCGAAATATAGTAGAGAAAAGGGGATCGTGTTACAGAGCTGTATTGCTCTTAATAATGATTATTTATTTTTGATTTTCAAAAGATTAGAAATTATTGCATTTTGTTTTATTTGTATTGTGTGACATAATACATCATTTATATCAGGAGCCAGGTACTTACATCTCCTATTGACAGACTCTAATAATATGTAATCAAGCTAAATTATTAAACTTTAACATAGTATACCTTAAAACCAAAGGTCCACGTGGGATCTTGCTATATTCATAAATTTTGATATATGTAGACAGATAAAACAACAATTTGTATAAAGTAATGAGCAATAATTCCCAGTGTGGTACAATATCCAAAGTAGCTCCTAAGCTCCAATCCATGCACAGACCAGTAACCGCTGGTCAGAGGCGCGTTTCACCATTGTGTGGCTTGTTCACTGTGTGTCTAGTCTCTCAGTGACCAGAATGCACACATCTGCTTTCCAGTGTCTCAGTGAGTCTAATTCAAGCTAAATAGCTAGTATCCATCTTTTTGTTAGCCAATCCAAGTGCTTATGCTAAAATTATTGGTATGTAAGTAAGCCAATCATTATAGTTCTGTCCAATTAGGGCGTGTGAGTAATGTCAGAGAGGTCTGCACAGTAATGGTAAGTATATAGTATGCTGGTAGCTAATGGTTGCAGACGCAGCTCATTAATTACATTAGCTGCTCAAACAGCTGCATAGGATAGGAACCCTGATGTTTTATTTTGAGGCAAGATAAAATCATCATTGATGCCCCAATCATTCTATTGGGATTTATGGTGTCTGTATCCTATTAGATATTGTCCAATTGTTGAATTATTGGAATTTGATTTGAGCAAAAATTATTTTACCTTCTGTGACCGTATCTACCTTCAGATAAATGGGACAGCAATGGGGGCTGCATGTGCACCCACAAATGCCGACCTCTATCTGGGTTGGTGTGGGTGGAAAAAGGTGCTGGCTGCGTACTGCGTGACCAGCGGCTCTGTGCATGTGTGACCTCAGGTAACACATGCACAGAAGCTGTCCACAAGGGAGCTAAGTAGTGCTGTTACTGAAATAGCAGTCTTACTAATGGCAGCAGCTGTCCCCACACTGGATCAATGATGAATTGCTACGGTGATAAGTATCCCCTACGAAGGGCTCCTGATGATGAATAGATCCCTCAGAGACATATATATGTCATATTACACACATTATATGATGGTCTTGGACAACAATATTTAACTGCATCTACTGGGATGCCTACTTGTTTTGATATTTCTATGCTATATTTATTTTTGATGATCAAAAGATTAGAAATTATTACATTTTGTTTTATTTGTATTGTGTGACATAATATATCATTTGTATCAGGAGCCAATACTTACATCTCCTACTAATAATATGTAATGAAGCTAAATGATTAAACATTAACATAGTATACCCTACAACCAAAGCTCCACTAGGGATTATAAAAAAAATTTACATATTCATTATGAAGAGCAATACAGCTCTACAACACGAACCCCTCTTCTCTACTATATTTCGCTTGGAAATATTTTTCCCTGATTACCACTATTCAGTCTTTATCAGGACTATACTTTACAAACAGTTCTAAATATTTCTGTTGAAGGTGTTATATTTTATTACATATATATATTTATATGCTGTGTATATATATATATATATATATATATACATAAAAGTTATGTTTTAATTATTTCAGCTATACATTTATTTTTTCTCTAAGAGTGCCCCACAAAGACAGACTTCTTTGTTTCTTTTTGTTCATATGTTATGAATAAATGACTCTCAGGTGCACCATTAACTTGCTCACAAACCTATACTCTTGATTGATTTCTTGATGTTGGTGCTTTTCAAAATAACAAAATGTACTTATGCCTGTAGTTGTGCATAATCATCCTTCCCCCATTCCCTTTTTGTGTACAAACTATCATTACAATGCACTCAATACCCATAAAAGTTTAGTTTAGGAACTGGAAATGCTTTTTTATAATTCTTTTTTTTCAATTATTATTATTTCAACATGTTTGTAAGTTCCATTCTGTTCAGTACTATGAACATGCCTTTACTGTACATGGCCTACTCTTGCACAACCTTTCCCTCCCGGAATCTGCCTCTCCAATAGTAAAGTTGCACAAACTAGTAAAAGTGTAATATCGAAGCAAGGATACACATTTTTCAAGCATATGCATAGTCCACAAAATTGTATTTTGCACAAAAAATGGGGCTTGTGTTGTACTGTAAATACAGCCCAATTTGCCCCCTCTAGTAACATATCTTGTAGTCCTTTTCTCAGTAATCTTTGAGAATGTGGAGCTGCTTGCTTATGGATAAGGTCATCTCTATTACTGCTCTCTGAAATATCTTGATGAAATGTAGGGTTTACATACCATGTCCTTGAAGCAGTATATGCAGGACTTGTTGGACACTGTATTGTCTTTGTCACGTTTGGTTTTGTAGCAGGCCATAAATAGCCGGTTGGGCTTTCTTCAGACTTGCAGAATTCTGAAAAAATGACATTCATCAGTATATATACTAATAGATAAAGCAAATATCTTCTTCATACAATTATGTAAAAGATTATGGGGCACATTTGTTAAAAATTGCGATCAGCCCACGAAAATCAAGTCCTTATCGTGTGCTAATCACGGCAATAAAAAAATCTATTTTCAGGGAAATGTACCAATCTAGTCGTAAGTTGCAGAGTTGTCCTGGCGGTCATAAGCACAGGGCTCGGACCTGGCAGGGCAACTACGCATGGGCGGCTCTCCAGCAGAGCATAAGCATTGCAAAAATATTGCAATTGAAAACATAGATAGCTCCAGCCCACTGGCTAGGGATTGCAAGATTGTAAGTTAACTGGCTAATGCCAAATGGTCTTAGCTCACACATGCAAGATTTGTAAAGAGATGTTTTGTTGATAATTTTACTCATCATCACCATAAAATACTATGGGGATGTTGATGTAAGTGCTGTCACCCGAAAAGCAGTACAAATGTCCGATATCTCCTGCTTTCTCTCTTTTTACATTCCAGCGACACTTAATTCTGCCCTTAAACATGCAGGATTTCTTGATAAATAAACCCCTATAAAGCTCGGTACACGTAAAGATTTTCTGTCCAACCAGCCAACTACTTGATTGGCTGGAATGAAAATGTGGTAACTTATGGGAATAAATTATGGAAAACAGATGAAAATGGTCGATCAGACAAGTTTGTTAAATGTTTGATCTAAACAATTTGTTCAAACAACAGTTTTTGTCCATTTTCCGGCATTTGGGAGCAAATTGCTGATTGTCATTTGCTTTCATCCCTTACCAGATTTTCATTCCAACCAATCAACTAGTTGGCTGGTTGGATAGATAATCTTTAGATGTGTGGCCATTTTAAGAACTACAAATTATAAATGATAAACTACCTACATGTCATATTAGTCATTAATATAAAAAAAATTGTGTTTTTTACCCTATAACGCCGACTGTATCATGTGTGTCTGTGTGTGTGCGCACACTGTATGTGGGTGTGTGTTATTTGTAGGGATGTGCAGGCTCGTATAGGTTCGAGTTTGTCCAGGAATGATGATGTTTGTCCATGCAAGATGACGTTTAGCCTCTTTCTGAGTTCCGTTTTTTTGGAAGGAAAAATCCGAACTCGGCGTGCAAACTCGAACCTATCCGAGCCTGCACATCCATAGTTATTTGATGTGTCAGGCTTTAGAAGGTTAAGTTATTTTACACTTTAAGAAATCATCGCCTCTCCATTAGTAGCAGACATTCTTTTATTATAGCAGTTTTCCTTGTAAATGAGAGGGAGGAGCAAGATACAAAGAGATCAAAGAAGAATTGTAATGTCAGTACAAATTAATTTTATCCCTGATAGTAGATGATTTTAACACTGTATAATAAAATACAAAAATGCAAATAATATGTGATAGCAGTGACAGAAAGCCGGGCACTGCACACTAGCATCAGTGTTCAGCAGTGCAGCACCAGGCTCCTGATCTTTGAGGAGGATCTGTCAGTGCAGGGAAAGTCTATGGGGGCAGCCTGGCATCTTCAGGAGTGCTGGGCAGAGGGCTGAAATGAGGGTGTTCCATGAGGCCATGCCCTTTGCCCCTGAGGCCTTGTCCACTTTTGGGGTGCATGCAGGAAGTCTATTGACCGCACTTGGTGTCACAGACCCCAGTGATGCCATTCAATGACACGATCGATGGTGAACTCTTTGCTGGCAATCCCAAGAATAAAGTTTTCCCAAAATATAATTTTCAAGCGAATTGATTCCAGATGTGTCCTCATGTGACTATCTTCTTTCTGGATATAACTTAGATGGAGTGGTATGAAAAGATAAAAGCTATAAGGTGCCTGATTCAGAGCAACAGCTGCAGGTATTGGTGGCCATAGCCAGATGGAGAAACTGCACCTGCCATTGGGCAGGTGCAAGTTTCAATAGTGCGACCGTTGGTGGCATATAAGGATGCACTAATTGATATTACAGCATGAACGGATGGTAAAAGTGGGCATCTCAGACCTTGCACAAATGGCCATATGGATGTACACAAGAGAAGGAGTTTGTAGTGGCAATTGCATGAAATCATAGATGGGCCACCGCCAATAGATGCTGCTATGGTAGCTTTTGCATCCGATTCAGAATCAGGCTCAAAGTGTCACAAGCTATCACTCCATAAAACTCTTTTGTGTGCAGTAGCTTATGATACAGTATGCTAGACATCTGATAATTAGGAGTTGGGTATGGGATGTTGGCGCTCAGGATCCCAGCACTCAGAATCCCGACACCGGCATCCCAACTAGGTTACAATGCCAACACCTACCAGTAAGTAGGCTAACCCTACCCCTACACCTAACCCTCCATCCCCACAGCCTAAGCCTGACCCCCCTCACAGCCTAACCCTAACACCCTCCTCCCCCTGCAGCCTAATCCTAACTCTCCCCCTAGGGCCTAACCCTAGCCATCCCTCTAACCCAAATACTTACCATCAGAATGTCAGCCGTCAGGATGCTGGCACAGGGATTCTGACTGGTGCCGCCTCCCGACCACCGGGATCATAACTACATCACGATAGTAAGGTATCACAAAATAGCCATGTGTTTAACTGGCCAGAAGCATAGTTAAGTGAGGACACATCTGTAGTATCTTATAGTGTGTCTCTATTACTGACTGACTCTTACAAGAAGTGGTGGAGACCAAAGTGTACTGACACATAGGTAAATAATCAGCCACCATGGCTGATTATTTACAAAACAAATTGAGTGTGGCAAATGATTATCAAATGTGCAGTACTATGAGACAGCATAGCGTGACTAGCAGGGCGCTACATGGCGTATGGAGCACTACTTTCTTGAGCGCATCAGCCATGTATAATTTGTTTTTCAAAAGTGTACTCAGGACTCGCACACCGAATGATTTAATCATTTGTTACACACTCAGTTGCAGCTCTTGATTGATGACAACTATAGTGTACAGAATGACAGCTTCAGTCAGCCAATGAGTGAGCGGTTATACAGTCATTGCATTGACTTTTTTTACGCATGTGCAGTGCAGTTTAGGAAAAGCGACATCTGGTGGAAAGGAACTTGTGCTATACTCTTTGGCTTTCCAGCGCTTCAGTACGTTATAACGCGACTCCATATGCCACAGCATGGCGCGACTAGCATGGCGCGCTGCATGGCGTATAGAGGAGCAAAGATGTAGCAGGACACATCTGTAGTGAGCGATAACGTGAAAATAAACAGAAATGTTTACCTTTGTATACTGGCTCACTTCAACCATTGTATATGTACAGTGTATATATAGTCAAATAAACCATTTTACATTTTCTAATTTCCCACTTTCACTAAATTTACACCTTTTCTACCTTGTTTTTCTCTCGTCTGATTTGCAAAAATGAGGGATTTTTCATTAAGACATATCTGCAGCTGACTGATGTAATAAGATTTTAGAGAGAATGTTTGTGTAGTAATTAAAGTATTTTTTTTAACTGGAAGAGATTATTCCTGACAAAATTAAATCCGACTTGGCACTCTACACCACAATAGCCTCTGGGAAGGGATGGGATTTTAAGAAATCTTTAAGAAATATATTTCTTTATTTATTTATACAGATTATTGTTTAATATCTTCCAAATAATACTGACATAATCCTATATATTCTATCTATATTGCACATTGTTATTTCTTTTTTTCATTTGCGTTATATTAAAGGAGAACTGGTTTATAGAGAGATATCAGATAAGCTTTACATTTTTTATGTTTTGGTATGGGACCACTTTTTTTATTTTTGATATGTTATTGCACTATGAAGCACCCATGTGTTTTATCTTTTCCAGATATATATACATATACAAATATAATACAAATGCATCGAGATGCTATGTGAACTTACCAACTGGAATGACATCGACTTTTTCAACTGTCAGGTCATTATGTAGACTTTCGTCAATCTTTTTTTTAATATCTTCTTTTTCTAGTGTAATGTTATTACTGTTGTTATACACCAAAAGTGCCCATATAAAATAGCTGCAAAAAAATAAGTTGAGATCATTACATGTTGAGATTGGAACAGTAAAAATACTTCAAACAAGTAGATAATAATGTTAAATCCCTACGGGACCTGGTGTAGAGGTAAATGCGTGTAGAGGTAAATGCAATCAGCTGTATATGCTCCTGCATTTGCGCCATCCTATACTTTATGCAAATTATAGATCTGGAAACTGGCATATTTATGCTTGCGTATAACTCTGCGTAGCCTGCAAGTCTGTCAACATGCTCACAATGAACTCTACGTGACAATACCATGTTAAGTCTTGTTATGCCTTCCCGGTTGCAGGTATAAATGCGATGACGCCATTTATGCTAATAGGCTTAAAAGGCAAATTTTGTACTTTATTTAAACATTTTCTAATGATTGAGCTAATAGCTAAAAAGTTATAAAATACACCACATAATACCTCAACCAATCCAGTAATTAAAGTATTATAGCTGCATTTCCACCAAATTTCAAACTTCCCCAAAATATTTGATCATCTCTAGCATGGAGCACTGCAACCTGTAATAGCAAATGATATAACCAAGAAGCTTGGCTATCAATATCATCACCCACATTGTTGCAAACCAGGTAGTGTCATTATTAGGGCAATCTAGATGAGCTTGGAAATGTCTGTTATATTAAGTAGTCCTGATAACTCAAAAATCTAAAAACACCATTAATCCAAAGATACCACTATACCCTCATACAGTAGTAATATATATGTCTTGTGAAGATTTGGCAATCTGTTTTATTTACTGTATTATGATCCTACAATATTTTTTCGATGTGAATGATGCTGCTTTGGTTTTATAATTACTTACAAGTGTAATTCTAATCCTCTTTAATCCAAAAACAGAATGTGTAAGGAAGTAAATTATCTAATTTTGTTCCTTCATCCAATACCGGTATCCCAAAACTAAATTTCCTTCTATACACGAAAGTACAAAATATAAGAAAATACAGCTCATTGCACAGGGAGTATTAAGGGTTGAGTACTCCATGAATACGATGGGAAGACCATGAGATTTTAGTAGAATCATTAATTCTTCTCCTTTAAGGTGTTAATTCTCAAACTTAAGAGCCCATATTTGTTTTAATTTCAATGGGCAATTTTGTAAAGTTTGCAATATTTAAGGGAGTGTCATATTTGTGATGTACTGCCATTCACAAAAATCCAATGTGTCCCTGCCAAGGGATTCATGTATGCAAGATGTAAATCTAGCACAGGGGCACACAATAGGTCCATGAATGTGCGAAAGAGAAAGAACAACATTGAGCACTTGTCATAAATTACCACAATTGTTTTGTTATTATTCATTGGATTACTTGCAGCCTTATAGAATATTTTCAGAATTGATTAGTTAATTGGAATATCGCTGTGTCATTCAGCTTGACCTAAAAATGGAGCTAAGTGTAAAATACATATTGAACCTCTCTTACATAATATTAATACGCATGGTTAATAATAAAGCAGGATGTGATAATTTTATTGGCAAATATACCTTTGATTTGTCGCATCTCTAGCAAACCTTGCTAGATTCGTCTGTGAGCTGTGGAGAAAAGAAAACAAAAGGCATTAGCTACTAATCAGAATTTCATTTCAGAAAAACAGAATTTCAAGGGCACACCAGTCGCCACAAAATAAATGTTTATGTATATTTGGGGGAGATTTATAAAAACTTGCAGAGAGACACAAAGTAGATGGAGATAATGTACAAACCAATCAGATCCTAACTGTCATTTTTCAAAAACAGCCTGTAAAATGACAGTTATGGGGCCCATACATCTGCAAAGTATTACCGCAAGTCACCATTCTGCTAATCATCGATGTCCGTGGATCGGCAGGTTTGGTTGCTGATCAGTCAATTAGTTTGTTGTCGACAGAACAGGGAATCACGGCTCATGTGTATGGGGCCCTTTAGAAGCTGATAGGTTAGTACTTCATCTCTCTCCACTTTATCTTTCTCTCCAAGCTTTGATACATCTCCCCCTTTGAGTTATATATGCTATAACTCCCCAGCAACATTCATGCAGTTTGGATCACAGAACAATTGTTATTTTTAGGCAAGTTTAGGTAGACTTTTGGTTAAATAATTCTAATTTTTTTGATTTCTGTTTTAAATAGAGAAAAATAAAAGCAAATATATATTTATATATTTATTCACTACGTACGTTTAACCAGTTTTTTTGTTTTCATTATTTTTTCTACAGTTTGATGTTTAAAAACCCAAATTTATACCTATTTTTTTATTAATCTATTATTCCACCATATGCAAAGTTCTGGCAAATGGATTTGATATGAGATTTGAAACACAGTGAACTGGATAAAATCTATCAAATTATGGAGCTTGTTTTTGTGTGTATGTGTTAGAATTGGCACAAGCCATGTACATATATGCACCTGGAAATTTACCATATGTTTTCATACATTAAAATACATATTTTGTCTTCCAAAATTAGCCAAACTACATTATTGATATTTATATGTATTTTTATTTTAATTAATGATAATTTTGAAATGATACAAACAAGATGTGCTTTAACTGCAGACTTTCAGATTTAATTTGAGGGTAATTACATCCAAATCAGGTGAACGGTGTAGGAATCACAATGATTTCTATATGTGCCTCCCACTTTTTAAGGGGCCAAAAGTAATGGGACAAACTAAACAATCCTAAATCTAACTTTCACTTTTTAATACTTTGTTGCAATCCTTTGCATGCAATTACAGCCTGAAGTCTGGAACACATAGATATCACCAGACGCTGGGTTTCATCCCTGGTGATGCACTGCCAGGCCTCTACTGCATATGTCTTCAGTTCCTGCTTGTTCTTGGGGCATTTTCCCTTCAGTTTTGTCTTCATCAAGTGAAATGCATGCTCAATTGGATTCCGGTCAGTGGATTGACTTGGCCATTGCATAACATTCCACTTTTTAGCCTTAAAAAACTCTTTGGTTGCTTTTGCTGTATGCTTCGGGTCATTGTCCATCTGCACTGTGAAGCGCCATCCAATGAGTTCTGAAGCATTTGACTGAATATGAGCATAGAATATTGCCCGAAACACTTCAGAATTCATTCTGCTGCTTTTGTCAGCAGTCACATCATCAATAAATACAAGGGAACCAGTTCCATTGGCAGCCATACATGAGCAGTTCCTTTCCTACTCCATACTCTTCTCTTCCAATCACTCTGGTACAAGTTGATCTTTGTCTCATCTGTCTATAGGATGTTGTTCCAGGACTGTAATGGCTTTTTTAGATGTTGTTTGGCAAACTCTAATCTGGTCTTCCTGTTTTTGAGGCTCACCAGTGGTTTACATCTTGTGGTGAAGCCTCTATATTCACTCTTGTAAAGTCTTCTCTTGATTGTTGACTTTGACACATATACACCTACCTCCTGGAGAGTGTTCTTGATTTGGCCAATTGTTGTGAAGGGGTTTTTCTTCACCAGGGAAATAATTCTTCTGTCATCCACCACAGTTGTTTTCCGTGGTCTTCCGGGTTTTTTGGTGTTGCTGAGCTCTCCGGTGCGTTCTTTCTTTTTAAGAATGTTCCAAACAGTTGATTTGGCCACACCTAATGTTTTTGCAATCTCTCTGATGGGTTTGTATTGATTTTTCAGCCTAATGATGGCTTGCTTCACTGATCTCATATTGAGAGTCAACAGCAACTGATTCCAAATGCAAATGTCACACCTAGAATTAACTCCAGACCTTTTACCTGCTTAATTGATAATTAAATAACGAGGGAATAGCCCACACCTGTCCATGATATAGCTTTTGAGTTGTTAGTCCCATTACTTTTGGCCCCTTAAAAAGTGTGAGGCACATATAGAAACCGTTGTAATTCCTACACCGTTCAACTGATTTGGATGTAATTACCCTCAAATAAAATCTGAAAGTCTGCAGTTAAAGCACATCTTGTTTGTTTCATTTCAAAGCCATTGTGGTGGTGAATAGAGGCCAAAATATGAAAATTCTGTCAATGTCCCAATATTTATGCACCTGACTGTATATCTACTGTAAACAAATCTACCACAAATTAAAAGTAAAAGGGTAGGGGGATTTTGATTAAAATTAGAGACCGTTGGTAAGTATGACTGTATAATTCACATGATTGTTTCAGCACTAATATCTTTAGAACAAACTTATTATTGAACTTTGCAAACAACTCTAATGCTGGGTATACACTATACAATTATATCGGAGGACAGCCCAGAAAATTGTACAGTGTATGCGGCTGACCGATTTGAAAATATTGATCAGTCGGGCATGTTGGATTGTCAAACATGTCTGTCTGATGAGATATTTTGTAAGTTAAAAGTCAGCTGCATCGGGCAGTGTATGCCCAGCCGCGGCCGACCAATAGACATTTACCCTGTTCCTTCACAGGGAAGGAACGAGGGAAATGTCTCCTCCCAGGGAATGAGTGCAGACATCATAGCCTTAAACACTGTGAGTTATCTCACAGTGTATAGCCATGATATCTGATGGTTTACAGGCTGTCACATATAATGTCTGTCTGTCTAATAGGCATTTTATCTGGATGCAGTCAGGCAGCCAACAATCTAAATGCTGACTGCCGGCTTCCCGACTGTGTAATCCCGACAGGGGTCTAATGACAGGCATTGAAATCTCGAAGCCTGTCATTATACCTCTGCCGGGAACCCGACGCCCGGCAGACTGAATGAAGCCGGGCTCCAGGTTAGGGGCTGCCGGGGGGGACTTAGGGTTAGGCACCCCCCCCGGGGCAGTTAGGGTTAGGCTAGGGGAAGGGGGGGTTAGGCACCCCCAGGGGGAGGTTAGGCACCACCCCGGGAGTGTTAGGTTTAGGCTGTGGGGAAGGGGGCGTTAGGTTTAGGCACTTACAGAGGAGGGTAGGGTTAGGCACTAGGGGGGAGGTTAGGGTTAAGCACCCCTAAGAGAGGGTTAGGGAGGGGGAAAGGTTAGTGATAGTAGGGTACTCACCTCCGTTGGGATCTTCACTGTCTGCTATCCAGAGTCGGTATGACATCCACCGGGCTAACATCTGGCGGCATACCGATCACCATTTTATCTGACAGTGTATGCCCAGCATTAGAAATATATTTTATTTTCTACATCCAAATATTATTATTTGCTGCCCAACAATGGATCTAATTTGCAATAATTTGCTACAGTGTGTTGGTAAAATTTAACCAATTCATACATTCTGTTCTCAACTTGAACACCAGCAGGTCAATTAAATACAAATATGTTTTATTTACTATTTAAAAATGTGACCTACAGTTGTCAACATGTTAATATAATTTCCAGGGACACATTGCTACTAACTGAGTTATAATATCAACACACACATCACTGTCTTGTTAGACCTTGGTGAGATACAAGTCCCAAGAAGTCATGTTATCATGTTGCTAACATGTATTTTTAATTCCCTATTACTTAATTTGTAAATAGAGTAATCATTTACAACAACTCTTACTTGAGGCTTAGAGCATAGAAATACAATGTATATAGCGTGTATATATATATATATTTATTTATTATACAAGGTTATTTTATTAGCAAAATCTCAAGGTTGTAGATCATCCTAATCCCTCTATATATATATTATATATATATATATATATAGCCATCACTCCGGCACTCACAGGTTCCACAGGTATCTGAGCCGGGTGCCTTCCACAGTCAGCCTCAAGAAGCAGGGCAAACTGGATACATAGAACGCAAGGCGGCACTCCGTAATAAATGTGTTCACAACCAGAAGATCATTTTGCAACGTTTCAGCGCTTTATTCCGCGCTTTCGTCAAGCATACAAGTCAAACATATAATAGACACTTACCACACATAAATAGTAGTTAGACGCCATGCCTTGCGGAGACCTCACTTCCTGGAGCCGAAAACCGGAAGTCTCCGGACCCGGAAGTGACCTCACCACAGCACAACAGCAACAAACGGTTGCCATGGCTACAATAACACTAAACAAGATACACACACATAAAAACAATACAAACAATCATGTACAATATATAGAAGTGCTTATTTACAAGCAGGGCAAAACATCACCATAAATGCATAACTACACTGGTGCACAATTGCGTGCACATCAAAGTAAGTAACAACTAATCATTACAAGAACCTGGTCATAGAATATGCTGCACAAAATTGAATAATTAGCAGATCCCTCCTATTAATATCAGACCATCAAAAGATACACAAAAAAAATTAATAACAAATGCGTCACATAAGAACTAGATAAAATAAAGGAACAAAGAGTGGCCCCTATACACCTGAAATGGATACAAATAGTGACCTATTTAAACGAAACACTGAAGACCCAGTGTTTCATTTAACCCACGAGGGGAAAGGGAGTCTAAACGCATGATCCATTGTGACTCACACTGTAGCAACTTTCGTCCTCGATCACCACCTCTGATAAGAGGGGGGACGTGGTCGATAATTTTGTAGCGGAGTGCTGAAAGATTATGTCCTGTAATAACAAAATGTCGTGCCACTGGTTGATCACTAGTACCTACGGCAAGGGCAGCCCTAATAGCAGAACGGTGTTGGGCCATCCTTTCTTTCAAAGTACATTCCGTCTTGCCTACATAAATCTTCGAACAAGGGCATGTAATAACATAGACAATAAACTTGGTGGTACACGTTACATGATGTCTAATGGTAAATTTAATACCAGAATACGGGTGGAAAAAAAATGTCCCAGTTTGAAGAGAACGGCAAGTGATACAATTCGGACACCTAAAACACCCCACCTTCGGCGTACCCAAAAAAGACTTGATATTACTAGGCTTGCCCATCGATGAAACATCGTTCTTGACCAGATAATCTCTCAAATTTTTGCCTCTCTGATAACAAGACATCAATTTTTTATTATGTAGCATATTAAGATCCTTATCGGACGTTATAATAGGCCATAATAATTTTGCTTGTTTATTAATATCAGTGCTACGATGATTATATCGATTAATCCAAAGATGTCTATCAATGCTGCGGTCCTTGGTGGAATTTACATCGGTCAATAATTTATCGACAGGGATAGCCAAAGCTTTAGCTTTAGCCTGTTCTAAAACACTCTTCTGATACCCTCTCTGCAGAAACTTAGCATACATCATATCCACCTGTTGTAACGCTACAACCCTGTCAGGTGCAATCCTTAAAGCTCGCAAAAATTGAGAGTAAGGCAAGGCATTTTTCAAAGGGACAGGGTGTGCACTGCTTGCCAATAAGATGTTATTTCTATCAGTCGGTTTTGCAAACAGGGAAGGCACTAGACGACCATTACTTTTAGTTATAGTAACGTCAAGAAAATTTACACAAAGCATGTCAATAGAATACGTGAATTTAACAGGATCTATGCGCCTATTGTGTGAGTCAATCAAATCAGCAAACGACTGTTGCGAACCTCGCCAGACTATAAAAAGGTCATCGATGTATCGATAATACGCTACGATGTTATTGGCCACACTCGGATCAGAAAAAAATACATCAAATTCAACCGCAAACATAAAGGCATTCGCGTACGATGGGGCCACATTGGACCCCATCGCACAACCGGATACCTGCAAAAAAAATTGTCCATCGAACATGAAATAATTACGAGTTAATACCAATTCCAACAACTGTAGAAAAAGCTCTACAGGAGGTCCCTTATATAATGGATTATTGGTAATGAGCAATTTAGTAGCCTGTAATCCTTGGTCGTGAGGAATACAAGTATACAAATTGCAAACGTCGACTGAGCATAAAACACAGTCAAAAGACAAATCCGGTAATGATTTCAAGGACACCAACAAACTATTCGTGTCCTTCAAAAAGGTGGGCCTAGCCTGTACACATGGTTGCAACAGAGCATCTAGATATGTGGAGATGGTCTGATATAATGATCCTCGGGCCGCAATAATAGGACGTCCCGGTGGCTTCACCGGGTCCTTAGGTATTTTCGGAATTAAATAGAACAGAGGTCTGATGGGGAACCTAACCTCCAAGGCCTTCTTGATAGATGCTGAAATAAACCCTTGTGTGCAAGATACTGTCAATAAAGAATCTATTTCTTTTTTAAAATTACAGGTCGGATCTACTGACAACTTTCTATATGTATCTAAATCGCCAAGCTGTCTATATGCCTCTGCCTTGTAATCACATAGGTTAAGTACCACAATCGCCCCTCCCTTATCCGCCTGGCGGAACACCACATCGTCATACATGGATAACTGCTTAAGAGCCAATTGCTCATCTTTATTTAAATTCCTGAACTTGGGTTGAAAAGTATTCACATCATCACTAACAGCGTGGTCCAACAAACGTGAGAACGTCTTAATGGATGCATTAGAACTAATAGGGTCAAAGGATGACCGCTCCTGTAATTTCAAAAGTTGCACGGGAACATCAGATTCGATAATCGGACTGCAAGCAAAATGTTCCTTAATTTTGATGCTCCTATTCAGCTTATAGAGTTCCTTCTTCCACTGAATTTTGTCAAACGAAACTGTAGGTACAAACGACAAGCCCCTACTCAAAACAGAGAGCTCAATCTCAGAAAAGGACCTATCAGATAAATTGAAGATTAAGTCCTGCGGCCGCTTGGAGGCCTTCCAGTTAGTTGTTACTTACTTTGATGTGCACGCAATTGTGCACCAGTGTAGTTATGCATTTATGGTGATGTTTTGCCCTGCTTGTAAATAAGCACTTCTATATATTGTACATGATTGTTTGTATTGTTTTTATGTGTGTGTATCTTGTTTAGTGTTATTGTAGCCATGGCAACCGTTTGTTGCTGTTGTGCTGTGGTGAGGTCACTTCCGGGTCCGGAGACTTCCGGTTTTCGGCTCCAGGAAGTGAGGTCTCCGCAAGGCATGGCGTCTAACTACTATTTATATGTGGTAAGTGTCTATTATATGTTTGACTTGTATGCTTGACGAAAGCGCGGAATAAAGCGCTGAAACGTTGCAAAATGATCTTCTGGTTGTGAACACATTTATTACGGAGTGCCGCCTTGCGTTCTATATATATATATATATATATATATACACATATACGCAATAGCACTGCTACTATTGTTACTACTATTATTATTGCTAGTGTTATTATTATACAAGGTTACTTTATTAGCAAAATGTCAAGGTTACTGAACATCCTAATCTGCATATATATCATATCTTGCGTATTGAATAGTACATTACGTAGTAGCACTGTTACTGTTGCAGGACACGCAATGTAAGTTGTAATGGCCCAGAGCAAATTACAAACCACTCTCACTGTTCTCATATGATTTTAATTTAAAAGACTCTACAACAACAATTTCATTGTTACTCTAATCAAATATATATATTGTGTACTCTGTCAAAAAATTTCTTATATTGACAATCCTACTTTCAAGCACGGATGTGTATCAGGATTACAAAGTGTGTGTCAATTTACATTTTATGAATATGTTAGTTATGTATATTTAGATCATTTTATTTCCTAGTTTGTATGTAATTTAGGGACCTATTTAGGAACCTGCACTACAATGTGTGGCAGTTAAAGAAGAAACTTTCAGTTAAGGTAAACTGATAGACACACATCTACTAAAGCAAATACAATATTTAATTCCACCAACGATGGTGCATAAAAAGCAAATTTCTTGGGATGAGAGGGCTGTGGAATGAATTACAATGGATGGCGAGCTCAGGGAGGACAGAAACCTCCCATGGAGCAGAAGGTGCAGGAGAATTGAATTACAGAGGCTGGTTGCAATGACTAACAGGAAAGTAAAAGACTGATGAAGGATAAATCAGTGACAGGTCAGGGGTACAATTGCTGATGTTGAGAAATCACTACTGCATAAGGCTAATACAAACTTCAGTTGAATTTTTAAACTAATTATTCATCCTGGAGGTGCATGCGTGAAGATATCAGGAAGCAGCAGCAGAACACATAGATGTCTTTTAGTCACTAAAGGGGCGGCGTTACTTACACAAGCCAAAGATGTTGCTGGAGAAATCTCTGATTTCTACACGGTCAGCCTTTCAATACAATATAGAGAAGCGGTAATAACCTCTTTTTTGTTGAAAACATAGAAAGAAGGGGTATTTATTCTTGATCAGGGGTGCAGAGAGCCAAGCCGGGCACCAGCGCGGCCACGCCCCCTTACGTTTAAAAAAATTCATATATTTTTGCACCGCCGGATGGGGGCGCTGTGAGCCCCTCAGCCCAGCTCAAAGTCAGGGGAGCACGATCAGTGTGACCTCTCTCCCCCACAAGCAGTCACCTACTGCAGCCCAGCACACAGCATGTGCTGGGCTGCTGTGAAGGAACAGGAAAGGGGGTGGCGCCCCCACCGGGTCCCTCCAGCAAGCCTGATCCCGGGTAATGAGTACCCGCTCCTCCCCCTCTCGGCACCCCTGCTCTTGATACATTTGTGCCATCATTATCTAGAGATGCAGATAATTTTTGCTGGATTAAATGTGGCAAATCAACAAATATGAATATTTTTCTAAACGCATCTACGTAGTTACTAACCTCTTATTGATGACTGTTCGAACATCTCTGGTAGGCCTGTTATTTGCAGTCTGAATACTAAAATGGGGAGGGGGGAGAGAAATCACGATTTAATACATTATTCTGTGAATTTACTGACAGTAAATAAATGAAAGTATACTGTAACCTAAGGTCTTATTTTACTGTCCATTTAACAGCTCAAAAATGTTTTGTTTTTTATTAAATTGAAACAGTTATAGGAAAAATGTACACATGGCATATATTGAGCAAGAGAACATCCAAGTCTTTTGTTGGCTTCTCTTATTATGTTGTTAAATTATGAGAAATGGCTTGAAGAATACAAATTAACCATACTTTTGTTGTTGTTTTTTTAATTCATGTTCAGAATTAAATACAGTACACAATTTTTTAATATCTTTTTTTTTCTTTGCAGACAATGGAAACATAAAAATATAATCAAACATGGATTTACACAAATATTAAAATCTTAAAGTACAATCTAGAATGTGAAGTGTGTTTTATATAAGAAGAAGAGCTATTAATGATTTACAGTCTGCTATGGGTTACACAATTACCACTGTTCACAGCATAAAACACTTCCTTCCTCTTTCTTCTGCCATCATGTGACCATCGAGGGGCTTCCTGACTGACTGGTCCAGGAGAGAAACACCTTTTCTTGCAGTGACAGCCATATAAATCTGCCACTCATCTAAATTTTCCAAAGTATGTCTGGGTTTTACTAGTTATTTTGTATTTTCTATGTATTGTTTTATTACTAATTACTATCTGATGCTCAACACCTTACACTTAAATTACTGTAGTTCAGTATTGGATTGTGTATCTCACAAACCTAAGATGTATTATACTGTACTTAACTAAAACAAAACTGAGCTATACATACTGTATAGTAGAAAAACAATATTAAGGCTTTCTCAACACATTTTGTCAGGTATTTAAAACTGTATGGGATTTTGATTAATTTTTTTTAGCTTTTATGAACTCCAGTTTTGTCAGCATACCCCAAAAACATAGCCAAAAGAGATATGAAAACCTATATACTTTGCCATAGGTATACCCTGAGAAACAAACAAAAATGGTAGATCAATTGGGAAAATGTGATTCTATCTTCTTCCACATTTTTTCTGCTTTTTTAATGTGATAAAAAAACAATACAATTTCTGTTTATATACACAAATGTTATCATATTTCACATTTGGTTAAATAATAATGAAAGTAATTACATACTTTTTTTTTTACTGTACTATAGTCATATCAATATAATGTACATAAAAATAAGAAAAAACCCTAATAAACTGCGCTAGTACCATAAATAATTATTTATTAAACAATATGTTTGTTTGATTGATTATTAGTAAAAAAAAAAGTCTTCTTTAATACAACAAACATTTATTGCATACAATCCATTAGTTCACATATAAATACTAAAATGAATAATATCAAATAACTTGTATGATACACTGTAATTGATTGCTGTCTATAATATGTGCTCAGTGCAATGATGTAAATCATGATTTGAAGTAGCTTCTTTAGTACTCTATACAGTCATTAGTTAATATAGTCTGATTATGCTCACCGGCTGGTTGTATACTTGGAATGTCTCTAGAGTAGCTAAAACTTCTTATTCTTATATTTATACATATAAGTTTTTTTTTATTTTGCTTACCTAATATTTACAACACATACTGTGAAATTCCAGCCCCAGAATGTGTGGTTTAGCTAGAACAAAATACATACAGTAATTAATCAGATTTAACAGCAGCTTTTCAAGACAACATCAATTAAAAGCTAAAAGGAAAAGGATTATTTTTTAAAAAATACTTTAATTTTAGTCTAATTTTAACATTAAAAAGTTGTAATTTTTATGTGCAAAGTTCCTAAATTAATTTGCTTCCTTGTTGCTAATAAAGTAAGAGGCTCAAGATTTGCTAAGTTAGTTTGTATTTTACATCAAACATCATGAATATACACTGCCTAAGGTCAAACTGCATTGCGAATTTGATACCTTAGAAAATTACTGTACAAAATGTAAAATGAATCAAGCGGTGGTGCAAAACAAATCGCGGAGCTCTTTTGAGGGCAGAGAGCGGCCTGTCCAGGAAGATGGAGTCAGCGCCAAACGTCAACCTTACTCATTAGTGAGGTGAGCATGAAGCTTGATATCATAGCGACGCAAGCTACTCACCCTACCGATGATTGTTGGAATTCTACATCATGTTTATATAAGAAAAGCGGTGAGGCCATCTGTTATTTATTTAGAACATTATCACTCTGTTTATTGGACTTGTATATTACAGACGTTGTACATATACTACAAGCAGGACCATGGTTAATCCATAGCCACTACTGAACATGCAGATTGGAGGGTTAGATTAAAATGCTAAGAAGTGTATTTCTCCTCCACATTGTTTCTACCAAACAACCTTTTTATTGATTGTACCTTTGTTATATGTTCATGTATGTCTTTGTTTTATGTGTCTGTATACCGGTATTAGCTACCACTGATTATATATAATTTTTATTATATATTTGCACATTTGAATGTTTAAATAAACATCCTTTTATTACATCATTATTGCATTTTTGAAATATATAAGGTCTATGTATGAAGCTCCTAAGGCACGACAATTTATAGAGCTTGAAAGAAGCCAAATATTTTGTACTTGTATGCTCAACCATCACGCAAGACACTGCAAAAACTTTATGAACTCATAGGGGCCAATTCAATTAGTCCTTTGGAACTAGCACTTTGAAATGATCCTTTTGGAAGCTTCTGCACTTTTATAACGGGTGGGTACAGGATCCTGATGGTCAGGATACCAATGGTCAGAATACCGTCAGCGGTATCCTGACAGAAACCCGACAGATTTTTGTAAGTATTATAGCAATAACCCTACTCCTAACCCTAATCTACCCCTCCCACAGCCAAACCCTAACCATCCTGTCCCACAGCCAAACCCTAACCATCCTGTCCCACAGCCTAACCCTAACCCTCTAATTCCGCAGCCTAACCCTAACTCTCCCCTCCCACAGCCGAATCCTAACCCTCCTCCTAGTGTCTAACCCTCCCACTAAATCTAACCCTAAGTCTCCCCCTGACCCTGATACTAACCTCCGCAATCTGTCGGGATTCCGACATTCGGATGCCGCTGTCAGTCTTGTGACCGTCGGCATCCTGACTGTCGGGATACTGACTACATCCCTTTATAAAACATGTTATCAGTGCATGATAACCTCGCTCATTTCTGCTTACACCCCATAGCGCTGCAAGCAAAAATGAGTGAGTCTTCGCTCCAGTAATTAGCTGCATTGCATTCAGCTCAAGGACCCAAAGGAATCTTATGCTTAATTGAACCTGCCCCGTAATCTCCATCATTGGCTATTGCAATTTCCTTCTAACTGTTGTTCCTCTAACCAAACTTTCAACTTCACAATCTATTTTGAATGCAGAAGCTAAACTAATTTTCCTCACCAAACATTCCACTGCTGCGCCCTCTGACAGTTCATACATTAGTTGCCTGTACTTTGTACAATCCAATGCAGAGTAAATTTACTATTATAAAAAGGCACTAGCTGTTGCCCGCAGCTTCGCCCACGATATAATTTTTTTAATTGAGGTGTTCTAGTTGTATTGCTTTGCATAGGGGCCCTTTCGCAGGAGTAACCCACGTGGCCAGCAGCACTATACAGACTGGCGGCAGTAGTGCCTTCACCCACCACTCACAGCAATGTCACTGTGTGCCCTTTGCACAGACTGGTATGTAGTCTATCTTATTCAAGTGAACGCGGGCCTAAAGCACCTCTCTACCCACCGTTTACCGGCAGCGTGCATGGTGCCACACATATCTCTTGCATTGATGATCTATCAATATTTGCTTTCATTCCTAATTACAGGACTTTACTTGAGCTGCACAAAATTTGCGGAATTCTCTCATTCATACAGCAAAAGATTCTCCTAGCTTCCAAAGCTTTAAGCATTCCTGCACCAAAATCTTAATTTCTATAGGCCATTATACCCCATTACTACCTCTCTACACAGTTTACTCAAAAAATTTACATTTACTGTATTTTAGCTCTCATTCTATATTAAACAATCTAGTGTCCCTGTGAACCAACATTGATGTGTTGCTGAATTATATTTATTCACTAAGCACTTTTAACATTTGCAATATTGCTAGACCAATGTGTAATCTTTGCCAATTAATCCCGTCTATTAAAAAACATGATGATAATAATACTAATAACAATACTTACCCAGTTAGCAATCATGCTTTGAACTTTTGATTCATCATTAAATTTACTAGTAACAGTAAAGGAAATCCTGTAAAATGTTCCGCCTGTGCAAAAAATATAATAATGTCAACACTCCAAATTTATTAAAGGCTTTCATTCATAATTATATATATATATACAGTAAAATGATTTATTTGGTATTGTTCTACCACTATTTGATTTTACAGAAATCATCTGTAAAATAGGATTGTTAGTAAAATTAATTTAGCTAAATGAATCTGTTACATAACTGTAAAAGTGTATACAGCAAAAGGGAGTTGTCATCAGTGTCATCACTCCTCCATCTTGTTTTTTATTAATAGTATTCTTTTCTTTTTGAAAATTCAGCACTTCATATAAAGGGGTCTACTTACTATCCTTGGATGAAGATAAAGTGAACGGAGATAAGGTACCAGCCATTCAGCTCCTAACTGCCATGTCACAGGCTGTGTTTTAAAAATGACAGTAAGGAGTTGGTTGGCTGGTACTTTATCTCCATCTACTTTGTCTTCATACAAGGCTTAGTAAATAGACCCCCTAGCTACAAAACACTAAAATACTGTATGTTAAGCAGGTCCATAATCATTGTTCTTTGATATCCTACTTAATTATAAGTGTATTTTGGGATATATAACAATTTTAATCTAATGGGTAAGCATCATTCTCTAATGCAGCAAGGACAGTTTATTCTGGAGATATTTCTAACTCTTATTGGTTAGATATGGTTTTCTCACTAAGCAAATTACTTGCGTGTCATGAACAATAGGAATTTTAAATTCTGACACTCACAAGAATATCCAGTTTGAGGAATACTCAATAGTAGGCTACTGATAGAAAGCGTAAGCGGCCGCTCGTTCGTTCTGAGCGATGTTCGCTCATCTGCGCATGCGTACGGATTGTAATACGCATGTGCAAACCAGTCAGTGCGGCCGAAAATCGTTTGTTCGCTATATTGCTAATGCCTGTTATTTTGAGTGACAGAAGGAGGCGTATGTGGGTGGTAACAGGGGAAGGTGCTTGAAAACGGGGAGTGGAATTAGAATGCAGGCGTGCTTAAAGGTCAAAACGGGCGTTTTAAGGGAGTGCATAATTAATACAGCAGCGTCATTGACCACGTCACTTTGTTTTTTTTTACTCAGAACTGCTCGCAAAATAGCGGTTTAAAAAACCAACCACAAGAATAGCGAGCGGTTCATACGCTGTTCGATGTACTCGATTAATCTATTAAATAGCGGACATGACGTATGGTGCGAGTGGCAAGGGGGCGTATTTTTCAAAATTACAACCGCAAGTTTTGCTCGCTCGTTCAGACTTAGAGGCATCAACAGACCGCAATGAGCGAACAGTTCATTTGAATAGCCACCCCTTGTTTTTGAACGAACGACCGCAAATAGCGAGCGGCTCTGAATGAGGGCCAATATTCCTAGTTAAACAGAGTCTATGTAACTAAGCAAAAAATATTACTTCATGCACTGTAATTTGAGTGTTTTTTTAGCAAATCAGTGTGATGTCCATATTTACAATTCATAAAAACATGGAGATGGCTCTCTCAATATCCTGTAATGCACTGTTTTTTCTGTAGCTCAAAATGTACCAACACACAGATTTTTTGTGACAAAATATATTTATAAACATGGAGCTGACAAAAAAAAATGTTTGATAATGTGCCTCCATTAATTATTGGTTCCTAGATAACAGACAGTTTGTATTACCATGTTCAGCACACAAAATGGTTGCCTCTGTTATGTGAATGTGACAGTCTTATCAAGCAAACTCTGAAATCTGCTCCGACTTGTGATCTATGTCACATCCACTATTTTCTTGGTTTACAGGTGCACTCGTTTGGAAGAAGACTATACAAAATATCTGTTTTCAAACAGTGCACAATATATTTCTGAAGTAATATCTCCATACTTCCCAACTGTCCCGGTTTCTGAGGGACAGTCCCTATTGAGGGGTCAGTCAACAATTTTTCCTGACTCGCAGGAAGTTGAGAGGTGCGACAGTGCCCCAGACACTAGATGCAGGTGTGGGTGTCTTTGGTGCCCTAGGCTATTTAAAGATTAGTTGAATGGTTTTGACAGAGGCTTAGCACTTTGGAAAGCATGGTTTTCCCCAAGGACATTGTTTCACCCTCTGTGGCGTTATCAAGCCCCCTAACATGCCTTAGCCATTCCCCTTTCAGAGCCATGTCCCGATTTATATATTCTAATGGTGGGAGGTATGCATATCTACTTATCATTTCAAGTGAAATTTCAAACTACAGTATACTTTTGTTTCCTACTAAATCTATTACTACATACACTTTTAAAAACACCTGTAAACTATGTTATACCATAAAATACAAAATTTTGTATATCAATTTCTGTGCTGTTAGTCTACTATATACACTACTATATACACTAGGGGGTGTTAATTAAATCAAACTATGAGCAGAATTAGTAGAAAACATCAATGTTTATAGTACTCTGAGGAAACTGCAAAGAGTGTACGAGTATAGAAATGTAGTATTATTACCTTTACTTTTATTTACTGTTCAGTTGCATCTATAGAATATTTGCTATTAAAAACAGTTAATAAAGTTGTTTACATGCATTTACTCACTTTCATACTTTTTATGGGTTTTATGATTTGTGTATCATGAGTTCTGGGGTCCCCACTTATTTTATGTGCACTGGTCTTTCTATTTCCAGGTCTATTCTTTAGTGCACATGTCATTTATGCAGCAGCAACATGTTCCCATCTTTGCTAGTAGTAATAATTTTTTTTCTGAACAAAAAATGTCTAATTTTTAGCTGTAATTATGATGAATTATGTTCTTCAGCATATAACCTTAAAGATTCAAATGACATTCAGTCACGCTCGTTTACATGTAAAGTGGAGACAGCTAAGAAACTGACTCCAGACGGGTATGTGACTGCATCAATCATTTCTTTCACTGTGCAGTGAGTTTTTTGCTTGTTTTTATAACTACATCACAGGTATTTGTAAACAAAAATCATTCTTTATACTTCTAGACAACCACTGTTCATTTCAAATGTGTAAAGTCCAGATATGTATACAAAAATTATAATTCTAGTAATAAATGAACGCATGTTTAATATAGATTTTTTTTTATTTGAAAAAATAGGTGGCCCAAATAAAATGCTAATGTTTACAACAGAAAAGTTCCTGTGCATAGCAGATTTCATTAAAATGGATATTACAGGTTAAAATCTTTAATAAGTGGGACTATTCTTGGGGCTTAGGGACAGGTGGCAACTACTGTACAGATGCAGCATGTTTCTCTAAGTTGAGTAGCGTAATTGAAAGCAAGTCACATGCCGTGTTATAATGAATTCATGTTTATTCTATCTTAGTATAGAAATACACCTGTAATTATAATTTCTTATCACCCCTATTCACGGCAAAAAGAAATGAAGGGCCTGATTCAGCATGGATCGCTATTCAGCTTATACGCACACAATGTACTTACTAATATCAGTGGTGATATGTAAATGTTTGCATTCGCATTGCGATCGTAGCCTGACATAAGGACGCCCACTGTATACATATTCTAGGTCAACACAACGAAACAATCGGTAACATCGAGTAACATCGGCCCCATACGCACAGTTAAGGCAGGTCAGACCTCACTCAGGAATTGTTTACTTCTGCGTGCGCTATGAGTCCTCAGGCGGCATTTGATATCGCAGTGACTAATTTCTGCATGCCCATGAAACTGTGTTGAGACACACTGGCACGCCTGCGTTCGCTCGACTACCCCCAAATGGCACTTCCTGTCAATCACTCTATTATGGGTCTGCGTATCCTCTGCGATCACAGTCCCGATCGAAGCATCTGGCTTGGCCGATTGTGTGTGTATGAGCAACTGCGTTCCTTGCTGAATCAGGCCCTAAGTTTTGCTCAAATGCACTAATATACACATGCAGGGACAGGGGCTCTGAATGGAACCCATTCCTGCGATGTGTAAGAAGTTAAAATGATCACTAAAGCGGTTATATCTGCCGTGGTCCCTCTATGGTACATTTGGGGGATCCTTAATATTTGTGGGTGCACCCAAAAAGATTATTTTCGGGGGATATACCGCAAAAATTGTTAGTAAATATGCCCCCTAGTGTGGTGAGAGCATAATATTTAGGTAGTCATTGGTTAATGCTGTTAATCTAAAAGAAAACAAAGCTTCATCCATATACTCTTGAATAAACCATACAGCATAATGTAATTAAGAAATATCAAATGAGTGATATATGAAGAAATGTGGTGCCCAGTATTTGCAGTCTCCTTAGAGTATATTAGAGTATATTAGAAATATATTACTTTAGTGGGGGATTTATCAGAGTATTATTGTTTATTTTATTTTTTGATTCCTTTGAACAATAGCAGTTACAGATTAAATCCCAATAACCCACCCATTTGTGTTTTTGTCTAACACTAAAATTGAAAAAAAAATATGGAAAAAATAAAACAAAATTAAAATAAGTATGTCTGGAATTATCTATTGATAATCACCCAAACAATGTACTATCAAATCAACCAGAATTTACTGATATTTTCTAGACTGTAAATAAATGTGTATGTTGTTTTTTTCTACACTGAATTGCTCACTTAGATAAATTCCCCTTTGAAAACTCCAACAGAACTGAAGTGATGAGGTTTGAAACATTACAATTATTTTCTCTATACTATTGAAAACATCTAAGTCATCTACAAGAAGCAAATTTATCACTATATGAAATTACATCTGGATAATGATCAATTGTGAACTAAAATGAGTCTAGAAAATGGGGGAATCTAGTCTATGAACACATATTTACATACTGCTGTTAACCTTCTCTCCACACAAACAGGCCACATCAGTGGTAGAGGTACAAAGACATTGTAGGAACGGATCAATCTGTCCATAGTTAACATACGGTTGACCAGTTTTATTAAAATAATTTTCTTGAGAATGTTCTCTTCCTAGAGCATCTTTTGTTACTGTCACTTCAGCGTAAGAAGATTCTAAAGTGGTAGAGCCAAAACTTGAAGAAAAATACTTCTTATCCATAACCCCTGCTGACATTTCAGTCTGCAAAATGTTCCCTTCCACGCTTGTAGACCCTACAGGTGGTATGTTGACAAATGTTGTAACTACCCAGTAATGCCACACTGTGTTAATCAGCTGGCTAGTGCTTAGGAGAGACATTCTGGCAACAGCGTCATCACTTTGTGTTTTCAAATCTGCAGGAGATAAATTTGTTGATGGATTGTGTCCTGCATATATTATCTGGGTTTGAGAGATGAGCGACAATTGATTATGTGTCAGTGGTGGCGTTGCAGCATGTCTGCTGTGCCCTATTTCTAATGAATCTGTTTTACTAAAAAAAAGAGTTTGCTTTAACGAGTCATCAAAGGCACTGCTTGCTGTCAATACACTTATTTCTTTCCCTAAGTATGACAGTTCTGTATTATGAAAAGAGCCTTGATCCTCTGTAAATTCTGGTTCAGTATTGGCTTGCTGTAGTTCTTCAGGATTTTCCAATACTTGCAGTGTACATGGCAATAGTTTGTGCTTGCTTATTTTAGCAGATGATACGTGGCTAGTAATTGTTGGCTGTAAAAAGAGTTCTTCTACTGAATTGCCCAGTACACTAGTTTTATCCATACGTCTTCCTTCACTTATGGTCAACAGGGTAGAAAGTTTTGATTGTGTCATGCTTTCTAAGATTCTCATAGCCAAAGAGTTTTTTTTTGTTGTATTTGATACAAAACTCTCATTACCTGTTAACTGGACATTAAGCTTTAATGAAGGTACAGAATTTACAAAAGCACTCTTTGATGGGGCAATGCTAAATTCTGTGTTCATGTAGGAGTGTCCTTCATCGCCAGCTTTGTCTTCAGCTGCTGGACCCTTAGAAACAAGAACAAGTTTTTCTACTTCCAAAAAGTTATCCATACCTGAAAAGTCTACTGGATCATCATCAGCATCCTCCTCATTGACCCCTGTGGTTGGCAATGGGCTAAAAACTATTTCAATAGCGGAACTGTCAAATGGAAGCTCATCAGTTGGTGTAAAATTAGGCCCATACATAAATAACTCTAAGTTCTCACTTGGTGTTTCATAGTTTAGTGTCATTTCTTTCCACTGAAGATCCAACACATCATAACTTGAGGTTAATGAATTGTAATGATCTTTCCACCTTGAATTAGGAATATCATAACTTGTTGTCAATGAGTCAGGCATGCTTATACTTTTTACATTGGTGGATATTACAACCAATGCTTCATTGTGAAATCCTTCTTGATCAATGTCTCCTAAATATTTTGTTGAGAAAAGCTTTTCTGTTAAACTTTGTAGATGATATAAAGGCGCTTGCATATTGTTAACACTGACATGTTGCATGTTTGCTCTATGAGCCAGTAAACTTCCAAGTAACTGTTTAGACTGTGTAGGTTGTATTTTATTACTTGTGCTAAAATCTTTATACCAAGTGGTACAGCTAGAATAAATATTACAGGAGACACTATCTGTAACTAATTTATTTTGTGTATATGCTGAATGTATTTGTTTATTTCTTAACAGAAAGGATGCTACATAAGATGACTGCGTACTATATTCATTACCAGAGTAGGCTG
Source organism: Taudactylus pleione (assembly GCA_031769625.1). Lineage (NCBI taxonomy): Eukaryota > Metazoa > Chordata > Amphibia > Anura > Myobatrachidae > Taudactylus > Taudactylus pleione. The sequence continues at coordinate 11,677,752 of JAUIMM010000153.1, read as the reverse complement.
TTTTAGTATTTTTTATACTATGTATGCCATGCATTGATGGTGTCAAAGAATCAACAAGTCTCTCGTGTCCTTTATTTGTACTTGCTTTTATTGACTTGAAGTAGTCTTCTGTTTGCATTGCCAAAGTACTAATCATATATTTTTCATTCAGTAAGGAGGGTAGCTCCTTTGTCATGTGCCCACTTTGGTCAGATATATCATAACTGCGGGATTCATTTATTGCATTAGGCGTGTGATTTCTATTTGTACGGTCATGAAATAAAAATTCGGATGTAATCTTATTGTGCTCATTAAGATGCTTTACAATTATTTTCCCATTAGACGATGGTGTAATCTTGTTATGAAAGTGCAAAATCCATTGTGGCCACCATGTTCTATTGTTAATGCTGCTGCCAAATTGTGTACTATTGAAGGATGTGTTAGTTGTTTCCAAAGTCCACTCCTCTTCTATTCCAGAACCTTCTGTCTCCATTTTTGAAATGTCATTCTCTCTAGTTGAGACAGAAGACCATATGCTTGAACCATTAATGTCATTACTCGAGAACCCTTTGTGTGTGGAATTTTCTTCATTGGTGGCTTCTGTAAATTTATCTTCTGTTGCAACTAATGTAGTTATCCTATGGTTTGTTGATGAAGTCAAAGAAGACTGGGTCATCATGTACCAGAAGTTCATTGGGATTTTGGTTGTGATACTTTTCTCAGAAGATGCTGGTCTTTGTTTCACGGGCCACACAATTGGAGTGGAAATTATTCCTATGCTTCGTATACCTTTTATTCTTGAATCTTGCATTTGCAGCTGCCAAGTTTCCCATGAATATGTGACTGGGTTTCTCTTCATTCTGATGGGAAATGTAGCAGGAACTTTGAGTTCCTGCAGATCTGCATGTATTATGTCATATAGTAAATGAATCAAGAAAAAAAGCTGTTATTTGTAATTAAAACAAGTTATTTAGCATTTTGAGACTTTTATCATCTGATGACACATTTTAATTACACAACCCTTGAATGTCAGAACCCTGGATACCACCAATGTAACCAAAGTTTCAATTTAATGTATTCCTCCTTTTGACAGACATCATTATCAAATAGGATGGCTACATACTGGTTTATACCTGTCCAAGACGTCAAAGTGGCCACTGTTCTGCTAATAAGGGCTTTGACAGAACATAAAAAATTTTTTTTTATATATTTCTACTTTAGAAATAAAACAATTGTACATTGTTTAACAAAAGTTTGTATAACATTAATATATTGATATAATATGTTACTTAAAAACGGTTTACTGGAAAAATATTAAAAAATGTAGTATACTTTGATACAAACATGACATTTACTTTATGTCTTGTAAGAGAATAAGGATAAGAATAACCATATTAATGCTAGAGTTTTCACCAAGCACAATGATCTAGTTATAAGTGTCTACATACTTTACTAAAATATACTTATTTTCAAGGAGCCATATTTAATGGTCTAGTTTCCATATACAAAAAATATTTATATGGTAGGGATGATAAACTGATGTGAGATACATATGTAAAGAATTAGTTTCTTTCTCATATGTTCTTTAGTTTATCCAATGTCATGACAAATACACAAAAGCAATCTAGATGGATGTTATGCTAAGTTAACTATAATAAGAAGTAAACAGAAACACGTTGATAATAAAGAGAGATGAAACGTAAGATGCCTTAGTATGTTATATAGCTTAATCAAATTTACTCTAAATAGCCTTACGTAACAATTAAAGAAATATGGATTAGACAATACTGTTTTGACAATTTTAGAAAATTCAATCTGATTTATTTAGTCAGTACTATTTATTAGTCTGTAATGCATGTCATTCATATTTAACTCAACCTATTTCAAAATTGAGTGTGGACAAATTAACATGCTTAACTAAAAGTAATACAGGAGTTTAATGTAATTAATTCATTGATGTCTATCAGCAAACAAAATGTTTGAATTGATTTGCAAGATTTACAAAAGTGCATTTTAATGATTGTTAAACTATATAAATTAAATTAAAATGTATCATACTTTAAAAGCACATATTGTAACATGGGTGTCTTACCAGGTGCTGTGTTATCGACGCTGTTAGTAGTCATGTTAGTAGTTATCATAGTAGATGGTGGAGTAGTTATAGGTGCTGGGGAAAACACAACAAAAGGTAAGCTTCAATGGCAACATTTTGGATCCAATGAAGAGTTAAAGCATTGGACATGATTTATAAAAGGCACATTAAGCTGAAAAGGATATTAGGTAATCAAGCATACTGTACAGTTCAGTAATTAAATAAAATAGAAAGCAGATTGAACTGTTTTACTATGTTTACTGCACATGTTGATCCATCGCAGAAAACACAGCAACAAATGTACTGATGCAGTTTTAAATGGTTGCCTGTTTGCGGAGCATATATTGCGAATCGTAATTCGCATATTTTCACAAATGCTGAAGCACTCGCAGGTATAGGCGATATACACGTTTCAATCACATCCTAACTTACAAAGTTGATTGTAAGCGAAAATACACTGTTTTTCAGGCACATCATTGTCACTTAACATAGAGGAGATTCAAGTGCATATCGATGATGATAACTAGAAACAAATCAGACGTACGTATAGGAGCTACTGCATTGCAAGGTGTGTGCAACCCGAGTAAATGTACACATTTTCCTAGCACGTAATTATGGAACAACATGCACCATATTTATTTCCGACTCTGCATCAAACCCAAAATCCATAAGTTACCTTTATTACTTTTATTTGGAAGTCTGTATTGGTTTTGCTTTTTTTGTTTTGTTTACTAACTAGTGAGCTTGTAAAAAAATTCAATAAAATAACAAATTTCAGCCATGTACAGGACAGGGTTTGCTCATACTGATTTTTGGGGCAGTTCACAAATACAGAACTTTTTAATTATACCAGCAGCTATTAAACTGGTATTTTAAATTAGGTGACCTAGAATTCAATCAATATTTTTTAAACTGCATTTGTAAAGAAAATGTCTCTGGCATTCTGTAAAAAAAACTTCAAAGAGCAGTGTAATTACTTATTATTACTTATTATTTATTAAAGTCATAGAGAAAAATGTCTAAGCTATGAGTTCGGTATGTTTTGTTGACATTCATAATCTAAACACCATAATGTCGACAGGTATAAAATATTAATCAGAATACTGTTGACATGTTGAGCATGTCGACAACTACAATGTTATCATGAAAAAATGTGCTACACTGACAAAAAGTCAACATGTTCACAATTTCGACATTCAAAATGTCAACAGATACTGTACAAAATGTTAACATCCATGTTTTCTAAGTAAAAACCACACAAACATATCATCCTCTACTGATATATGTTACAGGAGTAGTAAAGATCATTTCTGAAAGTGCACAATTTCGGGCCTGCAGTACAAATTATGTTCTGTGGTGTCAAGTGCACTAATAGACTCAATTTTGCATGAAGGTTGCAAGATTGCATGTAAAAATTACAGCATTGACAGGGAGCAGCATTAAGAATGTACTCATTGAAGCACACAGAGGGGGTTTCTGAGTACCCAGAAACCCCTCCTGATGAACCGATTTTTTTTTTCTTAGACAGCTCCTCAGACAGAGAGCTCTGATCAGCAGAGCTCTCTGCATACAGAAATGAGAGAGAGGGAGTTGCTGCTTTAAACCGAGCTGCAGAAGCTCTGCCTCAACCCTACATTACCCTGTAGCTGCCAGTCTCCTCCTCTCCTCAGCACCAGGTATGTGTATATGTATGTATATGTGTGTGCGCATGAATGTACATATGTGTACTATGTATATGGGGTGTGTGCGTGCGTGCGTGCGTGCGTGCGTGCGTGCGTGCGTGCGTGTTGACATGGTCATTGACATGGAGAATTACTCAATGTAATTAACACATCATTAAATTCTGTTAATGTTCATATGAAAGTTTATAGCTTGTAGGCTCTGGATTTGCAGCTGAGACCTTCAGAAAAATTGAAGCTAGAGCAGTGAGCAGCTTCTTCTTACTTTCCTATCTCAGTCGATTATACCTGCCTCTATTCTGGGACTAATAGCTTTCTAATAATGTAACTGAAATACAAGAAGATTATCTGGTATTAATAAAGTAAGGGGTTGATGTATCTAGCAGTGAGTGGAAAAATGGACTACTGGAGAAGTGGACCAGTGGAGAAGTTGCCCACAGCAACCAATCAGCTTTGAGCTGGTATTTATCAAGTACATTCTATAAAATGATAGGTAGAAGCTGACTGGCTGCTATGGGCGACTTTTTCATTAGTCCACTTCTCCACTCTTTTCACTGCTTGATACATCAACCCCAGTTGGGGAATCAAAATTATTGATCTCACTATGGGGGAGATGGGTCAAACCTTTGTGAGAGATAAAATTAAGAAGTTGCCCATAGCAACCAATCAGCTTAGATCATTTCATAAACTGTGCTAGATAAATGACAGAAGCGGATTGGTTGTTTTGGGCAACTTCTTTATTTTATCTCTGTAAAAGGTTTGATACAACTTCCCTTATGTATTTGGGTGATTTTTTTCCATCACCCCAGTTTGTTAGTGGACACGGAAAATGAATGCAATACCGAGCACTGGAACCCCCATCTCTCCCCTACTGTGTCAGGTAAGAGGAGGCACTATGGACTTTTAATGTGGCACTGAATGCTATGGCTAAAATGCATAGGACATCAGGCTGTTAAGGCGGTAAATGGTCTTAACTGGTCTTAAAGTCCCTCAGGGACTTTCTGATCACATACAGTAAGGAGCATTTCTGAAAGCACAAAATTAAGTGCCTGATGTTTGTAGGATTAAGGAGATTGATTATGTAATTATTGATGCTATAGGGAATATTGTATGTGAATTGGGCAAACTTTTTAAAACAGTCCTGTTAAATATTTGCCTCAGTCCGTGAAATTTCATACATTTTCCTAGTGGTATTTGGCCTCAAAAAGGTATTAGTAATGCTTCCACTAAAATCTATTTCACTAGTGTATATACTAGTACTATCACTGGTTTGAGATATTGCTTCACTGTTATTACTCACTCACCTCCTATAATGACCATCAACAGTATTCATTTCAAACATTACATCAAGTTTCAGTGTGTTTGTCAATGGATGAGCCATGACTTCCCTTTATGGTCATCTGATTAGCCAGAAAGTACCCTTAAGGTTTCAGGCAGAGGGATAGCTTTGGATGTGTCACTTTGGGTGCAGGCACACAAGTAAAAAAGACAGCTGGTGGCCTCCTTGAATCATCTGGCAGAGCGCATTGCACAACATGCACCCAGCTAGATACACCAGTGGGCTTAGTCCTACCCCAATACCACCAAACAGCAGAATAAATGGACTGTCATGAGCCCAGCTTGTGAGATTCAAATTTACAAACTCAGTGCAGAATACCATGGTGCAGAATGGCAAATTGAAAGGCAGAACATCCACATCTGTGACAATGGCAGAGAAAAAAGCCAAGAACCTAGATTACCTCAACATTTTGCAGCTACTTCAAATGTTCTATGTGACATAATTATTTATTTACTTAGTTATTACCATATATTTACATGGCGTCACCATATTACACAGCTCCGTACAGAGAATATTAAATTATCCATATAACCAGATAAATACACACACTCTTGGGTACATTTTTTAAAAGCCATTTAACCTAGCAGTAGGCATTTTTTTGGACTGTGGGTGGAAACCTATGCATATAAGGGGAGACCATACAAACTCCACACATCCAGGGCTCTGGGCAGAACTGAATATATAGCACCAATGCTGTGAGGATGATTGATGAAGCCATTTGTTATGTGGTTTTAGGTATTAAACTGTATGATCAGAAAATGCTTGGTGGTTGCATACAACCTTAATGAACCAACGAGGAGAAGGAGGGATATGACGCTGAAGGTACAGAAACAGCAGATGGTGATAAACCAAAAGAAAAACAAAATGTGGAGCAGGGAGAGAAAGGGGCTGCAGGTGAGGCTGAATTAGGGAGTAGGGCTGGAGGGACTACTAACAAGGATCCTGCTTTTCTTTTATGTACTGTTGTGGTTTGATGTAGATTTCCCTATAAATTTAGTATGGTTTTCTGTGTGGGTTTTTTCCTATATTTCTGTATATATATATAGTTATATATATTTATAACATAGATTGACATGTAATAATATCACCCTCCCTCACAGGCCAAACTTTGAAAATTTTTGTAAAAAAAAATTGGTTGCGCACCAATTGATACTCCACCTCCACTGTAGCTCCACCCACATTGCCCACAGCTCTGCCCACCATTGCTCCCCCCTAAGGGTTCCCAAACTTATTTTACAAAAATAACAGTGCTTATACTCATATTTCATAGGAAGAACCACAATATACTGTATGTATATTGCAGTACAACAAAACAAAAAAGTGTAAAATTATTTAAAGACACTAAATTATTGAATATTGTAATAAACATAAAATACGTAATAATTTTCTCTTACAAATCCAGGAAATGCAACATGTATAACACTAAAAGCTTTTATTATGTTTATATTTTCTCAACCCAGAGCAAAAATAATAAACAACATTATAATATAAATTCTTACCAGGTACTGGTCTATATGTGGTTATGTTAGTAGTGATCAAAGCAGGTGGTAAAGTAGAAGTTACAGTAGCTGGTGAAAAAATAAAATATAAACACACAAAAAATGAAAGAATGGATGGTAATGCAGTTTAAATATGTAGTAAAATAGTAAACTTACATTCAAGACTTCATAGAAATATTATTCATTTATTAAAAAATGAATGAATTAATTAATTAATTGGTTAAAAAAATCAAATATATCAAATGTTGGAGTCAAAAATTTGGTTCAAACTTCCTAAAGCAGAACTAAACCCTCAAAAATATTTCTAAACTCTTAATTTATTCTTATCTAGAGCTGTTCTAAATATCTCTCATAAAAGGGCCATACACAATGTTATTTGGTCACTTGGCCCGAGTCCCAAGTGTGAGGATCTCTGTCAGCTTTAGCCATACTTGTACATACACTTCTCTGGCCAAATCTGAGACTTCTATCCTTTTGGCCCAATTGTCTAACAAGGTCTCTTGAACGGAGAGATGGTCAGATTCAGACTCCGCCCAACATTTGTATCCATCTGATGAAGCATCTGAAAGTCTCCAATCAGATGTTGGGTCAATACATGTTGCTATTTGGTGCTAAAAATCTTTGAAAATACCTAATTTGTCAACATAAACTTAGTGTGAATAGAAAACATAGAAGTAAATTTCCTGAAAATAGAATTATTTCATACTTTGACCATTGTTTGACCTGAGGGCTTGGAGGGGAAGGTTCAGAGTAGTGTATGTGACAGGAAAGAGCTTTGAATGATGATGAGAGGGGGCTAATGAAGAATGATGATGATGAAAAGTAATTAATGGAAGATGATGATGATGAGGGGATAATGACTGACTTAGGATGAGGGTTTAATAATGAATGAAGGACAGATTATTTATAAAGGGTTAATGATGGAGGAAGAGGGGTTATCCATTGATGGACACAATCTTAATGATGGAGAATGGGTGTTAATCAATAAATTAATTGCAAAAGCCTTGTCACCTGCTGTGTTATGGCTCTACAATGAACGACTTACCAGGGCCAACATTTAAAAAGGCCAACCCCCCAACAAAGGTCTACGTATATATGTAAACACGGTTAACAAGTCTGCTGTAACATAAAAAGCTGTTATCAGGGCAATTTATTTCCAAATGTGGAACAAATGTTTCAGATATATGACAGTATGGAGAGAGCAATTTCAGAATGAGTAAAATAGTTACTCTGGCATAAAAGAAAAGGATCAGACAGTACAATTCACAGTCTGGTGGTATAAAACTATTTTGGGGGTTTAGTTCTTCTTCACAGACAACTGTAAGAAAACTGATGAAAATAAACTAAACATGAACCTATACAGAGTAAATAATTTCAACATTTTTAATTTCTCTCTTTAAGAAAATAATTGTGGTTATTGACTTGTGTATTGTACTTAGCAGATAACCTTTAAAGAAGCACTCATTTCATACAAGTTGTGTTTGTCGAACTAAGTTTTAAAATACTACCCAACAGATTAAGTAAAGCCTAAAGGATCTATTTTCCTTCTTTTATCCTAACTTTTCAGCAGCAACATGATCTCAATTAACTTTTGTATAGTCTCTATGTATGTTATAAACTCTATGTATGCTTAAGGGCCTAATGCTGAGTTATATGTAAGTCAGTTTGAAGAGTATCTTCTGTATATATGTGCATATATGGTCCAGAATCAAGGAAATTAGGTGGCATAAGAGGGGCGTTCTCGCATAGGGAAAATTCAGAGAACGTGTTAATGAAATACCAAGTTATGCTGTGTTGGACAGAAGTGTGAAAACGTCTGTCTCCAGGCATATCATTTGCACCAAGGGGAGGCTGGTGCGAGCGCTCAATGATGATGAGATGATGAGATGGTGCTCAGATTACGGATAGGGAGAAGTCCGGCCATCAAAATGCATATAATTCTGTATATGGTGGGTGTATATATGCAGATATTTTGTAGTGGGCGCAAAGCAGAAGAATCTGCAGGTGAGTTGCGTTCAGACTCCTGAGGAACCCAAATATAGGATAAACAGTAAACTGACATTTTATTTCATTTACAGCTGTTTTAATTTAAAAATTCACTATGGGATGGATTGTATGATCAGAGCAAATCTTAAGATCCCAGGGTTTAATTTAAATATGACTTTAGGCATATCTTGTACCTAGTATTTGCATAATAGGAATACCTATCTCCCACCCTGTTCCACCTGAATGATTTACTCAATCCACAATAACAGTCAATATGTAAAACTGGATATATTAAAATGCCAATTCACATTGGCATTTGCTAGTCTGATGCACTGCAGTCACAGATGATCACCTTGGTCTTGCGCTATGTAATAGTAATAAAGCACGTCCTTTACTAAACACAATACATATGATTGCAAGTGTAACTTTAAAGTATTATTTAAAGCACAGAAAGGAATAGCATACTTTAGCATACTTTATATTTAAGGCAAATATTGGGGTATGCAATTGTCATGCTTAACATGCATACAATCAGAAAGTGGCAAAATATACAGATGGATATCAGAAAGTACTGATTTTGAGCTTGCTAGGATCAAATGTTTTGTTCAATCTTAATGACATTTTTATTTCTGTTAATAAAACTAACCCATCCTCACAAAGTACATAACCACAAGTTCCTCGTGTCCAGAACTCCAACAGTCAGGTCTCTGGTGATTGACACCATGGAGAATGCTGAAAGAATACAAATATCTAGAAGTATGATTGAATAGGCCGCCGTGTGGTTTTACAAGTCTGTGAAGGGTTTGTTTAATTTTTCAAACATTTTCAGATATTCCAAAATACCCAATCTAGACATAAACTTTCATTTACAGTGGTTTTACTTGTTTGTTTAAGATCATTTTGTTTTCTTCATCTGTATATTTTTACATAGCTTTATTTTCACACATACATAGTGAGAAAAACTGAGACACTTATTATATGGAAGATATGATTTCTTACCATATGAGACACTGGTAGTATGAAAATCAGGCATGCTAGTGATGATAGAAGTGGTTGTTGAAGCAGGAACAGTAGGTGATGAAGGAGCTACAGTATTTGGTGAAGTTACAGGAGGAGGTGAAGACGATGAAGGAATTACAGTAGATGATGGAATTACAGTGGTTGATGGAGTTACAGTAGATGATGGAGTTACAGTAGATGATGGAATTACAGTAGTTGATGGAATTACAGTAGATGATGAAGTTAGAGTGGTTGACCAAGTTACAGCAGATGATGGAGTTACAGTGGTTGACCGAGTTACAGCAGATGATGGAGTAACAGTGGTTGACCGAGTTACAGTAGATGATGGAGTGACAGTGGATGATGAAGTTGCAGTAGATACTACGGTAGCTGCTAATAAACACAAGACAGATGTGAACTAGGATGATTACATTGAAAATATTCGTATAAGAAGTATTTGCCATACTAAATTACAGGATATGAGAAAGTACGTACATATAATTTATAAAATTGCTTACAGTTGAATAGCTGCAAAACCAGACAATATGAATTGTAATTGCTTTCAGCTTTTCAGTTACACTTTTAGGTACATATTGCTTTAAATTAATCTTTAATTCATGCCACACTTTCAATTCTAATTATATCAGGGATTGTTATTATTAACATTAATTGCTCAGTTTACATTAAAGGTGCAGACTACATATTTGATATCATGGTGAGTTTGATTTTGCTTTGTTACATCATCTCATGTAATACTGTATGCATCACACAGATATATATATATATATATATATATATATATATATGAGCCCATGAGGAAGACTGAGAAGCATCAGTTGAAAAGGATGTAGGGTTTCTGCAGCCGCTGCTGTAATTACCATTAATGGCTTTGTGAATAAACACTTGATCATCTAAATGTGAGTGCTGGTCTTTTTTCCACTTATTTAATTGTTGGGAAAAGTGAGTGGACAGCATTGTTGACCAGCAATTGTCATTTAATCAACTTCATAAATAATTATAAACTAAGCAATAGTTTAGGAGAAAGACTGATTTATATTGAAGTGGTTTTACATTGGACTTTAATGTGACGTTTACACTTTTGAACAGTGAATACTTTCAAATTTGTTCATCTGCCCAAAAATCTGGACTCCCTTCTTGGTAGCATTTCCAAAATCCTGAAGCAGAGTTGGCCGCAATTAGCATAAAATGCCTTAACAAAAGTATCTGCAATCATGGGCATAAACACAGTAGCAACTATAGCAAGATGTGTGCAAGTCGGCAATCACAGTATACGCGCCAGGTTTTCGTGAGGCATGCATCATATACACCATTTATTTTTGATGCGCAATACACATGCACTATTAGGCTTCTAATATATAAACTCTCCCTAATGCATCAGGGAATCGGTATGAATTACCATCGAATCTAAGCCCAGGGGCTGAAATACAGATGCTGGAAGGCTGGCACATGAAGATACAGACAGAGGTAAGTAAGACCCCTAACCCACTCCTCTGCCCCCCTAACCCTAACCCTCTCCTAAGGGGTGCCTGACCCTAACCTTCCCCCTAGTGCCTAACCCTAACTTCCCCACAGGGGTGCCTAAACCTAACCCCCGCTCACCGCACCCTAAACCTAACCCTCCCGGTGGGGTGCCTAAACCTAACCTCCCCTCGGGGGTGCCTGATGCTAACCCCCTTCCCCTAGCCTGAACCTAATCCTCCCATGGGGGGTGCCTAACCCTAAGACCCCCCCGGGAGTCCCTAAATCTAACCCACCCCCCTGCGGCTATTACCTTCTGATGCCTGGCTTACCTACGTTCGGTATGCCGGGCGTCGGGATTTCGGCATGGGGCTAATGATAGGTGTCGGTATTTAGACGCCTATCATTAGTCCCATGCAGGGATTTCACTGTCGGAAAGCCGGTGGTCGGCAATTCGCTTCTTATAGCGATTCATATAGTGTACGAAAAAATACAAATTTGCTAAATCACACACAAAACATAAAATATAAGTATATGCAATGAAGAACTCAACTATATGTGTCAGTGGTGCATGTGCCATCAGCCAAATAAAAGTGATTTGTTAGTGCTGGTGTATGTCATCATGACCATCATTGTTATTTGCACCTGCTCTCAGACACTCACAAATGACATGGCTTAAACAGGCATAGAAACTTCTCTGTGCCGACCTGCAGCTTTTCTCAATTACTTGTACCCAGGGTCGCAAAGAGCTGCCGCGGGCCCAGGTACTGAAGGGGGGCGTGACCAATCCCAGAGAGGTATGACCACACCCCCTCAAAGAAAGAGGAAAAAATATTTTTCCCGGGATCACTTCACAATGGCCGCATGTGGGAGGACGCACGGGAGACATTTGTCCCCAACAGCAGCGCTGAAATGGGGACAATGCCCTCCTTAACAGCTGAACCGGGCCCCTATGACAAGCCAAGGCCAAGGTAATTTGGGTATGTCGAACCCCCCCCCACTGCAATCACCTCCTCCTGCTGTCGACTGCAGCATGCTCCACATGCTCAATAATGCCAGTCCTAGAGTAGGCAGTGCACAGCTCCTCCATTTGAGGAGTGCAGATCAAGCCCCCCAACATCATCTGCGTGAACTGCACTTTTGGACACTGTGTCCTGGTCCCCTCTGCTGCATTCATTGCAATGGAAACAGTGATAGGTATTAACTAAGCACCTGCTGCTCAATGAGCTCGAAGACTGTTACAATGTAATGGTGAGGCAGCAGGTGCTTCCATTCAGCTGGGAAGAAGATATGTATACAGCAGAATAGGGCAGTGTAGACCAGTCATGTCAAACTCAAAATCCCAATTGGGCCAAATAATCAAGGTCTAAGCTTGTGTGGGCCGAAAGAAAAAGAAAAAGTATTATATGCAATTTGTAAGGTTTTTATTAGAAAAAAACAACAAAAAAGGTTAATGTTTTTTTCCTGAAACTTGTCATCTGTTTTCTGTCACCAATTTTCCTATTTCAGGAGAAATCTTATTGGATGTGATAACTTTTAAAACTGAACCAAGTTGAAAGTCTTTCAATCTGGACCTAGCAGGAAACTGTTCTCTCCTATATAATATTAATACCACATATTCAGTAGGAGCTGAGAGCTGTGTTATTATCCCCCCATCATATATAACTGTATGGTCCTCTCTCCCCTATATAATATTAATATCACATATTCAGTAGGAGCTGAGAGCTGTGTTATTATTCCCCGTCATATATCACTGTACAGTCTCCTCTCCCCTATATAATAATAATACCATATATTCAGTGTGAGCTGGGAGCTGTATTATTCCCACTCATATATGACTGTTCGGTCCTCTCTACCCTATATAATACCACATATCAGTGTGAGCTTGAAGCTGTGTTAATCCATCTCATATATCAGATATATTCCCCCTCATATATCTGCTCTTCGCGTGCAGCTGGCACACACTGATGGTGCAGACGTCTTCAGTGCTCCTGAGTACTGAAGGGGGGAGTCGTAAAGGAATCGGTATGGAATCCCGGTTGCCGCATGGCCGGCAGTTCAATTCCCGGCAGCGGCAGCCCGACAGATCAGCAGAGCATGGCAGCGGAAGCCCGACAGTGCTGGAAATCCCGATCGTCCACAAGGTAAGTATAAACTAACCTAACCCCTTAACCCTAACCCTCCTTAGGGGTGCCTAACCCTAACCTCCCCCCCAAGTGCCTAACCCTAATCCCCCCCTCTAAGTGCTTAACCCTAACCCCCCCTTCCCCGCTGCCTAAACCTAAGTCCCCTGGGGGGTGCCTAACTCTAAGCCCCCCCGGGTGCCCTAAACCTAACCCTCCCCACCCTGCGGCTGTCCGCTCGCGGTGCCAGGCATCCCTTCGATCGGGATGCTGGGCGCCTGTCTCCCGGCGTCGGGGAAATGACAGGCGTCTACATATAGACGCCCGGGATTTCACCCTCGCCGGGATATGACGGTCGGGAAGCCAGCTGCCGGTATTAAGGCAGCCGGTTTCCCGATTGTATACAGTCGGAAAGCTAAGGCAGCAGGATATGCACAGAGGACATTTTCCCTGCCTCTACCATAGTGCGCATGTGCAGAACGGTGAATGCTGCCTGATCGGAGGTGAGCTCTGTTCGCGGCAGCCGGCCAGCAGGAACTCGCCCGTCGGGCCACATTGCACTTTTACTAGAATAGTTAAGATAGGCCACAAAAGTATGTGATAGAGCCACATGCGGGCGTGAGTTTGACATGCCTGGTGTAGACTGAAAGAGATGATTTGTCCTACTTCCTTGTTATCAATGATGGTAGGTTTGCTTTAGATAAATCTCTTCCTCTGTCTCCCCATGTGTGCCTCTGCCCCGCGCCCCCCCCCACCACCACTTTATATGTATGCACACATACTATATATCTCCTCATTGTATGTCTCTTATCTCTGTCTTATCCCATTCCAGACTGGAATGGAATAAGACAGAGATAAGAGATACAAGAGGAATTTCCAGTCACCCACCCCCCTTCTATGTATGTATTTCTGTCCCTTTCTTACTCACCCATTCTCTCAGCTCATCTGTATCACAGGGTCACGCCCACCACTACTATAAAAGCCTCCTGATAATGCAGATTGAATTTATTTAAAAAATATAACAAACATCTTAAAACTGTCACATTTAAAAAAATATATTCAAATAATAACGACGGCCATAACAGGACCGGAATTGTGGGGGTGCAAGTACTGCCGCAATACTTGCTTTTAGAAACCACCCACTGGAAATCCTGTGCTTGCCCCCCCCCCTCACCCGGGAGCCCCTGCTTGTACCTGCTCATTCCCTCTCTTATCCCGCCACTCAGACACAAATTGTCACCCCTTATAGAGCTGCATGAACACAAATGCTCCCTGTGCATCAGCCCCTAACAGGGGACTATGAAATGTGCTGGAAGTCCAGATAAGCGCATACGTTCAATACCAAACCTATTTGACGTGTGTGTTCTACATAAACTATGGAAATTAACGCCCATATCTCCATCCCCAATAGACAATTCCGTTCCCATTATATGTTTATCAATGTTGTTATCCGGTATGTTCCAATGGTTAATGGAGCAGCAAAACTGATTGAATTACAGTAGTCAGTGAGGACAAAGAAGGAGTTGTATTTACAGTAGCTGTCATTATAGTTGGTAATTGTTATATGAGGAAACCAGGATGAAGTGCTGTGTAAATATTATCCTATTCTCAAAGAGCAGGTTCAGTACACTGTCTACATACAACACATGGCTACATATGTGTGAGGTACTACGGAAGTCTGTCAGCTTTCCACATTTTTGGTGGTAACAGATTATCTCAATGCAAATATTTGTATGTTCTTTCATGTTCTGACGTACAGTCTTATGGTATTTGATTTTAGATTATAACTGACTTATTAATACTTTTTTGCATGCATGATGATTCTTATGTAAACTATGTTATTAATGTATTCAATCTGATTTGTACAGTATATTCTGCATATAATAACATAATCACCCTGTTTATAGTGAGGTGACACTTATCTGAAGGCAATCTCATCTACTTAGGGCCCTCATACACGGTGCGATATACAGTAGCAGCCGATCCGACAGAATTGGAACGATGTCGCTGCTATATCGTTCCATGTGTGGGTATGATATCGGCCAGTGCACGCTCCCGTGGGATCGTACATTGCTCCTCCAGAACTTTCAGTTGATCTGGGGGAGCGATGTACTATCCCATGCAGCGCTATGCTGGTGGGGGAGGGGGGTACCAGCATATCGGGCGGGTGGCCACCTGATCGCTCAGTGTGTGGGGACCGCCCGATATGTCGGCCATCGGATCGTCTGTCGCAACACAAGATGCATATCGCACCATGTATGACGGCCTTTACTGTAACGCTCACTTTTACTACTGGATCCACTCTTTAGCTGTCTCTCACCATAACAAATTATAACTCCCAAATTGAAAAATGTTTTGCATTGTAATTTCACCTGTCCTTTGAGATCTATGGGCCTGATTCAGACCCACTCGCGAGCGGCTGTCCGCTCGCAAGTGGGTCGATGTTATGGACTGAGCATGCGCACGACGGAGGGAGCTCCGTCGTGTGCATGCGCCAGACGCGACGAGCGAAGGAAAGTCCTTCGCTTGTTGTGTCCGATCAAAGGGGGCGTGCTGTCAATGTTGATTGACAGCACACCCCCTTTGGTAGGCGTTCTGGGGGCGTGCCTCCCTGACGGGGGCGTTCCCACGGGAACGCCTCCCGTCAAAAGCCGGCCCACTGACATCACTAGTGATGTCAGTGGGAGTGATTTTGGCTCTGATAGAGCCAAAATCACTCCGGAGCTTGCGTTTGAAAACCTCAAACGCAGGCTCCGGCTCGCAATTTCGATGGTCGCGATGGTCACCACCATCGCGGCCATCAAAATGCACGCTCGTATAGCTGTGGGTGGTGACCCACAGCTATACGAGCGTCCAGGAGGACGCTCCATTTTCATGGAGCCCGGCCCTCATTCAGAGCGTGCGCTCTGCTCAGAGCGTACGGCTCTGAATGAAAGCCTATGATAGTGTACTAAAACTTACCATACTGGGAGTGTTTGAGTTCTCCATGATGTACACATTTCCTGGCATCACATCACTCTACTTTTAAACATAATGGGGGAGATGTATGAAGCAGTGAAAAGAGTGGAGATGTGTGCCAGTGAAGAAGTTCCCCATGGCAACCAATCAGCTTTAAGGTAGCATTTATCAAGTACATTCTCTAAAATGAAAGGTAGAAGCTGATTGGTTGCTATAGGCAACTTCTCCACTGACACTCTTCTCCACTCTTTTCACTGCTTCATACTGTACATCTACCCCAATAAGAGGTGCTACCAGGCTGAGACTTGTAGTGCCTTGCAGGAAAAAAGCAACATTAACATGGAGTATAAATAAGATTCTTAGCACATGTTTGGGCAAAAATGTATGCACAGTAGGTTATTCAGGATGGCTGATGGCTGTGAAATTCACGCTGCCGGGACTAGTGAAGCCCCGTTCCTAGGGATGCAGTCAGGAAGCTGACGGTCTAAGTGCTGACCGCCGGCATCCCGACTGGCAAATCCAGCAGGGTACTAATGACAGGCATGGAAATCCCGACACCTGCAATAGACCTATGCCGGGAGCCCAACGCCCGGCATACCGAATGAAAGTAAGCCCTGCGCGGACAACCGCGGGGGGGTGGAGGGTTAGGTTTCAGGGCTGCCGGGGGGACTTAGGCCTAGGCACCCCCCTGGGAGGGTTAGGGTTAGGCTAGGGAAAGGGGGGGTTAGGGTTATTCACCCCCGGGGGGAGGTTATGGTTAGGCACCCCCCGGGAGACTTAGGGTTAGGCTGCAGGGATGGGGGATAGGTTTAGGCACTTAGCAGGTGGGTTAAGGTTAGGCACTAGGGGGGGGAGGTTAGGGTTAGGCACCCCTAAGGGAGGGTTAGGGTTAGGGGCGGTAGGATTAGCATTACTTACCTAAATCCTCTGCCGGGATCTTCACCCCTGCTGGGCTTCCAACGTCAGGATTTGAACCGTGCGGCCGGCGGTAATACATTCTGATTCCACTTTCCTGACCCCAAATGGCCACAACAAGTCAATCATGCTGTGTTTTAGGGGACACTGCAACCATCGTCGCAGACACTGATCGGCACCTGCGCAGATTAGATCCTGCATATGAGCCGATCTGGAACAGTCGGAGTTGCACATAAACCATCGGGTTTGTATACCACTCTGAATCAGGCTCTGTATTGCTATGAATTTTAAACAGCAAAAAATCTTTGTTCTTGAAGTACTCTCAGAAAAATATACTTTGCCTCATTCATGAAAATGTTCTAGTCTAACAAAAACTGATACAGGAAAAAAAATTGTCCTTGGTCTGTGTGAGTAAGCACCATTATGCAGAACTGGAATTTCTCTGTGTGCTAAGTGTTTACCTACATATAGGAGAAGTGAATGTATGACTCACTCATACTATCTTCATTTCATTTTAACTTCTGGTTTCTTGCTCCTTACACACTGTAGATATATAGACAATAGATAGTGGTGTTTGACATGCGGTGTGTAGCTAGCGCTTTCTCTTGTAGTTGAGGGAAGGGGAGGTCAATGTTGGACACTTGAATGTAAGTAAACAGAGCAACTATTGACCAAAAGATGCTGCAGCACCATTGCCTATCCTGAGTGCCATCAAGTGAATAGCCAATAGGTTCCAACCCCGATACAAGCTTTTGCTAACAATAAATACATATAACAAAAGAATGATGCGATTGTGAGGCTAAACCAGTGACGATAGTACTAGTAATAATGAAAAAAGAAGCTCAGAATGTTTGAGCCTGCCCTTCCCAGCTACAGTTATTGAGATAAATTGTATTTGTCTTGCTGTCAAAATACAGGTTTCTTTTTATCTCACCTACAACAATTACTTTGACAAAGAAAACATTCCATTACAACAAATATCCACCAGGCAGCAATAGTCTGTCTGCAGTACAACAGCTGTAATAATAAAACATAACCCTGGTGACATCAAATAATGGGCGAGGAAAGAAAAAGGTCTTAAAGCAAATCGGTATGAAAGGTCATAATTCCATTGTGCTGCATTTTTGTAATTGTGCAGATGATTCCATCTGGTATTGCCCTAAACTTTTTTGCCCTGTATGTTTTGACTGCTGCTGAATGTTACAAACCTAACAGCTTTGCTTCGTGGGAGAAGGCTCTCTGGTAGCCCAATAAAAATATAAAAACAAATGTATGCATGTATAGACCTATTCAATTTGAACTGCATCTACATGGATTAGCTTGTACATTGGGCAACAAGGAGTCAGGGCCACCAAGAGATCTATCGGAACTCGGTACTAGGTTGAGTGGACAACAATGTGGTGGTGTGACCAAACATTGTTGTAAATACAAGGGCTTTCAGTATATGCAGCATCGCTGGCTGAAAGAGATGTGGTCACGCAGTATTGCAGGTGTCACCCTGACTTGGGGGCACTGCTGCATTCTTTGTAGACCAAACGCCCATAACTTTGTTCACATGTGCACCTCAGTGGGCTTACACGTAGTTTCAGAGACATTTACTGCAATCTTCAGCTGCCAGGGCAGTTTCCAAGGGTAGAACATGGCATCGCCTGGCCCCTTTGTGATGAGAAGTGCAGAGTGGGAATCCAGAACAGATGGTCCCGTATTGTTGGGACCCCACTCCTCCAGTCCCCATAGCGGTGGCAGTAAATTCTATGCTTCCCTTAGCCCTCGTCTGTCCAAGTTACTTCCTCTGTCTCTCCAGGCCTTACCATTCTCACACTGTTAGTCACCACACTACAGCAATTGCAGAAAGGGATGTTGGTGATTATTCCCAATCCAGAGAGCTGTTGGTGGTGGGAAGAGTCTGGAGCCAGAAGCTAAGATGAGAACCTCATCAGTGGTGCCTTTAGGTTTGTGATCTAACTACCTGCAGCCCAGCAGAAAGTGCTTTCCTCTATTTGTCACTGTTATTCTGAAAACAAAGTGTTAGCAGGAAGCATACACAGGGTCTTATTCAGAGATTTATGCTATAAAGTATGCTAATGTCTTCCAAAGCATACCTGAGCATAGGTAAGCCTACTGCTGCCTTCTCATATCCATCTAACATCGTGCAACAGTGAAAACATCGGGAACATTAACGCACATCGGGCTTAAACGCAGCTTCTGAGTAAAGTCTGACCTGTCTTGAAGACAGCGTCTTTCCTGACACGCTGACAGCTCTCATGCTGCGAAGGAGATTACAATGGCCAATTTATGCACTGCTACGTTTCTACAGCAGCCCCCTTTTACCTCCCCAAATGCTGACTGTCACTCACTTCGCGAGTGGATCCTTTTTACGTGTGCAAAGTAAGTTTTTCACGCATGCGCAATAGCTAAAAATCGCTCAATCTGCGTAAATGTCAGCCTTGCGCAAATCTCTGAATCAGGCCCACAGAGCCTACAGCATACAGTACTTCATAGATTAACATCAAGCCATTATCACACTGGCATTCTGAGTTTATACAACGGAAGATTATTCATACAGTCCTGAGGGGTACACTTATGTAATAATGATCAGTGACCAGTAGTGCTTTAAAGTACACTTAGAATGCAATATAAATTAGTTCTGCAGTTACTCAGTATATCATATCTATCCTTTATGCACCTCATAAAACAATATTCTGCCACCAAACCCCATATAGAAATATTAATTATGTTATTGTTGTTTAACACAATCTGACATAAAATAAAAATTAAAATGCATTATAATGTGTCAACAAATAAACATCACAGACCTATAATAAATGTTTTATGACATGTTTGTTGCTATGCAATTTTGGTCCTGTTTTCACTGTAGTTAAACATACTAAACATTTTCTATCTACACAAAAAACATACATAATAGTATAAATAGATCAAACTTGGTAACATGGTATATTACTACAGTACCTTGACAGACACCTGCCAGCTTCTCACAGGTAGTTGGCTCGGTTGAAGCAGTAGTTGGCAAAGAGGTACCTACAAGGGAAAAAAATATATAAATATACTGTGTCTTTAGACTTAGGGGGATATATACTAAGGGGTCTATTTACTAATCAGTGTTAGGAGACAGTGAAAAGTGATAAGAAAGTGATAAGGTGCCAGCCAATCAGCTCCAAACTGCCATCTCACAGGCTGTGTTTGAAAAATGACAGTTAGGAGCTGCTTGGCTGGCACCTTATCACTTTCTTATCACTTTTCACTCTGTCTCCTAACACTGCTTAGTAAATAGACCTCTCAGTCTTGGAGAAAGATAAAGTGAAGGGAGAGATAAAGGTACCAAAAGCCCCTAACTGTCATATAGACTGTGGTTGAAAAATGCAGTTACTGTAGCTGTATATGATTAAGCTTTACACATTTATCATAGAAACTAATTATGATGGCATCTAGACTACATAATTATTTGAGAGCATATTGATATTTAATTAAACAAATGTAAACAGAACATATATTTGTTTCATGTCATAAATTATTATGTTGTCTAGTTAGCAGCCCGTCAAAGTGACGGGACCTTGTTGCGGCCACGAAAAGTCTGTTTTAGTGCTCAAACAAGTCACTTTTCGGTAATTTCTGCTTGCCAGCTCGGGGGGCTGCGAGTAGAAATGTCAGCGCCGGCTATGTGCCCCCAAATGGAGCAATAATTGAATTGCTCTATCGGGTGCCATCTAGTGACCGCCAGTGCGCAACACACTTGAATTTCTTCCATAGAGGTGAGGAGCAGCGTTAAGGCGCATATCCACTACACGATTCGCTCCATGAGCGATATTGTGTAGTGTGTCCCCGGCAGTGGTGTGCTCAATGACCTTAACGACATTGAGCACCCACACTGAACGATATATCGTTCAGTGACGTCACCCTCCCTCATCCCTGTACTTGCAGAACCTGACAATATCATCAGGTTTCCCTGAAAGTACAGGCGATGAGCAATCAACGACCAGTGGGGGGGCGCGTCGCTGGTCGTTGAAGGCATACCCACTGGACGACATAATGAATGATTGTATGATAACAATATCATTATCGTTCATTATATCATCTAGTGGATACGCTGCATTAGCCTTTTATACAGTATATATATATATATATAGATAATAAAATGAACCTATGTTTATACAGTATAAGGTAAAGATGCATTAAATTATGACTGTATATCAAAGCTCACTCCTCACAGGTAAGTCTAGGATTTCAAGTAGTCATAATAATGCTTAAGCACAGAACAGTACATATTTTCATTTTACTTGTTCTAATCACGGGGGCAGGTGAAGCTGGGCAAAGTACTCTATCACTCGCCAGCTCAGTGCAGGGAGACCCTGTGCATGTGTGAGCCGGCATTGACAGTTCATACATACACATTGGACCTGGAAACTTGACTTGGGCTTCCAGTTCAATTTCTGTTAAAAATTAAATAGTTTAAAAATAGGAAAGAAAAATAATATTTTAATGAAAAAAATGAAATAACTACTTGTATTCTTGCACTGGCACAGGCTACTGTCAACCTAAACTGGTGATAGTAATTGGAGGATAGCAGCTGTACGGGCTTCTCCATACAAAGCCCAAGTGATACTTGGTGATACTTGGTGATACTTTGTGATAGTTACCATCCTTGGCAGCCTTTAATAAATATTAAATAATCCTTTACCTGTTGACAAATAAGGTTTTTCACAGCTTGATATACATGCCAATGAATTATGAAAGTGAAAAATATATATATTCACCTAAGTCCAGAAGCGCAACTAGTATGGGGCAAGTGCTCTGTGCACCATGGCAGGCCTGGTACAGGGGGGCGCCGCCAGCCAGGGCAGTGTACATGCAGAGTGTCAGCTACTTGACATCCCACCGGGTGTTTACTAACTCATTCTGTGCTCCCACTACTCCACCTCCACTCCAGATCATCACGAGGAGGTGAGGAGGTAACTGCCACCGGGCCAAGCCTATTGTATGGAGGACACTACAGTGTGGCATACTATGTATTGGGGCACTACGGTCTGAAATACTATGAATTGGTAGGCACTACATTGTGGCAAGCAACTCTTTTATATTACTGCTTTATGAATATATCCAGACTATAAATAAATCAGTGTGGCAACTGCACTTTAACCTTATTCAGACAAGTACGCTAAAGCCACTGCTGCTGAATTTGTACGCAGCAGCTGTGCAAACATATGGAGATGTCGCAGGCACTGCGATTTGTATTGAGACACCCACCAGCGGCTTCGCAGATCCAAATGACTGCGATAAGTTAATTGCTGCTGGAAGTGAGTCGCAGAGCCATATTTACTGCGTACGGTATCGTAGGCTGAGACACAATCCGAAAATGGTTGCAACACATCTGCATTTCAGTCGCCACTGCGAATTGCTGCCCACAAATGGCCCTGTCTCTAAATCTGATCGCGAATAAATCACTCACTGCAAGCGGCAACAGTAATGAAACTTGACTCAGCATGCACATATTATCGATAATCAGTCAACTGTGTAAACATTGGCACTGCGTCCATCTCTGAATCAAGTCCTTGCTGTAAATCACATTAGGGTTATATGATTCAAAAGAATATGCAGAAGCAAACATTAGGTCATAATAATGTAAAAATATGTGTTACTCATTTACATACTGTATTTAGCAGTGGATGATTAATATGTGACTTATACAATGGGTGGAGACACTTTAAAAGTCAGACAACATGTAATCACATGTCTTTCACTAATTAAACCACACACGTTTATCATATAAAGTGTCACCGTCATCATGTACCAAATCAGTTAACCAAATAAATCATCTGAATGTTTTTTGCAGAAATTGAAACACTAGATAAAAGTACACCTTGAAATATCTATGTACAGTACTGTGGGGCTGATTCAGAAGTAGCCGCAGTGTGGATCAGTGCTGGGTCTTCGGTCGCAGTGGATCTGAGTACATATGCTAATGCTGCAGGTGACATCTTTTGTAAAAAGACGGCCATTGCTGGATTCTCTGATCTGCTGACTGAGGGCCTGATTCAGGACCTCATTCAGAGTCGGTCGTTGCGGCCGCACGGTCGTAAGGTAAAAGGGGCCGGATATCCAAATGATGCACTCGCAAGTTGCGTCGTTAAGATGGGATCATTAGCTGGATGAGCAAGGGGAGGATGCGGCCGTAATACTATAAAACACCCCCTTCTCGTTCGCATTACACGTCATCTCCGGGCATATAAGGATTAATCGAGACCATCGTAAACCATCGGAGCTGGCCGTAGAGCTTAAGGTTGACCAAACCCTCTCTTAAGCACTACGATCAAGTCAGTGTAAAAACCTCCCATGTCACGTGTGCTATGACACTACTTTGTTAATTATGCACTCCCATAAAACGCCGTTTGCATAGTTAGGCACTCCTGCGTTCGGATCTCCACTCCCCGGTTCACAAGCACCTTCCCCTGTTACCACCCACAAACGCCTCATCCTGTCACTCAAACTAACGACCTGGCCAAGTTCAAGGAGAGAGATATTTCCAATCGTAACAGCTAGTTTGCGCACGCGCATTGCGAATTTTACACATGCGCAGTTTAGCAAACATCGGTGGCGTACGACCGTGCGGCCGCAATGACCGACTCTGAATGAGGTCCTCAGACCCGCTCACGAGCGCTGAGATGCTCGCAAGCGGGTCGATGTTGGCCCAGTGCGCATGCGCACGACGGACCCGGCTCCGTCGTGCGCATGCGCGAGACCCGGATAGCGACGGCCAAGCCGTTGCTATGAGTCTCGTACCAAAGGGGGCGTGCTGTCGATGGTGAGTGACAACACGCCCCCTTTGGTGGGCATGCCGGGGGCGTGGCTGCCCAGACGGAGGCGTTCCTATGGGAACGCCTACCGTCTGGGGCCGGCCCTTCACAAGTGATGTCAGTGGGAGTGCCTTCGGCTCTGATAGAGCCTAAAGCACTCCAGGGCTTGCGGCAACGAGACCCTACCACAAGGACTGCCCTGATTCAGAGCGAGCGCTCTGTCAGAGCATCCGGCTCTGAATCAGGGCCTGAGTCCCAAGATGCTGAATTGGATCCACAGTGCGATCTTCGCCGACCCATCGGACATCTGAATAAAAACAACGTTATTGGGGCCAGTGAAACTGCCTTCAGCACTCACAGAAAATGGGACTAGCATGCCCCTGCTTTCTGGAACGCTCCCCATCACTGACCCCAAACACTAGTAGCATGTCAATAATGCTGCGGCTTACGAGGCACTGTGACCGACGTCACAGTTGTATGGAGGTACATGCGCACTGCGTCCCCAACGAATGCGCCGTCCTAGTAATATCAGTAAACTGCTAAAATATCGAAACAGCTTCAAGTCAAGTGTACTATACAGTAATATAAATAGACACTACAATCATGTCAATGCCTGTCTCTGCTGTCACAATGGCACTGTATATACTAAAATAGCAACTGAAACTAACAGTAATTAGGCAACATTATGGCAGCTTCAGAAGCTGCAGTAAACTCAGAGTCAATAAAACCACATCATTTATAAACTGAGATGCACAGTAAGGGGTAAATTTACTAAGCTCGAATGTAATCGAATGTGACAAAATCGGCCAGTAAATGCATATTCATAATTTACTAAAATCGCCCGACTTTGTTCCATTTGCTGGCTAAAACTCAGTCGAGAACACCTGAAAATCGGATGATAACATGTTTTCGAACAAATAGACCATCGATTCAACTCAACAGCATTTTGCCATAGACATCAATAGTACCCTCAAAACTTACTAAGGATTCAAATTTGTTAATGGCTGATAAATAGCGCAAATCAGCCGCAAAAGAGGCCAAAACGACCCAAAATAGAAATCTCAAGTAGAACACCTTTTTCAATTTGAGTTTCACATCTCAACATACTTGACATCACTGACAACTAATTCTGTGGCTAATAAAAGGGGATTAAGCACATGAACGATTTGATGGCCAACTCAGATGCACGCACGGATCAGGAAGATCCGTGATACATGCATCTGTGTGTAAAAAATAAACACAGATGCACGGAAGGATCAGCGAGATCCCTCTGTGCTTCGGTATTTAAACAAATAAAAACCTGTGTAAAAATTTAAAAATACGGCGTGGCCCCCTCCCCAATAGAACAATCAGCACTGGGCTTTGGAGATCCAGTACTGGTTGTGCTAACTACAGGGGACAAATGACATAGGGGTCCCCTGTATTAAGCACAACCAACACCAGGCATTTCAGAACCAGCCCTGGTTGACAAAATACAGGGGACAAATGACATAGGGGTCCCCTGTATTAAGCACAACCAGCACCAGGCATTTCAGAACCAGCCCTGGTTGACAAAATACAGGGGACAAATGACATAAGGGTCCCCTGCACAACCAGCACTGGGCTCTGATCCACCCGATCGGATGACATATCGTCTAGTGTGTACCCAACTTAAGAGTGAGATACTGCAAGATGCAGTCTCCTTGGTTTAACTCTCTAGTGCTAGAGCAGCCTGCAGTGCCATGCTCAACATAGTAATGTGTACAAAGGGAACTGAAAGAGAACATAGATTCTGCCTCACTCTTACAAGTCTATGTTCTCTAGCATGAAATATGTCACATGTCCAAACCTAAATAAAAAAAAGACATTGTTAGAAAAAAAAAAGTTTAGATTTATTTACTAAAGTTCCTCAAGCATTGATTCTTCAGACTATACTGTGGTGAGTCAAAAGGGCCTATTTGGCGTGACTGCAGCAATAGTGTATGAAGACACATCTGTAGCTATTTGTTAGAGCACTTTTCATATATTTCATTGGCTATAAAAAACCACACCCAATGGTTTTTATCATATCATGCTGAACCACTTAAGCCACTCACTTGTCTTTGCAATCCAGTACAAAAGGTACCAACCCTCCCTAGCATTGCATTCATTTTGAATGCTATGGGCTACAATCAAGGTGCCAGGAACTGAATGTGACGGCGTCTCGCCTCTTCTGTAATCACAAACAGTGGGCCTGATTCAGCACGGATCGCGGCTACGATTATGCACGCAGTCTCACTTACCGGGTCCAGCAGCGCTGGTGTCCTGTGACAGTTCCTGCAAGGCAACGTTCAGGAGGTCCCTGACGCCCACTGCTACAATGTTCGGCCAGCTCTCTTCCTCTGCAGTCGCTCAGGACACACTGCAGTTCATCCCTGGTGGCTTGTCCCTCACTTCCGGGAAGCAGTTGTGGCTCCCATAGGGAGCCACAGCTGCTTCCTGCTCCTGCGGCCTGCTCAGCAATAGTCTTAAAGGGCCAGGTGCACCATAGGTGACGTCATATAGGCACCAAATTCAAGTCTCCCCCTATATAAGGAGGTTCCAGAGGACACTCCTGTGCCAGAGTATAGGGTCCCAAACCATACTCCAGTGTTCCTACCTCTAGAGATCCCTACTGCTCGTTCCTGACCCTTGGCTTGCTTGTGACTTGATTCTGTCTCCTCCCTGGTACTGCACCTGGTATTCCGGTTTAGACCTGGGCTATTCTCCGTTATCTGTTTTCGGCTGACCCATGGTACTGCTTGTCTGTCTGGTTCTTGTTTGTCTAGTTCCGACCTGGCTTGTTTACCACTTCGTACCCTACCACACTCCACTGTACACCTGCACTTATACTAAGGAACCAAGTCAGAGCACCGCGACCTGTGTGTTGGATGCAGCTAAGTCTAAACGTCCTTGCGGGGGTCCCTGGTGAATACCGCTGGCTTATTAGACTCCGCATCTCTGTACTGAGTCTAGTACAGGCAAGCATCTATTATCTGTCTGAGAGTTTGTGACAGTTGTGTAAGTAAACCAGATTCAGAATTGATGAAATTGTACTTACAATTTACTTTCAGGTGCTGAAACCTTGCTTTGTTCAATTCACCTGTTTTGTAGGTGAGTTGTGATCTGATTATTCAGTATGAGTTTTGCTGTATAACTTCACAAGAGTTTTGGCACATCCATCTGGTACTGCCAAGAATGAGCAACCAGTTTCTCTACATATATACCCCCAAAAACCCATTGTTGAGGAAAAATCCTCCCTGCATTGTTTTTGCGCTTTGTAAATAGTCTTTTGCCAACTTCGATGATAAGCTTGTCTGATTTTCTGTTATGGCAGGTTCACCACAACTCATTGAGGTATTTGTTCCAGTCAGTGTCAGTTAAATCGAGTTGTTGTTAGTACCACTATATTGGTGTCGGTTTCCCGCACCAACAGTAATTGAACCTTCTAGCTGTCATAAAAAGATATGTGACTTCCTTCAAAACAATTGCTTTTCTGCAAGTTAATGGTTAATATTTACACTTTCTTTCAGTACCAACATGCCTTTCTTCTGTGCAAAAAAAGGAATGGCTTCCTTTTCCATGCAAGGCAAATACCTTCATCATGGTAATAATGCTGGGGTCAGTTTTACGTTTATTAGGAGGTATGCACAAATACACAACAAGTGCAAATTTACCCATAAATTAATGACCCAGCCAGACTAGTTTTGGGCTGTACAAGATACCTACAAAAAGGTAAATGGTTCTGGCAATTGCTGCATTCAGTACCCACATTAACAAGGGGAAAGTATACAACTACACATAGACAGCACTGTGGTTAGATTCTAACCTATGCCAACCATTGTACTATAACAATAATGTTAATATTTCCATAGAAAACGGAGTTACAATTTCTAAATAAATTAGAAAAAGAGGATGTTATGATAAGGTATTAGAGAAAAAGACACCTACAATTATGAAATGATGCAGTTATTATACAGTATTACACATTTAGCATTTCTGTAAAAAAAAAAAAAAAACACAGGAACAGCAAGTACAGTATTTAACAATATTATGGGCCCTATTTATCAATATTTATTTTACTAAAAAAAATGAAAAAAAAGCTGTTTTCACAGCCGTTTCACATTATTTTAATATCACATACATTTTTTTCATTAAAAACTACTCCAAGCACTTCAATTCGTGTATTTTTAGTAAGCAGTTCTCAATTCTCATACTTGTAATGGGAAATGTTATCTGCTCAGATTTACTAAAAATAAATTTTGGAAAAAATAATGAGGAAAGCCCTGTGATAATAATGTCTTCAGATGGCGTTATCCAGGGTTTCCCCTGTTTCCCCGACTCCTGCTCTGCTCTGACAGGCAGAGCAGAGCCGGGAGCTGGCCCCTGTGATCAGCTTTGTGGTCTAAATAGACCACAAGCTGATCACTAAAAAAAAAAACAATAGTTAAAAAAAAAAAAATGGTGATAGGTGCTCCGGTGAGGTCTCTGGGTACTTTAATCAGCTGGTCTCTAGCATCTAACCTGTGTCACAGTGCCGGAGCCCAGAGACCAGCTGACCGGAGTCCCAGAGGACCTCACCGTGCAGGTAAGTGTAAGCTGAGCTGAGGGGGGGAGATCATAATGGGGGTGATCATGGTTGCACGTGGGGGCTGGTGAGCCGGCAGCGCATGCGTGGACCCTTTTTCACTGTATTTTTTGCAAAAAATACAGTGAGAAGTGTATAAAGTGTGTGATAGGATCACTGGTAAAGTGGTCTGTGGCAGGTACATTTGTCCCAGATTCCTGTCATTATGTGTTTTAAATCCCCAGGAGAAAGTCTGCAGTGTAGCAGGCTTGAGTCTCGGCTTTTTGAAAAGCCGGTTTGGGACCTGGGGGTTGTGGGTGAGAGGAGAGGGAGGGCTCCACCCACGGCCACTCCAGGTTTTGGTTCTCGCAGCCTGGTAACAGGCTTGTTAGGGTTCCCACCTGAGAGTGGCCAATATAAGCCTTGTGTGTTTAGGGCTGAGTGTCTCACCTGGGAGAGCAGACAGGGAGTTTGCTCAGAGACACTTGAAAACCTAACTGTGAGTGTTGTGCTGTGCCTTTGTTGCTGGTGAGGGCATTAGGCCCTGCCAGGTTCTGGTAGTGAGGGAACCACCTGTAAAGTTAGAGCCCGGCCAGGGCTAGGATTTATGTTTATGGTTTCTTTTGTTGTTTCTGTTTTGCACAATAAAGACTGGCGCCGACCAGCTTGTACTCGAATCCAGTCTGGCGTACTGTTTCCTGGCTGCTGTGTGTGTGTAAGGAAGGAGTCCCCTACCCAGGAGAGGGACCCCCTAACCTGACTGTGTCACAATATGGTGGAGAATGCGGGCATTCACACACACTGATTGCAGCAAGAGGAAAACTTTCCGTTTAAAAATTAAAGGGAATGACACCCAATTTGTAAGTGTGGAAATAACGCTGTGTCCTTGGAGTCCCATAGAGGAGGCGTCAGCCAATGCTCAGAGAGGCAAGGTTCAGCTTCCAACCTACACCCCAGGACAAAATGGAGGACATTATTAAGGCCTTGCTCCAAGCTACAGCAGCTCAGCAGGAATCTACCAGGGCTCAGCAGGAAGCTACAGGAGCTCAGCAGGAGACGAACAAACTTCAGCAGGAATCTACCAGGGCTCAGCAGGAATCCACCAGGGTGCAACTGTTGGCCTTGGAGACAGCCCAGAGGCAACAACAGGTCGCCATCGCGGAAAACAGCCAGGCCATAAAAGAGGTGGTACAGCACCTGGTCGTCCGGCCCAAAGATGTTAATACTGGTCCTCCCACCACCACTCACTCCATACGAGCCAGTCACTTCCTCCAAAAGATGACTTCAGGCGATGATGTGGAGGCCTATCTCGCCGCATTTGAAAGAACGGCCGAAAGGGAGAGTTGGCCCAAGGAGCAGTGGGCAAGTCTGGTGGCACCATTTTTGTCTGGGGAGCCACAAAAGGCCTATTTCGACTTATGCCTGGCTGATGCCAAGGACTATAAAAAACTAAAACAGGAGATCCTAACTCGCTTGGGAGTCACCTCCTTTGTTCGTGCCCAACGGGTCCACCGCTGGGAGTTCCATATGGACAAGCCTCCACGTTCACAGATGCATGACCTCGTCCATCTGTCCTCAAAATGGCTACAGCCCGAGACGCTGACGGGACCACAGATCGTGGAAAGGGTCGTGATGGACAGGTACCTGCGATCGTTACCTGCGACTCTGCGCAAGTGGGTGAGCCATGCAGACCCTAAGTCCGCGGACCAGTTGGTCGAGCTGGTAGAGAGGTACGTGGCGGCTGAGGAGCTGATGAGTATGCCCCACCGAGCCCCGATGGCGCACCGGCGAACTCCCACAGACACTGGTAAGACTGTTCCAGGGGAGAAGGGTGCTGGGCGGTGGAATGTACCTAAGACTGAGGGTGTAGTACCTGGAGACAGGCCTGCCAGGCCAGGAAGGTTCTTGCCCCGTAAACGACTAGACATTAATATGATTCAGTGTTTCCGGTGTGGTGACTTCGGCCATATTGCCGCTAATTGTTCACTTACAACTGAACCTATGCAATGTGATACTGCTCATGTCTGCCGCAGGGCGTCTTTCTTTGCACAGACAGCCTGTACGGCTGACCGGCAGGCTGAGACTGATAAGCACATGTGTGTACTCACTGTAGATGGCAACCGAGTAGAGGCACTGTTAGACTCTGGTAGCTTGGTGACACTTATAAAAGCTGAGCTGGTGAACCCCTTGAGGTGTAAGGGGAAAACTGTTGGTGTGACCTGCATACATGGGGATACTCGATATTATGTTACTGCCGAGGTGAACATCGAGACACCATGTGGTTCTGCTATAGTTTCTGTGGGTTTGGTGCATGGTCTGATGTACGATGCAATATTGGGGAGAGACTTTGCTCACTTCTGGAAGTTGTGGGAAAGCCGTTTTGTTCCAGAAATGAACAACCCCGATCCATTTGAGAAGGTTGTCGATGTAGTGGAGGAGGGAGTTTCTTCTGAGTCAGAGTTATTCCCTTTTTCTACTATGATTGGCGAACTAGAGAATGCGGAGCGTGATGGTGGCCCGCCAACTGATGTGCCTCCCATTGAGGTGGGAAGTGTTGTTGGGCCAGTTAATCGTCTGCCTGATTTAGAGGTCAGAAGAGAGGTCTTTGCCGTGGAGCAGTTGAATGACCCTACTTTGGTAAAAGCCAGGGAGAATGTAAAAGTAGTTGATGGTAAACCCATAGACCCTGATAGTCCTTTGTCCTATCCCCACATGGTAATGTGTCAGGATTTGTTATATCAGGTGACTAAGAAGGGGGAAGATATTGTGGAACAACTAATAGTTCCCAAAGCCTACAGAAGAACGGTGTTGGATCTGGCCCATGGTCATATAACGGCAGGCCATCTAGGGGTAGAGAAAACCACTGAGCGAATAATGCAGAGGTTTTTCTGGCCCGGGCTCCATAAAGAGGTATCTGACTTTTGCGCATCCTGCCCTGAGTGTCAGTATCATGCTCCCAGGCCACATTTTAAGGGTCCACTAGTTCCATTGCCTATTATAGAGGTGCCGATAGTGAGAGAGCACCTGGAACAGGCTCAACAGGCACAGCAGAGGGTATACAACCGCAAGGCTTGGTTACGCAGCTTTGCTCCTGGGGACAGAGTGTTAGTGTTGGTTCCCACGGTGGAAAATAAACTTTTGGCTAAATGGCAAGGGCCCTTTGAAATCTTAGATTGAGTGGGACAGGTCAATTACAAAGTTTACCAGCCGGGGAAAAGAAAGCCGGAACAGGTATTCCATATAAATCTGTTAAAGCCCTGGAAAGATAGAACGGTACCGTCGGCCGTCCGAGCCCCTCCAGTAAATCCAGGGCCCTTAGTTCCTGAAGTGACAGTGGCAAAAACCCTGTCGGCAATTCAACAACGAGAGGTCAAGGAGTTTCTGGTCAGAAATAGGGTGCTGTTCTCTGACGTACCTGGGAAAACGTAGTATGGGGAAGAAGAAGAAAACTCTCTTGTTGGGGGCACTCGAATGTAAAGGTTATAATAAGAATAATATATAAAAAATAACTTTTATTAGATATATTTTAAAATACCAAAAACAAGTCTGAGCCTGTTACTTATTGGCATTACTGTTGGAATAACAGCTATAAATTATCACAAGCAGAACACGAACATACATAGAACATAAGACAACATATAATACAATACTTATCACAATTGTGTGAAGCTAAGTGAAATATTACAAATAGGTCTATAATTCTCTGTCTCATACAATATTGAGACCTATATAAAACATATACTAGTTCAATGACATCATAATGTCATCATAGCACAATGGCTAATCAGAATTACGGCAGAAGCATACAAGGAAATCTTCTAGAAAAGAATGTGATAATAACCATACAATATTCAATATAGGTTACGTGAGATATCACAGCACAATAACACTGAACAGTAATCAGAGAAATACAATGATAAGGGGGTCAGATGAAATAATAGCTGACCCTGCAAATATCAAAATGAATATAAGTAAATCACAGGTTGTAATGAGAGGCAGATCACACGTAGGTCGCATGTGATGCCACCCAGGTACTTGTAGACAGTAAGGTTATAGGAAAAAGTAAAGCTACTCCTTTATGTGGAGTTTACAAAATAGCAGCTGCTGCATGCCATTGTATAGCCATTGAATGGCATGTGAGCGTACTATAAAGGTACTCCCAGGGTAGGGAATAAGTACAATGAGTATCTGCTGTTGGACTGCGTTAAAAAGAAGGTCCTGGTGTAAACATTGCAGGAACCTCTAATAGGCGCACCCCAATGAGAGTACTCATAGAGACAATAGTTATCGTAATGAAATAACACAGCATAGGTTTGCGATCTGTGCTGCTGCCAGTCATATACCAAAGGTAGTGGTGAGTGGTGGGAAACCCAGATCGCATATGCAGTGATAGGAAGAAAGAGTATGAGTGTAGCTGCACTATGGCTAGTACAGGACAAGTGGAGCTCTCTTGCCCTAAAGGTATTGCAGGGTCACAAACTTGTCTCTGTTGAATAAAGCCACTCAGTGCGCTAAAGAAAGTGTAGTATGAAAAGTACCTGAGCGCTCACCTCCAGGGAGCCGGTGTGTAGTATAGAAAATCTGCCACTAGAAGAGCCTGTCAGTATGCTGCCATGACGAATCCCGCCTGTACACAGCCGGATTCGCGGGTCTGAGACGCGCGTTTCACTGTCGCTTCCTCAGTCAGATGCATGTGGACTGTGATACACAGGTGATCTTTAACCTGCGTTGTGACCAATGGGAGAGCAGGTGCTGTGTGTTGCAGATGCAATACCCTTGTCAATAGATCCAAGTGTTAACTCCCTCTATTGGTCCACAGCAACAGGAGGGAGTGAGTCATAGGAGGGGGGAGTGTTTGGGTTAGATGAAGCTCATAACGATCAGGCTAACAGGCTAAGGTGGAAAACCTGACTAGTAGCTAAAGTGTCTGTCTTGCAGCAAAAATAGTTATGCAAAAATGCTAATACCAAACATACAGATATATAAATAGTAGATATAAATAAGTTTGTATAAAGTGATTAGAATAAAGAAAATGTCACTTCCTCAGTCAGATGCATGTGGACTGTGATACACAGGTGATCTTTAACCTGCATTGTGACCAATGGGAGAGCAGCTGCTGTGTGTTGCAGATGCAATACCCTTGTCAATAGGTCCAAGTGTTAACTCCCTCTATTGGTCCACAGCAACAGGAGGGAGTGAGTCATAGGAGGGGGGAGTGTTTGGGTTAGATGAAGCTCATAACGATCAGGCTAACAGGCTAAGGTGGAAAACCTGACTAGTAGCTAAAGTGTCTGTCATGCAGCAAAAATAGTTATGCAAAAATGCTAATACCAAACATACAGATATATAAATAGTAGATATAAATAAGTGTGTATAAAGTGATTAGAATAAAGAAAATGTCACTTCCTCAGTCAGATGCATGTGGACTGTGATACACAGGTGATCTTTAACCTGCGTTGTGACCAATGGGAGAGCAGGTGCTGTGTGTTGCAGATGCAATACCCTTGTCAATAGGTCCAAGTGTTAACTCCCTCTATTGGTCCACAGCAACAGGAGGGAGTGAGTCATAGGAGGGGGGAGTGTTTGGGTTAGATGAAGCTCATAACGATCAGGCTAACAGGCTAAGGTGGAAAACCTGACTAGTAGCTGAAGTGTCTGTCTTGCAGCAAAAATAGTTATGCAAAAATGCTAATACCAAACATACAGATATATAAATAGTAGATATAAATAAGTGTGTATAAAGTGATTAGGATAAAGAAAATGATACCAAAATAAAAATAAATAAAAATAAAAATTAAAAATATTAAAAATAAAAATAAATATAAAGATAATAAAAAAAAAAAAAAATAATAACAATAATAATAATAACAACAATAATAACAATAATAATAATAATAATAATGAGTAGATAATAAATAATTAATTAATATATGAATATGTATGGTGATGTGACGACAGTGATATATTCTAGAAAAGTGTATACAAATGTGAATACAGATTGTGTGCAGAAATACCTTGACATAAGTTGACATGAAGTATAAGGTAAATACCAAAAGGATATGTTGGATGTATAGAGTGATCAGGAATTAAGGTTATAAAATTGATGAAACATCAAAGTGATGAGAACATGGCTAAGATAAACAAATGAGAAGACAAATGAAAACAGTGTGGGGTAATGAGTATTCAATAATAATGCTGAGATATGTATTTATACATAGAGAATAAGTGTATGTGGAGATGGTGGGAGAGAAAAAAGTGTAAAAAAATGTAAAAAAATATATATATATATATATATTAAGAAATATGTGAAATATCAAGTTTAAGAATTGGTCACTAAAATACTAAAATGATGTCTGTGTTGGAGTTAAGCTTCCAATGATCGTCCATTGCTGCTTGCATATAAAAATTAGTCAGACATGACATAAGTTTTAATGAAAAAAGACCTCTCAGAGAAAGATACTGTAGTTGATCATTTCATTGAGTCCATTAGGGCTCACAGTATTGAGTCTAAAGGTCCAGTTGCTTTCCCTCTGTAGTAATATTTTTGTCAGGTTGCCACCTCTTATGCCCAATCTAATATGTTCTAGCCCAAAGGCTTTCAGATCTTGTGTTGTTCCATTGTGGTATTTTAAGAAGTGTCTGGCGACAGATGTCAGTTTCTTCATTTTAGTGAGGTCGCTTCTTGCATTTTTGATATTCCCCACGTGTTCTAAGATTCTCTGTTTAAAGATGCGACTTGTCATGCCTATGTACCTAAGGTTGCAACTGCACTCCAAGCAGTATATAACCCCCATAGCATCACAGTTGATAAATTGTGTTAGCATGATAGTCTGGCCATATCTATCGATAACGTTATCTTTTTTGGTGATATAGCTACAGGCTTTACACTTACCACATGGGTAAGTACCTTTTAATTTCATCTGCCTTCTGGGATTTCCTACAAAATGGCTCTTTACCAGTCTATCCCTGAGATTTGGGGATCTTCGCCAGCTAAAGGTGGGTTTACTCTCCAGAGAATTTCTCAGATCATCATCCATGAGTAAGACATGCCAATGTCGTGTGACGATTTCCTACAATTCTCGCCACTCATTACAGTAATTTGTAATGAAACGTACTTGGTTTTTTGTTTCACTAGATTTGTTGTTGGAGAAGATCAGGGTGCATCTGCAACACACAGCACCTGCTCTCCCATTGGTCACAACGCAGGTTAAAGATCACCTGTGTATCACAGTCCACATGCATCTGACTGAGGAAGCGACAGTGAAACGCGCGTCTCAGACCCGCGAATCCGGCTGTGTACAGGCGGGATTCGTCATGGCAGCATACTGACAGGCTCTTCTAGTGGCAGATTTTCTATACTACACACCGGCTCCCTGGAGGTGAGCGCTCAGGTACTTTTCATACTACACTTTCTTTAGCGCACTGAGTGGCTTTATTCAACAGAGACAAGTTTGTGACCCTGCAATACCTTTAGGGCAACAGAGCTCCTCTTGTACTAGCCATAGTGCAGCTACACTCATACTCTTTCTTCCTATCACTGCATATGCGATCTGGGTTTCCCACCACTCACCACTACCTTTGGTATATGACTGGCAGCAGCACAGATCGCAAACCTATGCTGTGTTATTTCATTACGATAACTATTGTCTCTATGAGTACTCTCATTGGGGTGCGCCTATTAGAGGTTCCTGCAATGTTTACACCAGGACCTTCTTTTTAACGCAGTCCAACAGCAGATACTCATTGTACTTATTCCCTACCCTGGGAGTACCTTTATAGTACGCTCACATGCCATTCAATGGTTATACAATGGCATGCAGCAGCTGCTATTTTGTAAACTCCACATAAAGGAGTAGCTTTACTTTTTCCTATAACCTTACTGTCTACAAGTACCTGGGTGGCATCACAGGCGGCCTACGTGTGATCTGCCTCTCATTACAACCTGTGATTTACTTATATTCATTTTGATATTTGCAGGGTCAGCTATTATTTCATCTGACCCCCTTATCATTGTATTTCTCTGATTACTGTTCAGTGTTATTGTGCTGTGATATCTCACGTAACCTATATTGAATATTGTATGGTTATTATCACATTCTTTTCTAGAAGATTTCCTTGTATGCTTCTGCCATAATTCCGATTAGCCATTGTGCTATGACGACATTATGAGGTCATTGAACTAGTATATGTTTTATATAGGTCTCAATATTGTATGAGACAGAGAATTATAGACCTATTTGTAATATTTCACTTAGCTTCACACAATTGTGATAAGTATTGTATTATATGTTGTCTTATGTTCTATGTATGTTCGTGTTCTGCTTGTGATAATTTATAGCTGTTATTCCAACAGTAATGCCAATAAGTAACAGGCTCAGACTTGTTTTTGGTATTTTAAAATATATCTAATAAAAGTTATTTTTTATATATTATTCTTATTATAACCTTTACATTCGAGTGCCCCCAACAAGAGAGTTTTCTTCTTCTTCCCCATACTACGTTTATCTATACTCTCATGGGGAGCACCTCCACACTTTACAATATTTTTGCTTGACACCTATACTAGGGTTTGATATTTATAATTGTGGATTTTCATTATTCTTTTGACTAATTATATCCAATATATTATATCCTGTGCTCAAACTATATCCCCCTATTCTCCCCTTCCCTGGTCATTTATGTACCTGGGAAAACCTCGGTCGTTAAACATGACATCATCACTGACCCAGGGGTTAAAGTTAATCTAAAGCCCTATAGGTTACCAGAAGCACCAAGAGAATCGGTGTCGAAAGAAATTAAAAATATGCTAGAGTTAGGGGTTATTGAAGTATCACATAGTAAATGGTCAAGTCCCATTGTGTTGATTCCAAAGCCCGACGGGAGTGTGCGTTTCTGCAATGACTTCCGAAAGTTGAACAGTGTTTCAAAATTCGATGCCTACCCGATGCCACAGTGGAGAAGGAGGCGTTGGCCATAAAGTGGGCGTTAGAGGTTCTCAGGTACTACTTGGTTGGAAGAAAGTTCAAATTGACCACTGACCATGCCCCTTTGAAGTGGATGTCCGAAAATAAAGACAGTAATGCGAGAATTACGAGATGGTTCTTGGCATTACAAACTTTTAAATTTTCAGTGGAACATAGGCCAGGAAGCCAGATGGCCAATGCAGACGCGTTGTCACGCGTTCATTGTTTGGGGGCTTCAGTTGTTCCGCCCCACAGGTCGAAACAAAGGGGGGGGATATGTGATAGGATCACTGGTAAAGTGGTCTGTGGCAGGTACATTTGTCCCAGATTCCTGTCATTATGTGTTTTAAATCCCCAGGAGAAAGTCTGCAGTGTAGCAGGTTTGAGTCTCGGCTTTTTGAAAAGCCGGTTTGGGACCTGGGGGTTGTGGGTGAGAGGAGAAGGAGGGCTCCACCCATGGCCACTCCAGGTTTTGGTTCTCGCAGCCTGGTAACAGGCTTGTTAGGGTTCCCACCTGAGAGTGGCCAATATAAGCCTTGTGTGTTTAGGGCTGAGTATCTCACCTGGGAGAGCAGACAGGGAGTTTGCTCAGAGACACTTGAAAACCTAACTGTGAGTGTTGTGCTGTGCCTTTGTTGCTGGTGAGGGCATTAGGCCCTGCCAGGTTCTGGTAGTGAGGGAACCACCTGTAAAGTTAGAGCCCGGCCAGGGCTAGGATTTATGTTTATGGTTTCTTTAGTTGTTTCTGTTTTGCACAATAAAGACTGGCGCCGACCAGCTTGTACTCAAATCCACTCTGGCGTACTGTTTCCTGGCTGCTGTGTGTGTGTAAGGAAGGAGTCCCCTACCCAGGAGAGGGACCCCCTAACCTGACTGTATCACAAGTGTATAAAGTGAATTCGTCTTGACAGAGGCCCTGATTCAGAGCCACCCACAGCTAATGCGAGCGGCGTAGGATGATGGTCGCGATGGTCAAGACCATCGCGACCATCGGGCTTGCGACGAGACCCTTGTGGTAGGGTCTCATGGCCGCAAGCCCCAGAGAGCTTTCAGCTCAAACAGAGCCGAAAGCTCTCCCACTGACATCACTTGTGATGTCAGTCGGGCCGCCCCCAAACGGTAGGCGTTCCCATGGGAACGCCTCTGTCTGGGCAGCCACCCCCCTCGACCCGCCCACCAAAGGGGGCGTTCTGTCACTCAACATCAACAGCACACCCCCTTTGGTGCGAGACCTGGAGCGACGACGGATTTCCTGTCGCTATCCGGGTCTCGCACATGCGCACGATGGAGCCGGCTCCGTCGTGCGCATGCGCTCTGGGCCACCATCGACCCGGTTGCGAGCGCTCAACGCTTGCGACCGGGTCTGAATCAGGTCCAGAGCTTTATCAAAAGCTCTGTCCCTGTATGCGATATTTGATATAGCCTTGTGATGTATTGAAAATATCGCAATGCAAATTTGGGCAATATTATATTATCACAACCCATCCGTGAATTAGATGCGGATTGTAATTAGTAGAGCCCTCTATAAATTCAGATAATTAGAGCAAGACTGTTGATATAGGGAAGGATTTTAAATGTGTTCTAGTTTGCCAGTCTATAGGACAATGTAATAAATGTTTATTATTGAAGAGTATTCTAATCACAACAGCTTACTGTATATACAACACTAGACAGTTCAATTTTAATGCTGAGTGTGAATTACATGCATTACCGTAAGTCATTCATTAATGACTGATAACAGCAGCCAAGGTGAGGGATTACAACAAGGATGTACAAAGTTAAATACCAGGACACACTATTGACTGCAGTAATGCACTAGCAGGAGCACTGTGACTGCTGTATTTTTCAGTGTATTAGGGCAGGGGAGTTGCTTGTAGCCATGGCATCTGCAGCATGTGTGTGCTACTGCACCCCCACCCTCCAAGTGTGTCAGGTAGGGGGTGTGTCAAGCATGTAGGGGTAAATTAAAGGGAAATAAAAATAAACATATGGGGCAGTATCAAACTGGGTCATGGAGGGCTAGATATATTCCAACCCACTAAAGTAATTCCACCAATTAAAAATAAGCAACACAGTAGTGCACACAATTCACGTTATGCCACACAGTAGTGCTCCTTATTCACATTACGCCATACAGTAGTGTCTTTTTTTTATATTACGCCACAGTACTGTCCCTTATTCGCATTATCTTACACAATAATGGCCACAATGCACGTTATGCCACACATTAATGCCCATTAATTTGTGTTATGCCATAGTAGTGCCCCGTTTTCACATTATGCCTAATAATAGTGCCCCTTATTTACATTATGCCACAGTAGTGTCCCTTTTACACATTATGCCACAGTACTGCCCCTTATACATATGCCATAGTAGTGCCCCTTATTGGCATTTGGCG
The DNA here is from genome assembly GCA_031769625.1 of Taudactylus pleione. Classification (NCBI taxonomy): domain Eukaryota; kingdom Metazoa; phylum Chordata; class Amphibia; order Anura; family Myobatrachidae; genus Taudactylus; species Taudactylus pleione. The sequence continues at coordinate 11,637,970 of JAUIMM010000153.1, read as the reverse complement.
TTAGAGCAGTCAGGAATGACCTCACCAGACTCACCTCTCAGGTTTCTCCCAGTCATGGGTGCTACGACCCAGGCTCTCAGCATCAGCACCCGGCTCAGGCCTCCCCACAGTAGCAGGGACACAGCTGCCACCTTCTCTCCTCTTTGCAAACCGGGCCGGAGGATGTCAGGGCCGGGGTGGTAGATGGGACCCACCTCAGAGGTGGAAAAGAGGAGAACCTGGAGGTGATGATGGGAGGGTACTGCCTCCTCCTCCCTATTTGTTATTGCCCATGGATCCACCATTCCTCCCTTATGTTCAGCCCCAGTGCCGGATTTAGGGTCCTACGCAAAATACCGCCTCGGGGCTACATATTAATGTATATATAAATACATACACTGTATACATTTCTCACACAGCTCTCCCCACTCACTCAGATCTTCCCCCTTCTCACACATATCTCCTCCCCTCAGACACACACAACGATCCCCCTCATTCAGCCCCAACCACAGCTCTCCCCCTTACACAGCTCACCTCCCCTTACACAGCTCTCCCCCTTACACAGCTTACCTCCCCTTACACAGCTCTCCCCCTCACTCATTGTTTCCCCCCTCGCTCAGATCTCCCCCCTTCACACACACAGTTCTCCCCCTCACAAAGATCTCCCCTCCTCACACAGACCAACCCCAGCACACACTCATACACACACAGCTCCACCACTTAACAGAGCTCCCCTCCCTTCATACACACAGATATTCCCCCTTTTACTCAGATCTTCTCCCTCCCTCCTTACTGTAGCAGGGCGCAAGAGATCAGCCATTCGACTGGGAGGGAAGGAGGGAATCACCTGCTGATGAGCTGAGCCTGAAGCACATAGAGATCGGTGCATTTATACGGGGGGGGTGGGGAGCATGGTGATGGCAGTGCCACAACCGTGGCTCCATCCACACCATGCCCCCTGTCTGGAGGCACTGATCTCTTTCTGTGTTTCAGGTTCAGCTCAGCAGGTGCTCTGCCCTTTGTCGAATGCCTGATCTCTGGCTCCTGGAGCATGTGCTCCACTGCAACCACCCTAGCTACTCCCCTGTATTGGGGGGAAATGTAATAGCCTGTCAGATGCAGGCATTGGCAAGAGTTCATCTACTCTGCCTGATGTTCTAAAGTATCAATAATTTAAAAGGCAAAAGCAGATTGTTTTGCCTTTTAAATTATTACCACTTTAAAACATCTGGCAGACTTGCCGGAATTGCCAATGCCCACATCTCTCAGGCTATTACATTTCTTACATTATCTTTATTAGAATGAACTTGTGCATACTTGCCTTCTCTCCCAGGGATGTACAAATTCCTGGGAGTTACCCTGGAAGAGCAGGGCAATGCATGTGCAAGTGGAGAGTGCTGGAGAGGAATCCTAAGGATCCTTGTCTCTGTATATTTTGCGTAGTGTAGCCTATAGTGATGGCTTAGCTATCGGAGCCAAGCTCATTCCAGAGCTTGGTAAATTTGGCAAGAAAGCAGCTCCCATAGGTTTCTATAGAGGGGTGCTTTTGCAGTCACAGTACTCCACGAAAACATCCCACAAATAATAATTGATAAATAGGTCCGTAAAGGGAATTTGCAAGTTAAACCATATTTAAAACTCATATGTGCAATAAAGGCCAGTTTAACATGAGTGAAGTCTACAGTATAGGCACACATCCCATAACCCTATCCAACAATTAACCTCACCAGAAGAGAATTTAAGGGTCTATTTAGTAATAGTAATTTAGTAATATATGTGAAACAGTTAGGTTAGGGGGTCCCTCTCCTGGGTAGAGGACTCCTTCCTTTCACACACAGCAACTGGGAAACAGTACGCCAGACTGGATGCAAGTACAAGCTGGTCGGCGCCAGTCTTTATTGTGCAATATCAGAAATAACACAAAGAAAACATAAACGTAAATCCTAGCCCTGTCGGGGCACTAACTTCACAGGTAGTTCCCTCACTACCAGAACCTGGCAGGGCCTAATGCCCTCACCAGCAACAAAAGCACAGCACAACACTTACAGTTAGGTTTTCAAGTGTCTCTGAGCAAACTCCCTGTCTGCTCTCCCAGGTGAGACAATCAGCCCTCAACACACTAGGCTTATATTGGCCACTCTCAGGTGGAAACCCTAACAAGCCTGTTACCAGGCTGCGAGAACCAAAACCTGGAGTGGCCGTGGGTGGAGCCCTCCCTCTCCTCTCACCCACAACCCCCAGGTCCCAAACCGGCTTTTCAAAAAGCCGAGACTCAAGCCTGCTTCACTGCAGACTTTCTCCTGGGGATTTTAAACACATAGGACAGGAATCTGGGATAAATGTCCTGCCACAGACCACTTTACCAGTGATCCTATCACATATAGCCCAAAACGTTTTTTCTATTACCGATTATCACAGGGATGGAAATGTTTTTTGGACATATTCAACACTGGGACAGATGAATGGTGCTCTGCTCTCCGACGATTCTGGCTGGCAGTGATAAGAAGAGATTTATCACTTTACCAACCAGTCCAAAATTCCCTATGTGAATACATGGCCTGGCAGCACACATGCTCCCTGCAGTGGAAGCTCGGACATTGAGATTTACCCAAAAATAGTGAAATAACAGGAAAAAGATTGTACAATATTAACTTCCTTTAACTTTCTTCATTGTAACTCCAACATATGTTGCCAATGAAAACCATGTGTAATACATTCTAATGCATAACCAACAGCATAAACAATACCAGAAGAAGAAACATTAAAACAATTGTAAAACCATACTTACCACAACTAAGATTGCTTTCTGTTTTCCTTGCCCAGGATGGGATGCTCCAAAAATCATTTTCCCAATTTATAACATTCCCTTTTACATCACAGCTGAGGTTTGCAAGAGCACTTGAATCCATTGCAGTGTCCCATAGGCGGAAGTTGTAAATATCCCCCTCCAGAGGTCCCATTTTGGAAGTATAAGAGCCTAATGTTAAGTTCCCGTTACCTGGAATAGTAAGATCTTTTGCATCTGGACAGGATACAGCATGATAGCTGTTTTTGGTACTCACAAATATTTGTTCTGAATGGTTACTCCAGATAATGCACACTTGTTGAAATGATGTTGTAAAGAACTCTTTATTCCCGTATAAAGGTAAGGCAGAATCAAGTATGCACGGAACACCCAGGATAGACAAAATATATGCATTCCCATTTTTTCCAAAGCTCAAGAGACCAGTGCTAGCACTTTCGTAAGAAAAGACTGTCCAGTTCTCAGTACTGTTGCTGGTCTTGGTAGCTTCAAAGCATACTGTTAGTTCCGTTAGAGCAGGAAAGGAAATTTTGGATGAGACTGATATAATACTGAGACTTTGGTTCTGTGGAACAGTGACTTTTTGGTTTCTTAATGATACAGCCACTAACAAAGAAAAAAAAAATCATATTAGTATCAAGAATAAACTTACAGTACAACACAGAATATTTACTACCTAATGAACTATATATAATTGGTCTCATAATAAAAGTACCCAATCTTTTCTATGTTTGTTATTAACTTTTTGTTTCTGGAGCTCTGCTCATTTTACTTACTGTTACACCTAGTTAGTATGGGGCACATACATTTCATCTTGAATGTGCCACCACCAAGGCCAGTGCAAGTTACTAAAAATAAATTGTAAAAAAATACCTGGGTCTCCCCCGGTAACCGGACTTCTACTCTGCTCTAAAAGGCAGAGCAGAGCCCAGAGCCGGTCTAAATGATCAGCTGTGTGGTGTAAACAGACCGCAAGCAGATACACTGCAAAAAAAAAAATTCACTTACCTGACTCCAGGGACCGGTGGTCGGGGCTCTGGTGATGACTCCCCTCTGGTCAGCTGGTCTCCCATGCTGCACTGCGGCCCGGTCATCAGGTGATCGGGTCCCAGTGCAGTATGGGATAGCTGACCGGAGGCATGGAAGACATCACCGGAGCACTGATGACTGCAGATAAGTGCTATTAAGGGAGGGGGGTCGCTGGGGTGTCTGTGATCGCAGGGGGTGGGGCTTAGTGTCAGGGGCAGGGCTTAGCGCCGGGGGGTAGCAGTGACGTTCAGACGGCGCATTCGCGGGGCACTAGTCACTGTATTTTTTTGGGCGAAAATATCGTGACTAGAGTGCGGAGGGGATTCGCAGGGACAGAGCTTTCTCGCAAGTTCTGTCCCTGCAAGGGATTTGTAGTAAATCCCTGTGATATTGCCGGAATTCGCAATGCGAATTCAGTCGATAAAATCACACTACAATCTGCATTACAAATGCGGATTGTAGTAAATAGAGCCCATAGTGAGAATGGGGGATCTCTTCTGATCTCTTTTATGTACCAACAAAACTAAATGTGTGTAATAGAGTGGGAAAGAGTATTGCCAGTACTGTGGTCCTTGCAGTTTAAATAATTTAACACATAAATACAAACACATGCTAACAATAACCTAGCAGTATGTTTTTTTAACTGTGGGAGGAGAACAAGGAACCCAGAAGTAACCCATCCACACACCAGGAGACCATACAATCGCCATGCAGATAGTCCCCTTGTCAGAATAGACATTATGGCCCCCGGGCTCTGAGGCAGAATTGCTAATATCTGTGCCATTCCTTTGCATATATTACATTTTCATTAATTATGTATCCTGAAACACATTTTGAGATGTTATCCCTGGTAAAAGGAAATTATCAAACAATATCAGTTACCTGTAAAGTAGAGATGAGCGGTCCAGTTTTGGTTCGGATCTTCCCGCCAAGTTTGGAACTCAGAACTAGGTAAAATGTCATCTTTCACCTACAAAGATGACTGTTTGCCCATGAAAGATGATGTTTTTTTTGCCTCATTCTGAGATTTGAACTTGGCGGGAAGATCTGCGCCAAAACCGAACCTCTCATCTCTACTGTACAGTCTGATAGAGTCTGAAGCATGACAAATGTGTTTATAACAGATACAGTGTGTCAACATGCCCCACTTTGTTGAATAAATATTTTGGAATCCCACAATTATGAAAAGAAAAATTGAGCTACCCACGTGGCCTGTACATGTATGGTAAAATACTTATTCTTGTCTGTCCTCTATATTTGGGTTTATCAGGAAATTAAATTATCAGAAATTAATGTTTTGTGTATTAAAGATTTTTGGTCTTTAAAAAAAAAGGGGAATTCAAAGAAAAAGGGGCACATGGGGCCCCCAGACATATTTGTGTGGTTTAGTAATTACAACTTACTTTATGACATAATTAATCTGGCCTTATATAACAAGTTGAATTAAACATGTTTCCAACATTAGTTGAGTCAAAGCTAATTCATTTAACTATAAATGAGAAATAATGGATAAGATAAATATCTAGCTGGCATGTCTTTGATCAATAAGAGTTAGTTGAAACATGTGAGATAATTATAGGTTGGCATAGTTTGACATAGGTTAATGAAAAGCAGCCTAGAATCTAGGAGATAGTCTAGTGAAAAGCAACTTCCCTATGATTGAGATGATTAAGTGTCTCCTGTTAAATATCTACAAAAAAAAGTTAAAATTAGAGATGTACAGTTCGGTTCTACTCGGTTCTTTTCATCTAATTAGCACAAGCTCGGATTTATCTTATTGACTTTCTAAAATATATGAGAGCCAGATAGCCAATAAGATTTATTTTTCAGATCCATACTAAACCAAGCCAAAACGGAACCACTCATGCTTGTGAAAACAGAAGGTACATCAGCAACCAATTGGGGCAATTCTGCAATTTGCAGAAAACTGTGTAAAAAATCGGTAATGTATGGGTTCACCGTTTGCCTATTCTGACCAAAAAGTGATCGGAATGGGTGAAACAGGTTGGATTTTACAGACCAATCGGGGCTGTAGATTGCTAGTGTTTGCAAACTGTTACTAGTATTTTACTAGTAAAATGGGCACTTTCATGATTCGCATCTCTGATCTTTGAATGAAAAAGATCTGCAAATCACAGTAAAATATCGGCAATGTGTGGACACATATTGGTGGATTGGAGAATTGGTAAATAGGGGGGAAAAATGAAGAATCTGTGAATTTTTTTGGTGATTGCTGATGTATGGGCACTTTAACAAATTAAGTTTTATTCTTCTCCACAATGACTCTTCAGTATCTTTTTTCTAAACTACCCAAATGTCTTCTCCTAATCCTTCGCATAATATGTCACTGGGCAGTCAGCAAAGCTACAGTAGCCTGCTGCATAAATGTCAGTTTGTATTAAGTTTTCATTAAAAATATATCAGTTCTTTTCTTGGTGATGTGTTAAATTTGACCACGCAAATGTAGGATAACACTGTTAACAGTCCATAGAATAAATACTTTACAAAATCAAATACGCTTCTGATCCACTCTCCCTTTTATGCTCATTAGAAAATTTGGATTGCTCATCGAGAACTGACAGCTATGTTGTGGCTTCCCTATACTTATTCATACTGATTGTAATATTTATTTTGCAACATTTAAAATAGATTATCAATTTTGAAGGTGCCTCATGCTAAAAAATGCTACTTTGTACTGTAATAGTAACTTCTCATTTATCAGAAAACACAAAGCTAACTTCTTCCTGAAAAGCTCTGTGGAATGAAGCAAAAATGTAGCAGATTTTAAAAATGTCTCTTATTCAGCAGAATTTTCGAAACTGTTCCATGACGTTTTTGTTTTATTCTGCATATTTTACATGTTGCCAATGGAATTTGCCCTTAAGTGTTCATAGTCAAACCCCACCACATAGCAGGATGTTGTTGTTTCAGCTCTTTTCATAGAAATACAAATTTATGAATACAGTGCAGAAAGGCATTCCATAGAACAGTGGTTCTCAAACTCGGTCCTCAGGACCCCACACAGTTCACGTTTTGCATGTCACCCAGCAGATGCACAGGTGTATTCATTACTCACTGACACATTTTAAAAGACAGGTGGAGCTAATTAGTCCATTTGTGATGCTGTGATGGGACCTGGAAAACATGCACTGTTTGGGGTCCTGAGGACTGAGTTTGAGAACCTGTGCCATAGAATATTAGACGTGACCTACTTGTATGCTGAAGTACAGTAGGCCACACTCTATAATTACGGAAAGCTACTGTATAGCAAAAAGTTTACTTACAATTGTAGTACTATAATGGCTGGTGCAACGATTAGGGAAACCAAAGTGGTCACCTAGGGTGCTATGGTTTAGGGTATGCCGAAAACACTGAATTAACTTAATGTTACTTATTGAGTGTTTTTATTGTCCATACAATGGCTCCACATGAAACTGAGCACAGCCAAGGGACTGGGAGTGATGGGCTGGGAGTGGAGCACTATGCGGGTTCTATTGACTATATATGCTCAATGGTGACAATGCTAACAATCATCATGCCCGCACGAGGATGTTGATATGGTTGTATTGTCAATATTAAACATGTCGACATGTTTATAATGCTGACATTGACCAATGTCCACATTTGGCATGTCGACACAGATGTTAGCATGTTGACATTGTAGCATTCTTCTGATTCTGCTCCTAATATTAATCAGAAAATCCTACCCTAAACAGTAACCCTAATGGCAACCCTAACCCTAGCGCTAAGCTTTCTAGAAATGTTGACAATTTTGCAGGTGTCAACATTAATGATGTCGGCATTGTGAATGTCATTATGCTGTATGCTGACATCATGACTGCATAACAACTGTGCTATGATGTGTCAGCCATTCTCCCAGTAAGGGAGCAAAGTATGCTTTCTTCTTTCTCAACTGTTAATGTAAAAAGCGTGGAGTAGTGGGCTGCAGCTTCCAAAGGGCTGTGTGCCTAGGGACCTTCTGCTGGCTATCGACAACTATCACAACTACACTATAGACTACAGTATCCACTACTGCATATTGGTTTCACACCTAAGTTCTTTCTTGCAAATTGAAATCAGTGTTAAAAGTAGTTTCATTCACAATTAATTGTAACATGGAAAGAGGTCATCATTATCATTTAATCTGGAACTACAGTATGCCTACATTCATACTTAGAAGTAATATCATATACAAAATAAATACTTAAATACAAAAACTACATTTCTACTTACCATGGCTATACGTTACACTAAAACCTTTTTTCTGGATACTAAAGTCACTGATAAAAGATAATATCATCTCATTTCCAGTTGAATTAAATGAGAGGCCTTTTGCTGTGATTCCGCAAAATTTTGAGGTGGTATCTCCATTGTTTATTGACAGTGAATCGTACATGCAGTTCTGAGCTTCTTCAACATCAAAGTCCACAAATGTAACATGAATGATAAATCCAACTGGAGCGAGTAATGTCCACTTGCAATCCTGGCTGTTGGGATACAAATCGGGATAGCATGGAGAGGTGAAATATCCAGAAGGAGCAGTCAGCACTAACTTGCAGTTTGCACAGCATAATACTGTTGGAGATAAAAGAAAAGGAACTAATGTTAAAAAGAATCAACAGAAATAGATCAGGAAATCTGACACATATAAGGCTCTATTTGCTTTAGGCCAGTAAACAAGACCACTGACAATATGCTGCATAGGCTTTGATTTTGCTTTATAAATGATATTTGAAGTTGCCTCTGGGGCTACTACCTGCAGCTGCTCTTATGGGGCTCTACCTGTTCTGTAAAACTGGTAGTGTACAGGTAGGTAGTGAAGAAGTCAATTTGATGCCACAATGATTTTAGCCCTGGAGACATTCCTGGAAATGTTTTTTCAAACAGGTTCATTAACTACATAACATATACAGTACATACATGTGGCATTTCATTAAGCAACTTGCCCTCTCTTTGTAGTCTTAATTCAGTGACATTGCTAGTACGTAAGAGGGGATGTACTCAGCATACCGGGCGTGCGTGATGGCTACAAAACCTTGTTAACATACTAGGCATTGAAAACAAATAGGAGCTCATGAAATGTTTCTCATTCGCGTTGTTAGAGAATACACAGTGAAATCTTTTGAGCTGATATGTCAACACAAACATAACAGAAGTAATAGAAAGCTACATGAAAACCACATTAAAAACCTAATCAAATTTTGGAGAAAAATAACAAAATTGACACAACAGCACTTATATTCAAGTATGAAAGCATAAATTAACATTTTACGTACATATCATTGAAAAATAAAACATATTATTAGTAAATGGCGTTTATGAACTGCTTTAAACTTTGAAATACAGAACCTACAAGATCAACATTTCACTGTATTATCACTTGAGTCAGTGCAAAACAACTTTAAAACTACAGTACACACAGAATTTAGTAGTCAAAGAGCAATTAAGCTATTTAACATGTGAATGTCTAATACACTGGACCATTTACATATGAGTCTTGACCCTGGTGCATTCACAGCAGCCAAACAATACTTAATAATTGAATTATAATATGTTTCATTGATCTCTATGATAATCACTTATCACATTTATATTTGAATACAGTAAATAGAAGACAGGGCCAGCTCAAGGGCCACTGAAGCAGATAGGCCACACAAGGGTGCCACTCTATAGGGGGCTCAGTGACGCTATAGGAAAAGTGATGGGAACTAGCCATGGCTTCATGGGGATGGCCTCACAGTGACATAATATTTATATGATAGGAGCACCTTCGCTGAGTTCAGGAGGGTGTCGGGATGGCCATTGGTAAGTTAACCATCGATGGTACCATTGGTGGTTGACATTGATGGTATGAAACCAATGATGGTTTCATCCACTAATGGTCATCCCTGTTTTACACTATCCGGGCAGCGGTCCAATCAGAAAATGGGGGGCGGGTTTCATAGGTCATGTCAGGAACGTAGCTAAGCTCCGTGTCCCGGCACATGGAGGAAAAATAAGACATTGCTTGGCTCTGTGCCATCGATGGCAGTGAATCATTGGATCTCTGCCATTTATGGCAAAAACATCAGCCATTGATGGTTGTTAACCAATAAATGGTCAATGGCCAGCCCTAGAGGGAACCATGCTACCAAAGTAGCAGGGCCAGAATGCAGAAGGCTGACTTCTAAACTCCATTGCCATTGCAACAGGACCAGGAGTGCCTCAAGAGCCGGCCTCTCCCTGCACCCAATCACGATGCCAAACACAAATATTGCTATCTGCACTGCCGGGATGGACTGTGGGAAGTCTGAATCTATGCTTCCCAGCATTCCCTGTGAGCCAGCCAGTAAGGTACATCAGGGGAATGTGATATACCGTCACTGCTCTACAGAAGAAAACAGGCACTAAAGTTTTTGATGAATGCAGCTGAGCAATGAATGGAACTGCCATCTGTTTTCACTTCCCTTGTCCTCCACACATTACTGCCCTAACAACTGTTTAGATAGCTAGTTTGGTGTTGCTTGCCTTGTGTAATATATGGGTGGAGGGATCTGATGGCAAAATTCAATGCATGGGAAAAGGTCTGAAGCCACAAAAAAGGGCATTTGGGGGTCTCTATCTGGGGTATAAGGTGAATGTGGAGCTTTAACATAATGGTTGTAACCCTATTGAGGTTTGGATTCAATTAAAGGTACAATGCCCCCCTCCTCCTACCTTGGCCTCCCACTCCAGTATTTCCAAAATGCTGGGGTAAAATGTATAATAGAGAGCATTGTTCTTTATGGAGAATGTCTCTACCATACATAGTGTAGATGATGGAATGGGTCAATGGATCTCTAATACTGTCATTTTTTTTTCTATCATGGTCCATTCCAATATTCACTATGAATACATTTGCATTTTTCGCACATTCTCCATAAGAATGAATAAAAGCAAAGCAGTTTGGGCAATTTAGAAGCTCAGTCCTCTCTCCTAAACCTTTTTCAACATGAAAAGACCTACAGTAAACAGGATTAGTTCCCCGCTAGACCAGTGTTTTAATTAATTTAAGATTTTAATTCTAAATTTATGACATTTAAATGTATGTCAGGGTTTCTGTTTTGGATAGTAGTAAATTAGTTTACTTGTCCTTTAAATAATGTCCTTCAGTTTTACTAATTGGGCAGTTACTGTAGAGTATATAATGTTCTAGTCCCTTTTAACGTGCCTGTTTAGACAGAATATGTAGTTTCTAATTTGGCTGCTGGATAAATCATTAAAAAGTGTCTCTTAACAAACAAGTGCATAAAAATTTTGTTGACAAACTTGCTCAACAGGTTTTATTGCAATGAGCAATTTTCACACAAGGTAGGCATGAGAACACGTCACGTTGACGTGACATTTACTGAAGTCACTGAATGCATGTTCTTCTACAAAAACCATCACAATAGGGATGGAAGAGTGATTCAATCTACAGGGACAGTGGATGACATTGTACTTACATTCTTGGCACCGGAAAAGAGTAAGGTGCAATTTGTGTTGAACATACAGATGTGTGCTTATTATCCTAGCATTTTTGCATCATGTGGCACGCAGGGCCGGAGCTTCCATAAGGCAGCTTTAGGCAGCTGCTTAAGGGAGCTGGGACTTGAAGGGCAGCCCACTAAGGCTATCTGGGCCATTGGCCCTGAGACGGGGGTGCAACGGATACTTATTGGGAGGCCTGGCATAGCCACAGGTGCTGAGGGACACAACAGTGGAATATAAGTGGAAGCTGTGGGAACCCCAGGGGTGGAAGTGTACACTAGGCTAATCACTGACAGCTACCATCTGCACTGCCTCCTTAGGAAGGACTGAGCCCACTGCCTGCTGCTGGACTGCCGTTCAGAGCCTATGTGGCTCCAGCAAAGTCCACCTCAACTCCATGCTGCTGTGCCAGATGCAGGGGGGAGTGGCTCCCCTACACTTTGTGGTGTCAGGGGAGGGGACCCGCTGCCAACTGAGAGATGGCCAGGTGTCCGGGTGATGGTTCTGGACGAGCAGAGCCAGAGGTAGCAGAAGCTGAAAAACTAGAGCTCAGATCATGATCAACACCCTGACTAGACTAGCCTGCCTCTTTCTTCAGGGTGAGTGCTGCCTGAGACCCCCAGCTCCATATATATATATATATATATACCCCCATCTTTATATATACTCTCAGCCACACATATATCTATACAGTATGTGTGGCTGCCTGTATCCCCCCTACAATACAGCCTGCCTGGGGGTTAGGCTGCCTGAAACCTTCATCTCTCTCTCTTGCTCTCCCTCTCTGCCTACAATATAGTCTGCCTGTGGGTCCCCTCAAATGTCGCACATTGTGGAGTTTTTTATACCTGAGATGCCACCTCCACACTTTCACCCGAAGGTTTGGTAAGTGGGTATTGGGGGCGAGGCTGTATGCAGAAGCCTTGCCTAGGGTGTGAAGAAACCTTACACTGGCCCTGTTGGCATGAAATGCATGGCGCGACTTAGGGACTATGAAAAGCCTATGAGGGCTGGGGCTGCTGTCAGAAATGGAGGGACTAGGACAGATATGATGATATCTGTTGCGGTCCCCCTTCATACATTCAGGGGCTCTTTAATATTTGCAAATATCCCACAAATATTATTTGATAAATAAACCCCTATGTTCAGGAGTGTAAAATATACTAATGATTTGTTTTACTATTTTTCTAATAGCATGGAACATAAACAAGCCACAATTATTATTTTTATATTCTTGGATATATAATACATATGATTTTATTAATGTATCACTACAGTACATATAAGATTGCAGCTAAATTTTGCACAAATAGAGGCTGTTTTGCCTAGGTTTTGGTGATACAAGGTGGGATGCATCGCATATTGCATGCGATACATCCCGCCACTTATCTCATGCACAGTGGCTAATATTATTAAGAGCTGTCTTTTGCGTTGGGAGGACCTCCAGGTTTATGACCTAAGAGTCCTCACAACAGCATTCCAGGTTTATGACCTGGGAGATCTGGGATCTGTAGATGGCGTTGCCTATTGAGCACAAGCTCCGGAAAGTTTGGCTTTCCAGAACTTGGTGCATACCAGCACATTGCAGCCCCATAGAATTCTATGGGGCCTGCAGTGCAGGTGGGCCGCAGCGGAAATGCCTGATAAAAGCATACAGTAGCTGGGATGATTATAGTTAATTATCACACTCACTCATATAGAGTACATGTAATTAATTTTCCAAGATTAAGTTGGATCTTACCAAAGAAGTAATAACATAGCATTTATCAAGTTTACAATGTTCATTTCAATTGTGTTAAACTAGTATTTTGTTCTGTATTAGTTTTTAATACAGTGCTTTTCAATTGATTAAAAACTCTACACTAACTAATAACAGTTACAGTATATGTATTTACACAGATTTTTCCTATTAAGTGACAATATGTTATTCTCTTTCAAATGGGATCAAAAGTATTCACAAACATAACAGCATGTTCATATGGTTTATAAAAAGAAAATAGTATTAAAACAATGTAAGTCAGAAGTAATAAAGAAAAAGTCAATAATACAGTGGGGCCCTCTCCAGAACTATGCTTTGTCCTTGTGTGGATTGGCAGTTTTCCCTTAAATTAAATTACATTAGTACATTAGTAACCAAAGAATATGAAGGTTCTAGAAAAAAAAAAAAGAAATCTGCCGTGGAAAGTACTGTTGGCCAAAATTGAGAAAACTGCTTTTAATAAAAATTTTATTGTAGTCTTCAGGGTATATTTCTTTGGATAAACTGCAAACAAAAGTTTTCTTCTGGTATGTGTAAAGTCCATTAAACAATATTATTAGTAATGACATTTTGATATGTGTAGCAGCTCTAGAGGCTTACATTCTGACCCAGATCTGGTCATGCAAGACGTGGTGAGGAAAGGGTTCCATGTCTCCTTTATGCTGAGTTTGATTCACTTGTGATATTCACAAAGCATTAGTGTAAGAATGGCTTTTTTAAGTCATTTATATGTAGTATATTAGTATTATATTATATTGTATTATATATATTATTATATTGTATTAGTATGTATGAAAACATTCCCTTCCTTGCTAAAGCTAGGTATACACTATGCAATAATGGGCTAATCAGCCGATATTTCTCTGCTCGGTCCGATAATCTCAGAGTGTGTACGCAGCACGGAAGGCCGATTATCGTTCTAAAACCAGTAGGGTCAAATGATTCAATCTGCCCTGCTGCACGACATTTCTGCAAAACAATGAGCCAATATTGTGCATATGTTGTACTGTGTATGACTTTCTGATCATTTGTCTGAAGTTGCTACCGAAAGTTCATTTAAAAATGTTACCTTTGTGGTTATGCGTATTTAAATCTGTAGTGGTGTGACTTATGTTATCTCATGTGAAAACAAACAACTGTTATGGTGATTAATATATGACTGCATTTGATGTGAAACAGTCTTCAGTGATGTACTAAAAATAATGTAGATCTTCTATTTATGCCTTATCATTATGCTTAACAAGAAGTGAGGTGTACCTTTCATCCAAGTATGTATATAAACCCCTGTCTTCTATGCATTCTTTCATTGAGAATTGGTTAGTGAACAGTACAAACTGTGTATACAGTGTCGGGTGCAATTAACATATAGGGATGTATTTAAGAACAAGCCATAACTCCTGTAGCACTCGCTAAAGAGGTTATGAGCTCCGCGGAGTATTTAGCAAACAGCGGTATGCTTAGTCAGCAATGGGGACGCAGCAAAAGTCTTCTGGCTTCAGCGAAGGCTTTGCTGAGTCCCTGCCGGATTGAAGAGCAGTGATCATACACAGAAGGGACATTGCACATACACATTAGTCATTCTGTGGGCATTAGTGGTAGACTGACAAAAACTCAGGAGGAGGTAGACACCGCTAGACCTCGCCAAACAGGTGAGTCGTGTTAAATACCAGCAGCATATTTGTTAGTATCAGTGTAATAATAATAATGTGATAAAAGGATCCCATAATGTGCATTAAATATAATTCCTTAGACTACCCCATAATGGCTCTCTATACTTTGACATTACTTCACCTGATGTGAAACTGATTTCCCTGCTACTTTATCATACCATCTGACTTGAGTTTTGTCCTTTATTGCAGGAGTTATTGCAAGCTCCCCATATCCTGTAAGGTTCTAGCAACATATAAATGTCCTGACCACAATTTAGGGACCATTTGTTATGAATATCTGACCATGTATGCAGAGACACTATATTGCCATGACGATCTTTACGACAGATAAGTTCAGGTGTATAGCTAGGCATGACAATTCTTTAGCAATCAGCAAGCCTCTATTGTAGCCACAGAGGCTTAGTCAGCCATTAGAGACCATGTAACTGACCCTCAAATAGAGAAACAATGTATAATCTGAATGCACAGTCTAGAAGCTTATCCCTGGAGAAGGGGGTGGGCCCTCAGGCAGCTTATTCCTTATTGGTTAAACAGATCAAATCAAAATAAAACAATTAAGGAAATGCTTTGTTATCAGCAAAATGATTCTATCTATTGTGTGAATATAGTTTCACAGCAATATGAGGGTTCACTTTTCTCGGAGTGTTGATGAGCCGATAAACAAAATGTTACGTACAGTTCCAATACATTTTTTATTGAAATGAAGAAGTTCTCACGGCTTGCAGGTGTCACAGTTTCTGTATTTACAGAGAGTAAAAGCAACAGTAACATACATAGTAATATCTACCAAAATGGAAGGGAATCCATAAAAAGAATTGCAAATATGATTTTGCAACTCAACATATTTAGTACATTTGAATATTTTGGATTGTACACCACTTAAAATAATAGGGTCTATTTAATAAACAAAAATATGACTTTCCTCCAGCATGTTAGCTGGAGAAAGCCATACTGTACTTTTGTATTCTCTGGAGAGGGATGTACTAAGCTTCGCATTATGGATGCGGTACATCTTGCCACTTTTCGGGTACATACCGGTGTTAATAACGCTGGTATGTACCTAGAAATGCAATTCGAATCACAAAGGACAGCTCTTCCAAAAAGAGCTGTCCTTTGTGAAGAGGGGACGTCTGGGTTTATGACCAGAACTCCCTCTGTGCATGCGTCGTATGATGCACATGCCGCAGGGGATGCTGGGAAGGATTCAATTGGATCCCTCTCACAGCAGACTGTGGTAAGAAGACCATGGGTTTCAATTGGGCAATGAATTCTGCAGATGGTGTTGCCCACCGGATCCAGGCTCTGGAATGTATCGCATTTCAGCTTGGCACATATGGGGAATGCAGTCATACAGGGTTTTTTCGGAGCTACTTGAAAAGTGCTGAGAACTCACTGGACATAATGGGGGATGTGCAGAAATTGTATATATATAGATGAGAGAACCCTAACATACTTGCCAAGTCAGGGAGACTCCCTGAAATAGTAGCAATCTACCTGACTCCCTGAAGAGTCCAGCAATCTCCCTGATTGCACCTTACCCCATTATGTAGCTTTTACATAAAAAAAAACCCTAGAGATATATAAATTCAAATGGAATCATTACTATCATTTCCCTGCATTGTTTATAAGGCACAATGATCACTATGGCTATATGTATTTTCTGAAAAGTATCAGTGTGTTCGTAGATCTTACTGCTTTGGGGTTGTAAATTAATTTTATGGCACACCTCTCAGCAGGCCCGCCAAGAGCCGTGGCGGGCCCCTGTAATAGGGGGCATGGCCTAATCGCAGGAGGCGTGGCCACGCCCCCTTGCTGAGGAAAAAAAAGATTTGCAGCGCCGCTAAGCGGCGCTGTGCACTGGGGAGGGGGGGCGCTCTGAGCCCCCTCAGCCCGGCGCAAAGCCAGGGGGGCGCGATCACTGTGATCGCTCCCCCGCACAGGCATAGGAGACTGCTGTGGCTGCTGCTCAGCAACCATGAGCAGTCTCCCACTGCAGCTCAGCACACGCTGTGTGCTGGGCTGCTGTGATGGGGGGAGCGGATCCTGACCCGCCGGACCCCTCAGGAAGCCCAGGTAATCTGTACCCGCTCCCCCCCTCTCGGCGCCCCTGCTTCTCAGAAGTAGCAGCACTTTATCGCCGCACTCATAGGGGCTACTTCCACAATCTCCCTGAAATGCTTTTTCAAAAGTAGGCAAGTATGTCCTAACCTTATCTCTAGATGGCATTATATGTCTTCTTGCCTACACAAACGCCGTGTGTTCTCTTCCTTCTGTCCTCCTCTGCCCTGGCAGGCTTCCTCTCCTCTGCTCCCCCCGGCTGGCATCATGATCAGTTACCAACACTGAAAGGTGCATGCGCAGGGCATGCAAACATCTCTCTTAAATGTGAAAGATGTTTGAAATCTCCTCGCCGGACAGCCCTTTACGGCAGACAAGTTCAGGGGGCCATCCCAGCACTTAAAGAGATATAAATATGGCAAAAGTTACAAAACGAAAAGCTGCAATTTTTTTGTGCTGCTTTTCACTTTGTTATTTAAATAGACCCCAATGACATTTAAATAATTATTCCCTACTCTATAACCAGTCCATGCTTGCGAATTCAGGTGAACAGTGGAAAATATATAATATTTAACACAACCACGTGTTTCATAAAAACATAGTCAGTAATGCACAGTAATTTTTAAACATAACATACAGCTAAAAAGGTGAATATTCAAGCTCATAAATAAGTAGTACATTTACATATGTTCAATGTAATGTAGCATTATAATATGCATATGATTATGAAAAAGCCCTCAAAAATCCCTTTGTGCACTTGAACACAAATACATTTAAAGGATGCAAATCCTGTGGTAGACCTTGTAGAAAGAAGATGCCTGCATGTGATTACCATGTTACAGACACTGGGCCTGATTCAGAGCCGGTCGCTATTAGCGCTCGCTCGTTCAGAAAAAGGGGGTGGCTATTCAAATGAACCGTTCGCTCTTTGCGGTCTGTTGCCGCCTCTATGTCTGAACGAGCGAACAAAACAAGCGGTCGTTTTTTTGATAAAAACGCCCCCTGGCCGCTCGCATCATACTTCATGTCCGCTATTTATTAGATTAATCGAGTACATCGGACGGCGTATGAACTGCTCGCTATTCTTGTGGTTGGTTTTTCCTACCACAAATTTGCGAGCAGTTCTGACTATAAAATAACCCAGTGACGTGGTCAGTGACGCTGCTGTATTAATTATGCACACCCATAAAATGCCCGTTTTGACCTTTAAGCACGCCTGCGTTCTGATCTCCACTCCCCGTTTTCAAGCACCTTCCCCTGTTACCACCCACATACGCCTCCTCCTGTCACTCATATTAGCAGGCATTCGCTATTTAGCGAACAAACGATTTTCGGCCGCACTGACTGGTTCGCGCATGCGTATTACGATCCGTACGCATGCGCAGTTGGGCAAACATCGCTCGGAACGAACGAGCGGCCGCTTACGAGCGGCTCTGAATCAGGCCCACAGTTCTGATTCTCATCATGCTGTTACCCAGAATGCCTAGCATAATTACCCAGAATGCCCAGCATACACGTCTGAATCAGCATGTCACAATATTGTTTTTATGGAACAGAACATACTTCAGGTGATATTATTGAAGCTAACTAGGATTATACATCACTGTTGCTATAAAGTTACTCACTTTGGTAGTGTCCCTGTACTCAAGTGTCAGGTTTCTTTGGCACCCTATTTATATAAAAACAGAAAAGCCCACAGTTTTCCCTATCTTCTGTTATTCATTAACCCTGTGTCAGACACACCTCTGGGACTCCCAGGTTCGGGCGCAGGGCGCCTGACAGTCGCCTGACAGTCGCCTGTTATAAAATCGTCATTAGCACCTAATTAGCTCAATTCTAACACTCTTAGGGCTCTATTTATTAACATTATTTTTACTAAAATAAAGTGAAAAAGGGTGTTTTCACACCCTTTTCACATTATTTTAGTATCACCTATAGTTACTACAGGGCAATTGGAGTAGAATTCATAAAATTCTACTCCAACTCCTAAGTATCACTTATTTTTAGTAATCAGATCGCATTTCCCATAATTGTAATGGGAAATGTGATCTGACCAAAGTTACTAAAAATAAAATGTGAAAAAATACCAGGGAAAGCCCCGCGATCATGGGACGGGGCTTAGCGCCGGGGGGGTAGCAGCGGTATCAGGTCGGCGCATGCGCGGGCACTTAGTCATGGTATTTTTTTGCAAAAATACCGTGATAAGGCTCCGAAGGGGATTCGCAGGGACAGAGCTTTATCGCAAGCTCTGTCCCTGTAAGGGATTTGTAGTAAATCCCTGTGATATTGCCTGAATTCGCATTGCGAATTCAGTCGTTAATATCACACTACAATCTGCATTCAATATGCGGATTGTAGTAAATAGAGCCCTTAAAGTGATCAGTGACCTTCATTAGGATGTACAAAAAGAGAATATATGGAAATCTGATTCACAAAACCACATTTATTAACCTTAAAGCAAGTAAAACAAAAAATACTAAATTTTAAGAGGCGCAGTGTGCCTAAGAGGCCACCCTGGACAAACCTACATATTTCTGCAAAATACCAACAACCTTTGTAATTTTCATTCATAAAATGAGCAAAATATACAAAACTGTGAGAAAATAAAAAGAAATACGTACCGTCAAAAGTCGGATGAGTTTGGGCACAATGAGCCTGAGAGGCCAGGAAGGTCACTACTGCACTCCACGCAGGTGGTGGGAAAGCTGACTAGGGGGGTTTCAAACACCACCTAGAGATAGGAAGGTACTAGGAGGGGCAGCCCTTGTGGCGGAGAGGTGAGCAAGAACAGCTTTGTGGTGCCTATCAGGCCAGCTGCGCCTGACGCAGGGTTAATAATTATATTCAGAGGAACTTCATAAATGAAGTAATCCTGCAAGTTGAAATACAATTTTCTCTTCCTTTTTAGAAGAAAAGTGTCAAACAGATCACAATAAGGGGTCTATTCATCGTACCTTAAAGTAGGTGAAAATATTATTTTTCACCTCCCTTTGAAGGAATAAAATAACCTGGCTATTTATTATAAAGGTAAGACATGATATATAATGGATACTGTGGGGTCCATTCATAATCCCTTAATGGCCCGTTGCAAATGTGGAAACTCTAGCTTCCCCCTATTTAAGATAACTGGCCATTCATCATCAGTGGTCCCATAGAACCACCTGATATTCAGCAAACTCCAAAAACGTAAAGATTTTGTTGTTTGCCTGCAAGCCCAATCACCATCTTCAGATGGTGCTTGTTCTCAGAGCCCCGTGGCTTCCTATTGGAAGCAATTGGGGGGATGCAAAGATGGATCTGTGCGGATCCCTTTGTCACCTCCTCACTGCCTCCCCAGCGGCTTTGCACATGCATGACCTCAGGTCACACATGAGCACAAGCCGGCGATGGGGACAGGTAAGTAACGCTGCTTCAGAAGTTGCAGTGTTACTGATCATAGGGACAGCTGCTTTTCGGAGCAGCTGTTCCTCCACTGGAGCAATGCTGACTTGCTCCAGTGATAAGTATCCCCAACAGAGAGGTGGATACTTCATCCATGTGGCCCCTAGCAGGGCCGTAACTAGGGGGGGGCTGAGGGGTCATGTGCACCGGGCGCCATCCTCCAGCGGCACCGGCCACATACTTCTTTGTGCTGGAGGTCTGCAGATAGAGACCTCCGGCAGTGGTGCGCGCCGGACAGGGGTCACTGAAAGTCGGCGCAAGATCCCGCCCTCCCTCCTCCCCTCGGAAGTTAGGGTAAGAGCTCAGGGGGGGAGGAGGGGGCGGAGAGGGACGGCAGTGCTGCACAGGGCGCACTGCCGTCTAGCTACGACGCTGCCCCTAGTGATGAATAGACCCCTGTATCTCCTGCTTAGCTTGCAGTCCCAATATGGCCCATTGTTCCTGTACATTAGTATGGCAACCTTCACTCATTAAACTCCAAAACTGAATGGTTTCTGAGTTTGATTGTGGAATACCATCTGCAGATGGCGTAAGTTTCTGGAGCCCTGTTCCTTACTATTAGAAGGAGGTCCATGTTGCCATGAGGCCATGGCCGCCCACTCTGTGAGAATGCATGAACTCAGTTCATATCAGCATAGTAACACTGCCTGATTTGACTACAAGCTACTAATTAGTGGCAGAATCAACAGTGTTAGGGGCTCATAGGGACGGCCTGCTTTTCAAAGCAGCTGTCACTGTACTGGAGCAATATTGAATTGCTCCGGTAGTTTTGAATGTGCTAAAGCAACTTGCATCATGTCAGATCCTTAAATTACATGCAACCATCATTTTAAATTAACAGACCCCTATGAGACTTAAAGTATTGAGAATTCTGGAAAATTAGTGGATCTGAATATATCTATAGAAAAGCATAATAATAAAAATTTTACTCCCCAAAACAATTTGCTAGAAAGGGTAAAATCTGACATGAATAGTGCAAATGTCATGCCTGTACCAAGTACAACTTTATTTATACTTATATAGTCTAATTAATTGCCAAAATAAAAATATGACTACTAACAGGGGCGTAACTAGGTATTTGAAGGCCCCATAGCAAAAGTTTGTAAGGGTCCCTATGTACCTCTCAGTGGTGAAAAATGTATATAACACATATAACTTTGACAAGGAAGATGGGCCCCCCCTCAACTCTGGGCCCCAGAGCAGCTGCACCCCTTGCTCCTATGGTAGTTACGCCCATGTAGCTGGAATTTAGAAACAGAAAGTTTGTCCAACTCAGAAACGTACTAATACATAGACAGAGTAGCTCAACCAGCAAAATCCAATATGAGAAGAGACATTAAAACAGACTTCTTGCATCCTATATAAAGCATACAGAGATTATAGCTCTTCTTTTTGAAACTGCCTTTTCTAATTTCACTACTGTACATTTTGATCTATGTATTGTAATTAGATGACTCTTGGCTTTGGTGAGTGCCTTGCACAACCCTTGATGCATCCCTCTCTAATCCCTGACATCATGGAGCACTATGGAAAAAATGCAACTAGTATTCTATTTTCTATTTTACAAAATCATTAAGAACAATCTCAAAAACATTTAACTAGTGCAATTCCCCCCTTGAAATTGGCCAGAAGAGGATCTTTTTGTCCCAACTGCCTACTCCATGAAACAGTGCTTTTCTTACTACTCTAGATATTTATAGGGATCTTTACACCCCACCGAAATGATTGCATCAGACGGTTTTCTCAATCACACAAAACACACACACACGCACACACATAAACACACACAATACCCTGGTTTTCATACATTTTGCTGTGTGTAGGACCACTGAGCATCCCCTGAGATGTAAGGTACTGTAGGTGGTAATGCAGGTTTAATAAAACAATGTCATCAATGTATTTGATTTTAAGTAATCACATAAATTTCTCTAACAGTCTTCGTCATTGTTCTTTCTCTATTTTAAAGTCTGCAAATATTTATTCATTAAATAGAAATATTGTATTTTTCAATATTTTACTGTAGTCTGAAATATGTAGTCGAAGCTATTTCATTCACATTTTTAGTTTACTATCATTAAATTAGAGTAAATAAAACACACAAGGAACAGAGTTACACTTAAACAAATATTTTCTGACACTAAGAAGGTGCATCCTGTCTCATGCAGAGTCTCCTACTATGATGAGACTTTTACGCTGATGGCTGGATGCTTAACGGCGATTACTCACGGTGAGAGTGGCATTATATCCTCCCCCTGCTGGGCTCCTGACGCTTACTAAGGATAAGCACAAAGTAATTGCTGCCTTTACTTATTTATAAGCCTGCTGAGGCTACGTCAAACGGATTGCCTTATACGGGAGTGATTAACAAACTGTTGTTCCGGACCAGCATATCTCCAGGGAATACATTGGAACCCAAGGCTGGGTAAACAAATCTTTACAGGAACATTGTGCCTCACATGAGAAATATTGTGTCTCTATATCCACAAATGTAAAACGGAGACTGATATTTATTAACACCTGTGTGGTGTAATGGAACTTTGGTCTCCAATATAAGAACTAGGAGACATACACCACATATTAGAAGGATCAATTTAATAGATAAAGTGCAGTACTGTTTTTATTGTTTCATAATATAAATGTTATTTGGTATGCAATTGTATCTTTTATCTATATATACATTCTTAAATAAATTAGATTTATTGGAGCGCACCTTTAGGTGAATGTGTTTATATTCACTATAACATTTTTATTTTGAGTAATGCTCCATTAAATATTTTGCCATCTTTTACATAAACAATAGCAATAATTATAGTAACATTTGCAGTTGTATGCACTTATTATAAAAATACATTTGTTGCAATAAGAGTGCATATAGTGGAGACAGTCATTTTATTGGCTAAACCAAACCTATGCATTCTGTAGGGCAGGGATGGGGAACCTCAGGCCTTATTTGGTCTGGCCCTCTGAGCTATTTTCTGCTACCCTCATCTGGCTAGCAGGGTGCCTAGAATGGCACCCTGTGGCCAGAATCTATACAGCAGTGCCGCCTAGAGTGTCCTTAGGATGATCCAGGCATTGCTGTAATCACTGGCGATTGTGGCCCCGCCCCTGTGTAACCTCACATGGAGGGGGCATGGCCTGCACCAGGCCTGCGAATAATGTTATATATATCAAAATGGCCCTCGGCAGAAAAAAGGTTCCCCACCCCTGCTGTAGGGCCTGAATGTCTCACCCATGTCACGGGTGCCTAGTGAAGTAAAAGCTGGTTTATCCCACGTGTTTCAGTATAGTAACATTTTATTAATACTTATCAATTAAAGAAGCACATTAGCACCTTCATAGACAACATCCATAATCACTGTAATAGAAACATTTTCGTGCCTTTCTTACTTAGTCACTTTTAATCCAGTGAAAAAATAGCTCCTAGCAATGTCACGGGTGAGAACAGCCTCTTCTGCTGGCTGGGAAAATGTTAAAACATTATTGCCCTGGAGGTGACTATGTTGGCACTGATTATCTCTGAGAGGTTTGTTCCAATTAAAAATGATAAAATTAATTAAGTTGTGACTTGATTTTAATTCAGATTTATGTACCAGTCTCCAAAAACTGCTTTAAAAGTCAACTACAAATATGGAAATACTGTATTATATACAAAGAGATTTTCACAGGCCCTAATTTCACGCTAAAGCCAAGCCGCTCGTACAGTAAAATTCTGGATTAAATCATTTTTCCAGTCGCAATTATTACCGTTACAAATTCAGGCGTGGACCACTGAATTGGGCCCCATAACAAAATTTGGAAGAGGGTCTGGGTTTGCCATAGCAGCCATCAAGGACTCCAGAGATGATTCAGTCAATATCCCAGCAAGTGGGATACCGGCGCTTAGAATACCGGCGGCGGAATTCTGACACCTGTCAGAATCCTGGAGCCGGCATCCTGAAAGTATAAGTGGTGAAACCTCAATCTGCATGCCCAGATTATGCCCCCACTTTGCTTTCAGAGGATGGTGACTTGGCATTTTATTTAGAATAGGGTATTGTTTATTAGAATGTGCATTCAATAATGAACTGATACATGCGATATTGCCAATTAATAAAACAATATAAAACAATTTGAGAACTAATATTTTATAGGTACTTGAATTAGCCATGGGACTTACCATAAAAAGGGGTGCCGAGAGGGGTGGGAACGGGTACTAATTACCCAGGCTAGGGCTTGCTGGAGAGGCCCAGGTCAGGTGCCGCCCCCCCCCTCCCTTTTACCTCACAGCAGCTCAGGACATGCTGAGCAGCAGTAGGAGCAGACTCCTATGCCTGTGGGGGGAGTGATCACACTGATTGCAGCCCCCCTGGCTTTGTGCCGGGCTGAGGGGCTCACAGCTACAAGGCGCTGCAAAAATTATTTAAGAAAAAAAAATTGTATCCTAGGGGGGCGTGACCACACCTCCTGCAATTAGGCCACGCCCCCGGGCCCGACACGGCTCTCAAAGCCCCTGACTATCTCCCTTTAGTGTTAGTGTTGACTGTCTTTATGTTAGGGTGTAGCCATACTAGCATCCGCTAAATTGGCTTTCATACTAAAGAACAACAACAAAAATCTGGCGCTGCACCTATTAGAGCAGATGCTTTTATTGACCAATTGGTATATTGTATATGTTGTAAATTATATGTGATATGTGCTATGTAAGATTTATTCTAATATGGTAATTTTTTGGTAATAATTTATTGGATACTAGACAGCGCCTATTTACTTTTCTTTCTTTCATACTAAAGGAATGCAGGTAGCAGAGGATTGTAATATGTAATAAGAAAAGGCTCTTAGCAGCTTTGTCAGCTTTTACGATGCAATAATCATGCTATTCTGTTGCACAACTAACTGTAATTGCCAAATAAAAACTAACATCATACATAAATAAAAGATTTAAAAGCCAAAAGGTGGTGGAAATGCTGCAATTACATCTTATATCAAATATTCCATCTTTACAGAAAAATCTGACAAATATCTAAACTTCATTTATTTGGTTCATTGAAGAACACATGTTTAAAGAGAGTGATCTGAATGCTACAAGTAGGTTTAGAGATATTCTTTGTAAAGACTAATCTAAAGTGGTCGCCTACTAAGTAGGGTTGGAGGACAGGGAAATATCAGAGGAATAAAGTGACAAAACTTATGATTTAAGCTATGTATCCTTTATTTTAGTTTTGTTATTATCACTGTGCTCGCCTATTGGGATATGGTACAGCTGTATCCTGAAACGTGTCCAGCCCTTCTTGTATCTCTATAAATTAAATAAAGATGACTAGGAGGATACCTTGGTATTATGGAGGTTGTAGGGTCACTCTTTTAGAAGCACCCTTCATATAGCTGAATCAGGCCCAATGTCTTTTTGGACAAGTCACTCAGTAAGCCTGGAAAGGTACACAGTGCCTGAACAATTCTATGCAATGTGACAAGTGCAAGTGTATGTGTTTTATATATATATATATATATATATATATATATATTCTTACAGGTGTCAGGATTCCGGCACCGGTATTCTAAGCACCGTCATCCCCTGTGTTATTATATTGAACGTATCCCCTCAGGCACAATGCCAGATTCTTTGTCATTATCTCAGTCTGAGATACTATGGGGACCGCATTGTAATAACATATCAGTAAGCATATTAAACAAGCATTATAAGCACTAACAAACAAATATGATAAACAAGAAGGAGGGAACTGGGGGCTGCAAGTGAATGCTTGGAGGGCTGCATGTGTTCCCAGCGCCACCTGTTCCCTATTAGTGTGTTATTGGGCATACAAATGACTAGCATTGGAAGGTTTGTTGGCTGGCATGGCATGCAGAAACAATAGCTACAGTAGAGAGCCAAAGGTTACCTTCCTCTGATATAAGATAAAACAAGGTTTATTCTGTATTACTTTTCAAACTAAGCTTTTTCGGCAGGAAAACACCCAAAAGTTACTGGATATACATGTTTTAACAGTATGTAACTGTATTTCAGCCAAACGAACAATCGCTGCCGAATCAAATTTGATTTTAGTGTTGTTCCCATCACATCATCGTCATTAGATGATCCCATAGGTCTTTGGGTTTCTAGAAGAATATAGCAGAGTAATGAATGGATACATTGTACCCTTTTGCAAATTAATCCAGTGGTCATTGCTTCTGAACGCAGGGGACAAAGAGAGCCCTATTGAAAAGCATGGATTAGTAATGTGCCCACACCAAATGATCATTCTTCCAGCTCTCACCATCTCTGTGTTCCAGAGAGTCACAGATCTAGCTGACCAAGGAAGAAATATGGTGTTGTCATCATATTACTTGCAGTACATCTTTCAGCTTTACTGTCATAGCAGTTTCCAAAATGACACCTTTTAAGATTATGGGGTCTAAGGGGATGTAGTGATGAGACCACCGGTCTCAATCCCGACACTGCAAGGGATTTAACATAGGCATCGAAATACTGACGCCTATGTTAATCTCGACGCCGGAACGCCGAGAGGACGCCAGACCGATCGTCCTCTGCCGGGGGTGAGTATACACTTACCCGGGGATGGGGGAGTTAGGCTAGGGGAAGGGAGGTTAGGTTTAGGCAATAGGGGGGGTTAGAGTTAGGCACCCCCCCGTGAGGGTTAGGTTCAGGGTGGTGGGATAGGGGAGGTTAGGTTTAGGCACTAACGGGGGGAGGTTAGGGTTAGGCACTAGTGTTATCACTCATTGATAAAACTCGCTGCATATGTTAAATGGTGCTCCAGCCAATCAGCTCCCAACTGTCATTTTTCAAATAGATGACAGTTGGGAGCTGATTGGCTGGAGCATCATTTATAAATGCAGCGAGTTTAATCACTCGTTGTGAGTGATAAAACTCATTGATAACGAGGCCCACAG
Source organism: Taudactylus pleione (assembly GCA_031769625.1). Lineage (NCBI taxonomy): Eukaryota > Metazoa > Chordata > Amphibia > Anura > Myobatrachidae > Taudactylus > Taudactylus pleione. The sequence continues at coordinate 11,610,852 of JAUIMM010000153.1, read as the reverse complement.
TTCTTTAGTGACCACACAGTTTGCAAGGCAAGAAAGAAGCGAGCCCATCATATTAGCAAGAATCAGTCAGATCAGAATCTGATGTCCTATAGAGTGTTCATACACTGGGGCGATTCAATTTCGCAAGATGCTGAATAGCACAGGGAAGGAGTTCCCGTAGCTATTCATTTCAGCATGCTGTTAAGTCCAACTACAACCACTTAAGTCAGAGAATGCCAGTTACCGTGCCTTAAACTGGCTGTTTAGTCACGGTAACCGGCTGTTATTGCCACGGTAAGCCGGAAAACAGCACAGCGGTCGGAACTTACGTAGAAATTTCTGCTCGCACCCTCCTCGGGACGGTGTGAGCAGAAATCCAGTAGTTGGACTCAATTGAATTGAATAGCTCCAGAAACTCCTTCCCGGAGCTATTCAGCATCAAATCGCCCCCACTGAGGTCTTTCTTAGCTCCTGCAGATAATGCCACTGAATTACACTTGGGGCAGTATTTATGCAGATTGAGCCTGTATGACAGATGTACACTAATGCCACCGCAGCTGCAAATATGTACACTGTGGCAGTGCAAAAATATGGAAATATTGCAGTCCCCAGAATTTGTATTGAGACACCCACTGTTGTTGGTTGCAGATCAGTCGATAATAGGCCTTCTGAATAATACTACGGTTGTGCAGAATGGCAGCGGGAACAGGGATGCCAGAGCCATTTTTAGGCTAAAACACATCCCAAAAACGGTCACGACGCACCTGCGTTTGAATCACCAAAGGCTTCCCCCATTGCCGCCAACAAGTGGTACCTGTCTGACAATCACTTTGCGAATAAATCCTAACTTCATGGTAATGAGCAACACTTGTGCAGTGCGAATCAGACACGTGCAGATTATCAATAATTACTCAACTATGCACAGTGCGTACATCTCTGAATCAGAGCCAATGTCCCACTGGGAAAACAGTACACTCGGGTAAATCATCATAGCAAATTTAGTGGAACTGTATCCCAATTGTTCTATGCAGCATAAATAACAGACATTAAACTGACATACAATGCAGATAAGAAGATTAGTGAAGCTTCACGGAAGTCAGTTCTATATTAAAGAGAACCTTATAACGTCTTATGCTCGGCATACAAGCTTGCTAATAATGTGCCTGTCATACAGGCTATTAAGATTTCAGTTTTTTTGCAAGTTATTATGTGATGTATCAATTATCATGTATCTATTATACAGACTGTATTTCAATATGCTTGCTATACAGACCCTATTATATTAATATGCTTGTTACACAAGCTATATATTATCCATGTAGTACAACGTAAGACTAATGTTACATAGAAACATAGAATTTGACGGCAGATAAGACCCACTTGGCCCATCTAGTCTGCCCTTAATGTTAGCCTGCAATTATCCTGTGCTTGTTATACAGGCTTTATATTAGACTACTTATTGTGTCCTTGTTGGACTATATATTAGTGTACTTGTTGTAATACACACTCTATATTCCACAAGCTCTATGTCAATATGGTTGTTATACAAGCTATACGTTATCCTTGTCGTACAAGCTGAACATTATACAGACCTGTGCTTGTTATACAAGCTATATATATTAATATTATTGTTATATAGGCTATATATTATGCTTGTTATAGGCATATGCACATTTTGCTTTCAAATGGCTTCGCAATGCATGATACATCCCACCCTTGGGGGCAGATGTACTAAGCTCTGGAAAGTGATAAATTGGAGAGTGATAAATTACCAACCAATGAGCTCCTGTCATTTTTCAAACATAGCCTGTCATATGACAGTTAGGAGCTGAGTGGCTGGTAGTTTATCACTCTCCAATTTATCACTTTCCAGAGCTTAGGACATATTTTAAAACATCAATTCATTAATTCAGTTCTGTTACTTTGCTTCTTCTTACACCAATGTCATACACCCAGAGCTGTTGGCAGCTTCGCCAGGCCCCACTACTGGGAGGTGGTGTGGCCAACTCATGGATGTGTAGCCAGGCCCCCTCCTTACAAATTATATAAAATATAGTAGCTCACGCGCCGCACAGATGGGCGGCGGTGTCAGATCCGGTGGGGGAGGGGGGCGCAAGTTATAAAGTTATATTGCCCCCCCTACACACATCACAGAGGGAGAAAGAGTACTGACTGCTGCTGCATGTGCTGGGCTGGGGAGAGAGGCTGCAGCAGCATTCTCTTTTCTCTCCCTGCCCTAAGTGCCGCATTTTGTTACTTGGGATTCGGTGGCCCTGCAAACTTCCAACTATGGTAGTTAGCCAATTTTTTTTTTTTTACAGGAAGCTATTGTCAGTTTTTATTGTTTAGCTTGAATTCCAAACTACCCAACTAGAATGATCACGGTGGTTATAGTGCTGAGATCATTAGCATTCTCAAGATGTTTCCACATGAATTGTTCGTGTTACAGTACCTAGAAAACTCATATGATGTTTCTATTTAGTTCACTACACTGGTCTGTCCTGTTCTATTTATTCAATTGGGTAAATCCGCCTAGATTGAATCTTCTATGTCTTTGAAGCAGAAAGCTGAGACACGCGTGACATTTTGTAAGTCTGTATACATTGATTCCCTTTGTTTTGTAAAGGTTATATGTGTTTATTTTTGGTAATCCTGATTGTTTGCATATTACAATTTTTTGAATTCGAAAAATGAATTACAGTAGCTAAACCAGGTCAGTCCTGAGCCTACTGTAGCACAAAAAGCTCTACTGTAAGTAACACCCATGACACTGCATCCTGAGAGTTACAGAATATGCGTAGTTGTTCAAACAAGGAACATTTTGGGAAAAACTTTACTGTGACCAGTACATGTGAACTTCATATCATAGAGGCTTATTAATAAAGATATGAGAGTACACTTAACAATTCAGAGAGACTACACAATAAATGTTTATGATACAGCGCCATCTACTGCCCCACCAGTATACCGTAGCTTTTCAAAAATAGTTATACTATAGCTGATGTTATATTCCAGCACTGGGAACAGTGGGGGCCAGTAGTGGCTTTATTTGTTTTTGAGACACAAACATTTTACTATTAAATCTACCAAGTAACAATTGTTACAAAGTCCCCATTTCACCCTCTTTTATCTGAGAAATCCTCCTAAGAGCAGATCACATTTTTAAGACAGTTTTTTGCTAGATGCTGATTCATTAATATAGCTTATTTTTATTATTTTGTGTTTGTTTTTATATTCTACAAAAGAGACAATAGAAAATTAATACTTTTCAGTAGGATATCTGGCACTAATTTATTCACTGTGATGAAATTCATTGTAGAAAAGAAGCAATTTTTTACGCCAGCTCGCTGCAATAAGCCAGTAAAAAAAAGCCAGCATTCTATACGTTAAGAATTTAGAAGATTCACATTTTCAAAAGTATGAAAAGTCACTCACCAGAAGGTGCTTCTGTTAATAATAAGTGCCCCAACCTTGGGTCATACATTCATGGATTTTTATATTTTTATTTACATTTCATGTAGAGTACCCCAAAATTCTCCAATATGGCACCACAAGGAACAGAATTAACTTTAGTTGCTGATACCATATATGTCTCTCAAAATAACGATATACAAAATTCAAGACGCTCAATCAATGTATTGGCTTACAGGTGCTTGAGAGGGAGGGGTTTAAGTAGACAAAAAAAGACACAAAAAAGATTTCTTGTCTACACAAACACTTCCCTTACGAGCACCTGTCTAAACCATTACATTAATTGAGCACCTTGCATTGTGTATATACTAGGAAATGTAGTGTATAAATTCTTATTAATAAGTAAGGCTTGGAAACCTGAAACCCAAGGATATTTCATCTCACCTCAGACTGTACAAATACCCATATTCCTAAGAGACATAATAAACTAAAGATTCCTAGGGGTATATTTACTAAAGAGCGGGTTTTAAAAGTGGAGTTGTTGTCCAAAGAATCATAATCTACTTTTCATTTATCTAGCACCTTCTAGAAGATAATAGCTAGACTCTGATTGATTGCTAGGGGCAACAACTCCACTCCTAAAAACCTGCACTTTAACAAATATACCCCCCTAGTTTCAAAATATTGGACTGACATGGAAAAAAATTAGTTTTTGACTGTAAGTGGGAAATTCAATTCCTTTACCCTGGTCTTAAACTCCACTATTCATATTGTACTTTGGGCAATTGTATGTCTTATGCAGAAGCTTACAATCATATTTTGGAAGACAGGACATTAAGAAAGTATTTCTAGAGCCAAGATGGGGCTTTTCTCTTACACCTAATTATTTGGATCACTGCCAGTAGAAATAGCTGTGGAAATAAACACATGACCTGGGTAAACCTTTACTGACCCTTTGAACACTGTTCGCTCAGAACAGGGTGCACTGCCAGTAGATAAAATTATGGATTTCCTCACAGTGAGAGGGCAAGATGAAAATCCTGTGTTCCACCCAGTGCGACTAGAGATTATTTTTATTGGCATTTGCAGAGTAGATAAATATATAATATGGAAAACACTATAAAAGTCATTTGATTCATCTGTATATGCAAGCAAACCAAAAATGTATTGTAAGTACAGCAGACATTATTTTAACATTAAATCCTGTTCACTGTTTCTACATGTTAGGTTAAATGTAGACAGTTCTAGGTATTACATATAAAAGCAGTTGCCTTGGCATTGATTAATTCATCTTGTAACAGCGTAGTATGGACATGGCATAGAAAACATGTAATCATGCCATCTTAAATCAACTGGGGAATAATGGCTCCAAGATGTCACTGTGGGGGAGGTGTAACAAACATTCTAAAGAGGAAAAGTGGGGGCAGAGCTGTAACTACAGTTGTGTGAATGGTGTTGTTGCCAAGGGCACAGAGCCATGGGGGTAGGCATCATTCCTGTCCAATGACACCTGCATTTGGCTTACAAGGTGTGCCTGGATTCCTGGAGCATCCTTCCTGGTGCCAGTGGCCCCATTCCCTCCCCATGATGTCATGACATCACATGTTTGCAGCACAGAGCCCTTCTCCATCACTGAGTGGAGATGTTCACCATAGCAACCAATCAGCTTCTAACTATCATTTATCAAGTACATTCTATAAAATGATAGCTAGAATCTGATTGGTTGCAATGGGTAACTTCTCTAATTGTCCTCTTTAGAAGGTTTCATACATCTCCCCTCTGTGTGTGACTAGCATTACTGTCCTAGTGCACTCATGGAGAGTAATCAGTAAATCAGTAGTCGGTAAGAAGTTGATTAAACAGCATGTGCTGATGACATCAATTAGCTCATCGCCCCTTGATTAACTGATAACACTTTGCATACATTGGTGCGTATATACTGTATTTCTCTTCACTGTGCACTTGCAGTAAGAAATTATCTGCAACATACAGTATCTGTCCTATTTTAATATTATACAATTTTCATTATATATTAACTCATTGAGACATTAAACCATATTTTACAATCATTTAGCAGTTTACATAGCTTTGCAATAAATGTAACATTGTGGTAAATTCCCTTTAGACAGGGTTGTCAAGGAAATGACAAGCACAAAATGTAAAAAGAAAAAAAGGAAATAAAAAAGCATTACTAAAGGGAAGAACATGATGTCTTAATGTCTGCCTTGAGTTTTGTACACACTGTCCTTCCTCAAAATGTTTTAGGATATTACATGTTAACGAGCTAGTTAAAGCTAATACAGAAACGTAATACACATATATGGGCAGCACAGTTGGCGTATTGGTTAGCATTACTGCCTCACAGCCCTGAGGTCATGGGTTCGATTCCCACCACGGTCCTAACTGTGTGGAGTTTGTATATTCCCCATGTGCTTAAGTGGGTTTCCTCTGAGTTCTCTAGTCTTCTCCCACAATCCAAAAATACTCTGGAGTGTGATAATCAGCTCCCATCAAAATTAACCCAAGTGTGTATTTTTGTGTGTGTACATGTGGTAGGGAATATATATTGTAAGCTCCACTGGGGCAGGGACTAATGTGAATGGCCAAATATTCTCTATAAAGCACTTCAGAATATGTATGCGCTAGATAAATAACCAGTAATAAACAAATAAATAATATAGTACAAGTACTTCCTGAGCACTTTTTAATTTCTTATAAGAAACTGACATGGAATAGCATGGAAAAGGTATATTGCTGTATTTTTAGTACGATATACAGACTGGTGGGAGGTACAGAGCATTAGAGAGTATAAAAGCTATAGGCTTCACACGTCATTCTTATGCAGAACTGAATCTCCATTCTGCCTTTCATTATTAAGTAATGTTACTAGTAGTATAGTGTTCAGATCTGTCTGAAAAGAACCTGGAAGAGGCAGAAGAAGAGTCATATAAAGAGTTAAATTAAAAATCTTACTTTACTACAGTGGTTCCCATAGGGCACTTACAGAATACCATGGTTTGGTGCTCCGGGGCATAATCAATTTATGTCACAGGCAAAACCAGTGCTCGTGGCTGCCAATCATAACATGTGCGGACAAATAGAAGCACAACCCTATCCACCACCCCATACCTGACCCTACGGATGACAGCTAAGCGCAAGTAACTCAATTTAATAATTTTTGCTGAATTTCTCAATAAAAAACTTTGGCTTAGGGGTGCCGTTAAAAAAAAATGCTGATACTCTAGGGTGCCGTGATTTAAGAAAGTTTGGTAACCACTGCTTTAGTACATTGTTAACCTAATATATTTGTACTTAATACAAATTGAAAAATATATTTGATTGATTTTAACAGTTTTAAATAATAATTGTTGCTAATAGCTGCAAAATTAGCTTCATATCTGCTTTCCACTTTCATGATTCACATATTCTTTGATGCCGCTGTACAAACACAATGGCACAATAATACAAGTGTCCAGGCATGTTTCACTGCCTGAGGCTGGGATTATTATAGAGTAGACATTTTATATACCTTATGCTTTCAATTATTAATCTGAATTGTAGTCACAATGTAAGTATATATAAGTAAAAAAGCTATGTACAGACCTGCACTAACAATTCTGTAAAAGTAGAGGCTGACTCAGAGTTGCATGCAGGTCTGTTTTGTGGACGATCTTGACATTTTTTTGCGCTGCACATGCCCTATACCGAAGTATACGCCACTCTGAGCAACTGCGGGCAATTCAGAGTCATACCTCCACTCGCAGCTGAGTGGGTGTAACTTGGGGGTCCCTGGGTATTCACACATAAGTTTTCAAGTGTGTGTTGTAGGTGTGTGGATGGAATTGCAAGCAATTCAGAGGCGAAAGTCTGCAGATTTCCATTGAATCTCTAGTAGCATGGATAGTGCTGACGCAATTGAGCAGACAAACAGATGGATGGGGGTGGTGTAACCAACTCTGAATTCAGGTGAAGTTCTTCATGTATCCCCGAGCATGCAATGTGACTGACTTATTTGCAATTTTGATAAATTGTTGTTTTTTTAATGATTGAAATAGATCAAGAACATTTATTTATAACTCATACAGTATGATTTAATTTAAAAAAAACATAATTATTTTTAAACACATAACATTAATATTGATTTTAATATTGATCAGCGGCGCATCGGGCCATCGGTGATCGGGAAAATGCAACTTTGCATTTTCCTTGCAGCTGTTCCTGTGAGCATACACTGTGGAGAGCTAATTCATTTACATTTCCCCAGCAGCTGCTCCTCTCTGTGGGGGGTGCTGTCGGGCTGCCAGGTGAGCAGTGCTCAGCTGCACGGCAGACAATGAGGGAAGGGTGGAAGGATGCAGAGGGATGAAGAGGTCCCTCTGCGAGTGGCGGTTGCTGGGCCTTTTTGAATGTTTGCATTGTTTATGATCATGCCAGGAAACGCACAGGATGGTGAGCTCGCAAACGATGCGACCACCCCAGGCAAGTGGTTAGAGGGCTTTCGTAACGCCTTAGGTAATTCTTCTCCAGAGTATATGAATGAGATTTCCTACTTAGGGGCTACAATGTGCCAGTATGCATCCAGCTCCAGAAAGTGATACTTTCCGAAGCTTGTTACCGATAGGCAATGCCATCTACAGATGATGTTGCCTATAGAAGCCTGTGGGCTTCTTAAGGCAGAGTTCCCACCGTGGCTTGCGCATGTGCAGTAGGACTCTCGGGTCAGAAACCCAGGAGTCTTTACAATGTAAAGGACAGTTCTTATCATATATACTTTAGTATATTTCCAAGTTACAGTAATGTAAGATCTTCCTTTTTGCAGTAACAGAATAACAATGGGCCTGATTCACTACCGTACGCAACTGCGATTATGCACGCAATCGGGTGATTGTTGCATTCTGCGCATGCGTATGCATTGCAGTGCGTGTGCGCGAACTGGCTGCTGTGGTCAGGACTGCGATCACAGTGACAATGCAGATCCATTGCAGAGTGATTGACAGGAAGTGCCATTTGTGGGAGGTGACAGGGGGGTGGTCTGCGAAACGCAGACGTCCCAGTTCGAACGTCGTTGCAGGGGCATGCATAAATTAGCCACTGCGATGGCCTACGCAGTCTGAGGTCTCACAGTGTGCATGGAAGTTAGCAATTTCTGAGTAAGGTCAGGGCTTGTGCAAGTGTGCGAGAGGCAGCAAAGGTACTCGATGTTACTGATGGTTTTGCAGTCTTGCTAAACAGTACGGATATGTGCTAGATAAAGTGGGCGTCTAATTGTAGTGCTGTGACGGGATAGCGATCTCAATGGATTAGCGTACTATCGCAGTTGAACTGCATGCGTAATCGCAATTGCACACGCAGTTGCAATTCATAGTGAAGCAGGCCCAAAGTTCACCCAGATGTATTAACCTCCTCTGTATTACTTCCTTTGCTAAAGTTGCTGGCGCATCAACAATACTGGGGCTTGTGGCTCTGACCGTTACATAACACACAGTAGCATAGTGTTGGCTGATCATTTCCATCATAAGCACATTCAAAACAAATTGTCTGAAGTACATACTGACAACAATAGCACCTTCTGTTTAGCCTTCTAATTAATATGCTCAGAGCATCATAATATAAATACAGAAGTGTTACAATAACTACCTTCACAGGTAGTCTGGTAGGATTTCAGCAGGAAAAAGTCAGTCCATGTACAGTATGTAGTACATCAGTCTGGGTTTTATTAGCAGGGTAAGAACAGCTCGCAGGGTTTTCTGTGCAGCTTGCAGGACGCAGTAACAGAAAACCAAAATATGCTAGGGATGGACATGGAGGATCGATCGTGGAGACATGATCCTGCATCAATAGGATCGATCCAAAAAACCATGATGCCGGCAGCAATGTACTTACGGAATCATGCTTAAGGCTAAAGAAACAGACTCTCCCATAGCAGTGAGCCCACATTGATGGACTGCTGGCTATGCAGAGCTGGGCGTAAATGTAGCTGTGCCCGTTTGGAGGCAGGGTAGGTGCAACTGCACACTGATAATGATGATGACTAGTAGAAAACCAAATGTACACATACATATGTTTCCTCATACACTGAGTCTTCAGTCGCGTTAAACGTCCCTCTCGGTCGACAGTTCGCGGGTCACCAAGCTTCCTTTTCACTCAAAATGAGCTTATATTCAGACAAATAATACAACTGGAAGCAACATTTGTACATCTGTGAGTGACTGAGTCTAAGAGATCTGAGTCTTCAGATGGCATTGCCCAATAGAAGCATATGGGCTTCTTATCGCAGTGTGCTCTGAGAGGGATCCAATCAAATCCCTCCCAGCACCCCCCACGTAGAGGGACTTCTGGGTCTTTCTTATCGACAAAGAGCTGTCCTTTGTGATTTTACTTGCAAATCTTCATACATGCCAGCGTTATTAACGGTTACATGCATGCGATGAGTGGCGGGATGCATCCATCACATGCAAAATTCGATGCTTTATGCGTTCTGCCCTAAAGCTGTATACAAAGTGCTAAAATACAGCGGCGACGGCTTTTTTATCATGCCAAGTTTCGTTGCCTTTCATCTGTGACTTCGTACGTGTTTAAAACTAGTTCCTGTGAGTTTAAAGTAGCAGCTCAGCATCTGTAGTACACTTTGAGTGGTGTCTCACTGCATCTGTAGTACACTTTGAGTGGTGTCTCACTGCATCTGTAGTACACTTTGAGTGGTGTCTCACTGCATCTGTAGTACACTTTGAGTGGTGTCTCACTGCATCTGTAGTACACTTTGAGTGGTGTCTCACTGCATCTGTAGTACACTTTGAGTGGTGTCTCACTGCATCTGTAGTACACTTTGAGTGGTGTCTCACTGCATCTGTAGTACACTTTGAGTGGTGTCTCACTGCATCTGCAATGCAAACAAGTTGCAAAATTTAAAGATAAAAACAGAAAGCAACACCTCTGGGAACGGCACACTCGCCCTGGGTGTCTCGCACAGTACGGTGTATTGAGGCAAGGTGTATGAAGACAGAAGGGAATGAGCACAGCCACAAGACGCATACAACTTTGCACATAGGCAAATATCATACGTGCCTACCCTCCCGGAATGGCCGGGAGGCTCATGAAAATCGGATGGCACTGCCGGCCACCCAAACAGATGGACTACCAGCCAGCCGCCTATGCTGGATACGTTCCCCCAGCACTATAACCGGACACCATACCCCCCACGTATAGTACAAACATCCCCACAACGGGAGGGCAGATGGCACAATTCACACTGAATCGCGTCATGATGGCCCCACCCCTGCTTCACAAGGTATGTGTTTATGATGACGGCGATCACAATACCGACCGCCGGCATCTAGACTGCAGCATCCCGGCGAGGGTTAACTAACCTACGCCGGGAGACTGGCGCTCTGCATCCCGATTGAAGGGATGCCGGACGCCGAGTGCGGACAGCTGCGGGGGGGAGGGTTAGATTTAGGGTTCCCGGGGGGGACTTAGGGTTAGGCACCCCCCCGGGAGGTTAGGGTTAGGCTAGGGGGAGGGAGGGTTAGTCTTAGGCACCCCCCGGGCGACTTAGGTTTAGGCGGCGGGGAAAGGGGGTGTTAGGTTTAGGCACTTAGAGGGAGGATAGGGTTAGGCACCCTAAAGGAGGATTAGGGTTAGGGGGTTCAGTTAGGTTAGTATTTACTTACCTTGTAGACGATCAGGATTTCCTACCAGGTCGGGCTGGCGCTGCTGGGATTTGAACCGCCGGCCATGCTGAATCCCTTCACAATGCCGGTAATCTTGGCATTGTGTAGCAGGGCACGGGACCATGATGATGTGATCGCACGGCCATGCCCCCCGCTCCACCCTTAATAAAGCATGATGTCCCTGTCATGCCCTCTTATGTCACACCCCCCCACCCCCACTATGCCAACCTGGCTGCCCCATCCCAGAGAGGGGAGCCAGAATGTCAGCAAGCATGGCAAATATACACGTATGTTTTCTGGGCATGGAGTTCGGAAGCAACATTTCTGTCCACTTCTGCATCAGTCCCATTGTTGCATTAATCTTCCAACATCCATCAAGTTCCGTTAAATATTTCAACTAATAATTTTGTAATATGCAAAACCGCTTGTAACTGAGTGACCAGAAGGAAAGATTGCTTCACTGGGTAATACTTGAGATCCAGGGCAGTTCAAGTGCCAACAATCCTGCCCAAACACACAAACTATGGTAAAAAAAGGAAAACTGTTGATAATTCGAAAACAGACAGGGGGGTTTACAAAGACAGCGACCTTCCATGATTTATAATTAGTAGTGTATCTTAGTTGTGAATGATTGCACCTCCTTAGTGGAGATACATTCAGTACACTGCACTGTGCAGAAACAGCACAATGTATGTCATGGAACATCTTCCAGTATATAGCATACAGCATATCTCCACCCCAAGGATTGTTCTGTTCTGCTGCTTCCACCACACCCCTCTTCTCACAGGCTAGTACAGAGCCTGGAGCTACAGCATGACAGTTAAGTGATACAATCATTTCATCACCTTAGTGGTGTTTCTGGGGAAGAGGAAACACCACTGTAAGGGCCTGACTCAGATGTGCACAGATTTGCATCTTTATATTAATGCTGCTGCCAATTATCTTTCTACAGAGACGCCCACTGGCTGCGGGGCTTGGTGCGTAAAGATAGAACCAGTCCTATAGCAGGTGCAATTTCTCTATCTGAACACGGCATCCTGTGTCTGTGCTACTGCTGCCAAGATGTAGTCACTGTCAGCGACATACCCGCAATGCGCCTGCATCTGCCTAACCGCCCTGTGTTACCTCCCAGGAAAGCACACTGAGATCCACGGCTCTTTTCTCCATATTCGCTCTGCATCTCTTGATGTTAACCATTAGGGTGTATGTGCAAGTGCGACTTGGATGCAGTACTGCAAACATCAGCCACCTGGGTGAATATCGGCATTGTGTGCAGTTAGCTTTCACCTCTGAATCAGGGCCATGACCCCTTGTAGCTCCTTTAGAGGGCTTCCTACACAAAATATATATTTTAATATTAATTACTGTGTTGATAGAAGCAGCTATGTCAAACAAAATATATCCTAGCCAACTATGCTCATCCTTAGCTGCCTCCCAGCTTTTTTCTCCATGGTAACCATGGTAAACCTGTAATTATATATACCAGTTACAGGTGGAACAGAGGAAAATTGAATTAAAGTCCCTCTGCATACAACCTAAAGGGCTCCATACATCAGGCGACCAGATCCGCCAATCCACCGGTCAGAACTCCGATTGGCGGCCATTGATGCTCACCAGTTTGTCTTGGAATCAGCGAAATTATTCATTTTAAAAATCCCCAACTTGCTGATCATGATCATGTTTTGGTTGGGATTGGCAAATCAGGGAAATCCAACATGTTGGATTTTATTGACGCCCCTACCCCAGGATCTGGGGAATTGCCTCAATCCATCAGATGTATGAGAGCCATAAGGGTTCTTCCCTACTTACAGCACTAGAAAGGACTAGAGTGGAGAATATGACCAGGGCCGGCGCTAGGCTGTGCTGCGCCCAGCGCCGTCCTGTGTTGCCACCCCTTCCCTCCCCCTGAGCTTAAATATGTACTATAGCGGTGGGAGGGAGGTGGGCGTTTCCTGCACCCTCCGGAAACAGTAGCGCTCCGGGCGACGGACCGGCTTACCCGTCCTGAGCCGCTACTGAATATGACAAAATGATACATTGAATATATTGCAAGATTGTAATTAATAATTAAATATGCTAATTTTTTTCCACCAGAAAAAGAAAGCAGTACGAAATTACTCTGCCGATAAGGGATAAACAATAAACATTATTTGCCACCAGCAATAATAACCAGTGACTCATTTGCTTCAATAATTAAACACTCTGACCGTTGCCTGTGATAACAGTGGAATTCAGATTTCCTAGATTGCATTATGAGCATATTTCCTAGGGTTGATTACACACTTACACATCTCCTTCCTCAAGCCGCTATCGATATCTAAAATAAAGAAATGTTTGTGCTACCACATATTTTCTCACTTCGTCACCATCAGTGTTCTCTTATCGGTTTGATCATATTCATGACACTTCGTCCAAGTTCATATGACAACAATATCCACAATCATTTCCCGGTATTGAAATCAGTTTTCTCCAGCTTGTTTCATAAATCACATCATTTAAAAAAAAAAAAAAAAGATTTAAGAGACTGCTTGGCCTGACCTGACTTTGTTGTGCCAATTGTTTCTTCCAGATAAACAGGCTAAGAAATACTCATGAACTGTGCTTAAAGTTCAATATCTACGAAATATTCTGCTACAAATACTAAATGCTTTGGAAACAGTAATATGTTATTATAGTTTTCCTGTCCTGTTGGAATTAGTCTCTCTAATGCTTTCTCCTTCTGGGAACTTATTCTTTTAACTCTTTAGTACTATTGGAAGTTTTGCTGTCTTTTTATAAACGTCCTTTGTGCCATGTATAGTTTGCTCATATAATAATTTTCCACCCAAATCTACTGCACAATTTGGGAAAAGTAGGAGCATTGTCTACATATACACTTTGTAATATTGTGACAGAGCTCGCAGGGCCCTCTGTTTCACAAAGAAGCTCCTATACTCAATACACAATATGGTTAGCCAGTTTTTGGGCTATTCCAATATTCATGACAATAAAACAAATCAATTCACTGGGAACAAGTGTTATCACTGTGACACTACTTTAATCACAATTTGATACTGACTTCGTAAATGCAGTCTCTACAATATTGGTTCAGTCCACGAAACGGCAGACAGTGTTGATGATAATCATACTTTCAAACAAGGTTTTCATGATCTAAAAAGTTTAAAAAGTATTAAACCTTCTAATAGTGCAGATATTTAAGAATGGGGATTGATTTATGCCCTACTGTTAAAAGGTGGAGAAATAAGGGAAATAGACATAATATTTGGCCAGGTCGGGGCTCGGCTAATATGTTGGAAAATGTTCAGGTTTCTGTCACGGAATTTGGCCTCAGGTCTTCCCAATTGTACCCCAACATACCAAATAACCGACCACTGTCATCCCAGCTCTATTCATGCAATACATATTCCACAGAATGTTTATTTACTATTAAAGGGCCTGATTCAGAAATGGAGGCAAAGGCGATTACTCACACAGATCGAGAGATTATTTGTCACGCTGCATGTGCGCTGCGATCGCATTGTGACTATGGACGCACAAATGAATCCATCACAGAGTGAGTGACAGGCTGTCAGCATTTGGGGATGGTGACAGGGGGTGTTCTGAAAAAATTTAGGCATGTCTATCCGTTTGAACGCTGTTTTATGGGCATGCATAAAGTAGCCACTGCGAGTCCATACGCAGCTCTGTATGTCAGAATAGCTCCCAAGGCGTGCAGCATGGGCAGGGGCGTATTTAGAGAGGAGGGGGCCCGTGTTCACTCACCATCCCAGGCCCCCTCCTCTCTCTCCGGCGGCCACTGCATACTGACAGGTTCGGTAGACTCCGGGCACTAAACTGTGCCCGGAGTCTACTGCGCATGTGCAGGACACCGGTAAAATGGCGTGGGAGCCATTTTCCCTGCGGTTTCCCTACTGCGCATGCACAGAATGTCGGGAAAGTGGTCGCTGCAGCCACTTTCCAGGCGTTCTGTGTAGCGCTTTTCCAGCCAATGTGGGTCTTAGGAGAGGTAAGTATTAGGAAGTATGGGTACAGGGTGGGCAGTGTGGGCCCCCCTGGACCCAGGGGGCCTTGAGCCCTGCACACACTGCACCCATTATAGATAGGCCCCTGCGCAAGGACAAGTTGGCTGCTTAATGTGTGTCTATGTTACCAATATCTACACAGGTAAGCGCCATTGTATGCATATGAGAAGGCAGCAGTGGGCGTCCTTATGATGGGGTAAGCTTTGCAATCATTAACATATTTTTGCAGATGCGATTGCATTAGCGTGCATCTCTGAATCAGGCCCAAAGTGCGAAATTTCACTATGTGGAAAGGCTAAACACGTGAATGTCTAACACATTGTTCCACTGCAGAACTGTTTTGCTGCAAAACTCAATTTGCACAACATATTTTCAAATTGTCTAATCTCTAGTTGTATGGGGCGTTTTTTACCAAAAGGTATTGCAAAAATGACTGCAGGGGATATCCATTTTAATTGAATGCAGGCTTCATACGGTAAATTCCTAATTGTAAATGCATTGTTAGTGCTTGAGCAATGTTCGTGTAGCCTCGTCTACGCATGGCATATTTTATTCGTCTATGGGGTAACTACTTTCAAATTGCTTTAAAAAGGTATTGCCTATGTAGATAGAAGTTATATACATTTACAAAAATAAATACAATTTAACTTAACAACATTTAAGAAAAAAGAAAAAGAACACATAACAATGGTAAAAATAAGAATACATTTTTACAGTAGGTAAAATAGTGCTGGAGTTGTTAGCAATAATAATAGATTAATGAAGCTTACAGTTAAGCAAAATTCCTGTTATATTATTTATAGTTAAACCACTAAAATAAATGTATGTTTTCAAAATTGATGTTGATTATTTAAAATTACTTAACATTAAATAATTTTAAGTTCCCCTTTGAATTTAAAAAAATATTTCACTGGGTCCACTGAGTGTCATATTTAAACTCCCCTGTGAATGTATTACACAACTCATAAAGAAGTTACAGCATTTTTTCAGGAGTAGAGACTTTGATCAGTTGGCAGTTACCACAGTGGTGTTTGCAACAAGAAGTTCTCTAACAACAAGCCAAAAAATTGTCAACACTGCTAACCATGGCTTCCTAGCAATATGTCATAGAAGTGTGACAAAACATTCCCTCTCACGCAACAAGCACAACTCTTGCAGTAGGCTTAGAATTACATTTACCGTTAGTACAAAGTATGGACGAGGTAAATAAAGCTTTCAGGTTGATAGTTTAAACTGTAAGTGCATTTTAAGCATTTTTCTAATTCCCAAATGTCTCTCTTTTTCACCCCCAATAAACCCTGTGTAAGTTTCTTCAAAATATTTATTTCATATGGTCTAATATATACCATATGGATATGTCCCATCTTTGGCAGCTTTGACCTTAATTTCAGAATAGCATCCATCTTGAAAATTGTGTTTTAGCATTTCATAGTGCACTTACTTTACTGGACTTTTTTGCATTTTTTACCTTCAGGCAGTAATCTCTCACATTGGTCAAGTTTTATCTTCAAATTGGGAAAACATCTGGATGAGAGTTTCAATCGTGAGAGTTTTTTGAGTCTAAAAACATGCGAGTTTGTATGTTCTTACATTGGGCGAGTTCAAAAAATGTGAAAGATTACTGCTAAACTCTCACATTTTCTAAACTCTCACCCTGTTACATTTGGCCCATGGAATTCGTGATGTAACGGGATAATTATCTGGGATTTATTTTCGGAGCCTGCTGAGGTCCCAAAAAAAAAATCCCCAATAAGTGCAGCAGACTGCCATGCTTCAGAGCTAACTTGAGAGCCCCAGGGTTCAGTTAGTCCACTGTAAATTACAGTGGCTTGAATTGACCCCTATGATTGCAAATTCGGTCCATTTGGTAATAACCTGTTTTTGTCAGGCAGAACACAGTCCATGATCATTCAGAGTATTCTGTCAGCCTGGATGTATTCTCTGATGTTGTGAACTGAGACTGCTGCACGTGAAAATCCAAATTTCATGTTGATTTCAGAGACGGAGTGACCCATCTCTCTGGCTCCTACATTCAAGCCTCATTCAAAGTAGCTTAAATTGTAATACTCTGACATCTGTACTGTAAATTATATGACAATGGATTGCAGAGATATCTGCCTATATACTGTATAGTACTGTATATATAGTACTTCAGTTACAGAAGATACCATTTAATGCGGGGATGTGGTGGCATGTACTGGGAATGGAAATGGCTGTCTCAGTTTTTGTGGCACATGAGTGTATATTAAAGGTTTCCACTACACACAGAACTAAGCAAGTACTGTATGCACATTTCTGCCACCACCAATGCTACGTAAACACTGGCATTTGTTACGTAGTTTCATATGTTAAAATACAGGAACAATTCATATAAACCTCATTATGTGTTTAATGTGAATTGTATATGCATTTAAATGTGGTTGCAACAAATCTATTCAATCTCCATTTTTTTTAATATGTATTTGTGACCACTTTGTTATTTTATTGAAGCTAGACTCATGTACAGTACTGTTAATGCATATACAGTATAAATACTTTTCAGCTGCACCTTGTTGTGCTTACAGTGCATTCCCATTGGGGCAAATGCCTGTATTTACCTTCAGAAACACATTTGATGCACTGAAATGCGTTATGAATGGTTAGAATGAAGTGCAAGCACAGTGCAACGTCCTGTCTCATTGGTACAATGATTTTCATTTTTATTTCTGTTTGCATGTTCTAGCTAAAAAAAAAGTACATAGATTGGTATCCACAAGTAAAAGCTACTGAGCAGACAGCAAAGCAACACAACAAACGAAAAAGAACAATAAAAGCATGAAAAAAGGGTGGAACCTATTTGAATTCGGACAATGGGCCTGAATCATCACGGATCGCAATTGCAATTGAAACAGATTGGCCGATGGTGCATGCTGCCTATGCTTATGTACCACAGTGTGCGCGCGCAGGTTATCATTGCGATCACACTGCGTTCACGCACGCAGATAGAAAGCCTTCGCAGAGTGACTGACTGGACATCAGCATTTAGGAGGGTGACATGGGAGTGGTCGGAGAAACTCAGGCGTGCCTTTCCGTTTGCATGGGCATTCATAAATTAGTCACTACGATTGGCTACACAGCTTAGAGTACTCACTGCGTGCGACGAGACTTGCAATTTCTGAAACAGGTCAGAGCTGCTGTAATTCTGCATGAGGGTCCTATGTTACTCGATATTACAGATATATACGCAGGACTGCGAGGTATTACAGATGTGAGAAAGCGGTAGTGGGCGTCTCTATGCTGGCTTAGCGGTTGCACACATTAGCATATTTTCGCAGAAAAACTACATGCTTAATCGCAATAGCGATCCGTAATGAATCAGGCCCAATGTTCCATCCTGCTTTATTTAAAATACATAAATCTTGTTGAAACTCTATTAAATTAGCCCATACTTTCCCGACCTACCTGTGATAGATCTCCTGGATCTACTCTACGGTTTCAAAATACATTATTCACTTTGTTTACAGTCAAAATCTTGCTAGTAGGATGTGGAGATGAGGAAAAACATTCCTCTAACTAATGTCCCAAATAAATGAACAGGGTAATGGATGAGTAAAAGGGTTGCAGATTTTTCTGAATCATAAGCCGCAAACATTTTTACTTATATTTTTGTTTAGCTGTAGAATACAGCAACTGGGAAGTAATCTACAAGTCACTGTTCATTGCAGAATTCATTAAAAGACCACTGTAGTATCATAGTTCTGTGGGATAAAGTAACTTCATTCAAGACTAAATGACCATTAAGAGCTTTATTCATGGAGAAAGTATTGTAGCTGCTGAGATTATTACCATGTTGAACAAAAGAATACTGTTTCAACTCATGTGGTATCTCCATGTATTTAGCCAGTGAACAGAGGGTAACTGGGTCAACTTCAATCATTAATAAATATATTACATGTATTTTGTTCCAGAATAATCACCAAATTAATGTGTGTTACATTATATGAGGAGAATTAATCAAATGTTCCATAATTTCAGTGGTTTCACTATTGTTCCATTTTTGCCAGTTTCAACATATTATCTGCCCTTCATATAACCCTGAAAAACTGCAATCTGATGATAAATACTTATTCCGTCCAACAGTTTTTATTGTAATACAATGAACATTACTGTCTCTGTAAACCACTAGAAAAGAGACACAGTAGTTGGTGATATATAAATATAAATATATATATATATATATATATATATATATATATATATATATATTATGCTAATAAGGACTTTAAGTTTTTATAGTTCTGTTATAAATGGTGTTTATTATTCTCATGATATATCCTGTACTTATCAAATGTTTTCTATTGTTGTGTTACATGTGCATCCCAAGCAACAATTCCCCTAGTTGTTAGACATCTGACACACATTCCTCATAACTCCTACTCTTTTGTACAGTTCTAGCAAGAGCCTCTCTTCACACTACTATTCTGAGACAACAAAATGATTAAAGCTGCACTGTTGCCTACATAAAGAATTTTGTTAACCCTATGGAGAACCAGGGCTGGTAAATGAATCCATTTTTTTTACCCAAGGATTCTGTAGATTCTGTGTTACAAAATGAGGGAATAGAGCAAGTTCACCAATTTTAAATGTCAGGGAAGGGTGGTGTGATTATGAGATCCAATCACAAGCTGTAATCAAAGATTTGGCGCCCCATAGAGTGATATGTGCAGCCATTTTCATCCTAGGATTGAGGCAAATCAATTTAGTTCCCCAGTTTTAAATGGCTGTGAAGTGTAAGGACACAATCCAGAGATTGAAGCTTGTGATTTATCCTGCCACTTGCACTCAACTATCCTTGTAGAAAAAATAGATAGACCTCAAGAAAAATGGTTGCATGTATGTTAGGGGAGGGTTCATTAATAGAATATTTTATGTAAGTGATAGTGCAGTATAAATATCATTTAAATTTATGTTTATTTTCTTTTACCTTTCGGTTTGTACAGTAGTGCTTACTAACATTCCATTGTTTCTATGAAACACAGCATTAACGTTAATATTGCAAAATTACTAATTTAGAAAATGTTCAAAGTTATAACTAAACACTGAATGTATCCATTAGAAAATATCTAATTAAATTAATCTTTGCCTTTATAGATTTGAAATAGTTTTTCCCCTTTATGACACAGTGATGGAATTTTCATAAGAAAATATTTATGGGAGAAAATTAGGAATTTAGACATGGAACTAAGTGTTACATTTGTGGCTTTCTATTGTTATGTTTGCAGTAGGATACAGCAATATCAGACTATGAATCCAACATTCCTCTAATGGGAGATACACATTTAGATGAGTAATACAGGAAATTCTTATGACATGCCAACACTGCTAGATGGTAAGTGTTTAAATGGTCATGTTACCGCACCTTAAGTTTGTGACATAACTAGTAATAATTAATTACAATTTGTGAAAAAATTCTGCACCAGTTGATACTGATTTGCAGAGACAGTACCCTTAATATGGACAAAAAGCATGGGATCACAGTTCTTGTCCAAGGCTCTGTTCTCATTGTCTAACTAATGTATATGTGGTTCTTCAAATCTAGCCAGCGTTTTTGATTAACAATACACTGGCAACCGATCACGTTTTTATTTTTACATACATGCAGGGGCATACTGCCTCATTCTGCCACACCTGTTCTGCCAACACCCGATGCTCTCGTCACCAGCAGCTCAATACATATCAAGCAGGAAGGAAGGAAGAAGCTATGAAATACTGTATTGCAGTTGTGAGGATAGTGTGATTTCACAAGCTCCATTGCCAGTCATGTTGAAGATAAGAATTTACAGTATGCAAATCATATTGTGGAAAGTACAGTATCCAATGCACAGGCCGCAGTTGCTTTAGAGTTTTATTCTACTATATATTTTAATTACACTAGAGATACATTGCTGCTTTCCAAAGAAGAAACCTGCAAGTCCTCCTCAGTGACTTAGGGAGCATGCATTGCCATATTTTCACTGCAACAGAGATGGCTGCATATAGTGTTGGACTGGGGCATGAAGGGCCCACCGGGGGAAGACAATTGTAGGTGCCCATGCTTAAAAGGTGTGGTCAGCCTCCAGAGGGGTGTGGCCAGCCACCACAGAGACCTGGCTGACTATTATAGAGGACATAGGACCTCATTTGTTTTATCATACTCAACAAGTGATTTTTCAAAAAGATGACAGTTAGGAGCTGATTGGCTGGATCATCATTATCATACGCAACGTTTTATCACTTGTTGCATATGATAAAATTTGTTGATAAATGAGAGCCATAGCCTGAAGACAACATGGATACTACAGAGCATGGTCTGTTCATCCCTGTTCCTGCTCTGCCAGGTAACTGACTCTGTCATAGAGTAACAATGTGTAATTCAAGAACATTGTCTGAAACCTGACATTAGAATAGGAGGTTGGGCCCTCAGGTTGTGGGGCCACAGGGGGTTTGCCCTGTACCCCTGTGGGCCAGTACCACCCTGGCTGCATATATTTTCACATGAGCTTCCTATACCAGGTCCAGTTCAGTAAATAGGAACCAGCTCCAAAGTTTGGAAATATTATATTCTGTGCCATACCTGGTGCCAAGTAGTGTATGCTGACCCTTATCATAGATATACCGTAACTATATTTGGTGGCAAGTATACAAATACAAAGCTAAACAATATCTGCTGCCAAGTATAATCAATTGAGCCAGATCTGCAGCCAAGTATACCACTTAAAAAAACATATATATCTGTGTGTTAAGTATGATGTACTGTGTACTGAGTTGGATCTAAAGACAAGTCTAAAATGAAGAGACATATCTGGTGAAAAATATAATATACTGTATAGAGTATTCTCTGGTGGCAGATCCAATGTACAAAGATACATTTCTGGTGCGGTCTGATATACAACGTGTTATTTTATGACAAGATGAAGATGTAATGTGATTTGATACAAACTCTAATCTGCATAATTATATATCTGGTGCCAGTTTAATTAGTTATACAGACTCCGTTTTGTGCTGCTGGTCTTGGAATCTCCCTTATCCAATATGTACAATAGCCATGCTTCCTTTTCCTACCCAGCAAATTAGAGTTCAGTAAATGACAGAAGCTGGATTTGTTACCAGCATAAAATAGACCAGGCTGATAGCGTGTTAATCAGATGAGCAGCATTGCTGTTGGGGAAGTGGAGAGCATCCTGCAGCTTACTGTCCTCTAGTGATTATCAAGTAAGTGCACTCTTAACACAAGCCCTGGATCTCAACCGATCTCATAAAAGTAACAATCCAGCGTACACCACAGTGATTACCAATTATTGTATGTCCACATCTAGGGGCAAATGTAAGATTTGCAAGGAAAGGTGCAATGCAAAAGCTCTTGTTGGAGGCGGTGCCAGGTAAATTGTCCCGCACCCTTGTTGCATAATGCCTCGATTTGTGGGTGTATGGGAGGGGGAAGAGCCAAAATGACACCCAGGAATCACGCATTACACTGTGAGGGGGCAGGGGGGGTCTATGTACTTAGGAACACACACACACACATACACACTGGGATCTTGTGCTGGATGCATTAAAATAATTTATGAGCAGTGGGTGAAAACTGTCAAAATAAATTAAATTGAAGATATTCATTATAGATTATGAGCATTATGCTGAGTTGAACTTATGTCCGTTTGGAGAGCTTACCTGCCATGATATCACACTGCGCATTCTCAGGGACAGAGTGTACGCAGGTTCGGGCAATGCAGAGCCGTCAAGCACATCTCTTATGACTGAAGAAGTGTAACTGGGTTGTATCCTGGTATTCTCACATAGGCCATGTTCAGTGAGGGAATGCTGATGAATTGCGGGCAATGTAGAGTTGGATGTAAGTGTCAATCCGCTTGTTTCCAGGCGTGTCTTTTGCATTTAGTATAGAGATGGTGTAAGTGCGACCTAATGAAAGTGATGACCAGCAAGCCAAGACCGCACAGATCCGTACAAGTCTGCATATTTATTATCAAGCACAGAGCATCTATGCCCAATTTATGCTCAACTCTCTATCAGGCAGGCCTATATGTGAACTCTCTAACAGGGAGGCCTATATGTGAACTCTCTAACAGGGAGGCCTATATGTGAAGTCTCTATCAGGGAGGCCTATATGTGAACTCTCTATCAGGCAGGCCTATATGTGAACTCTCTATCAGGGAGGCCTATATGTGAAGTCTCTATCAGGCAGGCCTATATGTGAACTCTCTATCAGGGAGGCCTATATGTGAACTCCCTATCAGGCAGACCTGTATGTGAACTCTCTATCAGGCAGGCCTATATGTGAACTCTCTATCAGGGAGGCCTATATGTGAAGTCTCTATCAGGCAGGCCTATATGTGAACTCTCTATCAGGGAGGCCTATATGTGAACTCCCTATCAGGCAGACCTGTATGTGAACTCTCTATCAGGCAGGCCTGTATGTGAACTCTCTATCAGGCAGGCCTATATGTGAACTCTCTATCAGGCAGGCCTATATATGAACTCTCTATCAGGCAGGCCTATATGTGAACTCTCTATCAGGCAGGCCTATATGTGAACTCCCTATCAGGCAGGCCTATACGTGAACTCTCTATCAGGCAGGCCTATACGTGAACTCTCTATCGGGCAGGCCTATACGTGAACTCTCTATCAGGCAGGCCTATATGTGAACTCTCTATCAGGCAGGCCTATACGTGAACTCTCTATCAGGCAGGCCTATACGTGAACTCTCTATCTGGCAGGCCTATACGTGAACTCTCTATCAGACAGGCCTATATGTGAACTCCCTATCAGGCAGGCCTGTATGTGAACTCTCTATCAGGCAGGCCTATATGTGAACTCTCTATCAGGCAGGCCTATATGTGAACTCCCTATCAGGCAGGCCTGTATGTGAACTCTCTATCAGGCAGACCTATATGTGAACTCTCTATCAGGCAGGCCTATATGTGAAGTCTCTATCAGGCAGGCCTATATGTGAACTCTTTATCAGGCAGGCCTATATGTGAATTATCTATCAGGCAGGCCTATATGTGAACTCTCTATCAGGCAGACCTATATGTGTGAACTATAATTTAGTTATAAATTATGCAAATTATTACATAATTGTAGTTTCATTTATTACAATTTTCCAGATTAGTATGCCATTTACATACTTTTACAAGTGTTAAGAACCACACTAAAGGCTTGAATGTTTTTACAGCAGTGGGTAAGATAACAAGATAACACTATTCTGACAAGCTCACTATTATACCCACTGACAATACTGGGGAAAAAGGTGCAGCAACTTTAGAACAGGTGTAATGTTACATATTGCGTCCACTCTCATTTACCAAAGTGAAAGAATATTATGTTGCATTTTAAGCTGTGGATGTTTCAATAGAAATTATGTTACATTATAAATAAGCAAATGGTATTTTTTAGCTTTGTTGCCTTTGTCTTCAAATAACTTAAATAAGCATGGGGAGACAACAATTATTACGCACAGGTAATAAAATATGTATTTATTTATTTGGGGGTATACTGCCAAAATGCTCATTATTACATTAAATAAATAAAATTATTATTTACATTCAGACTGCATTAAATTATCACTGTGTGGGAGAAATACCCAAGTAATATGTAAACCAGACATTCTGGTTAGTTACCTCTTTTTAAACCTGCACTTACTGTATGCCATAAAGTATTATGTAAGTGTTTTACTCAGCTGGATTCATACTTGTTGTGAGCTTTACTGCTTGTCACTGTTTATGGCTTGAAAAAGGTTGGTGAGGCCAACTGTAACGTCGCTGCTATACTGTGAGCAAATAAATATAACCTAAGCTGCTTTCATTGGTGAGTGCCTGCAATTTCTTTACTTCTGGATATGCTGGAATCTATGGACTAGATGACTGGCTGCCGTGCACACCGCTGCTGTGGAACTATGTTAATGTGAGCGTTGCACTAAAGTGGATATATATATATATATATATATACATACACATATATATATATATATATATATGTATTATGATAGGAACGTTGTGTCTGTCTGTTTGTTCCTAGTTGGCGCAAAAACTACTGAACCGATTTTCATGAAAACAGCATCATTTTGTAGTGGAAACTCCTAGAAGTGTTAATCTGAATAGGAGGGCCAGCAATCTCAGAAATTACATAACTTGATCCGAAGCCCCTCACATAAATACTAATCCAGCATGCAAAGGTGCGGCACTTGGACAAAATAAATGATACTAAATAGGTATTCTTATCAATGTTTCAGTTGTATTAACTGTCTTCATTCAGGATGCATCTTTACTGTATATATATACTGTATATATATATATATATATAATCTTAATACAGACATAAAATCATGCCTGGGTGTGTGGGTTGACACTTCTGCCAGAACTTATATACTGCCACTATCAGAGAGATGTCCTCCTCTACAAACCTGAAAGAAAATAGTAGATTTGCAAATATAACTATAATAATAAGTAATGTAATTAGAGATAAGTGAATGTCTTGTGGTAAGGTTCGCAGAATACTTTGTAATTGGAAAAGTGTTTTTTGCCAACTCAATTCACAAAAGTTACTAGAGTGGAAAAAGTTAATTTTTTTAGTTACTTAACACTTATATATAATGTGAATTACTAGAATATTTTGTAATTACTAGAATATTTTTAGAATTTCTTTAGTTTCACAAGCTAATATAAGCAACTTGAAATAGTGAAAAACCCAAATAGTTTTGATAATTTACTCAATTGTTCATTTGAGCCATAAATTACTGTAGGTTTATATATCACTTTTAGGGGTCTATGTACTAAGCAGTGATAAGTGACAGAGTGATAAGTGATAAGTCTGTGATGAGTGCCAGCCAATCAGCTCCCAACTGTAATTTTTCAAACACAGCCTGTGAGATGACAGTTGGAAGCTGATTAGCTGGCACTTATCACAGACTTATCACTTTTCACACTGTCACTTATGACTGCTTAGTACATAGACCCCTTAGTCCTTTTAAGAGAAAAGCGCTATATAAATAACATTATTGTTATTATTATTATGATGGTGAAACCCCTCCATCCCTCCTCCCCCAACAAACTGGGAAGTGCGTAGCCTAGCGGGGATGTAAGTGAGTGAACCAGTTGACAGCGGTGTCACTTACTTTGCTGACACCTGGTGCGGCTGGTAGGACAGTTTGGACACACATACGGGGGCATGGCCTCGCTCCACAAAGCCACACTCCCTTATGTGTGCCAATCTTGGGGGCTTGACCACATGTCACAACCCATGTTCTCGTCACACAGTGGGCTTATCCAGCACTCCGCCAGCTGCTGGGAGCAGCCCAAAGCCTCTCTGCTGCCTCTCTCTCGTTGTGGCTGCTGCTGGGAGCAGCCCAAAGCCTCTCTGCTGCCTCTCTCTCTCATTGTGGCTGCTTGGTGACACCATCCAATGCAGCTCTACTATTTTGGAGTCACCCCCTCAGATTGTGTCACCCGCAGCCCCTGCACCCCACTAGTGATGCCAGTGCCAGTTGGTAAACACATTTACCTGTCCTCATCAATAATTTGGCCCTGGATCATCTATCACCACGGCCTGGTCCCTTTTAATGAACTGCAAGTGTACTACAAAAACTAAAGGTGAATAGTGAGATATTTGGCTATTCTCTGCAATTGAAATTTGAGTGGCGAGCAATGATATCAGTCACACAACATTATCTAATAGGATCATAAATGCAAGTGGCCAAATTGAATAGAATCTAATCATTTGGTGCTCAAGTTGAGCAGCCAGATCTCATCCAGCATCACAGCTGGATGAGGCTCCCAACAGAGGTATCTGCAATCACACAAGAATGAACATTCTACACTAGTTATAGATACAGCATCCAAAACTAGATAAGCCTTAAAGTTTCCAATTTAGATATAATCACATTAAGGAATCAAGAAGCTATAGACAGGATCTTGTGATATATGAAATGTCTTCAATCCTCAGCAGAGACATTGATGTGACATGCTATAACAAAACAATTGAATACAGTAAGAAGATATACAGGTTTTCTGAATAATATCCTATGAAAGTCTTGTTTGCTCCTAAGACTGGATGTCAATTCAGTAAAAATTCTGAACAATCAGTGTACAGTGACTTCTAAAACATAGGTGTGGCAATAATCCAGCAAGAGAAACTGTAGTATTACTAGTTCTACAAACAGATCATCAAACTAAAGCTCAGCAAACACTTTCAGACTAACAGACATTTTATCTGACAAGCTGAAACCCATCAGATATCATGGCCATACACTGTGAGATATCTTAGAGTGTATGGCCACGATATCTACCTTCCTCCACTAGTGGGAAACATTTCCCTGTTCCTCCCTTGTGAAAGAATGGAATCAGTATGTAATACAGCCACCACATGACCGGTGGTTCTAATCCCGACAGTGGCAGCTGGCAGGGGTGAAGATCCCGATAGTTAATTAAGGTAAGAATCGCTAACCTTACCCCCCCCTATCTCTAACCCTCCCTCAGCGGTGCCTAACCATAACCTCCCCCCCAAGTGCCTAATCCCCCTCTAAGTGCCTAAACCTAACCTCCCCTTCCCCGCAGCCTAACCCTAAGTCTCCAGAGGGGGTGCCTAACCCTAACCACTTCCGGGGGTGCCTAATCCTAACCCCCCCTTCCCATAGCCTACCCTTAACCCTCCCGGGGTGTGCCGAAGTTTCCCTGGGAGCTCTAACACCTAACCCTCCCCCCCCCCCGCGGCTGTCCATGCCCGGCACCCTGGCATACACTGCCAGAAGTGCCCGACCATTTAGCGGATCTATCTGACGTGGACGATTTCAGCATGTCTGACTGACTGATAATTATTGATCAGTCGCAGAAATACACTGCTCAGTGATCAGCCCAATTAAATGATTATTGGCTGACGGGGCTGAAAATTGGATAGTGTATTGCCGTGACTTATCAGTAATTACTAATTTATGCTCTGTCGGACATGCTGACATCATCCAGCATATCTAATAGATTGGATAAATTGTTGATTTCCTAAGCCTAAAGGCGCATACACACAGCACTTTTGGTACGACCAAGCCCTGTCGAACCGGATGAAAATTAAACTGCACAAAAGATGCCATCCTCCGATTCGACCAGTTTTCATCCGTCAAAACAGGATCGAACATGCGTAAACACTCTTTTGATATCGAACGAACAGATTTAAATCGAAAGAACGGGCCGACGATTGTATAGATGTGTACCCAGCTAAAGGATCTGCGAGCAGAGTTCAACTACCATAATAGGACGTCAGCAGCTCACATCTAATTTAAGAAACCATAGTGCCTAGAATTAGTAGGAATAGATACTAAGGGGTATATTTACTAAAGGTCGATTTTGATCAATTGTAAATTGATCTAAATTGATGTTATGTTTACGGGGCTAAATCACACATTTACTAACACTTAAAAAAAAAAAAAATTATCTAATTTAGACCCAGAAACACAACATCAATTTTGATCAATTTTGGTTGATTTAAAATTGATCAAAATCAATTAAAATCGACCTTTAGTAAATATACCCCCTAACTGTTTTACTGTATGTGGAACCCAACCGGAGTCATGGTGTTTTTTTGTACAGTACACTGAACAGTGTCCCGGTCCTGGTTCTAGCAATGATAATGTCCTAGTCTCTCTGCAAAGAACTACTTGTTCCAAAGTGAAATGATCTGTTTGTCAGCTCCAATTATTGTGCCTCCCGAAACGCCTGTTTTAATTCACCTCCAGGCATATCTGCAACTTCCTTCCTAATTATGTAAACTAAATTTAAGATCTGTATTGCATGTACGTTTTAACAATTGCAACTTATTTTCCTATAGAAATGCAGGTTACTACCAAAATAAACAGAGCATCAGCATAATGTTTTTGAAAGGGATATTATTATCATTTATTATATAGTGCTACCATTTAAGGCAGCACTCTACATCAGTCCTTGTCCCTGTTCAGGTTACAGTCTAAAACCTCTACCACATAAGCATACACACTAACTTTATCTGCTTTACAGTGTATAGTTTTTCACCTACAGTAGTTCATATTGTTTTCCCTTATACATTGATACCAACATCATCTAACTACTGTTCCTTGTCAACAACATAATCAAATGTCATAGCTGTATCTCTCCAAACTTGTCCCAATGATCACCCTTTCCTCATAGTCCCTAAAGTTTAAACATACTGTATAGTCATTGTAGCTGGGCATTGACAACAAATTCTATACATGTAAGACACTAATAATGGTGGAACAGTAGAACTGTAGTACCTTTATAAAACTAGGAGTCTTAACAGTATGGATGTTGTTTATTTAATATATTCTGAATACATAATTTTACTGAGGTGTACAGTATATTTTATTCTGGTAGTGTTATCTGCTAGCCTGAATACAATAATGAAGTTTGGATACAGTTAGAGGTTAGGAAGGTACAGATCTATTTGTCATTCTTAACACTCACTCAAAATAATTATTATATTGTAGATTTAAATGTATGCATCAAGGCTTTCCATGTATTACAATGATACTAATATTCAATATTACTCAATATTACAATGTCAGTAAGGGATACAGTTATAATACCGACCACGGGGATTTCGGCGCACACCAACACCGGCATCCCGGCCGCCAGTATCCTGAAGGTAAGTAGCGGGGTTAGGAGGAGGGTTAGGTTTAGGGGTTAGGGTTAAGCACAAGGGGGAGGGTTAGGGTTAGGCACTAAGGGGAGAGGGTTAGGTTTAGGGTGTGGGGAGAGGGAGGTTAGGTTTAGTCACCAGGGGGAAGCTTATGTTTAGGCACCGGGGAGGGAGGGTTAGGGGTAGGGAGAGGGGGAGGGTTAGAATACCGACCGACATGTGTCGGTATCCTAACCCTGTTGAGATGCCAGCATTGGGATTCTGACAGTACTACTGTCAGTAATACTCGATATTACAATGACAGTAATACTCAATATAATATTACATGCAATGACAGTAAAACTCAATACAATATTACAATGTCAGTAAAACTCAATATAACAATGATAGTCATATTCCATAAAGAAAATTCTTTGCAGTGAAAGTTTGAAGTTCAGACTTTCTATACAATTTTCCATACTTGAAGTGTGCTTATTTCCTGGTGTGTATGGGTTTCATGAGAACAGGAAGCGTTCTGACTGTGAGATTCTGACTTAGCCTAAGTCGTCATAGGATGCCACTCCTTGTCATATACATGTCTAGTGTTGGACATAATGTTTCTACATGTATCTATTCACACTGAATACACTTAGCCTGATGCAGACTTGTCCGTAATTGTGTCCCAAAGCACAGACACAACTTACATTCAGTAAAAAAAAGCCACAATTGCTTGTACAGCACAGTATATGCAAAGCTGCAACTTTCGCAAATTCTGTTCATGTGGGCACTAGTAGCATATATATCCAATTTATGACCATCATCACCACAGCTATAATTGTGCTTTTATGGAAAATGTTAAACAATAATGTATAATATGTATTCCACTGAAAGCATTGGATGAGGCCCAATGTCTGCCACATCAGAATCGGTGGAAATATCACCGTTTGTGACTGGAAAAAAATTGTGAAATTTCAGAATCAGTTCTGCAAATAAAATTATTGCATTTGGATTTATGAGCAAGAGTAGTGGTATTCATGCAAATAATCAGTAATAAAAGCCTCCTATCTGGCCTATTAGAAGGTGCAAAGAGACGTCACCACCTTGATGCATAAATCCATAAAAACTGGTGCATTCTCGCAAAAATAGGTGCATGACATTACAAAACGGCACCTGCACTGCTCTTTCTATAGTCATAAATGAGCCTTATTTCCACACATATAAAAATAGCTTTGCCTAGACTGTATCAAATATTATTGCAATAACAAGTATACAACATAAAACACAACTTAATGCTATATATTAAGACTTAAATATATATAGTCAATAATTCATTCTCATATTTTTCAAGAAATTGAAGCTCAACATCAGCCTTGCCCAATGCTGTCACAGACCACAGGGAAAAAAACATATTTACATTTAGTTTGGTCATTGGAATGTTCCCCTTCCTATTGTCACACCCCTCTATTTTAAATATAGCACGTCCAGATCTTAGTGAAAGCCAAAGGTTTTGGTTATGTGTCAATCATATCCGTTCCCAAACAATTAATATTTATAGCTGATGTGTCGCTAACTTGAGATATACTTTATCTAAGGTGAAAGTAACCAGATATCTGGCAGTCCTTTTTATTCCTGAATGTAAGCTATCAAAGACAGGATTTCCTCCTCCTGGTGTTCTACTTTTATGTCACAAGTTGTTGTGGTGTGTTTTCATGGGAATTCTAAGATACTCTTTTGTCCCAAGTCACATACTGTAATGTAATTGGGATCCGACTGCTACAAACATCTACATTTACACACAAACCCGTTTTGTTATGCAGTAAACTATAGTAAAAACATACTTTTATATATTGTGTAAATATGGCAACATTTTAACTTTAAAATATATTTGTGCTATAACAAAAAATCTGAAATGTGCCTACACACTAGACGACTCACAAACAATCCAATGTCATTAATGATTTCACTTAATCTGCCCGGCAGCACCCCGGCATTCCCGGACACACGATATCATGCTTTAAACTGTGCAATCTGACCTATCATGCGTCCTTAACGATTTCTAGTGCGTCTGTAATGAGATTGCCAGATCTAACTGCATGTAGATAATATCTGAAGATATGACAACCCGCAGGACCGCGCATTGGGATAATTATCGTTCGTGCACACTACATGATTTGTCATTCCAATCGTCTAGTGTGTAGGCACCTTACCTGTTAAATAGTGTTATGATGATAATAACCTGCTTCTTTATTAAGATAAGTAGATATCAGCCATTATCCATTTCAGACAGGAATAAAACTGTCTCAAATTTTCTCAAGATTTTTTCTCATTACACTAACGAGGACTTACTGTACAAGGGAACTTGATGTTAATAGTTTTAGCCTTAATTCATTAACTAAAGCCATCTTGATTAACATAGAGTGTTTTTTTTAGCAAGAACAGAACTAAACTATTTATTCTCGGATAATCTATGAAAGACTGTGGATAAGGTGCATATTTATAGAAAATTTTATGTGCTTCAGACATAATAATTATGCCCAGACTCGCAATACAATAATGAAAATTACTGCCTGCATTTTCCATTCTGCGAGCACTGGGACAAAGCTTCTGAAAAAGCCCTATCCTGGCGAATGCTAGCAGCAAAGTGATATCTACCACTAGAACTTTGCTTCTGGATTCGGACCTAGAGTGCGTTCGTGCGTGATGATCTCAGCCAATAAAATACATATAATTAAAACAATGTCCTAAAAAAAAGAATCTGGCACATTAAATACTTGATAAATTTGTAGAATCAAATTAAGTTTACAGAGCGAGACATATACCCATATCTTCAATGACCTCTGCAATAATCCAATCCTTGCAGTCCATGTTTATTTAGTTTTTTAATGACGATTGCGTTATGTACTATAATTATATACAGGAGATAGGATCCTATTAGTAACATTTTTCCATACAAGTTCTTTGTGCCACATACAGACAATGTATCCATTTAAGTTAGAACCAGCTGGAATATGATTAAACCTGGTCGTTTTATTTGAACTAACTTTTTAGACTACTTAAATTTATCGCAAATTTTCGGACTTTAGAAAAGGTCTTACAAAGTGGTTCATGAACCACCTAAAATAATTTAAAGTATCTTCATTAACAATGCTGTACAATGGGCCTGATTCAGAGTTGGGAATAGAGAAAGATATCTCTCTCAACTGATCATCTTGGTGAAACCATGTTGCACTGCAGGTGGGGTAGATTTAAAATGTGCAGAGAGATTTAGATTTGGGAGGGAGGTGTCCAAACTGACATCTAAATTGTAGTAATAATAAAGCTGTGCAGTATTTGTGGGCTACATGTAAAAGCAGCCAGTATTTACCCTACATGCAAAAAAAAAAAAATGTATTTACACCCCTTGCATTGCAACATGGTTTGTCTAGGTACACAGTTAAGTGCTATCTCTTTCTCTATTCCAAACTCTGAATCAGGCCCACTGTACGTTAGTATTCTTAATGCAATAGCCCAGGTTTTTCTATTTTCTATAAATCAGTGAAATGCCATTTGCCTTATCTATCACCATTGTTTATGAATAAGATTGTCCCCGTGAGCCTTACCTACTGGTTTGTATTTACATACCAACCAGAGTCTCCATGGATCTTCCAGCTAGTAATACAAATATAAAGAAACCGACACTTTTCATTTGAAATGTAATTATACTGTACTTACCAGTATGTTGGACACAAGCAACATAAACAGCAATAAAATACACCATAAGCTGCATCTTCCTTTTCCAGTGATTGCACCACATTCCATTTAAGAGGGGCGTCCTGTGAAATAAGAAAGAGACCATTTATAGGACATTTCTCTCACCAGAATCGGACATCTCTTCTTTACGTAAAGAAGTGTTTATGAAGTATTAACATTCTGACAGCTACTGCTCACTCCAATCTGCTCACATCTGTGACACTATTCATATTGGTGAAGGTGATATTTGTACTGCAGCCTCTGCTTACGAAGGCAGCAAGATATGCATCTGTTATGCTTTGGAGCAAAATAATTTTATAACACCAGTAGATACTATGTTACATACTTTTAATAAATGTGTTCTGTGATCAGTTTAACACATAACTTTTACTGAACCATAGGTTACCGTTGGAAACAAATACACAGGAAACATGTATTACCATTCAAAGGTTTGACATCTTTTTTTTCTCATTTCATATTTTCATGTACAAAAACCAACAAGAGTGTTTAAGTCCACACAGAAATATATTTCATTATTAAAATAATAACTTGAAATATAAAAATTCAACTATCTGTAATATGTCAGTGAATGTGTATTACAGAGCTGAATAATTTGCATGAAATAACTGCATATAACATAGCATGCTTTCTTTCACTCCCCTGTAGCAGATTGCCATGTCAGAAGGAAGCTGGGACAGAGTGAGTGACAGTTTTTCAGACTTGCTTTGCAAGAAATTAACATTTTGGTTTATGGAATCAGACACATGGGCAGGGTTAGTGATGTCACAGTAGCTTACATCACTGCATTTCAAACTTGTTTGACCTGCCACGGATCCAATCATGACACTGCCCTTAAGACGCTGGAGGAGCAATAGCTGTCTGTAATGGAGTAGGGAGACAGGCTTTACCTTATCAAAAAGTTGTAGGAAAATGACTGAAACAATTGTTTTAGCCTTAATTTCCTTGCTGGGATTTAGTGCTTCTTTAACCTTTAATACTACAAAGCTATTAAACCAAAAACATCTAAATTCCAAATAAGGAAGTTTGAAACATTCAAAGATCACTGGGTATAATGTGAGCTTAACTTTAGGTGGTTCTGTGTTGTATAATAGGCTGTCTTCAGTGATCTTCATAAGTTCAAAGCCACAAAAGACTGCATCAGATGTAGATCCAGATTGTAGGGTGGAGATGTATCAAATCATCAAGAGAGATACAATTGAGAAGTTGTCCATAGCAACCAATCAGCTTCTGCTATTTATCTAGCACAGTTTAAAATAATGGGCCATATACCCACTTTATCTGTCTCTCTGCACTTTATCTCTCCCCCATAGTATGCTATCATAAAGCAACTACTGTATCTCACCATCTAGTCATTACCCTACTGCACTAACTACTCTGCCCCTAAGGAGCAACATACGTGTGGCCAAACTAGAAATAAATTCAAGGACTTTTCAAATGGGTCGAGCTACCGGATCTGTGGATGTGATGATTGCTTGTTTCCCATGTAATCACAATATTATCCCAGTTGGCTTTCTGATAATCTGTTTATACTAGTACTATTTGCCTCATTTCAGAAACTTGTATTTTAAGTATTCCAGACTTTTAGCAAAATATATTACATATATTCATGATGCTGTATGTAATTTAGAACGAAATATTAAAAGGAAGACACAAAACACAAATACTGAAAATACATAGGGAAGAATTGCTCACTGGCCATTGCTATGAGAGAGTTAGCTGCTTTTGACACCACTCACCCACCAACTACTGACTGTTTGTTTCATATTTTTAATGTAGCCCTCCTACCTACTGAGAGCCGAATTAGAGAGTCAGTAGTGATGTCATTTGGAGGAAGTGCAAGATTAGCTGGTGAAGATGGGCACTGAATTCCATCCCTCCACTCGACAGGGCCAAGAAGACAGAGACACATGTCTTGGAGCTTTTTATTTACAAATGTTGAACTAGTTTGTTTTCGAACTGACATACAAGGGTATGGATAGAGATACTATAATTGTTGATATTGTTATTTTTTAATTACAAACCACAGCTCTCTGCAGAGAAAATAGAGCATACATACAAAAAAGGACATCCAGCGTAGGCAAAATAAATGTAGGCATGAGCCAAAGGGTAGGGAGGGCCCTGCTCACAATCTGATAGTAGCACTAGAGTACAGTACAGTACATAAATGATTTGTCCCAGATTCTTCAAATGAAACACGTTGTTTGTCTATGTTGTAGAGAAGCAGTTTTTTTGTTTGTTTTGTTCCTTATTTCCTCAATAGAAATAGGTTATAGAGTAACAAACATAAGTAGTCATACTATCACTTTACAGAGTAGCAATTCAACCTCCCTGAAATGAAATCCTCTTTTATTTGCTTATATTACAGAATTGCCAAGTGCCAGAGCAGATTAGGCAGCTAATATGTCTTTCTATCATATGGTTGGCACTCGCTCTTGTGACGCAAGATATAATAGATACAGAGGAAACAAACAGTACTTGCTATTGACTTATGTGGCATGGCTAGAACTGCGAACCAACCATGAAAGGAGTCATACATCCCCAGTTTCTAGCAGTGCCAGCGGAGCTGACAGTTCTAAATGTTGTGTTAAACTCAAGTCATTCTCAGGCTATATATTTTTATAAAGCAGAATTTCATGGTTTTGTACATCTTCTTAAAAATCAACAGGCAGTGGTCTGAAAAAGTACCGAACATAGTGCACTTCAAAAACACCACTTCATCAAACCTAAATTACTAAATCCATTCAAAGTGGTAACTCCTGCCAGACCTTCACGATCTTGAGTTTCCTCTGAAACCTAGTGGGGATGCAAACATTGTGGGTAGGATGCTCATGTTGGTTGTTAGTCTGGGCCGAGGGACAGAAGAGGAAAGTAACACAACAGCAATATATATATAACAAGACTGCCAAACATCCATGCTTCCAGGTGTTTCTTTCTACTCAAAGCATTACCAAGTGTAACGTGCTGTATTTGTAAGTCACACAATGTATTTAGCATTACACGTAAAAGAAAATGCAATACCCAAATAGATCATTAGAATAAAAAAAAGAATAATCTTATAATGTAAAGGCCTTGTTGTGTTAATCCAAAATGACTTGTTGTTTTAATGGACATGACATGACAAAATATCACCTGCTGCTTCATGATGTACAGTAGCATACAATTGGACAATTAGTACTCTTAGTAGTTCCATAATGAAAGATTCTGACTGTACAGCAATGACATAAAGGATCTTGTTGCAAATCCCGGTATAAATCCCTATGGACCTGATTCAGCAAGGATCGCAACTGTGAATGCAATAGCGATTATGAACGCAGTCTCACTGTGAAGATATGCTAATCCATTGTGATCACTATGCCGTTGCAGCACTACATAAGGACGACCACCTTACCTTACACACATCCATAATACTTAGCAAAACTGAGAAACCATCGGTAACATTGTGTACCATCGCAGCCTCATGCACACTTGCACAAGCTCTGACCTTACTCAGAAATTACTAACCTCATCGCACGTTGTGAGTGCTGAAGCTGTGTATGGCATCGCAGTGGATAATTTATGCATGCCCATGCAACGGCGTTCAAATGCACTGACACGCCTGCGTTTCACCGACCACTCCCCCATCACTTCCCACAAATGGCACTTTCTGCGATGGGTCTGCATAGTCACTGCGGTCGCAGTCCCGATCGCAGTGGCTGGTTCACGCACACGCACTGTGATGCATACGCAGAACGCAACAATCGGCCGATTGCGTGCGTAATCTCAGTTGCAATCCTTGCTGAATCAGGCCCAATGTGAGCTCATTGTGAACTTGGACAAATTCATTGTAAAGTGCATTGCATATTTAACCAGGTAGATTTCTGCAGCTGAACAATTCTTACAGTCAGAGTTAAGCAATCACAAGTATATGGTAGTTTTCATATGTGTGTATATACATAAACATATATGATCACCTAGTCTATCTTACATATACACAACATTATCAGTTGGTACTGCTAT
This sequence comes from Taudactylus pleione, assembly GCA_031769625.1. Classification (NCBI taxonomy): domain Eukaryota; kingdom Metazoa; phylum Chordata; class Amphibia; order Anura; family Myobatrachidae; genus Taudactylus; species Taudactylus pleione. The sequence goes on along the minus strand of JAUIMM010000153.1, from coordinate 11,573,396 downwards.
TTCTATCCTTTACTCATCATTTTGTGATCCTCCAAGAGACATAACTAGACCTCCCCCTAGATGTGTTGGGTACCTACTTTAATTAATTGTACAATCATTAATATTGCAGCTGTGCATTAACACAAGGATACACAGGTTAACCCTCATTACCACTGTTAGCTTATAAGATCAGTACAAGGTGACATTATTAATTAAATTACTAATTAATTAACCACTGTGTACTCACATCAATATTGGACATCATAACCTAATATATTTGCATTATCAAGATCCGATTACCAATATATGTTTGGGATCCTGTGCTATGACATCTCCCAGAAGAAGAACAGGAAAGATTAATCATTTCATACACTTTGCATCATTTATTTATTTATTTTTTATATTTTATTTTGGGACTTCTGCTCAACGACTGCCATCATTTACCTCATTAACATTTTTCCTTGATGACTGACACCTGCATCTACCATTGATTGATCTGTATGTACTAAAGGGCCTATCAGCAATGAAACATGATCCATCAAGAATTTGGGGGTTGGACCCTCATGAAGATTAAAACCTCCTTCTCACCAAGAACACAATACACCACTCCTAGAGGAAGGCCATTATTGGCCGAAACGAGTTGGAGCTCTTTTATAATATCTCCATATCCACCTATCAAGTAACCAACACTTTATTCCTGAATCTCATCACGCCGGCATCAGCGGTCACGTGACCCGGAAGTAACGACGGGCGCAAAACATCCAAAATTTGGATCCTTCACCAGTTTCCGTATCTGTGGGCCGTCAAAAATTCCTGCCTTTCATTTTTCAATACTAAGAGATGGAAATGTTCGACACATATACGTGAAACAATCGCCTGACTTGTCCAACGATTTTACAATTGTTTCATTAAACCCAGTTTGCTATTGAGAGGCGGCATTATGATTTTTTTCCTGTCAATTAAGGGCTCCTGAATGATGTTGGCTTCTCCTACAGTTATAACTTCTTTTGGAGGCCATATGGTTTGCTGCCAGTGCTTTTATTCTGCACGACTATCCCATAAGCATACTGTATGTGACAATGATACTTAGTATATCCACTTTGCTGTCCAAGAAGAAAGTTTACCATTTATAAATCGTCACAAACAGACCACTGATGCCGAGAATAAGCAATTTTTTCTAAGACTAACTTGATATTTTCATACTGTTCTTTAAGTTTTGTTGAATGACCGATAGGATTCGACACAAATTTGTTCCCATTGTGCAGTAATACGCATTTTAAGCTCCTTTTAGACCTATCCAAAAAGAGGCGCCAGTCTTCTGCTCGATATTCTGGCAAGCCCATCATCTGGAGAAGTTCCAGAAAATTGTTGCAATACACAAGACTGTTATCTTGGCTAAAGAACGGCAGTATGACTTGCTCTCTATTTGATACGACGTTATAGTAATATTCGGCTCAAGACAGTGCTTTTTTGAAGTCTGGATGCTAAAAGCTCAGCTCCTTTTTTCGAAAAAATTCAAGTTTAGTTCCTTTTGAGAAAAGTTGTTTGGAGTATAGAAACTTTCTTCAAACTCACTTTCATCTGTGTTGTCACTTGCACTGGATGAAATTAACATTTCCACATCATCACATTCAACTTCGCTCAAAGAACTGAATGATGGTACAGGTAAATCTTCACTATGTGGTATCGGTTGTTTTGCAGAATTCATACTTGGGTATTCCCATTTGCGTTTCTTAAATCGATTCATACTCTTCACATGTACAGCACAAAAATAGCAGTCTGTCAAGAGATCTTTTAGCTCACACCACATCATAGGTATTCCGAAATTTAGTCCTGTTTGATCACCTTTAGTCCAATTGCGGAGTGATTCCACGCAGGTTTTACAAACTTTGTGAGGCACCCAAATCTTGTCCTGCTGGCTTATGTGATGTCCAAAATAAGCCTGATATGCTTGTTTTATGAATACAGTTATATTTTTTCTTTCTTTTGCAACACAATATTTGCCACAAATATAACAAAAAACATCAAGGTTGTTAGTACACCGTCACCGAGAAGAACTAATTTTTACGGCGAAAATGTTTTATTTCACACATTCAGTGCTAACTCCCAACAAAAGCCGAGGATGTACTGAACTAAACAATCCCAAACAGCGGGAAATTGGTTGTGGTGGGACAGAGGGCTCTATTTATTAACATTATTTTTACTAAAACAAAGTGAAAAAGGGTGTTTTCACACCCTTTTCACATTATTTTAGTTTCACCTGTATTTATTACAGGGCAATTGGAGTAGAATTAGTAAAATTCTACTCCAACCCCCAGTATCACTTATTTTTAGTAAAGCAGATCGCATTTCCCATAATTGTAATGGGAAATGTGATCTGTGTGCAAGTTACTAAAAATAAATTGTAAAAAAATACCGGGGGAAGCCCTGTGATAATAACGCCACCTGGAGGTGGCGTTATCCAGGGTCTCCCCCGGTTACCGGGCTCTCACTCTGCTCTAACGGGGAGAGCAGAGTCGGAAGCCGGTACCAGTAATCAGCTGTGTGGTCTAATCAGACCGCAAGCTGATTGCTGTAAAAAAAAGAAAAAAAAATTAAACATTTTTTTTTTTACTTACCTGAATCCAGGGACCGGTGATCGGGCCTCCGGTGATGGCTCCTCTCCGGTCAGCTGGTCTCCGGCAATGCACTGGGGCCCGGTCATCAGGTGATCGGGCCCCAGTGCAGTATGGGAGATCACCTGATCGGGAAGCCCGGAGAAGACCACCGGAGGCCAGGAGGATGCAGGTAAGTGTAATGAAGGGAGGGGGGGTCGCGGGGGGGAGGGGGGGTCGCGGGGGTCCGCGATTGCGGGGGGCGGGGCTTGGCACCGGGGGGCGGGGCTTAGCGTTGGTGGGGGGGTAGTAGCGGTGGTCGGTCGGCGCATGCGCGGGCTCTTAGTCACGGTATATTTTCCGAAAATACCGCGACTAGAGTGCGGATGGGATCCGCAGGGACAGAGCTTTATCGCAAGCTCTGTCCCTGCAAGGGATTTATAGTAAATCCCTGTGATATTACCTGAATTCGCAATGCGAATTCAATCGGTAATATCACACTACAATCCGCATTCAATATGCAGATTGTAGTAAATAGAGCCCAGAGAGAGAGCCCAACAAAGGAACAGGAGGGTGTGCTAACTGCGTCACTCGGGCCTCTCCGTTGCTCATCTGTGTATCCTGGGAGGAGGCGTGGCTGTGGCCTGAGGATGTCCCAGCAGGCTCAGCGGTTCAGCAGTGCACTGCCTCGCCTCCTCCCAGCGTTAGTGAGGAGATATGAATGTGTTATGTGTCTCAAACGTGACTACCAGTTACATTATCACAAATAAAACAAATTCTTGTTATTGTTGAAAGAGGGTAGTTGTTAAAAAATCAGAAGTTGTTTCTGTTAAGTAAAGCAGGCCTAGATTAGCAAGGTACTTCAAATGGAGAAAATAATAGAATTTTATCATTTTCCATTAATTTGAAAACTGGAGCCAATTCAGCTATAGCAAAGATCTTATGCGAAAATAGGACCCGCGAGTACTCTCACACCGATCTTAACCCCTTGGCAAGAACATTTTTTTTTTTGTTGCCCAGTGTTATTGATGCTTTATTACAGTCCACATGTGACTGCTTTTCCAATTTACTTGTTTTCCTCTTTATCAGTCTAGCAGATTACTTTTAGCATGGATATTTTTACTGATAAATTGAGTAGTGTGGTGTTTGGTGATGACTAATGTGACTGTTGGCTTTTTTTTTTTTAAATGAATACAAACTGACATAGACAACTACAGTAGACAAAGCTTTCCAGGAAACATAAATATGTAGCTACCCAAATTGTCAGATTTCCAAAGGCAAGAATCTAGCAAGTCAACTTAAAAAAAATCATCTTAATTAATATAAGCAATAAAATAGAATACATTTTTTGTCTGCGCTTTTTCTAGTAAACACAGATGAACCACAATGGCTCAGAGACCAAAGAAGGCTACTGAAAAAAACTCAGATTTTGCAGTACAAGCTGAGCAATAGACCTATGGGCTTTTCATCTATTGTAACAATATTCAACATAGAACCATGTTCCAACATTGTGAAGCTATGGAAGTGGAATTAGAAGACTTGATTTTGATGTTTACACAAGGAATAAAAAAGAGATATTCCTCCCAGTTCACTGCCCTCTTACATGAATTATAATTTCACTGCATGGAGGGAAAGACAACACTGCAGCAGGCGGAAAGCGGCAATTTGAGACAGTATGACAGCATTGGACCATTTAAGCCTCACAGGATATGGGTAACGCCACACCAAAGGCAAGTACAACTTTATCATTTATCTTATCTTCATAAAGTCCACCCAAAGTAATTCTCTATTAAACAAACATATTGTCATTCAGAATTTTACGAACAATCACGGCCACTGCATCTTTGTACATAGCGGCTGTGCTAACATATGCGAAAGCCGCAGGAGGCATTTTCAGTAAAAAGACGCCCACAGCAGGCCTCTCTGATCCGCTACAGCATCGGATTAACGGCGTGAACATCGGACATCTGAGTATCCCTCAGGTCATGCTGCCAGGATGAATGAAGCTGCCTGCAAGGACGCAGCCACTGGCTTCAGCATCCTCAGGAAATGGCGCTGACAAGCCCCCATTTTCTGTAATGCTCCTCATCGCTGCCCCCAAATGTCATGAACTCTCAGTTAACAAAATGTCATTGTTTTTCATTACATTGTTATCATAGGCACATAGCTGGGAAAGATAACAATTATTACAGCTAAATACATAACTAATAGACAGCATTATTCTCACCAATAGCAGAGCACTAATAGCAAACCAATATGCTACTTGTTGCAACAGTGGCCAAAGTCAGATCTTCCATGTTCAATCATCCAGGCTGATGAAGCTTCTATTAGAGAAGGTGAAGCATACAGTATGTTGTGTCAACTGAAATGGGGAAATTCAACTCAAGTTATGGGTAACAGAATACTCTCACAATTCTGTTTGATTTTGTGGAGCCAAATTTTTTGGTAAGCGAATATATTTTTTGGCGCCCCCCTATGCAGTGCCCCTTTTACAGTGCCCCCAGTAGTAGTCCCCCCTGTGCAGTGCCCCTTGTGTCCCCAGTAGCAGTCCCTCTATGCAGTGCCCCCAGTAGTGGTACCCCCTATGCAGTGCCCCTTAAATAGTGCCCCCAGTAGTGGTCCCCGCTGTACAGTGTCCCTTGTGCCCCCAGTAGTAGTCCCCCTATGCAGTGCCCCCAGTAGTGGTACCCTCTATGCAGTGCCCTTTATATAGTGCCCCCAGTAGTGGTCCCCCCTGTGCAGTTCCCCTTGTGCCCCCAGTAGTAAGCCCCTCATACAGTGCCCCCAGTAGTACTCCCCCCTATGCAGTGCCCCCAGTAGTGGTACCCCCTATGCAGTGGCCCTTATATAGTGCCCCCAGTAGTAGTCCCCCCCATGCAGTGCCCCCAATAGTGGTACCCCATATGCAGTGCCCTTTAAACAGTGGCCCCAGTTGTAGTTCCCCCCCCCATGCAGTACACCAGTATTGCCCTTTATATAGTGCCCCCAGTAGTGGTCCCTCGACGCAGTGCCCCCAGTTGTACCCCCTTGTACTGCCCCCAGTGGTAACCCCTCCTTGTAGTGATCCCCCCCCCTTGTAGTGCCCCTAGCAGTAGTCCACACCCTTGTAGTGGTCCCCTCTTGTAGTGCCCCTAGTAGTAGTTCCCCCTTGTCATAGTCTCCCCCTTGTTGTGCCACCAGTGGAGGTCCCCCCATGCAGTTCCCCAGTAGTAGCCAACCCCTTGTAGTAGTCCCCCCTTTGTAGTAGTCCCCCCCTTGTTGTGCCCCCAGTGGAGGCTCCCCCCCTATGCAGTGCCCCAGTAGTAGCCACCCCCTTGTAGTAGTCCCCCCTTTGTAGTAGTCCCCACCCCTTGTTGTGCCCCCAGTGGATGTCCCCCCCATGCAGTGCCCCAGTAGTAGCCACCCCCTTGTAGTAGTCCCCCCTCTGTAGTAGTCCCCCCCTTGTTGTGCCCCAGTGGATGTTCCCCCCTCTATGGAGTACCCCAGTAGTAACCCCCCCCCCCCGAGTAGACACACATGTAATAAAAATAAAAATACAATCACTTAGCTGAATCTCCGCTCCCACTCCGGCCGCCGCCATCCGCTCCTCAGTCCATCCTCCCGGGCCGGGCCGCTCTGCATTATGGTAGAGACGTCATGAAGAATGTTCCAGCCCGGCTCCGGCAGTGGGCGCAGTAGCCAATGAGAGTCTGACTGACTCTCATTGGCTGCTAATCAAAACAAACACACAGCTGCCGGCGCCGGCGGCTGTGTGTTTGTCACTGTGTAGTGCTGACCGAACGCCGTCCAGTCAGCGATACACGCGCGGTGCAGCTGTGTCACAGAGACACAGTCTGCCGTGGCCCGCATGGTCATAGCTGAGGCACCCTCCACTATATGGCGCCCTACTCAGCTGCGTACCATGCGTAATGGTAGAACCAGCCCTGAGTAGCAGCCTACTTACAGTTGAAGTCACAGAGAGAGTTCCAATTAAACACAATGATTACATGTAACTTTACGCCTTTGCACTTACAATGTATAAAGGTAGTGCCTGCTGTAGGTGGTATTCGCAATGCATTACAATTTGCAATCTCATCTTAAACCAGCTGAAAGAATTGGCAAATACATTAGCTTTGTAGATGTGTATATGTGTATGCTAAGTTTCAAGTGGCATGTCCACTCAAGTACTAAATGACTCACAGCGTGTTTAAATTGATGTGCCATGCTTTTCTCTTACCAGACATTTGGGGAATGCATTGTCTGTAATATTATTAGGTTTATAATTGAATCATATTGGAAACTCCTATTTTGATGTCTCTATAAAACAATGTGGTTTTATGTACTATAGGGATAATAAAAAGCATACTCATGCTCCCAAGCGAACGTTTTCAAACTGCACCCATCCATAATGGCCTGCTCATATACATATTGCACAATCATATGGCTGCAGCTTAGCCATGCTGTTGTAATTACTGTACATTTTATTCCCCTGACATTCTGACAGCATTATAATTCATTGAAAAAGCATAGAATCCCCTTGTTGATGGCGGATTAAGTTAAGGCTTCAGATTAAAGTGTTTTGTGTTTATAACCTAAAGCATAAAAGCTTGTGCCCTCCAGCTCTGTATCACCTAAGGCAGGTGCCTCTTCTGTCTGACACTCTTCCCAACCCTTAGCACATCTTATGTATCACTGTATATGCTCAGAACAAAATCAGAGAGAAGAGAGTTTCATTCTAGTAGAGTACCTCACTAATGATTTTATATATATATATATATATATATATATATATATAAAACGTATTGTAGGGGTGCACTCACCAGACTTCAATCAATATATTCAATGTAGTAACTTTATTCCATAGTAAAACAATCCAACATTTCGGTCCTGTTTGGACCTTTGTCAACAGGACCGAAACTTCGGATTGTTTTACTATGGAATAAAGTTACTACATTGAATATATTGACTGAAGTCTAGTGAGTGCACCCCTACAATACGTTCTATACTGGTGGTCGCTCTGAATCAGGGCCGTCCCTCCTACATTTTGGAGCGGCCTCCTGGCCGCTCGCATAGCTGTGGGTGACCACCCACAGCTATAGCGAGCGGCCAAAATGATGGTCGCGATGGTCAAGACCATCGCGTCCATCGGGCTTGCGACGAGACCCTTGCGGTAGGGTCTCGCTGCCGCAAGCCCTGGAGTGATTTTGGCTCTATCAGAGCCAAAAGCACTCTCACTGACATCACTAGTGATGTCTGTGGGGCCGGCCCCAGACGGTAGGCGTTCCCATGGGAACGCCTCCGTCTGGGCAGCCATGCCCCCGGCACGCCCACCAAAGGGGGCGTGCTGTCAATCACCATCAACAGCACGCCCCCTTTGCTGCGAGATCCATAATGACGGCTTGGCCATCGTTATTCGGGTCTCGCGCATGCGCACGACGGAGCAGCCTCCGTCGTGCACATGCACACTTGGGCAACATCGACCCGCTTGCGAGCGCTCGCGAGCGGGTCTGAATCAGGCCCAAAGTTTGATGTAGCACCCCAGCGACTGTATTCCACTATGGGAACCCCCCTATGGGGGTTGCAAAGCTGTCAGATTTACCCCGCAATTTATGCCATCTGAAGATGGTGTTGTGCTGCTTTAACCTATAGACTACATTTCACACCCTCCCCGGCAATGGCAAACGCACATTTGTGCTCTGTAGACCACACATATGCAGTAGTCCTGTTAGAGGAGTGAAGAGACTGCTGATGTGAGCACATTGCAGGGACAGGTTCCCTTCAGAGACCCTGCATGTGCTATTTCATACATTCGGCCGGTATTATCGCATACTGCAATGTGATCATGGGTACTAATATTACACCCAGATCAAAGTGAAGAATGTGATTATTGGTTTCACACCATAGAGGTTGATTCACTTAGCACTGATCACATATGGTTCCACATTGGATCTAAATTGTGGATTTTTGTTCATCCCTATAGAGGTGTGCATAAAAATCTGTGATTTTGCAGGCATCTAACCATCTAATTGAATTGACCCCTTAGATGTTCGCAGGATAATGGGGAGAGTAGTGACAACTGTAACTGTCAAATATTAGTGCAGACAACCATTATGGTGGTGATTTGTGGCACATCGAGCCTAATGGAATTGATTCCATAGAGTTGGGAAAATATGCTATTTTGGTAGGCAGTAACTCAATACAAGTCATAGGGGTCAATCCAATTAGGTGCGAATTGTGAGGTGTGAGTTGCTATTTTCTCTTGGAATTCGCATAGCAAATTTATTTTGCAATCCAATTAGCAACTCGCACTGTATCAGTCAGACTGAATTTGCATCTTTCCATTCGTACCTATTGTACCTGAGGGTGAGAGATGGAAAGGAAAATCTTTATTGTAAGGTTAAAATGGCGGACACTGTGCTGAACCCCTTGGACACCCCCCTAATGACTAATTAGGCAATTGGAAGTTTCTAATTAGCTTAATTAGCTTAATTAGTCCAGTAATTAAATTTTTTTCAAAAATATGCTCAAATTACCCCAAAATCAACGTTTTTGTTAGTTTAAGCACCCCAAATCTAATTACAATTTTTTTTAATTGAAAAATAATTGGTTTTTATCAGTTCTTTTGCAATTTTGCAAGGTGCCCTCAAAGTACCCCAAAATCACCTTTCTTCCTACTTTTTTTAAATTTTTCATTTAAACATTTGAGATTAAAAGAAAAAAGTATGTTATTTATCATTTTCTTGCCTTTTTTTAAAAAAAAAAGCCTACAGTAGCTTCCTAATGCCCACAAACAGCCTTCTATATGGTCCTGCTAACAAAATTATCCATTTTGGGGGGTCCAGGATGGCCTCCCCACATTTTCATGTACTTATCTCAAATCTCATTTGGCAGTCCATCCGTACCCATCTGCTGCGAGTAGTGCGAATAGGAATTTTGAACTGGATTAGAGAATTCTCGGGAGCGCGCTTCATTGCAAAGTCTGCGAGTTTCAAGAAACAAACTTGATACTCGCAATTTGCACCTAACTGGATTGACCCCATAGACATTTAGGTTAATAACAACTGTTGAACTCCATGGAAGACGTTTCCTCCAACCTAATTTCTACAATGGGCATGAAACAGGTCACTACACCTATTTCTTCTACCGACTAGAATGAAGATCTAGAGATGTGGCTTTAGGATACTGTAGACAATACAACTTTTTGTTTCCTACAATGGTGACAATCCCTTGTATATATAACAAAAAAAGGCAGTGTGTTTGTGTTAATGTTGAGCAGTCAGCTATGCTAATTAATATGATTTAAATAAAAATGTACTCATTTTGTTTATTTTTCACATGGTTTAATGCTCAGCTGCAAAACATCAATGGAAAATATTGCTGCTAAGCGGGTGCACATTGTTGCTGCTAAGCGGGTGCACATATGATATTTGGCATCATATACAGTTTATATTTATAAAATACATTTCAGTGCCTATGTTAGCAAAAGCTCTTTCTATAACACAGAGTACTTTCCAATGACATGTTTATCAAGATAAGAGATTATAAATAAGGTGATACAGTCACTGATACAAGTTGGCATGTTGCCACCTTAAAAAAGTTAGATTGTGGTTGGTAACTTGGCACACAATAAGAAAACAACAGACCATTAGTATCAACTCTATATTACCAAGTATTGACCCAAAGTATAAAACACCACAAACAATTCAATTTGTAATTGCTATTTCTACTCAATAAGCAATTAAATAGTTAATGGTATGTGTTGCCTTCATCTACTTAATAGAAATAATTACTTTTGAGCATACTTTAATTAAATGTAACAGCAAGATTGGTCTTGTTAAATAGGATTGATTATGATAACGTCAAGACAATAAAAATTAAAATTTATTTCACGAATTATGACAAACCAATGCGTATAACTTTGATTTACATGTCTGTTCAGTCCTTGCATTTAGGCATGTTTTCATTTTTTTTTTTCATAAAAAAAACAACAGTAATACTAGGTAATGATATAAAACATACAATGTCGCATTAAATCTATAGTCCGTGTTACAAATGTCTACTAAATAGCAGCATTGACGCAAAAAAGCACTCTGCGTCAGAAGTCACATAACACTGGTGTGTATTTTATCACTAGCATTTGCAAACTATAGTACACACATTACACAATATACAATTTAACAAAATGTTGTAGGTCAAGGAGAAAATTTGTCATGTTGATGGATTAGTCTTTAATAAATCTGTCGCGTCTCACGTCCTCTGTTCTGTCACAATTCCACATAAACACTCATGATACAGGTTTAAGATCCAGTCTGACAAGAACACAGAACACAAAATTGTACTTGTCACTACAATATATGAACACAGAACACAAAGTATGTGTTCCATTGCAGGAAAACTTGAAGAGGATATAAGGGGTTACAATTGTGACTATACTGGAATTATTTAAACGGTCAGGAATATTAATCATAACCGACAAGCATTTCAAATTCTACAGCTGATGCATAACCTCTTGGAAAACGGCCCTAACTGTATTGCTGGACAATGTGTTCTGTAACAAAGTGTTTTATATATTTCTACATAAATAATAAATGAAAGCTGCTGGTGGGATAATATATGGACAGCTCAGACTGATTGACTCCATCCACCCAGCTAACAGCTTGCGCATTGCAATACAAAGTGCACTGACTGGGCTTCTCACCTATAATATAATACAGATGTTTCAGGCTATGCTCTGGGGGGCTAAAGCAAAGGTCACAATATCATGTTAGACTAATGGCCTTTAAACAAAACCTCTTCTGTCAAGTTTAGTATTAATCCCAACATTTCTAATCAGATCCGTTTAACATTTTTAGAAAGTCTAATTGTCCATGATTATTCTGAGTCTCATCTACTACCCATTAGCATAGGACGATCCATGAAACTTTACACATACAGGTATCCAAGAATAATTCCTGTCCGAGTCCAGTGTTTGATCAAGCTTCTGTCTATATTAGCCTGGGTGACAGATTGTGATTGTGTTTTATTTGTATTAAAGGACATTTCTCACTACTTGATGCTTAAGCGTTTGTTGCTGATTCCTAGATTCGACAACTGCAAACCATGTTTTCCACCACACACAGCTTACACAAGCCTTTGCATGTATGACAAAACTAACATGCTCTGCAAGTTCTAGTACTTATACCCCAGGGGCATTCAAGTACCAACCAAGATGCCTTTAACGTCCTATTGTAATGTACGTATAACATACAATATTTAAGTTAAAAGTACAGATCAATTATCAAATCACAAAAAAGTAACAAAAAAATATTTTAGGAGTTATTAGTTCTTTTCAAGAAAATTAAACGTGGTAACAAACACTCTTAACAACCTGTTTAACTACAGAAATTGGCAAGCTGTTGTTCTCCAGCTGTTGTGGAACTTTAAGTTCCAGGATGACTGCTGGCACTTGTAGTTCCACAGCAGCTGGAGAGTGGCAGATGGTCCATCTACACGTGTGTTAGGCTGGCACTGTGCCTAGCTACACTCTGTTCATACTTACATTGTTGGGTTAGTTTCCGTGTGCTATTTAGTCCACAGTCTGGAGGTGTCTGTCCAGCATATTTCCTATAAGGCGATGTAACCTGTACGCTGCTGCTTACATTACATATCCAAAGTTCTGCCAGTAATGTGAAGTGGCCGCACAGGGGAGAGCTGTGTCTTGTGGTGTGTGCCCGGGTTCTGTCTGCAGAGGTGTCTGTGGTGGTGTCCAGCTGTGGACTCTCCGCTGGTTTCTCTCTCTCTCTCGCTCTCTCGTCTGTCACTCTCGCTGCTGGCTCTCAGAACAAGTGCAGCTCAGTCTCACATTACAGCCCTTGGATTGCAAAAGCAAAACCTGCTTCTGTGTCGAGCTGAGTCAGTTATGAAGTCAGGTTCACGAGCAGAAATCACAGAGGCAAATGAATGGGATAGGTGAATACTAGATGCCTAATCTCTGTGAATGTCCCAAACAAGTTAGATCCACCCAGACCCCTCAAATAGGGTGGTGAGCTTACTAGTTGGTTACCAGATATTGTTGTAAGGTTGCTCTGCTTAGGACTGTGACCCTCCTCCTCCTCCTCCTCTTTATCTTCCCCTCTTCCTTCTGACTTCTCTCTGTGTCATCCTTCAGTTCACCAGGTGCTGATAGTTTCAGACTGCCTCCAACAGCTCATAAGTGATCCTTTAGCTGCTTCCCTTGAGTTTACTGTCTTTTTGTGTCTGTATACAGGACTGCTGAGACTTTCTCTAAGAGAATAGCCCCACCCTAACATGTAACCCCCATGCAGCAGCACTGAGCCCAGTTATGAGACAGACCTCTGATACAGTGCCTCTCTATACACCACACCTTATATGCTCTTAGTTTAATAATTATTATATAAACTTTTTCCACAAATCAATGTTCATGTTTTATTTCCACCATCTCTCACGCTTCTCACACACACATCTGGCGTAACTTTATAACATATTCTCTATGCATTGCTTACGGGTTTAGTACATACATTTAATTTTGCAGAGATTCTGTAAGTAAAAATGTATTAAAATAAATATTACATATAGGTTGCATTTAATTATTTCTGTGTAATAATTTGATCATGTTCTTTCTTTGTCACAGATATAGTAAGTTTTATTATATTTAATATTGCATAGAATTATTAATTGTTAAATCCTAAATTATACAGTATATTTGCAGTAAGATATCATTTTACTACTTTTTTAACCAGTTTTGGCAAATGTATTAATGTTTTCAAATCCTTTAATGACAATGTACTTACACAGATCACAGAAATTCCCTAAATGTTAGTATATATAATAAGATCATCATTGCATGACAACACATTATTACAGGACAAACCTGTCTCTCTCCACGGGCACATTTCTGAGTTCATCTCACCAAATATAAGGAATCCACCTCCAGGTCCATGTTCTCTCTCCAACTACCGCATTATAGGCCTGATTCAGCAAAGATCGCAACTGCGATGACGCACGTAATCGGCCGATTGTTGCGTTCTGCACATGCGCATGTTAGAACCAGTCACTGCGATCGAGACTGCGATTGCAGAGACTACGCAGACCCATCGCAGAGTGATTGACAGGAAGTGCCGTTTGTGGGAGGTGATGAGGGGGTGGTCGACGCCGTTGCAGGGGTATGCATATATTATACACTGCAATGACATACACAGCTCGAGTACTCACTACGTGCAATGAGGTTAGCAATTCCTGGGTAAGGTCAGAGCTTGGGAAAGTGTGCATGAAGCTCTGATGGTAGTCGATTTTACTGATGGTTTTGTAGTCTTGCTAAACATTATGGATATGTGTAAGGTAAGGTGGGCGTCCTTATGTTGTGCTGCAACAGTATAGGTATCGCAATGGATTAGCATATCATCGCCGTGAGCTGCTTGCGTAATCGCAGCCTATTTCTCTTCTTTCCTTTGTCTTTAAATTGCTTAAGTGATCTGCATTCAGCCATCTTTCTCACTTTCTCTCCTCTCTCTTCATTCTCAACTCTCTGCAATCAGGCTTCAGCCCCCAATATACCTCTGAGTTCGCAATCAGAAATGTGATGAATAGATCTAATTAACTCAAAGTCATTGCTGATTCCCCTGTACCTCTCTGCTGCATGTGACACTGTTGATCACCTTCTTCTCCTGCTTCCCTGCGTGGGCTGTCATGGAACAGTTCTGTCCTGGCTCACTTTCAACCTATTGAACCTCTCCTATAGTGTCTCTATCTCTGGTACATTCCCCCCTCCACTTACACTTTTTGTTGGTCCCACTAGGCTCTGGACACAGCCCTCTGCTTTTCTCAGTGTACACCTCGTCCCTTGGGTAACTAAGGAGTCTATATACTAAGCCTTGGAGAGAGATAAAGCGGATGGAGATAAAGTACCAACCAATCAGCTCCTAACTTTCACTTTACAGGCTGTGTTTGAAAAATGACAGTTAGGAGCTGATTGGTTGGTACTTTATATCCATCCACTATATCTCTCTGCAAGGCTTAGGGGTCTATTTACTAAGAAGTGTTAGGAGACTTAGTGAAAAGTGATAAGGTACCAGCCAATCAGCTCCCAACTGTCATTTTTCAAACACAGGCTGGCACCTTATCACTTTCTTATCACTTTTCACTCTGTCTCCTAACACTGCTTAGTAAATAGTACATAGACCCCTCATACACTTAATCATTCTTCAGTATCAACTCTATGTCTAATGACACCCAAATATACCTCTTCTCGCCTGACCTCATACTTTCTATATTATCTTGTATACCCAGCTGTCTCTCTGCTATCTCTACATGGATGTCCTAAAGCTTCCAACAATTAAACATTTTCAAAACAGACCTTATCAGTTTCCCACCTACTACTCTCAAGTCTTCCTTATCATCAGTACCACAATTTCACCAGTCTTCCAAACCCACTCATGACGTCATGGGCAGATTGAGAATTTAAAGTGGACCTAGAAAATCTTCAGAAAATGCTCTTACATACAGTGGAAACAAATCAACTGTAGATGAAGCCCGCATGAAAGTACTGTAGGTGGCTTTATCAAACCACTATAACTAGCCATGTTGGCCTCAGATGAGGCCAATGCATCACATAATGGGAGACAGAGTTACAATAATTGCAGACATCTTAGGAACTTGTAGACAATACAGGAAACATCCCAGAGACCACATACAATACAAAGAGCATCCCAGTGACTTTTGTACAATAAAGAGAGCATCCCAGTGACTGACATACAACATAGGGAGCATCCCAGTGACCACAATACAATGCAGAGAGCATCTTAGTGGCCTATAGTATATGCATCACAGAGCGCATCCAAATGACTGACATATAAATTGATGGCCTCCTAGTGTCCACAATGCTATATAGAGAATATCCAGTGACTGCCATACCATTCAGAGTGGATCCTATTTACTGCCATACAGTTGTTCAAGCATATTGTAAATATTATTATCTTAATGCCAAAAGTAGAATAGGGTACATTGGGCAGTAAGGATGAGGAAGATAAGAGTCAATTGATCACTTAAAGCACTGGAATGATACATAGTTTGTGGCATGGAGAGAACCTAGTAACTACTGTAGATGTTATTCCTTACAGTGCAATTGTTGTTGGCAAGTCCTTACAGGGTAGTAGGAAAATGTATAGGGCAAAGTAATATGCAGCAATGATCCCATTTTCTTAGTCAAGTGCAGTTAAAGCTCCTAATTATGATGGAGTGCTAGGTAGAGTGTTACACAGTGCTGCAGCAAAATGACAGATTGGGCATTAGTTATCAAAAAATATGCAAACAACTGTAACTTTCAAATGGAGTAGTAGTTATCTAAAATCGATCTCTCAATATATCCCTAAAACTGATCTTGGAATCATTTTAGCTCAACTAAATGTTGGTGTGAAATGTAGTAATATGTTTGTCATATATTTACTTTTAACCATTCCCACAAATAAAACTGCACCTGAGCTGCTAGTATTAATTAACTAACCACTGTGCTTTGGAGTGTATAGTAATATACAGCACAGCAAGGAGAGAGCTGTCAGTGGTGGCACATGTGAGGCATGCATGTACAGTAGCTGACTGAAAGCCACTGTGCTTCATCTCTACAATCTGTGCAGGACAGTACTTATTATACTCTCAGTACAGAAAGAAAGAGGTCAGGGTCATCTGTCAGGCTCACATATTGCACTACACACATCGCCAGTGGCTGTAGGAGGGTGGAGATCAACCCGCCCAGAGCTGAACAGCACGGCAAGTACTTTCACTCACTATTGGCCCCAAAGCTTTTCTTATAACTTTTTAAGTAATTGACGTCATTTAGTGAAATTCAGACATACCCTGGTCTATGAGAAACATGAGGAAGTCACAGCAAGTGCTGAAAGTGTTCACCATTAGCATCCAGGCCAGCTGTTCACACATGCGCGAAGTGAAGGCCACATGTTCACCACCCTAGTCATGAGCGCAGTCCAAAATTCAAATAGGGGAGCCACACCAACTGCCAGTGAGGATATAACCAGTGAGGATGGCAGTTGGTGTGATTCCCCTATTTGAATTTTTGGAGTGTGCTGCAGCCCCACCTCTGGAGCCACATTTGCTAGTCAGTAGGTATTCCTGCTTCTGACAGTGGTCTTGTGTACTGAGGTGTCCACATTCATCATGTCTGTGTGTTACGTTGCGATATGAACCAGTACGTCTGGACAATAAATACGCGTTGATTAGCTGTGTACTGGTTCATAACGTAACACACAGACACGAGGTGGGGCTGTGTCAAATTTCACAAAATTATGTAAATTACTTTAAAAGTTAAAAGAAAAACTTTGGGGTTAATAGCGAGTGAAACACTCTGTATAATAAGGAGGGTGGCACCAGCTAATAGGCCTGGGCCAGCCCCAATAAAGCCACACTGCCAAGCAACTGCCCATCTTATATGGATCCAAAAACTAACAATTTTTAAAAACATTTGGTCAAAAAATTAAAGACAACACTGAACCCCATGTGGACATCACCAGGAAAAGTCCATCCCTGCTGCTGGCTTGTTGTTATACTTGATTCTGTCCTCTGCTTGATTCCTCGTTTTCATTCTTTCTTCCAGTCTTGCCTTCACTTCATAAATATTGCTAGAATACAACTTTCCTTACCAACGATGCTATCAAAACTCATTCACTATCTCATTCTCTCCTGCCTTAATTACTACTGTAACCTACTGGTATGTGGCATTCCTACATCCATGTGTATCCGCTTCAATACATTTTCAGTGCTGAAGCATGACAAATCTACCTCTCTTGCTGTTCCACATTTGCTTCACAAATTTGCAAATTCGTACACTGGCTCTCTGCTTACTCCAAAATCCAATTCAAATTACTCTTGCTCACCTACAAAGCCTCTAAACACCCTCTTTCCCTCTTAGATCTTCCTCAGATATGTACTTTGCTTTATCTCTAGTAACCACCTCTCACTCCAGCCTACGACATCATCTGTGCCACTACCAACTTCTGCGGCCACCTCACAGTTATGTAAGAATCACAGCAGTCATTTCTATCACATGGAATACGAATAATAATTAAGAATACTGCTAGGAGATTTTTTTTTTATATTTAAAACATGTTTTAATAACAGAAAACATATTTTTAGAAACATCTGTACTAAGGATGTTAATTAAAATAAATAAATAGATATTTGTGGATTTAGCAGAAAGAACATTTCTTAACATTGTTGCATTCTTTAATACCAGTTTCATACATACCGAGAATCCCGGGAATTTGGCCTGCCTCAGCCAAATTCCCGGGTTGCCGCGTATGTCTGAAAGGTACCTACCCGGGAACACGTTCCCGGGTAGCCGACCCTTCAATCAACCAGGGAATTTCCCGGGACATAAGTCCCCGGAAATTACCCTGCTTATGTCTGAATGGTGCTACCCGGGAATTTACTATTCCCGGGCTGCACCAAGCAGCTTTTACATTGAGTTGGCAGTGCAGAGCGCCCTATAGGACGCTCAGCGCTGCCGCTCACCACTCCCCTGCACCAGGGGCTGTGTCGCTGTAGATCGTGACACAGAGGACCCCAGCCGGATGCCAGGGACACCCACCAGCGCTGGAGACCGCCGACAGGTTTTTGGCACAGCGGGCCGCCTGCACTCCCGCTGGACCACCAGGGCAGTACATTAACGGAAGAGGTTCTATCTCTTCCCAATTGGGGGGGTGGCAAATAGGGGATAAAAAAAAATAATTTATTAATAAAATAAAAAAAAATGGCTGGATTGGGATTGGCCAGCTGCCTGCTGCATTTTGATGACCTCATCAGCGGCAGCCAGAGAGGGGATAGGCTAGGAGGGGCAGACGGCAGAGGAGAGGCAGGTAATCTAAAAAACCCTGCTCTTGTCTGAAAGGGGTCTACCTGGGAATTTCCCATGTAGACGCTGTATTGTGAAAGGCGTGTCTCTACCAAATACCCGAGATTTTGCACAGGATAAATTCCAGGTCCTGAGCAGGAAATTTCCCGGGTCGTATGTCTGAAAGGGGTATAAACCACAGGATTACAATCCAATTTGGCCGCAGACAGGAGTGGCCATTCAGAATTAGATGCAGCCACATTGCCTGGTCGCTATCAGGATACTTTAGGACCTTACATGAGGTTGGAAACGACTGTACATACCTGTACCTGTACATTATCATTGAAAATGAGCAAAAAATATGCTTGTTGTGGATATTTTGACAATATTACTAGATATGCTTAGAGAAAATGAATATGTGAAAAATGATGGTCAGCCAGAAAAATGCAGTGTCTGACAGGAGAACTGCCCCCAAGCATTTTTAGTGTGACAGGAAAAACTTTGTTGAAATTCAAAGCATTCTGACACACCAGCTTTACTGTATGTATCATTGTGACACTCTGAAAGGCACAATAAAATAATTTTGGGTCCTCAAATACCTAAACATAAACTTTAGTACTCTTATAGACTAAGGGGCATATTTAGCAAATGAATTTTGCAGGATAAATATGACCCTCAGCGACCAGGGCCAAGCTCCGAATGCTTGGCCCAGATAACCAATGACAAAAGATTGACAGAGACAAACGGTCAACCCACAAAAGGTTGACATAAATAAAGATAGACAGGTACAAAAGGTCATCAGGGTCAAAATGTCGACATTGAAATGGTCAACTCATAGGTTTCTTTGTTTTTTTTAGGATTAGAGTTAGGCACTTACCGGAGGGTTAGGCTTAGGCAGTAGGAGTGGCGGCTAGAGTTAGGCACTTACCCCGACGGTTAGGGTTAGGCACTAGGAAGGACCGTTACGGTTAGACACTTACCCCGACAGTTAGGGTTAGGCACTTACTGGAGGGTTAGGCAAGGGTTCGGGTGAAGATTAGGGTTAGTAAACCAAAAAAATGTGTTGACCATTTTTGAGTCGACCTTTTGTACCTGTCATTCTTCATCCATGTCGACCTTTTGTCCTTGTCGACATTTTGTCCCTGTCGACCTTTTGTTCCAGTTGACCTATTGACTATCTATCATGTGGGGTCTATCTAGACATTGTCTATCTTTTTCATGCGGGTCTTTTATCCCAGACCCTCTTCAGATGGCATTGGCCCATAGTAGCCTATGCACTACTCTAATACAAAAAGGGATCCTTCTGATGTCTCCCCATCAGCCCTTATTGACATTTGCAAATTTAGTTAAAATGTATCATCACAATCGTATTAAAAATGTGGATTGAGATAAATAGGCCCCTAAGCGAGATGGTGTATAACTGAGAGGTCAACTGAGAAGAAAGGCGTGAGGGTAGAGAGATGAGAGTTCAGATTCAAAGGAGAGCTGATTGGCTTTGAGGAACATATTAAAAATTAACACTCCCATACCCCCAAGGAAAGGCTTAACCAGCATTAGTGCTTACAGATGAAAATTAGGAGGATAAACAGCAGGAGGTTTCCCGGAAATAGCCTCTAACAGAACCAGATTTGGAGAAGCTGGGCAGGGGACAATATAGCAGGATTATGTGGGGGGACTCGGACCGGCAAAAAAGCAGCCTCCCCCCCCCATGTCCAGGAGAAAGCAGACCCGAGCTAAAGCTCTTGCCACAGCAGTGTAAAGGTGGGCGAGGGGTGAAAAAAATAAATAGCAAAGGGTGTTTTTTATTGTGAGCTACAGTTCCCAGCAAGCGCTGTCATGCCTAAAGTGTTTGAAAATATGCTTTCACTTGTAGAACTATTTGTAAACTATAACAAAAAGATAAAGCCTTATAAAATATGCTTACATCCCCTTTGACACTCATTCTGCCTGAATTGTGCAAGAGAATGACATTTGTGGATGCTTTCTGTGACTATTAGTAGCCTAGACATATGTACACTGTATTAATACACAGCTGTGTGAACAGTACCTTTTCAAGTTATTACTGTTGATGGGATGTACTAATCACAAAAATGTGGTAAAACTTCTGAAAACTGCAGGTTTCTGAGATTTTCTGCAATACACAGAGTCAGACTGGCACACAGGGGTACAGGGAAAATCCCCGGCCCCTCCTCTAATATCAAGTTCTAGGCTGCGCCCTAGAATTATACGTTGTCACTCTATTAGAGGGTCAGTGACCTAGAAGATCATGGGCTCAATTCAAGTAACTCGCCCCTGCGAGTCCAGTGGAGTAATGCTGGGTACACATTTAATGAAGTGTACCCAGTCGATCTATCGTGCGGCGGGTCCCGGCATTGGCAAGTGTGTATGCCCCCGCCGATGATATCGCCTGTCAGACCTGCATGCAGGTCCGACGGCCGATGTCGCAGACGACGCATCGTCAGCGACATAGCGGCCACACACTGCCCGATGTGGACGATATGTTGTCCAATCCGCCGGATCGTACAATATATCGTCTAGTGCGTACCCGGCTTAGGTGCAGCACTTATGGTAGCTCCGAACTCGATATTTGTTTGCTAGACCTAGACCTAGGGCCTGATTCAGCTAGCAACACAAAGGAGAGAATGCACGGTCGACTGAGATAATCTGCTAATCAATGCATACGCATGGAGACAGCATCACAAGGTGCAGATGCCCAGCCCCATATTAAGCCACCCAACTCCCTTTACTCACAGACTGATCAGTACGCAAGATATAAACATCGGTAACATCAAGAACCATCGACCACATTTGCATAATAGTGGTTGAGCAGACCTTGCACAGGATCTTGGCAACTTCCTGTGTGCACGGAGTCTCATCAGTGCATGCAGCACAGCAGTGGCTAATTTATGCATGCCCCTAAAGTGGCGTCCCAACGCATAGGCACGTCTGCGTTCGCCCGACCAACCTCCCATCACCACCCACAAACGTCACTTCCTGTCAAGCAATATCGGAGGGTCTGCGTGCACGCTGCGTGTAGTCTGTGTACGCTTACCCGAATGCACTGGCAAGTTCGCACATGCGCTGTGTGATGCATACGCATGCGCAGTACAAAACCATCGGCCAAGTGTGTGCATTCTCTCCTTTGCGTTGCTTGCTGAATCAGGCCCCTAATGCAGCTCTCATTGAGTGCATTAATGCAGTATATATAGACAGGATCACCATCATATGTGTTAATATTATAGATATACTGCATTCCCTGGATTATGGTGTATTAACTACAGTAAACTAAATAGAGAACATTACACACGTGAGAGGTCTTGTAAAGAGGCCTATCCACTAGGCGACCTGAAAGACTGAACATCTAGCGTTCAGACCTTCAGGTCACCGAGGTGCGGCGCCTGCACTGAAGCAGTATTCACTGAACGTCATTCAGTGAAGGAGCCCGACCTCCTATCTCTGAACATGCCGAACCTGACGAGCGTCGTCAGGTTGACGGGAGTGTTCAGTAGATAGTCGGGGACGGCAAGGACCCAGCATGCATGCGCATCGCTGGTCCTTGTCAGCTATCCATTACCCGACTTTGTGAACAATGCGACCAAAACCTCCAGGTTTTGGTCGGATTGTTCACAAAGTCGGGTAATGGATAGGCCCCTTTACCTTACTTATTGAACCACCCTCATGTGTACATATAAATATATGTATGTATGTATGTATGTATATATATATATATATATATATATATAATCCATGTAGAGCCCACACTCACTAACAAATATCCAACCAGCAGGGATGCATCCTCAGTGTAACCACACTCTACCGTAATGTGGTTCACATATGCAAAAAAAGAAGATAAGAGGGTACTCACCGTTGCAGCAAAAAAGGTTATTTATTGCATACCACCAGTGTCATTAGTACAAAGTCCGACGTTTCGGTCATATTACAGACCTTTGTCAAGGCACAAGGCACAAGTATGTCAAGAAACTACAGATGGCTGTGGCTTCTTGACATATATATATATATATATATATATATATATATATATATATATTAGGGGTGTGCACCGGCCCCTTTTCGTGTTTTGTGTTTTGGTTTTGGATCTGGATCTTTCTTCGTGTTTTGGATCTGGATTGGTTTTGCCAAAACTACCCTTCCGTGTTTTGGGTTCTGGGTTTTGTGGTTTGGATCTGTATTTTTTTTTAAAAAAGCATAAAAACAGCTAAAATCACAGAATGTGTTGGTTTTTCTTCTCCTATGCTATTATTAACCTCAATAACCTTAATTTCCACTAATTTCCAGACTATTCTGAACACCTCACACCTCACAATAGTGTTTTTATGTCCAAAAGGTTGCACCGAGGTAGCTGGATGACTATGCTAAGCGACACGAGTGGGCGGCACAAACACGTGACCCATCTAGGAGTGACACTGCAGTGGCAGACAGGATGGCAGTTTGAAAAACTAGGCCCCAAACTGTACATAATGCAAAGAAAAAAAAGAGGTGCAAGATGGAATTGTCCTTGGGCCCTCCCACCCACCCTTATGTTGTATAAACAGGACATGCACACTTTAACAAAGCAATCATTTCAGCGCCAGGGTCTGCCACACAACTGTGGCTGAAATGATTGGTTCGTTTGGGCCCCCACAAAACAAGCTGGCAATTAATCTGTCCCTGCACAAACTGGCTCTACGGAGGCAAGATGTCGTCCTCATTCTCCTCATCCACCGATTCCTCAGTGTTGTGTACATCCTCATCCTCACAGAGTATTAACTCGTCCCCACTTGAATCCACCACCACAGGTCCCTCTGTGTGTTCTGGAGGCTTGTCTCCCTGGAAGAGTTGATAATTCATTTTGATGAACATCATCTTCTCCACAGTTTGTGGAAGCAACCTCCTACGCCTTTCGCTGACAAGGTTCCCGGCTGCACTAAACACTCTTTCGGAGTACACACTGGAGGGGGGCAACTCAGGTAAAATAGAGCCAGTTTGTACAGGGGCCTCCAAATTGCCTCTTTTTCCTGCCAGTACAGGTATGGACTGTCTGACATGCCTACTTGGATGCTGTCACTGATGTAATCCTCCACCATTCTGTCAATGGTGACAGTATCATATGTAGTGACAGTAGACATGTCAGAAATTGTTGCCAGGTCCTTCAGTCTGGACCAGATGTCCAAACTTGGTCCTGCCTGCCCTGCATCACCGCCAGCGGGTTGCTTAGGATAGCTAAGTTTTTTCCTGGCAGCCCCAGTTGCGGGAGAAAATGAAGAAGGAGCTGTTGACGTGTCACGTTCCGCTTCAGCTGACAGTGTGTTCACCAGCAGGTCTTTGCACCTCTGCAGGCTTGTGTCGGCCGGAAAGAGAGACACCACATATGCTTTAAACCTAGGATCGAGCACGGTGGCCAAAATGTAGTGGTCTGATTTCAACAGATTGACCA
The DNA here is from genome assembly GCA_031769625.1 of Taudactylus pleione. Lineage (NCBI taxonomy): Eukaryota > Metazoa > Chordata > Amphibia > Anura > Myobatrachidae > Taudactylus > Taudactylus pleione. Next base: position 11,549,572 of record JAUIMM010000153.1, on the reverse strand, counting down.
CCCTGGAATCCTGGCAAAGCGAATGAAGGGCTTCATCCGCAAGTCCCACATGCCGAGCGGAATCGCTCCATCTTAGCTCCTCCTTCACTTTCTCCAGCTGCTTCTGCAAAAGCCTGATGAGGGGAATGACCTGACTCAAGCTGGCAGTGTCTGAACTGACTTCACGTGTGGCAAGTTCGAAGGGCTGCAGAACCTTGCACAACACAGAAATCATTCTCCACTGCGCTTGAGTCAGGTGCATACCCCCTCCTTTGCCTATGTCATAGGTGAATGTATAGGCTTGTATGGCCTTTTGCTGCTCCTCCATCCTCTGAAGCATATAGAGGGTTGAGTTCCACCGCGTCACAACCTCTTGCTTCAGGTGATGGCGGGGCAGGTTCAAGAGTGTTTGCTGGTGCTCCAGTCTTCGGCACGCAGTCGCTGAATGGCGAAAGTGGCCAGAAATTTTTCGGGCCACCCAAAGCGTCTCCTGCACGCCCCTGTCGCTTTTCAGAAAATTCTGCACCACCAAGTTTATTGTGTGAGCAAAACTTGGGACGTGCTGGAATTTGCCCAGATGTAATGCCCGCACAATATTGGTGGCGTTGTCAGATATCACAAATCCCCAGGAGAGTCTAAGTGGGGTAAGCCACTGGGTGATGATTTCCCTCAGTTTCTCGAAGAGGTTGTCGGCGGTGTGCCTCTTACTGAAACCGGTGATACACAGCGTAGCCTGCCTTGGAACGAGCTGGTGTTTCTGAGATGCTGCTACTGGTGACGCTGCTGCTGTTGCTGCATAAGGTGATACATCTACCCAGTGGGCTGTCACAGTCATATAGTCCTTAGTCTGCCCTGTTCCACTTGTCTACATGTCCGTGGTTAAGTGGACATTGGGTACAATGGCATTTTTCAGGACACTGAGGACACTTTTTCTGACGTTTCTGTACAGTCTCGGTATCGCCTGCCTAGTGAAGTGGAATGTAGACGGGATTTGGAACCGGGGACACACTACATCTATCAATTGTCTAAATCCCACTGCACTAATGGCGGATACCGGACGCACGTCTAACACCAACATACAAGTCAAGGCCTCAGTTATACGTTTTGCTTCAGGATGACTGCTGTCGTACTTCATCCTCCTCGCTAAGGACTGTTGGAGGGTCAATTGTTTAGTAAAAGTAGTGGTGTTCCTACTTCCTCTCTGGGATGATGAACGACTTCCAGCAGCAGCAACAGCAGCAGCGGCAGCAGGAGGCGTAGCAATGCAGGATCCTCCGGAGGAATCCCGGATAGGAGAGTCAGTCATGCCAGTGACATGGCCTGCAGGACTACTTCCGATCCTGACTAAGGAGGAAATTGACGAGGAGGGAGTTGACGGTGTGGTTTGCAGGCGCTTGGATACAACAGGACAATGGGATTTAGGTGTCCCTGGACTGCTTACGGTCTTAGCCAAAGTTTCTCAACTTGACAGTAACTTTTTATGAACGCACTGCAGGTGCTGTATAAGGGAGGATGTTCCTAGGTGGTTAACGTCCCTACCCCTACTTATTTCACCTTTACATATGGTACATATGGCAAGACAGTTGTCCGGATTTGGATAGAAATATTGCCAGACCAAAGAGGTGGAATGTTTGGTCTTCTGCCCAGGCATGACCGTGATGGGCTTTTTCATCCCACGGACAACAACTGTCTCCCCCGGAGCCTGATTTAAACAAACCACATCACCATCAGAATCCTCCTCGCCAACTTCCTCCTCAGCGCCAGCTACACCAGTATCCTCATCCTTTTGTACTTCAACAGTGACATCTTCAATTTGCACATCAGCAAGTGGACTGTGAGTGCTCCTTTCAGCACTTGCAGGGGGCGTGCAAATGGTGGAAAGAGCCACCTCTTCCCGTCCAGTGCTGGGAAGGTCAGGCATCGCAACCACCACCACACTTGGACTCTCCTTGGGGATTTGTGATATCTTCTTAGAACGCACAGTTCTTCGCTGTGCTTTTGCCAGCTTAACTCTTTTGATTTTTTTAGTGGGAGGAGGGCTTCCATCGTCATGTGAAGCTGAACCACTAGTCATGAACATAGGGAAAGACCTTAGCCATTCCTTGCCACTCCGTGTCGTAAATGGCATATTGGCAAGTTTACGTTTCTCTTCAGATGATTTAAATGTTTTTTTCAAGGTCATTTTCCTGAACTTTGCCATTTGGGATTGTATGTGCCCTCTACTATGATATTGGGCATCGGCCTTGGCAGACGACATTGATGGCATGTTATCGTCTATGTCATGACTAGTGGCAGCAGCTTCAGCACTAGGAGGAAGTGGTTCTTGATCTTTCTCTATTTTATTTTTATCGGAGAAAGTTTGGTCCTCCATTTATGTTATATCGATTTGATATATACGTGCGGCTAAGGCGCACGCAAACACAGAAAATATTTTTTTATTTTTGCTGGAGAGTAGTGCACTTTGTGGGTTACACCACCCTTTAAGAAATGAGCCAGCCGGCTCTTTACTTATGGGACACAGACGCACGCTTGGCGCTGCTCCTTTGTTGATGCATGTGTGGCTACTGCGCACACAATTCACAAACACAGAAAAAAAAAATTATTTGGTTTGGAGTGTACTTTGGAGGTTACAGCACCCTTTAACGGTCAAGCCAGCCGGCCCTTTAATTATGACACAGGCGCACGCTTGGCACTACTTTGTTGATGCACGTCCGGCTACTGCGCACACAATTCACAAACACAGTAAAAAAAAAATTATTTGGTTTGGAGTGTACTTTGGGGGTTACAGCACCCTTTAATGGTCAAGCCAGCCGGCCCTTTACTTATGACACAGGCGCACGCTTGGCACTACTTTGTTGATGCACGTGCGGCTACTGCGCACACAATTCACAAACACAGAAAATATTTTTTTATTTGGTTTGGAGTGTACTTTGGGGGTTACAGCACCCTTTAACGGTCAAGCCAGCCGGCCCTTTACTTAAGACACAGGCGCACGCTTGGCACTACTTTGTTGATGCATGTGCGGCTACTGCGCACACAATTCACAAACACAGAAAATATTTTTTTATTTGGTTTGGAGTGTACTTTGGGGGTTACAGCACCCTTTAATGGTCAAGCCAGCCGGCCCTTTACTTATGACACAGGCGCACTTTTGGCACTACTTTGTTGATGCACGTGCGGCTACTGCGCACACAATTCACAAACACAGAAAATATTTTTTTATTTGGTTTGGAGTGTACTTTGGGGGTAACAGCACCCTTTAACGGTCAAGCCAGCTGGCCCTTTACTTATGACACAGGCGCACGCTTGGCACTATTTTGTTGATGCACGTGCGGCTACTGCGCACACAATTCACAAACACAGAAAATATTTTTTTATTTGGTTTGGACTGGAGTGTACTTTGGGGGTTACAGCACCCTTTAACGGTCAAGCCAGCTGGCCCTTTACTTATGACACAGGCGCACGCTTGGCACTACTTTGTTGATGCACGTGCGGCTACTGCGCACACAATTCACAAACACAGAAAATATTTTTTTATTTGGTTTGGACTGGAGTGTACTTTGGGGGTTACAGCACCCTTTAACGGTCAAGCCAGCCGGCCCTTTACTTATGACACAGGCGCACGCTTGGCACTACTTTGTTGATGCACGTGCGGCTACTGCGCACACAATTCACAAACACAGAAAATATTTTTTTATTTGGTTTGGACTGGAGTGTACTTTGGGGGTTACAGCACCCTTTAACGGTCAAGCCAGCCGGCCCTTTACTTATGACACAGGCGCACGCTTGGCACTACTTTGTTGATGCACGTGCGGCTACTGCGCACACAATTCACAAACATAGAAAAAATATATATTTTTTTAGCACTTGGGGGGAGCACCCCTGACGGACAGAGCACCCCCTGGACAACACTACAGCACCCCTTTAGGACTGGGACACTGCACAGGACTTTGGAGTGGACACAGCCCCTATGGACAACTGACTGCACAACACAGTCCAGCCAGCCCCTATGGACTTTGAAGTAGTGGACACAGCCCCTATTAACTACAGCAGCACAGCACAACACAGCCAGCCCCTATGGACTTTGAAGTAGTGGACACAGCCCCTATGGACAACAGCAGCACAGCGCAGCACAACACTACTCTGCACTACACTACACTACACTGCCCAGCCAGCCCTAACTCCCACCCTCCCTCTTCACTGTCCTGAGCCGAGTGAGAAAATGGCGCCGACGCGGGTACCTTATATAGGATCCAAAACCCGCGAGACCCGGAATGCGGGATGATGATGTTTTGCCTCGATTTCAGATCCGAGTCAGGCGGGAAAAGTCGAGCCTGACTCGGATCGGCCTCGGATCGGGGGGGCTCGGGGGGGATCGGATTTCAGAAATCCGAACTCGCTCACCCCTAATATATATATATATATATATATATATATATATATATGTGCAAACAATTCCATGGCCAGCACTCATTTGCTGTTAAAGAGATTCCTGGCCCAGTGACCTTCCATGAAACATCCAAAACTGTAAATTTGTAACTGTGTGTTGAAGGGACTGCACTCCAGCGCTTAATAAATACTCATTGAACTCTGTAAATATTTCCAACGTTTCAGGACTTTTTTAATTACGTCCTTTCCTCAGGGATACAATACAAAAGTGACATAAATACATACCTTTATAACCCCCAGTGACTCCCATAGACGCTTGTCTCACCTGCCGGCTGATGAGAGTTCACAGTTAGAAAACATCAATTATATGCTCCTGTCACCATACAGTAGCTACAGATAACCAGCAAAGGAAATAATAACGGCAGCACAGATAAAACAATAGTAATCACACACTAAACTTACTATATGTAGAGTTTACTGTATACAAAAAAAAAGAGTAACTAACTACCAGCAATACATAATCTTAAATGTATGGCTAAGTCTATCCCGTACTCCTTAATTGATACTACGGCCAGTTGTGACCAAGGCTTTTTAATTTAAGTATCTCTGCATTAATAATTGTTAGCAAAGCTGTGAACAAGTATAACAGTAAATCCATATAATATAACACAGCCTAAGTAACCAATAATTTACAGGACTAGTACTGCAGGTGTTCACATACTCTCTACTTCAAAGACAAATCAAAACCAATACACGTAGCAAACAGAAGCAGTTGGTATTTATGGTAATTAGAATGAACCATCCATCTCTCATAAGAAACATTGTGAACTAAGTGTTTTATTTAGACCTCTAGGGGCTACAGCGTGTAGTTTATTAATCCACCTAGATCCCATTTGTAATAGGCATTTTGATCTATTATCTCCTATGATCATGATCCAATATTGTATATCTTAAGGTGGCTAGTCTGTGTGACAGATGCATAATGTATAGCCACTGGCTGTTTACTATGGCCTATAGAGATTACAGCCATCCGCACTTTCAATTGGCATTCTGTCTTTCCAATGTAATATAACCGTCAAGGGCATATTATACAGTAGTAGACCATCAAAGTTACTGGAGCAGGAAAGCCAGTGTTTAATATAACATTTTGTTTTACCAGAGTATGGGAGACAAATATAGTCACCTGCTGACATATAGCTGCAGGTCGTTCAGCCAATGCATTTTTGATGCATTAAGTTTAGTGTGTGCTTACTATTTTTTTTACCTGAGCTGCCGTATTTATTTACTTTGTTGTTTATCTGTAGTTATGGTGATGGGAGCACATAATTGATGTATTCTAGCCACGCCCGCTCATTAGCCATCAGGCTATGAGAGTCACTGGGGGTTATAAAGGTATGTTTTTATGTCACTTTGTATTGTATCTATGAAAGTATGATATAAAAAAATCCTGGAATGTTGGAAATATTTACAGTATTCTATGAGCATTTATTAAGTGCCGGAGCACTATCCCTTCGACATACAGTAATATATATATATATATATATATATATATATATATAGGCCCGGTACGTGCACTGTAGTATCTATGTTGTCTGCATGCCATGTCTTCTCTAATGGTTGGCCAAGCCTCTATAGTGACTGACAACACCCTTTAAGCATGGGCCCTTTCCACTGCATTCCCCCAGTGGACCCTTAATGTCCCTGTCCAAAAATGGCAACACATACATCTCGCCCTTAGACATTTTACACTCTTTCTTAAGCAAACTGTATTGCCACCAACACACATGTATTATGTTATTAGCACAGCTATCTAGGTGTTTACTAGTAATACATAGACCATTTACTGTGATCTGCACTGGTGTTTCTGCAAAACATGTTTTTTTCTGTACTTGCCATAAGTCCCATTATCCTAATGTATATATTCTGTAGAAATACACAAACTAGTCATTATGTATGTAGTAAAGCACTACATGCAGAAAACACATTTTTTACACACTTGTCAAGAAACAGAGGGCCTGATTCAGACCCAGTCGCAAGCGATGAGCGCTAAACAACCGGGTCGATGGTGGCCCACAGTGCATGCGCACGACGGAGCCGGCTCCGTGGTGTGCATACGCGAGACCCAGATAGTGACGGGCACTCCGTCACTTTGGGTCTCGCAACAAGGGGGGCGAGCTGTCGATGTTGAGTGACAGCTCGCCCCCTTTGGTGGGCGGGCCTGGGGGGTGGCTGCCCAAACGGAGGCATTCCCGTGTGAACGCCTGCCATTTGGGAGCGGCCCCACTGACATCACGAGTGATGTCAGTGGAGAGATTCCGGCTCTGATAGAGCCAAAATCACTCCGGGGCTTGCAGCCACAAGACCCTACCACAAGGGTCTCGTCGCAAGCCCAATGGGCGCGATGGTATTGACCATCGCGACCATCTACCTGGCCGCTCGCTACAGCTATGCGAGCAGCCAGGAGGCTGCACAAAAAAAATGCCCTGATTCAGAGGGAGCGCTAAATCTCCCTCACACAAAAAATCTATTACCAATAAACACAAAAAACTATGAAATGGTTATGGTGCAGACATTTTTGAAAAAGAGAATAAAAGTCACCTACATCTGCCACTTATGGGCAGAAAATGGTTGAACCAGACCGGACTATACTCACAAAAGTATTTTCACCTGCTGGAATATCAAGAAGTTTGACCAAAATAACCAAAGTTTGCAATTAGGATCAGTGGCGGATTTTGCCTAGGGGCTGCGAGGCTGCAGCCCCCCCAGTAAAATCTGCCACCTCTATGTAGTCAGTGCAGTCCATGACTGAATGCTCTACACTGTGACTGGCAGTGGCTTCCTATTGGAAGCGCCACCTGCCAGTCAGATATACAACAGGCAGTCTCAGGGGGAGGTGTCTCCTCCCCCTGGGACTGCCAGTCCGGGTTGCTATTAGCAGAGAGCGGCTTCCAGTAGGAAGCCGCTACTCTTCCTTTTGGCCAGCCTTAACCGGCTCCTAGGGGCTGCAGACGATGCATGCGCAGCTCCCAGCCACTAGTGCGAATGTGCTGGTCCCGACACCTGACAAATTGACGCCAATCCCCGGCATGAAGATGTGAGTGACCCTCGTTGCTGATTAGGATGCTATCTTGTCCATGTTCTGGTGCCTTTCCCTTCTGAATCAAACTAGGAAACATACTTTATTTGTTTTAAAACAAATCAGTAGACTGTAATCATGTTGCTGTACATACTACATTTGTATAATTCATTGTGTTTTACAGACTTTCGACAATTCATACGTGATCGTCATCATTATCATCATCTCACAACTTGTCCCAGATTTTGAGTAGCCATAAGTCTTGTCCCTCCATACAGACACTTTTGCATCTTTTAGGTCCCATCGTGGGTGCACTTTGCATTGACAGTGCCCTCAGAGAGTGTATTATTTGCAAAAACATGCAAAATTATGCTAATGTCGCTCATGCTGCCGACGTTCCACAAGTGGATCAAATGTCTATCTTCCATTTTATTTTACATAGCAGCCCCAAATGCTGCATACTTTACAACCTTAGGATCAATCTAAATTCACTATATTAAACTTTCACAGCAATCTGACGAGTGGTTCACGGTGCGGAGGGTAAAAGGTTAAATTCAGTAATAGGCTCTGAAGTCTTAGCTGAAAGGAAATGTTAAGTTCAGCAAAGTTATCAGTCAGTAGATGGAATAGATTTTGGGATCATCAGGAGAGGAAAGATATTAATAGAAGCTTACATTTCTGTTAAACACCACAGACATTTCAGGGAAAGTAGGTTTTCGTGACTAAGCTGGTTACACTTAGGGGCTGGAGAAACTGGCCAGCATAAAGGCCCTCATTCAGAGCCGGACGCTGTGAGCAGAGCGCACGCTCTGAATGAGGGCCGTCCTCCATAATTATGGAGCGTCCTCCTGGACGCTCGTATAGCTGTGGGTCACCACCCACAGCCTATATGAGCGTGCAGGTTGATGGCCGCGATGGTCTTGACCATCGCGACTATCGCCACTGCGAGCCGGAGCCTGCGGTTGAGTTTCTCAACCGCAAGGCCCGGAGTGATTTTGGCTCTATCAGAGCCAAAATCACTCCCACTGACATCACTAGTGATGTCAGTGGGCCGGCTTTTGACGGTAGGCGTTCCCTTGGGAACGCCCCCGTCTGGGAGGCACGCCCCCGGCACGCCCACCAAAGGGGGCGTGCTGTCAATCAACATCGACAGCACGCCCCCTTTGATCAGACACAACGAGCGAAGGAAAGTCCTTCGCTCGTCGCATCTGGCGCATGCGCACGACGGAGCTCCCGCCGTCGTGCGCATGCGCAGTGCACACCATCGACCCACTTGCGAGCGGACAGAGGCTTGCGAGTGGGTCTGAATCAGGCCCTAAGCTTGCTATTCATTTGCTTATCTACTGCTCTCCGATATAATACTTTTGTAAAGCGTTTCATTTGTCTCTAAAGGTGAATACACACACGGGCGACATATCCATTGGCATAGGGATCTGCAGAGCAAGCGGCAGATTGGTACTGCTTTGTGTTAACATCTTAATAAAGAGATTTAAAAAAAAAGTCCTGTAACTTTATATGACAATGTTTGTCAGTATATACGGTGCAATGTAATCCATTGTGTGTGCATCATTCATGAATTTAGATGTCATCCTGCCACATCTCTGAACAGGCAAAGTTGACGAGATCGTGCAAGCTGGCCTGCATGTACGGACGATTATAGATATCGTTTTCGTTCATGCGGGAATGCGCACCATTGGTCGTTCACTGCATAAAAATGAACGATATGAATGATATATTGTTGAACGATATCATTATCGTTCATATCGTTCATAGATATCATACCATGTGTACGCATAAACAGGTATTATGGGGGAGATTTATCAAACCCAACAAAGAGTGGATATGTGGACAAGTGGAGCCTTTGTCTGCTCCGGACCCTAAAAACTACCTTTTTACCCCTCCAGTGTCTGTCCCAGCTAGCACTGTGCATTACTCCCGGATAGCACAGAGGTCATGCCCAGTCCGCTCAGGGTTCTATCTCTGAGTGTGGAGATGGCTCTCCACAGTTCCTTGCTCACAGTGTGTCTGCTTAGCATGATGTTACACAGGCTGCATGTCAGAGTTCCCTCCAAAACCACAGTATGGGCACACCTGTGTTGGACTCGGTCACCTGACTGTCTTCCTTCACTCAGAGCACTGCTCCCAAACCAGCTTTTCACAGCATCCAATCCCTGTGGATCCTTTACTGGCTCCAATTGCCTGTACAACATCGCTTCTGCTGAAGTTACACCTCTGTGCTGAGCTCCCAGGTACTCTGTATCTGAACGGTTCCAGTCCGTGTGATTCTAGTTCCAAGTCTGGTTACTCAAGTCTCCAATTCCATCTGTGCTCCAGTGTGGTTATTCCACTGAGACTTGCTCCCACGTACCTCCATCGGTTCCAGCCGATATCTTCAAACATCGATCCCATCCGATATCTCCAAACATCAGTCCCATCTGATATCTCCAGAAATCTGTCCCATCTGATATCTCCAAACATTGGTCTCAGACCTATCCTACTCTTCAATCCAGCATCATCAGTCCCAATCTGATCCTCCTCATCAATTCAGCATCATCGGTCTCAAACCGATCCTACATTCTCAATTCAGCATCATCTATCCCAATCCAACCCTCCTCTTCAATTAAACATCATCGGCCCTAAACCAATTCTCCTCATCAATTCAGCATCATGGGTCGCAAACCGATCCTACTCATCAATTCAGCATCATCGGTCTCAAACTGATCCTACTGTACTTATCTATTCTGTATCATCAATTCGAATTCTATTCAACTAATCATCAGTTCCACATCATTGGTCCCAGTCCAATATCATCATCTTCAGTCTCATTCCAACTTGCTGTTTAATAAAGACATTCCATTCCTGTGCTCGCCTTCGGGACTTTCATCTACTACAGTTCCTCTACCTCCTCACATCAATACATAATGAAGTCCTGGCTCAAGCCACCCAGATTCATTCACACCTCCTAAGTCTCCTCTTCAACCTCCCATGCCTGTTTCGACCAATCCCAACCATCAGTGCTCATTAGGAAAACACAAGTATTATTAAGATAATGAATTCCCTACTATCTTTTTTTATAGTTATGAGAAGTCACCATAGATTCATTATTCCCCACTTACAAGGGTCTTAAGTTAAAGCATTAAAAGTCCAGACCTGTATTTTGCTGGTTAATTTTACTCCTCAAATCATATACTCATCCATATCAGTAAATAAAAGGATATACAGAAGTTACTCATTTGTTGTATCTTTTGGGAATGTCATCACCCTCAATAATACATTTCCAACACAGATATTTAAAAAGCCTTTACAACCTTACAGGTCTGTTATTCCCTGCCCCACCATGTCAGCAGAGGAACTTAATATTTCACAATGAGTTTGGTTGTCAACAAAACCAATACTGTCACCACCACAGTCATCTTTACCTATGACTGCAGCCTGTGCAGAGACATTCTAAGGTTTTACAGCTAATGTGACCACCTGAGGTCTTTAAAGACAGGCTACCAATTTACAGTGAGAGATCACACCATTGGCCTACTAAATTCTGTCTCAACGCATCTACCTGCAGACTCTTCTTCGTTGGCCTCCTGATACACCCAGATACTCAGACTGCAGCACTCATCAGGAGCCACAGATATACCTACAATGGTCTCTTCTAGTGTTCTGTTCTTAGTCTAATTTAATGGAAATGATTAAGAAAAGAACTAAAAGCCTACATGCAGTAATTCATTAACTTAACGGTGCATTTTATTAAATTCTTTGTGCCACCTTGATCTTTAATTTACAGTGCTTTCATTTTCATTAAACAACCTACTTAAAACAATATGTTCCTATGTTCCCTCACTCCTGAATATTACTGGAATGCAAAAAATGATAATTTACTATGAGACACTGCAGAAATGTTAATTCATTCACTCACAGTGTTTTGCTTCCACTACCTATACAAAACACAACCCACTCCCCAATTTCAGCTGAGCAGCTAGACACAGAGGCGGATTTATGCCTCATGAGGCCCTAAGAAGATACCAATTTGGGCCCCCGCTTCCTCAAACAATTCCCCCACCCAGTCAGTCTGCATATGCCAAATCCCCCTGACCCCACCAGTCAGTCAGTGTACAGTATGCCTAATATTCCCCCTGTCCTAGGACTGGAACATTTTTAGCTATGTGGATATTACAGAGAAGGACTTATGTCTACAGTAACTGACGTGCCAAGTTTAACCCCCCCCCCACACCCCCGGACTGCACCCGCACCACCCCTGACCACCCAATTGTAGCAGGTAAATGTAGGTGAAAGCTGGAATCAGTAAAGGTGTCTGCCAGTGTGAGAATTCGGGGGGGGTTGCCATCCTAAAGCACCCTGCCCGATACACACTGGCAAGCGCCACAAACCATTCCTGCTCCGCCTCTGCCTGCCCCCAATAAAATCAAAGGCACCTCACCTCCTATTCTAGTATCCACTCTGGGCGGCAGTGCACCTCACCTTCTATTCTAGTATCCACTCTTGGCAGCAGTGCACCTCAACTTCTATATTCTCAGATCCCCTCTCTCTGTGCATGTGACGTGACAAGTCAGAAGCAGGCAGACAACACAGTGGTGAGCAGGAGAGGAGACAGAGCAGCACCCGGCAATTGTCCAGAATAAATGAGCTGACAGTCTGCAGGGGCCCGGAAGTAAAAATGCACACGCACACTCCAATAAACAGCCCTGTCACACTGGGTCCACAGTTACCTGCTCTTTCTTACTTTATTCTCAAATCAGAATCGGAGCCAATGTGCCATGTTTTATAGTACTTTAGAATGTGGCCACACACCTGCAACAGTCATTGGAAGCTCAGGACTGATGACTGACAATCAGCAACTATTATGAATGGCTGCTGATAGCTCAGTCATTTGTTCAATGGAATTCTGCGCAGTCTGTACAGATTATGGGCCTGATTCAGACTTGGGAATAGAGAGAGATATGTCTCTCAACTGATCATCTTGGTGAAACCATGCTGCACTGCAGGTGGGGCAGATTTAAAATTTGCAGAGAGATTTATATTTGGGAGGGAGGTGTCCAAACTGACATCGAAATTGTAGAGTAATAATAAAGCTGTGCAGTATTTGTGGGCTACATGCAAAATCAGCCAGTATTTACCCCACATGTAAAAAAATAATGTATTTACACCCCTTGCATTGCAATATGGTTGTCCAGGTTCACAGTTGAGAGAGATATCTCACTCAGGGCCTTATTCAGAGCCGGACACAAGCGCTGAGCGCTCGCAACCGGGTCGATGGTGGCCCACAGCGCATGCGCACGACGGAGCCGGCTCCGTCGTGCGCATGCGCGCGACACGGATAGCAAAGGGCAATCCATCGCTCCGGATCTCGCACCAAAGGGGGCGTGCTGGTGGGCGGGCCTGGAGGGTGGCTGCCCAGACGGACGCGTTCCCATGAGAACGCCTACCGTCTGGGGGCGGCCCCACTGACATCACGAGTGATGTCAGTGGAGAGATTCCGGCTCTGTTAGAGCCAAAATCACTCCGGGGCTTGCGGCCACAAGACCCTACCACAAGGGTCTCGTCGCAAGCCCAATGGTCGCGATGGTCTTGACCATTGCGACCATCTACCTGGCCGCTCGCTATAGCTGTGGGTGGTCACCCACAGCTATGCAAGCAGCCAGGAGGCCGCACAAAAAAAAAAACGCCCTGATTCAGAGCGAGCACTCTTTCAGAGCGTCCGGCTCTGAATCAGGGCCAGAGTTTGCTTCAGTCTCTCATACAGCATTATGGGTATAGAATAAATGTTCAGTGTGTTCATAAAACAATCTCTGAGGTAATGAAGAAAATAATGAAGCTCAGCAAACTAAATCTCCCTCACACAGTGGGAGAGCTTTCGGCTCTGTTTGAGCGGAAAGCTCTCTGGGGCTTGCGGCCACGAGACCCTACCACAAGGGTCTCATCGCAAGCTTGATGGTCGTGATGGTCTTGACCATCGTGACCATCATCCTGGCCGCTCGCATTAGCTGTGGGTCGCAACCCACAGCAATGCAAGCGGCCAGGTGGCCACTCCATAAAAAAAAAAAACGACGCCCTGATTCAGAGCGAGCGCTCTGTCAGAGCGTCCGGCTCTGAATCAGGGCCTCTATTCCCAAGTCTGAATCAGGTCCTATATTTCTCAAGTGATTAGCTGAATGCCAGGGCCACCCACTGCTGGAGAAAGAACTGCTGGGATTAAGAAGCTCAAGATTAGAGTTTATAATAAAAAAAGTAATCAAAATAAAGTTAAAAATAATTGAAGCAGGCTATTTGTGGTATATCTGACCCACTGAATGATAGTCTAAGGAGAGAGGAAGCAGGAACACATTTAGGGAGTTATCTCTAGGGGAGCGATCATTGCTGTGTTTATTTTGTTGTCGTAGCTGTTGTTGTTTTTTATTTCTTATTTTGTGTCTAACTTAACTATCATACTAAAGCCAGTCTGGGGTAATGTGGTATCCTACCGGGATGCAGTCAGGAAGCCGACAGTCGATATGCCAACCGCCAGCTTCCCGACTGTCTATTCCCGGCAGGGGTCTAATGACAGGCATCGAGATCCCGACGCCTGTCATTTTACCTACGCCGTGAGCCCGACACCCGGCATACCGATCACAGGTAAGCCGGGCGACGGGCGTGGGAGGGGAGGGTTAGGTTAGGGGCTCCCTGGGGGGACTTAGGGTTAGGCACCCCCTGGGGAGGGTTAAGGGTAGGCTAGGGAAAGGGGGGGTTAGGGTTAGGCACCCCCGGGGAGGTTAGGGTTAGGTACCCCCCTGGGAGACATAGGTTTAGGTGGCGGGGAAGGGGGGGTTAGGGTTAGGCACTTGGGCGGGAGGTTAGGGTTAGGCACTTGGGGGGGGAGGTTAGGGTTAGGCACCCCTAAGGGAGGGTTGGGGGGGCATTAGGTTAGTAATAGTAGAAATAGTTACCTGTCGGGATCTTCACTGCCGTTCTTCCAGCATCGGGATTTGAACCGCCGGAAATGTGTCTGGCGGTATTTCATACCGATCCCATCCTAACAACCAGGACTTTTGTTCCATTTGCTGGGTATGGTGAGAGATATGTTCTGCTCACGCTGGTTAGCTTGTGTAACACGCACATGACACTAGTGTGCAGTGCACTGCAAGTCTGGTGGTAGGGGAAGGAAGGGATTTGGAGGGCGTGGCCACTGATCCTAGCACAGCTACACTTTCACCGTTTGTTGGTCCTTCTGGCAGTGCCTTGTCTCCAAAAACTGGAATGTTGGGAGGTATGCAATAATAGTAAGGGTTTTTGGGTACTGTAATTGTTTGATGTACGTATGTGGAAATGTGTTAAAAATAAATGTTATAAGTTGTTCTTTCATAATTCATATAAAGTGATTTTCCCATCAGTAAAAAAAAAACAGCTATCATAAAAAATAAGTTTTCCTAGAAAAGATATTTAGGACAAACTGTGCACTTGATTATTTTCAATTAAATGTAATTTTTTTGTCAAACTTTCAGTAACTCCTTACTTCCATTTCTCATTGCCAAGCAACAGTGAAAGTGGCATGACTATTTACTAGAGATGAGCGGGTCCCATTCCCTGAGAACCGGACCCACCCGAACTTCGGGGATCTGAGGCAGATACGAGTCGGCTCAGGTTTTCCCGCCTGACTCGCATCTGAAAAAAAGGCAAAACGGCATCATCCCGCTGCCGGATTCTCGCAGGTTTTGGGTTCTATAAAAGGAACCACGATTCGCCGCTATTTTTCATTCCTACTGTGGAGAGTGAAGAGAGAGAGAGCTGGGAGCTGTGCTGTGCTGTTGTTATTGTCAATACTTAATACTTGTTACTGACTGGCTGTTGTCTATAGAGGGACTGGCTGGCTGTTGTCGTATCCATAGGGGCTGGCTGGCTGTCGTTGTCCTGTCCATAGGGGCTGGCTGGCTGTTGTTGTCCTGTCCATAGGGGCTGGCTGTTGCACTTGTCCTGTCCATAGGGGCTGGCTGGCTGTAATGCTGTGTTGTCCAGGGGGGGCTCTGTCCTTCAGGACTGCTCTTCACCCACCCCCAGTGTGAAAAAAAAAAAAAAAAATAGTGTTAGCCACACTTGTCATCAGTGCTGGGGTGCTGTGCTGATGTATGTTAAGATGCTGCTGCCTCCTTTCAGGGGTTCACACCAGTGTTAATAAAATAAATAAATAAACACATTTTTTTGTATGGTGTGTTAGTCACACCTGTCATCGGCGTAGGTGCGCAGGGGTGCTGTGCTGCTGTCTGTCGAGGGGCTGCTGGCCAAAAATAAAAAAATTTTTTATTGTGTGCGTGTCAGCCTCACCTGTCTGTCACTGTCATCAGCGTAGCTGCACAGGGGTGCTGTGCTCCTGTCTGTTGAGGGGCTGCTTCCCAAAATAATAAATAAACAATTTTTTGTGTGTGCGTGTCAGCCACACCTGACTGACACTGTCATCAGCGTAGCTGCGCAGGGGTGCTGTGCTGCTGTCTGTCGGGGGGCTGCTGCCCAAAAAATAAACAATTTTTATTGTTTGCGTGTTAGCCACACCTGGCTGTCACTGTCATCGGCATAGGTGCACAGGGGGCTGTGCTGCTGTCTGTCAAAGGTCTGCTGCCCAAAAAATAAACAATAGTTTTTGTGTGCGTGTTAGCTACACCTGTCATTGGTGTAGCTGCGCAAGGGTGCTGTGCTGTTGTCTGTCAAGGGGCTGCATGAATATTGCAATGAAAACTTTTTTTTTAAGTTATTGGGTTACAAAAAGTTGTTTTATTTATCTTAAACATAGCAGAAATGTTATCCTAACAGCTTATAAGGTTATATGCTCTAAAAAACTAAAGCCTATATTTATTTACAAACCTATATAGAGTGGACATCCTAAATTTTAAAACTGTTCTATTCACAAACATAAACAAAGCAAAGATTATAAATCTAGTGTGTTATTATGATATTAGAATGTAGAAGGCCAAAAATTGGGTAGACTACACATGGCTGATTGATCAACCATGGCAACTGGATTAGTGTCATATGGAAGAGGAGGCTGCAAACTGGGTGTCATGTTATGAGTTGGCCATATGGGGTATGTTGCTGTTAAGGGATCAGGCTGGTTATCAATGGACACATTATTATTATAGTTGTTGTTATTTTGAGTTTCCATCTTCTGAAGGGTGTTTACCAACAGACAGAGACTATCAGCTCAGGCATAGACACTTCCTGAGGAACAGAGCTCTGTTCTCTAGAGGGAAGCCAAATAGGTGGGAGCTCCTGTTCCAACATCTGAAGCTCTTAGCTCTCCACATCATCTATTATAGATGAAAAAAAATGTCATCAGGGACATCTAGCTCCTCTTTCTGTACCTGACTCACTCTTTTTGGACAGGAAGTCCAGGATGGATGGTTTGGAAGAAGAAGGCCTAGCAACAGATGGGGATGGTCATTATCAAGACCTGGTCCCCCCAGTGGGTGTAGTCCGGGAGGTATTGGTTGGCATGCTGGCAGCGGAATAACAAAGGCCTCCATGTTGTCTGTGCTCACTATTCCGTATTTCAGTTTGTGATTCAGGTAGGAATAAAGTCAGCTACAGAACACAAAATCACTGCATTCAGGCCAAATACGATCCATGAATTCCCAGACAGATTCCGGACAGATGAATCCTTTGCTTGTAATAATCTTTGGTAATTCCTGGCAAAGGTGGGTGTTATAGCCAGACACTTTGAAGGCTGTAACTTTGAACTGCTTTATAGAAAACATGTGAATGAAACCTTTCCACACTGCAGAACATGATGGAGAAATCCCTTGAAGTTCAGTACCTAGAGCATCTCTTTCATGTTCTCTGAGTCCTCTCCTGACTGTGAAGAAAGATTCTCCACACTGTGTCTTCCATTGTGACTTTTAATTGGTGATTTCAATGTTGTCCACTGGCTGAAATACATCTCTTCTGAGGGTTGGGTTTTCCCCATGCAAATGAGACAATTCACATCCAGAAGATGACTCTTATGTTTAGCCATGATGTCAGTCTCTCTTTTGGCAGAATTTGCACAGTCTTGGTCTTGGGGGCACAATGATGAATCAGACAGATCCTCCAGGGTAAACATCTGATCTGGTGTTGTATCAATTTCTATTAAACCTTTGTGTGTGTGTTTAGTCATCTGCGGCTCTTTTTTTGCTTCCTAAATGATCTCCAGAGTCCAGACACAATGTAAAACTTAAATCTCAAACTGAAATGTTGCATTTAATGCTCTGTTCTGGTTGTTCACATATCTAAGTAATATGCTTAAGTGGACAGTGGGAACAACGGCAATTTGAAGGCCACTAACTAACTGTTTTTTTTAATGTCCCTGTACTGGTTGGGAAATTCCATTACAGAAGGTTTGCGAAGGATTATTTAAGTAACTTGTTTTTTTCTTTTTGGAAAGCACGCTTCCTGGTTCCCTTCTGGGATGAAAAAAATCCACTCCCAGCATGCAGGCATGGCGCTCAAGAATTCCCAAGAAAGACACAACATAAGACTTAAAACTTAATAGGGGTATTTAATATGAAACGTTAACTTCACTGTCAAAGTTAACGTTTCATATCAGAGTTTTTACCTGCGTTAAAGTATCGGGCGCGCTCCTGCTTATACCCGTATTCAATATAAAATTAACGGAAACGGGAAACTCCGAAGTTGGATTTGTGTAAAGTTACGAATTTTTCCTTAAAAAAATTGTAAGACCCCCCTAAAGTAGTAAAAACATGGGGGAACACTATGGGTACCCCCGTTTTAGCCTTTAATTGAAAGTCGGGGATTTAAATAGCCGCAGCAGGTGTTTTTTTCTGACATTGAAGAAGTGATGCAGAAGAGCACTTAGGTTATTTTTTTCATTTTTTTAAGTGGTCCCTTCAAATTTGGGGTACATGAAAATGGGTACTAGCATATTTTGATGTCCCTAAAGTAAGTTTTTTAAAATTCTGCATTTGTGCACCTAATTCTATTCTAGAAAACATCTGCTGCATACTTGCAGAATAGCCCTGAACCTATTTCCCTATTGTTAAACTATTTTTTCCCATTTTTTTTTTTTCACCCCAATTTTTAAAATAATTTTTTGAGGTGTCCATATTTTTTTTTTAAACTTTTTTTGACACAGTTCTTTTTTAAATGTCATTCCCAGGGGTGCAGGCTATTTTTTTAAGCCTGCACCCCTAAACCCCAATTCTGCACTTTTTTTCGACACCTATTCAATGGTGAAAAGTTATCCCCGTTTTTTATCAAAGACTTTTCAAAACTGCGATAAGTCTTTGAAATTGAATAAGGTGTAAAAGTCAAACCTGCGATAATGACGTCAAAAGTGTGATATTAACGCAAAAACGATGTTATCACTCCCATATTGAATACCCCTGTAAATCTGAAATGTTGCATTTAATGCTCTGTTCCGCTTGTTCACATATCTGATATGGTTAAGTGGACAGTGGGAACAATGGCAGTTTGAACTAAGGCCACTAAAACTAACTCTGTTTTTTTTAATGTCCCTGTACAGGTTGGAAAATGCCTTTACAGAAAATAATACAAATCATTATTTCAGTCAATTGTTTTTGGAAGCATTCTTCCTGGTCCCCTTCTGGGATGAAAATACACTCAGGGGTAGCCAACCTCGGTCCTCAAGAGCTCACGTTTTCCAGATGACCTAGCTGGTGCACAGGTGTATTCATTACTCAGCAAAACATTTAGAAAGATCCACAGGTGGAGTTAATTATTATAGTTGTGATTTTGTGAGGAGACCTGGAAAACATGCACTGTTGGTAGCTCTCAAGGACCAGGGTTGGCTACCCCTGCCTTAAATCATAGATCTTACGCTTGTCCACATATCTGTGCTGGTTAAGTGGCACTTTGAGGCCACTAACTAACTATGGATTTTTTATGTCCCTGTACAGGTTGGGAAATGCCTTTATCGAAGGTTTGCAAAGGATTATTTAAGTCAATTGTTTTTTTTTTTTTGAAAAGCACCCTTCTGGGATGAGAAAATCAACTCCCAGCAGCAGCAGCCATGCTCAAGGATTCTTCTGTGACAAGGACTGATGTGAATGTATCACATTTTTTTTGTAAATGCCTCCTCCCCTCCCCTTCTCCCTCATAAATTTTCTTCAGAATCAAAAAACGAAATTAAATTTACAACCAATCAACCCTTCCTGTCCCTGCCCTGCCTCCAACTATGTACATACTCCAACTCCCTCAGGCCTATCCAGAATAATAAAAGTGTTTCCTGATGTGCCATGTGTGAAATTGAACTGCCATGTGTTTGTGCCACCCACTGCTGCAGCTTAGCTTAGTCAGCCAGCTATCTTGGTGCAAATTTTGGGCCTAAACTAGATGAAAAAAAATCAATATTGTGAGCTGTGAGGTGGTCAAAATTGACTGGAAACAAGTGGAAATAAATGTTATTGAGGTTAATAATACTGTAGGAACAAAAAAAGGCCCATTTTATGTGGTTTTAGCTGTTTTTATGATTTTTTAAGAAAAAATCCAGATCCAAAACCAAAAACCGAAAAACAAAACACAGAGGTGAGGTTTTGGCAAAACCAATTCAGATCCAAAACCAGGGGAGATCCAGATCCAAAACCAAAACACGAGGATCAGTGCACATCTCTACTATCTACCAGCATGGTATGTGGTGGCCATTGCAGGTGCACCATAATTTCGAGGGGATATACTTCCTTCTGCCTGGTGATCAAGAGGGGCCTTTCTGCAGCCACAGTATATTCCTCATTCCCTCATGCTGTAGGCAATTGGTGCAGGGCATATTCATTTACAGTATATCATAGGCCATATTAGGATAAAGAGCAATGCTTACATAGATATAGATTTTAAGGGAATAGGGAATATAGTAGATGGTACCCAGTACTCTTTAATGTTGTGGTGTATCACTGGAACTGTTCCCAGTTGCTCCCTCACAGGGGTTCCTAATGCACAGGGACTCCAAATTTAAGCTGTGGCCTCTCCATTTTGCCGAACTGAGTCAAACCAAGACCCGGTTCAGAATTTTCAAGCGGTTCAGAACTCGATTTAAATAAAAAATAAAACAGATCCAAAACCAAAAACAGGTGAGGGTGGTATTGCAACACCAAAACCAAAACATGAAGATAAATCCGGATCCAAAACCAAAACACAGGGGACAGCGCAGATGTCTAGTTAATACCTATAAAAAATGGTGGGACAATTAGTGAACCAGTAGCAGGGTCATGAGCACCCATGGTTCATTGATGCAAGTGGGGAGCAAAGGCTAGCCCATCTGGTCCATTCCCACAGAAAAGCTACTATAGCACAAATTGCTGAAAAAATAATTCTGGCTATGATAGAATGGTATCAGGGGACACAGTGCATCGCAAATTGCTGCGTATGGGGCTGTGTAGCCACAGACTGGTCAGAGTGCCCATCCTGACCCCTGTCCACCACCAAAAGCGATTACATTGATCACGTTGGTGTCAGAACTGGAATGTGAAGCAATGGAAGAAGGTGGTCTGGTTCTTTTACATCATGTGGATGGCCAGGTGCATGTGTGTCGTGTCCCTGGGAAAGAGATGGCACCAGGATGCACTATGGGAAGAAGGCAAGCTGGTGGAGGCAGTGTGATGGTCTGGGCAATGTCCTGCTAGGCAACCTTGGGTCCCGGAGATCATGTGATTGTTACTTTCACACATACCACCTACCTAAACATTGTTGAAGAGCAAGTACACCCATTCATGGCAACGGTATTCCCTGACGTCAGTTGCCTCTTTCAGAAGAATAGTGCACCCTGCCACACTGCAAAAACTGTTCAGGAATGGTTTGAGAAACATGACAAAGAGTTCAAGGTGTTGATTTGCCTCCAAATTCCCCAGATCTCAATTCAATTGAGCATCTGTGGGATGTGCTGAAAAATATCTGTGAGCCATGGACAGGGCTGGATTAAGGTCTATGGGGGCCCCTGGGCAACAAACTTGTGGGGGCCCGTAAATACCACTGTTTCTTGTCACCCTAAGAACATTTTTTTTCCTTTTTATTTACCTTAATGTCCCCAGTAGTAATGTCCCTCTTGCAATGTCCTCTGTAGTAGTGCCTCATATGCAATGTCCCCAGTAGCAGTGTCCCTTATGCAGTGCCCCCAGTAATGGTCCCCCCTATGCTGTGCCCACTGCAGTAGTCTCCCCATGCAGTGCCCCCAGTAGTGCCCCTTATATAGTGCCCCCAGACCCAGTAGTAGTCCCCCCTATGCAGTGCCTGTAGTAATGCTGCTTATGCAGTGCCCCCAGTAGTGGTGCCCCTATGCAGTGCCCCTTATATAATACCCCCAGTAGTGGTCCTTATGTAGTGCCCCAGACCCAGTAATGGCCCCCCTATGCTCTGCCCCTTATATAATGCACCCAGTAGTGGTCCACCTATACAGTGCCCCCAGTAGTGCCCCCAGACCCAGTAGCGGTCCCCCCTATGCAGTGCCCCTTATACAGTGCCCCCAGTAGTTGTTCCCCCTATGAATTGCCCACAGTATTAGTCCCCCCTATGCACTGACCCTAGTAGCACCCCCATGAAGCGGCCCCCCTATACAGTGACCCCCTGTAGCGGTCACCCCTATGCAGTGCCCCCTGTAGCGGCCCCCCTATGCAGTGCCCCCTGTAGCGGCCCCCCCATGCAGTGCCCCTTACACACACACAAAAAAACACAACTTACCTGAATCCCGGCTCCTGATGTGACCGCTGCTGTCTGCTCTGAGTCCTGGCTCTTCTTCTGCACTATGGGAGAGAGACATTAGTGTCATGACGTCTCTCCCATCATCCCCTGTTGTGAGCTCCAGCCGGCTCCCTTCATTGTGCAGCAGCCAATGAGAGTATGTCTGACTCTTGTCGGCTGCTATAACAAACACACACCTGCCGCCGGCAACTGTGTTTTTGTCACTGTGTAGTGTGGACCGTGCTCACTGCGGTCTACACTACACTAGCGCATACTTGCCTACTTTTGAAGAAGCATTTCAGGGAGATTGTGAAAGCAGCACCTATGAACGGGGCGGTAAAGTGGGCGTGTCCTGCTACATCTGAGAGGCGTGTCCTAAAATTCACTTACATCCACATGTAAATGAGCCCCAAAGCAGTTAGTAAGATCTACTTATTGATGAAAACACACTGATACTTCTCAGAAAATACATGTAACCATAGGGATCATTGTGCCTTATAACCAATGCAAGGAAATTATACTACTGATCCCATTTGAATGTATATATCTCTGTTTTTCTTTTATATAAGTGTCATAATGGGGGTAAGGTGAAATGAGGGAGATTGGTAGACTCTTCAGGGAGACAGGGAGATTACTACTATTTCAGGGAGTCTCCCTGACAATGAGGGAGGGTTGGCAAGTATGCACTAGCGGCGGGGACACTAGCAGCGGGTGCAGACAGCGGACCCCGGTGTAAGCCACCAGCTGCACCACTGATAGTGGGGGCCCCTACGTGTGTGGGGGCCCAGGGACGACTGCTCCTGTCGCCCCCCCCTTAATCCGGCCCTAGCCCTGGAGGCCCCACCTGGCAATTTACAGGACTGAAAGGATCTGCTACTAACATCTTGGTGCCAGATACCACAGAGAGAGAGAGGGAGTTCTAGTAGTCTAAAGAGAGATGTCAGTCACTAGATTGGAGAGTATATCAAGACCCCATGGATATGCCTGTCCGGTAATTATAGGTGGTGCAGACAAACAGGATGCATCAGGTATTACATATTGATCTGTTTTCTCTCCACATGTATCGCCTCCTCCTCTGCTTGCAAACTTGTAGTCAACATTTCCATCTTCCCTCTTATGATTCTATCTCACACAAGGCTTCTCACACACAGCTCCCCTTTTTTGAAACACCCAATCCCACCGAATCAGTTTAAGCAGTCCCTGAAGATTATCCCAATAATTGTGGCCTTACAGTAGTGACTTACATTTTCCCCACCAATAACTTAAACTGATATTTCACTATCCTATGTACCAAGTGTTCCACAGACATCTTATATTGTACATTTGAGTGGAAAGGGATATATTTACCTTCTTTTTCATTATATGTTTGTATAATAATCTACGTAGCAAAACATTTCATACGAGATGTACAGTGTTTTTTATTTCTTTTTTTCTGGTAGAAGGGGTGTTTAATTACATTATTTAAAAAAAAAATATATATATATATATAATGAACAAAAATTGGTCCGGCACTCAAATGACTCAGATAAGTTGGTCCGGTGCCCCCACAAAATAGGCAACTAGAAATACAGACGGTGCGGCACTCAGGACTCGATCACACAAATGAATCAGACACAAAGTAGTAAATCAACGTTTCAATCCATGTTAGATTGTCATCGATGACAATCTAACATGGATTGAAACGTTGATTTACTACTTTGTGTCTGATTCATTTGTGTGATCGAGTCCTGAGTGCCGCACCGTCTGTATTTCTATATATATATATATATATATATATATATATATATATAACACATACAGTATAACACATAAATAGAGATTTTAGCTCAATGTGATCTGATTCCAGAGATCTTACCCATTTTGAACTTTCTTTTTAGGGTTGACAGAAAGCAAAATTGCCTGAAGATTAACATCTGCATAACTGCAGCCTGACTAAGACAAATGTGCCTCATTCATGTCTCTAGTGAACTTGGTCATATTGTACCTTAACAAGAGGTGTGTCACATTCCCCTCTTGTCCTCACTGCACATCACTGATCTTTAATCCCAATAACATTCTTGCTGTATTTACAGACGGGTGGAGCGGGCAGGTTAACATTTTTTACTGTTGTCATTGACCACGTCGGGCTCATGCTGAGTTGCATTCATATGCATCCAAAAAATGCTCTAAACACACATACAGTATGTAAAAATATATCTACTATATGTGCTGAATCGATGTATCCAGCATCATACAGTATACCAGGTTCCCATCATGCATACTGACACTGAGATGCACTTAGGCCCAACTAGTTCAAACGAACAAGAAAAGTCTGAAAATGAATTCCCTACTAGTTCGATTTAACTAACTCATAAAGTCTAGGTATGATCAATGAGGACACCACTATCAGCAGGATCCGGTCACATGGTCAACAGTCACCATATCGAAATGTAGAATGTGGACATGTTCATTATGTCATCACCTGTGAAATTCTAACATTCTCAAAATGCTAAGTGTTAGGTGCTAGATTAGGGTTACGCTGTGGTCGGAGGTTAGGGTTAGGCTGGGGGGGCGGGGGTTAAGGGTTGTGCACTAGGGTCAGGGATACCGTTAGGGATTAGATGGAAGAATACTCACCAAAACACCGTTCCTGAGACGTCTCCACCAAAACTGCTCCTCAAGTGACCACTGGGACGTGGAAGATTGTGTTGGAGATGCCACTGCCGCTGGGAATAGGCAAGACACCACTAGACCTCCAGGGACGGTTTTTCAACTGTCTATCATGCAGACATGCAACATTTCGGAAATGTTGACCTTATGCTTGTTGACATGATGACTGTCGACTTAACATACAAGACCCCTGTGAGCTTTAGAGGTACAGTATATACTATTTATTATTACTATATTAGTGAAGAGGCCCATGGTGCAAAGTTATAATTTCCTTGCTGCATGTACAGTAGCTTAATAGTTGATATTTATCAACATTCACATGTTCTCAATGATGATGATGACAATGACAACAACGACGACAATGATATTGAACATGTGGTTTGATTTTTTGGGGGGAACAGTATTTAAAAAACAGTGTTAAAAAGTCAAAACCATGGCAACTGCACAGTTTGTTTAATTAAACATCAGGCATTTATTTATAAGATGTAATTTTCTGTCACAAATGTGTGTTAAACCAGACGGAACCACAGCACCTGCAGAATTCATTTCACTGTATAAGAGGAATTTGAAAATCTGGGTAAACTGAAAGCGAAGTCACCAGCATTGCTTTCATAGTGTCTGCCAAGACTACATAGCTGTCCATCATTACCGTCATTGTACTGTACACCGACAACAGATATACTGCTCGCCTGATTTGTATATTTGAGGGCTCATTTCTTTCTCTTGAGCATATTGCTGCCATTATAAGTGAAAAATGTATTACAATTTTACAGTAATTAAGAAGAAAACTTACAAAGGAACACAAAGATGTTCTTAAAACTTACTAATCATAGAGAAAACTTCCTATCTGTATTAGGATAGTACTGTATAACATTATAATCTGTAACCAGGCAAACTGTAATATTTATTTTGGTGAAATGCAGTCATTGATAAGACATGTAAATATCTGAGAGTATACAGATAAAGAATAATGCTTTAACTACATTCACAGTGGTATATATTTATGTGTCTTATACACTCCTATTTTTCACTCTATTTTCCGTCAGTATAAGGATTATATTTAGTACTATTATGTGGAACAACTCCCAGTGTAGTCATTGTTATAGAGAAAATTAGGTCTTTGAAAGTCTGAATGATCTAAATTACAAGTTACCTTTAACATGTCACAGCCCTAGATGTTAGTGCAGTTAGTGGCTCCTGCCCTCTTCCCTGAGGGGGGCTACCGCTGCTGCTGATCTGGCCATGGCCGGCCGGGTCCTGGCATCTGCGCAATAGATCTATTTAAAATCAATGACAAATTATCGAAATCAATCAACACTGATGTTGTGTTTCTGGGGCTAAACACATTTACTAATATTAAAAAAAAAAATCAAAAATTGTCTATAAGAAAATGTGTGATTTAGCCTCACAACATTGAATCTGATCGATTTTCATAGATTTTAAATTTATCAAATTCAATTAAAATCAATCTTTAGTAAATATACCCCTACGTGTCTGCCTGTCCTGTCTGTGTGTCATATCCTGTCAGCCTGTCCTGTCTGTGTTTTATATCCTGTGTCTGCCTGTCCTGTCTGTGTCTTCCTGTCCTGTCTATGTTTCCTGCCCTAAGTGTCTGCCTGTCCTGTCTGTGTTTTATATCCTAAGTGTCTGCCTTTCCTGTCTGTGTCTTCCTGTCCTGTCTATGTTTCCTGCCCTAAGTGTCTGCCTGTCCTGTCTGTGTCTTCCTGTCCTGTCTGTGTTTCCTGCCCTAAGTGTCTGCCTGTCCTGTCTGTGTTTTATATCCTAAGTGTCTGCCTGTCCTGTCTGTGTCTTCCTGTCCTGTCTATGTTTCCTGCCCTAAGTGTCTGCCTGTCCTGTCTGTGTTTTATATCCTAAGTGTCTGCCTGTCCTGTCTGTGTCTTCCTGTCCTGTCTATGTTTCCTGCCCTAAGTGTCTGCCTGTCCTGTCTGTGTCTTCCTGTCCTGTCTATGTTTCCTGTCCTAAGTGTCTGCCTGTCCTGTCTGTGTTTTATATCCTGTGTCTGCCTGTCCTATCTGTGTCTTCCTGTCCTGTCCTATGTTTCCTGCCCTAAGTGTCTGCCTGTCCTGTCTGTGTTCCATATGCTGTGTCTGCCCACCCTGTCTGCGTTTCCTATCCTAAGCATCGGCCTGTTATGTCTGTGTGCCATATCCTATGTCTGCCTGTCCTGTCTGTGTTCCAAATCCTATGTGTCTGCCTGTCCAGTCTGTGTCTTCCTGTCCTGTCCTATGTTTCCTGCCCTAAGTGTCTGCCTGTCCTGTCTGTGTTCCATATGCTGTGTCTGCCCATTCTGTCTGTGTTTCCTATCCTAAGCATCGGCCTGTTATGTCTGTGTGCCATATCCTATGTCTGCCTGTCCTGTTTGTGTTCCACATCCTATGTGTCTGCCTGTCCTGTCTGTGTTTCATATATCCTGATAATAATGTAATGTTGAACATGTTCGGGGAAGGGAGCCCGGCACTGAACAAAATCGTTATTGATTTCATTCAGTACAAACGGGAGCGTGCATTGGTAGTTGCCGCTCATCATTTTGGCCCTGAAACTGAACGATTTTTTTAACAACTGCACGATAACGACGTCGTTATCATTCAGTCGTCCAAAAAATCGTCCCGTGTGTAAGCACCTTAAGCATTTACCCATGGGCGTAACTACCATAGGTGCAAGGGGTGCAACTGCTATGGGGCCCAGAGCTTTGGGGAGCCCATCTACCTTGTCAAAGTTACATGTGTTATATACATTTTGCACCATTGGGTTGTAGACAGGAGTCCTTACAAACTTTTGCTTTGGGGCCTTCAAATACTTAGTTACGTCCTTGCATTTACCTGTTCTGCCTGTTGTCTTGTCAGTGGGTTGGGAGATCTGAGTGGTGTTGAACAAAGCCACCTTGGCAGCAATAGATATGCCCCATGGGTGGAGACAGACACTGCCCTTGGGCGGAGCATGCGGTACATTCGCTTCACTAATTATTTTTAAAAGTAGTTTGTTATGCCAGGGATTGTTCATTGAGCTCCTGTGTGCTAAACTTTGCTGCTGACAGATATGTTTGATATTAACTATATTCCCCAAGTCCCTGGCGCATGCAGCTGGTACTTAGAGGTTCCCTTGAGGTGACAATAAAATGTGTTCTGCGGAGGGCTAGTAGTTAATCAGTGGGCCCCTACCATTGCATTCCAGGGTGGGCCCGTCATGTCCCAGTCCAACACTGAGTGTATCTGAATTTAGGAAACTTGTACCAATGTCAGCACTGTAGAAATTTGTTTTAAGCAGCTCATCTCCCCTTACCATATTTACTGGTGTGTTATTAAGTGGAATTTATTAAATAAGATTTTATTATACTACCTCGGAAATATCTTCAAACCATGTCACTGCTTTGCTATGTTTGTTTCTTTGGAGAGCTCAAAAGGTGTGTTTGTGTAATTATATATCAGAATTGGCAGGTTTTGCATATTTGACCTTTTAAATAAAATATCTTTTTTTTCTTAAGAACACAGTTGTGACATTATTCTAACTAGGACAAACACAACAACTTTAACATATTGGGTTTCCATGGTGAAATATAGTGTTAATCCTATCTTAGATCTCACACTGTTCAAATCAATGCTGCTATTAGTCTGCTCTCTTTATGGGGCCTATTCGTCGTCATTACTAATCCCGTTTGTACTGAACAAAATCAATTATTATTATATTATAATTTATTTATATGGCGCCACAAGTGTTCCGCAGCGCCTTACAAAGTACAAAAACAAATTGTATACAAGTGACTTACAGAACAATACAATACAGGACATGGATAATATATATTGTTACATTAGCGACCATATCACCTAGATAAGCAACAGAGCATAAGCAACCAAGTGTTAGGTGCCCTAGTGGTGAGTAAGAAGTAAATTACACTATAGTAAGGAGAAGCACAAGAGGGTAGATGGCCCTGCTCGTGAGAGCTTACAATCTAAAGGATTCATCGCCCGAACCTCCGGTCCAACCTGACGACAATGTCAGGTTGAACATGTTCGGGGTTGAGGGAGGGAGCCCAGCACTGAACAAAATCGTTATTGATTTTGTTCAGTGTTTGTGCTCAGTGTTGTTAACAACACTGAGCACACCCCTATCGGGGATACACAGGACGATTTTTGTTCGGGGAGAAAATCGTCCCGTGTGTACGCACCTTAAGACAGAATCAATAGACATTTAGTATATGAAACACAGACAGGATAGGCAGACAGCAAGCTTTTGCATGTTTTTATAATGGGCCCATTCATTGTTAGGGACCTGACAGAGGGCCTGATTCCGACCCGCTCGCGAGCACTGAGCGCTCGCAAGCCGGTCGATGGTGGCCCAGTGCACATGCGCACGACGTAGCCGGCTCCGTCGTGCGCAAACCGTCGCTCCGGGTCTCGTACCAAAGGGGGTGTGCTGTCGATGTTGAGTGACAGCACACCCCCTTTGGTGGGCGTGCCGGGGGCATGGTTGCCCAGACGGAGGCGCTCCCATGGGAACGCCTACCGTCTGGTGCCGGCCCCACTGACATCACATCTATTTGAGCTGAAAGCACTCTACGGCTTGCGGAAACGAGACCCTACCACAAG
The DNA here is from genome assembly GCA_031769625.1 of Taudactylus pleione. NCBI lineage: Eukaryota > Metazoa > Chordata > Amphibia > Anura > Myobatrachidae > Taudactylus > Taudactylus pleione. The sequence continues at coordinate 11,520,214 of JAUIMM010000153.1, read as the reverse complement.
GGTCTCGTCGCAAGCACGATGGTTGCGATGGTCTTGACCAACGCGACCATCTTCCTGACCGCTCGCTATAGCTGTGGGTGGTCACCCACAGCTATACGAGTGGTCAGGAGGCCGCTCTAAAAATCAAGAAGGACGGCCCTGATTCAGAGCGAGCGCTTTGGCAGAGCGTCCGGCTCTGAATCAGGGCCAGAGTTTGCTCACAGGGACCGACGCCAGGGACAGCTGCTTTTCGGTTCAGCTGTTCTCACACCAGAGCAATATTGAATTACTCTAATACTGAAGTACAGTATCTAGATGTGCGGGTCCAGTTCTCAGAGAACCGACAACAACAGAATGAAGAGGTACCGAGTTGAACCGAGTACTTCCCAACACTTTGGCAATGTATTATTAGGAAGAATTATCCATTCTCATTCTAGTTCAGACTATGGGCCTGATTCAGCAAGTATCGCAGTTACATAGACGCACGCAATCGGTCGATTAGTTTGCTTTGCGCATGCGTATGCATTGCAGTGCGTGTGCGCGAACTAGCAATTGTGATGGGAAATGCATTTGCAGAGGCTACGCAGAACCCGAGTACAGTGATTGACAGAAAGTGCCCTTTGTGGCTGGTGATGGGGGGGTCGAGCGAATGCAGGCGTGCCAGTGCGTTGGGACAGCGTTGCAGGGGCGTGCATAATATCCATTGCAATTCCGTAGACAGCCTGAGGCCTCATAGCGTGACCTGAAGTTAGCAATTCCTGAGTGAGGTCTGACCTGCCTTAACTGTGCGTATGGGTCCAATGTTATCGATTATTTCGCTATGTTGCCCAAGTATACGGATGTGTGTAAGGGAAGTGGGTGTCCGTATGGTAAGCTGGGATCGCAATGCTAATGCAAACATTTACATTTCACTGCTATTATTAGCAACTACGGTGCGTGCGTTCTAGTAGAATAGCGATCCTTGCTGAATTAGGCCATATGTCCTATTTTTACTTTTATATTTTCTTTAAAAGTTGAAAAGGTGCGTGTATTCACATATCACAAGTGTTACATGTTCACAAAGATCAACTTGATGAAGAAGGAATATGAGTGGCCGCCTGCAGCTCCAGCCAAATAACCTCTCCTCCTCCGATGTCCTTTCCCAATTAGTCTTTGCAAAATGTATTTGATTCTCATAATCAAAAACTGACTTCAGATCACTGGAGAAAGTAAATTGACTGATGTAGAGCTGTTGGCAAAATGTGTTTGCAGTCTACATAGGTGAATATGCGTACACCCACTTTCTGAGGATGTACACAACTGTTAGATGCAAGGTACGCTTTGCAAATTGGGGTATGTTCCATTCTGCATTTGCCCCAAAGTATATATATGCAGTACATTTAAATTATAGTGACATTCATTCCTATGGAAATCATCACGCATAGCGCTGTCCCGAGTAGATAGTGCAGTCCGTGGGGATTGGGATTTTTGTTTTTTTATTTTCTGAAGACACTTGGATGCCTAAATGAACATGGTGAGTAGGACTTTTTTTAATAAAGGATTAAAACATACTGTACGGTGTGAGTACTGTCTTTATTTTATTTATTTTTTGTAGTCAATCTACAGGTGCCCTGAGCAAAACCTTAAATTGGGGTCATAATAAAAAGTTAATAACGATTAATTGAAATCTGTTTATATATGAAAACAGATTTCAATTAATCGTTATTAACTTTTTATTATGTATGAAAACAGATTTCAATTAATCATTATTAACTTTTTATTATATATGAAAACAGATTTCAATTAATCGTTATTAACTTTTTATTATGTATGAAAACAGATTTCAATTAATCGTTATTAACTTTTTATTATGTATGAAAACAGATTTCAATTAATCGTTATTAACTTTTTATTATGTATGAAAACAGATTTCAATTAATCGTTATTAACTTTTTATTATGTATGAAAACAGATTTCAATTAATCGTTATTAACTTTTTATTATGACCCCAATTTAAGGTTTTGCTCAGGGTTATCTTTATATACGTTTCTATTCCACATTTGGTGTTTGTTACCGGGTGTACACCTAACCCTTTGCAGCAGCTCCTAACGTTCTGTGAAGCGCACAAATTGTTCACCCAATTTCTTCAATCTACAGGTGCCAGCCAATCCTTATTGTCCGAAGCAGGCTAGCTGGTACCTGTAGTCCACCTGCAAAGAACAATATTACTTTACATTTTTTTACAGATTAACCCCGCACCTACCTCCACCGTGGGTGCTGGGAATAGCCCAGGGCTCGTAATTCCTCGGGAGGGAGGACCCCATTATATTTTTGGGGTTTCCACTTTCCAAGAAAATCCAGCCCTGGGCTAACCAATTTGGTTAATGCGATGGCAGTGGGTCCCCACGCTTTTTATCTCCCTGCTGGTTCAGCCCGGTACTGGTTATTGCAAAAAAGGGAACCCAATGCCATTTTTCCCCTATTTCCCAGTACCAGCCAAGGCTGAGGTGTCCGGGAAAGTTATGGATTTTGGGGGGACCTTCTGTTTGGATCGGTTTTCAATCATTTGTACTTTTAAACGCCGTCGGTTTTGAACTAAAACATCAAAACTGACGGCATTTAGAGCAGTAAAAAACATCTGACATCGACGTCGAGTTTCAATTGAAGCTGAAACCCAAAGGTTAGTAAATATAGCTTTTTAAACATCAAAATGACATTGATTTAGGTTGGTTTTGGTTTAGAACCAAAACCGACCTTCAGTAAATTTAGTTCCAGATTCAACAGCCTTCATATCAGGGGCATCTTAATAGAGGAAGGGGCCTGTGTGCAGACTCAATGCGGGCCCCCTCCTCTCTCATGCTGTGCCACAGCGGGTGGTACAGCAGTAGATTCTGGCAAAGTGCCAGAATCTACTGCGCATGCGTGGGTCTTTGGGAAAATGGCCCCACCCCATTTTCCTAGGAACAACAGTACTGGACATGTGCTGAGTCACTAGGAAAATGGGCGCCACCATTTTTTCAGTGATTTTAGCTGTAATCTGCATGCTGGTGACTATGGATGGGTAAGTATGAAACTATATGGGTGCAGGGTGTGCGGTGTGGGCCCCCCCTGGACCCAGGGGCCCGTGTGCACTGTACACCTTGCACCCATTATAGATACACCCCTGCTTCATACATTATGTTTCTTTACTGCAGATATATTTTAGTCTGGATGTTGAACCACTTTGTTTATACTTGTACCAGATTAGACATTTATGCCTATTTCCCTAGTGCTCTCCTTCATAGTCCCAAATCTTCACTTCCCCTTAATATTCTTTCTAATCCCCTGTTTTGAGACACTTACAGTACCTATCCTAGGTAGACATTGGATGCTTTCCCCTTATATTACATTTTGGGGAACTCTTTTTCCCATGTCTTGGATAATAAAATGTTCCTTGCATGGAATGTTAAGGGACTTAAAAGAATTAAAGACTTATTTGACCCAGGTGTACGATTTACATTGTTTACAGACCGTAGAATTGTTTACAAATTTTTATATGTATCTGGAAGTTTCTCACTTTGTTAATTATTTGCCCCCTGCTACAGTATGTCTTCCACACAATCTCCAGACATATTAATGTCTCTATCAAACCTTATGTTTCATATTAGATACATCTACAAAGATCTTGTTCAAATAAACTCAACTAGGGTGTAAGAAATATTCATTACTGGATGGCCTAATGTATCAGTTATTGTAGCTATTGTATCCTGTGATGATTTGTTGACCCACTTTGACTCCACCATGAATCATTTGCAATACGCACTATTTCAAGAACATTCACTTTAAAACCCTAAACAGAACATATATTTCACAATGTTAATGCAGACTTGTGGTCAAAGGGGAAACAAGTCAATGCCCCAAATGTAGGTGCCTGGCTGCTACATATTTTTATCATTTCTGAGAATGTACAAAAATAAGATGTTTTTGGATTAACCTCCTCTTGTTTTTGAACTTTCGTTTCTTATTACAGTTACACTTAGATCCACTAATATGTTATGTGACAATTTTCATAACTGTGACCTAGGACCCCAACGTAAGATGATAATTCCCCTACTTACAGTCATGCTCATGGTAGCCCAAAATGCAATTCTGCTGAAATGGACTAACACTTCTTCTCCTTCTATGTATGTCCTAATCTGATATGGTTTACAATCATTGTTTTATGTTGTAAAATCCTAATAAAGTGATATAATAAAAACAAATTAGTACATCACTTATAACTCTCCCTCCTGCAGGCTCGGTCTGGGCCCTCGGGGATTCGGTGAAATCCCCAGTGGGCCCTAGTGATTTGTAGCCATGCCCTCTATCACAGGAGGGCATGGCCTACAGAGCCATTCGTTTAGTGCATGTGCAGTGCAGCTGCTTGCCGGACAGCCATCAAGGCTGTGACTGACACGGCCGGCAGCTACACGCAGGGGACGGGAGTACTGACGGCAGTCAGACTCAGCATTGCAGTGCATTACTGGGTAATATATCCCAGTAGTCTGCAGAGGGGTCAGAGGAGCATGATTGGATGAGCCCATCACATTCTCCTCTGACCTAGCAGCAGCGCAGCCTTATGGGTGTGACAGTGTGACTCGTGAGGCTGTAACTGCTGTGGCTTCTGGTGAGTGCACTGTGTGGGCACCACAGTATAGCATTATGTGTGGGCACTATAGGTCAGGGCCATAACTAGGGTGGTGCGACCTTTGCCATGGCACCGCAGGACAGGGAGTGCTGTTTGGGCCTGTCAATTTTCTATTTATTATCATTCTCACATGTAGCTTCCTTTTATTTTATCCCCAACATCTTCTGGACTTCCCTATCTCTTCCCTGGCCCTTCCCAATGAGGCCATGCCCCTTTCTCAGGTGCGTTATATCCCTATTTGAAATATTGGGGGGCTCCAATACTGTTCTGGCACAGGGCACCAATAAGTGTAGTTACGGCTCTGCTACAGGTGGCATAATGTGTGGGTACACAGTGTAGCATAATGTGGGCGCACTCAGGTGGCATAATGTGTTGGCACTAAAGTGTAGCATAATGTGTGGGTGTTACAGGTGGCATAATGTGTGGGCACTACAGTGTAGCATAATGTGTGGGCACTACAGGTTGCATAATGTGTGGACACTACAGGTGGCATAATCTGTTAGCACTACAAGAGGCATAATGTGTTAGCACTACAGGCGGCATAACATGTGGGCACTACAGTGCAGCATAATGTGTGGGCACTACAGGAAGCATAATGTGTGGGCATTACAGGCAGCATAATGTGGGGGCACTACATGTGGCATAATGTGTGGGCATTATAGGCAACATAATGTGGGGGCAGTACATGTGGCATAATGTGTTGGCACTAAAGTGTAGCATAATGTGTGGGTGCTACAGGTGGCATAATGTGTGGGCACTACAGTTTAGCATAATGTGTGGGCACTACAGGTGGCATAATGTGTGGGCACTACAGTGTAGCATAATGTGTGGAAACTACAGGTGGCATAATGTGTTAGCACTACAAGCTGCATAATATGTTACCACTACAGGCGGTATAACATGTGGGCACTACAGTACAGCATAATGTGTGGGCACTACAGGAAGCATAATGTGTGGGCATTACAGGCAGCATAATGTGGGGGCACTACAGGAAGCATAATGTGTGGGCATTACAGGCAGCATAATGTGGGGGCACTACATGTGGCATAATGTGTTGGCACTACAGGCGGCATGTGTGGGCACTACAGTCGCATTATGTGGGGGTACTACAGTGTGGTATAATGTGTGGGCACTATAGTGTGGCATACTGTGTGGGCACAACAGGTAGCATAATGTATGGGCACTACAGGTGGCATAACAAGGGGACAGGTATGACAAGGGGAGGGAGTCGCGGGTCGAGATTTACAGGTATGACTGTGATTAGGTTGCATGGACGGAATTTTTTTTCTAAAAATTGCAAATTGCGATTACATGTGAACCTGTGTCTGAATAAGGTGCTAAGGGTCTGATTCAGACCTGCTCGCTAAGCCGCAGACGCACGCTTTGGGAGATAGTCGCCCGTTTGCGCATGCGTGCGTCACTCAGTGCGATCGGGAATCGTGCGCTCATGGTACATAGACTGGACGCTATCTTGAGTGACAGATAGCGCCATTTGTGGGTGGTAACAGGGGAAGGTGCTTGTGAACGGGGGAGTGGTGCTGCGAACGCAGGCGTGTCTGACCTTCAAAACAGAGTTTTATGGGTATGCATAATTAGCAAATATGCACACCCATCAACCAAGGTCACTTGGTTATTTTTCAGCCTGCAGTGATCGCAGAGCTTGCGGCAGGGTAGGGTCTACCTCAAGCGCTGCGTGCAGCTCTGATGGCTGTCGATGGTTCCGATTGGAGATGACGTGTGTTAAGAGAGAAAAGTGGGCGTCTTTATACTGGCGTGCGTTTGCTCTGCCGTCGTTCTCTAAGTCATAGAGGGCATCCAAACACCAGACAGTGCGATAGTGGCATTTGCATACTTGGCCCCTTTTAGCTGCGTGAGGGCACAGCTTAGCGTTTGGGTCTGAATGAGCACCTAAGTGCGCATAGGTTTGCAGTCAGGCGGATAAATCTCAAGGGGCATTCTGCGCAAAAATATATATTTATGTGGTAGTGGGATAGGGAAGTCCCTTTTCAAGGAAAAAAATAACTGTGTGCCTCCCTGAAAAGCAGAGACTGTGATACACCCGCTGTGTTTCTTTAACGGTCTGTAGTAACTTGGAATAGAAGTTCATGTGTTCCCCCTTAAAACGGAGAGCAATCAGCGTGCACCAGTACAAAATGTCACTTTCACTGCACCCGGGGTGATTTCAAATCAACAGAAAGCAAAGTGTTACATTTAAATGTTATTTTTATACCATTACTTACAAATAACACCCTATATTTAGATTATTACCTTTACAAATCAGATGTTTAGGGGAGCAATTTAAATATATAGATATAAATGGCATCAAAATTTGTAGAGTTGGACACCAGAGCACTTTGCATTATTATTACAGAGGCAACTTGAACTTTTTGCTACTGTGTGAGCACTACAGTGATATAATGTGTGAATACAACATTGTGGCATAATGTGTGGGCATTACAGTGATATAATGTGTGAATATAACAGTGTGGCATAATGTGTGGGCACTACGGTGATATAATGTGTGAATACAACAGTGTGGCATAATGTGTGAGCACTACAGTGATATAATGTGTGAATACAACAGTGTGGCATAATGGGGGTCATTCAGACCCGGTCAATAGCGCTGATGAGCTCGGACCGGGTCGATGGCCCCCCACAGAGCATGCACACGACGGCGACGGCGCCGTCGTGCGCATGCGTGAGACTCGCTATGACCGACAGCGCCGGTCGTAGCGGGTCTCGGTCCAAAGGGGGCGAGCTGTCGATGTTGATTGACAGCTCGCCCCATTTGGAAGGCGGGCCGGGGGGGTGGCAGCCCAAACGGAGGCATTCCCATGGGAACGCCTACCATTTAGGGGCGGCCCCACTGACATCACTAGTGATGTCAGTGGAGAGCTTCCGGCTCAGACAGACCCAGAAGCCCTCCGGGGCTTACGACAAGTGAGACCCTACCCTAGGGTCTCGTTGTAAGCCCCGATGGTCTCGATGGTCTCTGACCATCGCGACCATCACCAGAGCGGTCGTTAGAGCTGTGGGTGTTAACCCACAACCTAACGAGCGCAACAGAGGCGGGCGGTCAGGATGCAAGTGGCCGCCCAGTTTCTGAGCGACCGCTTGCATCCTCCGACCGCCTCTGAATGAGGCCCAATGTGTGGGCACTACAGTTGCATAATATGGGGGCACTACGGTGTGGTATAAAATAAATGCAATACACTGTGGCTTAATATGGGGGGTACTACAGTGTGACATAATATTAGTACATGTGTAGTAGTTACCCACAACTGAACAACATTGCAAGGGTTACTGGGTGGCTCACCACTACCTCTCTGACTACTACTTCTCTTACTCCTCCATGCTTACCACTACCTCCCTGACCCCTCAATACTCACCACTCCCTATCTGCACTACTCCCCTGACCCCTCCTTACCAAACACTATCTCTCTGCACTGAATCCCTGACCTCTCCGTACTCACCACTACCGATCTGCATATAGGCCCTCATTCAGAGCCGTTCGTTAGCATCAGTACGCTCGTTGTGTTCCGATGTTGTGAAACCACGCATGCGCCAGTGTTACACTGCGCATGTGCGTACGGCAGATTGCGAGCTTTTTTTGTCTCGTTCGTCAAATTGCGAACAGGAAGTGACATGTGAAATGTGATTGACAGAACAGGCCGTTTTTGGGCGTTGACGGGGGTGGAGATGGAAAAACGGAGGCGTGGCGAGGCGTTTTTGGGGCGTACATAAATTAGCTCATGCGAACGTCAAATGTGTTCGTACCAAGTCATACGTCACTGGCTGATCCTCTTTCCATTCAAATTGCTCGCACAGCTTGGGGTGTGGATTACTCGACCACAATGGTGATGGGCTTGTCCTCCGGTCCGGGCCTCCTCGATGTTTCATCGATTTATCACGGCTTGTCAGAAAAACAATCAACTTTGAATTGCAAACCAGCTTGTAAAGTGTTTTGAAAAGAGTTTTTTTGGTTAGCACAAAACCGTACGCAGGTGAAAATCTCAGCTGCTAATTTCAGGATTACACAATCAATTAGCGTACATTTTTAGGAATGTTCTTTTTTTGGGGGGGGGGGTTGTGCTATTGTAACAATAATGTCATCATGTTTGTGTGTATTTTACCATTTTGCTTTTGGCTTGCGAATTTGCATCCTTTTTTTATTTTCAAAGTGTTCCTTAAAGAAATCTTTTTTTTTAACCCTTTTTTTTTTTTTTTGGATTTCGTTTTTGGCTTGTGGGCCAGGATTAACTCTAAACCATTTTTCAAATAATGTCAAAATACAAAGGAGAACATTTGATAATTTTTTTATTTCATACACACATTTTTAAAGATTTCAGGTGCATTTGGCAAATACAGTTTTTGGGCAGTGTTAGCCAATAATAACGGAAAGAATTATGTCAAAAATATTACCAGTGTTGGCAAACTTAAAAAAACACATTAAAAACAATTCACAAGAAAGGAGAGGGAAGTTTTGGTCATAAAGAAATATGGGGCAAGCACAGAAGGAGCGTGGGAAAAGTAGCCAGTGCTGTCATCGTTTTTTTCCCCATTTGGCTGGGGTAGGGTGGGCGCCAGACCGGGTCCGGGATGTCCTCTGGCTGGCCTGTCCAGAGGCAGATGTTGTGGCCTCTGGACTAGGCACAGGGCTAGGCACATTTGGAGGAATGGCTGTTGTTGGGCCAGAGGTGGAGGATCCTGATGTTCCGGCAGGAAGGGAGGTCGGCTCCACCATGTGCTGGCGAACGAGCTGCTCCAGGGCATTGGCTATTCTGATGTTGGCCCTGGTATTTTCAGCCAGGGCCTGACCAATGGTCACGTTGGCTACAGCATTTTGCTCCAGGGCCTCAGCCACCTGTAGCAGACTGACGTCCATCCTCTGCAGAATCTCCGTATGGTAATCCGATTTAAAATTGAGTTCTGTGAGGAGTGCCACTGCCTGTGAGGGGGATTGCCCTGGACTGGCTTCTGCAGGGTCCTCAGCCGGATGTACTGGTTCCTCCCCTGCAGAGCCAGCAGAAATTCTGCAGCCAAGGCTCCCCTCTGGAGCAGACTCAACCGCCTGTGTCTCTGTGAGAAAAAAGAGAAAAGAGTCACATTAGAATCTACATATTGTCTCAAAAACATTTCAGAGTTGGTTACATCACAACATTTACCTAGGACAACATGAGGAGCCGCAAAGTCTGGCATGTCCGTATCCATGTTGGACACGCCAAACACCTCCACAGCCTGCACACACCCCTGTGCCAGCTCTTCCAAATCAGTCAGCTCCAATGACACAGGGGTGGGACCCCCACCTGTCCCCCTTGCATGTCTAGCCCTGTCAGCCAGTTTTTGCTTCAGCCGATATTGAAGTCTTGCCATCTGTGGGTGAAAAAGTTGGCATTATTCCTGCATTATTTGGCCCTGTATCCACTTTTTTTGATTTTATTTGGTTTAACTTACCTGCGTTTGACATCCCGGGCTAGACGGACAAAATCACCCACCCTATTGACAGCACTGGCTATCTCCTCCCACATTCTCCACTTCTGGCTTACACCCATACTCCTGTCTGCCTGTGGCAGGATGTCCACACACTTCTGAATCAAAACCTCCATCTCCTTTCTTGTGAATTGTGGCTGCCTTTTCTTTTTGCCAGCTTTGGCCGGAATACTGGGCCCAGCAGCCTCTTCCATGTCATCCTCAACACCTATTTACATTAAATGTTTGGCAATTTAGATGTTAATCTTTCACTCTATTCTGGTTCTAAATAATCCTTGAATAGAAATGAGAGAAATACTTACCGACCGCCTTTTGGCCATTGTTTGGCTGGTCTGTAGCCATTTTGCTTGTTAAAACTTGAACTACACCAGACCGTTTGTGTTTTTCCGTGACGTATTTATACATGTGTCCTTATTATTCGACCGCTTCATTGATTGTGCGTTCCTATGATCCGTCCTTAATTTGAGCGGGAAACGAAACACTATTTATGGCTTTTGGCGACTCGAGTCGAGGTGGCGGGTGTTGTTTGTTGGAGGTTGCGTGGTTCGGAGTGTATTGTTGGAGGGAGTAGCGTTTGGAGGCGGATTTTTGGAGTGTGTTCGAGGCGTTTTTTTTACCAAACTTTCCGATCGCATTTTTTGGTGTGGTTATTTTATTTGTGGTTTATTTTTTCTGTAAGTTTTTTCCCGTCATCCTTGTGTAAATTATGGATCTACAAAATAGTTTTTTTGGTTTAAAAAAATAATGTGTTTTTTTGTTGTAGGTTTTTTTTGCCTGGGCCCCAACAACGTTTTTGTTCTGTGACTTATTTATCGTGTATTGGTAAGTTTTGATTTTAACTTGATTTTAAAATGTTCATGTATTGTTCTTCGCATATTTTGGACTCAGTAAGGTTTTTTGGGGGTTTTTTAGGGATGTCAAAATGCGAACCATTTAGCGTACTTTTGTTGGCTTCTTCCCCCTTGTCAAAATGCGAACCATTTAGCGTACTTTTGTAGGCTTCATTCCCCTTGTCAAAATGCGAACCATTTAGCGCACTTTTGTAGGCTTCTTTCCCCTTGTAAAAATGCGAACCATTTAGCGTTCAAATTTTGGGGGGCTTTCATTGTTCGAAATGTGTGCTCCCCCCCTATATTTTGGCCCATTTTCTAAAATCAGAAGATTACAAAATGACCACCCCAAATTCTAAAAAAAAATTTTTACTTTGAAATGTAGGTTTTTGAAATCATGACAATACCTCGGCATGTAAGCATCTTTGGATTTTAACGAAAAGATAAGTATTTTTTTGGCAATTTTTTGGGCAACAAACCTTAACTACATTACTTACCATTTCAGGTTGATGTTGGTCGTATTATTTTGGCCATGCTGCCGGAAGCCAACCAACTTCAATCTCGTCCCAGGCGTAGGCATTGTAGGCGTGCAAGGCCCCAGATATATAGAACACGTGTCACCCTTTTTGGAATGCCCGATGATGAGGTGTTAAGGCGCTACCGTCTTCCACCCCAAATCATCATAGACACTCTCTCATTAATAGAGAGTGATCTTGAGCGGCAAATTGACAGCCCTACAGCAATACCACCACTTACGCAATTAATGGCGGTGTTACATTTCTGTGCCTCAGGATCTTTTCAAACCACGGTGGGAATAGTTGCGGGAATCTCCCAAGCCTCCTTTTCAAGGATCCTGAGGGCAGTGATGGAGGCCCTTTTCAAGCACCTCCATCATTTTACTAAAATGCCTTTGGATATGACTTCCCTTACTGTGGCGAAGGCCAATTTTTACCAAATAGCTGGCTTCCCACACATCATAGGGGTTGTGGATGGTACTCACATACCACTTCAGCCTCCAGCACGGCTGGAGGCCATTTTTTGGAACCAAAAACACTATCACTCACTGAATGTAATGGTGGTATGTGATGCCTCCCTCCAGATCCTGTCCCTGAATGCAAAATTACCCGGGAGTGCACATGACTCATTCGTCATCCGGCAATCAGGGATTTGGCATAAATTAAACCACCTACAAGCTGGTGATGCATGGCTTCTGGGTAAGTGGAGACCTTTTTTAGATACCAATGCAAAGCTTGATACACAGTGATCCTGATTTTGTAACTTCTTTTTCACAGGAGACAGTGGCTACCCTTGCACGCCCTGGCTGCTCACTCCTTATTTGGCTCCCACACCAGGCCCACAAAGTGAGTATAATTCTGCACTTACAGCCACCAGGCAAGTGGTGGAGCACTGTATCGGGTTTTAAAAGGCCGATTCAGATGCCTCCACCGCTCTGGTGGCGAGCTCATGTATTTGCCGGATATGGTTTCGAAAATTGTGGTCCTGTGTGGGATATTTCACAACAATCGCCATAAGGAGTGGTGTCCCAATGCAGCCAGAGGATGCCTTGCCTGAGGATGGCCCCCCCGAGGTTGGTCGGAGGTCAGTATGTGGGGGGCCATACGCGATGATGTGGTGGCCAGATTTTTTAGGTAATTATTGTCCCAAATGAAGTTAGATGACACAATGTAGACATGTAATAATGTAATTTAAAATTTTAACATTTTTTTTATCTTTTTGTGTTTTATTCCATAATATTTTTCGGAAAAACGATGACTACTACCTGATCCTAAAAATTGACTTCATGTGGACACATTGGATTTAACTTCTGGACCAAATTTGTCGTCAACTCATTTGTGGAATCATGTTGGCATGCTACTTCGTCAAACAGTTCTTGATTGGGTTTTTTTTGTTTTTTTGGGTGTAGGCTGATTTTTTGAGAGTGTTTTCACTGTGTGTATTGATTGTCAAAAATCACTTTGTGTTTCTTATTTGTGATTAAAATATTTTTTGTTACATTTAAAAAAACATTTCCTTTCTAAATTACATGCAAGTGTAACCTGGTTCAAAAAAGGAAAACTTGCTTAAGGGCTAATCCTGTAATGATTAAAATTTTCCAGTATTTTACCATGCTTAGTGGCTAAAAACAAACACCCAAAGGTATTATGGTGAATCAGTATGTTTTCTAATTTCGGCCTAAGCAGGTTTCATTTAATATTTACCTTACCCCCCATAAAAAATAAAAAAAAATGCTGCTAATTCTACAAACCTATTGGTATTGTTAGGTGTTGAATGTGCCAGCTTACATATTTTAGCTTTCTACAATCTAAGTTACATTACTTAAAAAAACTTGCTGCAATAGTCGACTTATGTAAGGTTAAACATTATAATATTTACAGAGAAGGAATGAGACTTTAAACCAAACTTGTTTTTTTATTTTTTACAAACATGTCCAAGTTTTGGGCAAAGCAAAAAATTAGTGGCGCAGGATCCCCGCCATGTGATCGAGTACCACCAGCATGCTTATAACATGGCCCCTCAGCCTCTGCACACAAGCTGCTGCCTCGGTCAGCCGCCTCTGGTCCTCTGTGGGTAAAAAAATTGAGGTGCTTAATAAAATGAAACCTTAATTTTGTTTGACAAACAACTTCAAAAGGAAATTCAACTTTACAAAAAGTGACAATTTTGACAAACATTACAATTCAAATCCTAAATTCTTGGCCCAAGTAAATTCCTAAAAATGACTCAGAAAACTAAAAAATTTAAAAATGGAGAAGTACGCACAAAAACTACATTTGTTGGTACCGTAAACAAGAGATACAAGTATGAGTGTTTGGACATGTGTGATATGTGTAAGGGGAAAACATCATAGACATTTTTAAACCAAGATATATATAACAAACATTATAAATAACTAAAATTTGAAAAATGCACAGGCAAAGGATAACATCCACCAAAAAACCATAAAAATAAACAAAAGTTTAAAAGGGAAACATACCGTTGACAATGACGCCTGGACCTGTAGCCCCACCATCGTCCTCCTCGGAGGTAGGCCAATACAGGTCTCAGTGGCAAACGCAGGATTTCCAGAGGGGGGTTTCCAAATGCTTAATTTTAGAGCGAGTGTGGCCTGTCAATGACGAGGGCAGAATTAGTACTTAACCAGCTTTAATAAGCATCATACAAAGTGTATTGTGTGTATTAATTCCAGCATATACAGGACCAGTGATCACAGTAAGCCATTAGATACAGCAGTAGGGCCGTCCTCCCTTAGCTGAACGTATTCATTTTAGATGTGGGCACCATTCCAGACTACTGAAGCAAGCCCGGGAGCCTGGAGGAGCAGGAGAAGAACCTAGCACTCCCCTGGACATACTGTATATGTACATATTGGGCTCTATAGCAGTGTATCTCTGACAGTGCATGTTTTCCAGATCTCCTAGTTGGTGCAGAGGTTATTTATTACTGGCTGATAAATGTTAAAAGATCCACAGGTGGTGCTATTTATTTCATTTGTGATACTGAGAAGAACATGCAGCGCTAGTAACAATCTATTATATTACTATTTCTATTGTGGTCATGGTGTGGGCTGGGGAGGGGGGTTTCCAGGCAGACTGAAACCCCCCCTGCGTTTGCCTATGGGTCTGTTGTAGGAGAGGTTATTTCTGAAGGTGGTGAGGGGGTGTAAAAGAGAGGGGTGGTTGGAGGGGAGGGTGATGAAAAGAGAGAGGGGGGTTGAGGGGAGGGGGAATTTTGAGGGATGGGAATTATCCTAGAGGGAGGGGCGTCCGGGTCTGGCCAGGCTGGGTTGGAGGGTGAATTAGGGGTAGGTTGGGGAGAGGAGGATTGGCTGGGAGTTGGGGATAGGGGACGAGGCCGACGTCGTCGCTGCCGATGACGGCGTAGTCTGCGCTCTGCCCCTAAATGATGGATAACAATTTAAGTTTTGTTTAATTTTTTACCTTGAAAACATCCAAAAATATTAATTAAAAAAAAAAAAAACGGAAAACATGCACACGCAGATATGGTCTAAAAAAACAAACAGGGCAAGAATGAAAACATGCACATGCAGATATGTACTAAATAAACAAACAGGCCAAGAATGAAAACATGCACATGCAGATATGGACTAAAAAAACAAACAGGGCAAGAATGAAAACATGCACACGCAGATATGTAGTAAATAAACAAACAGGCCAAGAATGAAAACATGCACACGCAGATAGGGCCGCAGAAAAAAAAAGGAAAGCAAAAAAAATAGACTTCTTTTCAGCTATACGCTGTCTAAAACATGCCAGCAAGCGTGGCGTGCGGCGTTGCAGATCCGATCTGTCGGCGTGAGCCGAAGGAGCGCAGGCGGCGGCGAACCTCTGCATAGGCGGAACGCTTCTCTCTATTGCTGATGGGGGGAGGCTGGCTGGTTATCCACCGGTCCATAACCTCCGTAAGTACAAGAAGCTCCCGCCTGGTGAACGCAGAGGCTCTCATGATGGCAATGGTGGATTTTTGAAAAAACAGTTTTAATAAAGACCAGATAATAATTTTGATTGGCTAATGTATTTGGAAAATTAACAGGAACCATTCTATTGGTTAGTGTATGAGTGAGTTATGATTGGCTTAATGCAGTGACATGTGTTAGCTAATTTACTTAAAAAAATGAAACAAGTAAAATATGCGTCAGCCAAAACACGGAAAACAATAGGAAAATTGACAAAAACATGTATTTTGGATAAAGGAAACCATTGTTTAAACCGTACGTATTCTGCGTGAAAAAACAAACACGGACAAGAGTAAAGTTTATTGAAAATGAAAAAAAAACGATTTGCAAACATGTGAAGAGCAATTAAGCTAATTGATATATTGATTGGCATGAAACGATTGAAGTAGGTATGCAGAATGAACGAGCAGGTAATCGAAATCTGACAGGCCCACTTCCGGTTTGTACTTGTGCGAGCGTTCCCTGCATGCAAAATTTGAGATGTACGGTCACAATTTGGCTCGCTCGTTAGCTAGAGGAGGGGTTGGGAGACTATGGGGCGGAAGATTAGCTGCGTACGAAATTACGAGTGAGCGCTTGAATTTACATTTTTCGGCACGTACGCCGAACGTGTGAACGGCCACTTGCGTCCGGCTCTGAATCAGGGCCATATTCCCTTGACTCTTCCATGCCAAACACTATCCCTCTGCTGTTTGCACTATCCCCATGGTGCTCCATACCAAACATTGCACTGCCTACATGACCCCCCGATACCCACCACAATCTTCCTTACCACCTAACTGACTGCCATGCACAGGAGTAGATTACTGACCTCTTTCATTAATAGAGAGAAAGAGTTTTATAATATTCTATTTTTAGTATATATAAATAGAAGACTATAAAATATTCCCATTATAGCTGTCCACACCCCCTCCAATGACAGGCCACACTCCTTTGTGGGCCTCTATTATTGCGTTCCTCTGTGGGCCCTTCATGCTCCAGTCCACCACTGCCCTCCTATGTACGAAAAAATAAAATAAAAAAAACTTCCTAAAATAATATAAAACATAAAATCATATACTATATCCCATAGGTTTTCAAACTCTGTCCTCAGGACCCCAAACAGTGCATGTTTTCCAGGTCTCCTCACATAATCATAAGTGAAATAATTATCTTCAGCTGGGGATCTTTTAAAATGTGTCAGTGAGTAATGAATACACCTGTGCACCTGCTGGGTGACCTGGAAATCGTTCACTGTGTGGGGTCCTGAGGACCGAGTTTGAGAACCACTGCTATATCCACAAGCAATAAAGAAAGTACCTATTGGAGGTGAATCTGCAATTAGTCAATCAGAAACAACTCTCAGACATCCTTAATAAATACGGCTACTGACAGGTGCCTATGGATGACATAAAGGGGGGTGTTGTCCTGCACCATACTTTTGTGACTGTGTGATGGTTCTCCCTGTATTCTGTATGTTTTAGGAATTAATTACTGTCAATAGTCTGAGCGGAAGTGCAACATAGATGCTCAACATAATGAAACTAGCAGCACAGATGGTGTAATGGTTAGCATTACTGCCTCACAACACTGAGGTCGTGGGTTCAATTCCCACCATGGCTCTAACTGTGTGGAGTTTGTATATTCTCCCTGTGCTTGTGTGGGTTTCCTCCCACGCTCCAAAATATACCGGTAGGTTAATTGGCTTCCTACAAAATTAACCTTAGTGTGTATGTGTGCGCGCATGTGATAGGGAATATAGGCCCTCATTCAGAGCCACTCGCAAGTGGGCGTACGCACGTTCGCCGTACGTAAAAAAATATTTAAATTCAAGCACTCGCTCGTTTTTTCCTACGCAGCTAAAAATCCGCCCCAAACTCAGGCGACCCCTCCTCTGACTAACGAGCGTGCCAAATAGCGAGCGTACATCCCCGAAATGGCTTGAAGGGAACGCACGCACAAGTACAAACCGGAAGTGGGACTGTCAGATTCCGATTACCTGCTCGTTTTTTCGGCCTACCTCCCTCAATCGTATCATTCCAATCGATGTATCAATTAGCTTAATTGTTTTTTTTTTTTCAACACAATGCAATAAACTTTAATCTTGTCCGTGTTTGTATTTGCTCGCAGAATACGTACGGCTGAAACCTTCGCTTTTATTGTTCCAAAGACATGTTAGCCCCAATTAAACAATTGTTCTATTTGTTTGTCTCCCCACAATTTTTCTGTGGTTCATTTCTTTATTTAAATTTGCTTACGCATGTCACTGCATCAAGCCAATCATAACTCTCAAGAGATTTGTGGCCCTGTCGAACACATGACTCATACAGTAACCAATAGAATTTGTCCTGTTAATTTCCCAAATACATTAGCCAATCAAATTTTTTTGTGGTGCTTTATTAAAAATATTTTGTAAAAAAAACACCATTGCCATCATGAGATCCGCCGCATTCACCAGGCGCGAACTGCTGGTGCTGACGGAGGTGATGGACAGGAGGATCACCAGTCAGCCTCCACCCATCTCCAACAGGCGCAAGCGTTCCGCATATGCGGAGGTACGTCGACGCCTGCGCTCCTTCGGCTCACGCCGACATATTGGCCAGCTGGAGCGCAGGTGGTCGGACCTGCACCGGCGGACGCCCCGCTTGCTGGCATGCTTTCGCATGCAGATTGCGGAAAGTAAGTGTTCTGGACTGTGGTTTTCAAGTTTATCTTGTGGGCCCTAACTGCGTGTGCATGTTTTCATGTCTGTCCTATTGAGTCATTGTAGTCATATCTGCATGTGCATGTTTTCATGTCTGTCCTATTGAGTCATTGTAGTCATATCTGCATGTGCATGTTTTCATGTCTGTCCTATTGAGTCATTGTAGTCATATCTGCATGTGCATGTTTTCATGTCTGTCCTATATTTTTTTTTTTTTAATTTATTTTTTTTTTATTTTTTTTTTGGTTTCCTGTTGAAACTAACAACAATTTTTTGGTCATTTTTTAGGGGCACAGCAAACACTACGGCGGCATCGCCACACAAGACGCCGGTCCTGGCCCCTCTCTCCAACCCCCAATTCCTCTATTCCCCCCTCCTCCCCACACCCTGTGGCCGAAATTTCTGGCCTACTTCCCCTCCAGCCCAATTCCCCCTCTCCTCCATCCGTCCCTCCTCCAAATACCCCCTCCCAGGATGGCGAAAACACCTTGCCCCTCGGGTTGGGGAATGTAGCCACCTCCGAGGTGGTCCAGGGAGTGGCTTCTGGCTCTCTCGTTTTGGAGAACGGTATGTTTTTAAAGTTTATTTTGGACACCACAAACTGTTTGTATGTAATCATGTGTCGTCCCCATTTTTTTTTTATTTTTTTCGCCTTAGGGTATTTTTGGGGGTTGTCTTTACCTGTTCCTGCTGATGTCACCATACACATATCACACCTGTGTGCCTTTTTTTAGGGCCCTTGTATTTTTGGCATACGACATTTTGGGGTTCTGGGTTTTATCCGTGTAATGTATTTTTGGACCACAAGCTTGTAAGTTTGTGTTTTCTTGTTTTTTGTTTTTTGACAATGTTGCTTCATTATCGATTTATTAATCCCCAAACTTTTGTCACCCACAGAGGAACAGAGGCGTTGGGAACAGATTGAGAATTGTGTGGGCCGTATGCGGGAGCAGGTCACCGGGCTAATGCAGGCCCTTGACCATCTGTTGGTCCTCCTTCGGAATTAATTTTTTTTAT
Source organism: Taudactylus pleione (assembly GCA_031769625.1). Classification (NCBI taxonomy): domain Eukaryota; kingdom Metazoa; phylum Chordata; class Amphibia; order Anura; family Myobatrachidae; genus Taudactylus; species Taudactylus pleione. The sequence continues at coordinate 11,501,075 of JAUIMM010000153.1, read as the reverse complement.
TTATTTTTTTTAAAATTGTTTCTTAATAAATATGTTTTAAATCAAGCTCTGTCTCATGCGTTTGGAGTAAATCCAAGATTCTTTACACTGACATAAGTAGACTCTTCAAGCAAGGTTTGCCCCAGAAACTCACTACAGATTGTGTGTTGTATTTTGAATGCAAACAGGCACAAGAAACACCTCCCAGTACCAATGTCATTTTCCTTTTTTGTGGTGGTCAACATGATTACACCATTTTTCAGGTTCCTATTTGGTGGCCAAACTGCTTAGGACAATCTTACGAAGGCAACTGATTGTACACAATTCCTTGTTGTGTTGGTTAGTACCCCAAAAACATATTACATTTTAGCTCCACTTGCTTCATTACTGGGTTACCCCTTAGGTAAAATTAACGTTTGGGATTTTGTTTACACTTGCTTCTAACATGCCCAAAAAGGAAACAAATTACACTCTCCAAATATTTATTCACAACAGAAATCAAAATACAAAGTGGTCACTCACAAACAAAACACACAGTGATAATCAGGAAAACTCCACATACCAAAAACACTAAACAAACACACAACAAATCAAGAACTGGTTGACGAAGGTCCATGCCCACATGATTTCACAAATATGGCGTTGCAATATTGGTGTCAGAATATATTCCCAAAGTTTCCACAGAAAGGTTTTTGAAGGGTAGCAGGAAGTAGTCATCGTGGGAGTGCCAAAGATTATGCAAACAAACAGAAGATGGTGCAAGAATTAATATAAAAAAAGATGAACGTTAAAAAACCGTAACACATTGGGTATACACACTGTTGTTTGATCAATAATTACCTAATATATCGGGCCACCACATCATCACGTATGGCCCCCCCACATACTGACCTCCGACCAACCTCGGGGGGGCCATCCTCAGGTAAGGCATCCTCTGGCTGCATTGGAACACCACTCCTTATGGCGATGTTGTGAAAGATCCCACACAGGACCACAATTTTCGAAACCATATCCGGCAAATACATGAGCTCGCCACCAGAGCGGTGGAGGCATCTGAATCGGCCTTTTAAGAGGCCGATACAGCACTCCACCACTTGCCTGGTGGCTGTAAGTGCGGTATTAAACTCACTTTGTGGACCTGGTGTGGGAGCCAAGTAAGGAGTGAGCAGCCAGGGCATGCAAGGGTATCCACTGTCTCCTGTGAAAAAGAATAGACAACATCAGGATCACTGTGTATCAAGCTTAACATTGTTATGTACTAAAGGTCTACACTTACCCAGAAGCCACGCATCACCAGCTTGTAGGTTGTTTAATTTGTGCCATATCCCTTATTGCCGGATGACGAAGGAGTCATGTGCACTTCCTGGTAATTTTGCATTCAGGGACAGGATCTGGAGGGAGGCATCACATACCACCATTACATTCAGGGAGTGATAGTGTTTCCTGTTTCGAAATATGGCCTCCAGCCGTGCTGGAGGCTGAAGTGGTATGTGAGTACCATCCACAACCCCTATGATGTGTGGGAAGCCAGCTATTTGGTAAAAATTGGCCTTGGCCAAACTAAGGGCACCCATATCCAAAGGCATTTGAATAAAATGATGGAGGTGCTTGAAAAGTGCCTCCATCACTGCCCTCAGGATCCGGGAAAAGGAGGATTGTGAGATGCCTGCCACTATTCCCACCGTTGTTTGAAACGATCCTGAGGCACAGAAATGTAACACCGCCATAAATTGCGTAAGTGGTGGTATTGCTGTAGGACTGTCAATTTGCCGCTCCAGATCACTCTCTATTAATGAGAGAGTGTCTATGATGATTTTGGGAGGAAGACGGTAGCGTCTTAAAACCTCATCATCGGGCATTCCAAAAAGGGTGACACGTGTTCGAAATATCTGGGGCCTTGCACGCCTATGATGCCTACGCCTGGGACGAGATTGAGGTTGGTCGGCTTCCGGGAGCATGGCCAGAACAATCCGCCCTAGATCAACCTGAAATGGCAAGATTGTAATGTAAGGCTTTGGACCCACCCCAAAAGAAAATTCAAACAACTTAGCTTGATGATACCATCCATTGCTGCTTACATGCCGGGGTATTGTCATGATACGTCCAAACTGAAATTAATCACAAAAATTATTTGCAAAATTTCAGTCTGTGCATTTTTGTTTCTAAATTTTGTGATAGACCAAACTTAAAATATGCGAAACACACATTTGGCAAAAGAGCAAAACGACATTGCACACAGTATATCAAAATGGGTTGAAATGTTTGCCCAAAAAGCGAAAGGGCAACCTCAAAAAAATAAGAATTATTAATAAGCATTTAAAAATGCGCAAATTAGTTTGCAAATACTAGTCACAATAGTAAGTACTAAAAATGCGCAAATTAGTTCGCAAATACAAGTCACAATAGTAAGTAGTAAAAATGCGCTAATTAGTTCGCAAATACAAGTCACAATAGTAAGTAGTAAAAATGCGCTAATTAGTTCGCAAATACAAGTCACAATAGTAAGTAGTAAAAATGCGCTAATTAATTCGCAAATACAAGTCACTATACAAACTGTGAAAAATGCGCTAATTAGTTCACAAATACAAGATAAAAAATGGACTTACCAAGAGCAAATATATAAGAGTCCAAATCAAAAGGTCTTAGGGTCCGAAATTAATCAAAAGCTAAAATATATGAAATTATTGATCCAAAATTTACAAAAATGAAGAAACACAATGAAACAACAATTGATCAAAAGTTAGACTTCACAAAACTTACCAAATCAAGAAACGAGGTAAAAAAAAAAAAAAAAGAGAACGGAAAATAAAAACGCAAATCTACCAAACAAAATAATCTCCAACCGCCAACTCCTTTATACGCAAACAATAAACTCCAGCCAAGGTATCCTCCTACAATCCAAAAACGCCACCTCGACTCGAGACACACCAAGCCATAAATAGTGTTTAGTTTCCCGCACAAATTAAGGAGGGATCATAGGAACGCACAATCAATGATGCGGCCGCAAAATAAGGACGCATGTATAAATACGTCACGAAAACACATTAAAATTCTGGGGTATTTCTGTATTGGACCTCAGACATGGCGACAGACCAGGGAAACAATGCCCAAGAGTCAGGCGGTAAGTCTTTCATGCATTTTGTATCAATGATTTATTTGAAACATAAGATTGGGCAAGTTGTGATTTTGAGAAATCTGAATATTTACACAAATAGGTGAGGAGGATGACATGGAAGAGGCTGCCGGGCCCAGTATTCCGGCCAAAGCTGCCAAAAAAAAAAGGCAGCCACATTTCACAAGAAAGGAGATGGAGGTTTTGATACAGAAGTGTGTGGACATCCTGCCACAGGCAGACAGGAATATGAGTCTAAGCCAGAAGGGGAGAATGTGGGAAGAGGTAGCCGTTGCTGTCAATAGGGTGGGTGATTATGTCCGTCTAGCCCGGGATGTTAAACGGCGTTAAGTAAACACTTGCCCCCCCTAAAAACAAACACCATTTTAAACAAAAGGATAATGGCTTCCATTTTTACCCACAGATGGGGTGACTTCAAATATCGCCTAAAGCAAAAACTCGCGGACAGGGCTAGGCATGCAAGGGGGACAGGTGGGGGTCCCACCCCTGTGTCATTGGAGTTGACCGATTTAGAAGAGCTGGCACAGGGGTGTGTGCAGCCTGTGGAGGTGTTTGGCGTGTCCAACATGGATACGGACATGCCAGACTTTGCGGCTCCTCATGTTGTCCCAGGTAAATCTTTGGATGTTATCAACTATGAAATGTTATTGTGCCAATATGTAGATTCTAATGTGAGGCTTTTCTCTTTTTTCCTAACAGAGACACAGGCGGATGAGTCTGTTCCAGAGGGGAGCCTTGGCCGCCGAATTTCTGCTGGCTCGGCAGGGGAGGAACAAGTACATCCGGCTGAGGACCCTGCAGAAGCCAGTCCAGGGCAATCCCCCTCGCAGGCAGTGTCCCTCCTCACAGAACTCAATTTCAAATCGGATTTCCATACGGAGATTCTGCAGAGGATGGACGCCAGTCTGCTACGGGTGGCTGAGGCCCTGGAGCAAAATGCTGTGGCCAACGTGACCATTGGTCAGGCCCTGGCGGAAAATACCAGGGCCAACATCCGCATCGCCAATGCCCTGGAGCAGCTCGTTCACCAGCACATGGTGGAGCCGACCTCCCTTCCTGCCGGAACATCAGGATCCTCCACCTCTGGCACAACATCAGCCAATCCTCCAAATGTGCCTAGCCCTCTGCCTAGTCCAGAGGCCACAACATCTGCCTCTGGACAGGCCAGCCCGATGACATCCCGGACCTGGTCTGGCGCCCTCCCTCCCCCATCCAAACGGGTGAAAAAACGATGACAGCAATGGTGACTTTTCCCACAATCCTTCTGTGCTTGGCTCATATTCCTTTCTGGTCAAAACTTCCCTCTCCTTTCTTGTGAAATGTTTTTAAAAAATTTTTGTATGTTTAGGTCAACAGTTATGTTGGCCCAATTTGTTTGATTTTGGGACATATCTTTGGCAAAAAAAGATGATCCAAAATTTTAAATTTTTTTTAATTTTGTTTGAGCAATAAATTGAAACAAAAAATGTGACATTGGATTGTGAAATCATTGTACAAATGGGTTAAATTTAATCCTGGACCAAAAGGCAAAAACTGGGGAAAAAAAAATAAAAAAAAAATAAAAAATGGGCACTTTAAGGAACGTTTAAAAAATCATAAAACGAGGCAAATTCAAGAGGCAAAAATAAAATGGTGCGAAAATTAAAACATGATGACATTATTGTTACAATAGGCCCTAACCACCAAATTGAGGGCAAAATAAACCCTCACAAATGTACGCAAATTGATTGTGTCATCCTGACATTAGCAGCTCTGATTTCCACCTGCGTACGGTTTTGTGCTATCCCAAAAAACTGATTTCAAAACACATACCAAGCCGGTTTTCAATCCAACACTAATTGCTTTTCAGCCCTCCCGCGATTAATCGCAACAACATCGTGGAGTCCCGGGACGGAGGAGAAGGCCATCGCCAATGTGGTCGAGTAATCCAGACCCTAAGCTGTGCGAGCATTTTGAAGGGAAAGAGGATCATCCAGTGACGTATGAGTCGGTCCGAACACATTTTACGCTCGCATTTGCTAATGTATGTACGCCCCAAAAATGCCTCGCCACGCCTGCGTTTTTCCATCTCCACCCCCGTCAACACCCAAAAACGCCCTGTTCTGTCAATCACATTTGACAGGTCACTTCCTGTATGCTATTTGACGAACGAGACCAAAAAAGCTCGCAATCTGCCGTACGCACATGCGCACTGTTACACCGACGCATGCACGGTTATTCAAAATCGGAACGCAACGAGCGTACTGCTGTTTGCGAGTGGCTCTGAATGAGGGCCATAGAGTGTAAGCTCCACTGGGGCAGGGACTGATGTGAATGGCCAAATATTCTCTGTAAAGTGCTGCGGAACATGTGTGTGCTATATAAATAACTGGTAATAATAATAGTTATTGAAACAGTAAAGAAAGAATGAGTTTCTTAACCATTTATTGTACACTTTGTGGTGTTATTATAATTAACAACCAGAGTTAGCATAAGCTAAAGATTAGGGAAGCATGTAAAATTGGAATAGGTGATTTAAAATTGACTGCCGTCCTATCAGTATCAGCATAGATCTTATTATTCTCAAATAAAATAATGACTCATACATGACCGCTTTCCCTTACGGCTGCAGTAGCCTACTTACTTCTTTATGCCAATGTGAGAATCTGCCTGTGTGTGCCAGAGCTCCGTGCATCTGCATGTGCCAGGCTATCCTGCACAGTTTTTACATCCCCAGCTACAACCATCATCCTTAGTATCGAGATTTGCACCCGCCCCACCATAGGTGCAAAAGATCCGTCTGAAACAGCGTCCAATTTCTGTCTGCATGCTACGATCAAGCACTGAAGTCAACAAACATGTTCACAACACCCCCATGACATTACATGAGTCAGAACAGTTCTGTGCATTCTCGGCCAGAAGAGATAATTCATGGAAAGTGTGGCCCATCGACGGATGGAACAATTCATATGCATTAGCGATCTTCTTCAGTGTGCCTATCTCTGATCAGGTGCATGCACACTTGCCGATCTCTTACTTTGGCGCCTGTGCAGTACGCTGACAACCACAAGATCTGTCCTCATTTCTACAGTCTCATAGCACTATACACATGTGTGAGATTGAATGACAAGCAAGCCCACCAATTTACATTACCATACAGTGCCTTGCAAAAGTATTGACCCCCCTTTACATTTGTCATGTTTTGTTGCCTCACAACCTGGAATTAAAATGGATTGTTTGAATGTATGCATCATTTAATTCACAGAACATGCCTACAACTGTGCAGTTGTGGTTTTTTTTATATTGCGAATCAAACATTTAGGACAACATAACAGAAAACTTCAGCGTGCATAACTATTCACCCCCCTAAAGTCAATACTTTGTCGAGCAACCTTTTGCGGCAATTATAGCTGCAAGTCGCTTTGGATAAGTCTCTATGAGCTTGTCACATCTTGCCCCTGGGATTTTTGCCCATTCCTCAAGGCAAAACTGCTCCAGCTCCTTCATGTTGGATGGTTTCCTCTTGTGAACAGCAATCTTCAAGTCTGACGACAGATTCTCAATTGGATTGAGATCTGGGCTTTGAATCGGCTATTCCAACACATTTAAATGTTTCCCCTTAAACCACTCGAGTGTTGCTTTAGCAGTATGCTTCGGGTCATTGTCCTGCTGGAAGGTGAACCTCCGTCCCAGTCTCAAATCACAGGCAGACTGAAACAGGCTTTGCTCAAGAATTTCCTGTATTTAGCACCATCCATCTTTCCCTCGACTCGAATCAGTTTCCCAGTCCCTGCTGCTGAAAAACATCCCTACAGCATGATGCTGTCTCCACCATGTTTCACTGTGGGGTTGGTGTTCTTGGTGTGATGGGATGTGTTGTGTTGCACCAGACATAGCGTTTTCCTTGGTGGCCGAAAAGTTCAATTTTAGTCTCATCTGACCAGAGCACCTTCCTCCATACATTTGGAGAGTCACCCACATGCCTTTTGGCAAACTCAAATTGTGTCTTCTTATTTTTATCACTAAGTAATGTTTTTTCTCTGGCCACTCTTCCATAAAGTCCAGCTCTATGGAGTGTATGGCTTATTGAGGTCACATGCACAGATACACCAGTCTCTGCTGTGGAACTCTGCAGCTCCTTCAGGGTTATCTTTGGTTTCTGTGCTGCCTCGCTGATTAATGCCCTCCTTGCCCGATCTGTGAGTTTTGGTGGGCGGCCCTCTCTTGGCAGGTTTGTTGTGGTACCATTTGATGATGATGGAGTTGATGGTGCTCCAGGGGATCATCAAAGATTTGGATATTTTTTTATAACCCAAGACAAAATTGTACTTCTCAACAACTTTGTCCCTGACTTGTTTAGAGAGCTCCTTGGTCTTCATGGTGTGATGCCTCTTGCTTAGTGATGTTGCAGCCTCTGGGGCCTTTCAGAAAAGGTGTGTTTATACTAGGGATGTGCAGGCTCGGATAGGTTTGAATTTTCCCGCCAAGTTCGGATTTTTCCCACCAAAAATCGGGTCTCAAAAAGAGGCAAAACGTCATCTTTCATGGACAAACATCATCTTCCATGGACTTTTGTCCAGGAATGAGCTTTACAATTGGAAACAACATTAATGGAACAAAACTGGGCAGTAACAGACAGACATAAAGATAAGAGGGCCTGCTTGCTAGCTTGTTACAATCTATAAGGAAATAGATAAGATTTGTACTGGTCACCTGCTTAGCAACTTTTAGGATTTCATTCAATTATGGAATTGGTCTCCTGCACATTATCACACTGATTCAGTGATGCACGTAATTGGAACGCAATGCCGATATTCGTGTAGTTGTGCGATTATTTGCCACTAGGCATGCCTGAAAAGTTCTGAAAACCCCCATGCGATCAGGAGAGACAGTATCAAAAATGAAGCGGCAAAGTAATAGGCTTTCCTGGGTGGTGACTAGGAGGTGGTCTGAAATTAATGCAAAAAAAAATACATCTCATGAACGTGTTATGGCAGTGTCGCTGGTGTGTCAGTGTGACCAGCTGCATTGTCTGCAGCTACAGAGGACATGTTCAGATGGCGACACTGCATCCGCCATAGGACAGGTGCCAGTGTCGATGGTGCAGGTAATGGTGCACCAATGGTGGTGTGTCATTAATCACCGGTAGTGTTACAGAGTGCAGAGGTACGAAAAGTGAGTAATTCAGGGCTTACTCATTCAGACGCTGGCTAGTGCACCAGGGATAGACAGAAACTAAGGAACATTTGCATATTATCGCCACCGTGTCTCCGCGAACATATGCAGCTGTGGTGGCAACTACGTGCACCTCTGAATCTGACCCAATGTGCGATTCAACTCTCATCTAACTGAATCATCCTCTTAGAGGGCTGTGAGATGCTTGCTGAGCATGAAACATATGACTAGCCTCATATCTCAACATAAAAAGTAGTATGTAAGTTACTACTTATCCATGTCCTGGATCCTGAAAGTGGTCTCTTCTGTAAATGCCCTGTCTCTTCCATTTACCTACTAACTCTCTGTAAATGCCCTGTCTCTTTCATTTACCTACCAACTCTCTGTAAGGACCTGTTGACTGTGGCTGGTACTGTCAGTTTGCTTCAGTTGCCTGATCAATGACTCACTGCACTTCCCTGTATGGAGATGTGCGTATACCGTAACACAAATCTTAGACAGATGTTTAATGTGCTTCTGAATTATCTGATACAAACATCTAGAAGGAGTAAGTTTGTGGCCATAAGCCAGTGCATATACTGTAGTTCAGCCGTTCTGGTCTACAATCAGGGTACCACCCATGGAATTTCTCACATAAAATTGGCGTGGCATCTCTGTTGGATTTAATTCTCTGGGCTACCTGCCAGTATGAACTACAGTCTATTAACTATTTTAAATGCCAACGTCACATACCAATGATTATAAGTAATATAAATAAGTCTTTACATGAAAACAGATGTGAGCGAGAGTCAAAAGAACAGATAAGGGAATTAAGTTTATATATAAAATACAATACTTACAGAAATCCAAAATTATCTCCTTGTTGCTCTCAACTAAGACATCTGCATATATGTTGCAGTGCAATTGCATGGTTACACGGTTAGGATATCTCAGAAAATATCTGCCTGCTGTGTTATTTAGAAAGTACTGTACAACTGGTAAGAATTAGTCACAGTCCAGACACTTCTGGTAAAGATTTTGTATATCGTATGCACCCAATCATTAAAATAATGTTCTTGGGTTTACGTATGTGATAATAAAATTTTGCAACCAAGGAGGAAAAATCATTTTGTGCATAAATCATCCTAACAATGCATTCATGTGAAACAGCATATACTAAAGTGAAAAATGATGATGCAAAATTGGAGGAAAGTACACAATGACATGTTGTGCTAAAGAAACCATTACCCTGGAATCAGAGTACAGTATTTCATTCACGTTAGAGTTGATGACTTTGTGGTAAATGTTCACTGGCTCCATATGGCAATTATCAATTGAAATTGCTACAAACTGCCACTTAAAAAAATATCAGCTTCAAAGTATTTTCCCACATGTACTTCAAGGCAGAAAGTGTTTACATTACCTCCATACACTATACCACCCTTGTTTTTCTGCACCGCAACATTTTATTTCCGAGAATGTTTATGTTGCAATTAAATGTTTTACTCCCAGATGCATTTTTAATGTAACATCTCTTGAGGTCTACTCACTTTTAGGCATTAAAATGGATGATGAATTCAGTGATTTTGTGTATAGCTGGTATTTTATGAGTGGAGACAAAATTCACTACGGTGCCAAAAATAATTATATATATATAGTTTTGTTTTTTTTAAAGTGATCTGCCCCCTAAATATGAACTAGAACCAGAGTTTTTAGCCTGGGCTGATTACTGCTAATGTGATGGGACAATTAGCGTGGGACCCTCCTGCAATTTCAACCAGCACCAGGCCATGCACTGATAGTCTGGTTACACTACAAGAGTGAGACCCAGAATGACCCTGTGCCAGAATGCCCAACCAGTTTATGTCTTTGTAGTGCCACTAACACAATTATTTTCTAACTTATGACCATTACCCGGACATTCACCATCCACAGTTACCAGAACTATTCAGCATAGGGCTGGTTTACCCTAGGGAGAGGGAAGGGGGGTGGCGGAGAATTTCCCTAGGAAATTGCTTTGCATAGTGACAAGACTAGGGCTGTCAGACACTATGAATTGGGGGATACCATATTGTAAGTCTCCCAGTTGGACATATGCATATGGCTTTCTTCATGCTCATGCACAGTCTGGAAATGTATATTGTACAACTCTACATGAGTGTCATCGTGCATCATTCCAATCATTACTTCTAATAACTCATCAGTGTGCTATGGAGCAGCATGCCTGGCTTGAGGGCCATTGGAGCGGAGTGACCGCACATGGGCGCCATTTAAGATTACCTACCACCAGCCAACTAGGGTTTCCACATTGACTTTGCTGGATTGGCCAGCCAGCCAGCCAGCTCTCCCTGTTCTCGTCTCCTCAGCTGACTGTCTTTCCAGGAGTGTCATTGCAGGTGGTCACTAGATCCATTTTGCCAGAAAGGACCTCATGATGTCAGGCGCTGGACAGACTCAGGGTGGGGGTCACAGGCAACAATGGGACTTGTCGAGTCTGGAGAGAAGATGGATGAAGGAATGAACAGAGTCCTATGTGTTCCTGTGGGGCTGTGCTGTGCAGCAGCTCTGTGTTTAACCGCAGGAGAGAAGCACTGCAGCCTGCTTTCCAACATCCTGGCTGCAGTGCTCACGCCATTCAGCAGGTCTCCGCAGTTGAGTCGGCATCGCAACTCTGGTTCAGGAATAGGCAGAGCCGGCCCTAGGCATAGACAAACTAGGCAAATGACTAGGGTATTTGGAATGCCCAGGGGCATGCATTCCAAGCCTAGGGCCAGCTCAGCTTGACAGCGGGCAATGGTGGGACCGGGACAGGCGGATGGCAGCTCTGCTTTTGCTGTCCTACCTCGATCGGAGCTCTCAGCTCAGCTCTGATCGGGTGGCAGCTCATACAGCTGGCAGCAGCAGAAGTGGGGAGCAGAGTCAGTGGGGGCAGCAACAAAAATCGCCGCTGGAGGAAGGCTGTTGGGCATGCCCACTTGCAGTAGCTCCTCCTCCCAGGGACCTTTGCGGAGTTCAGTAGCCTATGCCTGCTTGCTGGAAGACAAACAGGGGGTGAGGGTGCCAATGCTCTTGCTGGTACAGGGCACCAAAATGTCTAGTTACAGCTCTGCGGATGAGGATTGCAATGGGTGAGGGGTAATGGATGTTGCTGGCTGCTGCTGTGATCTGTGCTGCTGGTTGATTGGTGCTGTGCTGGGAGAGGGGTGCTGGGTCAGAGGCGAACCTAGCGATGGTGCTAAGGGGCACCACCCAAAATCTTGCCTAGGGCATCAAGCTGGTTAGGGCCGGCTCTGGGAATAGGAGAATGATCTGGGCTGGCTCTTAGGTATTCATAGATACAGAAATTAACTCTGCCAAACAAAGTCCATCATTAATAAGCATGTTGTTTTATACATAATATGGATATGAAAGTTTGAGACCCTCAATCTGCTAATATGAATGATCTAATGTGATTAACACTGCTGTGCAAGCCACAGTTACCTAGATCAAAGTATTTTCCAGAAAAGTGTGTTTTTTTTTCCCGGGGCCAATATATGCCAATGGAAGGGTTGAGGCTGCTCTAAAAATTCGGACACAGGGTACTAATAGGCTTGGAGCCAGCCCTGTGGAACAGAACTTGGCTTTATTTCTAATTAAAAAAATCAAACCAATACTGCATAGAATTGAATTTTATTGACATTAAATAAATATCAAATTATTAAAAAATAATTAATAAATTGAATAGCAGAAGTTTTCTTTACATTTTTTTTTAATATTCTGTTAGCCTAAATTCTAGTACTAGATAACATCTTCACCGTATTACAGTCATGCAATTACACTACGACAAAGGATCTGTTGCAGACCCATTGCAGCACATTAGTTGTTTTCTCTGTTCTATAAACTAGAATTTGGAAAAAAATATTAAACCTTTTACAAATCCTGTGTGTGCCTCCGGAGCCAGCTTTATTATTAGAGAAGAAGATGGGTTGGAGAGAGCAAAGATCTCAACAGATATAATAGTAGGAGGACTGTTTTCAGGCAAATGCGTTTAAGAATATAGACTTGATTTATAGTTAGGAGCAAATCAAAAAAGAGAGCAAAAAATTGAGTGATTTGCACCTTGGCAAAGTCATGTAGCACTGTGGGAAGATATAAAATATGCAGAGAGATTTAAAGATGGGACTTGGTGTGTCCTAACTTAATTCTAAATTTCAGTGTAAAAACAAACCTGCCCAGTGTTCATTTATTACATGCAAAGGCAGACAGTATTTCCTCTAAATGCAAAAATATACATGCACTTGTGCCACTTGCATTGCAACATGGTTTGTTCCAGCAAATGGTTCCTAGCTGATTGCTCCATCATTCGATTTGCTCAGCATCAGAGATGCTATAGATATATTGGCTGCAACTTGCGTTATGGTTAGGTTGAGATAGGACTATCAACATTAATAATATTGATATTTCTGACATGTTGACATGTAGAAATGTCAACATTTCATTTTTTCTATTGCAGCAGCAGGGGTGGGGCCAGAACAGCAGGGGTGGGGCCGGACCAGGGCACCCGCTGGGCCCCTCTAGCAAGCCTGGGCCCAGGAAATTAGTACCCACTTCCCCCCCCCTCTCGGCACCCCTGGGTACTGATGTGTATGACTAAACACTCTCTGTAAAGCACTGCATAACTGTTAATAAATAAGCATCCTTTGGAAACATGGGGAGAGCTAGAGAGTACTGAGCAGAGCCAGATTTACACTTCATGGGACCCTAGGCAAGCTACCCCCCAAAAAAAAAAAAAAATTAAACATTTGGCATAAACTAAAAATATTCTGCAAGGAATAATGCATTTTTTTTAAACTTCTGAAAGAACAGATATTGTGGCGATACACGTACCACCATAATACTTATTCTGTCAATAAGGGGAGGCTTCAATGGCAAATTTTACTGCCGTTAGGGTTTTTGCAGCGACAGTAGCATTATAGAGAAAAAAATATTAAAACAGAAAATGAAGCTTACCTGCCATCCTTAGGTTTCTCCACCACACTTCTGATCTTCATCCAGCATGACTTCATCGCCTTCAGTAGAAAAGGAGGCAGAAGGAAAGGGGTGAAGAAGGGACAAGTGAGAGAAGTAAGAGGGTGGCAGAATGAGGAGCAGGGTAAGAGGAACAGTAGTTTGTCAGCATACAATGGAAAGGTGGGTGGTGGGGGCACAGGAAAAGCTGTGTGGTGGGTGATAAAGGATTAGGTGGGGGACAGATATAAAAGGAGAAATGAAAGACACAGGCAAAGGAAGGAGGTAACACAAAGGCCAAACACACAGACACACAAAGATGATACAGAGACACACTGGAGTCTACAGAGACATGGAGACATGAACACCTGTGACTGGGGTGGAAAAGGGGACACTGGTGACTGAGGGGGGCATGGAGACGTATACACTGGTGACTGGGGGGGCATGGAGACGTATACACTGGTGACTGGGGGGGCATGGAGATGTACACACAGTGACTGGGGGGCATGGATACGTATACACTGGTGACTGTGGGGGGCATGGATACGTATACACTGGTGACTGGGGGGCATGGAGACGTACACAAAGTGACTGGGGGGGCGTATTTAGAGTGGGTGCAGGCCCACACCGCACACCCTGCACTCATATTGTTTATACTTACCTTTCCGCCATCTGCAGCGCCAGTCCATCAAAAATCACAGAGAATTTCCCTGTGACTCGTGCATGCGTAGAAAAGAGGTCTCCTGGAATCTGGAATAAGGCGCGTGCCCCATTTTCCCGGAGACCCACGCATGTGCTGTAGATCTACCACGCTCTGTATGCTGTCAGAGGGGAGGGGGCCCAAAAGGAGGTTGCACGTGGGCCCCCTTCTCTCTTGAAACGCTCCGGATGATAGGAGAGGGTGTATGACAGAGGTGGCTCTGCCTCCCCTGACTGCACGTCCCTGCTGGGCTGAGCTTGTCCACCTCTGCACTAATCAGTGTTGCTGGGACTAAGACAGTGGCAGTGCAGGAGTGTAGGGCAGGGCCTCATGACATTGCACGGTGCTCTGCTGGAAGCTGTTTTGCAGAGGCTCAGCACCAGAATTAGCGATATTACTGGCCTGAGCCCCGAATGGAGCCTCTGTAAAACAATATTAGATCATCAAGAGAAGCCTGTTTTTCTAATGACCAGGGCTGCGGGCCCCCTGGAACCTCTCGGGCCCTAGGCGGGTGCCTAGGTTGCCTGGTGGTAAATCCGGCCCGGGTACTAAGTATCCCTACTGGAAACAAGTGTGGTGAGAATGTGCGAATAAATATTAACCTTGGTACTCATGATGTACTGTAAGTATTTTGCACAAAGATCAGTTCTGTAATTTTTTATGCTCAGTAAAATAATTGTTCATGATGTTTCTGCACATGTTCTGTTGAAGGAATGTGTTTGCGAGCTCTGGGAAAATCTTCTGTCTACATATGTTTGTGCGTTGTGTCCTCTGAAGTTTGTCAAATGTCCCTTCACTCAAAGCCTGTAAAAATCAACACTGAACAGGCTACTAAATCTGAAGTACACATTGATGTAATAAATTGCATCATGAATATATGAATACCTGATGAAGGACAATATGTTATCCCTGTCACATTGTATCTTCTCTTTTGTGGTTTTCTACATATGGAACACCCAGGTTGAAGTATAGTTCATCTCTTGCTTTCTTTTTCACTATGGATCTTCTCAGGAAAGACGACTATGGGTTCCCTTCGGTTAGCTCTTTGCTATACTGAATCATTTATCTGACTGTGAGGCTGCCAATTCCTCTTTATTATTTTTTAATATTGTTTCATAAAAAAAAAAACTCCATAGTATGACAGAAAAAAGGGTGTGTGCACATTTGTAACTTAGGGAGGTGATGTACTAAGCCTCAGGGCGGGATGTACTAAAAGTGAAAATGCAGTAAAATCCCAGAAAATGCAGTTTGAGGGTTTTACCGCATTCCCCAAATGCACTAAGCGCTTCGTCCCTATGGCGTTACCCAATAGAAGCCTATGGGCTTCTTAACGAGACGCTCTCCCATCAACCTCCACAGCCCACAGAAGGACGGCAGAGAGACTTCTGGGGGTTAAACCCAGAAGACCTTAGGTCTGGAGCCATCGCAAAGGACAGCTCTTATCGGGAGAGCTGTCCTTTGTGATATTATTGGTACATACCGCGGTAATGAACAGCGGTATGTAACCGAAGACAGATGGGATGTACCGCACCACAGATGCGATGCTTAGTACATCATGCCCTCAGAGAGAGAAAGATAAAGTGCCAATCAATCAATTCCTGAATATTAATTTACCAGGAGACTGAGCTTATTAATTTCATATGTGACATTTGTATATCTGTGTGCGACTGAGTCTCTCATTCAGCATACAAAGTGCTACGATGCAACGGCCGCAGCTTTTTTCCATCCCAAGTTACGCTTACAGACTATGAATCGCACACAGATCTACAAGTGTCACATGTAAGAAATAGAGGCCCTGATTCAGACCCACTCGCAAGCGGCTGTCCGCTCGCAAGTGGGTCGATGGTGTGCACTGAGCATGCGCACGACGGAGGGAGCGCCGTCGTGCGCATGCGCCAGACGCGATGAGCGAAGGAAAGTCCTTCGCTCGTTGTGTCTGATCAAAGGGGGCGTGCTGTCGATGTTGATTGACAGCACGCCCCCTTTGGTGGGCGTGCCGGGGGCGTGCCTCCAACGCCTACCATCAGAAGCCGGCCCACTGACATCACTAGTGATGTCAGTGGGAGTGATTTTGGCTCTGATAGAGCCAAAATCACTCCGGGCCTTGCGGTTGAAAACCTCAACCGCAGGCTCCGGCTCACAGTTTCGATGGTCGCGATGGTCAAGACCATCCCGGCCATCAAACTGCACGCTCGTATAGGCTGTGGGTGGTGACCCACAGCTATACAAGCGTCCAGGAGGACGCTCCATTTTTATGGAGGGCGGCCCTCATTCAGAGCGTGCGCTCTGCTCAGAGCGTACGGCTCTGAATGAGGGCCAGAGAGTGTAAAAAAAACACAGTTGATGGGCGCTGCCTAAAACCAGTCCCTACACTGTCCCCAAACACCGCTAATCAAAATCAATATGCAACCATAAAATATAAATATATAAATATATATATATATATATATATATATATATATATACACATACAATAGGAGTGCTGCTGTATAAGCTGGGTAGTCCCCCAGGACAAATATAAAAAATAAACTAAAAAATGGCTTTTTAGAGCATAATGCACAAAATTGCAGTATTAGATTGCCAAAAAATGACATGCATAAATATATAATGTTATGTAATTATATATTTATGCATGTCTTTTTTATGGCAATCTAATACTACAATTTTGTGTCGTATGCTCTAAAAAGCCATTTTTTAGTTTCTTTTTGATAAGTGTCACATGTAAAATGAATCAGTACAGTCTCCTGGTGCTTCTTAGTCGCATTGCATTGTGACTTGGATGTGTTTTTGGCAAAAAAAAGTAACCCAACGCTAGCAGAGCTGCACGGGACCTAGCGGCTCACTAACGTCAGGCAAATCGCTCTGCATGGTGTATTGAGGCTAGATGGGCAAGGACACATCTGTATATGTTGGAATATCTATTTTCCTTACTGCACTTTATCTTGTGATGGTCATACAAGTTCAATTTCTAAATAAAATAATACTACTATTATTATTTTTTATTTGTACAGAATAAATATTACTTAACAGCGCAATTTATTTAATTAGAAAAACGTAGTTAGAATAACTATTCTGTAAATTGATTCTATAGATTGTATAGAATAAATATAACTAAACAGTGCAAATTAGTTCATTAAAAACACTTGGTTAGTTTTGTTTAAGTTGACTGCTTTGATCTGATTCTCCTCCACTTTGGCATGTTGCTGTTTGTGAAAAGCATCTAGACTCAAGGAGCATTTTATGACAGGATTATTACCCCCGCGGTGAAGTGCAAATCCACACTGATATATACCTTGCTTTCTGTTGTGAAATGACGCACATGCTGAGCTGATGGTTTTTACACTGACTGCTCACAATGACCTAATTACCCAGTACAAAATGCTTTGCTTTCAAACATTCATTTATATCCTATTGTAGCAGATTAGGTTCTTTTATTGAAATGATGTCTAATTGAAAATCAATTAATAAACTCAGACAAGATTATTGCAAAGGAAGATAAGTATGAAGGAGCTGAGGAAATGGTAGAGTAACCACAAAACTCCTTGCTAATTTCTGCTGATGAAACTAAGGGAGGAATTCAATTAATAATTGTTCCCCCGAGGCTATTCAATTAGCCCGGAAGCACGGCCGCCAGCAGCTATTATTGTGGATTTTGTTTTTGGCACCCCAGCAGTTTCCAAGAAAAAATGTACAATAAATGATGGCACCAGAGAAAACACATAGGTCCGTGAACTTATCAGGGATTCTATGTGTTTTTGTGTGAATCCCGATCATTTTTTGCAGGAGAAAAATGGGCGAGACTTGAATTGTGCACTAAAAAAAATGGATATAAAAGCAAAAACTTTGTGTGTGAAATAATATCAGGGCAAATTGATTTCCCCCTGAGTATATCTTCTAGAACAGGACCCTCATTCCCTTATGCCTATTTTAACTTATTTTATATTTATTTATTTTTTTATTTTGATATCAATTTTTTTGCTGAAACATTTTGCCTAAGTTGTGGTTTAATTATGTTGCCTAAAACAATCATGTTGTATTGGCAAAAATGTACAATATTTAATTTCCCTTTTTTAATCTTTTGTTTAACCGGGCCGTTTTATTTATTGGGATTTATTATACTCTGCATTTCTGTGCTGGTTATAGTAAATATTTTTCATCAAACCGAAGGACATCGGGATAGAGAAGTGAATATCCAAAGCGCCAAAATCATTCACGAAAAGGTGAGAGCAACCACTGGAAGCTTTTGTATCCACAACTGGGTTTGGAAGATCTCTACCATGTCATTTTCACTTTTCTCCCATCTGGAAACACGTCACTGAACACCCAGATGTAAAGATGACACTCCGTTGTTAAGCAACCACTACAGGGCAACAGTGATAAGATTATCGCCTGCCTTTGTCATTTATATGGTCAGTGTTTATATTCCAGCATACACCAGCACAACGGTATAACAGTATACACTATGATCTGGTTTTCTTTTCTTTCCATTTATAACTACATTACTGGGAGGAAGGGATATAATTTATACACACCAATAATACATAGAAAGCGCCAGGATAAAGCATCCTAACATGGTATCCCTCTTCATCCAGGAATACTCAGCTATAACCAAATCCATTCATCCTAATAGCAATATTTATTTTCATTATTTGTGTAAAGTTGCAATGAAAACTGTCTGTCACTTCTCTTGGTGAAGTATTGCATTGTGGCATGCCTGATATGTTTATAGCCCAACTAAGGATTATGGCCTGATGCAGAGATGTGCGCTATGCCGATATTTACCTAGTTGAACGATTATTGGAAAACTGTGCATGTGTCTAAGTAACACGGCGCATGCATCAAGGTACATTACCGTAGTTGCTCGCAGTGACTACTTACTCGCAGTGTGATTGACAGGCAGGGACCGTTTGGGGGGAAGTAACAGGAAGTGTCCCAACCATTTTGGGGGCGTGTCACATCCTGTGTTTCTTACAGCCCAGACACCAGCGTCGACATGGGACTCCGGAGAGGTAAGTATAATATGGGTGCAGGGTGTGTGGTGCGGGCCCCCCTGGACTCAGGGGCCTGTGCCCCGCACACCCTGCACCCATTATAAATATGCCCCCAAAAGGTAGTATTCATAGGAATCGCTGCTCCTGACCTCCAACCTAAACTCCACAAAACAGAGCCAGAAAAATGAGTGTGGCCTCAAGGGGAAGGGGCATGGCCTCATGGCACACCCCCATGTTTATCAATCTGGGTCATATTTGCCTACTCTCCCGGGACTGCTGGGAGCCTCCCGAAAATCAGGTGCTGCTCCCGGCCCTCCGCAAGAGTAGAATGGCCTTCGGCCACTCGTGTCCGCATGCGAATGTTGGGGGTCTGGGGGTGAGATTATGCTTAATCATATCATCATAGCCCAGCCCCCTGCTTTATGCCGGTAACATCAGCATTATAAAGCAGGGGGTGGGAACGCAATCCCTCCGGCACACCCCAGTACCGCCCACTTCAGCCACCCCCACACTCTCTGCTGCACCAACCTGGAGGGGGCTGCCTAAATGCCAGTAAGCATGATCTGGGTGGGGTGTCCAGCACTTCTAGAGATGCTGGAAAGCATCTATTCGGTGACAGGGCAGTGACAGCTGATGGGGTGGCTGGTCTGTCATGTCTGTACATACATAACACACCCATACTATATTGCATCTGCATCTGATTAGACAACCCTCTGTATCCATCAAGGAACACCCAACATATTTGTAATACTATGCGTGCATCTAAATCTGTACTGCAACTCTGTACAAACACCATTGGGATGTATGCATGGTGCAAATGCATGCTCTGGCAAATAAACAATGCTCGAAAAAAACATTGGCACTCAAAAAAAAAAACACACACACATTGTCTCCCAAAGGAAAAAATTAGGACACATTGGTACCCACATTGTATGCCCCAGCCCCCCACAGAAGACTGACCTGTCAGGATGAATCGGACCAAACCCAATTACCTTGAAGGCAGCATCCAGCCTACAGGTCATTGTCAGAGACAATTGCAGGGCTCCCGGGTGGTCCATCTCCCAGTTAACGGCTTTGGGAAGTGTCTGCTAGCCAGAGCAGATAGCAGCTTCCGGTTTGCTTTCCGAGTGGAATGCAAAGCCTGGAAGTGCAGCAACCAGAAAGAATTAGCCTGGTGGCAGAGGTGTAGCGCAGAACCATGGTGCTTGAAGCAAGCACATGCTATGCCGCCCCCCAATTGTATGTATGTATGAACTTATGTCCCAAAACCCCATAATTAGGAGTCATCCACACACCTGAAAAAGAGAGCAGCGGAGTACAGTTTCCGCCCTGCATGCCCACCACATACCACTCTGACCTCCTCACGTGCCTCCAGATGTCAGTAAAACCACCCCACCTGCTTCCAAATACCACAGCTGCCACTCTGATCATCCCACCTACTTCCACATACAACAACACATGCTACTCTGACCACCCAACATGCCACTTAGACCTCCCAACATGCCTCCACCTGTTATAACTAGGGATGTGCAGGCTCGGTTTTACTCAGATTTACTCGGTTCTTATCGCCACTTTACCGCAAATTCGTATTTATTCTATTGGCTATCCAAAACACATGATAGGCGATAGCCAATAAAAAGATCCGAGTAAATCCGAGTAAAACCGAACCCGCTCACCCATAGTTATAACACATGCCAGTCTGACCTCCCATGCAGGGGCGTAACTACTGTATAACATTGTGGTCCCCATAGCAAAATTTTTAAGAGCCCCCAATGCTTTTAGAAATACACTTCTATCTACAGAGCTCCACTACTTAATGCTTTTAGATGTTGACAGTCAAAATGCTGACAATGCAATATGAGCCTAACCAAATTGCAATACAAACAAAAAATGCACAAACCCTATGGTGCTGCACTCCAGTGCTGCAGAGGTTAATAATAAGTCACCACCTTATATCTAATAGCACAAAACAAATCTGAAAAGGGAGAACCACTACAGGGGGCACCGCATAGGGGGGATAACTACTGGGGGCCTGTATAAGGGGGACAACTACTGGGGGCACTGCATAAGGGGCACTACTGGGGGCCTGCATAAGGGGGGATCACTCCTGGGGGCACTGTACAAAGGGCACTGCATATGGGGGATCCCTACTGGGGGAGCTGCATATGGGGGATCACTACTGGGGGCCTGCATAAAGGGGACCACTACTGGGGGTACTGTATAAGGGGCACTACTGGGGGCCTGCATAAGAGGGACCACTACTGGGGGCATTGTATACTGGGGGTACTATATAAGGGGTACTACTGGGGGCTTGCATAAGGGGGACCTCTACTAGGGGCACTGCATAGGGGGGACTGTATAAGGGGCACTGCATTAAGGTGCAAATGGAAGGAAATGTTCCTAGTGACAAGAAAGGGGTATGTGTCATGTTGACATGCCCCATTTTTTCAGTGTCCACGCCCATTTTTCAGCGTGCTCACATAGTGGGGGGTTGCTCCATTTTAAAATTTGCCCTGGGCTCCAAATACCCTAGTTACGCCACTGGCCTCTGCCTGTCAATCAGGGAGGGGCAACGAAGGGGCTCCATGTGATTATGCAGGACCCATTCTGCACACTCGCAGAATGGATCCTGCTCATGCGCAGATTCAGTGGGACATTGCGTGCAATGCTGAATCAGCCCCAATGTCCTAATATTGGGGAGAATATCTCATTTAAAAGTGCTAAGCAAGTTAAAGAAAAATACTTATAACCAAACAGAATAAAAGAGCTTTTCACATACTTATTTTATGAGCTGTCTTACATGGCAGTAAAATCAGACCGTAAAATCAAAGAGTGCTATTTACAAAATATTGTACAGGGACAGTTGGCAGTGTCAGACAGTTCTAAAATGTTGAACAATTCTTTCAGTGTTAGTGTTTTGTTTGGCACAACGGTCTTCCAACTGACGTCTGTCATAAACAAAAGTTATGATTATTGCTACTGTTTTCATTGGTGTCTACACTGCTGCTATTATTATTTCCATGCACAGGCAAATCTGTTCTATGTCTTATGCTGCTTGTTGTTCTACTTGGTTCTTTAAACCTAAGAACTGGTTTAGCTGTACCACGTGTGGACTAACCACCACCAGTACCAAACAATTTTGCAACACACTCAACATCATATATACTTTGGCAAAGGGTATTCCTTCTTGGTGGGTAAATTGTGTGGGGGCTACTACATCCAGAACTAGTGGTACGCACTGAACTTTCACACAATTCTGCTAATAGGTTATGGGCCCAGCAGTCTTAAGTTAATAAGCTCTGGATCCCCATACACCTTCTGATATTCTGCTAATAATAACCCAAATCCTGATGATGTGGATAAAACCATAGGCTTATCTGCAGAGCAGAACATGTATTCCATTATTCATGGAAGGAGATGGCACCCGAAATGTGGGTAGCATTACAGACAGCTTATCAAGACAAAGACTGAGAAGAATCAACTTGAGGTGCACTTTGTATAGCACTAAGCTAAATGCAAGAGTGTGAATGAATGTATGGATAGTATGTTGTCTATATCTCAGTAATTAACTTAGTAGGCATCCAGATGAAGAGAAGGTTACAATGGTGATGCTGCAAAGCCTTATGCCAAAGTACAGTATGACTTTCGACTAGTACAGATGTGTCCATATCCAATCTTGCTGCAGTCATGCCAATCAGCCCCTCATAGCGCGTCAGGACACGTGCGACTCTGCTAGTGCCGGGCGTTTTTTTCACCTGATAATGCATTTTAGTCACAATGTGATGTGTCTAGGATACACAAGGAGACTGCTGATTAATTTGATATGCAACACTTGTATATCTGTGTGCGAATTATTCTGAATCTATATACGAAATGCTATGATGCAGTGGCTGCTGCTCTTTTCCATGCCAAGTTCCGTTGTGCTTCGTATACAGACTCAGTCGCATAAAGATCGACAAGTGTCACATAGCAAATCAGCACAGTCTCCTGGTGCATCCTAGTCGCATCACATTGTGACTAAGATGCCTTTTTGGCCAAAGAAGATGCAAAAAAGATGCCCACTGCTAGTAGAGTCGCACATGACTTGGTGGCTCACTCCTGCCAGGCATCTTGCGCCACATGGCATACTGATGCTAGATATATGAGGACACATCTGTAGCTTTAGACTCATGCATTGCCAAGCTATCAACAGAGATGGTATGGTCCAAGCTTCTGCATTTTCAAGAATGCATACCTGTTGAGACCTATACTCAAAACCAAAAAACCCAAGTACAAGTGCCTCAAGTGTCACAAGATGGGACATAAGGTTCAAGAATGCAGAGCAAGTGAACCAAGTGGTATTTCATCATGCAAATGTGACAGAAAGAATGAGTCAGCATTAAATGTAGAAGACAGTCAAGAGTCTTTGTCAGGGCCAGCTCCAGCGGTAGTCGCGCCTTGTGCTGGCTCAGTGTAAAGTGCCTCTAATCGTGGGCGGGACCAAAAATAGAGGATTGGCCTAATTACCATAAGCCACGGCCCCCTAACTGACGTTATTTAGGGGAATGCCCGTATGGCACGCCTCCCGTGTAACATCAGGCTGGGGGTTAGCCCAGCACTCCGTCACTAGCTGGGCTTCCTCCCGCCTTCTCCTGGCACTGAATGTATGCCAGCGGTGGGGGAGCCTGACCTCCTGATTTGGCTAACCACGGAACACTTCGGTCCATGGGTGGAACAGCGTAACAGTGCTGTCCTGCTGAAATCAGGATGTTGGGAGGGGGTGCGCCCTCTATGGGGTGGCGCCCCTGTTCGACCGCACGTCGAACACCCCAAGAGCTGGCCCTGGTCTTAATGTTTCATGAAAAAGCTTCAATAAAGACAAGTTATGTACCACAACGGGATCATTATGAATGACCGCGGGACGAGAGCCCGGTGATCGAAATCCCGATGCCGGCAGGCCGAACAGCGGAGATCCCGATGGTGGTGAGTAAACTACCTAACCCTCCCCTCTCCACCCCTAACCCTCCTTTAGGGTTGCCTAACCCTAACCTCTTCTCCTTAATGCCTAAACCTAACCCCCCCCTCTCCGCACTCTAAACCTAGCCCTCCTGAGGGGGGTGCCTAACCCTAACCTTCCCCCAGGGGTGCCTAATCCTAACCCCCCTTCCCCTAGCCTAACCCTCTCCCTCCTGGGGGGGTGCCTAAACCCGGATCCCCATGGGGTACCCTAAACCTAAACCTCCCCCCTGCGGCTATGAGGACGCATGGACCGTACTTACCTCATTCAGTCCTGCATCATTCTAGATTATGGCATTGTGATTATGCTAGGCACCGGTATTTCGACGCCTATCAATAATCCCTAGCCGGCATTCTGCCGTTGGTCATATGACTGCATCCCACCACAACCTCACAAATACTTGAGATGCAAGATGTGCCAACTGCTGGAAGCATACCAGGAACTAAAACCACAGATGCAGGTGATCAATCACAGAGCAGGAGCTCTATAGGGGAAAAAAGGAAACTCACCAACATACAACAAGTAATTTGCTAACTTTGGGCCTGATTCAGAGCCACTCGTAAGCGGCAGCTCGTTCGCTCCAAGCGATGTTTGCCCAACTGCGCATGCATACGGATCGTAATACGCATGCGCGAACCAGTCAGTGCGGCCGAAATTCATGTGTTCGCAAAATAGCGAATGCCTGCTATTTTGAGTGACAGAATGAGGCATATGTGGGTGGTAACAGGGGAAGGTGCTTGAAAACGGGGAGTGGAAATCCGATCGCAGGCGTGCTTAAAGGTCAAAACGGGCATTTTAAGGGAGTGCATAATTAATCCAGCAGCGTCATTGACCATGTCACTTGGTTTTTTTTAGCTCAGAACTGCTCGCAAAATAGTGGTTGAAAAAACCAGCCCCAAGAATAGCGAGCAGCTCATACGCTGGTCGATGTACTCGATTAATCTAATAAATAGCGGACATGACGTATGGTGCGAGCGGCCAGGGGGCGTATTTTTCAAATTTACGTTCGCATGTTTTGCTCGCTCGTTCAGACTTAGAGGCGTGAACAGTCCGCAAAGTGCGAACGGTTCATTTGACTAGCCACCCCTTTTTAGAAAACGAATGACCGCAAATAGCGAACGGCTCTGAATGAGGGCCTTTGTCTGCTGTGAACGTCAATCTACACAGGAAGCAAAGTCAAGTAGCAACTGGAACAAATGAAAATCAGCCATAGATACAGAGTTAACAGCTTTAGACAACAATGAAACATGGATCATTGTGGACAGACTGAACAACCACAAAACAGTCAAAAACAAGTGGGTCTTCTGCAATTAAACACAAATGGAAGTCTTATCTATAAAGCCCAACTTGTTGCCTAGAGTTACACTCAGAATTCAGGCTTCAACAACAGGGAGATCTTCTCCTCTGTTGCAAGGTACAGTACATATGGTCATTGCTATATCTGCTATGTATGATTTACTACTGTGCCAACTACAGTTTGATTCAGCCTACTTAAACATGAGCTATCTGAAGAAATTTACATGGAGCCACACAAACACTAGGGGGTAAATTTATTAAATTGAGAGTTTTTAGAAGTGAGTTTTAAAACTGATGTTGCCCATAGCAACCAATCAGATTCTAGCTATTATCTTCTAGAAGGTGCTAGTTAAATGTGAAGTAGAATCTGATTGGTTGCTATGGGCAACATCACTTTAACTCACTTCTAAAAACTCTCACTTTAGTAAATTTACCCCTAGAATGTTAATTAGAGATATGTAGAACAAGGGGGGGTTAACCCCCCATTGTTCCTCAGCACACTGAATGATACTTGCAACAATATATGAAGACTATATGGTAATAGAAATTCAGAGATATTAGTTGCATGCATTTGTAAATATATGGGAAGCTGCTAGGCCACATCACGGCTTCTCTGTTACTTGCAGTCCCTAACACTAAGGGGTTCACATCCAGGGCGCAGAGCACCCCAAAAAACATCCAGCCCAGGACCCACCCAGGGCATCAAACGAAAAATGGAAAAAGAGTGACAGTGCAGTGTAAAGTATAGATGTGTGCGAATAGTTAATAAGTGTTGAAAAATGGGTTAAAATATATGTGAAAAATGTTTTGATAGTGACAGAGAAGCCGTGATGTGGCCTAGCAGCTTCCCATGTATTTGCAAATTCATGCAACTAATATCTCTGAATTTCTATTATCTTATAGCCTTCATATATTGTTGCAAGTATAATTCAGTGTGCTGAGGAACAATAGGTGGTTAAACCCCCCCTTTTTTCTACTTGGTATGACCCTCTCTCTTTCATGCACCTGAAAAGTACTGCCAGATTGATTGAGCTGCTGCCATTTTTTGGTAATTAGAGATATGCGCAGACCCCCATGTTATGGTTTTGGTTTATGTTCTAAATCATCGTCCTGTTTGGTTTTGGTAAAAATACCCTCAAGTGTTTTGGTTTGGTTTGTTTTGGTTTAGAATTTAATTAAAAATTTATAAAAACAGCTTAAATCATTTAACTTGGACCTGTTTTTGTTCCTACAGTATTATTAACATCAATAACATTAATTTCTAGTAATTTCCAGTCAATTGTGACCACCTCACAGCACCTGGAATCATGAGGGAGGGACTTACGTGTAATCCAAAATATGCAAGATTAATTTTTTAGATCCGAATTATGAACTTGGCGAGAGCACCCGAGTCAGGACTCGGTTCTACAAAGTGACAAGAATTGGGACTTTGTTCAACTCGGAATCCCAAAGTTTGTGTGTTCGGTTTTCAGCATAACCGAACCGCTCATCTCTAATGTTAATGCATTTGTAAATGGTAAAGTATGTTTTTTATAAAGAATAATTTTATGGGCTAAAGCAAAGTGGCCGCTGCTGCTGCTGGTACATTAAACTTGACAGTGTGTTATTAGAAATTGACTTTGTACTTTCCAAAACTGATCACTGCTTATACTACAAATGGAACGATATATGTTTATTCATCATAGTTGTGTACGTGGATGATAAATTGCTTGCAGGGCAGGAGAGCCAGACAGCTGAAATGAAATTGTTGCTGAGTGACGAGTTCAAATGAAGCACTGGGTCTGAGGATTATACGAGACTTGAATGCTGGGACTGTTACCATAGACAACAAGGATACATTAGTGCAATGCTCAACAAATTTAGGATGACGGACACCAAACCAGTCAGTACACCTATTGAGAAAAGCACAAAAATAGCAAAAGCTATGTGTCAAATGCCAGAGGCAGAGATACAGTAAATGAGCTGTGTTCTTTATCAAACTGCCATTGGAACTTGATTGTGTAGAATAGTGACGTATTACACATGCAATCAGTCATGTTAGCCAATTTATAAAGTTTTCAAAAGCTGAAAGTTTGCAGTTTTGAGCCTTCTGTGATTGGGGATCAGATGAGGAGCATAGGCATTCCTACACTGGATACCGGTTTGCACTAGTGGGCACATCCTTCAGCTGAGGCAGCAGAAAACAGCTTACTGTTGCTTTGACTACCACCACAGCTGAGTATACTGTATGGCACACACAGAAACACCCAAAGAGGTGATGTGGCTGAAAGAGACTTTGGCCCTCATTCAGAGGCGCTCGCAAAATGCTTGGGATTTGAAGTGCGGCCTCCTGGTCACTAGCTAAGCTGTGGGTTACCACCCACAGCTTTAGCGACCGACCAGGTTGATGGTCGCAATGGTCAAGACCATCGTGACCATCGGGGCTTGCGACGAGACCCTAAGGTTGGGTCTCGGCAATCACAAGCCCCAGGGAGCTTCCTGCTCTGATCGAGCAGGAAGCTCCCCACTGACATCACTGCTGATGTCAGTGCGGCCACCCACAAAATGGCAGGCGTTCCTTAAGGAATGCCTCCATTTGTGAAACCACCCCCCCGCCACACCTACAAAACGGGGCGAGCTGTCGATCAACATCGACAGCCGCTCCTTTTGTAGTGAGCTCCGGAGCGAGAGAATTTCTCTCTCGCTCCGAGGCTTGCGCATGCGCAGTGCGGCCGCTGCACGTGTGCAGGGCCTAAACATCGACCTGCTTGCGAGCGGGTCTGAATGAGGTCCCTTGTGTGAACTGGGTCTTTTTAGTTCAAATCACAACGTCAACATTGTATGTTACAATACGGGTTTAATTAACTTGTTTTCCAAACAGTCAGTCTAAGCACATTGCCATAAGACACCATTTTATAAGAGACCTGGTAGATAGCACTTTAGTCAGAGTGAATTATGTGACTAGCACTCGCGTAACTACCGTAGGTGCTGGGAGTGTGGCTACTATGGGGCCAGGCTAGCCATTGTCGTCACTAGAGACAGACTAGTGTCACACAGTGACAGCAGTTGTCACTCATGACGAGTCTCCTCCTACCTGAGTACCCCTGACCTCCTCGCATTAGGCAAGATGCAAGTAGCCTAGCCTTGCCTGCCAGTGCCAGATTATTACAGTCGGTGAGGAGAGGCAGGACGGGGCGCGGCGGGCTTTTGATTTATGACTTACAGCTTGCATGTCCACCGGCTGTTGCTGCAGTTGCAGTGACAGACAACATACAGTAGTAGTACAGTAGTACTCATTATTAACGTGCAAACTAGTCTGTAAACTGCACTGCAGCCAGCAGCACAATGTCAATGCATTGAAAATAAATTTAGAAATTGCCATCGGCACCTATGCTCGTCATTGATGGCTGAAAACTATTTGAACCTCTGCCATCAATGGTAAAAACATCATGCACTAGGGCCCTCATTCAGAGGCGGTCGCAAGAAGCGATCGCTCTCTCTGAATGAGGGCGGCCGTTTCATTTTTGAAGTGCGGCCTCCTGGTCGTTAGTTAAGCTGTGGGTTACCACCCACAGCTTAACGACCGACAAGGTTGATGGTCGCGATGGTGAGGGAGTTTCTCTGTCGCTCCGGGGCTTGTGCATGTGCAGTGCGGCCGCTGTGCGTGCGCAGGACTAACCATCGAGTCAGTTGCAAGCGCATTGGTGCTTGCGACCGACTCTGAATGAGGTCCTAGGTCTCAACCATCGATGTTTTTAGAACATCGATGGTCGATGGCCGTGCCCTAGGAGAGAAGGAGCTGACCGGGAGAGGTAAGTCGTGGAAGGGGTGGAAGATCCCATTGGGCCCAATGGAAATTTTGCTAGGTCTAGTTCTGCCCCTGGTGACTAGTGAGGAAAATCTTGTTAACTAACAGTCTGACGTCACATGTGCTCAATGCCTTACTGTATAAATGTGGACTGGAGTACATTTTGAGATTTTGATGTGTTATCTCATATTGTGTTGTTTTATGTACGTCGTATCTTCCTGTGTTTTTGGTAATAGGAATGTTTTGTGTTACCATGTAACCAGAGACAGCATTTAGCAATGGGGGTGTTGAGGAGAGCTTTCTGCACTGTCTCCTCATATCTACCCCACAGTAACAGAGGTGCACTGATGGGCATGTGTGACCTCCGACCCAAATGTGTTACTGTGCTTGTGCACCATTACAGTGTGTCTTCCTCTACCATCCTCTGCATAGTAAGCAGGGCTGGATTATAGGCAGGGCGGACGGGGCGGTCGTCCAGGGGCCCCCACACAGTAGGGGCCCCCACACTGCGGCAAACATTTCCACATCTCTCTGCACCCTCCCTGGCCGGCTCCCAGCAGCATTGCAGTGTACTATATTATGTCCGTGATGTTGCTGAGCACGTCCGTCATCTAAGGGGTACAGAAGTCAGGTGCCTTCACTGATAGGGGGCCCACCGGCAGCCCGGCATTGATCAGGGAATGTGGACGGAAGCAGCTGGTAGATCCCCTTCCGTAGATTGACCCTGTGGACTGCTGAAGTTGAACTCTGCTCCCGGCAGCTGCTTGATGATGTTGCAATGATGCAGCCGCCTGTCAGAGCAGACTCAGAGGAGCCAGCGGGAGGAAAGACGGTGACTTAGAAGATACAGTGACGGGTAAGTACACTGTACATCTGGCGCTGGAGCACAGCGTAGCCTGGGATAGAGAGGACATTGGAAGAGAGTTGCGTGTCTTCAGTGGGGGGGGGATACATTTAAATACATATAGAGGGTGCTGTAGGGGTTTGTGTGTAGCACATTTAAGAAGATGGGAGGGGTGGGGGGGTATTTAACAAACACAGATTAGGGATGGTGTTTTTGGAGCACATTACATTACTTACAGATGGCACAATGATGAAAAATAGAGGGGGCACAATACAGAACATATAGGGAGGCACATGCAGTATACACATCCTGGAGGCACAATCACATACCACGTTTTGCCATTTTGTGTAGTGGGGGATGGAGCAGTGGGCTGGACAAAATAGGAAGACCGGAGCAAGAGAGGCTGCCTTAAAAGGTTCGCTGGTCATTGGTGGTTGGACTTGGGAGAGTAGTCAGTAATAAGGAAAATTAAGCAGGACTACCATCTGTGACTGGAGAGTCCAGAGACAAGGGGCATAGTAGTAACAGCGACGGGGCGTAAATTTTATTGGTGAGGGCCCCCACAACTTAGTTGCCCTGGGGCCCCCACAAGCATTAATCCGGCCCTGATAGTAAGGACGTGTCCCTGAGTGCCCTCCAAGAGGAGATTGTGCTAGGCAGTGCTGGATACACTGATAAGTCACTGGGCAAAATTTACTAAGCGGCGGTTTGTCGATGGTTTCTATTCTATTCTAAACCCCGGCGGTTTGGTGGCAGTTTTGTAGTGGTTTCTAAGTGACAGCCCTGTTCTATTCTATTCTAAAATGTGTTTTGATGGCATTTTTGCAGCGGTTTTGGCCTTAGTAAATCTGCAGAAAGCAAAACCGCCACCAAACCACAGTCAAAACACATTTTAGAATAGAACAGGGATGTCATTTAGAAACCACTGCAAAACTGCCACCAAACTCCTGGGGTTTAGAACAGAATAGAACCCGCCGCCAAACCGCTGGGGTTTAGAATAGAAATAGAAACTGCAGTCAAACCGCCACTTAGTAAATTTTGCCCACTGTGTCATCACAGTTTACCACCTGGTGTGTGTTCCACTACCACCACTGCACCACTGCAGGTGGGTGCTCCATACCACCACACAACACCTGCTTTAACCTTCTCCTGACTGGCTCTGTCTTATACTGCATGTTCTTACATTGTGCTGCATTAACCCTGACTTGTCTCACATCCTGCTGTTCTACCTGGTTATAGACCAATCCCACTGGCAAACGCAGGATTTCTAGAGGGAGGTTTCCAAATGCTTGATATTAGAGCGTGGCCAGTCCTTGAAGAGGGCATAATTAGCACTTATCCAGCTTTAATATGCATCATACAAAGTATATTGTGTTGCATAATCCCAGCATATACAGGACCAGCGATCACAGTAAGCCATTAGATGTGGCAGTAGGTCCATCCTGTCTGAGCAGAATGTTTTTCTTCAGATGTGGGCACCATTCCAGAGCATTGGAGCAAGTCCGGGAGTCTGAGGGAGTGGAAGAAGAACCCAGCACTGCCCTGGACATATACAGTATATATACATATTGGTCTCCTTATGTACTGGATAGTGTATTATTATACAGTATTAATAATTAACCCTAACAGTGCATGTTTTCTACATGTCCTAGATGGTGCACAGGTATATTTATTACTAGCTGACACATTTTAAAAGATCCACAGGTGGTGCTAATCATTTCATTTGTGATACTGAGAAGAACATGCAGTACTAGTAACATTCTATTATATTACTATTTCTATTATGGTCATGGTGTGTGCAAGGGAGGGGGGTTTCCAGGCAGACGGAAACCCCCCTTGCGTTTGCCTATGAATCCTTGGTTAAGCTATTCATGTAGACTAACCTTCATTACACACCTCTGACATCTATCAACATAGGTTCTGCCAATATCCTGATCAGATTTCAGTCCTTACAATGATCATGTAAAACAGAGGTGGAGAACCTTTTTTCTGCCGAGGGCCATTTTGATATATAAAATTATTTGCGGGCCTATTGCAGGCCACACCCCCTCCATGTGATGTCACACGGGTGGGACCACAATCGCCGGTGACTACAGCAATGCCCAGAGCATCCTGAGGATGCTCCAGGAAGCTGTAAGGGCAGTGGTGTGACCGTCTGAAGCATCCTAAGGACGCCCCAGGTGGCACTGCTGCATAGATTCTGGCTGCAGGGTGCCATTCTAGGCACCATGCTAGCCAGATGAGGCTAGCAGAAAAAAGCTCAGAGGGCCAGACCAAATGATTACGAGGGCCTTATATGGCCCCCGGGCCTGAGGTTCCCCATCCCTGGTCTAAAACAACTACATTTGTCTTCAGAATTGTTTTATATTTGGTCCTATTTGTTTACATTGTTGCATATTTAGTAAGATTGCAACATTTAGTAAAGCTAAGTACACACCTATACAATCACACTTTCAATGCGATGTTTCGATCAACCGTGCTCCTGTTTGGAAATCCTGATCTTGGTGGCGATACACGCATATACACATATATAATCCTACATGCAACCTTCGATCCCGCTCTGCCGAAATATCGCAAGGAAATGATTGTACCAGCGTACACATTTTCCCGATTTCAGGCTGAACTCGCAGCGAGTGTACCTAAACTTAGCATAATAGGCACGGAGGCGGTGCTAAGCAGCAGCCACAGTAATCTCATATGTCTCATATGTCTGAGGGGGATGCAATCGGGAAGCCAGCTGACATTATACCGACAGCCGGCTTCCCGACTGTCATATCCCAGCGAGGGTGAAATGCCCGGCGTCTAGATGTAGACGCCTCTCATTTCACCGACGCCGGGAGCGGACAGCCACCGAGGGGAGAGGGTTAGGTTTTGCGCACCTGGGGGGGACTTAGGGTTAGGCACCCCCCCGGGAGGGTTAGGGTTAGGCACTTAGAGGGGGGATTAGGGTTAGGCACTTGGGGGGGAGGTTAGGGATAGGCACCCCTAAGGAGGGTTAGGGTTAGGGGGGGTTAGGTTAGTCATTACTTACCTTACGACGATCGGGATTTCCAGTGCTGTCGAGCTGTCGCTGCCGGGATCTGTTCCAGTGTTGGGCTGCCGCTGCCGGGAGTCGAACTGCTGGCCATGCGGCCGGCAGTATTTCATACCGATTCCGTATGATGGGGGGAGCGATCATGCTCCCCCTGGCTTTGCGCCGGGCTGAGGGGCTCATAACGCCCCCTCACCGGTGCGCAGCGCTGCTACGCGACACTGCAAAGTATGTTTGTTTTTTCAAGGGGAAATGGCCATGCCTCCCGCAATTAGGCCATGCCCCCTCTTTACCAGGGCCCCGCGCGCTCTCTATGCCCCTGTACACACACACAGGTTTTAAAGTAAAGGATGTATGCTTGTGTCTACAATTAATTGCATTACTACACACCCCAGCAAGTTGTGGAACTACGCACACCAGCAAGCCCAGCCTTGAAATATAGGGCCCGCTGGTACGTGTAGTTCACCTGTAAAGAAATGTGTAAAAAAACACAAGACACACATACCGTTTTACGAGTGAGATGAGAGAAATCTCTCTCTAACTCACCTGACATTTGCCTTTAGTAAATTTGCAAGCAGGAAAAAATGAATAAATCACCCGAGATGGTCATCTCGACCTATCTCGATTCTTAGTAAATTTACCCCTAGCAGTTGTTCTGGGTATTTTATCCATCTCTTTTACTCTGCCTTCACATTTCTTTCCCTCCATTCACCCATCTCCCCTTGTTGCTCACATATTGTTGCCCCCATTCTCCCCCTATTCCTCCAATTTATCCTTATTCTTCCCCCTACTTTTCCCCTCTCCCTCTATTTATTTTATTTACGTATTTATTTATTTATTTATTAACAGTTTCTTATATAGCAAAGCATATTCTGTTGCAATTTATAATCTGAAGCAACATTAATAGAACAAAACTGGGTAGTAACAGACAGACATAAAGGTAAGAGGGCCCTGCTCACAAGCTTACAATCTATAGGGAAATAGGATATAGGTGCTACATATTGAAAATTGGTGCAGCCCGATTGCTGATGTTTTTGGTGAGCTGCATGATCCAGGCACAATGGAAAGTTGGCCTAGGGTTAGTAGAATGTGAAATTGAAGAAAGAGAAAATGTGATAGGTGTACACTATAAGAAGGGAGTTAGATAGGGAAGTTATAAAGGTTATGTAGGTGATTCTGGAATCAGATAAGCTTGTTTGAGGAAGTGAGTTTTCAGGGAATGCTTGAAGGTTTGGAGACTAGTGGAAAGTCTTATTGTGCATGGGAGGGCATTCCACAGGGTGGGTGCAGCCCGAAAAAAGTCCTGTAACCGTGCATGGGAACAAGTAATGCGTAAGGATGAGAAACACAGATCTTGTATGATCGCAATGTCTCTCTCCTCATGGTTTTATTTGATGTAGTCTTAAATATGTAGCTCCAGCAACTCACTGAAAGTTCTGAGCCTTCTCCTCCAGCATGGTGTGTGCCATGTGACTATATATTCTTCCCCTGTTCCTATATATCCCTCTGTTACTATATACCCCTTGTTCCTTTTGACCCCTCCCTAGACCCTCTATTATACTGGACAAAACACCCCTTTTGGAACAGCTCCCACCTGCTATGGAACCACAGGTCCCACCACACACGTCAAGCCTTTTTGTTACCTGTTACATCACAGCCATGTACTATAATACAGGGAGGTTAGGTAGAGGGTCGCTAGGCCTAGGGAGTGTATGTGGAGTGAAAATTATGGAGTTCTTACCCTGATGTTATGTCCATGGTGTTGGATTTCCATTGTCCCAGCTGCTACTTGTAGCTCTGAAGTCCTATTGTTCACCACAAGTGACTGGCTGTTAAGCTGATATCTTCTCCTGAGGCAAGGGTGTGCAACCAGCGCAGGAACCCCTGAAATACCAGATGCATCTTGTTTGGCTTCTTTTAAGCTCATATATTTTCCCCTGGCCAGATGCATCTTGCCCAGCCAAACGAAGGGGTTGAGGAGGGGCCTATGTGCACCTCCCTTTATCTTTCACCAATAGGGGGTGCCATGTGTATGGTGTCCAACACACCTGCACTAGACTGATACCATAGAGGATTACATAACAGGGGATCAGTATGATTTACCGCCGGACGCATGTCCGGCGGTTGGAATCCTGGCACACTGTGTATGATGGTTAGTTTAGTGTGCTGTATACATTATTTACTTCCTTGCCATAACACTAATACAAAATATTTAGTTTTTCTCCATATTGTGAACCTAGCTTTGCACATTGTATGTTCTTTTTACTGCATCATACTTGTTCTATTTTATGTGGCATCATGTATATATTATTTCACTTATACCATGCATGTCAGCTATACATTTTATCACTGCACCATGTACCCTGATATAGATGGCAAACATAGGCGAAACTGGGGGGTGGTCCAGGGGTGCACAGGACCACCCATTAGCCCACTTAAAAAAAAATGGACACCGGGGGAGCTGCTGCGCATGCCCAGCAGCAGCTCTTCCCAGAAGCAGCAAAGCAAAGGAGCAGCAAGTAAGTGCTGGCGGCGACTGCAGGGAGGGGGGTGGGGGGGATTGGAGCTGTGCACAGTTCTGAGGGGGGAGGTGGGGATTGGAGCTATGCACAGTGCTAAGGGGAGGAGGAGGGATTGGAGCTGTGCACAGTGCTGAGGGGGTAGGGGGGATTGGAGCTGTGCACAGTGCTGAGGGGGGAGGGGGGAATGGAGCTGTGCACAGTGCTGAGGGGGGGAGGGGGGATTGGAGCTGTGCACAGTGCTGAGGGGGGAGGGGGGGTTTGGAGCTGTGCACAGTGCTGAGGGGGGATTGGAGCTGTGCACAGTGCTGAGGGGGGAAGGGGGATTGGAGCTGACTGCACAGGGGGCTGGGGAGGAAGGTTGGAGCTAACTGCATAGGGCTGGGGGGATTGGAGCTGACTGCACAGGGGGCTGGGGGGAGGTTGGAGTTGACTGCAAAGGGCTGGGGGGATGGAGTTAACACAGGGCTGGGGTGACACGGGCTGGGGAATGACGCTGATGCACACTGTGGCTGGGGAAATGGGGCTGACAGACACACTGGGGCCGGGAGAATGGGGCTGAGAGACACACTGGGGCCGGGGAAATGGGGCTTAGAGACGCACACTGGGGCCGGGGAAATGGGGCTTAGAAACACACTGGGGCAGAGAGATGCACACTGGGGCAGGGGGAATGGGGCTGAGAGATGCACACTGGGGCTGAGAGACGCACACTGGGGCCGGGGGAATGGGGCTGAGAGACACACTGGCGCAGAGAAACGCACACTGAGGCTGAGAGATGCACACTAGGATTGGGGAAATGGGGTTTAGAGACACACTGGGGCAGAGAGATGCACACTGGGGCCGGGGAAATGGGGCTTAGAGACACACTGGGGCAGAGAGACGCACACTGGGGCCGGGGAAATGGGGCTTAGAGACACACTGGGGCAGAGAGACGCACACTGGGGCTGGGGGAATAGGGCTGAGAGATGCACACTTTGGCAGAGTGATGCACACTGGCGCAGAGAGATGCACACTGGGGCTGGTGGAATAAGGCTGAGAGCCACAAGTTGGCCAGAGGATGGAGAAACGCAGGGGGTCCTGGGGATGGAGAGAGACAAGGGGGCCTGGAGATAGAGAGACATGGAGGCCTGGAGAGATAAAGAGACACAGAGAGTCTGGAGAACCACAGAAGGGCCTGGGGATGGAGACATTGGGGGGTCTGGAGTAACACAGGGGAGCCTGGAGAGATACAGAAGTTTGATAAGGGAAATTAAAATTTTTCCTGCACAAAAGCTTCTGTTACTACAGTATATATAATCTAGTTATGATGATGACATGGGTTATATTTCTACGTAAACAGGCATCTTCCAGACAATGTTATCATGAATAGTGAATACCGGCTGAAGATGCTGCCCAGTGAGGCTCAAATTCCTCAGAGTTTTTCCGTTGCAGAGAAACCACCATATAGGTAAGAAAAGACTTTCAAACTGACTGGGGTCCCGAAAACCCACCTAGGGGTGGCACCAAGGTGATAGGAGCCGGGTGCTGCACTGTAGCATTAAATGCAGCACTCGGCTCCTGACAGTGTGAGGGAGCCGGCACTGCACAGTGCTCATCCGTACTTCTTCCACGCACCAGACCACTGCGGTTCGGGTTGCGAGGCCATTCCCCCTTCTCGAGTGACCACACCCCCTGATCATGAGGCCACACCATGGGGAAAGACACCACTGGTGGGTTTTTTTCCAATATCTGACATGGTGCTAAAACTGGGACCACCCATTACCAGATCTCTAGTTTCGCCTATGATGGCAAAGTAGTTATAATCCTCTCTTATACATGCAACAATAATGTGAACAATCAGCTGAATGTGTTGTCTTTTAACCCTTTTATCCTGGTAGCCCTCCCCTGCTTCACACAACATTTTCTACTTAATAAAAATTCACAATTGTTGTTGTTTTTTGTTGGCAGCACATTCCGAATAGTCACAATCTGCTGCACATTTACAAACTGGAAAGAGTTCTAAACAAGGCAAAAAAAGAATTACTGGGGGATATGAGAAGTTTTAGTTATGAGGAAAAACTTCACAAACTCGATATGTTTATATTGGAAAACAGATATCCACAAGAATGGAACTACTTTTATTCAAATATGTTCAAGATGTCTGAAAAAAAAATGAATTAACTGCAACATACTCATGAGGTTCTGTGCCTGTGGGGTTGGAGTGCCATTGTGGAGTCTTGGGGATACTGCTAGTCCTACTTTAGTATAAATGTATAATGTGATTACTCTCATTGGGGGTAATGCTGAATTAAACACAACCTGGCTGCAATTACACTTGCATTGCATGCACAGAGTTGTGCCCATATATACTGTATGACCAGACTGGCCTTATCCATACACTTGGTTACATGGGTCGGGTACGGGATCCTGGCGGTTGGGATGCAGTCAGTCAGAATACCGATAGCGGCACCCTGACAGTCAGAATTACGACGTCCAAAGTTAAGTTGCCTAACCCTAACCCTTAACCCTCCCCCTAGCCCTCCTTTCTCGCACCCTAACCCTAACCTTCCCACCCCCGCATCCTAACCCTAACCTTCCCTCCCTGCAGCCTAATCCTAATCCTCTCCTTGGCAGCCTAACCTTATCCCTAGTACCTAACCTTAAACGTAACCCTCCCACTAATCCTAATACTGTACTTACCATCGGGATGCCAGCAATCGGAATTCTGACTCCAGGATTGCTCTGTTATTCTGAGCACTGGCATCCTGACCGCCGGGATGTCAACTACATCCCGGTTAAATCGCCATTCTCATTCTCAGAGCACATATGCACCAGCCCTATGCTCAGAGCAAAATATCACACCAATGCATATGGGCTTGCATCTCCTGCTGTGTGCATAAGTGACCCACTCTGTACAATGTGCTCTGTACAAACAAAACATAAAAAAACATGTAATATATATATATACACACACGATCACTGCCCAGGACTAAGAAGAGTAGAGAGGAGGAGACACAAGTGTGGCTGTACAGCAGGACAGAATAGCATGTGAGGTCAGAGCTACTATGGCTGAGCATGCAGCCATCTATATGCCTGCCATGAACAGAGAGCTCTGCTGATAAGAGCTTACTGTTTGAGGACTTGTCACAAGGGGTGGAACTACCAGCAGTGCTGCCAATGCATTGCACTAGGGCCCGCTGCCATGAAGGGGCCTGCAGCTAAGCAGCCTTGGCTAGTCTGCAGACAGTTGTGCCATCGGGGCCAGTGAGGGCGAGCTGTAAAACATACGGATCGCTCCATAGTCTCTCCTCATGGGGGGGGCAGCTTAATGCAGCTATGGATACCTGTGGTAACCTGAGCTTGGATTTCTCTGGACAGCAGTGTCCGGGATTCCCACGGTGGGGTGCAGCACGGGTATCATCACTGACAGTATGTCTTGGGCCCACCTGCCTGAGATGGCCATGTCACTCATGTCTCCTGTTGCTCTCAGACCTGCCCCTTCTTTTGGCTCAAGTGCCAGAGGTAGTAGAAAGGTGGGTAGGGAGCGTGGTCTGCAGGACTCCTCTCAAATGAGATAGAGGAAGCATTGCTTGTTACCATGGTTGGTAGTGGATAGCATGTGGGGGGCAAGACACCGGTACTAAGATGGGACCAGTCGGGGGGCATGTGCCCATTTGATGTTTTTATGGACAACTTCTATTTAATCTGACTCCTTGGATCACTGACACCCACAGCCACTTATCCAGCACCCATTGTCTGACTCTGTCAGCCATCTCTACAGCACCCTATTCTCTGACTCCTTCAGCCATCTCTTGGGCACACCACCCCATTATCTGACTCCTTCAGTCATATCTCCATCACCCCTTTCTCTGACACCCACAGCCATTTCTCCAGCACCCCATTCTCTGATACCCTCAGCCATCTTTTTTAGCACCTTAGTCTGACACCCCCAGCCATCTCTCTATCACCTCATTCTCTAACACCCCAGCCATCTTTCCAGCACCCCATCCTCTGACAGCCACACCTGTCTATCCAGCTACCCATTCTGACACCTCCAAACATGCTACAGCACCTCATTTTCTGACACCTCAGCCATCTCTCCAGCACCCTATTCTGATACTCCCAGCCATCTCTCCAGCATGCACCACAATGCACCAGACTTGCTCACATGAGATAGAGTAAGCATTGCTTGTTACCAGGATTGGTAGTGGATAGCATGTGGGGGGCAAGACATGGGTACTAAGATGGGACCAGTGGGGGGGCATGTGCCAATTTTATGTTTTTATGAATATAGGGTCTGATTCAGACCCGGAAGCTAAGCCGCAAACGCACGCTATTGCTGATTGTTGCCCATCTGCACATGCGTCAATATGGGCATGCGCAAGTCACTCACTGTGCTCAGGAATTGTGCGCTTATAGTACACAGACTGGACACTACTTTGAGTGACAGATAGTGCCGTTTGTGGGTGGTAACGAGAAGATGCTTGTGAAATGGGGGAGTGGTGCTGCAAATGCAGGCGTGTCTGGGAGTCAAAACTGAGTTTTATGGGTGTACATAAATAGCATGGAAGCGTCATTGTACACATCACTTGGTTGTATTTCAGCCTGCAGTGATCGCAGTGCTTGCAGTGGGGTAGGTTCTACCTCAAGCGCTGCGTGCTGCTCCGATGGTTCTGATTAATCATACACTTCCTGGAGATGACGTGTGCTAGTAAGAAAAGTGGGTGTCTTTATACCAGCGTGCGCTCACTCTGCCATCGCTCTCTAAGACATAGATGGCGTCCTTACACCAGACAGTACGATCACAGAATTTCCATACCCGGCCCCTATTGGCAGTGAGAGAGCACAGCTTAGCGTCCAGGTCTGAATCGACCCCATAGTTTTTCTTAAACTGTTATTTAATCTGACTCCTGGGATCACTGACACCCACAGCCATCTCTACAGCACCCCCATTCTCTGACTCCTTCAGTCATCAATTGGGCATGCCACCCCTTTCTCTGACACCTTCAGCCATATCTCCAGCACCCCACTCTCTGGCACCTACAGCCATCTCTCCAGCACCCTATTCTCTGATACACTCAGCCATCTCTTTTAGCACCTTAGTCTGACACCCCCAGCCATCTCTCCATCACCTCATTCTCTTACACCCCAGCCATCTTTCCAGCACCCCATTGTCTGACACCCCCAGTCATCTCTCCAGCACCCTGTTCTGATACTCCAGCCCCAGCCATCTCTCCAGCATACAAAGGACTTACTTAAATTGTATATTTGCATCCATGTGAGAAGGAATATACTCGGCAAGCTCCACTGGGGTAAGTACTGATTTTAATTACCAAAATATTCTCTATAAAGAAATGTATAATAATAATAGTATGCGAATGTTCCCAAGCTACTACCCCACATTTTGTTTTTCATTTGTGTGGGTGTGGGAAGCAGTGACATGCCGTGAGGTCAATGGCTGGGGAGGCACACATGTATAGAAACACAGTTTTTATATAAAAACTCTGGAGCATGACAGGGAGTATGATAGGGGAGGAAGTATGACAGGGGTGGCTGTGTCCGCATATCCCTGGTGGTAGGGGGGGGTGTTAGGCGATCCAGGATAGGGGGGCCAAAGCATATTTTTACCCCTGTAATCTATCAAGGCATTTGATTACTTTGCTTACAGCTCAGTGGCACAGTGGAAGGGGAGTTAATTGCTTGGTTTTTTAAAATGTTTATAATAATACTTCCCACTGTCTAGTTAATGTTGTGTTATACCCCTTTCACACTGCGGGCAATAACCCGGGTTATTTCACATGAACATGGAGCAACCCAGGTTATTGTGCAGTGTGAAAGGACCCAGTAGAAATAACCTGGGTCGAGCGACCCGGCATATCAACCTGATCCGACAATAAGCCGGGTCGGGCCACCAGTCTGAAAGGTTTCTAACCTGGGTCTTATCCGGGATGGACCTGTGTACCAGTATTAATATTTGTGCATCCTGTCATGGGCATATGGGTCAGTGGTGTATGTGGCAGGAAATCTTATATTCTTGATAAATGTTAACTATCAAAATGTGACTCTTTTTAATTTAAGAGTAGGTTTATAATTTTCATTTAAACGTAATATGTAAATGAATATAAATAAAAATCAACTCAAACTAGACAGACCAAAATAAGAAGAGAAGAAAAACCTCTGGCACTTCTCTTGCCTAGTTACAATGAGCTTCCTGACAGCAATGTCATACAAAAAAGTTTTATTGTTTTAGTAACAATCTCAGCATAAATACACAGTAGTGATACATTTTACATTTTAAAGGCTAATACTGGTATACATACAAATATGACACAATATATACAAAAAACAAACAGTGTATTCCCTATTTTGGATACAGAGGCTTCAAACACACGCCATCCTGATGAAGCCCAGTACCTGGGTGAAACGCTTAGATGACAGCAAGGTAAGGGGACACCAGCAGAGCTTGCATTGCCACTGATGCCCCACGTTTTTGCCTGCAAACCACCTCTATCCATTTTCACCACCTATATCAAAAGGACTGATAAAAACTAATATTAGGACCCCGAAAAATGGTGAGAGAAACAAACCTTTTTTCCTAATACCCACGAAATTACTATCAGCCTCTATAAGGACGCACACTGTGCTACTAAAGTAGCGTGTTCTTCACTTTCTTTGGGTCTACAAAACACTAGTGGGCATGCGGGAAATCATTGCTGGGCATAGATATACCATATTGGAGGTACTCTGCCCCTGCTTTCCCACTTGGGACTTGATCTATACCCTATACAGGAACACCCCGTTTTTTTTGGAAGACGTACTATATTGTAATTGGGATTTAGAGTAAAATGCCCTTGATGCGTATTTTACCCCGGACCCTTCAAAATAGGGAATACACTGTTTGAATGTTTTTTGTATGTATACCGGTATTAGCCTTTAAAATGTTAAATTTATCACTACTATGTATTTATGCTGAGATTGTTACTAGAACAATAAAACTTTTTTGTATGGCATTGTCGTCACAAAGCAGTGAGACATAGTTTGGGAGGGCTGATGGGATAATGGAGAAATGACAAAGATGTGTAACTAAGGCGCAGAGGATATCACTAGATATGGCAAACAGAGTTGTGATGGATAAACCTGTACAAGATGGTTGGGAATTAGAAAGGTGCCATTTGGGATCAAAATGTATTAATTATAATCCCATTAATCATGAGAATGACAATATATAACAACTTAATGACATATAACAAGTAAATACTCCAGTAAAGGTAGAGTAATGTGTCACTAAATATAAAGGAAGGTGTGAAATATTAGCTGGGTTACATGTTACGACATGGGCAGGGAACCTTCTAGGACTAGGGAACAATTGAAGACTAGGGTGCAGTACTGAATACACAATGAGCAGCAAAACCCTGTATTATGGAGATAAAACAGTGAATAAATGTGCCATAGTGCTGCATGTTATAATATAACAGTGCACAATAGGCCTGATTCAGTACCGATCGCAATTGTGACTGCAACTGCAATAAACTATGGATTGCAGCTGTGAAAATGTGCTAATGCTTGCCAAAGCACAGCCGGCATAGAGACACCCATTGCTGCTTTCTCATATCCTTCCAACCTCGCTTTTCTGCTTATACATCGGCAGAGCCGTAATTAGACTTTTTGATGCCCTGTGCGATAGAGAGCATTGGCGCCTCCCCACCCGCCCATTTTTTAAATAGGGACATAAGTGCAACTGAAAAACGGCCATGGCCTCATGGGGAAGGGCCAGGGAAGAGATAGGGGAGGCCTGGAATGCTGGGGATAAAAGAAGATGAAGCTACAAGTGAGAATGATAATAAACAGGAAAATTGACAAGCCCAAACAGTGCCCCCTGACCTGTGCCATGGCAAAGGTCGCACTACCCTAGTTACGGCCCTGTACATTGTCGCATGCAGTGAGTACTCAAGCTGCATATGCCGTCACAGTGGCTTATTTATGTGCGCCCATGAAACGGCGTTCAAATGTACAGACACACCTGCGGTTTTTTGACCACTCCCCCGTCACCACCCCCAAACACTGACAGCCTGTCACTCACTCTGCGATGAATTCTTCTGTGCATCGTAATTCCAATGTGATCACAATGCATGCGCAGTGCAGCTTATATACATGCGCAATGGCAAACAATTGCTCAATCTGCGTACATATTCGCACTTGCGATCGGTACTGAATCAGGCCCAATGTTCATAGTTATAAACTTTTGAAATACCACAACAATAAGAGGGAGGCAAAAAGATAAGGAGACATTTATTGTTTGAGTGTCCTAGGATAGTACAGTATATATCAGAATAAGTACACTATTATACAGGTAGCCAAACCTGTATCAGCATTCACGTAACATTTCAGCTGGTCGTATTCATTTGTGTTCATGAAATACAGAAAAATGTTGAAGGAAAAACTTCTGTTGTGTTACAGGTTTTTTTTATCTTTTCTTTTTCTTACTTTAAATGGAGAAGTCCGTAAACCGTACAGGCGCAGCGCACAGCAAACTGCCATCAGCTGCTCTTTTCTTCCTTCATACATATCAGAAGAATGATTCAAGCTCCTCAGAAGCATGAGAACAATGTGGCACAGAGTTGACAATATCTTCGGATCCCTCTCCGGTAGCTGCGGGTATCTAGGGAGCAAAGTCTTTGGCTGAAGACTTCAAAATGGGGAAAGTGCTTCACCAGGACGGCCTTTTATAGAGCTGTCCCAGAAAGCAAGCTCTGATATATGAATTCTTATATATCCAGTGAACCCCCTCCAATAAATAGACTCCTATATACCTTCCCATATCTATGATAATACTTTGGTAGGGCTCATACCTTGTGAGCGCACCATTCATTGTATCTAGCATGAGCCTAAATCTCTGCCACTTACTCAGCACTGTACAGTTATTTCTGGAAATGAAAGCCAGCTGCTTACTACAGGGCCAGTGCTCTGTTTC
This sequence comes from Taudactylus pleione, assembly GCA_031769625.1. NCBI lineage: Eukaryota > Metazoa > Chordata > Amphibia > Anura > Myobatrachidae > Taudactylus > Taudactylus pleione. The sequence continues at coordinate 11,456,730 of JAUIMM010000153.1, read as the reverse complement.
TTTAGGCAGTACTGTACAACTGATATGTACTGTAGTGTCACCTCCTGTAATAAACCGTGCAGTTACTGTATATCAATTAATACTATACTGTGCCAATTACCAGTGTGGGAGAGTCGTAAAATATAAAGACAGATGTAATGTATTCACAATATGCCTTGTTCAGCAATGCTGGCTAGTTTATTAGCAGATGCCAGCTTAAGCAAAAACATCTGGGAAGGATGTTGCTACATTTAATTGGCTAAATAGTATTTTCCATAAATTCTTGCACTGTTACTGCATTCCTAGTCTTTGTCACCTTTTTATTGTGAAATATGTTACTGTCCTACTTTTCAGATTCAGTCTGTATAGCCAAATTCATAAGTTCATGGATCACTCTACGGGGCATATTTAATAATTAGTGAAATTCTTGTTATCACTCGTTACGAATCTTAAATGGTGCTTTCAACAATCAGCTCCTGTAATTTTTCAAACCATCGACAATTAGGAGCTGAATGGTTGGAGCACTATTTAAGATTAGTAATGAGTGATAAAAAGAATATCATTCATTATTAAATATTCCCCTATGATTGCTGAGCAATCCACAAATAAAAGTGCTATAATAAATCCTGTCTATTTTGATATTGCCATTCAGGGTGAAGTCCTAATGAGCTTGGGAGCTGATTCAGAGCCACTCGCTAGATGCAATCGCTCGCACGATGTGTATGCAAATTGTGTAGGCAGTGAAATCGCACAGCAATGCATTAGCACGCCCAGTATTTCTTAGAGAGCGATCACATAGTGTATGCAGACACCCACCAGCCTGTCTTAAGATGCCCCCTTGTGCATGTCATGTCCAGGAAGTGTATGCAACCATCGGTACATCGAGTAACATCGGATGCAATCGCAGTGCTTGAGGTTGACCATACCGTACCGTAAGCACTGCGAGCTGCGAGCACTTCAGTGTAAAAACAAGCCAGGTGACGTTGATTATAATTATGCACACCTCTGAAACGCTGTTGAGATGCTCAGGCACGCCTGCGTTTGCACCTCCACTCCCCCGTGCTTAATGGCCAGCCCCTGTTACCACCCACAAACTGCCTCTCAGCATGCATGCGCAGCGAGCGAATGCATTGTGAACTTTCGCTATGGTATGCACATGTGCACTGTGATGCCTACGCATGCGCACAATGCATACCATCGGCAGCAGCGAGCGTTTGCATCTTAGCGAGCAGGTCTGAATGAGCTCCACGGTGTCTTAATGCCATTTTTTTTTGCTACATATATAGCACACTGCAGTATTGCCAGAGTTAATGCTCTAACTCTACTGAACTATAGCAGATTATAATTCAATATCACTATTTGGATTTCTGTGGAACAATCTTTCCAAAACCAAGTGGTTCATTTTCACGTTCTTTGAGTGTTTTTATTTTATATTTTTTATTTGTATTATTAATTTATTATGTGCATGTATTATGTTTAAGGAAATGTATTTTAATATGATTGTCATATGGTAATTAAAAAGGGATATTGGATCTCTATATCATTGTGTGTCTCAAAAAGGAAAGGGAATTAAAAATAACAGTAGATGAAATGGAATGGTCCCAATTGTTTAAATCAATACATAAAATTTCAAGATGTATATCCCACTTAGAAAGATATATAAAGTTGTTCTATCGTATGTATTTAACCCCAGATAGAATACATAAAATCTGGCATCCCGGATTGAGGTCTGCTGGAAATGTCTAATATAAACCAGTGATATCTTACGTATATTTTGGAATTGTGTTAAAATCCGTCCTTTATGGTTAGAAATACAGAGGTTAATACTATATGTCAAGTCTTTGAATTAGATGTAAATATAACTCCTCAGATGGCTCTCCTACATATATATCCATCAGAAATTCATGTATATTATAGATACATTCTTAACCATATTTTTATAGCCACCAAAATAGCAATAGCTCAATATTGGAGGCAGAAAAATTCTCCTCAATCTCATTAATAATAAATAAGATAAATCATAGCTATTGGATGGAAACAATGGATAATGGTAGTGAAAATGGAAACGCGTCCATAAGGAAATGGCGCAAGTGGCAGATATACAGGTATGTAGAACGCGGGATAGATATCATCTGAGGAGTTGTGTTAATGTATATATCAATGTACAGATGAATTTATATATCCAATGGAGAACATTAAGAAATTTGTACTTACAGTAGGCTACGTTTCCTTACGAAACATTCTGTGTGGCGCGGCTCAAGGTGTACTGTGTGGCGCGAGATGCATGGTACGCTACATGGCGTATGGGGCAACAAACTAGCTGGGCCCATCTGTATATATAATTCACATAATTTATATTGAAAAAATGTGATATTATGAAACTCTGGAATGTTTCACTCTTTTTTTTCTCTCTTTTTTCTTTGTCTATGTATTTCTTGGAAATAAAACAATAAAGAAAATGAAAAAAAAAGAAAAAAGAAAAAAAAAAGCATCGGATCCACATAAACTTCATTGAAATATGGAAACCCACATTAAAAAACCAGAAGGAAGGGGAACTGCAGAAAAGGGAGGGCTGGACTTATTGGGGGCACAGGGATGGCTAGACATGGTGGAGGAGAGGGGTGGCACAGGGTAGTTAAGGCTGGACATTAATGGGGGGCACAGGGCCAACTAGGGGGGCAATGGGCAGGCAGGCTGGCTGGACTAGGGTGGAGGCACAGGGCAGGGTCAGGCACTACATACCTGGTTTCTTTTGCCAGGCGGAGAGAGAGAAGGAGCCCGGGTGGCTGCAGTACCGGCAGCCAGGGAGAAAGAGCATCGGCAGCCGTTCCCGATTAGCCGCCATTCTGCGACCAGCTCAATATTTCTAATGCCTCTGATGCTCTTTCTCCCTGGCTGCCGCTGCATTCCACACCGCTGCCACCTACGCCCCCTCTCTCTCCAGTCCCCCCCTGATGGCATCCTGCCTGTGGCTGTATGTGGTACCCCACCAGTGACCATGGGTGCACTTAACAGTGATTTTATATATATATATATATATATATATATATATATATATATATATATATATATATATATGGTGATCACCTGATAACTACTAAGGAGGCACATCATTTGAAAGGGGAGACTCTTCTCTTTCAAAGCAGGGTGCCCTGATGTGTATGTGGACCAGTATGGGGAATGAAAGGGCTACACAAAATATAACATGCTTAAATTCAGTAAATTGGCCCATCACTGGTGCGTGTGAGGGAGGGATTAATCTGGACAAGAAAAAAAAACACTAAATCACCCCAGCACACTACAATGGGTCAGCAAAAGACACATGCATCCTACATGATAACAAAATGTAGAGGACTCAGTCGCATATATTTACACATATATGATAAGCATCCACTGCGTCAAGGTGCCTCCTACACTACATTTGGGTAATATATTTATGTGTTTCTAAATTGAGAACAGACTCTCTTACATGCAACTGTGATGGGCCAATAAATGTATTATAAGCAACTTCCATTTTGTGTATAACTGTACTGAGGGCATGTATGGGATCAGTAACTGGAAGGAATGCTGATCCTTTTAGCGCCATATTAGCGGATCTTGGGTTGCCTCCAGAAGAATTGGCTAACAGGGAGGAAAGACTTGTGAACAAGACATGCATAGTAATAAATGTCGCAGGTCATAAAACACACAATGGACTTACTTGAAATGTGGTCCCATATACACAGTACTGCTATTGGTTACATAATCACTTAAAGCCTCAAAAGTTAAACCAGAAGTGACATTTGAAACCTCACTTCTAGTTAGTGTTCCACAGTAGAATACTTAGCAAAAGTAAGAATGTAAAGAAGTAAATATACTTCTAGAAGACTAAACTTATTAGACAAAGTGCAGGCATGTGCAAAATTTGTAGCCCCATTCAGAGAAATAAACTTATGACTTATACCGCCACCACGTCCATATACCTTATAAATTAGGCCCATGTAAACCAACAGAAAAATAATTTCAAAAATCAGATAATAAAATAAAAACAAATATCCTATATTATCACCTTATCCCCTCATATTATCCTACCATGTTATTGGACATTATTGGCTATTCATTAGGCTGCAGGTAAACATGCACATGTGCTGTCTGCATGGTATTCAGCAAATCTCTGGGAAGAAAGTTAAATCTTCAGATATACTGCAACATTGTATATCTGAAGATTTAGCTTTCTTCCCAATAATGTCCAATAACATGGTAGGATAATATGAGGGGATAAGGTGATAATATAGCATATCAATCTCCTACTCCTACATGACATTTGTGATATGAAATCTATATTAATTGAGCCAATTGACTGATTACAAGTATATTAGTCAGTCTATACAGAATATAATTCCAGCCCCTTAGATGTTATAAGTTATTGTTGGCTTTGCAGCAGTTAAGTCAACCTTTGTTTAAATGTATTAGATTCTATGTGCATTTCAGCTATAGGTGGCAATCTAGGTATATGAGTATATTGCGGCCACTTCTCACATGCATATCATGGCAATTCTGACATGCAGTGGACATTGCAGAATATTATCCCACTTTTAGGGATGTTATAGCATGCCACATATAATTGGTCCCAATTAAATGCATTTTTTGATTTGCTATTTTTGGATTTGCATATATTCTATGACTTATTTGTGAGAGATTTTCTATTTATTAATATCCATTTTTGTGTCGTCATTACACGTGCAGGTGTACCAATAACACTATTCATTTCAATAATTAACACACAGACGTTTTTTCATTTTTTATATTTCACTGGAGAGATTATTATATATACAATTTTAATATTGTTTAATAAAAGTTAAATTTTATCACATTTTTTGTTAGTGCGCCAACCAAGGGACATTTCTGTCTTCTTTTTTATTTTTCTTCCATGTTGTATCTTGTCCTTGGCAGCACGCCCCAGACATCGCATAAATATTGAATTTATTACTCTTTATATTGGGGTTTCACACTTATTTTTAAATAAATATTTATTGGTGCAGAAGTTTTCCCCAGATTCCATTCCTTCTATTCTAACGTGTAGCAATCACACTGATTGAGTCCCCCGAATTTTCCCCGAGTTGACGGGTTCACAGCGCCCCCACCCTGGTGCGCAGTGCAGCTTTGTGGCACTGTCAATAAAAAAAGCCTTAAGAGGGCTACACCTCCCACAATTTGGTCAAGCCCCTTCCCTCAGGCCTGGGCCATCTCTCTATGACCCCTCCCACAGTCTAACCCTAACAAACCCATTCTGCATCTTAACCCTAACCATCCACTACTGCAGCCAAACCCTAATACATACCGTCAGGATTCTGCTGACGTTATTGTGCCCGTCGGAATTGTCACCACCGGAATCCTGACTACATCCTATTGAAAACAGCATTTATTTGCAAACAATGAGAAACATTTGTCTGGGCAAAATTGGATGCCTCACCATTTATTTATTTATTATGACATTGTATGATGATATAGCTGTCTGGACTATTGACCACTGCTCCTTAACACTGGATTTAATACATTACCTTGTAGATAAAAATTGGTTGTCATGAAAAGACGTTCAATGTTACCATCTTTTCTCAACATAGCTGCTGCACTGAGGTGATTCTGTCTGGTTCTTTTTAGACATCTCCGAATTTCTTTGAATAACCTTGTTGTTCAAACTGAATCATCATTTTTTGTAGCTGTGTTTCAGTCTTGATGGGATCGCTGTTGGTACTAAGCACACTCATAAACTGAGAAATTAATAATCCCTCCTTCAAAGAAATAGGATGGTGACTCATGGAATAAAGTGTCCCTTTCAGCCGACTTTCCGAAAAGAGTTATTTCTCGACTGAAGCCCCATCTCAGTAGACCAAAACATCCAAATAAATTAATCTTTTCTGTATCTATAGAATATGTAAAAATTTATCGGATTAGCCAAAGATTAAAAAATTGAATGTGAGGAAAATCCTACTTTGCATCAAGCAAAATAAGGAAGGTATTATCTACATAGACAGAATTTCAAAATACCATAAACAAAGATGGGTAATATGTAAATAAATTCATATTTTTGATATTCTGAATATAAATGGAATTCTTTTCTAGTATTACTGAAATCAGGTCAAATGTCAACTGTTTTAACCCCAACTTGGGGGGAGGTTGCAACAGTGTAGAGTAAACTGACATCCATGGTGTTACTCCTTAACTTCATATTAGTACTCTCATTAGCCTCATATTCCAAAAAATGCTGTATTACCACTGCATCTTCCTTATCCACTGGTCTAATTATAATATTTAATTAACTTTGAGAGCAGCTAGAGCAACATGTTGCTCAGTAGAGAAATTGTCAGAATGTGCTTTGTGTGTAATAAACTGTAGGATGATATCCTGTTTAGCAAGTCTGAGAAATGTTCTTATTCTTGGATTCATAGGATCAAACGTACTAGGCGTATTCAACATTTTCTGAATAAATTATGTCACTTTATCAGCAAAAAATAATCTTAATCTGGGTTTTCTATGTTATACATAGTGACCAACAGACTACATAAACATGTACTAAAGGTACAATAGGCATAAACAACAGTCCTAAAGAAATTTTGCCAGGAGACAGATAAAACAAGGATAAATTAAGCCTAATTCCTCCTCCAGCAATTACTTCTTGTGCCCACTCCTCCGCATGTAGCTTTCTTTAAAAAATGCATTATAGTCCCTTCTCGCACTGACTTGTAGTTTTTTTGTGTAATATATATATATATATATATATATATTATTATATATATATATATATATATATATATATATATTGTGACAAGAATCACATAGACCGGGTAAAATCCATCAGTAGCTGTATTGCTCATCACAGGCAGGTACACAGGGTATGGGAGTTTTACAGGCAAGAACTTGCACAGTCTTCCAAACAGCAATATTTTCTTCAGTGGACTCGCAGGTCTAGGGATCCTAACACTGGTCACCCCTGGGCTTATAAACTGGGCGACTACCTCACCATCAGGCTCAGTTTCCCCAGGGACTCTGCAGTTCTTAAACCAGCCTCACACAGGTGTCTGTAATCAGCTGCCTTCCAGATTCTGATTGAGGCAACACCTGAACTGGACATTACACATTCCTAAATCCTTTGCTCTGCCAAACCTGGGAGATCTGGATATTCCACATTTACCTCATGTGGAATAATACTGACCCTATCACAATATATATATAAATGCAGAAAAATGGCACACTTAAGTAGATTCAAACACCAGAGTGTTTATTAAAAATCCATATAATGTACAGCGATGTTTCAGGCAACTGTGTGCCCATTCTCAAGCTCACAGATGCCAGAACCATTGCTGTACGCTGAACATTGTATGGATTTTTAATAAACACTCTGGTGTTTGAATCTACTTAAGAGTGCCATTTTTCTGCATTTATTATTTTTGTATCCTGGCACCCTAATTTAAATATTGGTCCTTGGAGTACCCATCTCTTTCATAATTTTATATATATATATATATATATATATATATATATATATATATACATACAGTCAGGTCCATAAATATGGGGACATTGACAGAATTTTCATATTTTGGCCTCTATTCACTACCACAATGGCTTTGAAATGAAACAAACAAGATGTGATTTAACTGCAGACTTTCAGATTTAATTTGAGGGTAATTACATCCAAATCAGGTGAACGGTGTAGGAATTACAATGGTTTCTATATGTGCCTCCCACTTTTTAAGAGGCCAAAAGTAACGGGACAAACTAAACAACCCTAAATCTAACATTCACTTTTTAATACTTTGTTGCAAATCCTTTGCAGGCAATTACAGCCTGAAGTCTGGAACGCATAGACATCACCAGACGCTGGGTTTCATCCCTGGTGATGCTCTGCCAGGCCTCTACTGCAAATGTCTTCAGTTCCTGCTTGTTCTTGGGGCATTTTCCCTTCAGTTTTGTCTTCATCAAGTGAAATGCATGCTCAATCGGATTCAGGTCAGGGGATTGACTTGGCCATTGCATAACATTCCACTTTTTAGCCTTAAAAACCTCTTTGGTTGTTTTTGCAGTATGCTTCGGGTCATTGTCCATCTGCACTGTGAAGCGCCGTCCAATGAGTTCTGAAGCATTTGACTGAATATGAACATATAATATTGCCCGAAACACTTCAGAATTCATTCTGCTACTTTTGTCAGCAGTCACATCATCAATAAATACAAGGGAACCAGTTCCATTGGCAGCCATACATGCCCAGAGCCATGACACTACCACCACCATGCTTCACTGATGAGGTGGTATGTTTTGGATCATGAGCAGTTCCTTTCCTTCTCTTCTCTTCCCATCACTCTGGTACAAGTTGATCTTTGTCTCATCTGTCCATAGGATGTTGTTCCAGAACTGTAATGGCTTTTTTAGATGTTGTTTGGCAAACTGTAATCTGGTCTTCCTGTTTTTGTGGCTCACCAATGGTTTGCATCTTGTGGTGAACCCTCTATATTCACTCTTGTGAAGTCTTCTCTTGATTGTTGACTTTGACACCTATACATCTACCTCCTGGAGAGTGTTCTTGATTTGGCCAACTGTCGTGAAGAGGTTTTTCTTCACCAGACAAATAATTCTTTTGTCATCCACCACAGTTGTTTTCCATGGTCTTCCGGGTCTTTTGGTGTTGCGGAGCTCTCTGGTTTGTTCTTTCTTTTTAAGAATGTTCCAAACAGTTGATTTGGCCACACCTAATGTTTTTGCTATCTCTCTGATGGGTTTGTTTTGATTTTTCAGCCTAATGATGGCTTGCTTCACTGATAGTGACAGCTCTTTGGATCTCATATTGAGAGTCGACAGCAACTGATTCCAAATGCAAATGTCACACCTAGAATCAACTCCAGACCTTTTACCTGCTTAATTGATAATGAAATAACGAGGGAATAGCCCACACCTGTCCATGAAATAGCTTTAGAGTTGATAGTCCCATTACTTTTGGCCCCTTAAAAAGTGGGAGGCACATATTGAAACTGTTGTAATTCCTACACCGTTCACCCGATTTGGATGTAATTACCCTCAAATTAAATCTGAAAGTCTGCAGTTAAAGCACACCTTGTTTGTTTCATTTCAAAGCCATTGTGGTGGTGAATAGAGGCCAAAATTTGAAAATTCTGTCAATGTCCCAATATTTATGGACCTGACTGTATATATATATATATATATATTAGGGGTGTGCACCGGCAACTTTTCGTGTTTTGTGTTTTGGTTTTGGATCTGGATCTTTCTTCGTGTTTTGGATCTGGATTGGTTTTGCCAAAACCACCCTTCCGTGTTTTGGGTTCTGGGTTTTGTGTTTTGGATCTGTATTTTTTTGAAAAAAAGCATAAAAACAGCTAAAATCACAGAATTTGTGGGTTTTTCTGCTCCTATGCTATTATTAACCTCAATAACCTTAATTTCCACTCATTTCCAGTCTATTCTGAACACCTCACACCTCACAATAGTGTTTTTATGTCCAAAAGGTTGCACCGAGGTAGCTGGATGACTATGCTAAGAGATACGAGTGGGCGGCACAAACACGTGGTCCATCTAGGAGTGACACTGCAGTGGCAGACAGGATGGCAGTTTGAAAAACTAGGCCCCAAACTATACATAATGCAAAGAAAAAAAAGAGGTGCAAGATGGAATTGTCCTTGGGCCCTCCCACCCACCCTTATGTTGTTTAAACAGGACATGCACACTTTAACAAACCAAACATTTCAGCGCCAGGGTCTGCCACACGACTGTGGCTGAAATGATTGGTTCGTTTGGGCCCCCACAAAACAAGCTGGCAATTAATCTGTCCCTGCACAAACTGGCTCTACGGAGGCAAGATGTCGTCCTCATCCTCCTCATCCTCCGATTCCTCACCCTCTTCAGTGTTGTGTACATCCTCATCCTCACAGAGTATTAATTCGTCCCCGCTGGAATCCACAACCACAGGTCCCTCTGTACGTTCTGGAGGCTGGTCTCCCTGGAAGAGTTGATAATTCATTTTATGAACATCATCTTCTCCACATTTTGTGGAAGCAACCTCCTACGCCTTTCGCTGACAAGGTTCCCGGCTGCACTAAACACTCTTTCGGAGTACACACTGGAGGGGGGGCAACTCAGGTAAAATAGAGCCAGTTTGTACAGGGACCTCCAAATTGCTTCTTTTTCCTGCCAGTACAGGTACGGACTGTCTGACATGCCTACTTGGATGCTGTCACCGATGTAATCCTTTAACAGACAGACACACGCTTGTCGCTGCTGCTTTGAGGATGCAAGTGCGGCTACAGCCCACACAATTCACAAAGACAGAAAAAAGAAGAAGAATATTTTTATTGTTTGGGTAGCACACTTTGAGGGTGTCTCCACCCTTTAACAGACAGACGCACGCTTGTCGCTGCTGCTTTGAGGATGCAAGTGCGGCTACATTGCACACAAGTCACAAACACATTAAAAAAATAGTTTTTTATTTTTTGGAACACTTTGAGGGTGTCACCACCCTTTAACAGACAGACGCACGCTTGTCGCTGCTGCTTTGAGGATGCAAGTGCGGCTACAGCCCACACAATTCACAAAGACAGAAAAAAGAAGAATATTTTTATTGTTTGTGTAGCACACTTTGAGGGTGTCACCACCCTTTAACAGACAGACGCACGCTTGTCGCTGTTGCTTTGAGGATGCAAGTGCGGCTACAGCCCACACAATTCACAAAGACAGAAAAAAAAGAACAATATTTTCATTGTTTGTGTAGCACACTTTGAGGGTGTCACCACCCTTTAACAGACAGACGCACGCTTGTCGCTGCTGCTTTAAGGATGCAGGTGCGGCTACAGCCCACACATTTCACAAAGACAGAAAAAAGAAGAAGAATATTTTTATTGTTTGTGTAGCACACTTTGAGGGTGTCACCACCCTTTAACAGACAGACACACGCTTGTCGCTGCTGCTTTGAGGATGCAGGTGGAATCTAGACGGGATTTGGAACCGGGGACACACTACCTCCATCAATTGTCTAAATCCCACTGCACTAATGGCGGATACCGGACGCACATCTAACACCAACATAGCAGTCAAGGCCTCAGTTATATGTTTTGCTTCAGGATGACTGCTGTTGTACTTCATCCTCATCGCTAGGGACTGTTGGAGGGTCAATTGTTTAGTAAAAGTAGTGATGTTCCTACTTCCTCTCTGAGATGATGAACAACTCCCAGCAGCAGCAACAGCACTAGGAGGAAGTGGTTCTTGATCTTTCCCTATTTTATTTTTATCGGAGAAAGTTTGGTCCTCCATTTATGTTATATTGATATATACATGTGGCTAAAGCGCACACAAACACAGAAAATATTTTTTTATTTTTGCTGGAGAGTAGTGCACTTTGTGGGTTACACCACCCTTTAAGAAATGAGCCAGGCGGCTCTTTACTTATGGGACACAGGCGCACGCTTGGCACTGCTCTTTTGTTGATGCACGTGCAGCCACAGTGCACACAAGTCACAAACACAGAAAATAATTTTTTTTTGGTTTGGACTGGAGTGTACTTTGGGGGTTACAGCACCCTTTAACGGTCAAGCCAGCCGGCCCTTTACTTATGACACAGGTGCACGCTTGGCACTACTTTGTTGATGCACGTGCGGCTACTGCGCACACAATTCACAAACACAGAAAATAATTTTTTTTTTTTGTTTGGACTGGAGTGTACTTTGGGGGTTACAGCACCCTTTAACGGTCAAGCCAGCCGGCCCTTTACTTATGACACAGGCGCATGCTTGGCACTACTTTGTTGATGCACGTGCGGCTACTGCGCACACAATTCACAAACACAGAAAATATATATTTTTTTGGTTTGGACTGGAGTGTACTTTGGGGGTTACAGCACCCTTTAACGGTCAAGCCAGCCGGCCCTTTACTTATGATACAGGCGCACGCTTGGCACTACTTTGTTGATGCACGTGCAGCTACTGCGCACACAATTCACAAACACAGACTCCACACTCACAAGTCACAAGTGGCTGTGCTGCTTAGTCAATGTGTATAGGGTGTGCATGCTGTGCTGTACACTGCTGTATTGGCTGTGCTGTGTCCATCAGTAAGACATTCACGTGCATATATAAGCCCTGTGACTCCACTCCACACTGTTTGAATAGAGTTGCGTCTGCGGCATCAAAAAATCATTAAATTCAATAATTGTATTGTTTGTACTGTTTGGTGCACTTTGTTTTGTTCACGTGCATATATAAGCCCTGTGGCTCCAATTCACGCAGGAATAGAGCTGTGACATCAAAAAAATTAATTAAATAATTGTACTGTTTGGTGCGCTTTGTACACGTGCATATATAAGACAAGCCCTGTGGCTCCAGTCCACGCAGGAATAGAGCTGCTCCATCAAAAATAAATAAATAATTGTATTCAATGGCAGAACTAGAGAGTGGTGGGCCCGGGTGCAAGACTATGCTTTGGGCCCCCCTATGCAGTGACCCCAGTAGTAGCCCCCTATGCAGTGCCCCCAGTAGTGCCCCATATACACAGGGCTGTCTTAACAGCAGTGTTGGCCCTGGGCAAAGCAATGCACTGGGGGCCTGATTCAGATCCGCTCGCTAGTTGCGGCCGCTTGCTCCCAGCATTTGGAAATTCAGCTAAGTGACGTCAAGGCAGGTGATCGCACGACAAGGCATAAGCACGCCCACTATGTCTGGGCAAGCGATCACCTTTTGTTTCTAGACACCCACCAGCCTGTCTTTAGCCGCCCACTTGTGTACGTCATCTCCAGGAAGTATATACAACCATCGGTATCCATCAAATCTGACCACAGCGCTTGCAGTTGTCTGTACCCTACCGCAAGCACTGCGAGCAGTTCAGTGTAAAAATCAACCAGGTGACGTGAACTATGATGCTGCCTGTTAATTATGCACGCCCCAGAAATGGAGTGAAAACACTCTGGCACACCTGCGTTTGCAACTCCCCTCCCCCGTTACTACTGGCCTCTCCTGTCACTCATTCCACTGGGCTGTCTTTGCTGGGCGAGCAAGAAATTTGTGATCGCTTGTACTAGTTTGCGCATGTGCACTGCAAACTACATGCATGCACACATTAGTGAACATCATCTGCATCGAGCGGACACTTGCTAGCGAGCGGTTCTGAATGAGCTCCTGGGGCCCTTTCACGGGAAAAAAATGTAAATGTAATTTGTGAGGGACTCTCCTCAATGCACAGTAAAAGGATCCGCACAGCAGTTTCACTGCACTGTGAGAGCAGCTTTCATCCACTCAGTATAGTAAAAGGAGATATACTGTATATATATATAAATATATATATATATATATATATATATATATATATATATATTACTGTATATTCAGTATGACACAATAATTATGCGCATTACTACCTACAGTACTGTGTATATGCTGCCCAGAACATTGATATGACACAGCCACCATACAGTGCTTTTTAAAAATAACAAACATTTACCAACTGGCAGCATGGGGGCTGGCGGGCCCCCTGAAGCTTCAGGCCCTTGGGCAACTGCCCAACAAGCTCAATGGAAAAGATGGCCCTGCATATACAGTGGCCCCAGGAGTGGTCCCCCTATGCAGTGCCCCCAGTAGTGGTCCCCCTATGCAGTGCCCCCAGTAGTAGTCCCCCCTATGCATTGCCACCAGTAGTAGTCCCCCCTATGCAGTGCCCCCAATAGTAGACCCCCTATGCATTGCCCCCAGTAGTAGTGCCCTCTATACAGTGCCCTAGTAGTGGCCACCCCCTCTATACAATGCCCCCAGTAGCGACCCCCATACAGTGCCCTTAGTAGCGGCCACCCCCCTATACAGTGCCCCCAGTAGTGCCCCCACTATGCAGTGCCAGTGTCAGTCCCTGTGCCCCTTACACAAACAAAAAAAACACAATTTATCTGAATCCCTGCTCCTGCTCCTCCCGGCCTACTCTACATAATGGGAGAGACGTCATGATGTCTTTCCCATCACCTGCTGTGGGGGGAGCCGGAAGGCGGAGCTCATGAATGAGCTCCAGCTCCCTCCGTGGACTCAGCAGCCAATGACAGTCTGTCTGACTCTCATTGGCTGCTGGCGGCGGTGTATTTGTTACTGTGTAATGCGGACCGCTCTCACTGCAGTCTGAACTTCACTTAAATACTGTGGTGCCCAGGGGACACTGGAGGCAGGTGCAGCAACACTGTTGGATGCAGGCGGCTATGGGCCCCTGTACCACAGCGGGCCCTGGTGAAAACCACCAGCTGCACCGCCCCTAGTTGTGCCACTGATTGTACTGTTTGTATGGTTTGGTGCGCTTTGTTTTGTTCACGTGCATATATAAGCCCTGTGGCTCCAGTCCACGCAGGAATAGAGCTGTCAACATCAAAAAAATAAATTAAATTATTGCACTGTTTGGTGAGCTTTGTTCACATGCATATATAAGTGATGCAGGGATCTGCAAATTGAACATTGATAGCCTTCCGTTTAGAGAAGAGCAACCAAATACTGTTGCTGCAGCTGCTGCCACCAGTAATGATGACAATGCTAGTTCTTAAACGTCTATTAAAGCCGATGCTCAAGGGCATAAAGGGCCTAAGTCAGTGACGTGCAGTGAGGTCAATGGCTGGGGAGGCACACATGGAGATGGGTCTGAGTGCTGGGAGCCTATCTCACCGACTACTCACTGTAATTCTCCCCTCATTACACTAAGCTTCAGTGTCTTCTCTTGTTGCTGCTGACTGAGTGCCAAACTCTAAACACTGCAGTGTACTTCCTGGTCACATTACACATCCAAGGTGTCCATCAGTGCTCAAGGCACCCCCCCCCATACTCAGAGGCATCCCTCTATTAGCTCTCTTTCTGTGTATAGAAAAGAAAAGTGTACTAAGCGCTCAACTGCATGTAGGGAATGTAATAAAATAGATGTATTGTTGTAATGATAATTATGAGACTAAGAAAGATATGGTTATAAGATATGATGTTTTATTCATCTGGTAGGCACAATGCTCCAGTATAATCATTCAGTCTGTGTAAAATCCCAGATGCTGGGAGTGGTTGCTAGGATGGTTAGATGGCTCCTTTAGGGTGCCTTTATCCATAGTGTGGGGTGTCAATAGGTCTCCTCTATGGCACCTTAGGTGCAACAACTGGGTGTGTTGAAGTTATTCCAGATTGGATTGTCAAATAAGTATCAGGGTGGTTGGTGTGCCCTTAATACAAATAAGGTGCCTTTCCATATGTGCAATGGGTCATACATGTCCCCCACTGTCATGTGGAATGTGGTCTGTTGACAGTGTGCAGCCGCGGTGTCCCGCGTATGTGGCTTACCGGTGGGGGTCTTCAGTGTACTGTGCAGCCTCCTCTGACCTTGTGGTGTCTGAATGGAGAGAGGGGGATGGTGATGTCTCTAGGAGCAAGTCCATGGCACAGCCTTGAAGTCCAGCCATGGTAGCGGATAGCGGATAAGGTGCCCTCTGGCTTCTGAGGAATCCTGCACCCGGAGCTGCGGGTTTGCCATGTGTTGGATCCCGAGTAGGAAATAAGTTGCGGCAGCTTACAACCCATGGTGTGGCTCCGGCCACAGCTCTGCAAGCAGTGTCTCACTATACAGAAGCGGGGCAGATTTGTTGCTGCCTCATCTCTCGTCTCCCTGCAGTACCAGGGAGCTACACAAAGCTGGTGAGTGCTAACTATAAAAATTATTATAATAATCAAAGAAGATGTTTATAAGTTATAAATATTTTCTTTGTATTATTCTAATCATTTTTACATCAAATCTCAGGAGTATGACAGGGGAGGCTCTGTCTCCCTTGCCTACCCTGACTGCACATTCCTGTCTTAGTCAGGGCATCTAACATAAAAAAACAATATACAGTGCTAAAGAAAAAAACATCTAATAATGTTATAATGGGAAAGTGTGGTGCAGAAAAACATAAAATTGCCAACATGCCAATCACCACATGCAGTGGCAAGAAAAGACTGAGGCCTTGGCCTTTATTTATGAGCAGTGGTTCTGCAAGTGTCAGTGAGGCATCTTCCTCTGCCTTTCATGACGATGCAACACCTTATCACTCAGAGTGTAGAAGAGGTGTAAAAAAATGAAAACTACTATAGAACAATACCAATAGAACAAACTGTGCATTCAGAAAGAGAAATGTCACAAATCTCTGAGGAGAGTCTAAGTGTTTCCACTGACCTTTCTGATACTGTTGTACTCACAGAGAAGCCGCCTTCCACCATTTCTGCTCCCTCTGCAAATGTGGGGATGAGCAGCACAAATATAGCTGATGACATAGAAATTGAGGATGCCACAAAGGAAGTGCAAGAGGATGAGGGGGATATTTGTGTAGCTGAAGCCGGCGCTAATGAGAATGTTGAAAATGAGGATGTTGATTGTGTAAGTCAGGCACCAGTGAAAGCAGCTCTTGGCCATGGTAAGAGAAAGGCTATTGTGATGCCTTGGCATAGGACAAACAAATGCACCTCTTATATGTGGAATTATGTTTTCCCAAATCCTGACGACAATTGTCAAGCCATCTGAAGTCATCTGGAGCATTTGCAAACCAATGATAAGTAGAGGTAGGGACGTTAACCATCTAGGAACCTCCTCCCTGTTACGTAATTTGCAGCAAACTCATAAACATCTGAAAGTGGTGCTAAAAAATAACAACAGTCCTGCATCAGCTAGCTCCCTTCTCTCAAGTTCATCTAGATCCCAGCACCTGCAATCTCTACTGCCAACACCTTCATCCTCAATATCCACAGTAATGATCGGAGGCAGTCCTGCATCCAATTTGTTAAGGCTAGGTGACTCCTTCCCTGTCTATCTATATTATAGAATGATTCATATGCATGCCTGGCTGTCCATCCATTAACCCCAGGAATTTAATTTTTACCCCATGTGGGGTAATTTACCCCTGTTCCCTGACCACTGCTATAAACGGAATGGGTGTGAAGTCCCGGCGGCTATTCCAGTTCACATCCCAATGCCAGCAGCCCGAAGGGAGATAGCGTACTTGTCTTAATCCCAACAGGGCAGGTAAGTACGTTATCCTTACCACCTCCCCCCCAAAACCCGAACCCTTCCTTAGTGGTGCCTAACCCTAACCTCCCCCTGGAGGTGCCTAAACCTAACCCCCCATTACCACACCTTAAACCTAACCCTCCTGGGGAGGTGTCTAACCCTAACCTCCCTCTAGGGGTGCCTAACCCTACCCTCCCCCCAAAAAGCCTAACCCTAACCCGCTATGTTCCCTAAATCTAACCCTCATCCCGCAGCTAACGCTAAGTGCGCCCCGGACTTACCTAGTTCAGGCAGACATCTTTCGGCATTCCAGTGTCGGGATTAAGATAGGCGTTAGTATTTCGACGCCTATCTTAAGTCCCTTGTCGGGATTCGGATGTCGGTATTGAGACCGGCGGCCGCAACATCCCCAATGAACTCAGCCCTCTAAGGATTATATTTAATTACCCTTATAAACTCACTGTTGGTTGATACATCACATTTATTTTTGTCAGCTATAAGGAGGTAAATTAGATAACATTAATTGGGGGTGCAATCTACTATATAGGAGTGAGGACTAACTGTGGTATTATTGCATTATGCTATGTGTGCACAACATAATAGTGTCATTAAATGTCATATACACAAGAGACAATAGTGTCTGGACAATTATTAATACATATGACAGTCATATGTTTCCCATAAAATGTAGTTACGTACAAACACAAATACAAAACAGATATTGAATTTCATTAAGTACAAACAGCTGTTATTTTCCATTTTAAGATTCAAATAGGATTCTTCTTCCTTGCCATAATCCAAATAAATAGTAAGCAGTCACAAGTGTAATATGTGCCTCAATGTCTGCATATTGACACACATACTGTAATATATATATATATATATATATATATATAGTGCAAAAGAAAAAAGTCTCTAAAGTAGAAGTAAATTTAGTATCCCTGTACACTCAGGTGTAAACATAAAATGCACAATAGTGAATCATGAAACACAACCATAAGTAAAAACACTCCTAGTAAAATTAGTGGCGACTCTCTAAAGTATACAATGTGTACAGTTATAATTTGGATGATTAAATAAAGTTAAAAAGTGCCTAATAGTGTATAAAAAATATTTATAATAAAGTGCAAAACAGTGCAAACATAAGGATAAAATAGATCCACAACTTATCTTCAAAGGGTAAATCTTCGATCATGTGACCATCAATTTGTTCAGTATATATGAAAGAAATAAGCATGAAAATATCACATAGTGCATAACGTATATGTACAGCCAGGGGAGCATATAATATTATGTTTAAAATATATATTAGGAACACGTCAGTCCCAAAATAACAGAAACTCCAATATAGCTTCGTACATAAAATTTATTATATCCAGACAGTGGTCAAATAATAGGTATCACACGTACAAGAAACAAGTAAAAAAAGAGCTTATCTGTCCATAGGGGAAGCAGCAACAGTCCAAACGCGTTTCATCTCATACCAGAGACTTCATCAGTATATATAAATTAGAGGGACCCTGCACTCACCATAATAACTAACAATAATAACAATAATAATAAACAGTGGCGATAATAATAAACAAGGGAGCCCACTTTACTGCAAGTGCTTACTCTATTGCTCAGAATTGTAACATGGAAAAAGCTATCACATTAGTGTTAAACTCAAGGTATTCTATCTGGTTTAAAGCATCCCCTTGAAGTCTAGATACCAGATGAAATGCATTGGGACTGTGCTATCCTGCCTTCCCGGACCTTCCTAAAAACTTGAAATTGAGATAAGCTCATTATTGATCTTTTACTGTTTACATTAACTTGGTCTTTTTACTGTTTTCTTTGCATTTTACCTCATTCAATGTATTGTTTATGTGTTTTTAATTATACAAAACTTTATTGTTTCCTTCTTTTGAAAATAAATTACATTTTTAAATTTAATTCAATGAACACTTATGGGTTTTGATAGATGTTGTTGTACTTACTTATGCACCATCAACACTTTATATGTATTTATATATTTATTTTCTTGCACTATTAACACTTTATATGTTTAAATTAAATATCAATTACACTGAAGCACCTTAAGTGGTTATTGCAATATTGATTCTAACACTGCACTTGAACACTTTACATGGTTGCTGCAAATGAATTAATTACTTACAGTTTGCACACATGTACTTTATATTCACTTAAGTGTGAATTTATTATTTACTCATGATACACGGCATCAAGCACTTTTAGGCGCTACATATATCAACTTCATTTATATAAAATTTCTCCATTAGTGGCAGAATCCAACTGTCATCACCTTGTTGATAAAGCATACACCTGTTTAAAGAAGGGAGTGCAATAAGGTTGTTATTAAATAATCTCTATTTCTGGTGCCTTATTCATATATCTCCTAGGGTGGACTTATTTTTGGCACCATATTTTCAGCCATTATTATATATATATATATATATATATATATATATATATATACACACACACACATACACAATTCAGTAAACCCCAGCACTCCTGTACAAGATCAATATCCTGCTCCGGTGCCTTCCTAGAGGGATAACACCATCATGATATAGAGTCAAGCAGATAGACGTCACTCGGAGGCTTCTGTAATAATGGTGTACAAACCCTCTAATCTGGGGAGTATTTATTCAATGTTTCAGGGATCTAGTCCCCTTCATGTTTGTTTCTTGATGAAGGGGACTAGATCCCCGAAATGTTGAATAAATACTCCCCAGATTAGGGGGTTTGTACACCATTATTACAGAAGTCTCCGAGTCTCTTGAGTCTATATATATATATATATATATATACACACACACAGTTAAATTCACACACACAGAAGACCATAATCTATACTAAATATATAGGGAAAGCACCATTGATTGTATATATATGTATATATATATATATATATATATATATATATATACACATATACACAGTGTAAATATATATATATTTTAGAGATGTGCGGGTCCGGTTCTCAGAGAACCAGCAACTGAATTAAGGTGTACCGAGTCGAACGGTGTCTTAGTTCGGAGTAACTTTGGGGTACCGAGTTGAACTGAGGAGATCATTCAGGCCCAGACGCTAAGCTGCACTCTCACGCAGCTAAAAGGGACCCGGTATGCAAATGCCGCAATTGCACTGTCTGGTGCATGGACGCCCTCTATGTCTTAGAGAGCGTTGCCAGAGTGAACGCACGCCAGTATAAAGACGCCCACTTTTCGCTCTTAACACACATCTCCAGGAAGTTTATGGACAATCGGAAACATCGAGAGGCATCTGAGCTGCACGCAGCGCTTGAGGTAGACCTTACCCCACCGCAAGCACTGCAATCACTGCAGACTGAAAAACAACCAAGTGACGTGTACAATGACGCATCCATGCTAATTATGCACACCCATAAATCTCCGTTTTGATGCCCAGACACGCCTGCATTTGCAGCACCATTCCCTCGTTCACAAGCACCTTCCCGTTACCACCCACAAACGGCACTATCTGTCACTCAAAATAGCGTCCAGTCTGTGTACTACGAGAGCACGATTCCCGGCCGCAGTGACTGATTCGCGCATGCGTACCTTGACGCATATGCAAACGTGCGATAATCGCCCATAGCGTGCATTCGGAGCTTAGCGAACGGGTCTGAATCAGGCCCTGAGTCTCGGTTTGTATCTTCCTGCGGTTCAGAACCCGGATTTAAAAAACAAAATCGGGTTTTGGATTGCATGCTAACAGGTCAAAGTGACGTAATTTTAGCTGTTTTTTTAATTTATTAAAAAAAAAAAAAACAGATCCAAAACTAAAACTCGTAGATGAATCCGGATCCAAAACCAAAACACGGGAATCAGCGCACATCTCTAGGGGTTCCGACTCTGCAGAGGCCGCTCCTGATTGGCTGGCACTCCGTGAGCTGTGATTGGCTCCCGGCCGGCACTATATTTGAAATGCCGCTGATGCACTTTCTTCCTGGATGCCACCTGGGCGCCCCTCTCTCTTCAGGCCCGGGACTGTAGTCCCTCACTAATGGCAGCCCTGATACTCAGCAGTATTTTAGGATAACTAAATAAACACGTTGAGATATTTCCGACTTCTCACCACTCACCTGTGCTAGCCGAGGAGATGTCCCATCTAGGTCTGGGCCCGTGCTTCTACCCTCCGGATATAGCTGCAATCTGGGGAACGCTGCCAGCAGCTGGGAGGAGAAAGCCGCGGTTTTTACACGGGGACACAGAGACGGAGTCACTGGGTTTTCAAATGCTTTTTCACCCCAGTAATCGGGAAATGAAAGATCAGTGAAACAGTGAGTCGGCCCGGAGAGCTGTGAGAGTAGCAAACTTGGTACAATATTATAAACACTGACTGTGAGCGAATTGTTGCTAATAACTTGCTACAAATTTAATTCAATTGCTAGTTGGAAAAAGTCTGTTCTGGATATAACAAAACCCCACAAAACCCTACTGATGCTTAATCAGCAAAGCATGCTGACACATATGTATGATTAATATTGCCTCTAAAGATAGGAATAGACTGTTATCTATCTGTCAGCATAACAATCAGCTGCACCTATAGAACCTAAGTATTATTGTCTTTACCTTTGGGAACGTTGAATATGTATATTGTGCACCCAACTTAGGTAATATACAATTACTTTTATTTAGGAATTAGATACTGGTAACTAAATATATACCATTCAGGAAAGAACCACACGTAATCATTTTCTAAAGTGCCAGCCGGCCTATGGTCATTTAATGTAATACTTTTATGTGTTTTTTCCTTTTTTTAATAAATTGTTCAGCGCCTCTATATATATATTTTTAGGATAACTGAATTATTTATTTAAGTTATAGGAGGTTGGACTATGAATTGTCATTTTCACATTTTCAGGGATCACCCCTTCCAACTTCCCACAAACAATGCACATGTACCTTGGGGTTGCGTCCTCTGAGAGCAGAGAAGACATGCAATGTGATATACACTAGGTGGAGCATTTAGGTGCGCGTCATAAACAGGGTCCACAGACTTTTCTCTATCACTAATCTGAAGTACAAACACTGGGCCTGATTCAGAATGGATCGCAACTGCGATCGTAATAGCGATTATGCACGCAGTCTGACTGCGATGATATGCTAATCCATTGTGATCACTATGCCATCGCAGCACAACATAAGGATGCCCATCTTACCTTACACACATCCATAATAGTTAGCAAGACTGCAAAACCATCAGTAACATCAAGTACAATCGGAGCCTCATGCACACTTGCACTAGGTCAGACCTTACTCAGGAATTGCTAATCTCATCACATGCAGTGAAAGCCCAAGCTGTGTATGGCATTGCAGTGGCTAATTTATGCACACCCCTGTAACAGTGTTCAAATGCACTGGCACACCTGCGTTTCGCTGACTACCCCCCCCCCGTCATCTCCTCCAAACTGTACTTCATGCAACTCACACTGTGATGGGTCTGTATAGTCACAGTGATTCAGACCCGCTCGCGAGCGCTGAGCAATCGATGTTGCCCAAGTGCGCATGCGCACAAGGGAGCCGGCTCCGTCGTGCGCATGCGCGAGACCCGAATATGGGTCTCGCACCAAAGGGGGCGTGCTGTCGATGGTGATTGACAGCACGCCCCCTTTGGTGGGCATGCTGGGGGCATGGCTGCCCAGACGGAGGCGTTCTCATGGGAATGCCTACCGTCTGGGGCCGGCCCCACTGATATCACTAGTGATGTCAGTGGGAGTGCTTTTGGCTCTGATAGAGCCAAAAGCACTCCAGGGCTTGCGGCAGCGAGACCCTACCGCAGGATCTTGTCGCAAGCCCGATGGTTGCGATGGTCTTGACCATCGCGACCATCATTGTGGCCGCTCGCTATAGCTGTGGGTGGTCACCCACAGCTATGCGAGCGGCCAGGAGGCCGCTCCAAAAAGCAGAAGGGACGGCCCTGATTCAGAGCGAGCACTCTGTCAGAGCGTCCAGCTCTGAATCAGGGCCACAGTCCCGATCGCAGTGGAGTGTTCGATGCATGCGCAGAACGCAACAGGTTAGTTTCCTTAGCATTTCAACTATTTAGCAAATTCCCTTCCATATGAAACTACTAGTCAGTCTTTATAGAACAATACTCTTTTCTCTCTCTGATTCCGTTTCTCTCGCTCTCTCTCTTTTCCTCCGCCCACACTTTTTTTTATTAACTGCAAACAGTGACGTTATTGTACTGCCGCACTTATTACATTATTCTGGTGTCCTGCAAAACATAAGACACCCAGGAATTTATATTAACATATTTTATTTCATAGTCCCTAATTTTAAACTTTAAACTAGAATAGGTATTTAAATATAAAGAACAACTCCATTTTTTTTTATTATTATTCTTTCTATATGGTGCCATAATATTTACCAGCACTTTACATTGTGGAAATAGAGCATAACATATAAAACATAAAACAGAATAAGCAATGGCAAAACAGAGAACATTCAAGCAGAATAATGCAGTAATGCCAAAAAATTAAGCATAATATATAACATGTAACAGGCAAGGTACAGAACAAACAAAAAGTGTTTAGAGAACATGAAAGATACACAGGTGAATTAGGTGAGAGCAGGTAAGAAAACAAAGGGGGAAATGCCATACAGTCTGATTCCAGTGGCAAGACCAGACTCACTATAAATTGTGCCAAATTGAAGACAATCTGGTACCCAAATCTGGTTGTTATAGAAATGGGGGGGGCATCCTCTTGGACTGTCAACTGCTAGGGATGCCCAGATCAATGCTAAGTAGCATTGGCCCCGTCCTGGTTCCCTGGTTGGTGGGTACTAGGGAAAAAAAGTGTGCCCTGTTATAAATAAAACTAATGTTTTTAAATACATGGTAAATCCTATGTAATGTCTGCCTGTGTTCTACTGCCTATTTCTTATTAAAGTAACTCTGAGCATTGATTCGGAGTTGTACGCTAATGCTCCCACACCTGAGCCATCACAGCTGTCCACAACTACGTACACATAAGGTGCGTACACACTGGGCAATTAAAGTGGACCTCGCCATAGTGCCCTCACAGGTAATACCCATCGTCCCCTATGCCGGGAAACCCTGGTCGTAACACATACGCAGCATCAAATGCAGATCATGCAAACATCGACTCCTTCAGTAAGTTTATGGTCGCTCAAAATGGCCGCTGTCACTGAGACGCCGAAGCCATGTTAACTGCATAAGAGATTGCAGAAGTAGGATGAGACATGCCCCTAAAGTCATCGAGAACTCCTGCGTTTTTAGATGAAACTCTGCATTGCCAGCCTCAAACACTCCCTGCCTGTCAATCACACTTGGATCATGTGACTACCATAATGTACCCTGACGCATTCACAGCGAGACATCAGCATAGCATACTCTGACTCTGACTCAATCAAGTTACTGGAATTTATCTCATCATTTACATTAAAAAAGGGAGTTCATGGTTCTGTACAGTTAGGACACAATAATCTTTAACATTCATATGTGCTAGAAATAGACTGCACAAATGACTTAAGCTCGGGATAACAGGCTTGATGGAATATAATTTTTATGCTTATTGCAGAGGTCGAGTTTACACTCAGGGGTATATTTACTAGAGTGCGGGTTTATAGAAGTGGAGGTGTTGCCATAGTAACCAATTAGATTCTACTTATTTATCTAGAACCTTCTAGAAGATAATAGCTAGAATCTGTTTGGTTGCTATGGGCAACACCCCCACTTCTATATACCCACACTTTAGAAAACAGTACATGGAGGAGTATGTCAAGGAGAGTGATAAAGTACCAACCTGTCAGCTCCTAACTCTCATGTTGCAGGCTGTGTGTGAAGAATGACAGTTAGTAACTTGGTTGGTACATTATCTCTCTCCACTTTATCACTCTCCAGGGCTTAGTACATATGACCCAGTGTGAGGGTCGTGCTGCATGTAACTTTTAAGCCGAACATTGGCCCATAGTGGATATTTAAAAAAATTATTGGCCACTATAAAATTATGTAAATCTGGACTCTTTGATTGAGTATCTCATGGGGCCAATGGCAAGCATAGGATGCCCCATTCAGGCTGCCTGCTATTTATGTCTCTTAGGGTTACATTTCCAGTGCACACTATGGTCCGTAATTCAATTTTAGGGGAAATGTCGGAATAAATAATATAGAACAAAAATGAGTTAACCACAAACTCAGTCTCCAGGCGCTATTAAATTAATCTGATGATGTTAGATTGTTAATAATATCATAATCTATAGTACGCTGCTCCCCAATAAAGTAGATCTGTTACTACTTAACAGTTAGAGATTATACAGTCAGGTCCATAAATATTGGGACATTGACAGAATTTTCATATTTTGTCCTCTATTCACCACCACAATGGCTTTGAAATGAAACAAACAAGATGTGCTTTAACTGCAGACTTTCAGATTTAATTTGAGGGTAATTACATCCAAATCAGGTGAATGGTGTAGGAATTACAACGGTTTCTATATGTGCCTCCCACTTTTTAAGTGGCCAAAAGTAATGGGACAAACTAAACAATCCTAAATCTAACTTTCACTTTTTAATACTTTGTTGCAAATCCTTTGCAGGTAATTACAGCCTGAAGTCTGGAACGCGTAGACATCACCAGATGCTGGGTTTCATCCCTGGTGATGCTCTGCCAGGCCTCTACTGCAAATGTCTTCAGTTCCTGCTTGTTCTTGGGGCATTTTCCCTTCAGTTTTGTCTTCATCAAGTGAAATGCATGCTCAGTCGGATTCAGGTCAGGGGATTGACTTGGCCATTGCATAACATTCCACTTTTTAGCCTTAAAAAACTCTTTGGTTGCTTTTGCAGTATGCTTTGGGTCATTGTCCATCTGCACTGTGAAGCACTGTCCAATGAGTTCTGAAGCATTTGACTGAATATGAGCATATAATATTGCCCGAAACACTTCAGAATTCATTCTGCTGCTTTTGTCAGCAGTCACATCATCAATAAATACAAGGGAACCAGTTCCATTGGCAGCCATACATGCCCACGCCATGACACTACCACCACCATGCTTCACTGATGAGGTGGTATGTTTTGGACCATGAGCAGTTCCTTTCCTTCTCTTCTCTTCCCATCACTCTGGTACAAGTTGATCTTTGTCTCATCTGTCAATAGGATGTTGTTCCAGAACTGTAATGGCTTTTTTAGATGTTGTTTGGCAAACTGTAATCTGGTCTTCCTGTTTTTGTGGCTCACCAATGGTTTGCATCTTGTGGTGAACCCTCTATATTCACTCTTGTGAAGTCTTCTCTTGATTGTTGACTTTGACACATATACATCTACCTCCTGGAGAGTGTTCTTGATTTGGCCAACTGTTGTGGAGGGGTTTTTCTTCACCAGGGAAATAATTATTTTGTCATCCACCACAGTTGTTTTCCGTGGTCTTCCGGGTCTTTTGGTGTTGCTGAGCTCTCCGGTGCGTTCTTTCTTTTTAAGAATGTTCCAAACAGTTGATTTGGCCACACCTAATGTCTTTGCTATCTCTCTGATGGGTTTGTTTTGATTTTTCAGCCTAATGATGGCTTGCTTCACTGATAGTGACAGCTCTTTGGATCTCATATTGAGAGTTGACAGCAACTGATTCCAAATGCAAATGTCACACCTAGAATCAACTCCAGACCTTTTACCTGCTTAATTGATATGAAATAACGAGGGA
This sequence comes from Taudactylus pleione, assembly GCA_031769625.1. NCBI lineage: Eukaryota > Metazoa > Chordata > Amphibia > Anura > Myobatrachidae > Taudactylus > Taudactylus pleione. The sequence goes on along the minus strand of JAUIMM010000153.1, from coordinate 11,430,044 downwards.
ATAGCCCACACCTGTCCATGAAATAGCTTTTGGGTTGATAGTCCCATTACTTTTGGCCCCTTAATAAGTGGGAGGCACATATTGAAACTGTTGTAATTCCTACACAGTTCACCCGATTTGGATGTAATTACCCTCAAATTAAATCTGAAAGTCTGCAGTTAAAGCACATCTTGTTTGTTTCATTTCAAAACCATTGTGGTGGTGAATAGAGGCCAAAATCTGAAAATTCTGTCAATGTCCCAATATTTATGGACCTGACTGTATATATACAAGAGGAATAGAAAAAACTATTCCACTTGAGGGTGCGCGATATCATAGATTAACTAAGACACAGATGTAAAAAATCATTAATATTTAATAATATAATATAAAAGTACCTAGTTCTTGGCTAGGCTTGCATAAAACCATACGCCACACAATTCCAATAATACATATATATATAATTATAATGGAACAATATCCTGATATATCCCCACTTAACTATTGATAAACAATAACGTGCCTAGAAACCACTAGAGCAAGCAGCCGATCATATTTTTTCACAATCTCACTCTAGGTAGCAATGCTACAATGCTGCAAGGATTGTTCATATATCCTATCCAATATCAATTGATGATCTCTTATTCATTTATGGAGAAAATATGAAAGGTCCTTTATCAAATGAGGAATAGAACCTCTTAAGTGGCTTCTTCTTGTGGAAAAAAACAAAAAGCAGTTGGGTATAATGGTATCAACTACTCCGATGTAATAGAGCTCTCACTGGCCGTATCCCGTTTTTAATCCGACATCAGTCTTCACCGCTGTTAGCGCAACACCTGCTGTATTTTGCCAAGTAGTATTGGATATTTACTATCATTCATAAGTCATGTATCGCCCCATATGGAATAATAATGGGCGTACTCACAGTCTTGTATCAAACACTCCTGGCTGGCTCCGGTGTTTAATAAATAATAATTTATCGTTGATTACATCATTTTCACCTATTTGAAATATCCCCGTATTCAAAAAAATAGCCTGCACCCTTGGGAATGCCCCCTTAAAACGAAATGTGCAAAAAGAAGTTACAAAAAAAAATCTGGACACCCCAAGAAAATTATTACAAAATTTGGGGAGAAAACAAAAAAATTAGAACAGTGTTTAAAAATAGCACAATAGGTTCAGGGGTATTCTGTAACTATGCGCCAGGTTTTTTCTAGAATAAGCTATTAGCGGCAGGTACATTTTTGCAGAATTTGTAAAAAATGAGTTTAAGGACTTAAAAAAATGCCCATTTTCATGTATTCCAAATTTGATGGGACCACTTTTAAAAACGAAAAAAAAAGTTAAGTGCTCTTCTGCATCACTTCTTCACTGTCGGGAAAAAAACACTTGCTCGGCTATTTAAAAACCCGACTTTCTTCTGCAGGCAAAAATGGGGTACCCATAGTGATCTCCCAGGTCTGGACATCTTTAGGTGGGTCCTACAAATATTTCCCGAATACTCCCGCATTTTTACGCCGATCAAAGTTTTGCCAGTTCCCGATTTCGCCTACTTTGGAATTGAATACGGGGATTAGCGGGCACACGCGCGATACTTTTCCGCCTGACAACAGTCAGTAACAAATATCTGTGGCTTTTTACTTGCAAATACTTGCAGCACCACATGTCACCAGGAACTGGAGCTCAATACGCTGCAGTCTGGAACTTTTACTTTCTGTTGCCTAGATTGGCAGCCAGCCCCAGAGCTGCAGATCCCGTCCCTACCAGCATATGTCAGACTCAGTGCAGTCACTAAAAAAGACAGAGCATGCCATCAATCAACCATCAATGATCATCCATTGCATAGTTGGTCACCATCAATGGCCACTTGCTAAATCACCATCGATGGTAACCACACTGATGGCCATCCCTAATCTACAGAAACAGTGGATGGTCTCCTCTCCCGATGCTATAAGATGGGGACCTGCAGTGAACTTGAAACAGGAGCAGTAGAAGCGCCATTCAGAGCAGAGGGAGCAGGTTTTAGGTGAGTAGGAGGATACGAGCAGGGAGCCAAAGGGGAGGGTAAGGAAGTGGAAGGAGGGACAAATTTCTGTTCTGCAGCTCAAGGCATTGGTGTTTGATCTGGGTAGCACAAATAACCACTGCAACGTAATTGCAGATATGGACCCCACGGAACAAACACTAAACAACGTAAGGCACCAGGTCACCAGGTCACCAGGGGTTGGTGTGGTGGGAGGGCACCCATATAACGAACTATCTGGCTCTAGCTAGTGTCTCCCCTCTCAAAGCACCCAGGACACATGCCCCGCTTGACCCACCCTTGTTACACCACTGATAGTGGGACCTGTGGGGGGAACTTGGGGGTACTACATGCAGCACCTCTGCATTCTCTGTGGTGATGCTGTATGAGTGCGTGTAAGAAGGTCGGATGGTCCCTGTGTTTCATTTGTACTGGGCCCAACATTTTTCTGATTACAGCCCTGAGTGCAGTCTTACTGGTCATAAACTTGATTCCCTATCTACATCATTCTGCCGTGTAATCTCCCTTTAGCTCACTCAAGGGGCGGGATGTACCTAGCATCGCATCCGCAATGCAGTTCATACCGCCAATTATCGGGTACATACCAGCGATAATAACTACCGGGTCCAAGTCTGGAATGTATCGCGAGCTTGGTACTTATGAAAATGCGGCCATTTAAACCTGTTTTTGATATCCTTACTAGAAATTCAAGCAAATTTAGGCCCTTAGTGGAAGGGGTTTTTTTACCCTCCAAGTCTGATTACAGTCAGAAGTGGAGGGTAATTACCCCGACTTAGTTTAGCATGCAGTTGGGAAAGAAACAGAGCTGATAGGGGTGGAGTGAAAGGAGCGGAAGTAGCAGTTGGGGCAGAGGGGGCAGCTTTCTAAAATTGGCTGGGATAGGAAGTAACGAAAAAGTGAATTTTGTGGAAGTGCTTGAAAAATTTAAATTTGGGAGTTATGCCGGGTACACACTAGACTAGGGGTGGGCAATAAGCGGCCCCCTAGCTGTTGTAGAACTACATATCCCAATATGCCCTGCCACAGTTTTGCTATTTGGCCATGCCAAAACTGTTGCAATGCCGGGATTTGTAGTTTAACAACAGCTGGAGGGCCGCTTATTGCCCACCCCTGCACTAGACGATATGTCGTCCGATCGGGCGGATCGGATGACATATCGTCCACATCAGCCAGTGTGTACCGGCTATGTCACTGACGATGCTCGCTCCTGCACGTCGTCAGTGATATCGTCAGGAAAGGCAATGCGGCTGAATGCAGCATGGTCCCCGCCGTTGCTCCCAGCATCGCCAAGTGTGTATGCACTTGCCAATGCGGGCTCCCCCGCTGGGTCCCATCATTTAGTGTACCCAGCATTAGTCTGCTCAAGCAGGGCAGAGAGTTCCAAAGGTGGGGAGCAACATGAGAGAAGTCCTGTAGGTGACAATGTGAGATTGTGATAGGTGGAGAGGCATACTGTAGGTCATTGACAGAGCAGAGTGGGCGAGCAGGGAAGTATTAATTAGAGATGTAGGAGGAGGGTGCGATAAAGAGGGCATTATAGGTGAGTACAAGTAGGGCACAGCTGTAATGTTATGAAAATAGAGGCAACAGGATTGGGTGAAGGGCAGGATGTTGGGAGTAAGGTCGAAGGTGTTAATGTTGACCCCAAGGCAGCATTTATGAGGAATAGGATGACAAAGTGTAACTTTAAGGGAAATCAGAGGAGGTAGCATGACACTTGGTGATAAGACAATAAGTTCATGCAAGATATGTTGATCTTGCAGTAGCCTACAAACCTCCAAGTGGTGACAGCAGAGAAACAATAAGACACATGGGAGTAAATGGACGGAAAGAGGTCTGGTGAGGAAAGGTACATGGAAAGCAAATATATTTTATATTTCTTCTACAGCTCCTTTGGGGTATTCAATCGGGAAACCGACTGACGTAAGCCCGACAGCCGGCTTCCCGATTGCTTTATTCCGGCGAGGGTTGAATGACAGGCGTCTAAATCTAGACACCCCCCTCCTTTGGTGTTGAAGACAAACAGAGAAAGTGTTCAGATCTGAGGGCCTGATTCAGACCCGCTCGCGAGCGCTATGCGCTCGCAAGCGGGTGGATGGTGGCCCAGTGCGCATGCGTACGACGAAGCCGGCTCCGTCGTGCGCATGCGCGAGACCCAGATAGCGATGGGCAAACCGTCGCTCCGGGTCTCTTTCCAAAGGGGGCATGCTATCGATGTTGAGCGACAGCACGCCCCCTTTGGTGGGCGGTCGGGGGCGTGGCAGCCCAGACGGAGGCGTTCCCATGGGAGCGCCTACCGTCTGGGGCCGGCCCCACTGACATCACAAGTGATGTCAGTGGGAGTGCTTTCGGCTCTGGTAGAGCCGAAAGCACTCTAGGGCTTGCGGCAACGAGACCCTGCCACAAGGGTCTCGTCACAAGCCCGATGGTCACCCACAGCTATGCAAGCAGCCAGGAGGCAGTTCTGAAAAACCAGAGGGCCGGCCCTGATTCAGAGCGAGCGCTCTGTCAGAGTGTCCGGCTCTGAATCAGGCCCCGAATCCCCATCTATCCACACAAAGCAGATGCTTCTTCTGAGGGGCACATGACCTGCATCTGAATGTGAAATTTAAATTTGACCTTACCTATAATAATATCTACAATATAGTTTATATAGATTCTGAGAGAGCAAACACTGCTGGCCTTGTGTAATCAGAATGAAGGATGACTATGCTATTACAGTAAGTGTATGGAAGAGAGCATCAAACTTGGGCAACCATTCTTCATAAAATAAATCTTTTCAGAGTCTGATTGTTGTGTATATTGTATGTTATGAAGATATATTGCAACTTGAATCTAAAGCATTGGCAGTCATTTAACATACGCACGCATTTTATGACTGATGTCTCATTTGCACACGTTTTGCACTCCTTTAATGTATATTTTGTCCTTTTACTAGTGAATTGTGCATTCTTTAAGCACTTGAGAAAATCCATCATTCAGTTGAGGCAAACACACATTATCGGAATAAACTGTAAGTGCTGCATTATTTGCTTTTACCTGTACAGAATGTGAGCTAGCACCTTCATACATCTGTCTGCTACTACAATGGATGTTGTTCTATGGAAAGTAGCGCAGGGATCTTGTGCATGACAATGCTCCCATTTCTTCATGATAAACTTTGCTCAAACATTCAGTTGTACATATCACATGTTTATGCAATTGTATAGGTTCATCACAATCAAGTCTTAAAAATTATATAAATGAGAGCCCATTGAAGATACATTGGTTGTTATTCTATACATTTTCAATGAGATTCACATTGACATTATCACCAAAAATCAGGCCTTACTTATATAAATATAGTACAAACACCATGGTGTATATTTACTAGACAGCAGCTTTTCAAAGACACACGTTGGTGGTTCTGGATGCAGAATTTAAAACTGCAATAATATTATGTGAAACACAGTGCTGGTTTTACATTTAATATTATTTTCCTTTTAAAGCCTGCGGCCAGAACTGCAAACAAGTGGTGGCTTTAAAAAGCCGCCACTTACTAAATAAACCCACATATCTTTTGTTATGCTTAATATATACTTGTCTGCAGAGTGTGACATTATATTGGTATCTTTCCTCAATGATGCATTGAACCAATAAACATATTTAAAATTATAAAACGTATTCAGTGTTCCAAAACAGGAAACCTATATAAAATGTATGTGCACTAAACATTATATAGCAAGCTTTTGTGACATATAAAACTATAAGATCCTGTAGGGTCTACGTACTAAGCCTTGGAGAGAGATAAAGTGGATGGATATAAAGTACCAACCAATCAGCTCCTAACTGTCATTTTTCAAACATGGGCCTATTCATCATCACTAAAAAGCTAGTTTGTGCATATTTAAGGATCATGGCTATTCATTATCAGGGGTCCGATATGACAATGTTTTCAGAGTTTACCTGCAGGAACAAATTCCATCTTCAGATGGTGCTTGTTCTCAGAATCCCACTCCTTCCTATGGGAAAGAGTTCCAGGGATGCGAATGAATCCCCCCGCCACCTCCTCAGCGGCTTTGCTCATGCTGGACCTCAGGTCACACATGCGCTGAAGCCGGTGAAATGGACATGTAAGTAATGTTGCTACATCTGTACAAGTGTTACTAATCGTGGGGACAGCTGCTTTCGGAGCAGCTGTCACCACACCGGAGCAATTAAATATCCCCCACCGCGATGTGAAAACATAAAATAATCGGGGGGCTGTATGGCCCCCGATCATGAATAGACCTCACAGCCTGTAAAATTACAGGAGCTGATTGGTTGGTACTTTGTCTCTCTCCAAGGCTTAGTACATAGTGCCCGATTCAGATCCACTCGCTCGAAGCATATGCAAATTCGGCTAACAGCAAGGCAGGCGATCGCACGGCAAGGTATAAGTACGCCCACTATGTCTTGGCGTGCGATCGCCCTGTGTATGCAGGTGCCCACCAGCCTGTCTTAAGATGCCCACTTGCGCACATAATCTCCAGGTTGTGCATGCAATCATCCGTACCATCGAGTACCATCAGAAGCTACGAGCACTTCAGTGTAAAATTCAGCCAGGTGATGTGTACTATGACGCTGCGCCTTAATTATGCATGCCTCTGAAACGGCGTTGAGACGCTCAGGCACGCCTGCACTCGCACCTCCACTCCCCCGGTTCCATTGTCCAACCAGTTACTACCCACAAACGGCTTGTCCTGTCACTCAGTCTATTGAGCAGTCTATGCACAGCGAGCGAATGCTTTCCGATCGCTTGGACTAGGTCGCGCACGGCGATGTGTACGCATGCGCAGATTGCGAACCATCGGCAGCTACAAGCGAACGCAGCCTAGCGAACGGGTCTGAATCGGGCCCATAGACTCCTGTATGCTACTTGTTGCTGAATGATAGAAGTGTAGGACATTGTGAAGGTTCTCTACAAGTACTGTAGTTTGCATTCATTCCAGGTGTATCAGGATTCCATATGAATATACTCAGTGTGACCTATGTTTTATAGGGAAATACAGTATTGGCAAAATCTTCAGTATGTCAGACTTATTTCTTCCTTTAAGTACAGAATGTAATAACTAAACTATTATAAATCATGCCACGCTTAAAATATTTATTAAACAGCTTAGTTTACAAAAGGATAATTTACATGTTTTTGAGCATATTTTTAATCCGGTGTTTGTAAACCTGTAATATTGACCCATGTGCTATGTGAGGCGGCTCCTCTTGCTGTCATTTTCATTCATGGAAAACACAGGCATTCCCCTGGCACCCACCAAGCTAGGAAAACCCCGTCAGAATTTCTGATAACGGAGTACAGATGGCGGGTGTTCTGTGCTGTGAGCATTACATAAGATACTTCTCCTAAAAAAACAGAAATCACATGATTTGCTTGTTGTGGACGATTCCTACATCTCTTTGTTCAAATTTAAAAGAAATGAAAGAACTAATATTTACCTTTTTCTAAATATTGTGGTTTGTGCTAATATTAATTCTACAGATGCATAGCTGCCATAGTGCACAAGCATTTGGGTAGTAGCATACCGTATATGTGACAAGCCTTCCATATGCCACTACTAATAGATTCCCTGGTATTTGTGTCAATTTGTTATCCCTGCTCATGTGCCCTCACATACTACCTCACACGGCCACATTCACTATATGTGGCTAGTTATCGGTAACAAGGGGAATGGGATTTGATTTTATCAGATTATTGCAGGTCAGGAGAAAAGTATTTTATGTTTCTTTTCATTGTGTTAATACATTCTAGGTGAGATGTATCAAACCTTGGAGAAAGATAATCAGGAGAAGTTGCCCAAAGCAACTAATCAGCTTCTAACTGTCAATTCATAGACTGTGCTAGATAAATGATAGTTAGAAGCTGATTGGTACAGTAGGTTTGGGCAACTTCTCCACTTTTTCTCTCTCCAAGGCTTGATTTATCTCCCTTTTGTCTTTAAGTGCAGAAGGCAGCTAGTAAGTTTTTGTTATAATATTAGTTATTGTAACTGATTACTGCTTGGCCCTAAACCAGGAGTGGGGAACCTTTTTTCTGCCGAGGGCCATTTTGTAATATATATTATTCGCGGGCCTGGTGCAGGCCACGCCCCCTCCATGTGATATTACACAGGGTTGGGTCCACAATTGCTGTGATTACAGCAATGCCCGGAGTATCCTGAGGATGCTCCAGGGAGCTGTAAGGGCAGCGGTGTGACCGTCTGAAGCATTCTCAGGATGCTCTAGGCTGCACTGCTGCATAGATTCTGGCTGCAGGGTACCATTCTAGGCATACTGCTAGCCAGATGAGGCTAGCAGAAAAAAGCTCCAAGGGCCAGACCAAATGATTCCAGGGGCCTTATATGGCCCCCGGGCCTGAGGTTCCCCATCCCTGCCCTAAACTATACTCTCAATTAATGTTCTGCCTATCCTGCAGTATGACTGTGCTCATTTTTACAAGAACCATTTACTGTACCATTCCAATTGTAATATTTTCCTATCACAACCAGTGACAGTTACGGCCAGTAAAGGCATAAATGTATAGTAACCATACCACCCAAACTAGCAATTAGCTTTTATTTAACATATTAAAGTTAGACAATAAGATCAAGTACCTTGAGGAGAATTTACAAAGCAGCGGTTTCTGTAAGCCGCTGCTTCCCGGCGGATTGCAGGTGAATATTTGAAACAGCACTCGGAGTCAGTGTAAAGCCTGGCATGGCTTACACTGACCTCGGGTGCCGTTTTAAATATGTACTAGCAACCTGCCGGGAAGCAGTGGCTTGTGGAAGCCGCTGCTTCGTAAATTCTCCCCCTAGACTCTAAAGCTGGGTACACAATGGGCGACATATCGTCATTCACAGACATATCACGTCAGCTATGCAGCACAGCTGATGCCCAATATATCTACCCATATACTTGCTGCAGGGGCCACCGGTGACTGACATCACAACTAGGCAGGCACATCTAAATGCCCGCCCAGTTGTGACGTCAGTCACGACACATCGGGCCAACGATTGATAAGGGTGTGTGCACTTGCCAATCGTCAGATAGAACAGTGGATCGGCCGCATGGCCGATCCATCATCCTAGTGTGTACCCACCTTAAGCTCTCAATGGCAAGGCCTTCCAGTCTTTGTTCTCGCCCTGCACTATTGCTGTTTGCACTTAATCAGCAGCTCTGAGTATTGCTGTCTGCTCTCCCAGGGCAATGGGTATTTTTAATTTTTTTTACCCCTGTGCTGTCTGTTGAATATATTGTAGTATTTGTGTCTGTTTTACTGTAATTTGCCTGTATAGCAACATGGACACTTGGTGGTGCCATATAAGTAAAAACAATGTGTCAGCAAATGTCTGATTAATATATGTGTTTTCCCTTTAAAAACAATAACACAATTTGTAATGTATTTTCTCCCTTTCCTGGCTAGACAACTGTTTGCAAAAACAATTGATATGCTCTTTAAAAAGATTAGTGTAATAAGTAGGGGTATATGTATCAGTGGCGTAACTAGGGCAGGGCGAGCGGAGCATGGGCCCTGGGCACCGTGGGACCGGCGGCGTGGGGGGCATCGCCGGCCACGGTACCGGCCCGTCCTAGTTAGCCAGTGTAGTGCACTACACATTTACACAGGATCGGCGCTAGGCTTCCCAGCGCCGGTCCTGTGCTGCACAGTCGAGCCCCTTCCCTCCCCCTGAGCACTTGCCCAATAGCGCCAGGAAGAATATAGAAGGCGGGCTCATGCTGTGCATAACACACACATCGCCCCCAGCGCTGGTAGCGATGTGTGTGTTAATCAGCAGCCAATGAGAGTCAGACAGACTCTCATTGACTGCTGCAGTGCCCACTGCAAGAGCTGGCTCCATTCCGGCTCCTGCAGTGGGTAATGGGAGAGATGTCAGGACGTCTGTCCCATAATGCAGAGCGCGCCAGCCTGGGAGGACTGACGTGCGGACGGCGGTGGGAGCCGAAGCGTGGATTCAGGTAAGGATTTTTATTTTACTTATTGCTTAATTTCAGTGTGTATTTGTCGGGGGGGACTATTACTAAGAAGGGGACTACTACTGGGGGCACTGCTTCGGGGGGGGGCTATTACTAAGGAGGGGAATACTACTGGAGGCACTGCTTTGGGGATGGGGACCACTACTGGGGACTACTACTGGGAGGGATACTACTGGGGGCACTGCATTTGCGGGGACCACTACTGGAGATTACTACAGGGGGCACTGCATCAAGGGGGATTCCTACTGGGGGCACTATATAAAGGGCACTGTATAGGGGGGACAATTACTGGGGACTCCTACTGGGGCACTCCATCAAGGGGGACTCCTACTGGGGCACTATATAAGGGGCTTACTACTGGGGGCACTGAAAAGGGAGAACCACTACAGGGGGCACTGCATATGGGGGATCACTACTGGGGGCACTGTATAAGGGGAACTAATAGCGGGCTGCATAAGGGGGACTACTACAGGGGGAACTGTGTAAGGGGCACTGCATATGGGGGATCACTACTGGGGGCACTGTAAAAGGGGCACTACTGGGGGCCTGCATAAGGGGGATCACTCCTGGGGGCACTGTATAAGGGGCACTGCATATGGGGGATCACTACTGGGGGCATTGTATAAGGAGAACTAATGGGGGGCTGCATAAGGGGGACCACTACAGGGGGCACTGTGTAAGGGGCACTGCCTATGGGGGACCACTACTGGGGGCCTGTATAAGGGGAACTAATCAGGGGCTGTATAAGGGGGGCCACTACTGGGGGTACTGTATAAGGGGCACTACTGGGGGCCTGCAAAAGAGGGACCACTATTGTGGGCATTGTATACTGGGGGTACTATATAAGGGGTACTACTGGGGGCCTGCATAAGGGGGACCACTACTAGGGGCACTGCATTGGGGGGACTGTATGAGGGGCACTGCATTAAGGAGCAAATGGAAAGAAATGTTCCCAGTGACAAGAAAGAGGTGTGTCATGTTGACGCGCCCCATTTTTTCAGTGGCCACGCCCATTTTTTGTCGCGCACATAGTGGAGGGGGGCTCCAAATACCCTAGTTACACCACTGATATGTATAAAGCAGTGATTGTTGTAAGTGGCCTTGTGTAATGAACACAAACACTGGTTATGATTGTAGCCTTTTATTAACATGTGTCATGCACAACAACAAACCATTACTGAGGAACAGGAACAAGAACAGAATAACTATTCTGCCTCATCACTAACATAGTTCCGGTGTAATAAACCACCAGTCAAATGTAAAACTAGTACCTCAAACACCATTCACCGCCCATCTTAGCTAAAACAAATATAAGGTACAACTGAGACTATACTATCATATCTTAATTGTAAAATACATATAACATACTGTATAAATGAGATTTCATCACAGAAGATTAAGGCCCTGATTCAGACCCGCTCGCTGCCGGAGGCAGCTCGCAGGTCTGAAGGGCATTTTTTTTTTTCAGGTCCGGCCTTCTGGCCGCTCGCTAAGCTGTGGGTGACCACCCACAGATTTTGTGAGCGGCCAGGTGATGGTCACGATGGTCGTGACCATCTCGACCATCGGGCTTGCGGCGAGACCTTTGTGGTAGGGTCTCGTCTTCCGCAAGCCCCAGTGAGCTTCCGGCTCTAATAGAGCTGGAAGCTCACTACTGACATCACTGGTGATGTCAGTAGGGCCGCCCTCAAATGGCAGGCGTTCCTTCGGGAACGCCTCCGTTTGGCCAGCCACCCCCCCCTCCCCACCTACAGAACGGGGTGAGCTGTCGATGAACATTGACAGCCTCCCCGTTTTGCTGTGAGCCTCGGTGCGCACTGCCTGGCCATCGACCCGCTTGAGAGAGGGTCTGAATCAGGTTCTAAGTCCTTTATGTGGTGATCTACAAACACTGTCAGGATAACACCTCTGGAATCCATGAGGAGTAGGTTCGACCTCTAAAGTTCCCTCCTCAGTAATTGGCAGTATTTAATCTTACAAGTAATCTTCGGCACCAGAAGGAATCCTTTAGAACAGTGGTTCTCAAACTCGGACCTCAGGACCCCGCACAGGTCATGTTTTCCAGGTCACCCAGCAAGTGCACAGGTGTATTCATTACTCACTGATACATTTAAAAAGATCAACAGGTGGTTATAATTATTTGACTTTTGATTCTGTGAAGAGACCTGGAAAACATGCACTGTGTGGGATCCCGAGGACCGAGTTTGAGAATCTGTGCTTTAGAATGTAAGCTCTTACGCACAGGGCACTCTACCCTCTTGTGCTTTTCTTTATTTTCATCTACTCCTTACTCCCCACCATGGCACCTAACACTTGGTTGCTTATGCTGTTGCTATTTGGGTGTTATGGTCGCTAATGCAGCAACGTATATTATCCATGTCCTTGTCCTGCACTGTATTGTATTGTATTATATTGTATTGTAAAACACTCGTCACTTATTTATGTACTTTGTAAGGCGTCGCGCCATATAAACAAACGATAATAATAATAATCTTCTTAGACTTCAAAAGAGGCTGTAAAACATCCTCAACAAGATCTTCCATTTCTGCAGATGTAGGTGTCTCAATTTGCTAAGAAACTGATAAGACTCTTGGCCTGGCTGATGGATCCAATAATCTGGTCAACATAACATCTCCACAACTTGTCTCCACCTGTCTTACATACATCAAAAGCTCAGACTTATGCTGGCCATACACGGGACGATTGATCATACGATTTGGGCAGTTTCTACAGGTTGGACAGACCAATCATTTGAAAATAGTTGTATTTTGAGTCTTCTGCAACCCCGATGCGCATCCCTGCTGTCATCTAGTTGCATCGCAGATCAGATGGTTTTGCAGAGAGAAAATGTAAAAGCAGCGCTAAATGTGTAGAATAAAAAACAATTTAATTTGATTCACAATTAATCTTAAACGGTAATAAACAACTCAGTACTGAGAATAACAATTCATTAAAAGATCATACCAAGCACATGTATAAATATAAATATGCAATTGCATTCATAAAGTCATAAAACTTGACCCCTGTAGGCACTAGGTTTTACAGCATGACCAATTGGACATGTACTGTAGGGAAGTCATATATGGATGGCCAAGTCCAGTGTTAATACAGGTATATTACCAGCCTGAAATCAGGATGTTGAGGAATGTTGAATTAGCGATGGTCTTTATAGATGTTAGAGTCCAACGCAAAGAGTTGAAGCCTCGTGGTGATCAGATGTTGGATAAACGCAAAAAGGTCCCAATTCCAAACGGTGCCCCAAAAGGTTACAGGGTGCTGAGATCCCAAATGAAAAGTGCCAAATATCAGAATATAAATCACCAACGCATTTCACTGCCTCTGAGCAGTGAAACCCGCCTGCAATCCTCTCATAAGGAACACTGCTGTCTGCTGGACTTGGACCCGGGGGGAGGTTGAGAGAAAGCACTGGTAAGCGGCCATAAACTGTATTATACCTCTCAATCTAAAAAGGAAATTGGAACTCTTGCTATATATTAATCCCCAATACACGGATTGTAATATACATCTATAAGAACTGCCTAATGTATGCCTATAGTGTGTTTTTTTTTAATTGAAAGAGGCACGCTACATGAGCTTTTTATTCACTTGTGTGTTTGTTTTGCATTATTTTTGTGGCTTTAATATTGCCTATATGTAGAATGTATGAACACATTGATTTATATACATTGTTATTAACTTGTGTTATTTTATATACTGTATAAATACGCTCTTTTGTATAATATTAGTTATTATAACTATTTAGTCATTTTCACATCCCCTTAGTATTTGATCAAAACTCTTTGATGACCTTCTATCGCTATTCCTATGGCCAAGCTTTTCTTCAAACAAGTACGCTAATTAGTAGACGTGCAGCAACAGTTGCCTCAAACCCCTCCCCCTCTCATTTTCCCCCATCCTCTCCTTCCACTTATTTCTGTCTGTGGGCTGTCATCCCACTTCCCCCCAATTTCTATCCCCTAATATTCTTACTTTTATCTCTTCCTTTTCTCTGCACTTATCCTTTCTCCCCTATAGGACACAAGTGCCTTATACATGGATTTTACTTGTTCTAATCTCATTTTGCATGTCTCATACTTATTACTGTTGCACCACTTGTCTTTTATGGACATATGCGTAGGTCATCCGCCAGCTGTCTCTCATCTATTCAATACAATTTCCTTATAAAAATAATGTAAATGCAAGCTGATTTTCTCTACCAGCTGGAATGTGTATGTAATAATTATACTGGCTTTTACTGTCAGTTGAAAATGGTTTTGCTAAACTCTTTGTTGGTTTGCATTGTTTTTTAAATAGACTTAATCCAGGTGATGATAAAGGCTTTGATATTGCTGCATTTATGATGGAAAACTTGTTTTAGCTTTGTCTTTAAAGACGTCTAATAAGGCATGCAATGAGTCCACACCCAATTGTACAACCTCCTATTTTGCAGCGCAGAATTTAATTATTTATGTATAATGAAGACATAATACATGTCCACAAATCCTTTTAAGTGTCATGTTGGGAGGTTTGTCAGCAACAGATTATTTCTGTATTTGCTAGAATCAGCCCTGGATTAGTTAAAATGACATTTCTGAAAATATAGCAAAACATCTTATTGGGGTCTATTTACTACAATCCGCATATTGAATGCGGATTGTAGTGTGATATTACCGAGCGAATTCGCATTGCGAATTCAGGCAATATCACAGGGATTTACTATAAATCCCTTGCAGGGACAGAGCTTGCGACAAAGCTCTGTCCCTGCGGATCCCATCCGCACTCTAGTCGCTGTATTTTCGGAAAAAATACAGCGACTAAGAGCCCGCCAATGCGCCGACCCACCGTGGCTGCTGCCCCCCACAACACTAAGCCCCGCCCCCCGCAATCGCGGACCCCTGCGACCCCCCCCCACCCTTCATTACACTTACCTGCATCCTCCTGGCCTCCGGTGATCTTCTCTGGGCTTCCCGATCAGGTGATCTCCCATACTGCACTGGGACCCGATCACCTGATGACTGGGCAGCAGTGCACTGTGGGAGACCAGCTGACTGGAGAGGAGCCATCACCGGAGGCCCGATCACCGGTCCCTGGAGTCAGGTAAGTAAAAAAAAATGTTTCCTTTTTTTTTTTTTTTCTTTTACAGTAATCAGCTTGCGGTCTATTTAGACCACATAGCTGATTACTGGTACTGGCTCCCACCTCTGCTCTCCCCGTTAGAGCAGAGTGGGAGCCCGGTAACCGGGGGAGACCCTGGATAACGCCACCTCCAGGTGGCGTTATTATCACAGGGCTTCCCCCGGTAATTTTTTACAATTTATTTTTAGTAACTATAGTCGGATCACATTTCCGATTACAATTATGGGAAATGCGATCTGCTTTACTAAAAATAAGTGATATTTAGGGGTTGGAGTAGAATTTTACTAATTCTACTCCAATTGCCCTGTAGTAACTATAGGTGATACTTTAGTTTAGTAAAAATAATGTTAATAAATAGAGCCCATTGTGTGTTAACGGAAAATAATATATAGCTATACAAAATACACATTTTGGTAACTGGCTATGTATATTGGCATACTGTAATTAATATACATTTTCTTCTCCACAACCACTAATGTCAACTAATGAAATTTTTTTTTTATTATTTTGTCCCAAGATATAGGTCTCAAAGGGGGAGATTCAAATGTTTGACCCGGCGGCTGTCAGTGCCATGTGCCCCACGGAGCAATTCAATTGTTGCTCGAGTCAGAAGCGAACAGTCTGTGGTTTGTGCACCCTAACCTGGACTTTAGATGGGTCTAATGACAAGCGCAGTAATAAATGGGCACCCACAAGCAACTGAATTGCAACATTGTGTGCCCATTAATTAACACAACTTAAAACACTTGCCCACAAAGAGTCAATGGATGATTTGAGAAAGAGTAATAAAGGTGTGTTCTGGGCGCTTATAGGGGGTCATTCAGACCCGTTCGCGAGCAAAGGATGCTCGCAAATGGGTCGATGTTGCCCCACTGCGCAAGCGCACGACGGAGGGAGCTCCATCGTGCGCATGCGCGAGACCTGGATAGCGACGGGCTCTCCGTCGCTCCGGGTCTCGCACCAAAGGGGGCGTGCTATCGATGTTGATTGACAGCATGCCCCCTTTGGTGGGCGTGACTGCCAGACGGAGGCGTTCCCATGGGAACGCCTACCGTCTGAGTCCAGCCCCACTGACATCAGTAATGCGAGCGGCCGGGAGGCCGCTCCAAATTTAGCTGGGACGGCCCTGATTCAGAGCGAGCGCTCTGGTCAGAGCGTTCAGCTCTGAATCAGGCCCATAGTGCAGACGTGATGTATGTATGATTGGTCAGTTTCCCTTTATAAAGTGCAGGATATCAGAATTGAGAGTATAAAAGAAGTGGCAGCTACACAGCCATGTAGGGATTGGTTTAGGTTATTGTTAATCTGAATAACATTATTTATGCAGGAGAGGAATGGCTGTTTGTTTCTTGAAAATTAAACATGTTTAAAGGATCCACCATTTTAATTGAGGCAGATAAACAATAGAAATGTCACTGATAAAACTGGTGTTCATTCACATTTTTATGCTGATCTTCTGGTTTTGCTACTAAAAAACTTTGGCTAGACCTGCCGGAAATTTGCAGGCTATTATATTTACTCCTGATTTATTTTGCTCATGCTTCCTGTTCCTACTGTATACAGTATATTACAGATCAGTGGTAGGGTTTGCTAAAATCCCGAACACACAAAACTTTGGTGTTCTGAGCTGAAGCAAGTCCTGACTCTGATCAATTTAGGGTACCGAGTAGAACCAAGGCCCTGATTCAGAGGCGCTCGCAAAAAGCGAGCGCTCGTGCTGAATCTGGGCGCCCGCATTTTGTATTTAAACCCAGCCTCCTGGCCGCTCGCTAAACTGTGGGTGACCACCCACAGCTTTTACGAGCGGCCAGGTGATGGTCACGACCATCGGGCTTGCGACGAGACCCTTGTGGTAGGGTCTTGTCTGCCGCAAGCCCCAGTGAGCTTCTTGCTCAAATAGAGCAAGAAGCTCACTACTGACATCAGGAGTGATGTCAGTAGGGTCGCCCACAAACAGCAGGCGTTCCTCCATTTGACCAGCCACCCCCCCTTCCTGTCTTCAAAACGGGGCGAGCCGTCGATTAACATCAACAGCTGCCCCGTTTATAGTGAGCCCCAGAGCAAGTGAATTTCTCACTTGCTCCTGGGCTCACGCACGCACATTGCGCACGCTGCGCGTGCACAGTGCCCTACCATCGACCCGCTTGCGAGCAGGTCTGAATGAGGCCCCAAGTCCTGACTCGGCTCTACTCGCCAAGTTTGGAACTTGGATCTAAAAGACGGATTTGGATTGCATTTAAGTCCTTCCTTCGTGATTTCAGGTGCTATGAGGTGGTCAAAATTGGCTGGAAATGACTGGAAATTAATGTTACTGATGTTAATTAAGCTGCAGGTGCAAAAACGGATCTAAATTAACATGATTTGATTTGTTTTTTTTTACTTTTTAAGAAAGCCAAAACCAAAACCGAACCAAATCAGTTGAGGGGTGGTTTTGCCAAAACCAAAACACGACAATTTAGAATCAAAACCAAAACACTGGAGTCTGCGCACAGTATATCAATATTATTTTCTCTTTCAGATTTACTTACACTTTGCCTCCATTTAAATTCTTTGTCCTAAATTTTTTCCTTTGCCCCCTTTCCTCGTTTTTCACTGGTAGGCTGGAATATCACAATTGGGCATTTGCTGGATTTTGTTTTGTTTGCTTTGACGGAGTTTTACATATTACTATGATATAATGCTGTGTTAGAACAGTTTTAAGGAAGTGATAGTTTGTGTAACATCTGTCACATTTCCATTGTGAAAGCTTCTGCTACTTCCCCATAACGAATTGTTTTTTAAATAATTTCTACCACATTTGCTCTCTTCTCTCTCTATCATGACAAAATAATCTACCAATATAAGGGGAATCTAGGAATGTGCGCCGGACCATTTTTGCTGGATTTGGATTTGGTTCTGATTCGTCATCCGGCTTTGGATTTGCCAAACCTGCCGTGACTGGCTTGGGATTTGGATTTTTTTACAAAATTGACAAAAAAAGCTAAATATCACATAATTTGGGATTTTTTTTGTTCCTAGAGTATTATTAACCTCAATAACATTAATTTACAGTCAATTTAGACCACTTCATAGTTGTACCCCATATACAGTGCCCCAAGTAGTAGTCCCCCCCATTGCTGCATTGCCCCAGTAGTAGTCCCCCCTATGCTGCCTTGCCCCAAGCAGTAGTCCCCCTTATGCTGCTTTGCCCCAAGTAGTAGTCCCCCTTATGCTGCTATGCCCCCAGTAGTAGTCCCCACTATGCTGCATTGCCCCCAGTAGTAGTCCCCCTATGCTGCATTGCCCCCAGTAGTAGTCCCCCCTATGCTGCATTGCCCCCAGTAGTAGTCCCCCTTGTGCTGCATAGCCCCCAGTAGTAGTCCCCCTTGTGCTGCATTGCCCCAAGTAGTAGTCCCCCTTGTACTGCATTGCCCCAAGTAGTAGTCCCCCCTAAGCCGCACTGCCCCCAGTACTAGTCCCCCCTATGCTGCATTGCCCCCGTAGTGGTCTCCCCTATACTGCATTGCCTCCAGTAGTAGTCCCCCCTATGCTGCATTGCCCCCAGTAGTAGTCCCTCCTATGCTGCATTGCCCCCCAACAGTAGTCCCCATTATGCTGCATTGCCCCCAGTAGTAGTCCCCATTATGCTGCATTGCCCCCAGTAGTAGTCCCCATTATGCTGCATTGCCCTGAGTAGTAGCCCCTCCTATGCTGCTTTGCCCCCAGTAGTAGTCCCTCTTATGCTGCAATGCCTCCAGTAGTAGTCCCCCCTATGCTGCACTGCTCCAGTAGTAGTCCCTCTTATGCTGCATTGCCTCCAGTAGTAGTCCTCCTTACACTGCATTGCCTCCAGTAGTAGTCCCCCTTATGCCGCATTGCCCCCAGTACTAGTCCCCCCTATGCTGCATTGCCCCCGTAGTAGTCTCCCCCTTGCTGCATTGCCTCCAGTAGTAGTCCTCCCTATGCTGCATTGCCCCCAGTAGTAGTCCCCCCTATGCTGCATTGCCCCCCAGCAGTAGTCCCCATTATGCTGCATTGCCCCCAGTAGTAGTCCCTCCTATGCTGCATTGCCCCCAGTAGTAGTCCCTCTTATGCTGCATTGCCTCCAGTAGTAGTCCCACCTATGCTGCACTGCTCCAGTAGTAGTCCCTCTTATGCTGCATTGCCCCCAGTAGTAGTCCCCCTTACACTGCATTGCCCCCAGTAGTAGTCCCCCTTATGCCGCATTGCCCCCAGTAGTAGCCCCCCTATGCTGCATTGCCGCTGCTGGCAGCTGTGTGTTTGTTACTGTGTAGGGCCCTGACGTTGGATTCTCTCGGGAGGGTCCGAAGTCAGGAGGATGACGTTCGGATCCTCGCGAGGTTCCGAGTCAGGAGGGGGAACACCCAAACAACGTTCGGGTGGACTCGGATCCCCAATGTTCGGAGCAGGTCGGATTCCACAGAATCCGAACCGCTCATCCCTAGGGGAATCATAATGGCTCCTGGCCGTCTTCGTTGCATATGCACAATTTTAGGAAGAGAACACAAACTTTTCCTCGCTTAGTAAGTATCCATCACACTTTGCCGTCATATCTGGTTTAATAACTAACACTAAAGGTGCCACTAGAGAAATCTCTGATTTAATAAATTTTGAAGAAGCGGTAATAATAACCCCTCTGTTTAAGGGAAAATGCCGAAAAAAGAGCTTATCACCACTTCATACGTTTGACCCTAAACCCTCATATTATTCCATGGCCTTTTAGTTTATTTAAACTGCATTATAGCTAAATAAATGCTGCCATATACTGTATTTGTACTAAAGAAAGTTGTATTTCGGCTCTTAAAATGGACACATACTGTGCAGGTAAGTGAACGCTGTCTAAACACTAATTTATAAATACAGTGATTTTAAAAATTGTCAAATAACCTACATAACCAAATTCAAATCACATCAATATTAATTTGCATACAAATGAATAAAGAAAAAGTTTAATGACAATCAGCGCCATATTTAGGATCAGCGGCTTATTTCACCTTAGCCAGATGATGCTGGTTTGTTTGGTTATAGCCTCAGTTGTTATATGTTACAGCCCATTCAAATTAGACACAAGTCTAAGAAAATTTACAGTTTGATTTTTTTTTTTTATTTGATGACAGGGTCGCAACTAGTGGGGGAAGGGGGGGGTCCCCTGGTTGATGGAGAGAGGGGGAGTGCAAATGATAAAATTGGATTTGCAGAGAAGAGTGGGGGCGAGCAGAAGGAATAAGCATCAATCTCTGGTCTTTTAAAAAGATCATTGTTCATACTGTACATGTGATTTTTGGAACAACTCTGGAGACACAATGTATTAATAGAATCAATCCAAAAATGCCAATGCAGCAGCAGCAATAAACTTACCTGATCCCCAGCGTATTCCACATCACTGTGCAGGCACTATTATCCTCCTTTTCTTTCTTTTTTAACTGTGCATGCACAATTTTCCCGGCCTTCTAATCGCGTATGCGCTAAAATAATATTGAATACGGAGAAGATGAAAATTATTCCCTAAACTAAATACAGATATGGCGAGGCCATATTGATCTGAAAGATAGATACAGGACCACCGATTGCCCATCTTTAGTGAGCAGAGAGGACAGTCAGCTGTACACAGTCTGCCCCTCCCAGTGGACGTGTGCTGCATGGCCCATGTCGGTCTCACATAGCCCTCCTCCTAACTGACAGCAGCCTCAGCGGGACCTGCCCTACCGGCTGCTGCTTCCTGATTCCCTGAACACTGCTGTGTGGATGCAACAGGAGAGGAATAGAAGAGAATAGATAAATAAGGTAGGGTATAGATAAGGAAGATTATAATGTAGGAAATAGTAAGAATAAGGTAAGTAATTAATTACTTAACAGGGTTAATTAAGATGAAGGGTTTTTATGATTCTGTGGGAGGCAATTAGGGGGTTCCTGTACATAAATGTAATTATTTGATGAGATAGGGGCTAATTAATAATGGGGTTACATACAGTCAGGTGCATAAATATTGGGACATTGACAGAATTTTCATATTTTGGCCTCTATTCACACCACAATGGCTTTGAAATGAAACAAACAAGATGTGCTTTAACTGCAGACTTTCAGATTTAATTTGAGGGTAATTACATCCAAATCAGGTGAACGGTGTAAGAATTACAACGGTTTCTATATGTGCCTCCCACTTTTTAAGGGGCCAAAAGTAATGGGACAAACTAAACAATACTAAATCTAACTTTCACTTTTTAATACTTTGTTGCAAATCCTTTGCAGGCAATTACAGCCTGAAGTCTGGAACGCGTAGATATCACCAGACGCTGGGTTTCATCCCTGGTGACGCTCTGCCAGGCCTCTACTGCAAATGTCTTCAGTTCCTGCTTGTTCTTGGGGCATTTTCCCTTCAGTTTTGTTTTCATCAAGTGAAATGCATGCTCAATCGGATTCAGGTCAGGGGATTGACTTGGCCATTGCATAACATTCCACTTTTTAGCCTTAAAAAACTCTTTGTCTGCTTGTGCAGTATGCTTCGGGTCATTGTGCATCTGCACTGTGAAGCACCGTCCAATGAGTTCTGAAGCATTTGACTGAATATGAGCATATAATATTGCCCGAAACACTTCAGAATTCATTCTGCTGCTTTTGTCAGCAGTCACATCATCAATAAATACAAGGGAACCAGTTCCATTGGCAGCCATACATGCCCACGCCATGACACTACCACCACCATGCTTCACTGATGAGGTGGTATGTTTTGGATCATGAGCAGTTCCTTTCCTTCTCCATACTCTTCTCTTCCCATCACTCTGGTAGAAGTTGATCTTTGTCTCATCTGTCCATAGGATGTTGTTCCAGAACTGTAATGGCTTTTTTAGATGTTGTTTGGCAAACTCTAATCTGGTCTTCCTGTTTTTGTGGCTCACCAATGGTTTACATCTTGTGGTAAACCCTCTATATTCACTCTTGTGAAGTCTTCTCTTGATTGTTGACTTTGACACATATACACCTACCTCCTGGAGAGTGTTCTTGATTTGGCCAACTGTTGTGAAGGGGTTTTTCTTCACCAGGGAAATAATTATTCTGTCATCCACCACAGTTGTTTTCCATGGTCTTCCGGGTCTTTTGGTGTTGCTGAGCTCTCCAATGCGTTCTCTCTTTTTAAGAATGTTCCAAACAGTTGATTTGGCCACACCTAATGTTTTTGCTATCTCTCTGATGGGTTTGTTTTGATTTTTCAGCCTAATGATGGCTTGCTTCACTGATAGTGACAGCTCTTTGGATCTCATATTGAGAGTCGACGGCAACTGATTCCAAAAGCAAATGTCACACCTAGAATCAACTCCAGACCTTTTACCTGCTTAATTGATAATTAAATAACGAGGGAATAGCCCACACCTGTCCATGAAATAGCTTTTGAGTTGATAGTCCCATTACTTTTGGCCCCTTAAAAAGTGGGAGGCACATATAGAAACCGTTGTAATTCCTACACCGTTCACCTGATTTGGATGTAATTACCCTCAAATTAAATCTGAAAGTCTGCAGTTAAAGCACATCTTGTTTGTTTCATTTCAAAGCCATTGTGGTGGTGAATAGAGGCCAAAATATGAAAATTCTCTCAATGTCCCAATATTTATGCACCTGACTGTAGGTAATTATTGTAAAGGGAATAATTATATTACATTGAATAGGTTGTTACAAAGATGCTGAAGCTCTTAATAGTTAATTAGGAAGTGTTAATTAATGTAAGGTCACTGATTGTCTCTGTATTATATGGCAGTCGCTGTGATGTTCTAAGCATTATATGGTGGTCACTGCAAAACACTCAGTATTATATAACAGTCACTTATACTCTGTGCATTATATGGCAGTCACTATGATGCTCCCTAATACACTATGTATTATATGGTAGTCACTGTGACATTCTCTGCATTATATGGTAATCACTACAATGCTCTCTGTATTATATTGTGGTCAAGGACACTCTTTGTATTATATGGAGGCCACTGTGATGTTATCTGCATTATATGGTGGGCACGGTAATGCTCTCTATAGTATATGATATTCATGGATACTCTCTGAATTTTATGGAGGTCACTGTGATGTTCTCTACAATATATGGAGGTCACTGTGATGCTCTCGATCTTATATGATGGGCACTGCAATGTTCTCTGAATAATATTGTGGTCACTGTGATGCTCTGTATACTGTATGGGAGCCACTGTGATGTTCTCTGCATTATATGGTGGCCATATAGGTAGAGGGTGAATACTACAGAACTGGGGCAGGGCCACACCAAGGGCAGTAAGCTGCACAGAAAGAGAGCTAATAGAGGCATGCCTCTAAATATGGGGGCCGTGCCTTGAGCACTGATGGATACCTTCGATGGGTCATGTGACCAGGAAGTGCACTGCAGTGTTTAGAGATCTGAGCAGAGTCAGCAGCAGCAAGAGAAGACACAGCGATGCAGTCACTGTAGTGAGGGAAGATGAGTAGGGGATGAGAAAGGCTCCCATCTCCATGCATGCCTCCCCAGCCATTGATGCCGCATGTCACTGAAGCAGAAATATTGGCGCCCGAATGGAGCAACTACTTTATTGCTCCATTGGGTGTCCATGAGTTAAGACGTCCAAAAAAAACAATTGATTTCCCCCCAATAGCTCTGATCCTGTCTGTTTACCCTTCCAGTGCACTGGATAACTGTCTGCTATTGTTGTTTTCTATCACACAGTTATATAGATATCTTACCAGGGCAGGACCGAATTAACAATTGGACGGGTGGAGCTGCAGCTCCAGCTCCTCCCATTCACCTTCCGGATGGCAGATCCAAAGCCCCGTTAATCACCCCTTCATCCTTCCCCCCATCAGGGGCCGCCTGAAGCTCTGCCTCCATGCAGTCTAAAGGTCTGCAAGGCCATGCTAAGCTCCACCCATTGGTATGTCTACTGTTGTGTCCCACGAGTTGAACCAAAGCTCTGGTCATCCGGCCCACTCACCCCCTACAGCATATCCAACCACCTTTTAACTGTGAGTTGATAGAAATTGAGAGAAAGAGATAAATGCTTCCCAATACCAATTAGGGCTGTACTGTGTCCTCATGTATCATGTTGGGTCCACATTGAGCCTCATTGTTTCCTCTTGTACTGTAAAGGGCCCCTATAGAGCAGCATTGTGTTCAACCTTTGTCTCTTGTACTGTATAGTGCAGTCCAGGTATATTATCGCTCATTATACCCCCTGTACTGTATATAACAGTTTATAGATTCTCCATTATATTTCAGAACTATACAGTCACTGCAATGTTCTCTGGCCCTGATTCAGAGCCGGACGCTCTTTCAGAGCGCTTACTCTGAATCAGGGCATTTTTTATTTTTTGAGACCACCCACAGCTTTTGCAAGCGGCCAGGTGATAGTCGTGACCAATGGGCTTGCGACGAGACCCTTGTGGTAATGTCTCGTTCCAGCAAGCCCCAGTGAGCTTCCTGCTCTAATAGAGCAGGAAGCTCAACTACTGACATCACGAGTGATGTCAGTAAGGCCACCCTCAAACGGCAGGTGGTCCTTCGGGAACGCCTCTGTTTGGCCAGCCACCCCCCTCCCCACCTACAAAACAGGGCGAGCTGTCGATCAACATCAACAGCTGGCCAGTTTTGTTGCGAGCCCCGGAGCGAGTGATTTCTCGCTCGCTCCAGGGAAAGCATACGCAGTGCATGTGCACTGCCATCGACCTGGCCATCGACCCACTTGCGAGCGGGTCTGAATCAGGCCTTCTGGGTGATATGTCAATCACTGCAATGGTCGCTGTACAATATGTCAGTCATTGCGATGCTCTCTGTATGGTATGTTGGTCACTGCGATGCTCTCTGTATGATATATCAGTCGATCACTGCGATACGATCTATGCAATATGTCAGTTGCTGCAATGCGCTCTGCAATATATGTTGGTCACTGCGATGCTCTCTGCAATATATGTTGGTCACTGCGATGCTCTGTGATGAGTAAGGTAGTGTAGTACAGTCAGCAATGCTCCATTGAAAAGTGTAGATACCTCAGAATCATAGAATAAATGCAGCAGGCGCTGGCAGCTTTATGTAACTGTACCTGCATGTGGCTTGCAGGGTGCCTGGAATGGCACTCTGCATCCACTAGTACTACTACAGAGCTACATCAGCATCAAGGGCCCTACTTACCGAAGTCAGCGGCGTTGCAGGCAACCCCGCCCCCTAGACATGACGTAATTATGTCACGGGTGTAGGGAGCTGGGCCGGCACAAGGTTAAGTGCCGCCTTGTTATGATACTGCACACAAGCTCGGCCCCCTACCTCATCACTAGTCACACCAATAGGCCCTTTATAAATTTCAGCTCCAGGCCCATGTGGACATTAATCTGGCACTGCACCATGGGCATAACTACCATAGGTGCAAGGGGTGCAGCTTCCTTGTCAAAGGTACATGTGTTATATACATTCATCACCATTGGGTGGTACATAAGGACTCTTACATACTTTTGCTATGGGGACTTCAAATACCTAGTTACGCCCCTGTATCCCACTGTGTGATTTTTCTCCATGTATCATGTACTGTCTGTTTGAACTTATTGTATTGTTTGTCTATTTTATTGTAATTTCCATATAAGGCACTACAATCAATTTGTGACTATAGATAAATAATAATAATTTTATAAAAAATAATCAAGCTTGTCCACAGTACATGTGAGGGGACCCATTTCTTATCCGATCTGCTGCTATCATCTTCCCTATTCCCAAGATCTAAGATGTTATTACTATTACAACCTTCCCAAAGGTTACAACCCTGACTCCGGGCAGGTGAAAAAAACTCAGATAGTGCGGACTTCCTGTCAGCGGCAAAGCACACGCTGATGTGTGCTGGGCTGCACAGGGATGAGGCACAGTAGATTGCTGCAGTTGAGCAGCAGCAGCCTTCTCTCGTCTGCGGTGTGCGATCACACTGATCGCGGCCCCCCTGGATCTGCCCCCTGCAGAGCCCTCCTCCTCAATCGCGGCCTGTTTCCGAGTCTTCAGAGCTAATTGAATTAGCCCAGGGAATCAATTAGCTGGCTGTAAAATACCACGGCTAATTGAATCCCCCCCCCCCTTATGTGTTCTTGGTACTCCGTCATATCTGTTCTGACCATAATCTACTCTATACAATGTTTCCCCGTTTATACAATAAAACCTAAAAAGATTATTTGCAGAAAAAAAAGACTTATGTATGTAGTGTGTAATTATGGAATGTTTAATTTGTGAAAATAGAAGATCATTGCAACACTAAAAAAATTTCCCTTCTTATCCATAGATGCTGCAGACAAGGAACTCCCTCTCACCTCAAAAAGGAAGAGAACCCAGACATATGGTTTACCACAAATCATGTATCCAACACTGGCATCTGACTCTCTGTCTCCTGTTCATTATTGCTGCCATTATCTTTTGGTGTAATTCAAGGAGTTTCTGATTTGTTGTGGCCTACTGTAACAAATGCCTTACTCAATCAGGGGCATATTCATTATTATTGGGACTTGGTCCTGATAAAAATAATTTCTTATCACCGCTTATCATGTAAATTTGAAATGCAGCATCGCCCTAATAGGAGCCTGTTCCTGCGATGTGTAAAAGTGATCACTAATGCACTCACTTAAGATCTGGGTTTGGGACTTGGCCATATTGTACATGTGTGGTCATAAGACCATACATGCACAAGTACATTTTGTTATGTGCATCCAATAGGTTACAATGGCCAACACCATCTGAAGATAGCATGAGCTACCGGGCCAAAGTTCCAGGAATGCTTCGTATTCCAGAGCTTGGTGAATTCAGCATTTTAGCAGCCCACTTAGAAACCTATGTATCTGCTTTTGTGGTCAAAACTGAGGATCACAGTAAATATCTTCAATATTTGCTGCAGTCCCTGTACTTACATCTGGTTCGTACTTAATACCAGCGGGTATTCCCCATTTTTTAATGGGATGTTCCTCAAATATTTTTATAAATACAGTATGCCCCTAAGGTGCCTATTCTTTATCACTTGTGGCGAGTTGGATACTTAATTATCGGGGCAACACAGCCCCCCGATATAATGAATAGGCCCCTAAATGAGACGCTCAATGAACTAAGTGAGACAATCCGGGAAATAGAAGGTCTGAACCAGAAGCTACCCTTCTTGCTGTAGAGGGGACAGTTAAATAAAAGGTGAATTTGACAAACTAGGTAGTGAAGTGGCAAATGTGTTGCAGTGGATGTAGTTAAGATCCCGGTACTCAGGATGCCGGTGCTCAGAATGCTGGCACCGGAATCCCGACACCAGTCAGAATCCCAGTGCCAGCATCCCGACCCCTGATATCCAATGTTAAGTATTGGGGTTAGGGGGAGGGATAGGGTTAGGTTAGGCACTAGAGGGAGGGTTAAGGATAGGCTGCGGGGGGAGGGAGGGTTAAGGCTAGGCTATGGGGGAGTTAAGTTTAGGCTGTGGGGAGGGAGAGTAATCACCAGTAGCTGTCGGCATTTCTAACCCAGTCAGGATGCCAGCGTTGGGATTCTGAGCACCGAGATGCAGAGCACCATGTAGCAGTAGCCAGTGCCAGGATAATAACTTTCTACTTAATAAAATTGTAGCATACTGTACAGTACAAAAAATGGACATACAGTTAGGTCCATAAATATTGGGACATTGTCAGAATTTTCATATTTTGGCCTCTATTCACCACCACAATGGCTTTGAAATTAAACAAACAAGATGTGCTTTAACTGCAGACTTTCACATTTAATTTGAGGGTAATTACATCCAAATCAGGTGAATGGTGTAGAAATTACAACGGTTTCTATATGTGCCTCCCACTTTTTAAGGGGCCAAAAGTAATGGGACTATCACCTCAAAAGCTATTTCATGGACAGGTGTGGGCTATTCCCTCATTATTTCATTATCAATTAAGCAGGTAAAAGGTCTGGAGTTGATTCTAGGTGTGACATTTGCATTTGGAATCAGTTGCTGTTGACTCTCAATATGAGATCCAAAGAGCTGTCACTATCAGTGAAGCAAGCCATCATTAGGCTGAAAAATCAAAACAAACCCAGGAGGTAGATGATTGTTGACTTTGACACATATACAAGAGAAGACTTCACAAGAGTGAATATAGAGGGTTCACCACAAGATGTAAACCATTGGTGAGCCTCAAAAACAGGAAGACCAGATTAGAGTTTGCCAAACAACATCTAAAAAAGCCATTACAGTTCTGGAACAACATCCTATGGACGGATGAGACAAAGATCAACTTGTACTAGAGTGATGGGAAGAGAAGAGTATGGAGAAGGAAAGGAACTGTTCATGATCCAAAACATACCACCTCATCAGTGAAGCATGGTGGTGGTAGTGTCATGGCGTGGGCATGTATGGCTGCCAATGGAACTGGTTCCCTTGTATTTATTGATGATGTGACTGCTGACAAAAGCAGCAGAATGAATTCTGAAGTGTTTCGGGCAATATTATATGCTCATATTCAGTCAAATGCTTCAGAACTCATTGGACGGTGCTTCATAGTGAAGATGAACAATGACCCGAAGCATACTGCAAAAGCAACCAAAGACTTTTTTAAGGCTAAAAAATGGAATGTTATGCAATGGCCAAGTCAATCTCCTGACCTGAATCCGATTGAGCATGCATTTCACTTGATGAAGACAAAACTGAAGGGAAAATGCCCCAAGAACAAGCAGGAACTGAAGACATTTGCAGTAGAGGCCTGGCAGAGCATCACCAGGGATGAAACCCAGCGTCTGGTGATGTCTATGCGTTCCAGACTTCAGACTGTAATTGCCTGCAAAGGATTTGCAACAAAGTATTAAAAAGTGAAAGTTAGATTTAGGATTGTTTAGTTTGTCCCATTACTTTTGGCCCCTTAAAAAGTGGGAGGCACATATAGAAACCATTGTAATTCCTACACCATTCACCTGATTTGGATGTCATTACCCTCAAATTAAATGTGAAAGTCTGCAGTTAAAGCACATCTTGTTTGTTTAATTTCAAAGCCATTGTGGTGGTGAATAGAGGCCAAAATCTGGAAAATTCTGACAATATCCCAATATTTATGGACCTGACTGTATATTTAATACTGCAAAAGTCAAGTTACAGTATAACGTACCATGACATCGGGTTCTGTTCTGTGAAACTAAGAGAAAGACATAAAACTTGGTAGGGGTCAGAGACAATGTTACCTGTAATATGAATGGGATGCAGTCAAAATTTAGATGGTCAAAACTTAGACAATCAAATGTCAATATGATAAAGAATTTGACAACCAAAAGGTCGACATGGTAATAGGGTGTGCACCATCGGCACTACTGTGTGGCAGTATGTGCATGACTGGCACTATTGTGTGGCATTGTGTGCATAAAAAGTACTACTCTGTGGCATTACATGTATAAAGAGTACTACTGTGTGGCATTATGTGAATAAAGGGCACTACTACTGTGTGACATAATATGTATAAGGGGCACTACTGTGTAGTATAATGTGTATAAGGGGCACTACTACAGTGTGTCATAAGGTGTATAAGGGGCACTACTACTGTGTGGCATAATGTGTATAAGGGGCACTACTACTGTGTGGCATAATGTGTATAAGAGGCACTACTACTGTGTGGCATAATGTGTATGAGGCACTACTACTGTGTGGCATAATGTATATAAGGGGTACCACTGTGTGGCATAAATTTATGCAAAGGGGATACTAAAGTGTGGTATAATGTGTAAGGAGCACTACTACTGTGTGACAATGTGTATAAGGCACACTGTGTGGCATAATGTGTATAAGAGGTACTACTGTGAGGCATAATCTATACAAAGGGCACTGTGTGGAATAAAGTGCATAAGGGGTACTACTACTGCATGGCAATAATGTGTATAAGGGGTAATACTGTGTGGCATAATGTGTATATTGGGCACTGTGGCATAATGAGTATAAGGGGCACTACTACTGTGTGTCAAGTTGTATAAGGTGCACTACTGTGTGGCATAATGTGTATATGGGGCACTACTATGGTGTGGCATAATGTATGTAAGGGGCACTACTACTGTGTGGCATAATGAGTATAATGGGTACCACTGTGTGGCATAAATTTATGTATAGGGGATACTAATGTGTGACATAATGTGTATAAGGCACACTACTACTGTGTGACATAATGTGAATAAGGGGCACTTCTGTGGGGTGTAATGTGTATAAGGGACACTACTGTGTGGCATAATGTGTATAAGGGTTATACTACTGTGTGGCATAATCTATATAAGGGCAACTGTGTGGAATAACGTGCATAAGGGCTACTACTACTATGGGGCATAATGTGTATAAGGTGTAATATTGTGTGGCATAATGTGTATAAGGGGTAATATTGTGTGGCATAATGTGTATAAGGGGTATTATGGCATAATGTGTATATTGGGTATTATGGCATAATGTGTATAAGGGGCACTACTACTGTGTGGCATAATGTGTAACAGTGGTATTACTGTGTGGCGGAACGGGAATAAGTGGCACTACTTGCATAAACTAAATAAGGGGCACTAATGTATGATGTAATGTGAATAAGAGACATTCCTGTTTGGTGTAATGGGAATAAGAGGCACTACTGTTTCGTGTAATGGGAATAAGGGGCGCTGCTGTGTGGCGTAATGTGAATTGGGGGCATTATTGTGTGATATGTGAATTGTTGGCACTATTGTGTAGCATTGTGTGTATTGGGAGCACTATATTATTGTACATATAATGTAACATTAATTCTATTAATGCTATATCAGACCTTCCAACATGACCAGTTCCATCAGGTACAAAATGTTCTGCTCCTGGACTTCCCTCTTAATGTATGATTGCAGCCAGTTGTGTTGAAACATCATTCTCATCAATTAACTAGTTTAACACAGGTGACTGTGTTCATTAATTAGGTGGGAAGTCCAGGAGCAGAGCATTGTGTATCTGATGGAAGGGGTCATGTTGGAGGGTCTGCTATATTACTGATGTATAACTGTATACATGTGTCCAAAATTTTGCCCTCCAAAATTAAACTGTGCCCTCCTCAGTGGTCAGCACCCTGCCCAAGAAAATTCTATTATGTACTATGCCTAAAGCATACTGTTGCATCTGGGCCCACCACTGTATAGTGAGATACCCAAACCTGATTTCTTCTTTAGCTTTTTACATAAATATTATTTTTGCAATATTATTTATTATGCAAGTGTTCTTGGAAGACACCAGAAAGTATTCTTGCTCTATAGTTACTATTAACCTATTTCACCAAGCAAGTCAGTCTAAAGCTAGAGAGGAATAGAAGAATGATAAGGTTGGTAGATGGCAATGAGGGATAGTGCATATCATTTGGCTGTCACTTTTGTATCATTGTCTTCACCTTTTGTATAATCATAATATTCACTTACAATTTGGTATTAAAACTCTAATAACATTGAATCAATGACCACTTTGTATGGAAGGGCAGGTCCTATACTTGTTTTCGGTCTGACTGAAAAACTTACTGGAATGACTGTAGATACTTTGAACCAGAGGTTAATTGATGGCAGCAGGGGCAGAACTATGGGAGACAATGGAGGCACATGCTGCCGGGCTCCAGCTCTGAAGGGGCACCTCCTCCATTGTCCACAACATATTCACCCCACTTAGGGCTTTAACTATGTACCTGGAGTGTACCGTCACAGCCGCCCAATATATTGAACCCCTTCCCGGCACCTGAGAAGCCACCATACACTAGTGGAGAGCTCTATGTCACACGATCAGCTGCTGCCTTCATCTATCTATAGCATGTCTGCATGCGAATTACTACATTACAGTGTCAGCGGGTGTGACAGGGGGGGGCACCAAATTATAACTTGCCTCCGGGCATCTGGGATGAACTTACGCCACTGGATGGCAGCATAGATCAGCACAACCCATTCTAATTTCGAACACAGAAATTATTGGCGTGTTGATAAATATTGTAGAAAATGGATCAATAAGACATCTGTAGCTCTCTATTTGTAAATGCTAGCAATATTGGCAACATTATTATAAGTGATTTAGAATTCTAGGATACTAATGTAGGGTTGGGCTCAATTGCACCCCACATTGCCATCTTAAAATGTGTTTACTAAATAAACACATCTAGCAAGTCAAAAGTGTTTTTATATATATATATATATATATATATATACATACATACATACATACACACACACACACACACACACACACACACAATAGTGTTAATATCTTAACCATACTCTTAATGTTAGAGGGGATATATCAAAGCTTGTATCATTTATCAAGTGCATCCTATAAAATGCTAGCTAGAAGATGATTAGTTGCTATGAACAACTTCTCCAATTGTCCATTTCTCCATTCTTTAGAAACTTTGATACATCTCCCCTTGTGTGTCTCATCCAGGGTTGGTACAGGGCCCTGTACCAGCCTCGGCCCTTAAAACTGTGACATCGCAGTCAGGGCCGTAGCTAGGGTAGTGCGGCCGGTGCCATTGCACAGGGCACCACAGGTCAGGGGGTGCTGTTTGAGCCTGTAAAATTTCTGTTTATTATCATTCTTGCTTGTAGCTTCCTCTTATTTCATCCCCAGCATCTCCTGGCCTCTCCTATCTCTTCCCTGGCCCTTCCCCATGAAGCCATGTCCCTTTGAAAAATGAGGGGGGCGCCAATGCTCTTTCTGGCACAGGGCCCCAAAAGTCTAGTTACAGCTCTGATCGCAGTTACCTGGTCTCCACCTGCTCCTAGCTACAAATAATATATAGAGAGTAACCTTAATGATCTAATGCTTCCTCAAAGACTGGGTTATGGAGCATATATGAACTAGACTAATCAAGGACTACTTAATTTACAAAAGAAGTACAGTGCTTGGTTACAGAATTGTTTTAAAGAAAAAGGATTAAAGATTACATATAGAAAAGTGTTGCAATTTCAAATAAAATGGAATAAACTTAAAGAATATAACAAGCAGATTATCCTGGCTGGGAGGATAGGCAAGTATAAACTTTAACTTAGAATTGATCCCCCAAATCCTGAAATAGAACAAAAGACTCCCATACCATTTATCACCTACCCCCACCCCATAGATGATGTCATGACCAAGTCTCTTATGACTGGCTAACCAGTTAATTAAATCAAGATCCATACTAGGATTGCCCTCAACATTTTTAACTTAAGTACAAATAACTACATAATTTCTCCAGTGTAATAGCTACATGAAAGATGGTATGATCTCATTATTCTCTGTTACAGTATTTAAGCTGTCAAATGAATGTAAATACAACATTGCTATGAGGTGTGATTGGTTAGATACCTAATTTCTCTTAAATCATAAATCCTAGGTATGCTCAAATCACACTAGGGGGTTTATTTACGAAGTGTCGCGTTGTAAAACCTGACTCTTCTGTTCTTGTTTCTGCCCAATATTTAAAAGAGTAGTACCTTTAAAAGACTGTCCTTTTAAATGTCGGGCAGAAACACAAACATAAGTGTCGAGTTTTACAAACTGACCATTCATAAATTAACCCCTAGCTGTCACAGAAATATAAATTTCTAGTCAGAAATAGATATAATGATGATGCTTTGATCTCTGCTCATAGGTCCTGCTTCAGAGATGGACTTTGTATGTAGCGGTTTTGCGATAACTTGATAATTATGCAGGAAGTGTCTAGTGTAAAAAGATGCTTCTGGCATAGCATATCCAAAAGCTGCGTACAAAGCTGCATTAACATTGGTCATCTGAGTAACCCTCAGTAAACTTAGGGTAGCCAATGTTTTTACACTGCTGAGCCCAGAAAAGCTGTGTTGGAAGACGTAGGCACTGGCCTTGGCACTCCAAGAAATGGAGGCGACTTGCCACCGTTTTCGAGAAAGCTGTCTGTCACCACCCAGTCCCCGCTCCCCCATGTCAATCATGCTGAAGGCTTAGGAGGCACTGTGACCGATCTTGCAGAACGAGATCTGAACATGCACAGTCTGACATGTGCGCAGTTCTCACACCATCATAGATGTATGTAATCCATCAGGTTTGTGTACATCTCTGAATAGAGCAGCATACCCCTGCTGTCTTTAGGGCCTACTACACATATCTAAATAATCTATATGTAGCCACAGACAAAAGGTTTTGATCACAAATCCCTGTTCAGTTAATTGCTTTTCCTGGTCAGAGGATGTCCCCAGAGATATACATTCTAATGAACTACACCAGACACCCCTCTCAGGATACTGAGCGTCACTAATTAACATTCTATTGATCTGTGTGGTGCAGACTTATAACCAAACATCAAAAGAAAAATATAATTTGCAATATGTCCTAATATACCCAAGTCTATACACGGTAAATCTATCCCTGCCCCTAGTTTAGCTTACAGGTTATGGACCTTATTCAGAGGTGGATGCTAATGCATGACCGGCTGCCATCACGTACGCAGCGACTGTGCGAAAATATGAAAATGTCGCAGCTGCTGAGATTTGCATTGAGATGCCCACTAACTGTGACTCAAGTACGGCCGCTTACATATACAGATGCACCAGCAATCTTCTGAAAAACCCTATGGTCACTCAGAGTGTCTATCTGAAGTAAGCTGCCAGAGCCAAAACCACTGCATACGATGACGCAGACACAGACACGACCCTAAAATGGTTGCGACACGCCTGCGTTCGAGTCACCACACCCCTTTACCTCCAACAAACACTCCCTATCTGTCAAACACACTGTATCCAACGCTACGCTGCAATCACAGTGCAAGTCATATGCATGTACAGTATTAAAAAAGAAGTCACTCAACTGCACAAACATCGCATCCGACTCAGGGCCTGATTCAGAGCCGCTCGTAAGCAGCCGCTCATTCGCTCCGAGCGATGTTCGCACATCTGATCATGCGTATGGGTCGTAACGCGCATGCGCCAACCAGTCATTGCGGTCGGAAATTGTGCGCTCGCAAAATAGCGAGAGCCTGCTAATTCGAGTGACAGGATGAGGCGTTTGTGGGTGGTAACAGGGGAAGGTGCTTGAAAACGGGGAGTGGAGATCCGATCGCAGGCGTGCCAAACGGTCAAAACGGGCGTTTTAAGGGTGTGCATAATTAACAAAGCAGCGTCATCGGCCACATCACTTAGGTTAAATAATAGTATCCAGGGCTAACCTACTCTAATGGTGTATGGGAAAATTTCATGTCCAGTGGTGTAGTAATGAATACAAGAATTGTCAATGACTGTATAATTAATGATTTATTAAAATAAATATAAAGAGTACTAGGAGTCACTGATACTCCTATAGTGTTAAAATATGTGATATTGGGCAGGTATCCAAATATGGTACAATAAGTGGGGATCAGAGTTCCTGAGCAGTGACACTAGTGGATGGATAAGAGAGCTCCTTTAGGGTGCCTCTTTCCGTAGGTCACCAATAGGTGTCTACGTGTTCCTAGGTCAGAACTGCAGGGTTCTTATTGTAAAGGTTTTCTTTAAATAAGTGTGGACACTTATGTGGAGGTGCAGGTAACATAAGGTAACCCCTATGTAGGGTCCCTTTCCGTATAGCTCCCCGTGCCTATGTTTCCCTGATATCACCTCTCTGATAGCCTGTAGCAAAAAAGTGGTGCTTATGCACATATGACACGTCACATAATAAGTGTTATACCCCAAGGGGGTGAATGATGGTGCAGGGTGTAGGTGTACCCTCATGCAGGGCTAACCTTCCGTATGAATGATCATATGTGCCCTCACTCAATAGGTAGATGTGGTAGAAAAAAAGGGCACAGTGTGGAACAATGTTAAATAAAGACAGAGACGGCGTCCCGCACTCCTGTCCTTACCATTGGCACAGTGGTGTTCTGGTCGTAGTGCGTGCTCTCCCATATAGAACTGACTGCCGATCACCGCTCTCCTCCACAGACTCTATATGCCGGATGGGATGTCAGCGTGCACGATGACAAGGTGCGCCGGCGGGCTGCAGGTGTTGCCAGGATCCTCTGTGATCCGTATAGGCAGCCTCCAGTGACTCCTCTCCTCTACAACAGCTGTTGTCGCGAGGGGTGTGGGTAGGCAGGCAGATGGGCGGACACGAAGTCAGATAAGGTCGATGATTTATTACTGATGCCTGGACGTGGATCGTTCTGATAGTTTGCTCAGTAGCTGTATGGTGCACTTGTTATCAACAACGCGTTTCAGCCTAATGGACTTTTTCAAGTTGATATTCATTAGTCTCAATATGGTATATATCCACGGATCCTCCAATCAGATCCTCAGTGGGCGTGTCTATCTGGCTCTCCTCCTTGGAAAACAGTCTTTAGTCCAAACGAATGTACCTGTTGTCATTTAAAATATTCTACTTTTAGGGCATGAGTATAGTTCTATATGTAGATGAAATGATATAAAGGCTTGCAATGTTGTATATGTGGGTTGAACCATAAATAAAGCAATAAAACAAAATAAAACAATACCATGTATCAATTTCTGTATAGATGTATATTTGGATCGTATGTTATATGCATATATTATTGGTGCATGTAATGTAAGGGGAGGGATAAATTAAGATGAGAAAAAAGAAAGGGTAGACACGCATGTACATATATACATGGTGCACACATATATATACATATACGTGCACATAAACATGCGCACATATACACACACATATACACGCACGATGCATGTTCTTATATGAGGAGCAAATTGGTAAAGTGTCTAAGGGGGGGATCTCTCCTATAAGAAATTGTATTCTTATAATATGATACTTCTACAATTGTTGCAATGACATCTTTGTTACCATAGTGTTATATAACAATAATTGATGTGTGATGAGCACTCTGATTTATATGGTAGTGTGTAATAATGTTTGATACTTATGTAAATGTCTAATAAATTTTAATTAATATTGAATATGTACTTATTGGGAACACCAGTCATAACAAGTACTCCTGTGGCCAGTGTCCCGGCCAGGGTACATACCCATATCCTATTGTTCTTGTCCAAATAAATAAATTATTATCCTAAATGGTGGACCATCTATAACAGTGTTGGCTAACCTTGACACTCCAGCTGTTATGGAACTACATAACCCAGCATGCACTGCTACAGTTTTGCTATTAGGGCATGCTGAAACGGTGGCAGGGCATGCTGGGATATATAGTTCCACAACAGCTGGAGTGTCAAGGTTAGCCAACACTGATCTATAATGTGTGTGTGTGTCTGCACACACATACATTAGTTCTGCACGTGTACACACATGTCTGAGCAGACGTGTGTCCACGCTATACTGTATATCTGTCTCCATTCCTGATCAGTGTGCTCCTTGATGCCCCATTTATAATATAATTATACTCCCACATCTATATGTATAAGTAGCTCTCCATGTTATTATTATATTTATTCTCGTATTTTATTTTCTTATCAGTATGCTGTTGTTGAAATCTACATTTAGGCCTCTCGGTGCCATCGTTTTCAGATTGTATACCCACTTCATCTCCTGTTTATCTAAAAAATCCATGTGGTTTCCGCCTCTCCAATTTCTACATGGTTGTTCTATGGCTATGAAGTAGAGGTCCATGGGATTGGAGTCATGTACCTCCTTGAAATGCCTAGAAATGCTGTGGTTGTCATATCCAATTTTTATGTTTCGTATATGTTAGTATAGTCTAGTTTTTAAAGGTCTCATGGTCCTGCCTATATACTCAAGTCCACAACCACACCTGAGTAAGTAAATAACCCCCCTAGTGTCACATGTTATCTGTTGTTTAATTTTTAATGTTCTGTTCACTGTATTAGAGTGAAACTCTGTTTGTTTTTTTGTGCTTTTGTTCCGTATATTCTTGCAACCTGTACATTTGTTACAATAATAGAATCCACTGGCTGGTGTTAAGGAGGGTAGAATGGTTTGTTTAAGACTGGTAGGTTTGATTTGATTTCTCACTAATATTTTATTAATGTCCAGGGCCTTTCTGAAAAACGATATCTGGTGTAATGTTCAAAATTTTATTGAGATCCTGATCCTGTAGACGGATGTTCCAATGTCTATGTAGTATTTGTTTGATTCTATGGGCTGATCTATTGTACTGTGTAATTAAATATACTGGTTCTGAATCTGCCTTATCCCTGTTGACCCTTTTGTCTAGAAGTGTTTGTCTATTGAGTGCAGCAGTTTCTGTGAAAGCCTCTTCCACAAGTCTGGGATCATAGTCTTTTTCTATAAAGTGTCTACTAAGTTCTTCTCCCTGTATCATGTAATCTTCTATTCTAGAGCAGTTCCTTCTAATATGTCTAAACTGGCCCTTTGGGATGTTTTTGAGCCATGTTTTGTGGTGTCCACTAGATGATAATATATAACTGTTGACGTCGACGCTTTTTCTATAGGTCTTGGTATGTATCTTGTTGTTATGTATAAAAATTTCCAAATCCTGAAACTCTACTCTCTCCTGACTGCTATTTGTCGTGAATTTGAGATTCCGGTTGTTACTCTCCATGTGAGTTATGAACTCCTGTAGTGATGATTGTGTGCCTTTCCAAATAAAAATAATATCATCTATGTATCTCCGCCACAGGATGAGGTTCGCACCAAACCCAAGCCCACTCCATTTTGTGCTCCTCCTCCCATTGCCCCATAAAGAGGTTGGCATAGCTTTGTGCGACCCTCAATCCCATGGCGGTACCTGTTGTCTGCAAATAAAATGTATTGTTAAACCATACATAGTTGTGATATAGTATAAACTGAATGATGTCCAAGATGAAATTAGTCTGTAAATGATCCAGTCTTAGTTTGTAAATAGTGTTTAGTGCTCTCCAGTCCTTGTGTGTGGTCAAAGATGCTATATAGAGATGCTACATCACTGGTTACCAGCCAATAATCCGAATGCCATTCTATGTATTGAAGGGTGGTGAGGATATCCGTTGTGTCTGATGTCTGAGGGGAGTGATTTGACTAGATCCTGTAGATATGTGTCTGCATATTGCGAAAGGTTTGCTGTAAGTGATTTTATACCTGAGATTATTAGACGTCCTGGTGGGTTAATGTTATTTTTGTGGATCTTTGTCAGATGATAAAATACTGGTATGATTGGATATTCATTTTGCAAAAACGTATACTCTTGTTTTGTAAGAATCCCTGTCTCATGACCATATTTAAGTAATGTGTCCAATTCGATTTTGTATTGTGCAGTGGGGTCACTCTTGAGTATACGATATGTCTGTGTGTCATTGAGTATTCTATTGGCTTCTGTCAAGTATTTGGTTGTCTGTAGGAAAATCCAACCTCAAGCACTGCGAGCAGTTCGGACGCCTTTCGATGTACTCGATTAATCTAATAAATAGCGGAGATGACGTATGATGCGAACGGCCAGGGAGCGTCTTTACAAAATAGCGAGCGCATGTTTTGTTCGCTCGCTCAGACATAGAGGCGTCAACAGACCGCAAAGAGCGAGCGCTCAATTTAAATAGCCGGCCCCTTTTTCTGAACGACCGTTCGCAAATAGCGTCCGGCTCTGAATCAGGCCCTCATACACTACATTCCATAAAACACAGGTAATATGGGAGGAAAACTGAGCGCATGGAAGAAATCATGCATACATAGGGAGAACACAAACTCCACACATATAAGCCAGGTCATAATCCAGGGGTGTCAAATTCGTCACCATATACATATCCCAGCATGCCCTGCCACAGTTTTACCATGCCCTAAGAGCAAAACTGTGGCAGTGCATGCAGGGATGTGTAGTTCCACTGCAGCTGGATGGCCCAAGTTTGACACCACTGTCATAATCAAATCCATGACCATGGTGCTATGAGGCAGAAATGCTTACCACTATACCAACATGCAATCAGTAGTGGCACGTTCGAACACTGCGGTCAAACAGGGGCGCCACCCCATAGAGGGCGCACCCCTCCCAACCATTCCTGATTTCAGCAGGACAGTCACATTTTTCGGGTACTGACCCGCTGTTCCAACCGCGGGGCAAAGTGTCCCACGGGCAGTCAGGAGGATGGGCACCTCAACCGCCGTAGATGTGTAGTGGTGCCAGCCCCAGAAAAGAGGAATGGATGCCACGCACATGTGAGCAGAATCCATTCAGTGCAGGGAGAGGGCTGGGGGCAGCACAGCTACTGACATAGTGCTGGGTTCGCCCCCAGCCTGTCATTAACGGAAGGCGTGCCTTACGGGCACGCCTCTAAATAACGTCATTTAGGGTGTGTGGCCTATGGTAATTAGATCATACCCCCATTTTTGGTCATGCACAGGTAACAGGCGCCTAAGTCCCATCTTGCACAGGGCGCATCTCCACCTGCCGGCCCTGTCAACGTCTACATTTTTCTCTCAGTATACTGCTCTGCTTTGGTTAGCTTTATGTCTTAAGTTAATCAAGCACAATTTCATGCTTATGTTTTTTTTATCTCGTTTGAAATTCCCCAACGCCGATCCAGGATATTCCCGAATTGGCGCCATTCACACCAAGCGTCCACTTCAACGCCGGAAGAGCCGGGTCATTGCAGACATGGCTCTTTCTGCGTTGAAGTGGACGCTTGGAGATGACATCATCTCCAAGCGCCACTGAAGCATGATCCGGGTCATCATGACCCGGATCACGCTGTTTACACTGCAGGGTTTCACAGGTCGTTACCGTGTTAAACCCTGCAAGTTACCTG
This sequence comes from Taudactylus pleione, assembly GCA_031769625.1. Taxonomy (NCBI): domain Eukaryota; kingdom Metazoa; phylum Chordata; class Amphibia; order Anura; family Myobatrachidae; genus Taudactylus; species Taudactylus pleione. Next base: position 11,389,245 of record JAUIMM010000153.1, on the reverse strand, counting down.
GATTGCCAGGTCACTTGACCAAGGAATCCAACCCTGTTACTTTTTACACCCAGAAGCAACCCAGTTTGGTATGATCGGGATTTCCTCCTTTGTCGGGCAGCCGCTGTCGGTATTACATATCACACCCGGCAGGAGATGCTGGGGATAAAAGAAGAGGAATCTACAAGTGAGAATAATAAACAGGAAAATTAACAGGCCAAAACAGCGCTCCCTGCCCTGCGGTGCCCTGTGCCATGGCACAGGTCGCACTACTCTAGTTACGGCCCTGCCTGCATTTATCAACATTCCCATGCAAGCACAGATGCTCCAATAGCAAATGGAATCAGCTGCCAAGGTAAAGCTCCCAAATGTGACACATTGCGAAGCTTGGTACATTTGTCAGTTTAGCAGCCACCATAGAAACCTATGAAGGTACAGTAGCTTTCGTGATTGAAAATAGAGGATCACACCAGATATCTCATATCTTCTGTGGTCCCCTGAAAATAAATTCAGGAGATGCTTAACTGCTATTTTCATTTTTTTTTTAATTTATTTATAAACATGCCCACCAACACCCTGAGATGTACACCGTGGTTAAAAGCAATGTGCACTGAAAAGAAATCATAGCATACACATGAAACAGCAGGGAATGGTCAGGTAACAATCCTAAAACGAGCCAGAAGAATACTGTATAAAGTCACAAGCCAAGGTCAAGATAGGTGACAGGTAAGATAGGTTAGGGGTAAGGAGTAACAGGAAGAGCTCAATATGGGCAGCAGACAGGGATAGTCAGTAACAGGCAGAGGTCATGGTGGGTAGCAGACAAATGTAGACAAAATGAGCAGAGTAAATAACAAGCAGATCTTTTGACAATACACAGCATAAGCCCCTAGGCAAGCTAATGTTATTACAGGCAATTAGTAGATGCCAGTGACAGCCTTATAAATCCACCGTCAACAAACCACAACCTTGAGTCCTTCTGCGCATGTGCGAGTACGATCTCCAGAGTTTGAGCTGGATACATATGGAAATGCGGTCAAACCTCAGAAAACGACCGCAGGACCTTGATAACAAAATTAAAAACCTCTATTCCTGTAAAAGAAAGCATATGTGGACTAGATTTTTGTCAGTTTAAAATTTTTCATAAATTGTAATATGTGATCTTTATATATGCTCAATTCATTCTATTCGAATATCATTATATATATATATATATATATATATATATATATATATAGTGTGGCAAAGTGGCTAAGACGGTATCAATTAAAACCGTGGGTGGAGTCTTCTGCCACAAAGGTTTCGTCCCGGGTTCCACAGTCCCCTTCGTCCTCGACCCCCACATCAACAGACCACAGAGGCAGGTGACAGGAAAATCAAAACTATGGGGTCTATGTACTAAGCAGTGATAAGTGATAAGTCTGTGATAAGTGCCAGCCGATCAGCTCCCAACTGTAATTTTTCAAACACAGCCTGTGAGATGACAGTTGGAAGCTGATTGGCTGGCACCTTATCACAGACTTATCACTGCTTAGTACATAGACCCCTATATCTGTTACGGGACCTTATCTAAAATATCAGTGGCAGCACAACGGCATTTATTTCAGCATTGCATTGGAACAGAGAACTGGGGCTGTGCATAGTAATGCTGAGGCACTGTCACAGAAGTTTGCGCTTTTCAGGGCAGCCGATTCGCCAGTGTTGGTGAAGCTACGAAAGGGGGAGTTGGGAAAAGGGATATCTTTGCCAGATAAAGGGCGGAATTCAATTGTATTCGCGGCCCGCATCTCCCGTCTAAAGTGACAGGAGATCGCGGGCCGCTATGCAATTGTCCAAGATTTTCGTGCTGATCGTGCTCATAGAGGTCAGGTTTAGCCGTGTAAAGCAGCTAAACCCGACCAAAGTGCTGGGCGCGATTGCGAAAAGTGATGTTTGGGCACCCAAACATGTCACTTTTCGCACATTTCAGCTCTCATCCCCCAGGGGCTGCGATCTGAAATGTAGCGCTGGCAGCTCATCGTGCCCGACAGGAGCAAGAATTGAATAGCTCTGTCGGGTGCGATAGGGGCTAGAAAGAATTGAATTCCGCCCAAAGAGTCCACTTCGCCAAGTATGATAAAGCGAAGGGGAAGGATATGTGGCAAAGAGGGTACTTTGCCACATTCTAATGTACAGAACAGGACTCACTCCCTAGGACAAGGGGCAGACAGGGTTAAGGACCCTGCTGTCTCCTACAAGAATGGCTTCACACACAGCTGCACTACATGGGTGTGATTTCTCTGGAGTGTGTGAAGGATAAAATGATTGTGGGATCCGGTGGGCAGGGCTTTCAATACAGACTAGCAGCCGGACAATAGTTAGGGTTGCTGGTGCCTAGCTAGTGTCAGGAAGCCATTTCATGTATACAAATGTGCTGTTATTACATTTGAGACAAGTAAAGAAGCCATTTGATTGAGAAAACCGGTGTGAAAAATCATTTGTTTGTAAGCAGATTCTATATATATATATATATTAGGGGTGTGCACCGGCCACTTTTCGTGTTTTGTGTTTTGGTTTTGGATCTGGATCTTTCTTCGTGTTTTGGATCTGGATTGGTTTTGCCAAAACCACCCTTCCGTGTTTTGGGTTCTGGGTTTTGTGTTTTGGATCTGTATTTTTTTGAAAAAAAGCATAAAAACAGCTAAAATCACAGAATTTGTAGGTTTTTCTGCTCCTATGCTATTATTAACCTCAATAACCTTAATTTCCACTCATTTCCAGTCTATTCTGAACACCTCACACCTCACAATAGTGTTTTTATGTCCAAAAGGTTGCACCGAGGTAGCTGGATGACTATGCTAAGCGACACGAGTGGGCGGCACAAACACGTGACCCATCTAGGAGTGACACTGCAGTGGCAGGCAGGATGGCAGTTAGAAAAACTAGGCCCCAAACTGTACATAATGCAAAGAAAAAAAGAGGTGCAAGATGGAATTGTCCTTGGGCCCTCCCACCCACCCTTATGTTGTATAAACAGGACATGCACACTTTAACAAATCAATCATTTCAGCGCCAGGGTCTGCCACACAACTGTGGCTGAAATGATTGGTTCGTTTGGGCCCCCACAAAACAAGCTGGCAATTAATGTGTCCCTGCACAAACTGGCTCTACGGAGGCAAGATGTCATCCTCATCCTCCTCATCCACCGATTCCTCACCCTCTTCAGTGTGTACATCCTCATCCTCACAAAGTATTAACTCGTCCCCACTTGAATCCACCACCACAGGTCCCTCTGTACCTTCTGGAGGCTGGTCTCCCTGGAAGAGCTGATAATTCATTTTGATGAACATCATCTTCTCCACATTCTGTGGAAGCAACCTCCTACGCCTTTCGCTGACAAGGTTCCCGGCTGCACTAAACACTCTTTCGGAGTACACACTGGAGGGGGGGCAACTCAGGTAAAATAGAGCCAGTTTGTACAGGGGCCTCCAAATTGCCTCTTTTTCCTGCCAGTACAGGTATGGACTGTCTGACATGCCTACTTGGATGCTGTCACCGATGTAATCCTCCACCATTCTGTCAATGGTGACAGTATCATATGCAGTGACAGTAGACATGTCAGAAATTGTTGCCAGGTCCTTCAGTCCGGACCAGATGTCCAAACTTGGTCCTGCCTGCCCTGCATCACCGCCAGCGGGTTGCTTAGGATACCTAAGTTTTTTCCTGGCAGCCCCAGTTGCGGGAGAAAATGAAGAAGGAGCCGTTGACGTGTCACGTTCCGCTTCAGCTGACAGTGTGTTCACCAGCAGGTCTTTGCACCTCTGCAGGCTTGTGTCGGCCGGAAAGAGAGACACCACATAGGCTTTAAACCTAGGATCGAGCACGGTGGCCAAAATGTAGTGGTCTGATTTCAACAGATTGACCACCCTGGAATCCTGGCAAAGCGAATGAAGGGCTTCATCCACAAGTCCCACATGCCGAGCGGAATCGCTCCGTCTTAGCTCCTCCTTCACTTTCTCCAGCTGCTTCTGCAAAAGCCTGATGAGGGGAATGACCTGACTCAAGCTGGCAGTGTCTGAACTGACTTCACGTGTGGCAAGTTCGAAGGGCTGAAGAACCTTGCACAACACGGAAATCATTCTCCACTGCGCTTGAGTCAGGTGCATACCCCCTCCTTTGCCTATGTCATAGGTGGATGTATAGGCTTGTATGGCCTTTTGCTGCTCCTCCATCCTCTGAAGCATATAGAGGGTTGAGTTCCACCGCGTCACAACCTCTTGCTTCAGGTGATGGCGGGGCAGGTTCAAGAGTGTTTGCTGGCGCTCCAGTCTTCGGCACGCAGTCGCTGAATGGCGAAAGTGGCCAGAAATTTTTCGGGCCACCCAAAGCGTCTCCTGCACGCCCCTGTCGCTTTTCAGAAAATTCTGCACCACCAAGTTTATTGTGTGAGCAAAACATGGGACGTGCTGGAATTTGCCCAGATGTAATGCCCGCACAATATTGGTGGCGTTGTCAGATATCACAAATCCCCAGGAGAGTCTAAGTGGGGTAAGCCACTGGGCGATGATTTCCCTCAGTTTCTCTAAGAGGTTGTCGGCGGTGTGCCTCTTACTGAAACCGGTGATACACAGCGTAGCCTGCCTTGTAACGAGCTGGCGTTTCTGAGATGCTGCTACTGGTGACGCTGCTGCTGTTGCTGCGTAAGGTGATACATCTACCCAGTGGGCTGTCACAGTCATATAGTCCTTAGTCTGCCCTGTTCCACTTGTCCACATGTCCATGGTTAAGTGGACATTGTGTACAACGGCATTTTTCAGGACACTGAGGACACTTTTTCTGACGTTTCTGTACAGTCTCGGTATCGCCTGCCTAGTGAAGTGGAATCTAGACGGGATTTGGAACCGGGGACACACTACCTCCATCAATTGTCTAAATCCCACTGCACTAATGGCGGATACCGGACGCACGTCTAACACCAACATAGCAGTCAAGGCCTCAGTTATACGTTTTGCTTCAGGATGACTGCTGTCGTACTTCATCCTCCTCGCTAAGGACTGTTGGAGGGTCAATTGTTTAGTAAAAGTAGTGGTGTTCCTACTTCCTCTCTGGGATGATGAACGACTCCCAGCAGCAGCAGCAACAGCAGCAGCGGCAGCAGTAGGCGTAGCAATGCAGGATCCTCCGGAGGAATCCCGGATAGGAGAGTCAGTCATGCCAGTGATATGGCCTGCAGGACTACTTCCGATCCTGACTAAGGAGGAAATTGACGAGGAGGGAGTTGACGGTGTGGTTTGCAGGCGCTTGGATACAACAGGACAACGGGATTTAGGTGTCCCTGGACTGCTTACGGTCTGAGCCAAAGTTTCTGAACTTGACAGTAACTTTTTATGAACGCGCTGCAGGTGCCGTATAAGGGAGGATGTTCCTAGGTGGTTGACGTCCCTACCCCTACTTATTTCACCTTTACATATGGCAAGACAGTTGTTGTCCGGATTTGGATAGAAATATTGCCAGACCAAAGAGGTGGAATGTTTGGTCTTCTGCCCAGGCATGACCGTGATGGGCTTTTTCATCCCACGGACAACAACTGTCTCCCCCGGAGCCTGATTTAAACAAACCACATCACCATCAGAATCCTCCTCGCCAACTTCCTCCTCAGCGCCAGCTACACCAGTATCCTCATCCTGTTGTACTTCAACAGTGACATCTTCAATTTGCATATCAGCAAGTGGACTGTGGGTGCTCCTTTCAGCACTTGCAGGGGGCGTGCAAATGGTGGAAAGAGCCACCTCTTCCCGTCCAGTGCTGGGAAGGTCAGGCATCGCAACCACCACCACACTTGGACTCTCTTTGGGGATTTGTGATATCTTCTTAGAAAGCACAGTTCTTCGCTGTGCTTTTGCCAGCTTAACTCTTTTGATTTTTTTAGTGGGAGGAGGGCTTCCATCGTCATGTGAAGCTGAACCACTAGTCATGAACATACTAGGGATCGACCTTAGCCGTTCCTTGCCACTCCGTGTCGTAAATGGCATATTGGCAAGTTTACGTTTCTCTTCAGCTGATTTAAATGTCTTTTTCAAGGTCATTTTCCTGAACTTTGCCATTTGGGATTGTATGTGCCCTCTACTATGACATTGGGCATCGGCCTTGGCAGACGACGTTGATGGCATGTTATCGTCTATGTCATGACTAGTGGCAGCAGCTTCAGCACTAGGAGGAAGTGGTTCTTGATCTTTCTCTATTTTATTTTTATCGGAGAAAGTTTGGTCCTCCATTTATGTTATATCGATTTGATATATACGTGCGGCTAAACACAGAAAATAAATTTTTTTTTGGTTCGGACTGGAGTGTACTTTGTGGGTTACAGCACCCTTTAACGGTCAAGCCAGCCGGCCCTTTACTTATGACACAGGCGCACTCTTGGCACTACTTTGTTGATGCACGTGCGGCTACTGCGCACACAATTCACAAACACAGAAAATATTTTTTTTTTGGTTTGGCTTTGGACTGGAGTGTACTTTCGGGGGTTACAGCACCCTTTAACGGTCAAGCCAGCCGGCCCTTTACTTATGACACAGGCGCACTCTTGGCACTACTTTGTTGATGCACGTGCGGCTACTGCGCACACAATTCACAAACACAGAAAATAATTTTTTTTTAGGTTTGGACTGGAGTGTACTTTCGGGGGTTACAGCACCCTTAACGGTCAAGCCAGCCGGCCCTTTACTTATGACACAGGCGCACGCTTGGCACTACTTTGTTGATGCACGTGCGGCTACTGCGCACACAATTCACAAACACAGAAAATAATTTTTTTTTGGTTTGGACTGGAGTGTACTTTCGGGGGTTACAGCACCCTTTAACGGTCAAGCCAGCCGGCCCTTTACTTATGACACAGGCGCACGCTTGGCACTACTTTGTTGATGCACGTGCGGCTACTGCGCACACAATTCACAAACACAGAAAATAATTTTTTTTTTGGTTTGGACTGGAGTGTACTTTCGGGGGTTACAGCACCCTTAACGGTCAAGCCAGCCGGCCCTTTACTTATGACACAGGCGCACTCTTGGCACTACTTTGTTGATGCACGTGCGGCTACTGCGCACACAATTCACAAACACAGAAAATAATTTTTTTTTGGTTAGGACTGGAGTGTACTTTCGGGGGTTACAGCACCCTTTAACGGTCAAGCCAGCCGGCCCTTTACTTATGACACAGGCGCACGCTTGGCACTACTTTGTTGATGCACGTGCGGCTACTGCGCACACAATTCACAAACACAGAAAATAATTTTTTTTTTGGTTTGGACTGGAGTGTACTTTCGGGGGTTACAGCACCCTTAACGGTCAAGCCAGCCGGCCCTTTACTTATGACACAGGCGCACGCTTGGCACTACTTTGTTGATGCACGTGCGGCTACTGCGCACACAATTCACAAACACAGAAAATAATTTTTTTTTTGGTTTGGACTGGAGTGTACTTTCGGGGGTTACAGCACCCTTAACGGTCAAGCCAGCCGGCCCTTTACTTATGACACAGGCGCACGCTTGGCACTACTTTGTTGATGCACGTGCGGCTACTGCGCACACAATTCACAAACACAGAAAATAATTTTTTTTTGGTTTGGACTGGAGTGTACTTTCGGGGGTTACAGCACCCTTAACGGTCAAGCCAGCCGGCCCTTTACTTATGACACAGGCGCACGCTTGGCACTACTTTGTTGATGCACGTGCGGCTACTGCGCACACAATTCACAAACACAGAAAATATATTATTTTTTTAGCACTTGGGGGGAGCACCCCTGATGGACAGAGCACCCCCTGGACAACACTACAGCACTCCTTTAGGACTGGGACACTGCACAGGACTTTGGAGTGGACACAGCCCCTATGGAGAACTGACTGCACAACACAGTCCAGCCAGCCCCTATGGACTTTGAAGTAGTGGACACAGCCCCTATTAACAACAGCAGCACAGCACAACACAGCCAGCCCCTATGGACTTTGAAGTAGTGGACAACAGCAGCACTACACTACACTACACTACACAGCCCTAACTCCCACCCTCCCTCTTCACTGTCCACAGCCGAGTGAGAAAATGGCGCCGACGTGTGTACCTTATATAGGATCCAAAACCCGCGAGACTCGGAAGGCGGGAAGATGACGTTTTGCCTCGATTTCAGATCCGAGTCAGGCGGGAAAAGTCGAGCCTGACTCGGATCGGACTCGGATCGGGGGGGCTCGGGGGGGTTCGGATTTCAGAAATCCGAACCCGCTCACCCCTAATATATATATATATATATATATATATATATATATATAATCCCGTCCTTAGCACCTTTTTTGTTTTTATGCACTACATAGTGATGTCTAAATACTTTATAGAATAGCAATTATTTTCATTACAAATCTTTTGCTTTGTAAATGTTGGGGGAGGGTTGGTATAAATAATGCAATGGGGCTGCCAGAGAGTACCTAGATGGAAATGATTGAGAACCATTGATTGAGAACTAGTGCTTGCTGCTAGACACCACTGATGTTTATACAAAGCATCTTTTGTGCATGTTGCATAAATGGGTTTTATCATTTACAACACTCTCACATTTTATATGGTATTGTTGCTTTTTTTTTTTGGTGATGCCACATGCATGGAACCTATCTACTTGTCCTTTAGTCAGATAGGCGTACTACATGTACTTATTGTTTGAAAGATGACAAAGTGTTTGATGGGTTTTGTAGACAATATTTATGTAATAAATACTTTTTCTTACTTATTTTCTTATAGTTATTTTAGGCCTGATTCAGAGGTGCCTGAAAATCCGATGTTTGCGCATCGGAGCAAATTTTTTTTATTTTGCACAAGCAGATGATTATCACTGTGTATGCGCCAAGTTAGATTACCAACGGCGATCACAGTGAGGACTTGGACACATTATGATTGACAGTCAGGGATGTTATGGGGGGTGGCGAGGCAAACGCAGGGGTGTCAAGACCATTTGGGAGAGTCTCAGCCTGTGAATGCAAATTCTTACACAGAGGTAAAATCTCCGGCGCCTTAGTAAGCACCTGTACAGTTGCTCAGAATATTGATGGTGCGACCAATGGTGGTCATAGTACAAATTCCTGCAGCTACAACATTTACATATTTTCCCACAGCCACTACATACAGGATCGCAGCTGCGGTAGCAGGGTCGGATTAATGGGGGGGCGACAGGGGTGATCATCCCTGGGCCCCCACACCCATCGGGGTTAAAGTGAACAGTTCCGCCTCCTCCAGCCAATCTAATCCCGGCGCTGCAGGGAGGCACCATTTGCCAGACGCCCACTGAGATTGTAACCAGCAGGCGCCCGGCTTCCTCCCCACAGCGCCAGCCGAAGACTCCGGCTCACGTAGTGCACTATGGGACAGACGTCATGACGTCTCTCCCATGGTGCAGAGGAGCAGCCGAGAGGCCTGCACGTGGACGGCAGCGGGGCTCAAGGTAAGCAATAGCTTATTTTTTTTTCTAGTGCAAGCGGCTTTTGTACTGGGGACATTACTCCTTGGGGCATTACTATTGAGGGCACCACTTCTGGGGCATTACTATTGGGGGCTCTACTATTTGAAGGTGGGGCATTACTACTGGGGCACTACTACAGAGGGAGCATTACTATTAGGGGCACTAATACAGGGGCATTTATACAGAGGGTACTACTACAGGGGGCATTACCACAGGGGGCCACAACTATAGGGGTATTACTACTAAGGGCATTTATACCTGGGATATTACTATTGGGCACACAGAGGGGGAATGACTACTGGGGGGCATTTCTATTGGGGGCACAACTACAGTGGTATTACTACTGGGGGTATTTATACAGGGGGCATTACTACTTGGGGCATAACTACAGGATGCATGACTACTGGGGGCACTACTAATGGGAGAATTGCATAGTGGGCACCACTACTGTGGGCACTGACACTACTGAGGTCTCCACTGCGCTTACCCCCAGTTCGTCACATTTAATAGGGGCCCCCACATGTTTGTTGCCCAGGGCCCCCAGAGACCTTAATCCTGCTCTGAGCGACAGGGTTTGCATGCACCTCTGAATCAGACTCTTTATATCACAGGCACATGCATAACATATCCAAGAGGGCATGTGCAGTCTAAAAACAACAGAAATATGCGTACACATCAGGTTTACGTACATCTCTGAATCAGGCCCACAGTAAATACAGTAGCAGCACCTGGCCACAGAGAAACAGATAGAGGATACTCCCTAGCTATTCTAATTGTTTATAATAAATGCAATCAGAATGGCTGGAGAATATCTTCTGCCTGCCTCACCTCCACCGGACATAGAAATGAATTGTATAGTCAGGCCCAAAATAGTTAAAATCAAATCGGTCCATGGGGCATATATCTTCCTTCCCGTGGATTAGTGACCTCTGATTTGATAGTCAGAGGCATATTTATAATGGGCAGCCTACCTCTCTGGTTCGGCAGTGCCAGCAAGCGGGTCCCCCTCCCTATGAAGTGTCAGCAGCACCATCTTCCCAGTGATACGAGAAAGATGGTTCCGTGCAGTGGAAGCAAAGAGTGTCACTAAGAAGACCACTGGGAAGATTGAGTCGGCTGTAGACAGTAGGGAGACTCTGATTGGAGGAGGGGGGACGCTGTACACAACATTAACCTATAGACAATCGTATCACCAGCACAGATGTAGTGGAGTACTGATGTAAAACTCCCAAGGTGTCTCCCATTTGTGTCAAGTTTTTGCATCAATATTATGTATTATTATTACAGGTTGAGTCTCCCATATCCAAATATTCCGAAATACGGAATATTTTTAGAATGACTGAAATAGTGAAACCTTTGATTTTTGATGGTTCAATGTACACAAACTTAATTTAACGCACATTATTAAAAATAAAGTATAAAATGACCTGTAGGCTGTGTGTATAAGGTGTATATGACATATAAATGAATTTCATGTATCTACACAAACTTTGTTTGAGCCACAAAATTATTGAAAATATTGTATAAAATAACCTTCAGGCTGTGTATAGAAGATGTATATGAATAATAAATGCATTCTGTGTTTAGATTTGGGCCATATCCCTAAGATATCTCATTATGGTATGCAATTATTCCAAAATACGGAATATTCCGATATCCAAATTACCCTTGGTCCCAAGCATTTTGGATATGGGAGACTCAACCTGTACTTTTACTTTTTACTGCAGTCCATTGATATAAAGTCTAGAGATGTGCGGTTTGGTTCTCCAAAAATCCCAATCCACCCGAATTTCGTGAATCCGCACAGATCAGAGTCATGGTTGTGATCTCCTGAGGAAATCCGGACAGATCCAAGTCACGGTTCTGATCTTTCAGCTGTTCGGGATTCAGATTTTAAATCCGAATTTCAGGTTTTGGATTGCAAAAATTATATGACTTTAGCTGTTTTTAATAACTTATCAATTTATAAAAAAAAAAAAAATCCCATACTAAAACAAGAAGATGAATTCATATCCAAAACCAAAGCACCAGGGTCTGTAATAAATTCATACTCTGAAAAACGCAGGTCATTTTAAGGATTGTCAGTAAAGAAATGTATTAGTATGAACTTTTCAACTATGTTTTAAGTGAATTTTAACTCAACTGATGTGGGATAACCGGAGAAACGTGATTTGACTGAATAGGGACTAATTGTTAGGGTAGGGCTGCTTTGAGCCAGAACTAGCAAGATTACAGGAATGCTGCGTGTTATATAGATATGACTAGTGAAGGAGGGGCAAGGTTTAAGGCAGCAAAGATTGCGTGGCTAGTCTCTGGTGATGTATCTCTTGTCTGGAATTTATTTCTCATATATTTAGTAAGGAAAATTATTTTACAATACAAATCCACATTCAGAGAACCTAACACGTTCGCCCTTCTGCTCCACGGGAGGTTTCTGTCCTCCCTGAGCTCGCCTTAGGACACCTGCGTTACGGTTTGACAGGTGTACCACCCCAGTCAAACTCCCCACCTGCCACTGTCCCTGGAGCGGGTCGCGCGCAATATTACTACATTTCTGGCTGTGCACCACTCCCTATAACAATGATTCTGATTTTTTTTTTTAATCACCTTTACAATGTTCTCTATCTGACTTAATAGTTGTTAGAATAAAAAAAAGTTTTATCTTAGTTTGATGATCACAGGAATCAAAGTGTCACAATAAAGAAAACAAAACAAAAAAACATTAACTGTACTGAACCAATAATAAACAATACATATAAGTATAGGGGGTTATAAATATAAGCATAGGAAGTATATAAGAAGTTAAAGCTATGCTGTACCTCGTTTACCACCTTAAATGGGCTGTGATCAAGGTCTTTTTTTTTATCTAAGGGGGGAGGGTTACGTTTAGGGTGTGGGGAGGTTAGGTTTAGGCACTAGGGGGGGAGGTTAGATTCAGGTAATGGGGAGGGAGGATAGGGTTATGGTAGGGACACGGGGAGGGTTAGGATACCTACAGTCAGGTGTCCATATCCTAACCCTGTCGGGATTCTGACCGCCAGGTTCCCGTACCCATCCGGGGTAAACTGCAAAGTAGTGTTTAAAAAATGTAAATTGATTTTATGGATTTATAATGTCTTCCATAAGTAGTTGGCACCAAAAGCTGTGTCTCAATGCATGAGTGACATAAACCTCACCCAGTATTGATGACTACTACCCAACATTGAATTTGAACAAAATAAAAAAGTAACACAAACTGAAAGATTGCTTAGTAAGAGCTACATCATCCAGACACTACTTCCCTAGGGGAGGGACATCCAAGGTTTCACATATTTTGCAACAGACAATATTTTAAACATTAGTTTACATCATTAGTAGCAGATGTAGAGATATAAACTGGTTGTTGTTACCAACACCGAAAATAATTTCCATAGGCACTTCACTGCAAAACAGATGCATGTTATCATGAAATATAATTTACTGTCAAAATGGATCTTGGTTCACTACAACCGTCATCATCAAATTCTTGCTGAACAGAATTAGATTTGAATTTTGTAGAGTGTAAACATCATAAAACTTGGTTCTGATAGTACATTTGATATTGTCCCTCGTTTTAACTATATTTATGAGCCAAATAAAACATCCATCATAGTCCATCCACATCATTTCCAGACGGTTTTGGAAAGCTGACCTGCTGGAAAACAGTTTAAATATTCTTATGGGTGAACATCATTGGTGATCTGTGACATGCTTCATTTCACCCACTATTTAAATTGAGTATATATTTAAGTGTATAAAATGTTCTTTTTTATGGAAACACTCTGCGATCAGGATGTCCTTTACCTATTTTATTCTTTACTTTTTTTGTAGATGGTACATGCACATTATTAATAATTATTAACTTATAACTCTACAAAAAGGAACAGTTAGTAAGAATCACAAATAAAGCCATACTTGTCTACTCTCCCGAAAGTTGCAGGATACTCCGGAATTTGCAATCAGTCCTCTTTAACTAGCGAAGTGGGCACTATGGGGAGAATATTGCAACGAACCGACGGTAAACAAGGAGGGCCTCGCCAATATGACTTGTTTATATGACAATCACGTCACATTGGTCCCATCCCCTTTCGATAAACCCACAATTTGCACATTTCCTGCAAAGGCTGGGGCCTAGTGTCACATAGCGCCAGGCCCTGTCCCCACCTTCAGTCAGGTGTACCCTTCCTCTGGGCTTCTCTGGGAGAAGAGAGTGCAAATGTAGGCAAGTATGATGTAAGCTAAATTTTGAAGTAATATTTAGTCACTGTTGAAAAACAGGGACATTTCTATAGAAAAATCCTTAAGACCTGGGACTATCCTTGGAAATAGGGATAAACTGTGAACACAAATGATACAAGTCAATAGTTTTGAAGTACTGCAAAGTTGCCTAGTTATTGTAAAGCAATTTATAAAAACAAACAATAGCCATCATTTTTAACATTTTAGTGGTACTGTACTTAATTGCGTGCCTGGTCTAAATCTACAAGAATTATTATTTTCCCTCTTATCAAAGTGGGGAGTGTTATCTTTGACAGGCTGACAGAAACAGGATATTATTACAGTGACAAACTTGTCTTAAGTTTGTGAATAGTTTACTTCGGGCATCTTATGCAAGAGATATAGTCTGCACGCCATTATGGAAAGTTCATGTTTTTGTGATGTAGAGTCTCAAAAACATTTGATAGGGAAAAAAAAAACTACAATACCCCTGGTTGCATAAGAGAACAGGCCCCAAAACTAATGCTTTGATGAATATAGTTTGCTTTTATTATAGCAGTGAGTCTTTTTGAATATGTTTCTATTAAATATGCACAAATGGACTGCAAAAACAGTCAGGGTCCATGACATTACAATGGAATCTCCTATGCACAGGTTTTCAACTGAATTGAGGTCTATTCCAGGACTTTGATCTCCCTTTCTAAAACCATTCCTTTGATGACCTGTATGTGTGCTTTCAATCATTATCTTGTTGGAAGGTGAAATTACTCTTCATTTTTAGATTTCTGACAGAGGCCAGCAGGTTTTATCTCCAAATATCTTGATATTTAGAGCTAATAAATATGCCCTCTCTTCTGAACACAGCACCTGTTTACAGCTTAAGAGATGCAGCCCCAATTAATTATGCTAGCACCCCGTGCTTCACAGCAGGTGTGGTGTTCTTTGTGTGATAAGCTGTGTTGTCCTTGTGTGGAATTAAGGCTTTAGGAATTAAGGCTAAAAAGGTCAATCTTGATCTCACCAGAACAGACATATTAGCACATGGGTTGGAGTGTTTTTTTTTTTTTGCTTGGATGTTCTTTTATGTAAGAAATATCTTCCGTATTGGCCACCCAAAATGACAGACATATGCAGAATATTTGAAACTGTTATCACATGCATGGAGTGACCAGTTCCTGCAAGAAATTCCTACAGCACCTTCAATGTTGCCTCAAGTCTCTTGAAAGCCTCACTGACGAGTTTTCTCCTTTTTGGGAATGTCCTAATCTTTGCACTATCCCAGGGCTGGACTGGTCATCTGACACCAGGCCCACCGAGAGCCACGGTGGGCCCGGGTAAAGGAGACATGGCCTAATCGCGGGTGGCATGGCCATGCCTCTTCGAGGAAAAAAAAAAGTTTTGCAGCGCTCTGGCGAGGGGGGCGTTCTGAGCCCCCTCAGCCCAGCGCATAACCAGTGGGGGGCGCGATCAGCTTGATTGCTTCCCCCCACAGGCATTGGAGACTGCTGTGGCTGCTTCATAGCAGCCGCGAGCAGTCTCCCATGGCAGCCCAGCACACATCAGCGTGTGCTGGGCTCCTGTTATGAAAGAGGGGGGGCCCAGGTATTTTGTACCCGTCCCCACCCTCCTCTCGGCGCCCCTGTCTGACGCTGCTGGAAAATGCCAGACGGGTCGATAACCTGATGGGCCAGCCTGGTCTGAAACTCGGCCAAGCTGTTCTGCCTCCCGGCGCACTGCTCGGCCATTATACTTAAAGACATGGTGCCACAAGGCTAGGCCCCTGTGACTTGCGACACACCCCAGTTAGCTTCAACCACGCCCCCATAAGGTGAGGCCATGCCAGGGCTGATCAAGGGCATTGATGACAGGGCTGATCAAGAGCCCCAGTCCATCCCTGTACCATGGAAAGTTTATCATCAGGCTTTATTTCAATTTAATGATGACTTTTATCCAAATTAAGGCAATGAAATGATTGCTGTATATGTACTGTATATCATTTGTCCTGATACATTATGAACATCAAAAGGGAGAAAAAGTTATTCCTTAGTGGGGCACTCACGGATCAGGACTGTACAATATGGCAATTGATTTGTCAATTAAGCCGGGGACAACTCTTATGTGTTAAAATATAACTTTCATTAATTCCTATCTAAAATAACAATTTGCGAAATATAAAGAAATGAAAATACATCAAATAAAATTGTGTGTCCACTGTTAATTTTACTGTTATTCCTTTGACTGTATACTCATCATATATCCAAGTGTCTTATTATTAGTTTGTCAGATGGGTGTCTGTAGTATAAGGGACATACCACAGTTCTCATTCATTTAAATGGATAAGATACAAAACTATGCATCTCCCAAGGGTGCCTTTATAAAATCTTGATAAAACAGCTCTACTCGTTTGTGATTAACAATATATCTTTATATCGCCTTATCTCAAAAACAGAGTACTATTTATAAGTCTCTGATGATTAGTAATAGAGCTAATGTAATCACCAGTGGTTATCTGCCTAATAACACAGTCACCACTCTAATAGATCAATAGCATCAATAAGGAATTTTACAGAATCCCATGTATACGGTAAGTTTGACATGTGATAGAAGCTAAAGCTCCTTTTCCCTGCTATTATATCACACAAGGTTAGAAAATATTAAAAACACCCTACATTATCACGAAGTATGATTATTCAGAAGTGGGTTCTCGCTGTCGCTAAATAAGATATTATATCACTGGTCTACTGTGGGTTAATGTATAAACAGCTATCACAAACACAAAAGTGATTTATTCTTCTTTATACTATTCCAACAGACTAGTGGAGATCATGGGTTAAATATGCAGCTCCAAGTCTGAATGTTATATATAAAAGCCAGGCAGTACAGCCCTGATCCGTGAGTGCCCCACTAAGGAATAACTTTTTCTCTTTTTTTGTGTTTACATTGCAGGTTTTATTCCAGGGTGCACCTTATTGAAGTTATTGGACTACTCTCTGCAGTCTGCATCATAGACATACTCATAATAAGGAAGGATTCATGATAAACAGTTTACACCTCTGTGCGGGTAATTTCGCTTCTCCAGTAGATTACATTATGACCATTATAAGTCTTTAAAACTACTATACAGTTCTCACACTCATGGAGATACCTGAGAATTATGCCACGCAGGACAACTATTAATTATGATTATATACTGTATATTTACCACATTGGTGGTGAATGAAGGCAATGGAGTGACAGCAATAACAGGTTCCCCTAGTAGGCGCAGCAAACACAAGTAGGCAGAGTCAATATAAGTGGGTGGCACACACATTGGTAATGTCAGGAATGCAGCCTGATGCAGTAATACGGAGTGCGCTGGGTAAGCACTAAAGTGATAACAGCTGGAAAAAAAAAATCACAATGCCTCTGCTTACTTCTAATACAAAAGCTTCAGGATCCCCCAGCCATGATAGTTGGCCTGTCCTTACCCTTCAAGAACAAATTGTACCCTTCCAAAGACATCTGTACATCTTGTGGGCAAGAGTTGCTTTCAAATATGAAAAAAAAATACTTTTAAATATAACCATGATCACTTTTAAACACTTGTATCAACAATGCATTATTTGTTCGAATTGAAAATATTCCCATGAATGCTCAAAGTAAAATGAACTTCAAGAAGAACAGAGGAGGCATTATACTTGTTTTGCATGGCAAATTTGACCAGCAATAGAGATAGATATACATATAATAATAGAGCATCCTAGTGACCACAATCCAATGCAGAGCATCATAGTAACTGATATTCAATACAGGTAGCATTCTATTAACCTATATACAACACATGGAGCATTCTTTTAACCTTTATACAGAGCAATAGTAACCAATTTTCAATTTTGAGAGCATTCTAGTGACCACTATACAGTATAATCATCTCCGCATTGAAGTAACCACTTTACAATATAGAGAGCATTCTAGTAACAATATTACAAAATAGGCAGCATTCTAGTGACATTTAAATTCTAGTGTGATATGCTATCTTACAGTAATCTTGCTAATAAAACTTACATGTAGAACATACTTAGTGATACTGTTATAGGCTTGATCATTAGATGTATAGATCATTAGTATATAGTTTGCATATACATGATTAGAGTTTATATACAAGTAATAATGTATATATGACAACACTATTGAAGCAATAGTGCCCCTGCACTCCCCTTCCCCTCCTGCCTCTCTTTTACCTGGATGCGCAGGTGGTGCTATATGCATTGTTTTAACTTAAAGACCGCACATTATACCTTCTCCTCCGTGCGTTGCAGGGTCCGTGCAGCCTACTGCTATAAAGCACAGCCCCTGACCAGCCGCCGCACCTTTCGAATGTTTGAGGGGGTGAGCTGCCCCCTTGCCCCACCCGTTCCGAAGCCCATGTGTGTAGCTAGAGTTACTCACTATGGATGTCAAATTTATACATTTCTTTTGCACCTAGCATGGGGTAGGTGCAAATGTTGATGACGGCTGCTCTCACATATGAAAGCAGGTGTCGGGATGCTGCCCTCAGAATGCCGACACCAGAATCCCAACACCAATCAGAATCCCGGCGCTGGTAACTTGGGGTTAGGGGGAGGGTTAGGCTGTGGGGGGGGGAAGAGGTTAGGTTTAGGTTGCGTGAGGGACGGGAGGGTGGGATTTACGGGTAGGGCTAGGGTTTGGGATACAGTACTTACCGACCAGTGTCAGTATTCCAACCCAGCTGGGATACTGCCATCAGGATTTTCACCACCAGCTTCTCGTACCCAACCCACAGAAACAAGTAGGGGAATGCAAGCTTAAAGAGTACGCATTAGGACGTACATATAGTGGCATTAGCATTCTGTTTGCAGTCCCAATACATTCAGCCACATTTGGACATGCAACTCAGAATCAATCCCAAAATCTTTAAACTCAAGCCAATGGTAGCAAGTGTCTCAGAAGGCACTATAGTTTGTATCACCTGCAAATGAGATTAAGTCATCCATATACATATAAAAATCAATTTTAGAGAACCAGTCTGAAATATTCAAAGGAAAGAAGGCGTTCCAGTGACCCACCTCAGCAGTATTGTTTAGGTGCTTCAAGAGGGACTTTTTATAACATGAGATTGGCATTATTTACAAATGAAAGAGCAAAAATGTGTGACTAAGGGGAACATTCTCTCCAAGGATCTTAGCA
Organism: Taudactylus pleione; assembly: GCA_031769625.1. Lineage (NCBI taxonomy): Eukaryota > Metazoa > Chordata > Amphibia > Anura > Myobatrachidae > Taudactylus > Taudactylus pleione. Next base: position 11,370,366 of record JAUIMM010000153.1, on the reverse strand, counting down.
GAGAGCTCTATTACAGTCCCATAAGGGTCTGAGCTTAGAACATTCCTAGCAGATGTGGAGTGGGGAGCTGATGGCTGTGGAGCATCTCCAACAGGTGTTGGGTACGTCCGTGTGCATCTTGCACAAAGTGTCAGTTATTTGTTATTTTTGTTCACTTGTTTATAAAAAATATTGAATAAATATAGGATTTATAAAAAATAAAAAAACATCAGTTATCTTACAAGGCCTTTGGAATACTGGGAAAGTTCCGATAAGGTCTATGGCCAGTTCCGCCCCTAACAAGAGGTAACCTCTCCAGAAATTTGTCTACTGAATGTTGCAGAAGATGTCAGGGAATAACAGTGACTATACTATAAGTCAATATAATTTTGCTATACAATTATTATTATACTAAACTGGAGGTCTCTCAAACTTCTAACCAGAACTCAGTGGATCAAATGATATAAACCAGGGGTCTTCAAACTTGGCCCTCCAACTGCTGTGGAACTACACATCCCAGCATGCACTGCCACCTTTTTGATATAACAGCATGCTAAAACTATGTGCAGTGCATGCTGGGATGTGTAGTTCCACAGCATCTGGAGGGCCAAGTTTGAAGACCCCTGATATAAACATTTAATGGTGTATATAAACTAATTTACTGTACTAAGGGGTGCCCAGACAAATTTCAGAAACGCGAGTGCCCATGAACATTATGGGGTTGATGTATCAAGCAGTGAAAACAGTGGAGAAGTGGACCAGTGAAGTTGCCCGTAGCAACCAATCAGCTTTGGGGTAGAACTTATCAAATACGCTCTATAAAATGATAGGTAGAAGCTGAATGGCTGCTATAGGCAACTTCTCCACCTTTTTCAGTGCTTGATACATCAACCCCTATGTCCTCTATTGTTAGCTACATAGATTTCAAATAGTGGATTATGTGAATGATTTGTCATGTTCTTTTGCTGTGTTAAAGGTTTTCTTTTTTTGTATTGTTGAGCATTAGCTATGGTACTATTTGTAGAATGTGTTTACTATTTGAATAGTTTCACTGATAAAATAAATGTCCCACTTTGATAGCAGAAAAAAATAAATCAATCAGTCTGTATTTGTGACATTAACATCCTGTATTCCCTGTCTCCTGCAACTGGTGACAGACTATGCAAACGGTAACTTATGAATGGCCAAATTTACATGTGTTACAAAATGTGGTACAGTACTTGCATACACAGACTGCTATTTCAGAACGCAAATAAATAAAAACAATCCGGAGCAGTAGGACGCAAGGATAAAATAGTTTGAGCAAAGTTTTATTTTAGAAGTTCTGCAGTGCATATAATGAATTCCCTGAGCGTAATAACAAGTGATGTTATGTCTCTTTGGCTCACTTTACAAAGGAGACTTTGTTGCTCGATTCCTGAGCCTCCACAAATCATCCAGCTATTGAAAGGAAGCGGCCTGGCTGGGAGCTGAACTATCTAATAGTAATAACAGTAAAGGAGAAATACGATGTGTTTGTATTAAATGAAACTGAAATGAGCTTTGCTTTGTATCATTAGACTAAAATATACAGGGGACAAGCCAATACTGCCTAATCTTGGGTCCAGATGCGCACCTTACCATATATAAATGGTAACCCATTGCCGATTTTCCTGTGCAACCTCCATGGGGTGCAAGGCAAAATCAGCCATGTTGGTGGTTGTGATGTACTGTTCCAGAATGCAAATTGTTGCCCTTGCACAGAACTGAATTGCTGCCTAGATTTTACTTCTATACACTAAGGACATTATATTCGTATTTTGGTTTATTTATGGCTTTTTGCAGAGGTTCCCATTCTCTGCCATTACAGTCCACGTTTTAAGGATATCCATGCTTAGGCACAGGTGAAATTCGTATCTCAGTCAATCTGATATAACCATGTGGACTCAAGCATGGATATCCTTAAAACCTGGACTGTAATTTTGGAGTTTAAGAACCTCTGGGCTATTGCACACCAAAATATTTTGATGCCTTGTAATGGCTTGAATAATAGAACATATTATATTTTGTTGTACCAAAGATCTCTCAAGCGTTGGCTTTCAGAAGCATTCATATTTGTTTTTTTAACATCGTAAGTATAGAGCATTTACAGCTCTGTAAAATTACCATCAGAAATCTTCAAGCTATTTTATTTCAAATAATTAAGCCTCTTCTCATTTGCCACAAATGTCCAAACTTGTGGTGTGAATAAGCCCCTATTTCCAAACGCAGCCCTCAAAACACCCCACCCAATTCATTTTTTTAAAGCTATCCAAGTTTGAACACAGGTGGTTAAATCAAATTGACTGAGGTACTACTTAAGACACCTGTGGTCAAGCAGAAATATCCTTAAACTTGGACTGCCACACAGCTAATGGAGCATACACACGGTCAAATTTGTCAGATGAACAATTTTACCAAAGGTTTGAACGATTTTTGACTGCATTAAAATGAATGGAATCGTCCAAGTCTGACTGCAAACACATCAGATGTCAGATATCGTTATCTCACAATCGGGAACGCGCATCGTTCATCATCCAGGCATGACTTATATTTCAGTTTTTCCTTCAGATATGAACGATTGAACGATTTTTTAAATCGTTATCGTTCAGGTCTGAAGAAAAATCTGACCGTGTGTATGCACCATAAAGATTATCTGTCCAACCAGCCAACTAGTTGATTGATTGGAATGAAAATCTGGTAAGGTATGAAAGCAAATGACAATCTGCAATTTGCTCCCAAACACCGGAAAATGGACAAAAACTGTTGTTTGAACAAATTGTTTAGATCAAACATTTAACAAACTTGTCTGAACGACCATTTTCATATGTTTTCTGGCAAATTGCTGATCCTCATTTACTCCCATACGTTATCAGATTTTCATTCCAACCAATCAACTAGTTGGCTAGTTGGACAGATAATCTTTAAATGTGTGGACATCTTAAGGGGGTCTTGAGGGCCATGTGTGGGAACCTCTGCCCTATGGTCTTCAGATGTCAGGGACTTTATGCTCCCTAGAAACAAGACAAGTGACACCTAGAGGTTATTAGATGATAGTGCCCAACATACAGGGCTGGGGTAATTGACCGGCATCTATATCTAGCCGCCTGTCATTTCCCCGACAACGGAAGACCGGCGCGAGTGGACAGCCGCAGGGGGGGGGAGGGTTAGGTTTAGGGCACCCGGTGGGGACTTAGGCACCCCCCTGGGAGGGTTAGGCTAGGGAGAGGGAGGGTTAGGGTCCCCCAGGGGGAGGTTAGGGTTAGGCACCCCCCCGGGGGACTTAGGTTTAGGCAGCGGGTAAGGGGGGGTTAGGGTTAGGCACAGGAAGGGAGGTTAGGGTTTGGCACCGCTAAGGAGGGTTAGGGGGATTAGTTGATACTTACCATACCACGATCAGGATTTCCAGCGCTATCAGGCTTCCGCTGCCAGGCTCTGCTGTTTTGTCGGGCTGCCGCTGCCGAGAATCGGAGTCCCGGGTATGAGGCAGCCGGGATATCATACCGATTCCACATACAGTACAATATAGAAGCTAGTGCTGCGAATGTATTTAAACCAAATATAACTCACAACAATAAATTCCATTGCTGTGCACACCTTTGTTGTACATGAGATATAAACACACCAACATATCCAAATATTCTCTCAAACAACATATACCCCAATGACACATAAAAACAGATAGTTGAAATGTACACGGCTGCCAGTATTAAGCTGCTCATGTAATATTTGTGACCTTTATTTTGTGAACAAAAGTTTGACTACTAATTTTTTAAATGTCTTGGCTAGATTTTGCAAAAAATTGATGTTTGTTACAGTTCGTGAACGTACGGCAAAGTACTAATGTGTTTCAAGAATACATTTTTTTTTATTAGAACAGATGTTACAATTCAATTATTAAAATGTTGCATCTGTATAAAAGTTTTTAATTATATAATATGTATACAACTTACATGACCATCTCTTGTGTTTTCCTTCTATATAGTTTGTAAATCATTTGAAAGTAAATAATCAAATCAACTTTTATATGCAAGGTATGTGAGATAAAATTGTTATATTTGTTGGTATAATTTTAAATAATCACTAACACATTGGTTATTACGCAAAATATAATATGAAGTGCAGCACAAAACACTGGAAAATTATATTAAAATAATAATCTGTAAAAGCAGTACTACTGAAAAAGAAAAGAGGGCAGGCAAGCAGGATACAAGAAAAAAGTAAAATGCTCAAGAAACAAAAAAACACAACAGCGTAATACATGTTTAACAGCTGTTCCCTTAAGATAAGAGAACATTCTCCTCTAAGCATAGGTCATTTAGGGAGTAACAGAGACAGATCAGTTTATACTTGTACAAATGAGCTTTGAGACTTAAGTAATTATTCCCATTTGAAGCATATGTGTATTTGTAAAATATCTATTGAAATAGTATTCCAACATACATACGCCTTCCAAATTAATATATTTTAGTGACGTGCAGTGAGGTCAATGGCTGGGGAGGCACACGTGTATAAAAACACAGCATTAATATCAAAACTCTGGAGCAGGACAGGGAGTACGATAGGGGAGGGAGTATGACTGCTTGTCTCTGAAGTGTCTGCATTGTAGCTATTATACAAGAAGTAAAGGGGCCCATACATTAACATTCAATCTGCTGAAATCTGCGTTTTGCCGATGATTTTGTAAAAAACAAAACACGCATGGTATGGGGTTCACCAATCGTCAATTTGGACTAAAAAAATTACTGAATTTCAAAACAGATTTCCGGTTGCACCAGACACCATATATGCCCTAATATTTCGTTAGAATGAACCCCACAAATATCTTTCAATTCGGAAAAATGGGGGTGCTACCACGGACATATTATATCAAATACTGATAGAGGAAGAAAGAAAATAAATATCCATAGTAGTGCAATAGACAAATAATAATACATAAGACATAACTTTTAATGAATATATACATAATATCAAGAGACTAAAAAGCGAAAATATGTTTAAAAAGAATTCAGTGTGTGTAGTATGAATGATTGTGTTTAAAATTGCATACGATCCTAATCCACTAAATGTCCTATTATCAATGTCAATATAGACAATATCACCACCTACATATTAATCTCACATAGAAATGATGCACTGAGTACTATGGTTAATGTATGTATGGTATGTCATATCACAGCATATCAGTGATATTATTCCACTGTTTTAAATGAGAAAAAGGGAAGGATAATTATTCCTAATATATGGTCTTGTAATCATTATCGCCTCATACATTATATCTATTGGTACGAATATGAGGTGTATTACTTCTATTTTTGACCAAGGGATATCACAGCCTATATATGTTGTGTAATTCTACTCTATTGCTG